>OW052106.1:5005000-6255000 GCA_932526535.1 Caradrina clavipalpis | reverse complement strand
GAAAAAGTAACAAACGAACTTACATTAGCAATTATAATATTAGTTAGAATTAATTTAAAGACTAATTCATATCAATGGGTGATACTAATTATGCTTATCGTATACAATTAAACCAAGAAGGTCTTACTTATTTAAAATCAACTAGCTTCTGCCCGCAACTTCGTTCGCGTGTTTTTTTTCACCCACGTAATGTAAGGTCAACGTATCTTGGTAATCCTGAAGTTAGCCGATTAGCTGCGCAGTACACAATTTTGTTCTTAAAAGATCCATTGCGCAGCCAAACAGCTAACTTCAGAATCGCCGAGATAGGTCGGCCGTATTGTAAAGTTATGTTTCTCGTTACTGCTACAGTGCTACGCTCCCGCATGTCGTAGCGTGATGTTATATAGCCTATCCTATAATATTCCATAATAATCTATCATCTATCATATACGATTTATTTTTCCAATCCAACTGGCGGTTTCAGAGACTAGTGCGTTTAAACAAACAAAATATCCCTTCAGCTTTATTATATTAGTAGGTATAGATAAAATTCCTTGTGCTAGTAGAGCTCTTTGTGAAGGAACTTGTACGGGGAAGTACTACCACCATATCTATGTCTGCCGCAAAACAGCGTTTCTGTGTTCCGTATTGAAGGATATATAGGTGCCGGTGTAATTACACGCACATGCGACATTCAACTTCAGGGACGGCAATGCATTTGTAAGGCCTCTGGTATTGCAGATGTCTATAGGCAGCGGTAACTACATAACATCAGGTGGACCGTTGCCATCCAATGACATAAAAAAATGTATAGACTGTTGTTTTAAAAGATCTTTAGGTATATACTGGTACATACCGAAATTTTATATGCCGACAGTCCACAGATCATTGCACTGTTTTATTTTGTATATTTTTTAATATTCATACATGCTGGGCGACACAGCATACCAACATAAATCGGCAAGTACTCGAGAAGAATGCAATGCACAGATACTTAACTTTTATGAGAACGAACTGAAACGTAATTATTCACTTCGAATACGGTGCGAATCGCGTAACCATTCATAATCCGACACTCGAATGTGTGCGTGGAATTAAAGTTATTAAGGTTCCTCATTTCTTAGGAAACGCTTTGTGGGTAAAAGGGTTTCTCTACGATATCTTGGTGAGTTAGAATTAGGTGGCTAGGTATGCAGGGTGCCTTTTCGAGACGGACTCTAAGCGTCTCCCCACACGACCGATAATCGGCCCGATTTTTGACAGATTTCTTCGTCAGCGAGAAGGAAACGACCAAGAATCAGCCTATCGGGCCGATTCTCGGTCGTGTGGGGAGACGCTAAGGGTAGGTTACCACCGTTATAGTTACGGGAAAACGTTCCTAGTAGACCATCCGTAACTTTTTGGGATAGGTATTCCGCACTGCATTAACAGATTAAAAAAAAAAAAATTTTTTTTTGGTGTCAAATCTTTCAATAGGCCCCCGATCTTTGGGTAGTGTGGGATTCTTATCATACTAAAACCACCTCGGTGGACCCCATCATCACATGGAGAGGGTTCCGTTTTCTCCTTAAAGACCGCACTAGAACTCTTCCTGCGTACCTTCCTACAGTAAGCGAAAAAATTGTTACAACAAATTCCGCCACCCAGGCAAATGTGCGCAAACCTTGCAAATATTACCTAGAACACATGCAGAACCCAAAGTATTTATTTATGTAAATCATGCATTTTCTCGTTTAATCATCTCGATTAGACTGATGACTGTAATCAATTCACAGCTCAATCGTATTAGTTCATCTGATAACGAAATCGACCCAAATCAGGTATTGTGTTATATCATGCTTATTGTTTTCGTATTTATTAAAAAAAATAATATGGGAATAAAAACGAAAGGAATATTTATAATGTATGCCTATTGTTAGTCTTGCCATAACTTTAAACAATATGGGATGTTTCGTACGAATCAATAAAAAAAAATCGAAATCAAAGTTTTATTTGAAAAATGGTAGGTATTAGTATTTTTAACAATTATTTTTGGTCCAATCATGATTTGAGTTTGATTTTACATTTGTAGCTAATGATCTCGTTTTCTTTTTAAATATGTAGCTGTATAATCAATCATAGAATTAAATAAAAAAATAAAAATAAATATCTTGGGACAACTCACACACGGCTATCTGATCCCAAGCTAAGCAGAGCTTGTGTTATGGTAACCAGACAACTGATATACATACTTATATAATTTATAAATACATACATATTATAGATAAATCACACCCAGACTCAGAACTAACAATCATGCTCATCACACAAAGTTAGTCCTGGGTGGGAATCGAACCCACGACCTCCGGCTTAGCAGTCAGGGCCGCTAACCACTAGACCAACAGGCCCGTCAAACAGAATTGGTCATCTTATTTTATTTGTCGGGCTTTTTTTTAATGGGACCAGCCCGCCACACTATTCCCAAACCACTGTAACTCCTGTAACCGGGATTAACAGTGGCGACCACAAAAAAGCGCCGAGATAATGAAGCTCGACGAGTCCCGGAGAAACGATTCAACTGTCTTGGTTCCCGCAACGAAATTAATCAGAAAAGATTAGCGGAGGAGTAAGAAAATCAAAATTTCCACTTCCCTCCAAACAAGCAGGAGACAGAACAGAATTAGGCCAATTTAGGCTCAAAGGGTTGTTTACAACTGGGAGAAGCCCAGATTGCCAAGCACTAGGGATTGCAATTAACATTAAATTAATGGGTCCTAATATAGCTAGCTGTTACACTTGATATTTCCAGTAATAGTTATGGCAAAAACGCCTGAACGCAAAAAATGTCGGGCTATTTCCGAATTTTGTCGGAATTATTGAATTACGGGACAATAACGGGACGGTCCTGTATATACGGGACGTATGGCAACCCTACCTATTGTGTGATTTCAGTAACTTTCCATCATTTTGTTGTGGTTGTTGTTTTTAAGACAGATAATTGTATTTAGGTATAATTTGGATACACCTCTATTATTAAATATTATCAATATAATATAATCGTAATGATTAAAAAACAATACCTAATAATTATATATTTATCTTTATTTATCCTCACAAAACTAGACCTTATGATATCTATAATGTAAAAGTCAATGAACTTAGGGAAATAAAACTAAACAAACAATTAAATAAATGTGCCGAGCTGATGTCATTTAAGCATAGTATGACAGATCACCGGTCCAAGGCAAGAAAAACTTAAAAAGAACCATGCAAGGGAAAACAATTTTTGCCTTGCTACGAGGATTACCTCGTAGCAAGGCAAAAATCAAGCTCGCTATGCTGTGCTACGGTACGATGTGCTGTTCTATGATACGCTACGCTGCACGGAGGGGTATTGAATACCAAACCTGGCCAAAAACCCATTTTTAAATACTTGATTGCTACAACTTTGTTCGACATATTCAAAAAGGTGGGTAGTTCCTGCATCAAACGGCGTCACCCGAATTGGGATACTCCCACCCAGCGCGATACTCTGTCGGTCGGAAGTTACCGTTCACTAACAGTGTCGTGTGATCTATCGATGAGCTCAGTTTTTCGCGTTTTCAAAACGTTTGGGATGCAATTCTTCCTATAGGACTACCTATCCGAAGAAGCTGCGGAAGCCCGAAACAAACACCTTTGATCATTAAATTACTCCAGATTGACTGCCCCATTGGTCTCTGGTGAGCGTGGGGTCCCGGGTTCGATTCCCAGGTCGGGCAAAAAGCGTTAATGGGTTTTTCCATTGCGGAATTTCTATAGATGGTCAATCCACCACCCCGGGTTTAAACCCAGGTGGGTTTTTGGGGACCTGAATATACCGGCGAACTGTGGGTATACATTGGTACACCTCTGCCTAACCCTTCGGGCAGCCCCGGATCTAAGGGGGGGCAAACCGGGGCACTTGCCCCGGGCGGCATTTTAATGGGGGCGCCAAATCCTTGACACAAGAATTCGAAATATCGAACAAACGAAGCCTTTTTTGCTACAATTTCATAGGTTTTTATCAATTAATCGAATCTTAATATAATATGTTTGAAAAACGCACTGAAGGGAGGGGGCGCCACTATAAAGGTTTTGCCCCGGTTCGAAAAAAATTGTTGGGGGCGCCACTATTAAGGTTTTGCCCCGGTTCGAAAAAATCGTAGATCCGGGGCTGCCTTCGGGGAATACAGGCGTGATGCTATATGCAGAAAGTGACATAACAAATATGAGTAATTTGGATGTTAGCAGTAGTGAATAAATAAATAGTTTAATTTGTTACTGAGTCATTGTTTTAATACATTTATCACCTTAATTAATTCAAAATAAACATTGGTAGCTATAAGACACATAAAATATTTTTGGCCACGTTTTGAGACCAAATACCACAATGTGCGTTGTTCAAGGCTACGTAGTTTTACAATATGGTAGGAAATATTTAACTTTATCTTTAATATATTTTAAACTATTGCGCAATACAATATATATTTCTTCAGAAAGGTCAGGCGCGCATCTGTACCTACTCAGTAACCGGCGTGCTTGTACTATGACCAGATGTATGAATGTGCACGAGGCGAAAGGAGTATGTAAGGATCGTAGCAGGTGGCGTTCCGTGGTTTCTGCCTACCCCCATGGGAAAAAGGCGTGGGTTTATGTATGTATGTGCGCAATACAAGTCATGTGGGTCTCATGAACGCTTGTTAAATATTAATAATTTAGTATAACTCACATTAAAACGAATTCTTCTGGAACCTTTCTGGAACCTTAAGGTTAAAATAAGAGCAGAATTTTAACAATTTAAAATTATTTAGTGCACACTGCACCCTTCTTGAACTAGAAGGGCCGAAATGTGTAAATTATCCGCCCCATCAACTCACATTATTTATGCTGGCTCGATTAGATAATTTTACCTTGTTCTACGAGCTTGGGTAACATGCACATGACAGTTTTAAACTGTGTTGCGTTTTTTTTGCGATAAAATTAGTAAGTATTTTTTTTAGGTATACAGCAAGTATACACACATACCATCACCCCTGTATTGCCGGAAGGGTTAGGTAGAGGTGTACCAATGTACACCTACAGTTCGCCGGTGTGTTTAGGTCCTATGTAATAAATAGTACGTTTACATTTTCATGTTTTTATAATCTTCTGCCCGCGACTTCGCCCGCGTAGTTTTATCACGCGTTTTTTTTTGTAGTTGTGAAATCATCAAATAACTTCCCCCGCCCTTAGTGTCAGACTTTTACTGACTAAAACCCATCTATAAGGTGTTACCAAAATATCTGCCACGGATTTAATGGGAAGTAGTATTGTGTTTATAGATTACAATAGTAAAGATAAATTATTGATAATGTGTCATATTTTTTTTAATTTGTGAACCGCGTTATGCAGACTAGAGTCAATGTTTATTAAATTACTGTATTTTCTCAAATTGAATTAACTATTCTGGGGTATGAAATTTCTTCACTATTGTAATCTTTAAACACAATACTACCTCCCATTAAATCCGTGGCAGATATTTTGGTAACACCTTATATATTCCTTCATGTGCCCTTTGCGTTCCGGGGGCGCGGGCGCGGTATCTCTTTCGAACAACCCGCAGCCCCGGCAGACATCGGCCCTTAGTGGCCCCATCCAAGTTTGTTGACATCTCTTTGAGGCGCGCGTGGACCACGAACGCGCCGTCGACACGGTCTGTCGTTATAGTTAACGTACGGACGGTGAGCTACCCATTGCTCACCGCCCACATACCCGCGTAAAAAAAGCATTTCATCCGGGCATTTTTGTAAACCTCTTTCGGACGACCTACGGCGCCTTGAATGGCATTAGCAGTCCTACCTATTCGTGCAGTACCTACAGTATTACTCAGTAGACCGTATCGTAGTCATACCTAAGAGGTGACCACAGTACCTTTTCATATCATACCATCTCCACGGTAGGTAACGCTGTCGCTAAACATAAATGTAGACGTAGGTAATGTATGCGACATTATCAGTACGGTACCTACATGGCTGTCATGTCGCTAATTGGTTTCCGTTACAATTTAATAATTACTGAACAGGGTATGATGGGGCTGACATGCCTTAGAAGGATAAAAGTCCCTAAAAACAATAAAGATAAAAAAAATATACTGAAGCCTAAACAATCCTTGCTACCCAAATGTTTAGCATAGTTCTTGAAAGATCTAATCCAGGATTACAGAAAATTTGTAGGCCTCGATAGCCTAGTGGTCCTAAGCGCGACAGCTATGCTAGAGGTCTTGGGTTCGATTCTCAGGTCGAGCAAAGTGATAATGGGTTTTTCTCAAAATAAAATTCTCAGTAGCAGCTCGGATTTATGCCCCGTTAATGGCAATAGGCTCGCCCTTATTACATGAGACCTAAACGTGCTGGCGAACTGTGTACATTACACATCTGCGTAACCCTTCGGGGAATAATGGTACGTGTTACGTAGGCCTACTAATGCCGGGCATGGCCCAGTGGTTAGGCGTTGTCCTAATAGAACGCGACTACACGATCATCGTGCGAGTAAGCGATGTGACCATCGCAAACAGCTAACAAACATTAAAGTCGCGTGATCGCTTTGCGTGGTTGCCAATTAGGACACCTATTCGGCATCAGTATGTTAAATCGCGGGTTCGTACGACTAAAATTCGCGCGAACTTGCGATGATCGCATAGTCGCGTTCTATTTGGACAATGCCATAAGGCACCTCTGATGCACGAGGTTGATGGTTCGCAACTGGCCATCGGCAAGTACCAATGTGGCTTTTTCTATTTCATATATTATACTTCCTAAGTTTATCTTGGATATCACTGACATCGGTGAAGGAAAACATCGTGAGAAAACCCGGACTTGTGATAAACATAGGCTGGCCCAAATAGTGACGACAGAAAAGCAAATAAGATTGATCATGGCCAGGGCCATCTGAAAACACCTCATGTGTTATGTTCCACGATTCTTGACGGATACCGTGGTATAGGTTGTTTTTAATTTCTTGAAAATTGAGACAGCTGGACAAATAAAACATTTATATTTTACAAGGTAATTAGATATTATTAGTATAAATAATTACAGATGTTTCATTGACGCAAGAAAAATAATTTAAACATGCTAATAAATAGCATGTTTATTAATTTATATATAACGTTCTAGTACAATGGATGTGTAGTCATTTATTTATTTATTTATTTATTTAGGAATTTACATTAAAATGGAAACTGTTAAAACGTATCTCTAGAATATTTATTGTAGTGAGAAATAACCCTTTGTTCCTGGTGAGCTACACTGTTACCCATTGGGAATAAAAATACCGATTAGTAACACTGTAACTCCATGCCACGACTTTTTTCCCCGTCAATTTACACTGCAACCTAATAGTATAAAATAGGATTACATATCGGGAAAAAAAATGTATGCGATAGTTTCTTCTAATACCTAATTTTCAAAAATCTCTTCGCCAGCCTTTCCTCTTTTATAAAACGAGTGTACGAATAAACGCCGATAGACACTACGCCGACAGACAAGACTTTACTTCGACCGGTCTCTTCACCGACAGGACTCTTCGCCGACAGGACTCTTCGCCGACAGGACTCTTCGCCGACAGGACTCTTCGCCGACAGGACTCTTCGCCGACAGGACTCTTCGCCGACAGAGTCGGGGAGCCCCAGGGGAGCTCAAGGGTTTACAAAAAGAATTGCCACATAACATGAGTTAGTGTTACTAATCGGTATTTTTTTCCCCAATGGGTAACAGTGTAACACAAAATAGTGTAACTCAACGGAAACCAGCCCAAATTTTCTGCCTACCCTGTGCACGCCACTGTACATTGGCACACCTCTGCCTAACCTTACGGGGAATACAGGCGTGATGTTAAAGGAAATAAAACACATATATATTTTATTATATTATATTACCTTTTTAGGGACGCAATTGAAACTGTAACGATTATTGTATTTTACATACACTTAAAAAAAATTGATTCACAATGAAATTTAAAAGTCAAATGTTTGTGGAGTCTTTAATTCTGGCCATCGGTGGTTTATAAACACTGTTTGTGTAAGTCGACAGGATTAAGAGGATCTGCTTAGTAGCAGAGAGTCGTAATTTCTTTCACATGGTAACCTCAGCCCATTCCAACACGTGATGAAGACGCATATGAGGATTCTCGTTTTTAACTGAAAAAGAATACATTCAACATAACATCATCTGAAAGAGCACTCCAGTTATCTGGATACTGGGCTTTTTATTCATTTAAAATGCACAAAAAAAAAATACATACAAAGGTGGACTTAATGCCTTAGGCATTCTCTACCAGTCAACCAAAGCACTAGCACTATTTTTTTATTTTTTATCACCAGCGTTAAGTTACGTTTTAAGTTACTTCTCCGTTCCCGTGTGTCGTAGCGTGATGTTATACATGTGTAGCTTATTTATACTATTTCTCAATAATCTATCGCCTATCATATACAAAATATATTTTTCCCAAACTGACTGGTAATTCCAGAGATTAGCCCGTTTAAACGAACAAATAATAACCAAACAGTCAGGACAGTCTCAAATGTGGTACTGAAAATGTGCAATAATGCATCCTACTGTAAATGGTGGTATAATTATGCTGCTCTATAATTTTGTTGAGAGGATGAGTGAAAGGCGACAAACAAAAGGAATTTATATGGCAGATGTGAGTGGCACCGCCGGGAAGGGACGCCCTAGAAAGACCTACCTTGACCTTATTGGCGAGGTTCTTCAGAAAGGTCGGGTGCGCAGTTCTCGTAACCAGCGTGCTTTTACGCCCAGATGTATGAACGTGGACAAAGCGAAAGGACTATGTAAGGATCGTAGCAGGTGGCGTTCTGTGGTTTCTGCTTACTCCCATGGAGAAAAAGCGTGAGTTTACGTATGCGTGTAATAATTTGTAATTTTGTCTTACCTACGACTCTGACGTGAAGTTTCGTCGGCCGGTCGAGGATGACCCACTTGGGTCTTCCATGGGTGAAATGAGTCGTTGCTGGTATGCCCTTGGGAAATTCCTGTTACCAAATAGTTAATGTGAATAAGGGCAAATGAAGATAAGGAAATGCAAGCAAAATGTTAACCACATGAAAGTACTTGTTTTTTTTTTGTCAATGGATGACAAAAAGTCAACGGCCCACCTGATGTTAAGTGACCACCGCTGCCTATAGACATCGGCAATACCAGAGGCCTTGCAGATGCGTTACCATCTCAGAAACAAAGGTGAAATATCTCATGTGCCTGTAACTACATTGGCACCCATACCCTTCAAAACGGAACTCAGCAACGCTGCTTTGCGGCAGAAATAGATATGGTGGTATTTGTTTCCCGAACGAGCTGCTTTTCAAAGAGCGCTACTACGTGTACCTATGTCATATATGTGATTAGATGACAAACAAGCCTACCGCTTGGTAGTTATGAGGCCTCCGTTTAACCTACCAAAAAATACAGGCGTGATATTATGTCATTTATGGAACGATCTCAATGGAGACAAACCAAATACACAGGAGATATTATAGTGCACTACTGTTTGCGTAAATACAGGTGCATTCCCCTGTATTTGGGCACACCCTCGTGCACTCTGCGGGTTGTTCGAAAGAGATACCGCGCCCCCGGAACGCAAAGGGCACATGAAGGAACATAGACGGGTTTTAGTCAGTAAAAGTCTGACACTCCCTCCCGCCCCGCCCAGGGCGGGGGAAGTTATTTGATGATTTCCCGTCTATATATAAAAAAAAAAAAAAAAAAAAAAAAAACCCTCGTGCACTCTTCCCTCACTCTTATAGTCCGATGGAACGGCTCTTTCACACTACCGGGTAGAGATTTCTGAACCACGGAGGGTGTTACCCATCAACTTCCAAACTAACCAGGCCCCATGAATACCAATGATAAGTAGTCACGCTTGTTACCCCGACTCTACAGAGGCAGTTCAAATACTCAATGATTATACACAGTAGAACATTACTTGGTCCCAGATATTTCGTCGTATGATCTGTGGTTGCTGTCGATCAGTGCGCGCTGCTTTAGGATTGTAGTCTGGCGGATGGTACAACATGTCGTAGGCACAGAGAGGAGCCGACTTTGCCTTCCACTTGGTATTAAAGTACGTCTCCTTTGACTTCGGGATTATCATTCCAGTTCTTAGCCTATCTGGGATTTGCATCGTCGTCTTCAGCTTCGACTCATCAATAATCATGCTTGATGGCATGGTGCAATTTTGTTCTAATTATTGGATTCCACTAAGAATTTCTAACAGTAATTTTTCGATTTCATGAAGTTTTGCAGATGGGAGGTTAGCTATTGCAGTGCTCATTTGATTTGAATATGGAGTGTTTCTAAATACACTGAAATTTGATTCTGTTAGAATGATTGAAATTGTATGGATGCATACATGGTTGATAGATGATTAATGACATGTGATGATAAACTGGCAACTCACAAAAATGTCACTGACTGCCATTAATAAAACAATAAAACCTTCAGACAATCGTTACGACCTCCTTAGTTTTACACTAAACCTACACAATATTGTCAAAAACGAGAACAACTATTAATGACAGTTGTTGATCTGTCAAAGCATGATCATTGTCAAAATTTTATTCCTGAAAAATGTTGTTGCGTAGTGTTATTTGTATTTTATATTATTAAATGCAGCTTCGAAATTCATTATGGACAATTATAGTGGAGAATCTGAGTTTATTGGTCTGATTTAGTTATTGTTTTTATTCAAAATTATTAGTATTTTTTTTCTGCACTTTTATTTACTTTTTTTTATTTTTTTTTAGAATCACTGGACTTTTTAAGTCCTCCTGTGAGAAGGATCGATAGTAGCAAGCCAGGGTTAGGTAATTCGTATAACACTGGTGCTAACAACGTCCACTTGTTACGGGGATTCCGCAACAGGCTCCTCCGACAAATACCCTTTGCCTCAAAACACCTCAAATCCAATTGTTCTGAATCTTCAACATCGCTGATATTGAGGAAAACTTCGGAGCGACAGGTTGGACTATCGGATTACTTATTATCTTAACTAGTGTTACATATAGGTAAAATTGTTTGTTTATTTGTAAGATAATCTCTGGTAGTGCTGGTCCGATTACAAAAATCTTTCACTGATTGAAAGCTACACTATCGAGTGCCTTAAGCCATGTTAAATATAAGTATTTGTCTTCCAAGCGGACGAAGTCGCGGGCAGAAGCTCATAAATTGTTAATAATTTTAATATATAGGGTTTGTTACTCAGATTTTCACTATTTATTTCATTTAATGAACTTACCATTATTTTCTTCAGATTCTAGGACAGTGTTCAATTGTAAGTTTCGCTAGCTTGCCTCAACCGGAGATCGCAATTTGTACCGGACTAAAAGCAGAAAAAAATCCAAACACTTCCGAGAAACCACTTATCAAAGTTACAGTCATACCGAAAACGGACCAAGTAAAAGCAGCAAAGCTACTTAGAAGGCGGAGATATATACCAAAAGTAGTTCAGAGCACAACATCAAACCACGAAAATTCCATACAAACGAAGAACCTTTATTTAATAGTTGCGGGACGAAGGAGAGAGAAAATATATGAGATCAAAACCACGGGCAGCGCAAATCTCTCCACCGACCACGATAGTTACTCGAAAAATGATGATATATCCATATCACAACTGTCAAATTTCAAACATCTAATCCAGTCTCTGAACATGGATAAGAAGAAAAAGAAAGATAAGGTGGCACCGTCTTCAGAGGAGCATCCCGACGCACAGGACAAACGGCCATGCAAGTGTACACCAAATTACGAATATATGAAAGCATCAAAGGAGATGCCTAAAAAAAGTCGTGTGAAAATATTCGGCCGGTTGGGCATCTCCGAAGACGACAAATATGTACTGAGATACGGTGCTACTGTTGACGATAAAGAAGGTACAATTATTGTATAAACGTAGGTAAAGTTGCAAAAAAATATAATGGCGTTAAACATGAAGTGATATGAAGTTATGTTAAAATGGGGTCTGACATCCTAGGATCACAATTTTGAAATAGAAATAGGTGAAAAAACACAAAACGTTTGGATTCCCTAGAGTTTGAACTGTCAGTTTGCTGTACTGGCTTCAAACGCAAAAACATAGTTGCTTTACTATGTTTTAAGCTAGTATCGAAATACTTCATCGCCATGGTTTTTTAAGAATTTTGATTTTAAGGGTATAAATCAAGAAGCTGAAAAAAGAGCTTTAAATTTGAGACTTCTAGCCAATTCCACGATATGCACAAAAATGATGTATTTATGGACATCTGTTAAAAACAGTGTCTAAGGCTGTACGTTCGACTTCGTACAGTCGACATTGTATCAACTTCACACTGTTGGCTTCAGTCGTGTGAAGTTGCAGTCACGACTGCTGCGGTGCCGTTAGTCGTTGGCAGCCTTACCGTCGTGGTCAGAGACGTCACTTCAAAATAATCAATCAATAACTTTGATTTGATCAGCAAATTCATGGCAAATGTCGTGTTATGCCCATTAAAGTTAAGCAGCATTAAGTCCGCCTTTCTTACTTTTGTTGCATAAAGTTTAAATAAATAATAAATAAATAAAGTTAACGGGTTTATTCCTTTTTTCCAGTTATGTCAGATGTCGCTCAGTTAACTAGTGACTTTTCACCTATTATTCCCGAAACTAATTACGGTATTAAAGAAGAAGAGCCAGAGTAAGATTTTCACATGTTTTGTAGTTAGAGACTTTTCTTTGTCACCAATGGCAGATTTAGGAATCTATGGGGGCGGCCAAAGTCCAGCAGTTGAAGTCCTGCGCCTGATGTGATGATGATGATGACGAATGGCGGATTTACCAGCAGGCAGAGCAGGGTTTAGGCTAGGGCGGCAGATTTCGAGCCCAATTTTTAGACGGTTTCCTGATGTCTTGAAAAATACTCTACAACACATTTTTTTGATGAATTTTCCCTCTTTCCTTTAATTGTACATTCAACGATACTGCAAACTCCTCTTTATTACGACAAAACACCTAGTTCAGTCCAGCCCCCAATCAGTAAAAGCCCTTGTTTGTATGAAGCTTTTGTCAGAATATTTCATAATTTGAAACTAACAATTGTGGAGGGCGGTAAAAATTTAACAGTCACGAAAAATGTGCAAATTCACCACTGTTTGTCACTGTTTGTTCGGCAAATATTAACTCTACAAGACTTGCTTGTAAAAGTATGGTACTGATGGCGGCGTCAGGCTGCAAGTCTGCAATTGAAGTACCGGGTGCAATGAATTTGCCAGCATTGGCTTCCTAGTAAGGCTTCCTAGTGGACCGGCGGCGACCTAGTAAAGGTCGCGTGTCATCGCTGGATGCGGGCAGCGCAGTACCCGGCGTGATTGTGACTATCTTGAGGCCAGGCCTATTTTCAACATTGGACGTAGTTCTCATCGTGGGCATGTGAAGAGAAGGGATGACACACATGTGACCAAAAGGGTTTTGGACATAATTGTGGATGGATGGAAAGGATGAGGGAGGCCAAAGAAAAGATGGATGGATTGTGTGAAGAATGATATGAAAGAGAAGGGAGTCAGTAATAGTATGACGGCTGACAGGACGGCATGGAAGAAGAAAACGTGTTGCGCCGACCCCAAGTAACTTGGGATAAGGGCAGGAAGATGATGATGATGACGTAGTTCTCATCATATGATGATGATGATGCCTATTAAAGAATATCCTTTTTAATAACTTCTTCAGGCACCTACAAGACTCAAGTCTACAAGCTAACCATAATTATGACCTCGATTTGGAAAAGCCACCAGTGACGGATATTATAAGGTAACAAATTGAATTATGTACCTAGTTTATAGAAGTTATACAATTATGTGGAAATCGCTGTGATGGCCTAGCGGTTAAGGCACTCATGCATGAGAATGCGGGTTCAATACCCGGCAAGTACCAATGTGACTTTTTCGATTCATATGTCCTTCTAAGTTCATCCTGCACATTGGTGAAGGAAAACATTGTGAGGAAGCCTGGACATATATTAATGTAAGTTTGAAATTGGCAATCCGCCTTGAGCAAGCGTGGTGATCAATGCGCTTGTCTTCTCCGTATGAGAAGAGACCTTTGCCCTGCAGTGGGACGATAAGAGGCTAGTATTGTTTTTATTATGTAATATGTAAATAGACTCTGATTCCAGCAAGGAATCACAAGGGACTCAAGTGAACTTTAAAGTCGAATTTGCTACATCGACTCAAGCGAGGTATGCAACAGTTTGTAACAAGAAGGTCCAGTGCAATTGTTGCAGCAACAGATCAGACCACAACACTCTTAAAGATTGTCAAAGCCCTTTAGTAATAATATCGGTTTACCCTAAGCAAAGCCCAGAAGATTTAATTAAATCTGATCCTAGTACTGGAAACAATACACAAAGTTGGTCACCGCCGGCGAACAGCAATATATATACGAGTAACCCTATTCCAAAAACTGAGAAAGTTCAGAATAAAAGCGATACAAGAAGAAATTATAAAACTACGATAGCGAGTCGTTCGATGTCACCCGTCAAAAAGACATCAAAACCAAAAGTGCCAGATGACCCGCCCAAGGGTCCAATCAGTGAGAGGAGAAGTCCTGATCGTCAAAAAGCGTTGAGAGCTATAAAAGAAAAGATACGTGAGAAAGATAAATTAAAACAGGACAATAGTTCGAAAAAACTACCAACAAAATTGAATACGACTAACGCAACACAGGTCTCTAAAAATTTTCAGAATATAACTGTATCGAATGCAACACAAGTATCTAAAAGAAATCAAAGACAGTGTGATGTGTCTCTTGTAGCGCAACCCTCGAACAAGAATCATGGCAATACGGCTAATGGGACACAGGTTTCTGGCATACAAAATGATTTTGGGTCCAATTCAAATCTATTTCATAATGGGGCGGATAGTATAACAGTATCCAATGCGATACAATGCGAGGAAACCGTTGCTAGTCTGCAAAACGTTTTATCGCCTACAAAATTACCGCGACATAAACAACCCGTGAAGCATATCAGGATTCAGATGACTAAAGCAACACAGGTTCCTATAGTTTTACAATTATTTTCGAATCATGCAACACAAGCATCTGTGAATGATCCTTTAACGATTTCTGATGGGACACAGATCACAAAAAGTCATCCAAATACTATCACATCGCGGTTCAAAGATCAAGAAACTTTTGTTGGTAAGCCAACCCAAGTTTTTAATATCGATCAAACCACAAAATATAATACAAAAACGAAAGCCGATACGGGAACTAATACGGATCATGCAAAGACAAAAAAGGCCATAGTAGATACTTATACAAAGAAACTGACTGAGCAACTGAATCAAAGAGATCATATTCCTTCCAAGTATGTCAATTCTAAGGTCACAATAAATATAGATGGCGATAGAGAATATTACGATGTGTTGTTTAATCAACATAATTTAACAACTGACTTGACAATTCGAAAGAAAGTTAAAGATGTGGGTTCGCAAAAGTGTGTTGAGCCAACTTTGGAAAGTTTGTTATGTTTACCAGACAGCACGATGGAAAGAGGAGGGTTTATGTCTGGGAGTCAATCGCCGACGAAATCTCCGTCAATCCTGCTTTCCAATAATGTGAGTATTGATACAATGGAAGGCGCTCGTGCGTCGTAAGCACGCGTTTTACTTATGGGTGTTATAAGTTTAACATCTATGGCATCGTAGCTCTTAAACGGCTGAACTGATTTTTATTTAGTTTTTATTGTTTCAAAAGTGAGAGTTTTCTTATGTAAGATATAAAAAGATCTGATTAATGGTTTGTAAAAAAATTGGCCTACAAATGGTTGTTCCGTTTTATCGCACCTAGGATTCATGAGAGATTCCTAGTATGGGGCAACGTATTTTTTTTAAAGAAACAACGCTAATCGGTTCTTTTCTAGTTAACTAATGGATGGGAGCATCTTCCACAAGTCTGATAGAGATTAATTCGTGTCGTTTCTTCAATTTTTGTTTTAACTTAAGTAAACGTATTAGTCATAATATCATCTAGAGTTTAGGATTTTTTTTATGCCCGTGGATGGCTTAACAATCCCACGGCCCACCTGATGTTTAGTGGTCACCGTTACCTATAGACATCTGCAAATACCAGAGGACTTGCAAATGTGTTGCCATCCCAGAGACATAGCTGAAATGTCTCATGTGCCTGTACCCTTCAAACTGGAACACAGCAACGCTACTTTTCAAAGACAACTCTTTTTCCAAACCCCTTGCTTTTTTCTTTCAGGCTTCAGACGAAAATTTGCGATTAACCCAACATGTTTCAAGACTTACCATAAGAGATAGTCTAGAGATTGGTCACAGGTAGATTTATTTTTTATTGCTTTTTTAATAGCTTCGCGTGGTCACCTAACTAGCCTAATCAACTGTCTGTTTGTTTGTGTCTGTTAAGCCTATGCCTAACTGGCTTTTTTGTATTTAATACGTAACTATACTATAATTTAATGTAGTCTAGTAGGGGTCATCCATTTATTACATAAGACGATTTAGGGGAGGAGTCGACTATATCTTATTTTTTCTTACAAGAGGGTAGGAGCCAAGTTGATATTTTATTTTTTTTACTAGCAAAAAATTAAAATTACTATTCCTTTGTAAGTACAAATAAACATGGTCCGAAAGAATTATTAATAAACATTACAATAAACCAAACTTATATTCATTTTTCCGTATATTTTTTTTAGATTCTTACGTAATAAATATGAAACAGGAGATCGATCGGAGGGGATCGACTTTTTCTTATAATATGAGTCAAAAACTAGAAAAAAATAGTCTTACGTAATAAATGACCGGCGCCTTATCGAAATTGTACCATTATTGTTTCAGGCGTGAAGATAAAACCTCGAATAACATAAAGAACACACAAACTTGTTTGATGTCCCAGGTTGCCGATAACGAAATAAATGAAACGGAATTCTTAGGTGATATTTAATTGTTCGTAGAATGGATTGAAGAAGCGTCAAAAGAATTTAAGACTATATAAAGAATGAATACATACCATCACGCCTATAGTCCCCGAAAAGTTAGGCAGAGGTGTACCAATGCACACAATGCATGTTTAAGTCCCAGGTCGAGCAAATGGTGTTGTTGAGTTTTTCTATAAAAATCTCAGTAGCAGCTCGGAGTTAGGATTTGTGCCCGGTTACTGGCAACAGGCTCGCCCCTTACTGCCATTAACCGGAAACATACCGGCGGCGGCGCGGCGGGCTGTGGGAGTACATTGGCACACTTCTGTCTAACCCTTCGGGGAATACGGGCGTGATGGTATGGCATGTATGTATGATTTAAAGTCCTAATGTTAATGGCAAATTATTTGCTGTATCGGAGCCGTGCTGTATGCGCGGCGACCGTTATTTCCCGGGAACACAAACAGGCGTGATGGTATATCAGTTAAAAATTAAATGATTATTTTCCAGCTCCAATCAAGCATTTCATTGGTGATGATTGTTCCATAAGTGATCCCATAGAGAGAGACAAACAGATCCGGGAACTCCTTGGTGTGGATAAAGTCAAAACCAATCACACTCAAATAAAACAGGTCAGTAAGAAATATTGGCTTTAAAAAAAGAAACTATGTTAAGCATACAGTATGTAAGGCCGTAATCTGTACCTTAGGTAAACATCCAGAATTTTATTTTGAATTCAGAATCGGAAAATAGAATGTTTAGAACACTAGTACTACTAGTACTTTACTTATAGTAGTAATAGAGATGTTCGTGAAGGAGCTAGTCCGGGGCAGTTCTACCAGTTCTACCACCATACCAATTTCTGCCGCAAAGCAGTGTTACTGTGTTCTGGTTTGAAGGGCTGCCGGTGTAATTACAGGCACAAGAGACATTTCAACTTTGTCCCTGGGTCGGCAATGCATTTGCAAGGCCTCTGGTATTGCAGATGTCTATAGGTAGCGGTGACCACTTAACATCAGGTGGACCGTGGGCTTGTTTGCTATCCGATGACATAAAAAAAAGCTACTCTGTATTGAATACATCACACACATCTGATTTTGCAAATTGATCTATTAAAAATTAAATCGATTTGATAGGTATATCCGATTTTCGGATTCTGAATTTCAGGTACAAAATATAAGTGTATGTTTACATCCGGCCTTAAGCTAAGCTAACGATATTTTATTTCAGGTAACATAATCTACTGTCTTGCATTTTTTAGTGAGCCTGTCTTGTTCCAACTGTTTAATCGTTGTGTTTATTTAATCTGAAAACTTTGAAATGGCAACATAATCCGTTTCTCCGTTACCTATAATATACAGCTACAATGACTAAATATTCTGTTCTATTTTTTTTTTAGGGCCGTTATTGTAAATACGACGTCGGAAATCCGAATCGATGTGTCTACCGGCAAGAATGGTTTTAAACTTTCTTTTTTTTTCAAATATTTTTGTTTGTTCAATAATCGTATTAAAAGAAATCTCCTTTTTTTTAGCAAAACAAGCCAAGTAACAGAAATTAATTGTAGATTTCAAGAACTGTGGCTTCGTGCAGGGCAAACAGTTCACCCAAAAGACAAAGCATCGCTGTCTGAACAGTGTCGGCGAGGCAACCCTAAATTGAAAGAAAGTGGAAGAAAAACCTTGAGACGTACATGTTTCTCGAAAGACGACAAAGTTGGAAGTTTTGTCAAGTATTCTACAGATGCATGTAAAAACACAGAATATAAATCTTTCAACGACGTACAATCTGCTATATATCGACAATTAATACATGATAGAGACATGCAAGTGTTTCTTCAAATGGAACAGTACTCCAAGCAAAAGCCTATTACCCTATCTCGGAAACAATACGAAAAAGTAAAAAAAACAATCCGAAAAACCCTATGTACGAAGAAAAGCGAACGAAAGTCGATGCATTGCTATTTAAAGCGCGAGATTAGTGAAGTATCTGTAGGGGAGGTAAGAACCAAAAAGGTTAAGAATCCTAAGGCGCATCGTGGTAAGGCCAGGAAAACCCGCGGCCGAACATCGACAGCAACAACCCAGGAGCCGCAATATCAAATAGAAGCACAAATTGATGAAATTCTCGGGTTCAGGGAATCAAATAAACATCCAAATAAGATTCATGAGAGTGGCAAATATCGTCAACAAGCAGCAAAAACTGATAATTCGAGATGCGACTCTCCAGACCAAAACCTTACTCGTGGCGATGCAAAGTTAAACAAATCCATGAAAGAAAAGAATAAAGAATCACGAAGCATCATAGAGCTACACAATAATAATAAACATCGTCTACAAATTGCCACAGAACGAGATGTAGGAATAGGCGCAGAAAGAGCCAGTCGTTGCATGGAACATCTATCATCAATACCAGAAAGTTTTGATCGATCAAGTAAAAAAGTGCAAACTCCTGACTTGAACAAAAATGAGCAGGAACCGCAAAATCAAGAGGAAGTTGAAACTTATGTTTTGTTTAATGCTGGAAATTCCAGAGACAGTAAAAGAAATACAGAAAAAGGAACAGGGTGTGAAGATGCCAGAAAAACAATGTCTTCGGTAGAGATAGGTTACGCGAGTGTTGCTTTTTTGAAGCAGGTAGCATATTCGTCGACGGATGTAGGAGCCCTGTCCGACTCGAGTTTAGGTCATTTGAACTCATTTCATACTTTATTCAGAGGTATGCTATACAGTTCCTGTTGACGTCCATAGATTGACTTAACATTTCATTGAATCGAATTTCAATTGGCAGGCCGATTTTTTTGTGCGAAAACGCGTCCTTCATGCATTCGACATCAGCCCGATATTTGCCTTGGAAAAATATGTTACTCTAGCTTTATTCGGTGTTTGACAAAATTTTGGAATCTACTTTCCTTTTACAACTATCTGTATTTTTATACACTGCTAGTTTTATCAATCAGAGATATAGCCAGGGGCGGACGGACCGTTAATTTGTGGGGCCCTTGCCTAGCACTAGGTACTTGGGGGCCTACCTAATGAATAAAACGAATTCCTTTTTGTCAAAAACTGGTTGTCTATAATACCGCACCTTCGTGATGATACGTCTATCGTTTGAGTTGACTGACTTTATGTAATTACACAATGATAATACATAGTCTATTATGATTCAAGTAAATTTGTTACTATAGTTGAAGTTGTGTGTTGCGTGTTAAATGGTTGCTGCCCTTTAAATTGACCGGGCCTTGGGATGCAATCCAAAAAATCTATTAGGTTCGTCCTTGGATATTACAAATAGAATCTACATAAATTACCCTTAACTTTCAAACGGTATAATTTAATGGTATTGTTATTTATCAAAATCGCCAGATACCTCGATTTTTTTATTTTTATTTATTTAATAGACATTTTTTGTTTATTTCCAGGACATAGAAAATGCGCAACACCAAATCTAGGAACTTCAGCCTTCTCATTATATTCAGAAGACGAAAACAAGAACAGCGTACAAAATAAATGTCATCAGATAGAGCCACAGGACTCGAAACCCAAGAGACCGTTTTTGAGGAGACTTATGTCGTGCTTAGTCATGAGATCTACCAAAATCTCGGAACTGAAACTGCAAAATACGCCCCAATCTGACCTTCCTAGCATTCATAGTTCCCTTGATTCCTATCATATCAGTACTTCCCTTGGCGTGAGTATTTATATACCTACAACAATATGGTGATTCAATACTATACTACACTATACTATACTATACTAATATACTGTAGAATAAGTTTTATCGTCAATCTAACTCTTTATCTCTCTCTGCCAAGTCCTATTTCGCCCGCCATTTCAGTGGGCTATTTTATATTTATATTTGGGACTTTGAAACATGTTCTTGAGCTTTCTGCAGATCATGTTTGACGTCAGAAGTCAGGGGAGGTTTCCTTGGGATTTTGCCGTTCATAAAATCCTTTGGTCCTTTATTCACATGGTTGTATTAGCCACTTTAGCCGTGTTTAAAACAAGTTTCCTTCAGTTGAACGGTTTTTAAGATAACTTACTTTCACGGGAAACTTTAAAGTAGGTCGTTTTTTTTCTTTCAGGCTATGGAAGTAAGTTCTTCGATCTACGACACCTCGGCATCCTTCTACAGCAACCACACAATCCTACCAGTAAACCCCAAATTAAAAAGAGGTTTCTTTAGCTCAGTGAGAGGCTTCCTCACAAACCGGAGAAGTTAATGCTGTAATGCTTTTTTTCAGAGTTTTTTACATTCATATTTTATTGAACATGAATTAACTCTATTCTGTAATGTGATTGTCCACTGTTTTATGATGAAAAGTATATTTAAAAATTTTGGTTTTTTTTGTTTAGTTTTTGAAGAGTTGTACTTAGCGCCACACTTATAACGGCCTCGATTACATAAGAGTCCTATGGAGTCTTTGGTTGACTTAAGATATATTTTTTTTACTAGTTATTTTTTTCTATAAAAATGTCGGGCAATGTGATTCATCGACCCGCGCTCTCCTGCGTGTTGGAGGGAGTAGGCTGTAGTACTACCTACAGGCCACTCCCTACACGAAAGGGTTCCATACACCCCTATAATTCAAAGAACAGCCGCATGGCCGCGAGGGCCGCACCTGACGCATAACGCAAGCCGCATTGCTCCGAAGTCTACCTTAAAGGTAACGTCCTATTGCCTCATACTGGCCTGGTGGCCTAGCAGTGAGGACGGTATATGTTCGTTATCATAGGTTGCCTACCCAGAGCGGTACAATATCATTGCAAACTATGAAAAGCCCATTCAAAAAATCGCGCATCTATCCGAATACCAACAAATAATGGTTGAAAAAAAAAACTGTCCTCAGAATCATTACATTTTCTACCAAATATCGAGTTGTTAGTGTCAGCAACTAGTAGCAACACCCAACAAACCTAACCTCAAAATTTGACAATCATACTGTTACTGACATTTGTTTTGAGAATCGAGTCTTGCTTGCAATGTTTTGAAATAGATATTTTGATAGAAGTTGTTATTCTAATTGTGTGAATAATGTCTATAATAAGACGATGTGTACCGCTATTTGCGAGGGTTGTTAAAATTCATCCTGTAACCACGCAAGGTAAGTTTTGTTTTCTAAAGTAATTTCGAGTTTCTTAGCTCTTATATTTACGTAATTTTATGAATTAATTCATGTATTTTAAGCTCAAAAGATTCATCGATGGGTGGCTCCAACACTGATGGAGTTGAAACGTCGTGAAGACAGGCTCGGTGGTAAGAAAGTTAACCCAAGAAATACCTATCTCGAATGGAACCTAGAAGCTGAACTATACGCGTTTGCACAGCGATTAAATGAAGACTTCGATCAAGATTTGTTACTGCAGGCGTTCACAGACAGATCTTATGTTATAAAGGAAGAGATGAAACAAAAAGAAATGGAGTTTGATATAAAAATGAAGGACAATAAGCAGCTTGTGGAGATAGGTAAGAAATATTCAAATAACTTGATTTTTTTCCTTGTATTGTGAGTGCGTTTACAAACATAATGAACTCACATACACAAACAGTCAGACCCTGAACAACTACCTGTAGGCCATACAAATATTATTTTCTTGCGGGATTCGAACATGCAACACAGAGAAGCAGTCAATTATTCAGCTACTATAATAAATAAAATAAATAAATATCTTGGGACAACTCACACACGGCTATCTGATCCCAAGCTAAGCAGAGCTTGTGTTATGGTAACCAGACAACTGATATACATACTTATATAATTTATAAATACATACATATTATAGATAAATCACACCCTGACACAGAACAAACAATCATGCTCATCACACAAAGTTTGTCCTGGGTGGGAATCGAACCCACGACCTTCGGCTTAGCAGTCAGGGCCACAAACCACTAGACCAACAGGCCTGTCAACTATACTACTACTATACTACTTGAATACTACTTGAACTCTGAATGAAACAGACAATTCACACTATTTACTCTTGTAATGACTGTGTGCGTGAGTTCATTCCTTTTCATGGAAATTACCTATGTTAAGCAAACAATCCTCACAATAAAGTCAGGTGAAGATTCCACACAAATAAAAATTTAAACGTTTCTTTTTAATTTCCAATTAATATATTTTTTGTGTATTTTCAGGAGACCAATTTATAAATGCCTATGTACAGAATTACCTAGAAACAGTGCTGCCAAAATTCCCCATTGAAGGTGTAAAAGGTGTTCGAAAGTTCCTTACCAGCGAGGCCACACTAGCAAATATATCTTTCCATTTAGGCACTAAAGATATCATTCTGGCTGCTGTGAGTATTTAGACAATTACCATTATATTATTAACTTTTTAAAAAGGGGATTTTACGTTTCTGGTACAAAAAATAAGCTTGTGACTGCCTAGCCGCAGTTTTTTGATCTGTATTGTTTCACAATTGTTTTTCTATGAAATTCTCAGTAGCAGCTCGAAGTTTAGATTTGTGCCCAGTTATTGGCAATAGGCTCGCCCCCTATAACATGGGACCTAAGTATACCGACGAACTGTGGGTGTACATTGGTACACCTCTGCCTAACCCTTCGGGGAATACATGCATGATGGTATTTTTTTTGTTTGTTTCACAATACAAATCAAAAAGAAAAACAATGCATTATTGCTTCTCTCTGATATTGGGACCATCAGATGTTGAAGCAAATCTGTTAATTTTAATTACTAATCAGATTTATTTTGTTTCTAGGAATACCCAGTAGACAATTTCATTCTAGCAAACACATTCAAGGCTGTGGTTGGAGCACTATTGGACTCCTCAGGAGAAGAGAGAGCAGCACACTTTGTTAGAGACTTTGTCATCACACAGCTACAAGGTTTGTTATCAAAAAGAGATATTCAGAAAACAGTTTGAAAAAGGAACAAAGTTTACTGTGGCAACACTGATTTGAAAGGATAGTGAAAGGTTTTAACCTTTCAGACTCATTGACTCCTGAGAGAGTCATAAGTATAATTTCTTTGCTAACCGCTGGCTCCCCAGGTTGTCACTGTAGCCGGCACATCCACCTTCAATTTTTCTATTTTGGAGCATTTCCCGCTCTACGAATTTCTCCTGTATCGTGGGTACGTTTACGACCAAAAATGATGACTATAGTATTGTATTTTTTTTTAATTAAAAAGTCATGACTATTCTGCTCCTTAAAATAATTAAAAAACAGTACTATTATATTTCTTTTCCTATCATAATATAATACAGCTTATTATTTAACTGCTATTTCAGGTCAAGACATCAACGAGTACCTGCCTATAGAGGATCCATGGTCAATGCTGACATCAATAGTACAAAAGGATGGAGGTAAACTAGAACCGAGGCTGATCGGCGAGACTGGCAGGAATACCTTGTTAGCTTGCTACAGAGTTGGTCTTTATATTGACAAGAAGATGGTGTCCTCAGGTGAGGGATTTAGATATTTTTGAACCTTAGTTAGTTCTTAGTGATGCTTAAATGTAAACACCCAATCAGAAGATGGTGGCAGTGTTGACTACCTATATATGGTGGAGTTTGTGTGACAATGATCCTCTGACAGTTTTTTTTGCCATGGACCCTAGAATGCCCCAATGTCGAAACATATTGATGGTTGTAAAAATTCTGGGCCGCAACAATATAATAGATTATAGTTTGTCATGGAAGAAGTTATCAAAGTAAAAAAAAAATCTCTTCCATATATTTAGACAGTTGCACTTTTCTTGTTGACTTTAATGTTTAAAATTTTTTTATCCTTTTATATTATGTGGTTGCTGATTGCGATGCGTAGTAAAGCTCATTAGAGATTATGCTCTCATAGTTTTGAATATATTATTATTATTGTTGTATATTGTATGTGTATTTATGAACAAACTATTAAATAAAATGCTAAAATCATTCCAGGTTTTGGCGAGTCAGTAGCGATCGCAAAGGAAATGGCCGCTAGGGAAGCACTCAAGAAGATATTTGGTACGGAAGAACACATGAAACCAATCAACTTCAAACTAGAAGGCATACCCAAGCCAACCTCACAAACGCGCTACCAAATATCTGCCAGTTAAATTAGAACCCTATTATAATGTAGAATTAGGATTAAAGTTGTAAATTATAAAGTTATTTTGTTTTGTTTTTATGACTGGTAAAAGTTCTTAGCTGAAGGCTTGCGCGTGCGCGTGAGACCAAAGTTGAGGGAAATGTATACTGGCCATCATGAAAATTACGATGAGCGTTAGACGGCCGTTCTCGACATCATAAAATTGCATGGAAAAGAAATTGTAATAATAATCACATGACACCGGCCTGCTGTAAGAAAGACAGGCTTATATCCAATAGAGCGCTATTCCAAATAGCTATGAAAATGGTAAAGACAATTCAAATATATAAACCAACTAGCTCTTCACCGCGACTTCGTTCGGATGGTTTTTTCACCCGAGTTAACTTAAGTCTTTAATTACTGGTCCGCTCCTGTGGGTCGTTGCGTGATATTATATAGCCTTCCTAGATAAACAAACGATCGGACACAAAAATAATTGTTCAATCCGAACGAGCAGTTCTTGAGATTAGCGCGTTGAAACAAACAAACTTTTTAACTTTATAATACTAG
Source organism: Caradrina clavipalpis (assembly GCA_932526535.1). Classification (NCBI taxonomy): domain Eukaryota; kingdom Metazoa; phylum Arthropoda; class Insecta; order Lepidoptera; family Noctuidae; genus Caradrina; species Caradrina clavipalpis. Next base: position 6,229,467 of record OW052106.1, on the reverse strand, counting down.
TATGGATTCATAAAACAACAAAACTTCGTAGATATAACATTTTTTATTAAATCCGACATTTTACTTACAAAAGTCACGATTACAAACATTTACAACTTAAATAAAATTTTCCTATAAACAATATTTAACACTGATTATTAAAAGTAATCATATAAACAACTAGAGCCTATTTATCACAATTAAACTGTTAAAAAACATGCAGCACAGTAGTATAGGTACTTTAGAATAATTGGAAGAAAAAGTAAAACTTAGAAATAGAGTTCTCTAAAGAAGAAATAGAGAGAATTCATTTATAACTGTAAAAAGAGAGAAGGATATCTAAAGAATTCTAAAAGAAGAAAATCTCATAAATGTTACAAAATATTCAAGGCACTTCATTACAATATCAACATTAATAACAGTTTATAAGGTTCAATTTCAACTAACTTCATCCAGGAGCAGAGTCCATGATCAAGTTGCCGTGTTTGTCTTTGATGCGCACGCGTCCTGACGCGTACCGTGTTTCTGACGTGCCGTCGTTGTAGACCAGCTTCACTGTGCCATCGGGGAACTCGCGACGCTGAAAATAGAACAAAACTTTGTAAACACTTGATACGTGAATAAGAAGTCCACACCGATATTAGAGAAAATATTTTTTTGTTTGTTTGGTCCGAATAGGCTCCGAAACTACTGGACGGATTCTAACTATTTCTTGGCCAATACATGGCTATATTATTCTTGAGTAACATACTAGGCTATTTTACATCACGCTATCACCCACGGGAGCGGAGCAGTAACCAAAGAAGTAACTAAACGTCGCGAGCAGTTCGCTAATAGGATAGAGATTAGCACAAACAGATTCAAAAAAATATTAATTGCTGATGTTGAATTAGCAGGCAGTGGAACTGCTAGAAGCGAAGGACCTAGATTCGATCTGTAGGTCGGACAATCTGTTGCCAATAAATATTTTCTAAATAGAAGTCCAGGGTTCGGATTTGCCAGGTAATGGTAATATGCTCGCTCCCTACATGGAACTAGCTCATCACCTGCCTGCCTCTTAGAGGAGTACAGGTAACAGGTTCAATGTTTTGTTAGGCAACTCACCTTATGATCCTTAGCATGTACTTCAACTTGTCCATTAGTGAACACAATGCGCTGCTCCCCACTGGCAGCCACGGTCAGCGCTGCGCCGTCCGGAAACCGCCACTCTTCGCGAACGTGCTCGTTCTTCGGGTCGAAGTATCGGACGCTGCCGTTCGGTAACCGGATCTCCGACGAACCGTCTTTGTAGCGCTTTTCTACTTGACCACTGGAAAATATTTATGTGATAATTAATATAGATATTTTATGAATGTAAATGGAGGGATGAAATTGAAGCCTTGGCCCAGCGGTGGGACATTATAGGCTTGATAGATAGCTGGGGGATGGAAGGTGCATACACTTCCAGGATACTCAGCGTAAGTGTAAGATGGGAGTACCAGGTTGATTTTTGCAAAGTAGGGCGGTATCCAACTGCGGGTTGTTCGAAAAAGATACCGCGCCCCCGGAACGCAAAGGGCACATGAAAGGAACATAGACGGGTTTTAGTCAGTAAAAGTCTGACACTCCCTCCCGCCCCGCCCAGGGCGGGGGAAGTTATTTGAGGATTTCGTCTATAAAAAAAAAGGGGGCATCCAAGAAGATTTCTCACCAGAAAAAAAGGGAGGATGTATTTAAGTTTCAAAATCTATGATTGTGTAGTTAAAAATGTTCATAACCATATGTCACATATTGCTTAGAAACCTGATGGTTTCCAGTCAAAATGCAAAATGGACCCACTCTCCCATGTAACCATGGTTGGTTACTAAGCAATATAATAATGTGTTTGTTCAGCTTATTTATCAATATAAAGCTTTGATCCCACTAGCTAAAAGCTACATGAAAAGGCCAAAAGAATTTGCAGAAATAAAAAACTCACTCTGGAAACTCCAGAACTTCCAATCCATCAGCATGTGTTGTGTGGTACGTTTTAGTCTCAGCATAATAATACTTTATTCTGCCCTCACTATAAAAGTTCTCTTTAACATCTCCATTGTAATACACAAACTTGCTATATTTTCCATCTGAAGATATATGCTTCACATTACCATTGGGGAACCTCAATTCTCTAGAACCATCAGGTTTTTTTACTTCTGTAGGATTTAAGCTGGTTCTTTTAAAACTAGTTTTACTAATAGAAGGTTCCGGACTTACAGTCATCAGTTTATCTCTATACTGCTCATTGTGTATGACTGTCACAGATTTTGAGGAATGGTTGAAGGCAGGTGACCTGGATCTGTTTGAATCAGAATTATGTGACAAGTAATCTACAGATTTTCTCGAAGGAGGGGAACTGTTAGTACTTGTTCTGTTACTTAGTATAGAAACTGGAGACCTAGATCTATTTACATTTGCTTCATTTTTATTGAAACTAGGTGAAATTGTTCTTCTTGGGGATTTAGAACTTCTTGACCCTGAGCTAGATTTTTGGATAAAGAAGCTTTTAGCATTCTCATTTATGTTCGGTTTATCATTTAAATTAAGCTCGAAGTTGAAGCTTGAACCGCTAGATCTATTGCTTTTTGGTGATGTTGGTCTAAACCTTTCATTGTATATCTTTTCTAAATTATTGTTATCTTCATTTCTGTCATCGTCAGCAATTGAAGAATTATTTGAAATAGTGTCATTGTCTGCTTGTAGGTTCTCGTCATCAGAATTATCAGATCTGTCCATATTTGTGAGCCTATTCTGTTCTATATGGCTGATGGTATCTCTTTGGCTAAAATATTTGGCATACCTAGAAGTGACATTTAGATTTGGAACACTTTTTGCTCTAGGTCTAAGGGTGCCCTTTGCAACAGGCTCAACTCTTCTGCTTCTGCTCTGCCTTTCAATCTCATAAGCTTTGTATTTCACGTCGCGGTCCACGCTTACTTCCGTTCGTGAGTCTTTATTGGACATATCTGTTAACTTTTTATTTATTTCTTCAAGATATTTTATGTTTGTCAATCTTCTTGTAACTTCATTGCTGTGTTGAATTCGTCTATTTTGCTTCTTTAGTTTCTCCACTTCCTCTTGCAGATCTTTCTTCTCTTTTTCCATTATTTTAATTTGATTCCGGAGTCTAGCTATAGTGGAAGTTGACTTAGCGTCTTTGAGTCTTATCTCATCTTTGAGGTCACTTATTCCCTTCTTCAAATTAACTACTTCATCTTTTTCTTTCTTGTTCAGTCTGCCTCTCATTTCCCTCACATATCTTTCATACATTTGCTTCTGCTTATTAAGTTTCTCTTTTTCTTCTGCTAAGTAATATTCTGATAGTACTTTTTCTTCATTGAATTTTTGTTCGAAAGCAGCTTTTTCTTCATAGAACTTTTGCCTGTCTTGATCTACTTCTTCGCGTAATTTAGCTAGACTTGCATTTTCTTTTCTAAATGTCTCAATTTCGTCTTCTAATTCACACAGCCTTTCTTTTAACAGTTCACTTGTGGAAATTAGCTTGGTATTCATTTCTGCAATATTCGCTTTCATGACATCAGTTTCTGTCATTGTGTCTTCATGACATTCTTTGTTATCAACCTCCTTTTCATTTATTTTGACTACTTTCCTCTTTGGATCAATACTCTTTTTTTTCTTCTCTTTATAATCATTCCGATTTTGTGTAGAATCATTGGATTGTTCAACAGTTTTGCAGGAACAGCATGATACTGAAGAGCATGCATCACTGCAGCAGTCAGTGTAATTACTGCAACATGTTTCAGCATCACTGTGGGAGTTTTCATTTCTATTTTTACCTTTGTAGCCGGGTAAAATGTGCCTCAAATCAGGGTTTTTCGACAGACACTTTTGCAATACTAAAGGTGTGCTTTCTCCGGAACATTCCAAGTTACTTCGTAAGAACCGATTAAAGAATGAGTTCTCTAAATTGAAGCTTTCATGAGTGACTTTGTTTTCTAGCAGCTCAAACATGTTCTGTTCAGCCGTTTCTCTCTCATACCTTAATTTTGTCATGGTGTCATCTGTACTGACATCTGACATTATGCTTTTTGATGGTGAAGCAAAGTTTTTGTAATAGTTACTCTGTTTTAATTGGCTGAGAAAGTCATTTTGCTCTTTTGTTAGTACTGCGGCCCATGACTTGCCTTTATTTGCTAATAGGGGGTGCTTATTATTTGGTAATTGTCTTTGTAATGGCTTATTTACAGGTTGAATATTACTCCTGTTTGTACTACACTCCGGTGAGTCTTCAACCTGTTGTTTCTTTTCTGTATGATTGTTGATTGCTGGTTTCTCATTGTTACTTAAAACCGTGTGTACCGAAGGTAGACTCTTTCTGGTTAATTTTACTTGCCTTATATCAGCTGTGATCAAAGAAGGTTCTGACGTCTGCACATCATTCCTGGTAATCTTTTGTGCATCATTATTAATGACTCTTTGAACATTATTAGTGTTGTCTTTTTGAACATTAATAGGTTTGCCATTTTGAACATTATTACTTTTCTCCTTAAGTATTTTTAAGTTTTGTTTTAATGGTGATTCGGTTTTATTTTGAAAAGATTTTCTTTTCCAGGGCAGAGATTTAGTGTTCTGTATTACAAAGTCATTTTTCTTAAGTCCAAGCCGGGCTATTCCTTCACCTCGTCTCAGAAAAGGTTTTTTCTTGTGACTTTTGATGGAGTTATTGCACTCTGGGCTTTTCTGCTTAGGTACATTCTTTTCGCTCTGTAACTTTTCTAATAGCAATGCCTCAAAATCTTGTTTTGGAGATAAAATTGGCATTTCATCAAGTGATATTTGTTTTTTATGTAATAAATTGTTGTTCATAGAAGAGTTTACAGATGTTTTATTACTTGTATTTTGAGGTGGTTCTGATGTTGGTGCTTCATCACGCTCTTGATCACTAATTCGGTTCCTGGAAGGGGCTGATACTCTGCTTCTGCTTGTTAATGGAGAATTCACAATAAACTCCGACTCCTGAGATAGGTTTAATACTGAAACACCTTCTATTAAGTCTCTTTCATGCACTAGATGCGATAAATCGCTGGTATTCAGGCGCGGCGTACCCTCAGTCGAAATATCATTAGATGACTGCAACAAACTACGAAATGTGTTATAACTGGTGCTGTTACTAAAGTGACTGACAATTTCAGTAATACTTGATGAAGTTTCAGAGGTTTCTTTATACTCCAATCGTTGTTTTTGTAGCTTCCCGCGCTGTAGTAACTGAAGTTGTCGCAACACTTGTAAACGCTCCAATATTTGTGAGGGAGAGAGCGACACGTCACTCTCCGAATATGTTTCATCCATTTTCTATTTTAGTTTCATATATTATATTTTATCAAACAAAAATTTAAAAATAAATAACGAAATTTTTACGAAAACACATAGCGTCACAAAGTTTTCGAAAATTGACAACTCTGAGTTTGACAGCTATATATTTTGTGTGTTGCCACTACCAACAATACCAATTACAAATAATAATAATAATAAATGTGAATAATAATAATATGACCCTGTTCCCGAAGCCGGTGGGCTACTATTTTTTATATTTTTAAATGTTTTTATTTTTTTATACTAATATTTAAAAATGTATTTAATATGTATAATGTAACTAATAAATGAGAATAATAATAATATCTTTATTTGCATAAAACATGGTATACATGATGTTACAATTTGAGTAAAGTGCTTACATGTTTCGCCAGAATTATACTTAGCATGCAAATCTTTCACTTAACACTAAAATGCAAATTTCTTTTCCAGAAATTCTTTTAAACTATAGAAATTATTCGTAGTCAACCAATTAAACAATTTGATTTTAAATAATCTAGAATTTAAGTTTTTTATATTACTCGGTATCTTATTATATATATGAACACAATTATATAAGCAGCTTTTATTATATTTAGCAAGCTTGGGCAGATCATGTAGAACGAGTCTCTGTGGATCACGCCGGCTCCGAGAAATAACATCATCGGCTGATTTAAACAAAGCCTTATGTTTATTAACGAACATGCATATTTCATAAATATAAAGGCACGGCAACGGTAACAACCCTAGTTTTTTAAATATCGGTTGACAGGATTCCTCCGGAGGCATCCCGTACAATGCCCTAATGCATTTTTTTTGCGCAACAAATGCTCGGTTTATATCTGTGCTATATTATATCTGTGCAAAATAAAAGTTGGTAGTAAAAAATAAAAATATTGCAACCTTCATTAATGCAATTTATTTCCATCGCACTTTGCACTGCACACAAACTTTAAACCATTTAGGATTGCAAATGAAAAGTTAGTAAAAAACTAAAATCATCATTTTAACATTCTTTTCCATTATAATATATACTTTTGTCCGGTCGGGTTTGATTAAAATTACGACTATAATGATAAATCTTTATTTATCTATATATATTATTACTAGCACTTATCACCTTTAGTTTATAAGTAGTTACAGTTATTTTAATTATTTTATAGTATAATAAAAATTAAAGAGAAATAGTAGTTTGTACGTGTGAATAGTATAAATAAAATCTTGGAGGTTGTAACACTGGCACATGCGCCAGTAAATGTCAAAATTCTTGTTCATTTTTATTCAAAAAACATCTGGTTATCTGGGTACAAATCACAATATTCTTGCGATGTCTAAGAGAAGTACTTTCCACAAAACTCCTAAATTTAAGCCCGAAGTGAAGGTGATCAATAATAAAGTTAAAACAACGATGACCATGTCGTTACGACAGGAGAAAGTTGATGTGTTGCCTGAACCCATAAAATCAGATGCTGATAAAAAGCTTTATAAGTGAGTTACTTTCATCATTTAATAGAGAAAAATAAATTAACTTATAACAAATGTTAATAAGACCGTACGGTGCATAAAAATACGTCCTATGTTTATTTAAAAAATGATTACCAAATGAAACATTTTTGAACGTTGCTGCAGGACTATACGATTGGAGAATGGTCTGACAGCACTTCTGATATCAGACCCGAGTCGTCCAGCGGTAGCTAACCAGACCAGCTCCAGTGAGGAGGAGACCAGTGGCTCCGACGAGACTAGTACCGACCCTGAAAGCGAGAGTGGAAGGTCTGTGCAATCCGCGACTAGTGACCACCATGGAACGAAGAGACGCAGCGAATACGACGAGGAGAAACTGGTCAGTACTTTTAATAATTTGAATCTTTTCACATTTTTATTTCTTATCCTACAATAATTACGGCAACTGTCCATAAATAAATCAATAATGTTAAAGTTTAAATCAATCATAAACTTAATGTTAGGCCTAGAATGTCTACAGTTATATAAGTTCTAAGTAACAGCTGGTGTTACATGAATGTAGTAATTAACAAGAAAAAAAGTGGGTCGCAGAGTGATTTTGTTATTCAACATTAGCACCATCTTTACCTTTTACATGTTACTGATATGATTCTATGTCTTGTACCCACAATGTGTATGTTAAAATCAATTTGAAAAAAAAAGGGAAAATAATTAATTTCTATATGAACAATAATTACTTAGATCAGGTAATGTTAATCAGCAGTCAAAGATAACAATAATTTTTGTCTATTTTACTGTTATCTTAACTTAATGAAGTATAAAATAAATTCTAAATACATAATAACACTTTTTAAGCCATTGCGTTGCATTGAAACAAAATATACTCAAAAAGATATAAAATTATTTTCCTGAAATAATATTTAAATTAACATTATTATATCTTATAGCCTTTGAATTTAGGCAATTTTGGCATTTGCCTCTGCATGCTAAAATCATCAGATTCTAATAACTTATTAGAATCTGGTTTAAAATCAATTTTAAGAAATGCTCAGTTGTCATGAAAAAAACCTCTTTATATGAAACATCCATTCTCATAAACAAGAACAGGATAAGACAACAAAAAAATAAATACCTAGTTATGCCATTATACCTAAAGAAAACCGAATAAAAAAAAACGTGTGCCAATTCCATGGTTTTTTTAGTCATTTTGGAATAAATATAAGTATTAGTTAGTGTTTTGTATAAAATTTAACTTTCTTTTTCTCTCCTCTGTTTTTACAATCAGTCTCAGTACTATTGGACATTAAGTAATTTTTTTTATGTTTAGATGGTCTCATCAGATTCTAATAACTTATTAGAATCTTTTTTAACCCATGCACATCTGCCTAACCCTTCGGCGGGGAATACAGGCGTGATGGTATATTTTTGTTTAACCCATTCAGTACGGGCAACGCGCATACGCGTTAAAAAAACGCACATGAGCGTCGCCCCGCACTTAATTGGATTAAAATCAATTTTAAGGAATGCTCAGTTATTATTAAACAAACCACTTTACACGAAACACCCATTCTCATAAACAGGATAAAACAACAAAAGCAAATACCTAGTTATGCCATCTTCTTTATCGTGTGGGCAGTAAGGTCTAATGACTCCACACACCTTAGTGTCAGAGTTTCTAAACCATTATGTCAGTTATGCCATAACACCTAAAGAAAAACGAATAAAAAAAACATGTTTTAATACCATGCTATTTTTAGTCATTTTGCTAAAAATATAAGTGTTACGAAATTTAATTAGTGTTTTGTATATAAAAATAAATTCGTGACAACCTTGTCTTTGGACCTTGATTTCGAAACTTGCATCACATTACGACGTCGCTGTTTGACCTTGATTCAGATCAATTGTGTTAGCATAATGTTTGTCCTTTGCATTGTTTGTTTTTATAAGTAGAAAGCTAGAAAGTTAGCCAGTTTTTTTCCAGTCGATAATAAATATACCTAACCAATGCCAAGATTTTGTGCAGGATTTTAGAAAGTTTCTCTTTTAGATTTGTTTATCATCTGCTTAGCCTTTTCCCAATTATGTTGGGGTCGGCTTCCAATCTAACCAGATATAGCTGTGTTTTACATAAAGCGACTGCCTATCTGAACTCCATAACCCAGTTACTGGGTACACAACACAATACCTCTTGGTTTGACTGGTTCCAGAGTTTCTAGCTTCTGACTATCCGTAATGACTGTCAAAGATCTAGGGTGCTAGCTAGCTTTACGTGCTTTCTGAGACATACCACCAACTTCCAAACTCTGGGCTGCAATTGAGAAATTCCTCTACTCTTATTTTTCTCTTTTCTCTATCTTTAAGATTTGTCCCCTAAGGCCCACTGACCGTTATATTATTTGTAGAAAATCGATTAATTAGGTATTAAAAATTGCTTCCGTGCATTTAACACAGTTTTAAAACCATGCAATATTATTCTTTTTCAATCGATGATGGAACATATCCAGTGGCAGTCATTGATACATTTAAATGATTATTTTAACCTCCATACTCCACATCTTCAGTGATCTAAGTGATCTTCAACACTAGAGGCACATTCCCGCAACTACTTACCCACTTCTCGTAATATTTCCGTCATTTGTAGTTTCTTGAAGTCCAGTGTCATACCTACGCGTATCTTCCGCTGCCACTTATAAACCCACAGTCCCACTAGCTTCTGTCCGCGACTTTGATCGCGTGGTTTTAATCACCCGTGTTAAGTTACGTCTTTAGTTACTGCTCCGCTCCCGAGTGTCGTAGCACGATGTTACCATATAATATTCCTCGATAAAAGGACTGACCAATACAAAAAGATTTTTTCGATTCGAACCAGTAGTTCCTGAGATAGCGCGTTCAACCAAACAAACAAACTCTTCAGCTTAAATATTAGTAAGAATATCAGCTTCAGCTTAAGTATAGATAAGGTAAAGATTCTAGATATAGCTAATTAATCTTCTTGAATCAGTTGATCCTCCACGATTTGCATTTCGTCAACCTTATCATGACTTCAATTTGTTCTGTGTTAGTAAATTAATTAGTTAATTACATTCAGAATAGGACTAGTTTTACATAGCAGTTTAAAGAACACTGGAAAATCAAATACGTCTTTCCAGGATGAGTTCAGTTGATGTTTATGTAATAAAAAAGATAAAAATAAATAAATAGCATACATAAACACACGCCTTTTTTCGACGGGGGTAGGAAGAAACCACAGTGTTCTATGGTTTCTCCCTACCCCCATGGGAACCTGCTACGATCCTTACATGCTCCTTTCGCCTCTTCCACATTCATACATCTGGTCATACAAGCACGCCGGTTGAGAGTTCTGCGCACCCGACCGTCCTGAAGAACCCCACCAATAAGTTCAGGTCGTAGGTCTTTCTGGGGCGTCCCCTCCTGATGTTGCCGCTCACATGTGCCATATAAATCCCTTTTGTTAGTCGCCTTCCATTCCATCCTCTCAACATAAACGAACCAAAAAATAAATAATTACCTAAATAAATAAATGAATTGCCAAATGAACTTATAATGGTTACCATTTTTTTTTAGGTTTCGAATATGTAAGAAAATCGGTTTTATTTATTCAACTGCAGCTCCTCGAGAATGCACAGCAAACGCTTGATGCCGCCGATATTTCGGAGAGTAGTTCCGATAGCGACGAAGATGGTAGAGTACGTATGACCCTAAGAGTGGAATATTTTATACGAGTAAATAGATTAAAACTGTGAGACACAGCTTCTATTTACTCTCCGCTGGATATATCCAGCCAGATTAGTAACAAGACAGATTGTGTCAGATGACTATTCGTCCAGGCACACTGTACAAAGACCAGTCTTGTCTAGCATGCTGACTAGATGTGGGTCGACCAGTAAGCCTTATTTTATTGTATGTTGTATGACCTACAGATAGTTGATCCGGGTCTGGCTGTTTGTGTATGTGACTTTATATGTTTGTAAACGCACCCATGGTACAGGAGAAAATCCTATTGTGGGGCAACGTTAAAAAAAATAGGGAGAAGTTTATTTGGTCGGTATATGATAACCCCAATCAATTCGGTTCTAAGTATCTCTAGTAGGTACTCGAGATTTAAATGATTGTAAACCTGAGCTTAGTTTCTACCATAGCATATTTATCTTCCATTGATTCGCACTAAGTGTTTTCAATCTTCTTTTATAATGCGCATTGCAAATGAGCGGAACTCTCTACCTGCGTCTGTATTTCCGAACGCATTCAACCCTAATTTCTTCAAAGTTAGAGTGAACAGGCTTCTTCTGGGTAAGCTCACCCCATCGTAGACGTTGTGTATGTCACCTTTGACCAAGACTAGAGTCAAGAGCTTACCCATCTCGAAAAAAAAAATACCATCATGCCTGTATTCCCCGAAGGGTTAGGCAGAGGTGTACCAATGTACACCCACAGTTCGCCGGTATATTTAGGTCCCATGTAATAGGGGGCGAGCCTATTGCCATTAACCGGGCACAAATCCAAACTCCGAGCAGCTACTGCGAATTTCATAGAAAATCCCAATAACACTTTTTGCTCGACCTGGGAATCGAACCCGGGACCCCTTGCACAGCAGTCGCACTTGCGAACACGAGACCAAAGGGGCAGTCCCCCGAAAAAAAAATAGCCTACAATTAAATCTAGTCGCAACGTGGTTTACGGCTTCGTAATCATTATGAGCAGATGTGATTACCTTCCCGCGGACGGAGCGTTTAGAAACCGTACGGTTCACGGCTGAGCGAACCGCGACAACACGTGAATTGCGTTTACACGTTGCTAATGAACGACAAAATAATTGAGCGCTACCGAAATAATTATTATGTCATTATGCTTTTAGTTGGCTGCATGCAGTTTGAGCTTAAGTGTGACTCCAAACATTGATAATCTGAATTATTCCGATTTGTCGCTCTGTTTTGTCCCCCTATCTTGAGCAACTAGCGATAGGGCTTTTTCATGAATACTCAGAAAAGCAGTCGTGCTTTTTAGTTTTTTAAATTATCAATTTTTTTGTTTTTTTTGTTGCCGGGTTGGAAAATCCTCATGGATGTCCGCCCTGACTAAAAACCACCCCGGTGTTCCTTTCCTACACTTACGCCTAGGATCTCGGGAACGTACCTACGCGCCTTTCGCGATAGCATTTGCGCCCTGCGTTGGCTTACAGTCCCCAGCCGGTTTACCGGTCCGCGACCTAACCATGACCTACATACTCGTATGAATATAGGTCAGGAGATACTGAAATGACCTGACCTAATAGAGTCTCGGTTTCAGTATAGAAACAAATAAGGAGAAAGAACTACAGGTTCAAAGGCAACTCCGGTTACTTTCGGGTCAAGAAGCGGCCTTGTGCCAGTGAGGAAGTGCAGTAGGAAAATATTGATACCTTACGTAGGTACGAGTAGTTGTTCTCAAGGAGTAAAACGTACTGAAAAATACTGAATTGATAAATATTAACACAGTATTTTTGAAGCTTGATACTTCAACAAGAACGCTACGATTTACAAAAATGCAGCTTCTACGGCATTCCCAGTATAGGTACCTACTATATTACCACTATTTTCTATCCACAACTTCATTCGCGTGGTTTTAATCACTCATGTTAAGTTACGTCATTAGTTACTGCTCCGCTCCCGAGTGTCGTAGCGTGATTTTATATAGCCTTCAGCTTAACTCTTCAGCTTTATAATATTAGTATAGATATTAATCGCAAGTCAGAGCACTATAATTATCATTTTCCGTAATACAAATTCCTTACAATTACGTGACGACAATCGTTTATTTTTCTAAACTATCCTACGATCAATCGCGTTTTTATTATAGATTGACTTTGATGTGAGTGCATGGCGTGTTTAGGTACGTTTTCTATGAAAAAGAACATTTTCTCACGGTACGCTACTATTGTGTTATGTAGTAACTACATAATAAAGCATTGTGTGAGGTAAAGAGGCCTATTATATGTCAATTGAAGGTGAATACAAACTATGTCTGGGTAGACGGGCGGACAGGACGGCAGAAGATTTTAAAATCATCATACCATCACGCCTGTATTCCCCGAAGGGTTAGGCAGAAGTGTACCGATGTACACCTACAGTTCGCCGGTATATTTAGGCCCCATGTAATAGGTGGCGAGCCTATTGCCATTAACCGGGCACAATTCCAAACTCCGAGCTGCTACTGAGAATTTCATAGAAAAACCCAATAACACTATTTGATCGACCTGGGAATCGAACCCAGGACCTTCTAGCGTAGCGACCTCTAGCGTAGCAGTCGCACTCAGGACCACTAGGCCAACGAGGCAGTTCGAATTAGTATTTGTGCTCGGTTAATGGCAATCAATAGGCTCGTCCTATTACATGGGACCTAAATATACCGGCGAACTGTGGGTGATAGTCAGCAACATAAGCAGATTAACATTTCAGATTGTAATCTTGTTTATTGAGTACAATATCTAAGGAAATACGAAATGAATCTAAAATTAAGATAAAATAAACTCAGGTATTGCCTACAATTCTGAATAGCAGTGAATTGGGTTTTTTCGAGTCTATATTAAAGATAAGTACATTGGTACACCTCTGCCTAACCCTTCGAGCAACGCAGGCGTGGCGGTATGTATGTATAATGTGAAACCACGGAGTAAAGAAAGAAGTGAAACCAATTAATTATGACTAATACATTGTGCAAAGAATTTACATTTTAATTTTTAATTTTAAATATTTATGTATTGTAATATTCGAACAAGTCATTAACGCATGTTTGTCAAAACATTCCAGTTTGTATTCAAATATTTAATTTATTATAACAGACCCTTTGTCTTAATTAAAATGTATTACTTACAACTTTACACATTATCATCACCATCATATCAACCTATAGCTGTCCACTGCTGAACGTAGGCCTTCCCCAAAGCTTGCCAATCATCCCGGTCCCATTACACCGGACCATATGTCAGCAAACTTGGATGGGGCCACTGAGGGCCGATGCCTGCGGGGCTGAGGGTTATTCGAAAGAGATACCGCGCCCCCGGAACGCAAAGGGCACATGAAAGGAACATAGACGGGTTTTAGTCAGTAAAAGTCTGACACTCCCTCCCGCCCCGCCCAGGGCGGGGGAAGTTATTTGATGATTTCCCATCTAAAAAAAAAAAAAACACCGGACCATACCATGACTACTTTTACCACTGGAAGGTATCCATAGCGTATCAACCGACAATTGTTGATGCTCCCTCCCGGATTGGCACAGCCCGGTGTTAGTCAATGACGGAACGGTATAGTGTGCATAGTGTCATACATACATACCATCACGCCTGTATTCCCCGAAGGGGTAGGCAGACATGTACCAATATACACCCGCAGTTTGCCGGTATGTTTAGGTCCCATGTAATAGGGGGCGCGCCTACTGCCCTTAACCGGGCACAACTCCTGACTCCGAGCTGCTTCTGAAAATTTTCATAGAAAAACCCAATAACATTGCTCGACCTGGAAATCGGACCCAAGACCTCTAGCAATCGCGCTCAGTGTCATAAATTTTAATGATAAGGTTTTTTTCCCTGATATGTTCCTTGATCATGGTATGATATGGTGTACGGGTAGGCTCCTTAGTGCTTTTGTGGAAGAAACACCACATCACACCTCAATTTTGCTATTATCACGTATATACTATAGAATACCATCAAATGCTAGAGTGTATTCAGACAAATGTCCTCCGTAACCCGCATGAATGTGATTCGCGTAGTTCTGCTCAATAAAGGTATTTAATTATGTAAAATTAAAACCATTGCCAATGCCAAGGTTAGAAAAAACATGACTTCGTTTGTTTGGTTATTTTCACCCGCTTTAACTTACGTCTTTGGTTACTGCTCCGCTCCCATGAGTCGTAGCGAGATGTTATATAGTTTATCTTCTTCCTCATGAACCTGGCTATCATACCCAAAAAGATTTTTGCCAATCCGGCTAGTAGTTCCAGAGATTAGCGCGTTTATACAAACAAAAAACTCTTCAGCTTGTTATTATCATAGATCGCACGGCATGCATAAAATTATCCCTGAATTATATGCTTAGAAATCATGAATTGCAGTCACATAAACGACAATTGCTTTGTATACAACAGAAGTGTTCATGGACCTTGAAAACGCGAGTACTTCAATATTTTGTTTGCAGTAGATATGCTTTAAAGAATTTGCATAAATAAGTAGTTTTTTGAATTTAATTAATGTTTGTACGACATTTTTTATCATCATATTGAGCCTAGTACACCATCTTTATCAAAATGTATAACTCGCTGTGATTAAAACGATATAACAAAGTTGAGTGAAAAGGGCAAAGTACCTATGTAATATTCAAATAAAACTGTTTTAAGACATTGTTTAGACCCCCTGCGAACTGCCCCGTTGTCCTTGTGATCGCAAATCGCAAGTAGGACTACTGAGCATGGGGCCTGGGTTGTATTCCCAGCTTGGGCATATCATAGGTATTAAGTTCTTCCAATAGGACATTTCTCAGTAGCAGCCCGTAGTTTGAACGTTGGTGGTGTGAAACTCCTGTGCCTCAGGAAGCACGCTGGCCCTGGGCTCTCAGCAATCATTCGTAAATCTTTGACAGTCGTAAAGTCGTTACTGGTCTGACGACCAATCCTAGCAAGGAATATCATGTTGCTATGGTTTGATAGATAGTCGTTCTATGTAAAACACTGGTATTCATCTTCATCCGGTTAGACTGGAAGCCCACCCCAACAAAATTGGAAAAAGGCTTCGCAGAAGATGACGATAGGTCTAAAAAGAGAGACTCGTAATTTTAGATGCATAAAACATTGCATAGCCTAGGCAATTACAAAAACAAACAGTGTAGATGGCCTTGTCAATTCGCGCAAAGTAACGCACAAATAATAGAGTCGTAGTAGTATTATTAAGTCTTGCATCTATTCACAGTTGCGTCAGACTTTCGAAATATATTCACGATCGAACGTTTTTACACTCTGTTTGCGATCTAGAACGATACTATTATTTAATAGGTGCCCACTGAAGGTATCCAGTCAACTTTACGTTACGCATAAATCACAAAGTATCCTAAAAAACCGCTTTATGTGTAAAAAAACTGAAGTTGATACAGAAATTACTATAATTAAATAATACTACACGCAGTAAATATCGAAAACATCGGTTGACATTTTATGTTTTGTCTAGCAATTTATCATTGTTTCACCCGCGTTACTGCTTAGATCCCGTGTATTGTAGCTTGATGATTTAATTACCGCCTATTTCACATCGGACCAGAAAGATCTGAGAAACTTTTTACCTCTATAATACCAGTATAGATAGCTTTTTCTTGTAACTTTCTCCACATGAATTTTCTTACATACCATCACGCCTGTATTCCTCGAAGAGACAGAGGTGTACCAATGTACACCAGCAGTTCGCCGGTATGTTTTACCTCCCATGTAATAGGGGGCAAGCCTATTGCCATTAAGTGGGCATATATCCCAACTCCGAGCTGCTACTGTGACTTTCAGAGAAAAACCCTTTAACACTTTGCTTGATCTGGGAATCCAATCCTTGACCTCTAGCGTAGCAGTCGCGCTTAGAACCACTAAACCAACCAAAGAGGCAGTGAGGGAAAACGAAATATTTTTTAAAACCGTACCAGTAGTTTTGGATAATAACGTATTTCTGTCTACGCAAATTTTACGTCACGTCTGTAGATTTTTTTCTGTACCGTTGTCATTACGAACGTGACAAATTACTGTTTCACTTACGCTATCAGTCAATGATGGCGTACCACGTTTTTCTAGACAAAATTCATGCTTTTACTAGTTTAAATTAATGCCTTCAAGTCATTACTGTCAACACTTTATGAATCAATAACTGTCCAAGAATTTGATGAATTCACTGTTATTTGGATGTGACTGACAAGGATTATCATACATACCACATGAGACTAGTACAGCTCTTTGTGAAGAAGCTCGTCCGGGGAAGTAATACCACCATATTTATTTCTACCGCAAAGCAGCGTTGCAGTGGCAACGCAAAACACATCAGACATTTCAACTTTTTCTCTGAGATGGCAACGCATTTGCAAGGCCTTTGGTATTGCAGATGTCTATAGGCAGAGGTGACCACTTAACATGAGGTGGGCCATCGGCTTAATTACCATCCAATGACATAAAAAATACTTCCTAAGTTACTCTATATATAACGTTTCATTTTTCCTCAAATAATACCAGTCTGTTATTGTCCCACTGCAGAGCAATAGCCTCTTATACAGGGTTAGGCACGAGCATTGATGAACACGCTTTCTCAAGGCGGATTGGCGATTTCAGACTTTATTCCTTTTCGTCACGATGTTTTCCTTCACAGATTTTCCTAATTATAACAAAATATGTGTTAGAGTCGCCTTTCCCATCCCAAGGCTTAAAAAGAACCGAAAATGAAAAAAATATTTAGAATTTACATCAGACCATCACGCCTGTATTTCCCGAAGGGTTAGAAAGAGGTGTACCAATGTACACCCACAGTTCGCCGGTATGTTTAGGTCCCATGTAATAGGGGGCGAACCTATTATCATTAACCGAACAACCGGGCAGTTATATTATTTAACACACTTTAGGAGAGGAAGCTTTTTGTCATGATTCTCAGAAACTTGAAGTTTGGCCAAAGGTGGTGTCGCCACAAATGATGCTATCTCTTTCTTGCCTATAAAACAAAACAGAGGTAGAACTAACACGCTATGCTTTTAACAGGACATCGGTCACGCCAAACGAAATTTGCTTAGAATGTTGAAGAGTGCGTACGAGAAAATATCTTTAAGGAAGCGATGCAAGATACTAGTGAGCGACCTTTCACTTGATACGGTACGAACACGTTACACAAGTAGTATCTTTGAATAATGTATCGCTTCCTATTAGTTGGTAGGATGTATTTGTAGCTAGGCGGGTAGAAGTAGGCAGGGCAGGCATGCCGGTTACTAAGGGTCAGATTACAGTCCATGCGAATGAAAAATGAAATCAGCACTGGAATAATGTGAACCGGTACTGGTCTACTGTTTCATTCCAGTACCACTGAAACAGTGTATACGGTATATCATCATTCCAGTTCAGTACTGGTTTGAATCGCTGGGTTCAAGTACTACTAATACTGCGAATCGGACGTATTAATATAAAAACAAAAAATAGGTAGATGTAAAGTATAATATAGTAGAAATTATGGACAGTTGCTGTATTGTTAGTTATTTAGCGTGATAATTTTCTTGGTATTAGTGCGTATTTTTTTATAAACGTTGCCCCACACTAGGATTTTTTTAAAGTTTGGGAATTCTCCCGTATCGTCGCGACTCGCGGGTGTGATTTAAATAAAAACTCACATACACAAACAGCCAAACCCGGAACAACTATCTTCAGGTCATACAAATATTTGTTCCGTGCGGGAATTGAACCCGCGACACGCAGAGTAGCTGCCAATCGCTCAACTATTGCGCCAGACGTGTCGACTAACTAAGTACTACTTTTTTAGAGATATTTAGGAATGGTATGATACCGCACTGTTATTGCATAACTAGGCAAAGCCAATTTTTTTTTATGCCTATCAAACAATTTATTACTTATTACGTAATACATGCACTGCAATGGTTTCGGAAACTTTTATGTTTCTTGAACTTTCTCTTTTTGCAGTTGATCGTAAAAATAATCAACCCTCTTATAAACCAAATCCACTTCTCTTCACTGAAATGAACATAATAAACCCGCATTCCGTAGAAAATGCAATCTTTATTATTGTCGGGTACTTATTCTTTTATAAGCTCTGCAAGGATAGTTTTTTTTTTTTACACCATTGGACGACAAACAAGCCCACGGCCCACCTGATGTTAAGAGGTCACCGCTACCTATAGACATCTGCAATACCATAGGTCTTGCAAATGTGTTGCCGTCCCAGAGACAAAGTTAAAATGTCTCATGTGCCTGAAATTACACCGGCACCCATACCCTTTAATTCTTGAAAACAGTCTTTGACAATCGTTATGGATAGTCAGAAACCGGGTACTCTGACTACCAGTCTTACCAAGAACTATCGTGTTGTGGAGGTCAGATAGGCGGTCGCTCCATGTATTACACTGGTATTTAATTGCATCTGATTAGACTGGAACCATACCCCAACATGGTTGGGAAAAAGGCTAGCCAAGCAGATTTCCTACCAAATATTATGCATGCTATTACAATAATATGACGAAGTTCAAAAGGAATGAAATGTGTTTCTGAATGCAAATTGTAACGATGGTATTGTCTTGTGTCGTGCAACAATGATTATTTTCAACGTTATATTAAAGCCCGCTTCCACCAGAAATCCCTAAACACATTTAGTGCCTAAACGTATTTAGAATATCATTGCATCCCTGTCTCAGTATTAGGAGGTGACAGAGATATAATAAAAAAATAAATACATTTACCGCTAAATATGTTTAGTGATTTGTGGTGGAAGTAAGAAATTATAAATTCTATCATTAAGAGTCTATGCAACCTCAGCACAAATTCGAATTTCGCCCCCACTTCACCGCGCCGCCTAACTCTTTATCTCGATCGCATACTTCTGCTTTCAATGTGTCCTGTGTGCAAAATGACACAGCCCTCCCGTACGGAAGCCGAAGCAGGAGTGAGCGCGGGGGCGCGCGGCAGGGAAAATGACCGATATTATAGGTTATTTATATTACGGCGAAAAAAACAGGAAATTCAAAAAAATAAATAATATAAGACCTGCTTTATAGTTAGTTCAGTTAGTATAAAAAGTTTCATGTTCTAGTTTGAATTATTTAATGATTGCCAGCGGTTTATTGTTCAGTTTAGAGGTAACTTTGGGATTTTTTTCTATCGAGAAAATTTTATGGAATTGTGTTTTCGCCAAATATAAGACTTAACATTAATCCTCAACTTTAGAATATATTTATGTCAAAATTAATGCTGCAGTATTTTCGGCGTATCGGAGGATTCTGCTAAGCCATTTGAGGTAGTATAGGCTCTTAACGACTCTTGTTTCCTTGGTACAGGCAGCGTGCGCGCTATGCGTGGGCGTCGGCAGCTACAGCGACCCCGCCGACATACAGGGCCTGGCGCACTTCGTCGAGCACATGGTGTTCATGGGCAGCGAGAAGTACCCCAAGGAGAATGAATTTGATTCGTTTATTAAGGTAAGATTAACTCTGTACATACATACGTACATAAACTCACGCCTTTTTCCCACGGGGGTAGGCAGAAACCACGGAACGCCACCTGCTACGATCCTTACATACTCCTTTCGCCTGATACACATTCACACATCTGGTCATACAAGCACGCCGGTTTCGAGAACTGCGTACCCGACCTTGCTGAAGAACCTCACCAATAAGGTCAGGGTAGGTCTTTCAATGGCGTCCCCTCCCGGCATTGCCACTCACATCTGCCATGTAAATCCCTTTTATTAGTCGCTTTTCACTCATCCTCTCATCAACACTGTAATGTAACCATAATGAGATTATTTATCACTCAATCTACTTAGGATACTGACTGACTCTGCCTCGTTAGCCTAGTGGTCCCAAGCGTGACTGCTACTCTACAGGTCTCTACTTAGGTTTGATTCCCAGATCGAGAAAAAAGTGTTTTTGAGTGTTAATATTAAATTCTCAGTAGCAGCTCAGAGAACGTACCGGCGAACTGTGGGTGTACATTGGTATTGATGTGCAATATGCGTAGTTACGAGGTTTGATAATCTTGTTAACATCGTAATAAACTAAGAAATGTAACTTTTACGAAAGCGGTGAAAGTAGAACATAAGCTATTCAATATGAGGTTGAAAGCGAAAATTTTCACTTAAACGCTTCTCGTTCAGCCGAAGTTATGATAAATATGTAACAAGTATTGTTTTGTAAGTGGACCGGTACAAACAACGCTTGTTTGTGCAGTAAATAATGTAAAACAGCATGCCGCGCAAACATTGAACGACAAAGTACGCAGTATTCGAAAGTAAACAAAAACAAAACAATCCTGGCATCTAGTATGCGATAATTATGTTTAGCGTAGGTACTCGTCAATATTCATTGCTAAGGGCTGAACTGAAGATATCTTTGATTAATAGTTTTCTAAGATAATATTGTGTCTGAGCGACAGAAACGGAATATTTTATGATCCATGTTCATTTACAAAGTATATCCATCCATATTTTATGTTTCTTTTGTTCTTGCAACTCTTCGGATATTCCTGTATCTATCGCTCTACTCCACACACTCCTATCGCAAGGCGAACGCCTGCCCAAACTCTTTCCAGCCACCCTTTTTCCACGGTCATCAGGCCACCCTTTTCTAGGCCAACTTTAGGGATGCCGTTCAACTTCAGGCACTATTTGCATTGAATCTAAAGAATTTATAAAGAATAATCCTGATCCCTTGATTTGGAAGATTCCATGTCACATCACGTATTTAAATCTGTATATATATTTTGTTTAGAAAAAAGGCGGTTCTGACAACGCGTCGACGGACTGCGAGGTGACGACGTTCTACTTCGAGATCCAGGAGAAGTACCTGCCGAAGGCCATGGATATGTTCAGCCAGTTCTTCGTCAGCCCCCTCATGAATAAGGAGGCCATGCAGAGGGAACGGGAGGCTATTGAGTCTGGTAAGTCCTGCTAATGGATGGATGGATGTTTGTTACTCTTGCACGCTTAAACAGCTGAACAGATCTGAATGAAATTTGCCAGTGACATAGATTGTAGTGTGGAGTAATACATAGAACTTTTATCCCAGAAAATATACGGTTCCCGTGGAAATGTATTAAATTTAACGCGGTCGAAGTCGCTGGCAGAAGCTAGTTTTCAATAAAAATATACCATAATCGTTATCGGTTAACCGAAAAACGTCCACAAGTAGGCATAGGTTAAGCATTGCCAGATAAACCGTTCCTGTGCCTCTCACGCCCAGAGTATTTTCATGACCTTCACCAGCAGTGCTATTTATGGTAAAGTAAGTATGAGATTAGCTCTCATCCTGCCTTATAATAGGGACCAATCTCAGTTCGCCAAAATTCTTGAAAGGAGATTTTTACTCCATAGACATCGCAGGTTATCTGTTAAGTACCTTTGTTGGTAACCCTATACGCAATTGGGTAGATGACACCACTAATCAATTGACGTACTTTTTATGAGCTGTCAGAACGCGATTCCCTCCTAAACTTGTGTGTGTATGTATGTATGTATGTATGTATGTATGACAATAGTCAACTATGACGTCACTTTTTTGACATCTCAATTCACTGACTATTTATTGATTTCAAAGCAACTAAAAATTTAATGTAATAGTTATTTAAAAATTAATCGGGATTTCAGGGGTAAAATGAAGTGTTTTCTTAGTGAAGTTGCATCTTGGAATTATTGTTGACTGATGTCATCTACCCAATTGCGCAGACCACACGGCAATTTGCCATACCGAATGGAAAATAACGCTCAGACAGCATAGTTCCGACATAGAAAATAGTTTGCCATTCAAGTTAATCCTTTAAATCGAGTACATAAAAATATTTTTTGTAATGACAAAAGGAAAAAAATGTGACGTCTACAAGAAAAGTGAGTGCTATTACAGTGGGCAATGACCATAGCTCGTCTATCAAAGAAACCAGAAATAACCTGATACTAATAATTATTAGATAATCTACTGACATCGTCAGTCATGTGTTTGACTACAATAATGAGTAAGCCTGATTAATAGCATAATTTCCACGTCGCCACAACAAAATTCATAATCTTTAAAAAAACTTCGTCATTACGTATTTGTAATAAAACTACATTTCATTCTTCACGGGGTATTGTTGTTATTCCGTTGCCATGGTGAATGATGATATATGTGGGTAGAACAAAGTTTCCGTTAAAGGCGACGGTCGACCTTCCATCGTAGAAATTGATCGAAAATCGATTGAGTAAGTGACCTGCATGCAACTAAGAACGCCACCTATTTACTTTACGATCGATGACCTGAAATAGTATCTCGTCCACCATAATAAATAATATTAGCCTATTATTCTCCCGCAAAGTCGACGATATTTTTTTTAACCGATGGGAAATCAACGAATGACTTCTCCCCCGCCCTGGGCGGTACGGGAGGGAATCTTAGACTTTTACTGACTAAAACCCATCCATGTTCCTTCTTGCGCCCTTTGCGTTTCGGGGGCGCGGTATCTCTTTCGAACAACTCGCAGCCCCGGCATGCATCGGCCCTTAGTGGCCCCTTCGAAGTAGTGAACTTACCCATAAGAAGCCACTCTAACTTTGAAGAGATTAGTGTTGAATGCGTTCGAGAATACGGACGTATTTAGCATACGCACGATTCTGAAGAGGTTATGTTGGTCATATTACCGATTACTTACAAGTAATTGAGCACAGCTGGTTTCCACGAAGATTATGTACTCAGACGATAGTAATCTACTTAGACTAACTGCCTAAATTATGGACGTAACAGACAATTTGCATGCTATTCATTGTAAGATTGTTTTGGCAAAACTGTTAAATGTACTCGTATTATTCTTCTACGAGTTTTGGGCCCAGTAGTGGCCACGTTTATCGTGGTATTAGTAGTGTTGTTAATGCTCTCTAAGGTACAGTTGTAGGGACACTGGGCGCTTATAAATTTTGTATCTATTTTAAGCAGAACGACTGATGAGCATGGTGTCCTGGGCACGGTTCCCAGGTCGAGCAAGGTGTTAAATGTTATTGGGATTTCCATTAGGAATTTCTCAGTAGCAGCTCGGAGTTAGGATTTGGGCCAAATCCTAACTACAGAAGCTATGGTTTATGGTGTACTTGAGTTACACACAAACGAAGTCGCGGATAGAAGCTAGTCTTTTAATATTCTCTGTATGTATAGGATATTGTGATTCGCACTTGAATGGTTGCGCCGATAATGTACCAAAGAAAACTTAGAAGTTATTATAAATCCAATAGCTATGTCAAAGGTCACATTACACTCGTTTGGGATAAATGCTGAACCCTTAAATGTTGAACTTTGTAATTAATTAATTGCGTAAAATTTAAGAAAAAGGACTTTTTGTGATTTCGTAGTCAAAAGGCGCCTCGTGACGGGCGGGCGCGTAGCGCGTGACGCATGTTGTAACACGCGCCTGTCGCCGGCCCCGCCCAATTTCTTTCACATCTTGTGGTACATCTGCATCCGCATTAACAGCATTGATTACTGCTGATGCGGATGTCCAAATCGTGACCGAAAGTAGTATGTTTGCTACTCAATACCGCCAGAACAGCTGAACGGATCTTAAGATTTTTTCTTAGAGTAATAGATTATATTCTGAAATAGTACTTTTATCCCGGAAAAGTGTACGGCTCCTTTCTAACTTACACGCGGATGAGGTCGCAAGCGGAAACTAGTAAACCATAAATACTTTTATCTAAAAAAGCTGTTATCGTTTTAACGGAATTGTTAAATTTAAGAGTAACATACGTTTATATAATTTAAAATAGGGCTTAATAAAGGAGAGCGTAAGGTTCTCGAGAAGCGACCACGCACAGTAAAGCACATTGTGGGTAGGCCCCATACGAGGTAGACCGACGACCTGGTAAAGGTCGCGGGAAATCGCTCTATGCTGGCAACGCTGGACCGGTCATTGTAGCTATCTTTAGGGGAGGCCTTTTTTTTTTTTTTTATAGACGGGAAATCATCAAATAACTTCCCCCGCCCTGGGCGGGGCGGGAGGGAGTGTCAGACTTTTACTGACTAAAACCCGTCTATGTTCCTTCATGTGCCCTTTGCGTTCCGGGGGCGCGGTATCTCTTTCGAACAACCCGCAGCCCCGGCAGGCATCGGCCCTCAGTGGCCCCATCCAATTTGCTGACATCTCTTTGAGGCGCGCGTGGAACACGGACGCGCCGTCGACACGGTCTGTCGCTAGTGAACGTACGGACGGTGAGCTACCCATTGCTCACCGTCCACAGACCCGCGTCTACGGTGGCCGGGAGTCGTCTCGTGGCTCCCGACGCCCGGATCGTCTACCGCGGCGGCCGCTGGGACGGGGGACCCTCCTTTCTCTCTCCCGTCCCGCCGCCTCCTTCTCCAGCATTACAGCTTCGCAGAAGGAGGCGACTTAGGGGAGGCCTACGTCCTGCAGTGGACTTCATTCGTATGACGATGATGAAGATAAACTTAAAATACCAGACTCTCATCAACAAGGTTTTTTTTTTTCAGAATTCGCAATAGCCTCTCCATCAGACTCAAACCGCAAGGACCAGCTGCTATCCAGCCTGTTCCCCGAAGGTCACCCAGCGCGTACGTTCACGTGGGGCAACCTTCGCAGTCTGAAGGACGATATAGATGATGATGAGCGACTGCATCTCGCCGCGCATGCGTTCAGGAAGAGACACTACAGCGCGCATAGAATGACTGTCGCTGTACAGGTAAATATATTCTAAGGGATCAGAATTAAACAAACAAAGCTAAATTTAACCAAGGAAGTTTTATTATTTGCAAACTAATATCTAATAACAAAATAACCCTCCTTTTTACTTCGCCGTAGTCGGGTAATTAGATGACGCCGAATTTAAAAGTATTCAAACCGAAATACAGAATAATTATATGTCCCGCCAAAACAAAAAACTACGCACCACGTCAGTCATCACCATAAACAAAAACCATAGTCTAAAAGAAACAAAACGTTGTTACCGCTCCCTTTTGTTAAAACCTTCTTGCTCGGTCTGGTTTATTGGGTGGGAGTAATATTTAAGAATATTATTATTTTTGTCTTACTCCTCCGCTTATAACTCTCTCGGTAGCCTAGTGGTCCTAAGCGCGACTGGTACGCTAGAGGTCTTCGGTCTGATTCTCAAGTCGAGCAAAAAGTGTTATTGAGTTTTTCTATGGAATTTTCAGTAGAAGCTCGGAGTTAGGATTTGTGCCCTGTTGATGGCAATAGGCTCGCCCCCTATTACATGGGGCTTAAATCATACTGGCGAACTGTGAGTGTACATTGGTACACTTCTGCCCAACCCTTCGGGGAATACAGGCGTAATTATATGTATGTATGTATGTCCTCCGCTAATCTTCTCTGATTAATCTCGTTGCGGGATCCAAGGCAGTTGAACCGTTTCTCCAAGACTCTAGCTTCATTGCTTCGGCGCTTTTCTGGCGGCCGCCACTGTTGATTCTGGCTTACAGGAGTTACAGCGATCTGGTAAAAGTATGGCTGGTAAGAAAAGGACAGGTAAAAATAAACATAACGGCTGTTTTTAAAAATCAATTAATTTGACTGAGAAAAAGGTCAGTCTAGTACCATATTAATATTTGTAATCTCAGTTGTTGGATTTTGGACTCTCGTCGCTGAGCCGAGCGTTGAAATTGTTGTAACGGATACACTTTTTTATTCTACTGTCCCCATGGGAATAAAGTTTATGTTTATCAATATAGAGAGAACCCAATAACAAATTGTTATTGTCTATTCTTCAGGGTTAAACAGAAACAATAACATTCGTTTGATTTATTATGGCATTAAATTAAAATATTATGTTACCAGTGTAAAAAAATATTATTTTGCTGACTTCAGGTCAAACAATACGATTGAAGAATAATGAAAGAATGGAAAACATTGTTTTTGAAAAATATTTTATATCGTTGTTAATATTGATTTATGAATTGTCGTGTTGGCCCTGTCGTTGAGACGGCTGCCTCTCGTGCATGAGGTTGTGGGTTCGAAACGTTTGATGATGCACGAGTGTATGAAAGAGCAAGATGTTAAGTTATTAGCGAGATCAGGTATGCGTGAGATGACACGAAACATATTTAGAAGGAAGATTTGGAAAACTAGAGAAAAGAGTGCGAGAGAAGGGAGATGATTATTTTATACAGACTTTAATAATTTTAAGCTATGGTCAAGAAAAATAATTAACTTGAAGTAGAAAATAAAGATTTTGTATTTCGTTTCTTTCTTGATCTCGCCTCCTTTTTTTACGTAACACACATACCATCACGCCTGTATTCCCCAAAGGATTAAGTAGAGGTGTAACCAATTTCCACCCACAGTTCGCCGGTATGTTTTCAGTCCCATGTAATAGGGGGCGAGCCTATTCCCATTGATGGTGTATTTATTTTTATTTATTTTATATTGTTAAAATAATTCCGAGTGGATTACGCATACTGGAACTGTTATGGAGAACCTGGTTTCCGCAAAGACCTTCATATCCGCCCATAATTAGATTAAGAATACCATTTTATTATCGGCCTCGTTTCCCCCAGGCGCGGATGGACCTGTTCTCCCTCGAAGACTACGTGGTGAACACGTTCGGCCACATCCCGACCAACAAGCTGCCTTCCGAGGACTTCAGCCAGTTCACCTTCTCGCCGGACACCGTCACTCCGGAGTTCAGGAGCATCTACTACGTCAAGCCTGTGGGCGATACCACTGAGGTTGGTTGGTTATACTACATACTAGTGCCTGCCCGTGTCTATACGTCTCTGCAATCCCTCTTCCTCTCTCCTAAGTTTTTGCTGTCCCCAACAGGGTGTATAATGATTCTGTATTTTTATATTTTTAAGACCATTTATGTACATTATGGAACGCAATAAATAATTGAGTATTGAATATTTATAATCGGGACAATACTAACAGAGATTATCTCTTACAAACAAACTTTAGCTCTTTAATGATAATAAATATTCTAAAATACAAAATAATGCCCTTTCGATTGAGGATATATGTCCAAATAAACTAGATGTGTCCTACAAAGAAATTCAACAAAAAATCGCGTACGTTCGAAATACCATCTTTGGATATAATAATGTTGTTCTATGTCGCAGGTACATTTGACGTGGTGCATGCGGTCACTGCTGTCGGAGTACGAGTCCAAGCCGCACCAGTACATCTCGTACCTGCTGGGGCACGAGGGGAAGGGCAGTCTGCTGTCCTTCCTCAGGAAAAAGTTAGTCACCTATTTGTTCTTTTTTTTATATACCACTGAAGGTGGCAAACAAGCTAACGGCCCGCCTGACGTTAAGCGGTCACCGCTGCCTATGGACACTTGCAACACCAGAGGCATCACTCGTGCGTTGCGTCATCAGCCTATTAGCCTGCTTGTATAGATCTGTTTGTTTTACCTCACAACAGACAGTTTTTATCGCCGGATTCGCGGTGGGTTATGGCTTATTAATGTGTGTACTATACATACACCGGATACCGGTCCGGTGACAAATTTACGCCGGATTCATTATAAACCATATACCTACCACCGCGAATCGGGCGAATAAATAAATAAAAACAGACGTATACATGCGGCCTAACTGTCCCACTGCTA
The DNA here is from genome assembly GCA_932526535.1 of Caradrina clavipalpis. Classification (NCBI taxonomy): domain Eukaryota; kingdom Metazoa; phylum Arthropoda; class Insecta; order Lepidoptera; family Noctuidae; genus Caradrina; species Caradrina clavipalpis. The sequence continues at coordinate 6,201,374 of OW052106.1, read as the reverse complement.
AACAAAAGCCTCTTTTCATACAGATGTGAGAGCACATCAAGATTTTAAAATAATTATAAAAGTATAATTTTTCTAAATTCTAACCTTGTAGATGGAATTGCAACTTAGCTCTTCTTGAACTACAAAATAGCTTTAAATTTCAATGGGACCGTGGTCCGATGGGCTGGTATCTGTCAATGGGACCGCGCCCCAACTGCAGATGCATTTGAATAATATAAGTTTCCCGTCATTCCAGGGTGTGGGCTCTCGGCATCTACACGGGGAACTCCGAAAGCGGCATCGACTACACTTCTATGTACAGTTTGTTCTCAACACAAGTCGTGCTCACTAAAGATGGACTCGACCATGTTGATGAGGTAAGTTTGCAGCCTGTTAAACGTAGTAGTCAAAGTCAAAGCATTTATTTCAATTAGACCATTCACAGACACTTTTGAATTGGCAAGAAATTACATAGAAATGAAGCTAGTTGCTCGTTCCAAAACGTAGGTCTCTATGGCGAAGAAATAGCAAGAAACTCGACGGACACTCTTTTTAATTCGGTATGCCTTCCTCGAGGCGGAGACTGTCCATGACACTAAACACTACTAAACACGAAGAAGAAAAAAGCCATATATTTATTTATTTTTTTCACATGTTATGTGGGTCGTCCGATGTAGTTGCAAGTACTATTAGGAACCCAAGGACGTCTTTAAAAAAAAATAAAAAAAAAATAATAAACTGTCAAAGTCAAGTCAAAGTCGAATCATTTATTTAAATAAGACCATTAAAAAGCATCTTTGAACGTCAACGTCGACAAGGTACAATAATAAAAATATTGAATCAAGTTGCCCATTCTAAAAGGTAGTTTCGTATGGAGAGGAACAGGTAAGGAACTACATACATACTCTTTAAAAAAATCTGTTATAATAAGTTGTACAGTTACATTAATCCATGAAAATATACTAATGTCAAAACGATCTATCAACAATAAAAGTCATCCAAAGCACTACATTATGTACTGAGTCTTGTCTTTTAAATTTTATTTTAATAGACAACACTTCTATCGTTTAAAGCTTCTATCGGTTTCAAAGAAAACTTAACCATATCCTACTACTATTATAAAGGCGAAAGTTTGTATGTATGGATGTATGGATGTATGGATGTTTGTTACTCTTTCACGCTTAAACGGCTGAATGGATCTGGATGAAATTTGGCACAAAGATAGATTATAGTCTGGAATAACACATAGGCTACTTTTTATCCCGGGAAAATGTACGGTACCCGCAGGATAACACATCAACTGTGACGCGGACGAAGTCGCGGGCAGAAGCTAGTGATCATATATGACGACCTTTGGTTGCTTATCTCTTTTGTAGACTTTACGTTCAGCGCACCTTGGGTTAATAAATACTTTATTTCTGGTTACAGGTGCTGGAAGCAATATTCTCATACATAAATATGCTCAAACAAATTGGACCTTCAGAAAGAGTATACGACGAAATAAGGGTAAGTAAATTATACAATTAATTTTTCGAGTCATCACTCATTTTATGGCAGTACGGCTCCGACACAGCAAATAAACTAAAAACTGTAATATATAATTATTATTATATAATTTGCCATGCAACTTAGGACTTTGAATAGTGTGTGTTAAAATAAATTTTATAGTGACAAGATGAAAAGGTGACGACTTGTGAGCGGCGCGCTGGCAGGTAACGGTTGGATTTTTCGAGACTATCGATAAGGCCGTTGCCGTTTCAGAGCAGTGCTGTTGTAATGACTGGTGGCCTATTTTTAATCTAGTGATCGAAAACCCTATTAAAAATATAATTCACGCACAATTTTTTAAAATTTATCTCTCAACTTTCGGTCATATAGTATGCATCAGTATGTGTTTTCTATACAAACGCAGATAATTGCAAACAACGTAAGAACACGCACTCACGCGCCACGCTACGTTATTCGGGGCAGTGTGCCAATCGCCTAAGCGTACAAACGGCGGAAAGTGACTTTGTTTTTCTTATACTAAGTAGAGATTTCTTCCCATAGACAATAGAAGAGACAAGTTTCCGGTTCGAGGAGGAGTCTCAGCCGGCAGAGTACGTGGAGACACTGTCGGAGAACATGCACTTCTACCCGCCGAAGCACTACATCACCGGCGACCGGCTCTACTACAAGTATAATCCTAAGGTATCTGTGATTTTCTATATAAATTGCTAGAATTCTTGCTACTACTACTAGCGGGAGTGTAGCTCTTAAGTCGTTGGGGCAAGGTATAAATTAGAAGGATTGACGCTCGTTTCAGTTGAACAGTTTATTGTTCAAAATAACTAATTGAAACAGAAAAACGAATTACAACAGAATGCACCACAAAACAATATACGTTTTTTTTTTTTTTTTTTTTTAATCTCTTTATTTAATTAGGAACTTTTGTACATAAATACATGGCAGTCCCATTGTACCTTATATCTTAAACTTATACACTAACTGTAATAAATATAATCTTAATATCTATTTACCAAAACGAAGACCTACAAAACTATACAACTTTTTGGCTGCATCTGATAAAGGAGCAGATAGAATTTCATTAAATAGACCTATATTGAAAACAATATACGTTAAAAGTGCCAATTAGGCATTATATGAAAAATAACGTTCAAGGTTCAAACAAAATAAATTTTGTTTACTTTCACGACACGGACATAAACATAATCACGTGGCGACACGGTTGGGGCAGTAGCTGCTGAGGTGCGTGTCACGGGTTCGAATCCCGCACGCAACAAATATTTGTATGGCCTACAAAAAGAGTGTGACGGACAGATAGAGTGTATGGGGTCTGGCGGTTCGTCTCTGTCAGTTTATATGCTTGTAATGGTACCCGCTATGTAGGAGAATCTCCTAGCGTAGGGCAACGTTTTTTTAAAGAAAAAGAATTGAAAAGTCACTTTAGTAATTGCCCGGTTTTGAACCCGCAACCTCGAGCATGAGAGTCTGGCGCCTTACCCACCGTGCCATCATCATCATATCAGCCGCAGGACGTCCACTGCTAGACATAGGCCTCCCCTATACTTCCAAAAGGATCGTTTTAAAGCGGCCTGCATCCAGCGTCTTCCTGCGGTCTTATTCAGCTCGTCCGTTTATCTCCATCTGCCTAGCCTTTTCCCAACTATGTTGGGGTCGGCTTCCAGTCGAACCGTATACAGCTGAATATCAGTATTTTACATCAAGCGACTGCTATCAGACCTCCACAACCCAGTAATGGGTAATACGATACTCTTGGTGACTTTCTGGCTTCTGACTAACAGTAACGGCTGTCAAAGATCTACAAATGACAGCCGGGACCAACGGCTTTACGTGCTTTCCGAGGCACGGAGGAAACTCGTTATGGTAAATGGTCACCCATCCACAGACCAACCTCGGCAAGCGTAGCTTAACCCGGAAGATCGGTCTATGCGGCTGTAATTATTTAGCCACGAGCTCCTCGTCCGTCTATCTCCATGACACAAAATGTTAATGCTATTTTTTCTCCTGCAGGGTATATCGGAGCTACTAGAATGCATGCGTGCCGACACCGTGAACATCATGATCTTGTCCAACAAACACTCCACGCCCATCAACTACGACTCCAAGGAGAAGTGGTTCGGCACCGAATACAAGAAAATGGGTGAGTTTTCACATTTCTAGGGAAAATAACTCTTATTTGTTATGTGATAAGGTTAAATATTATAATTAACTCGGCATGATTATCTGGAGATGAAATACGATTAATATTTTTTTCATCTAATATCTGTTTTTAATGAATGATTTTTTTTTCTTCACCTTTAGAAATTTTCAGCATTAATGCGGGCAAGTATTATCATGAATTAATAATATAAGTGTTGGTTTTCCATTTGATAAATAAATAATTTATTTTCTCATACAGGTTGTATGAGAAAATAAATTATTTAAACGGTTTGATTGAGTTATTCTGAGGCAGTACGACGTCCGCTGGGTCAGCTAGTTCTTTCATCACAGCCATACTCACCACCTAAAATCCTTCACAGAAATCCCCGGCAAATGGCTCGACCGTTGGTTGAACGTGGTTCCCTACGAGAACTTCTTCCTTCCTGAGAAGAACGTGTACATCACCACTGACTTCAGCCTGATCCAGCCGGATCCGGTGTACATAGAGACGGCTCAGGAGCTGGGCATAGACCTCAGGAACTCCCCGAAGGATATACACAAGAAGGTCGAAGCTGCGAATAAGGATACCACCAAGATGTTGCAACATGGCGACCTTATTGCTACTGTTAATCATTTTAGGTATGTTTATCTATACCAAGGCTGCTCATCCGCAAGCTCGCGGGCCATGATGTGGCCCACGGATGGATTTTAAATGGCCCGCGTAACTATCAACATCTTATATAACGCCTAACTTAAAAAACGAATACAACAGAAACATTATCAGAATCACATTGATTGCATCTATTAATACAGTCAATTTGAGGTCTAACAATGCTTATGTAGCTTGATGCTCTGTGTTTTGCACAAATCCCAAAAGTAACTAAAATAGGAATCGTTATTGGCACGCCGAGTATTCCTAAATCGACCATTTGACCCGACTGTTAAAATAGTTCAGCACTCTTGATCTACACTAATACCTTTAAGAGGTAGTTTGTGAGGTTGTAGGGGGTAAGCTCTGGATCTACTGAACCGATTTTGAAAATTATTTTACACATAGAAAGCCACGTTATTTGTGAGTGTCATAGGCCATATACCATCATGCTATGACCGACATTCATCATTATTGCAGTGGACCCTTAATATGTAAAATACATGCAATATGTTGTTTTTTTTTTTTTTTTTAAGAGTATGTATGGAGTTTCTTGCCCGTTCTTCTCCATACGAAACTACCTTTTGGAATGGGCAACTAGATTCATTAGTTTTAATTTTTTTTGACGTTCAAAAGTGCCTTTTAATGGTCTAATTGAAATAAATGATTTGACTTTGACTTTGTTGCTTCCGCAGACTGGACCAGCCCAACTTGCTCCGTAAGAACCGCCACATGGAGCTGTGGTACAAGCCGGACTTCAAGTTCCGCTTCCCCACCGCGCTGCTGTACTTCTACTTCATCTCGCCGCTCAGTCTCAAGTCGCCAAGAGAGTGAGTAAACCCCACGGTAGTATAAGACGTTCGGCGTTAGACAGATGGGCGTAGGTATGAGTGACAAAAACAATGCTAAACAAAACCGGAAATCGAAGAGCCATGTTTACACCTTAGTACCTCCAGTGACCTCCACCATAAATCGTTTATTGCTAGCCAATTTAAAAATGGTTGTAAATGGTTTAATTGTAAAAAATTGCTTGATTTTGACCTTGAGTCTTTTGCTTCTTAAAGGTTCTAGGACTTCATAACTCCTATTTATCTGCTAAGCCCTTTCCTATTATGAAAATGAATTGTTTTGCGCTGCTCGCATCCAGCGATTTTCCGCGATTTCTACCAAGTCGCCAAGTACCAAGTCCACCTAATTAAATTGAAAGTTTAATATTTTAGTGCCATAACAAAAAAAAAAATATAGTAATATAAATAAAGTATATAGTAATATAAATATAGAATAGCTTATGTATAAATGCATTTATATGTATTTTGTTAATTTAAGATATATTTTTTTTGTTTGTTAAGGACGCATTTGCAAATCTGATAAAAATAAGTAGTTTTTCGGTGTATTGTGCTGCAAAACGGAACTAAACCACATGTAACTAATAATTACCACAGATAGATTACTTCTTCATCTTTAAATCGTGGTAACTTTTTATTCGGATATTTTGATTTATAATATTTTAAAAAATTATTTCCGTTACCACTTCACACGAAAATAACGATATCGTGTTGAGTTTTGGGTCATTTTTCTCCTATTTAATGACATAAACTTATTTATTTTTAAATATTTTATGAATGCAGACATGTTCAACTCAAAAATTTAGGGTAAAGAATTATCAAAATGTTACAAAAAATATCAGAAAATAAATAAAAATCAAATCTATTTTTTCACTTATTTTGTTCTAATACGTGAATCTTAATGGATTGAATTAGGGGTCATTTTATTGGTCGCTTTCTTTGTTTATTCCAAAAACAATTGACATTGACATGACATGACATTTTAGTCTGCGCTCGGGCGCCGTCGTGGGTGGACACTGTGTCGATTGTAATCAGCAGCTCGTGTTGAAAAAGATCGCTGTACGCATACAAAATAGTTGACATACCAAACTTGATACTTTAACATTTTATACGGTCCACACATCCAAGGAAAGATTTTATTCACAGTTTCTTATATTTTTGCTAGAAGTGGGGATTACAAATTCATATTTCGTTTCGGACTTGATGGGGTGACCTGAAGTTGTACTTCCAAGTCTGCTGGTGGAACAAATAGACGAGTAGAGCTACAAGTTGAAGTTTAGAAACGTGCTGCCTCGATAGGGTTCCATGAAGTAGTGGGGGGGGAAAAGGAGGGGAGAGGGGAACTATCCCCCCTAACTTTGCTTGCCGGAAATGCGTATATTTTTTAATGTTTTTTAATCGTTTTGTCACAGCAAATGTAGATTCTGGAGGTTCTGGGGGTGACGGAGGGCATTAAGCACCCAACCTAATCCAGTCAAGTTGGTCTGAGTCGGACTCCGGGCGCACTTGGAGCCAGACATTACGACGTAAATTCCATTCCTAACCTAAAAATTTTGGACTTTTCTTTAAATGCTTTTGGTTAAAACTTCGTCTCTAGCAAAAAAAAATGTTGCAAAGGTAACAAGCCCCCTAGAAACCCCTTATATTCTCACATTTCCTCCAGCGAAGCAGCACGTTTTAAAACCCAACCCGAGCTACGTGTGCCGAGTTTGGACTCCTTTTGTTATTAGTTATGTCAACACCTTACAACAGGACTTCATAGAGTGACCTGAAGGTGAACTTCGAAGTCTGCTGGAACTAATAGACGCGTGGAGCTGGTTGTTAAGAGTTACTTTAAAAACCTCTTATAACTCAATTGTTTTTATAGATGCCAAGGCCTAATACGTTTTGGAATAGCTCTCGTAAGAAGCTTCATGCCTGTAGGCGTAAAGCAGAAAAGCGAATACGGTTTGTACTTATTTGATTATCAAAAATACATGTACGTTATTATGAATAAAAAATAAGTATTAGTTTTATTAAAATAAATTATTATTATTTTTATAGGCAAAATTCTGAAAGTAGGCGTGATACTAGTATCGCGACGTATTTAACATCCGAAATGTGCCCGGAGAGAAATGACCAAACGAGTTGTAGTATTCCTAATGAGAACAGTTTGGAAATATCTTACGGAAGTTTAAAATTACATACCTAAAATTACTGATATATACAACTTTACTGTTATATTCAAATACTTTTTTACTCTAAAAACCAATACATATATTTTCTGTATTGTTTTAGAACACGAACAAAGAGGAAACAGAACCTATCCAGGTTTCAGTAACTACGGTTATTTCATGAAACAGCTTCAAGAAATCGTAAACCTCTATGTTTAATTTTAGTTTTGTTTGTGTTTTTATTGAAATTCGATTCTATAAGAACTGCCTCCTTCCAGAACTGAATGATCCAAGATTTAAAAGATACATTGAACTTCGAAAACATTCTTCACATTGTCCTAATAATGTTATAAAAACTAAGTTTTTTTTTTTATTACCCTGTTTTCGATAGTTTTGTTCAGTATTCAAACATTTTTATGAGCTTCATCCTTAACTATGTAAGGGAAGTCAAAGTCAAAGTCAAATCATTTATTTCAATTGGACCATTAAATGGCACTTTTGAACGTCATTACATGAAAAAAAAACAATAATATATTGAATCTAGTTTCCCATTCCAATAGGAATTTTTTGGAAGTGACAAATGTATGTAAAACCCATAATGATATGGTACCATCGAACCAATCTGATTATGATCTGACCTGAATACTACAAAATGTGCCAAATCAACTTCATTACCCGACTGCGACAGAAGGAGGGTTATGTTTTTCGAGGGTATGTTTGTATGTATGTATGTATGTATGTATGTATGTATGTATGTATGTATGTATAATTGTTTGGCACGCTCTGCAGGCTGAACGGCTCGATGGATTTTAGCTTGAGAGATGTCGTTAGATTCGTATTTACTGTGAGAGTGACACTGGGTATATAAAAATAAAAAAAACAAAATGGCGGATTTTTGGCGCCAAATTCAAATGTTTGGCTCGCTCTGCAGGCTGAACGGCTCGATGGATTTTAGCTTGAGAGGTGTCGGTAGATTCGTATTTACTGTAAGAGTGATACTGGGTATATAAATTTCTTTTTTAAAACACTAAAAAAATAAAAAATAAAAAACGGTAATTTAAAAAACTAAAAAACCCGACTGCTATTCTTTAAAAATCCCTAAAACAAGATAAATTGTAGCAGTCGGGACCCATTCGGGACCATCTGCAATGTAATATAGGTATGTGCTCTCAATTCACTAATCCTCCATTTCTAGAATGGGTCCCGACTGCTACAATTTATCTTGTTTTAGGGATTTTTAAAGAATAGCAGTCGGGTTTTTTAGTTTTTTAAATTACCGTTTTTTTTTCTTTCTACTTTTTGACATCCATATCAAATAAAATAAACGCTTAAAAATTAAATAAAAGTATCAAGCCGTGTCAGTTTACTCATAATTTCGCCGCTTCGCGTGCATGTCGCTGTGTGTGTAAGCCGTGCACATGTAGTAGTAAGACTCAATACCTAGAATTGAAGCGTGTCAATTCGTAAATGCGTCCTTAATCTTGGCATGTAACTGTTTTTTGTCCCTAATAAATAAAATAAAATAAAATAACGACATAGAAGTGTCTTGTTCACAGTTCGTGTCTTCTGGATCTTTGGACAGACGTGTTACAACAAGGGTTAAAGGTAATTAATAAATAAAATAAAATAAAAAAATGTGTATTGTCTCAATAAAATAATGCTACATAAAATCGTGTTTAGCTTTGCGCACGTTGAAATGAAGTTCACAATAAACTAACACTATAGCATTTCTCATTTGTTTAACAGGAAGAAGTGTACCCAGCAAACATGGCTGACCTGTCTCACTCGCTGTACGTCGGGGACAAAGGACTCACCATGAAGGTGACTGGCTACAGTCAGAACTTGCACGTGAGTACACCACACATTATGTGTACACTTATATACATTTGTTATATACTAATGCCAGTGGTTTCGCTCACATTATCTTGGGATATTGCTATATACGTAGCCGTATAAAATCCGTCGGCCGCCGTAACACGGCTATCTGATCCCAAGCTAAGCGGGGCTTGTGTTATGGTAACCAGACAACTGATATACATACTTATATAATTTATAAATACATACATATTATAGATAAATCACACCCAGACTCAGAACTAACAATCATGCTCATCACACAAAGTTTGTCCTGGGTGGGAATCGAACCCACGACCTCCGGCTTAGCAGTCAGGGCCACTAACCACTAGACCAACAGGCCCGTCAACGTATATAAAAACACATTATTAATTTCCCCAGTTACTGGTGGAGCTAATAACCCGGGAGATGCTGTCGTCGACGCAGAACCTGACGAGCGCCATGTTCGAGGCGGTGCGTGAAGTGCGTGCCCGTACGTACCACAACGTGCTCATCAAGCCGCACAAACTAGCCAAGTGAGTAGAGCCAGGCGACAAAACGATAGCAGCCAAGTACATAGATGCGGACATCTGCAATTTTTGCTTATAATCAACCCTATATTCAAGTCTGTATTAAAATGAATCAAATAATTAAGAAATTAATAAAGAATGTTATTTTATTGCATTATAGAAAATTGTATGTTAATCGGTGTATAACTCTCAAAATTGCCATTCTTTTTTAACAATGTGCTCTCTTACTGTGTACTTTTCTGCCTATGAAATTGGGGAAAATATAATCGAGTCAATCATCAAACCGATATGGTACGTTTTGACAGAACTAAATTAATTTATAAACTTTCTTGTGGTAGGGATGTCCGAATGAACATCCTGCTGATGCCGTACATATCTCCTCGTGAGAAGGCGGCCATCATCCACAACATCACGCTGTCAGAGCTCAAGGAGTACAGCCAGCGGCTGCTTGGCAAGTTGTACTGTGAGGTGAGTGAATATGCATGTTTTTTTTTAATAACAATATATGAAAATACCATAGTAGAGATGACAATAAGTGAAATTAAAATTGGCCAAGAAATACGGCCGATATAAGCATGTAAAACTATTAATTACGCACCGATTAGACAGAGAGATCCGACATGAACTATGACGTCACATAGCACTACGGCCATATAAACTCGGTGTTAAATTTCGTTTAACTAGAAAGGGATGATAGATCTTCGATGGAATATCTTTTTTTTATTTCTGTGGGTGAGGCTGTGTCGGGGCACAAGGCTTGACAGTTAACGTGAATCATCTATGTCAGCGAGTCGCTTTTATCGTTGATTGAAACCTACTTTGTTACAGTCTGCTTTTCTAGCTTGTGTTTGTGATTATAAAAACGTCATCATCATATCAGCAGTACGACGTCCACTGCTGGACATAGGCCTCCCTCATAGGTTTCCAAAAGGACCGGTTGGAAGCGGCCTGCATCCAGCGTCTTCCTGCGGTCTTAGGGTGGTGTCAGATGAGAGTATTTCTTTTCGATGTGAGTCGCGTTATTTCTGCTACATTCGATTTCATACAAAACTCCTGATTCGTTCACACGGCGACGCAAAATGAGTTGTCAGTTTCAGTAGAAAGTAAATTGCGCGACCGAAACTCTGCAACTCACGACTTACAAAATTACGCTCGTTTGGCCTCACCTTTAATCAGGTCGTGGCTTGTCACGTACAAAATAACTGAAACGTCTGTTTGTTTCCCTCGTCCAGATACTGATGCAGGGCAACCTGCCGTGGCACGAGGCTGTCAGGATATCGGAGCAGGTGTACTCCACCCTCAAGTGGGACGCGCTCACCGAAGATGAGTTCCCGGACGTAAGATATCCTACTACTATTATAAAGGCGAAAGTTTGTAAGTATGGATGTATGGATGTATGGATGTTTGTTACTCTTTCACGCTTAAACGGCTGAATGGATCTGGATGAAATTTGGCACAAAGATAGATTATAGTCTGGAATAACACATAGGCTACTTTTTATCCCGGGAAAATGTACGGTACCCGTAGGATAACACATCAACTGTGACGCGGACGAAGTCGCGGGCAGAAGCTAGTATTTAATATTGTTTTAAATGAATATTTCATAGAATTACTAGAGGATTTTTGTACCAGAATTGTTACAAGTATACCTCTAGAAAATCAAATTCTGTGGTTTCTGCCTACCGCCAGGTGAAAAAGGCGAGAGTTTACATATATGTATGTGTGTTTGTTTTATCGACAACTCAGAGCTACGGCGGTTTTTTTTTTAGAGTAACCGGTTTTGTTGTACCTGTTTGGTGGATCTGTGTTTCTGTTTAATTTCATTTTCTTAGCAGCAAACTAGATCATTGGACATCAGCATTTTTGCCAAAAAGCTTTTTTTTTTACAAAAATGAGCTTATAATCAGCCCTATAAACAAGTCTGTATTTAAATTATTTCATTTTTAACCCCCGACGCAAAAAGAGGGGTGTTATAAGTTTGACGTGTCTGTCTGTCTGTCTGTCTGTCTGTCTGTCTGTGGCATCATAGCTGGCGAACGGATGAAGCGATTTCAATTTAGTTTTTTTTGTAATAAAGGTGACCTATGTACGAGTGTTCTTAGACATGTTTGATGAAAATCGGTTGAGCCGTTTAAAAGTTGTGGGGGTGAAAGTAGGGAAGAAAAACCGAATGTCTGTAAATATACTTGAGTGGGGTCTCAAACTTAACAAAATCGACATTATAATAAATAGGTACCTATAAAAAGTATAAAATAAAAAATTAAATTAAAAATTTAAAAAACCCCCAACACAAAAACCTAAGTTCCCTTTAAAAAGTAAAAAAATATCAAAAAAAATACGTCACGTTGGGGGACCGATGTTGCATTTAGGATACGATCGTCCCGAGCGGTCCCCCAACGTGACGTATTTTTTTTGTTATTTTTTTACTTTTTAAAGGGAACTTAGGTTTTTGTGTTGGGGGTTTTTTAAATTTTTTATTTAATTTTTTTCAAAATAATTAAAAAAATAATAAAATGTTAATCGGTGTATAACTCTCAAAATGGTCACATTTTTTTACTAAATGAGCTGCCCTGTAATATATCGATTATGTAGATTTCCGAATCTACTATGTCGCCATTTATATTATGTTCTATACTCTTTGATTTTTTTTAGGTCGCTTGTTTTCTTCCTACACGCAGGTCAAACATTATGGGGAACATATTATCTACCGCATTAAAGGTTGGGAAATCTACAGATAACTTGTCCCGCTCTTTAGTGTCAGACTTTTACTGACTAAAATCCATCAATGTTCCTTCTTTTGCCCTTTACGTTCCGGGCGCACGGTATCTCTTTCGAACAACCCGCAGTGAAAGCCTCTTGAAGTAATATTCGTAACACATCGCAGGTTAAAGTCCACCAGCTGCCTCTGGGCGAGCGCAAGATCCGCGTGCTGAGCCTGAACGAGGAGTCCACCAACAGCATCATCACCAACTACTACCAGGGAGAGGCTACCAGCTCCAAGGATACTGCCACGCTTGAAGTACTCATGGTGAGTGAGGAAATACATAATGAGATGATAACGTAATTGGGTAGATGACACCACTAATCAATTGACGTACTTTTTATGAGCTGTCAAAACGCCATTCCCCCATAGATTTTCTATGACAATACTCAACTATGACGTCACTTTTTTGTCATCTCAATTCACTAACTATTTATTGATTTCAAAGCAACTAAAAATCGATTTTTATAGTTATTTAAAAAATCATCGGGTTTTTAGTGCTAAAATTAAATGTTTTTTTGTGAAGTTGTTTCTTGAAATGATTGGTTAGTGGTCTCATCTACCCAATTATAATCGCCCCATATCCTGCAAATTTTGCTTATAGTTCAAGGAGTGATTGCAGAAATAAAAATAATAATATTAATTTCCCTTTTGTTTTCGTGGTCGCAAGTGCTGATGAGCGTGGAGTCCTGGGTTCGATTCCCAGGTCGGGCAAAAAGTGTGTGGTTATCCCAATAGGAACTTCTCAGTAGCAGCCGGGAGTTTGCAAGTTGGTGATGTGATACCCCTCAAGGTAAGGAGGAAGAAAGCAAAGTCATCGTTAATTACAACAGCAGTGCTCCGTTCCAGCCGGAATCCCTTAAAAATTCTACCGTTAGCTGCCAGAGCGTCGCCCGTACGCCGTCACCTTTTTATCTTGTCATTATAAAAGTAATGTTAACTCACAAGATTTAAAGTCCCAATTTGAATGGCAGGGAGCCGTGCTTTAATAGTCGTGTTCTGAATGGTGTAGTTGCTGATGGAGGAGCCGGTGTTCGATAACCTGCGCACGAAGGAGCAGCTCGGCTACAGCGTGTTCAGCATGATGCGCTACACCTTCGGCGTGCTCGGCTTCTCCGTCACCGTCAACACGCAGGTCGACAAGTTCAGGTATGTCATTATGCTGCTAGCTGTTGTTCGACAAGCTGCGCACGAAGGAGCAATCAAGTTGTTGTGAACATATAGCTTTCCGATATTAACTGACACCCTCGCAACAACATTCTCACTCTCTTTTTAGACATACTCTCGTGTAAGGCTTACAGATACCCATAGACTTTCTTACCCTTCTTCCCCAAACTGCTTTTTGGAAAGGCAACTATACTAGAAAGGTTTAGGTAGTTAACTAAATGTAAACAAAACAAACCACGTGACTCATGGATGCTAAACCTTTCACTTCAAATTTTAAAATCGTATTATTTAAAGTCGTCTAATAATAGGCTCTAGTCTATATCAGAATTTGAGGAACTATCTGCCACGTTAATAATAAAACGTTCAGTGGTATTATCAATCATTTTATCTAATTTAAACATTTTCTGTTCTTGTTTTATTACATGACCCTCGCAATTTTCAAAGGCGCCTGGTTAATCGACTAAACGTAATACCTGCACTTTTAGTTGCCATACTACATCACAGGCGTACTCTTCAATTTAGCAACGTTATCTAATTCATCGTATCTTCTTAAAGGTTTTGGGAACCTGTCTTTTTAGGCTCTTTACAATAGACAGATTACAAAATATTATACTATTTTATAAAACTAACAAAAAAGTGGTGTCCAAACAATGACATCTATGAAGAGTAGTTTACGAATAAATGATTAAGTTTAACATACATTAATAAAAGAGAAAAGTATCGCATAAATCGAAATTAGAATTTATTTTGTTGTAACGTATTTTTAAACAAGGAAGTGTCAACTATAAAAAACCTTTTCTACGATTTGTTTACCTTTAGTTAACTACCTAAACCTTTCTAGTATAGATTCAATTCCCTTTTTTACATAGGATGTTTAAAATTAACTTTTATAGCCTGCTCTGAGCTCTGAACAACACATAGGATACTTTTTATCCCGAAAAAATTGCGGTTCCCGTGGGATAATATAAATATTAACTTTTACGCGAACGAAGTCGCGGGCGGTATTTAGAGCAGTCTAGTTATAAAGTAATTGTAATTGTGTAATTAAACCCAAATTAAAAAGTTCCTGCCTACTCATTTCAACTTCGTTTCCTAATCTCGAACACCGTAATTTAATTAATTATCGTCCGTTTTGCCAGCGTATCTTACGTGGACGCGCGCGTTGAAGCCTTCCTGAAGAAGTTCACGCGAGACATAAAGCGGCTCACGGAGAAGACGCTGTCTGCCACCAAGCACTCCCTCGTGCAGCTCAAACACACCACGGACTACGAGCTGAAAGAGGAGGTAAGGATGCAGTCTCTTTGTGAAGGAGCTCGTCCGGGGAAGTACTACCACCATACCTATTGCAGCAGCAGCGTTCCTGGGTTCCGATTTGAAGGGTATGGGTGCCGGTGTAATTACAGGCACATGAGACATTTTGCCTTTGTTTCGGAAGGTGCAGCGGTGACAACTTAAGATCGGGTGGGCCTTAGGCTTGTTTGCCATCCAATGACATAAAAAAGTAGTTAGTATATGAGCGAAATATGAAACAAAATTGTCCCTCACTGCCGTGGTGGTATCGTGATCGTAGTCCTTTTTTGTATGTGAGTTTATGTATTCGTATATGCACGCGCTATGCTGAAGTAATTCCTAGTATGGGGCAACGTTTAAAGATAATAATAATAATATTTTTCAGGTTGAGAGGAACTGGCGAGAGATTGTGAGCAGGGAATACATGTTCCACCGACTGTTCTTAGAGGTAAGATCACGTATCGTAACATCATCTGTATCTATATCTATTCTATGGTATATAATATAAAAATGAATTGACGTTTGTTAGTCTCACAAAAACTCGCGAACGGCTGAGCCGATTTGCCCAATTTTGGTTCTGAAATATTTTTTCAAGATTTAAGTAGTGAAAAAGTATAAAGAATTTTATTGGCGACTTTTATTGGCGGTACGACGTTCGCCGGGTCAGCTAGTCTTTAAATAAAAATGGCTGATTATTCGCTGCTTATTATGTCACAATTACACTTGGTCGTTTCGCTCGCCCAAATTCCATTGCCTATGGAATTCGAGTAAACAAGCAAGTGCTGACCAAACGGGGTTGAGTTCGCCCGTCTTCGAGCAATCTTGTATTCTCATAGTATCTTGTCTCATTTTCATAGTAATCGAAAATAAAAATAATTTATTCATTCAAATATGACACGTTATTGTTATTCTTTTCGAGAACATAATGTAGTCAGCAATAGATATTTTGCTGAAAAGTAATTTTAAAAGGTTACTCTACCATATTTTAACCTAATGTGTTTTTACAACACAAATAGAATTACTTAACTGAGTTTTATTTTCACCACAAACTCAATATATTTACCTAGAAAAAAAAAAACAATGTAAAATAACCCTATTTGGAGTATTTGGGCGCGTGTGTGATTACACAGTGTTTTAATAATGGCATCGTTTGCAGGCGGACGCGATCGATAAGATTAAGTTGGCGGATGTCAAGATTTGGGTCGAGGACCACTTCCCGACAGGCAACAAGTCCAAGTTCAGGAAACTTTCTGTACAGGTATGATAAAATTTTTTCCTCTTTCTTTAGAAATTAAGTCAATAAAGACGAGTTAAAACTCCTGGGTGCGTGTAAATTAAATTTCACCCCTATAGCCTTTTTTATAAGTCTCATATTCGAGTATGTGCAAATCCATAGGGATGTAGCGACATCTATCACTCAACATCCAAACTACGACTGACGTTTGCTAAAAGTAGCAAACATCAGTTGTAGTTAACGTCACGGAGAATTTTGATAGCGCAATGGCGCTATCAAAATTTTCCGTGACGTTAACATATAAATAAAATCTCTCGCATACATTGGATATTGCTACTGTAGCGACATCTAACGCGCAACATGCGAACTACAACTGACGTTTTTTTCATTGCACTATGGAATTTATTCGCGACGTTAGCATTATAAACAACATCCCGACAACACCCTTTTCAATGGAGGCTGAAAAACTTTGCACCCTGTTTCTCATCCCTTCACACTGGTGACGAGAACACTGCGTTTGCAATAGACCCCTTATTACTTTGTTTCTCCTCTACAGATAATGGGCCACAAATCAAGCAACGAGACGCCCCCAGACCCGCCAACCAAGAAGCCCTACGAGCTCACTTACTTGGACGCGAGCGAGCCCATCGGAGACACACACGAAAATAACGCCGACTTTATACGTGACATCAACACCTTTAAGGTCGAATTACCTTTAATTCACATACCAAAGGTCAACCTGGGACAGTGCTGAGGAATTTAGCCACGAGCGAAGAGCATCAATTTTATGTCGTCATATATAACTGATTTGATTGGCTACTGTTGCGCCAATCACAACAGCTACATGTATTTATTTGAAACGTCAAAAGTTGTGGGAGGCGTGGTCTTAAAACGTGCGAGTGAGATGGTGAATATTTAAGTGCTCGTGTCGTCTCGGTTTCGCGTTTTTTGACCGCGCTTGAAATTTGTGTTGGCTTTTAGAAACTGTGTGTTTTTTTATCACGAACGAGAATAATACATTCAGGATAGGTCTGACTTGATCGGGTAGTACTGACTACGTTAGGTCAATTCAGTTCATAAATCTTTATCTGCACCATCACGACTCAATACTAAAGTATCTTTGTGCATCCTAAATATAGCAAATTCCTATATTGATTGCACCGTGTGTCCGCCAATCACAGTCACCGCTTTTGAAGAACAAAAATCTCTCATTGGTCGGTCGGTAATGTCGCATCATAAAGGTCATTACTGATTGGCGTTTATTTTGTGTAAGTAGGTACTGGTCGAGGCTGAGGAGATTATAAATATAGTCATAACTACTCGAGTTTGTCTGCAATTGCATTTTCTTTCCAATCTCTTTTTCTGACTTTACTCTTTCCATTGTTTCAATTTTCTTAGCTATTATGTGTTGCCGTTTTATTTCTCTTTTCGCCGGGTTTTAAGATATTTTGACAACAAAGTCCCCTTGAACTGATTAATGTGTATATGGATTGCTGGTACAGGGATATTTATATGACAATTGTGTTGATATGTATTGTGTTCGGCGGTTGTCTCCAAAGAAAGTAACGGTCGAGAGCCTTCCACTCGTCTCGACAACGTATACAGTCCGCGAGGCGTAAGCTGAGCTTTTGCATTTGTGTGAGTGCCCATAGCTGAGTGTAGGTGTGACGTCAGCCTAGATGGCGACGCGTCCTTTGCTTGGTTTAACCCTGCAGTGGTCGCGCCTTTAAAAGTCACGTGTGTGTGGTCGCGTAGGCTACATATGAAGGCCAATTAGATTTGTCGTTTTTTAAATGAAATACAATTGTATTATTATTTTATTATTAAAATATGACAAATCAACCCTTCCAAAATAAAATTAAAACGAAAAACAAACATAAATCTTCAACGGTCTTGTTTAAATTAGCTATGAAAAAAAAGTACGTTAAAAGCCTTGTCAGTTTTAACAACCATGGACTACATAAATGTAACCCGACCACTGCAGGGTTAAACCGGTTTGAACCGGACTCAACTCTCTACTTTTGGTAATCACTCACACAAATGCAAAGATCAGCTTATGACTCGCGGACAGCCCCTGACTCGACTACTATTGTTCTCGCAAACATTGGTTACTATCGTGTAGTTTGCCTATATTTGTTAGGTTTTAGAAACTTGAACTTCCAAAAAAAAAAAACGAATAGTTATTGATCGCCTATGCAACTAAATATGTTGCTCTGCTTAATAGCGCGAGCTAGTATAGTACGATTCAAACTTAATGGCAGCTCTGAAGTTAGCAGCGAGTGCAGGACCGCGCAGGTTTATTCTATAGTGTGTTTTTTAATCTCGTAGACCAAATTGACAGTTTCATACGTCAAATATAAAAATAATGTGCTTTCGGCTCATAGACATAAAGCACACTATTTTCAAGTTTGACGTAAGAAGCCGTCAAATCAGTCTCTGAGATTAAAAAACACACTATAGTTAATAATAATTTAGGCTCCATTTAATGATTTCTAGATATATATTTATGCTATAGATGTAGTTAAATGGAGCCTAAATTATTATTGAATTGAATAAAGTAGCGCGAACCTACACTTGCAGCTAACTTCCGACCCGCCATTAAGTTTGACCGTATTATATTGTTCACACGATGCTGCCAATGTGTAGACACCAAGAGAAACTATTTCCAAGACAAAACTGTGTCCAGAGGCCAGACAAAAGAACAATTTTTTACACTAAATACTTTGGTTTACAGAAACCCGTTAACAGAAAATAGTTAATATTTTCTCTATGATTTTGTTTGGTGTGCTTGGCTCGTAACAACTTTACCAAAGCCTTGTGCATTATATTGTTTAATTATACCTACCCCTTATACAATATGGGACAAAAACCCTGTTGTTCCAAGTAGGTACGTTTTCAGTATCGATATTGAATGGTAATTAAGAAAGTCATTTTGAAAAATCTTCAATAACAAAATAAATATTTAATCATTAATATTTGAAAAGTAAACTGATTGCTCACCCCTGCAGTTTTGGGATAGGTAACAACTTGCTTTTCAACAGAGGCGCGGGCGGGCGGTCAGTACGATCAGGGGTTCAAAATCATAACTTTATACATAGTAAGTCTATAGGTCTACACACGCTCCTAAAGGGCACTACGGGGTTTTTGTTACATATTGTATAGGTTAAATACGGAACTGGTTTTTAATTTAATAACGACCTTTCAGGGGGTTGATATGAAAAAACTAATCAGCTGTTCCAAAATTTGTGATTGTGTTGTAATACATTTCTGTAAAGTTTTTTTTTCATATTTTTGAGTTGTTCTTCAACAGTTCATATTCTTACCTTAGCTCCCTGAAGTCGGTATTGAATTAAACGTCATATCGTATATTATATTAAAAAATAAAAGTGTAATTAAGACGTTAGGTACTAATACCTATATTGTATATAAAAAAAATGGAATAGATACGTAATGACAAAAAAAAATAGCAAAATATATAAAATATCTAACTGATTGTAAATATTGTACTTAAACTTCTGCTTACCACCGCAGAAACAAAACTACAATATCTTGGGTTTCGTAAAATGTTTATGAAATTATGACTGTCAAATTGGTTTATTGTAGTTTAATAAATAGTCTCAATAGGACACAAAGTTGTTTGCTTTTTTATTTTTTAGCGTTTTCGGTTCTTCCGTGTACGTAAGTAGCTGGTTGACTAAGGGTGAGGTCAAACGAGCGTAATTTTGTGAATCGTGAGTCGCAGAATTTCTGTCAATGTCATACAACTCCTGTTTCGTTCACACGGCGACGCAAAATGATTTGTCAGTTTCAGTTGAAAGTAAGTTGAGCGACAGAAATTCTGCGACTCACGACTCACAAAATTACGCTCGTTTGGCCTCACCTTAAGGGGCCACTTACTGGGCCGAAAATTATAAAAGTATCATCCACTCAAATGTGCCCTTTGCGTTCCGGGGGCGCGATATCTCTTTCGAACAACCAGCAGCCCCGGAATGTTGCTAGGCTAAATGTCGATTATAATCCAACTCCAGGTTACCGCATGAAATTTACGTTTTATTAAAAATACATAACAATTATAAATGACAGTGTAAGTATGGTCAGTAAACAATTTGTATTCTTCCGTCGAGGTCCTTAGTGACGACACGTTGCCTCCTCAGGTAGTTCTGCAGCATCACGTAGTCTACTCCAAACCGTTCCACGTTCTGTCTGTTATCTGATATCATCTGGAAAATAGGTGTCATATTGTAGTCACGGTAAACAAAAATTGCACAATTCAGTCTCAGAATCATAAATATTTAATATTTGCCGGAATTATTTATAAGTCAAAGAGAAATATTTGGTTTTTATGGTGACCATACTGGCCTTTCTTTTTGGGTTATAATCGTTCCAAATTTAAATTGACCCATAAACAAAAAATGCAGAGTGGATCTATTCTAAAGCATAATGTGCCTTGCATCCGGGTAGATATGGTATATTTTTAAATAACGCGCTTCTCTATCAAATTTTCTATACATTCAATTGAAATGTCTACAAAAATATCTACTGTCGAGAATATAAACGGGTCGGCACATTCGGTTCGGCATTTGGCGGTATAAAGATATAACTTGTCTACAAAATAAGCAGTAGAAGAGCATTCCTAGACAATATTTAGTTCGGCAATTCCGATTTACCTTTGTATACCGAACTGTATGTGCCGAACCGGTTTTGTAAAGCAAAACTAAAATTAGCCGTCTTACCGTGTACCCGCCGCCACCGTCGCCGATGTAGTTTTGCGAGAGCACCCGATAGGTGGCGTTGACGTCGAGCGGCAGGTAGCGCGGCACGTCGCACTCGATGCAGCGCACCGTCGCCGTCACGCGGGACCCTACCGGCTGCGACGCGTTGTATATGTTGCGCATACCTGGACATGGGAACATTATACACTGCTTAAGACATTTTAAATAAAGAATTGATGACAAATTCATGTTGATCTTATAAGCTTAACACATTAACTTCACTAACGACAGACCGTCTCGACGGCGCGTTCGTCGCGCGCCACAAAGAGATATCAGCAAACATTCGAAGGGGCCACTGAGGACCGATGCCTGCCGGGGCTGCGGGTTGTTCTAAAGAGATACCGCGGCCCCGGAACGCAAAGGGCACAAGAAGGAACATGGATGGGTTTAAGTTATTAAAAGTCAGACATTAAAGGCGGGGGAGGTAACTTGGTGAGTTCCGATAGGTAAAAAAAAAACATTAACTTCTAAAGAACTGTGGATGCTCGTAAATAAATTAGCAGGTATATCTCTGTGCCAAATTTCATCCAGATCCGTTAAGCCGTTCTGGAATGTGCAACAAATACCCATCCATTCAAACTTTCGAAATTATGACAACCACTAGATGGCTAGACCAACAAACACTGCACTTTTCTATTGTCTATTACGCAGCATATTCAGCAAATATGTAACAGAAACTTTTTTAAATTTAAATCTAACACGTTTTAAAATAAAAAGACAGGAGTGGAAGAAACTCTCTGGAAATAAAATGTTTGCTAGTTGGTTCGTTATTGCAACTTTGGCACACACAATAAACCTAATTGGATAGAAAAAACAACACAACTTGTCTAAAAGGAAACTTTGTTTAACCCTGAAAACCTGATTAATGTTAAAGTGTGTTGAAGTAACAGAAACATTAGTTTTAGTTGATTGGGTAGTGTCAGTGTAGCTATACACTTAAGCGGTTCGGCGCATTCGGTTCGGCATTTTCAATACAACGTTATCAAAGGTTGTATTGTGAATGCCGAACCGCTTCAGTGTATAGCGACCCTTAATGCCTATGTTCGGCAAAAACCGGCAATGACAAAGACAGCTACGTACCTCCAATCTGCAGCATCCTTCCACTGGAGAAGGAGTCGGTCCAGGAGACGCCGACAGAAAACTCGAGCGCCTCCAGCAGGTACTGTCCGGGCAGGTCGTACACATGCACGTAGTTCTCGAACGGCATTGCCATTAGCAAGGCCTCTGTTGTCACATCTGTATAAGAAATTAACAGATTTTAGTGATATGACCGCCATTAATCGGGCTATTTTGAGTGGCAACGCCGGGACCCCGACGCCCTAGAAAGACCTACCCTGACCTTATTGGTGAGGTTCTTCAGAAAGATCGGGTGTGCAGTACTCGAAACCGGCGTGCTTGTATGACCAAATGTATGAATGTGGAGATGTATGTATATTAAATGGTTACGTCATTTTGTAATTACTCGACTACGGCAAA
This sequence comes from Caradrina clavipalpis, assembly GCA_932526535.1. Classification (NCBI taxonomy): domain Eukaryota; kingdom Metazoa; phylum Arthropoda; class Insecta; order Lepidoptera; family Noctuidae; genus Caradrina; species Caradrina clavipalpis. Next base: position 6,179,022 of record OW052106.1, on the reverse strand, counting down.
GCAAAAAGGAGGTTTATGATTTTGACCGTATATGATGTACTCGTAAGTATTGTTCATCTGCTCCCTTATTACTCCGTAACTATTTATTTAACCCTGCAGTGGTTGCGCCTTAAAAAGTCACGTAAGTGGTCGCGCGGACTACAATGTAGCAATTTGTTTTGTCGTTTTTTAAATGAAATTTAATTGTTTTATTATTTTCTTATTAAAATATGACAAATTAACTCTTCCAAAATGAAATTAAAACGAAAAACAAACAAAAGTCTTCAACGATTTTGTTTAAATCAGCTATGAAAAAAAAGTGCGCAAAAAGTCATGTCAGTTTAAACAACCGTGGATTACATATGTAGCCCGCGCGACCACTCCAGGGTTAATCTCGTGTTTTGTTTTTGGCGGTGAAAATGAAGAGTGGTTGCATCATAAAGACGAAAGTCTGCGAAATAGTATTCTAAGTGTCGGCTTACTTCCTGGATTGATCTGCACTCGTAGTCCTCCAGTGTTGATCAGACACACGTGCGCGTTATTCCATGCTGAACCTTTAGCTTCAGGCACCATCTGCAATGCGACATTCAACCTTATCATGAGTGTCGTAGAAGTAAAAATATTTGTCAATTGGGGAGATGGTGCACCTTAGACTGTTTTCATTCATGTATTACTGTTTGCCCCCGTCGGCCACGGTTGTTAAAGGCGACAAAGGAAATGAATAATTTAATTAAAATTACTTCCCGTTGGCCCCGTACGCTTTTAATTGCAAATTTGTGTCTCCGCATGCATGTGTGGTCATCGCCTTGCAAACGCGCTACCTTCCCAGACACAAAGTTGAAATGCAAAATATGACTGTAATTACACCGGCACCCATACCCATCAAACCGCAACGCTGCTTTGCGGCAGAAATAGATATGGTGGTAGTACTTCCCCGGACGTACCTTCACAAAGAGCTCTACTGCAATTAATCAAATCAGATGAGATGTCAACAAAATATTCGGAGGGGCCACTAAAGGCCGATGCCTGCCGGGGCTGCGGGTTGTTCGAAAGAGATACCGCGCCCCCGGAACGCAAAGGGCACAAGAAGGAACATGGATGGGTTTTAGTCAGTAAAAGTCTGACACTCTCCCGCCCCGCCCAGGGCGGGGGCAGTCATTAGATGATTTCCCATCGGTAAAAAAAAAAACTAATCAAACCTATCTAATGTTTTATATATCTATAAGGGTCAGTGAACTGACCCTGAGTGCTAACTAAACGGTGGTCTAACTTATCATAGGGCTTACCTCATCTAGGAAGCCGTCGCAGGCCCAGCTGCCGAGGTTGCACTCCCCGCGCGAGCAGGAGCCGCGGCTGAGGGTGACGCGCGACTCGCCCAGCACCTCCTTACCGATGGCGTCCACCTCCTGGCGCCACGGCTCCAACAGCTCCATTATCTTGGGGTCTATAGAGCATACAGTACTTTAATGGGAGTAAAAAGACACTTAACAAAGCGAAGTTACATATTCTTCACATAATACATACATACATCACGCCTGTTTTCTCCGAAGGGTTAGGCAGAGGTGTGCCAAAGTACACCCGCAGTTCGCCGGTATGTTTAAGTCCCATGTAATAGGCGGCGAGAATAAAGAGCGGCACATATCCAAACTCCGAGCTGCTACTGAGAATTTCATAGAAAAACCCAATAACACTTTTTTTACTCGACCTGGGAATCGAACCCAAGACCTCTAGCGTAGCAGTCGTGCTTAGGACCACTAGGCTAACGAGGCAGTTAGTACCAAAGGATGTTAACGAGGTAGTTATAGTAAGGTTGGGATAATAATCGGCTAATATTGTTTTTTTTTTCTACAACTATGTTGGATTCGTTCCTTATATGATAATAATGTCGTTAAAAATAACACTTACCTTGTATAATGGACGAGCCTAAGAAGATAGGTTCTCCGACCCAGCTCTCCACGACGCCGCGGTCGTTGATGAAGAACTTGATGTTACCGAGGTAGCGCGTGTAGCACGACGCTTGCACTATTGGGATCTGTCCAATTGTTAAGGAGTTTATTTTCACAATATTATAGCATAAAAGTAACAATGCATTTCGACTATGGACTAATAATTGTAGCTAATAAGAAATTGACAAACTTTAAAATAAGAGTAGCTTTCTCTAAAATAATAGTAACTTTTTTATATTATCAGCTTTCTGACAAATAAAGTTTCATCAAAATCGGTCCACCCGTTTCGGAGATTGGCCAGAACAAACAGAAAGGCATTTTTTAAATTAGTTTCTTTGTTTTAGTTGCCGTGTAAATAGTCTTCTTTTTAGCGTTTGGATAACAAACTAGATAAGTGATAGATAAGTGAGAAATAACGTTTTCAATAACGTAATCTCTGGATTGATCACTGCTCGCAACCGATCAATGGCCCAGTTTGCTATCTGAGATTCCTAAATCTGTTAATTGATTGTTTGCCAACAGCGATCAATCTACAGATTGCATTATAGAAAGCGGCCGTTAGAGGTTGTAGTTACCCTGTGTCCATCGTCCCGCGTCACGACGGTGGGGTACTCTCCCAGCGCCGTGTCGCCGTTGGGCGTGTCTCCCGTGTACAGCAGCGTGTGGGAGTGGGCGCCCACTATTATGTCCACGTCTCGGGATACGCGGTCTGCTAGTCGACTGGAAACCACCATCACATCATATACGACACGTGTATACTTTGAATGTTTTTATTTATTATTTTAGGTCTTTTTGAATTTTTCTTATATCTGGAACTATTGTTTTGCTTTCGGTTTGTTTTGCTTCATTATTGATTAAAATGACAATTATTGTATGAAATAAACGTGTTTTTAATACGGACATCTGCAAAGCGAAAAATAATATAAAAATATATAAAATATATAAAAAATATACCATCACGCCTGTATTCCCCGAAGGGTTAGGCAGAGGTGTACCAATGTACACCCACAGTTCGCCGGTATATTTAGGTCCCATGTAATAGGGGGCGAGCCTATTGCCATTAACCGGGCACTAATCCAAACTCCGAGCTGCTACTGAGAATTTCATAGAAAAACCCAATAACACTTTTTACTCGACCCGGGAATCGAACCCAGGACCTCTTGCGTAGCAGTTGCGCACAGAACCACTAGGCCAACGAGGCAGAAAAATAATATGTATTTTGAATAGTTTTTCCTCCAAAGGCGTTTTCTGTGAACCAAGATATCTAGAAACAGTGGTTTCTTTGAACAAAGTTTACGGGGAGAAGTACTATCTATGAACAGAGATCTCTGTTAATCGTGCTTTCCATGGACCGAGATATCTACGAACAATGTTTTCGGCGAAACGTGCTGTCTAAGAATAGTGTCTTCTATGAACTCTGCTTTCTGAATATAGTCATATCGTAGAAGCGTGATCTTACGTTCCACACTCCAAATATGCATTGACTGCAAGGAAGCGTTAGTTCGAGTTCCCACTATTTCACAAATTAAATTTTAGTGTATTTTTGAAGTGAAAACTTCTTTAGCGGCGTTGTACACTTTTTTTGTAATGGGTAAAAAAATTTAAACTCGCGTCAGGACACGTGACCATGAAATTCGTAAGGTTTTATAGCGCAATAAATAAATATTGTATTATACCACATAAATGATAGTACTTTTATACTGATAGTTAAAGCAATTCGTGCAAAATTATTCCCTAACCATTCCAAAATATCAAAAATGCACAACGTTAATATTCAACTTTTCACTTCTGCCGGCACTCCCGGAGTGCAACCCGTCGTTTTTTTTTTAGCTTTCTTTCCAGAACGATTTAAATGTAAGCGTGTATTTTATCAAAGACTCACAGATCACTGTCGTATCCGATGTGGGACAACACCACGATGATATCCACTCCCATAGAGCTGAGCAACGCCGCCTCGCGGTTCACAGCGTTCACTTCATCTTCCATTATCACTTGCCCGATCGGCGCTGAAAACTGTCACACTTTCATATTAATTTATTAAAAAGCTGAAAGTGTTATTGGGTTTTTATGTGAAATTCTCAGCAGCTAAGATTTAGGATCTCAGGATTCTCAGATTAGATCTCAGGAGTTAGGATATCTGCCCGGTTAATGGCAATAGACTCGCCCCCTATTACAAGGGATCTAAACATACCGGCGAACTGTGGGTGTACACCCACAGTTGGTACACTTCTGCATAACCCTTACGGGAATACAGGCGTAATTTATCATTCTTATTATCATTATAATTACTCCGGACAACAGCCTACTCTTACGCAATATGCAATTATTTCCTTTGTGCGGCTGTGGTATCACTACGACCATAGCTGAAATAGGTATTATGATCGCCGCTTTTATGGTTAGAGATCGCCAACAAACCCGGCAGAGAGCTGTGATGAACTGCAGGATCAGCTTTGGGGCAATCTCTATTAGTTCATCCGGGCTTAATAGTTGTTTGCCCAGATGATTGTAGCGCTGGTGAATTAGTGCTCCGCATTACTCCAGAAGATGGAGAGGCGTTTCATCAGCCTTCTCACAGAGTCGTAGTAGATAAGTACATATGCTATTCTAAAAAGTTCATTTGCGAAATCACTTCTGAATCCGCGGTAAGATTTTGGTTTCGTATTCTTAAAATGAGTGAGTTCGACACCACGCCGCCACGTGATGACGTCATTTAGAAATATTATATTGAGTGAGTATTTTGACGTTTTACAATAGGATTTGATATTCTGCGAAGCAAGCGTGACTATATCGAGATGACTTTCGAAGTGATGCGCCTATTCTGCCATCGAAAGAAAAAAGGACGTAATTACACAAAATGAAGTAATCTATTTCCGACCTTAAGATAATGACATACAGTCGAAAATCGGTTACTTCGTTTTGTGTAATTACGTCCTTTTTTTCTTACGATGGCAGTATTTCAGAATTTTCAGAATAGCATAGAAGGTGTCTTACCGTTCTTAGCAGCACGCCAATGATTCCGATCCTTCTGTTCCGTCGCGTGATGATGGTGTGGTTCTTGATATAGGGCGTCATAGTGGGCTCGTGCTGCGTGTTGACGTTAGCACCCAGCATGGTGGAGTTCAGACGCTCCAGGTACGGCACCAGACCTGCCACGCCGTTGTCGAACTCGTGGTTGCCTAGCACCTGGAGGAAACAGCGAGTATACCGGTCAGTGCACACAGACACGACGATGCGCTGACATTTTAATAGAGCTACTCAAAATATAACTTTATTTACTACACGAAAAGATACAAATTTCATTGTGGGAATTCAAAATATGTTGCAGCTTCTCACAATGAAATTCTCGCAATGGAATGTGTATCTGTTGACTATTGTAGCGACATCGTGGGACAAACCCGCCACATTTTTTCCAACCACTGCAGCTCCTAACCAGAACTAACAATGGAGATCACCAGAAAAGCACCGAAGCAAGGAAGCTCGACGAATCCCGGAGACACGATTTAACTGTCTTGGATCCCGCAACCAATTAATCATAAACGGTTAGCAGGGGAGTAAGAAAAAGCATAATTTCTAACAAGCAGGAGACAGAACAGAACTAGGCCAATGGGCACAAAGGGAACTAAAATAGACGTTCTCTAACTCGCACGTAAACAAAAAAACCCCGACAGCAACTGTCTGACAGTAACTAACCCACCATACAACATCCGTTGTATCGGAGGTTCCTTGTTTTTCTACTGCTATCTATTTACTTGATTTGAAGGTGACTCATAATGGGTTATACTAGTTAAAAATAATCGCTATACTGAAGAAGGAAAATAACCTTATTAATATGTAAGCAATCTTGCGTACGGATGTGCAAGGGTGCAACTACGTTGCGGTCGCTCGTTCGACCTTGCGACCTACAGTTTAATCTGCGTGAGAGTAATCCATAGATAGCAGTTCATCGACGTAAACGGTCATCATTATCGCAATCCAGTGTCACCTTAAGGGCGTTCGATATGTAATATCAGCAGTAACACCAACACTAAACACCACATCAGCAGACATATCTGCCGGAGCTGCGGGTTGTTCGAAGGAGATACCGCGTCCCCGGAACGCAAAGAGCACAAGAAGAAACATGGATAGGTTAATCAGTAAACGTTTGACACTCCCTCCCGCGTCGCCCAGGGCGGGAGAAGTAATTTCTAGATTTTCATCGGAAGAAAAAAAAAACATTTACATATTTCTGCCGCAAAGCAGCGTTGCTGTGTTCCGGCTTGAAGGGTATGGGCGTCGATGTAATAACAGTTACATGAGGCATTTACAAGGACTCTGGTGGGTATTGGTCAATAGGCAGCGGTGACCACTTAAGATGTTAAGTGGTCACCGCGGACGGCCCACCTGATGAGGTCGGCCGTCGGGTTGTGTGCCATCCAAAAGAAAAGCCACACAAACATTGAATAAGAATTGACGTCACTTACATGTGCATCATGATCCAGCATATTCATGAAGTGCTGGCTAACGTTCCAGTGTAGGAAGTTGAACCAGATGGTGCCCTGGAAGGTGTCCCCACCGTTCAGCAGGATGGAGTCGGGCTCTGCCTCGTAGACTTGTTTTATCGCAGTGTACAGGCGGGCGAAGCCCCCGATGCAAGGGGCTTCCGATGGCACGCATACTGTGCCCTGTGGACTCACCTCGTCGAAACTGGAGTAGGGGAAAATATTTTTTAAATAGGCAATACTCCAGACTAGAAATATCTTCTGTATCGTAGGACCATTTATTAAGGGTGAGGCCAAACGAGCGTAATTTTTTGAGTCGTGAGCCGCAGAATTTCTGTCGAGTAATTACTTATTACTGAAACCGACAGCTCATTTTGAGTCGCCGTGTGAATGGAACCCCCCTAGCCAAGTCACAAACGATAATCGTAAACGCTCGGTAGGTACCAATAGATTTTCAACTTAATACACAAGAGCCTTAAGTTGAAAATCTATTAAAGATTTCTAAGCGTTAGCGACTGAAACGAACGACAACGCTATGCAATCTTCATTAGATCTTCAACTTAAAACCAAGCACATAAAGTTGAAGATCTATTAAAGCCTACTCAGCGTTTGAGTTTATCGTTTGTGACTTGGCTAGGGGCAGGAGCTTTGTATGAAATCGAATGTAGAAGAAAATAACGCGACAGAAATTCTGCGACTACCGAATCACACAATTAAGCGCGTTTGGCCTCACCCTAACACCTACATAAATAAACAGCCAGACCGGGAAAATAGTACCAAACATACAAATATTTTGAGCAACGAATTTTGAGATATGTTTTATCAAAATCGGATCAGCCGTTTCAAGGTTATCAGCTTCTTCTGTTAGCTGCGGTAAGGATCTCTATTCGCCAGCCGGGGGGTACTTAAAAAAATAAATTTTATTACTCTTGATAAGTAGCTTTCTTTAAAATGCCAGTTAGGTACCGTCGAACGGGGTAAATAGGGATGCAGGGGTGAATCGGGACGAAATTTTAAAAAGGATTTTGACTTTGAAATGATATAGTTTAGTGCCAACAAGGACACTTAATCGTAAATTATAATTCAGATTAAACATTTAAGTTCTCTTTGGCAACAAACTATGTTATTTCAAAGATAAAATCCCTTTTAAAATACCATCCCGATTCACCCCTGAGTCCCTATTCACCCCGTTTGACCTCCACCTAATTCCTAGCACTGATAAAGAATTCTCGCCAAAATTTCTCAACATCTAGAATAAATATGTACGTTATCTTCAATGCTAAGATTTATCTTAGCGAATTCTAATCGAAAGTCATAAAACAAATTAAAAGCTAATGATATGAGAACGTTATCGTATTACGTTTCTATTTGATTACTTTGTTCACGTCGCTTTGTAAACATACATAACGTACCATCACCCTTGTATTACCCGAAGGGTTAGGCAGAGGTGTACCAATTACACCCACAATTCGCCGGTATGTTTTTAGATCTCATGTAATAGGGGGCCTATTGCCATTAATCGGGCACAAATACAAACTCCGAGCTGCTATTGAGATTTTCATAGAAAAACCCAATAAACACTTATTTTGTTCGACCTGGGAAACGAACCCAAGACCTCTAGCGTAGCAGTCGCGCTTAGGACCACTAGGTCAACGAGGCTGTTCACACAGACACGTCAAATTTATAACACCCCTCTTTTTGAGCCGGGGTTCAAAATGTCTTGTTTGGTTCGTTTCGAAACTGCACAGATCGCCGTCACAAGCAGACTGTTGCAGCGAACTCACTCCTATTGTATTAAATACAATAGGAGTGAGTTCGCTGCAACAGTCTTAAATTTTAAGGTAGATGCTTCGTTTTATGTTTGGAGTTTGGAGTTTCTTGCTCGTTCTTCTCCATAGAGACCTACGTTTTGGAACGAGCAACTAGCTTCAATTTTAAACTGTAAGTTCTTGACAATTCAAAAGTGCCTGTGGTGACGTAATTGAAATAAATGCTTTGACTTTGATTATGCCCGGTATTTTTTTCACACGCTACCCCCTTACCGTGTCCGTACAATGAGCCGATTACACGTAGCTTTGTTTTGTTAGGTAATCAACAGTTTTAGAGGTATGTACTGATAACTATGTGTAAAATTAAACCTATCCCTACTACGTTCAGAGGGGCCAGTCAGGGCCGATGCCTGCCGGGGCTGCGGGTTTTTCGAAATGGATACCGCGTCCCCGGAATGCAAAAGGCGCAATAAGGAATATGGATGGGTTTTAATCAGTAAAAGTCTGGCACTCCCCTAGAGAAAAAACGAGAAGTCATTTGATGATATCCCATCCGAAAAAAAACCCTAGGTACTACCTAGGTACCTACGTATTGAAAATTTGAATTGAAAACACTTTTTTAAGGGAACTAGATAAGTACTCGATCTTATAGTCCAAGTCCAATTCTGAGGTTATTTGGTATAGAGATAGCAAAACCTAAAAATATGGTACTGGGAGCGCACTGAAAAGAAATCCTCTTACTTTGGTCAATAAAAAAAAACTTATTGATATGATTTTTGAAGTACCTACATAACATTTTGAAATCACGTTGTTTGACGGAAAACTAACTAACCTTATGCCTCGATAGGTAATCTATTAGTGCTCATATCATAACTACAAAATATAATCGAGTGTAGTTACTGGTTGAACAAAATATGGCTAGATTACGTTTCAGAAGGCTGTCCAGAATATGCTTATTTAAGAATGAAAGAACCGAAGGTTTCTACTTTATCCGAAAATATTGATACGAGCATTGCTTATTTTGTGTAACTACCCGAAAAAAAATTCAACAAAAAGTAAATAAGGTCAAGGTGGGGAAGTTCGTCTACGGGGGAACACCGTACAACGTCTTTCTAAGCTGTTTCTGAATAGCTACGACGTTGGTGTCTCGGTCGCTAAAACTGAGTCACTAGTTCGTCCTACCTTTAAATTATAGATGTCGTAGTGTGGAGTTCAATAGCAAAAATCGGTCTCCAAACTTTTTTGTCGTTGATAATTTGAAATACGAGTGAGTTGCGTCGACGTTTTACCTAACGTGAAATTTTAATATCAACAGATTTTTACGTTTTGTAGTGGTAAGTGTCTAGTCTGTATTACATTTTATTGTTTTATTATATCCAAGTCGAATTTAAATCATTATTTATAGAAATATTGGTTGTGATAAAAACTTTACTTAAAAATTAAATATTGGGGTAAGACTGTCTAGTATTTTAGGGAAAGGCCGTCATGTGCCGATCTTGCCCCAAGTCAGATGTTGATAACCTTTTCTGGTATAAGTGTTTTCTTTGAATATTGTTTTATAGTTATACAGTCAACGCTACTTATTTGCAGGTTTTCTTTTCGCCAATTATTAATAGGTACTGTTATGATATTAAGAGTGTCTTTTCACTAGAAATATAATGTAATTAATTTCATCAGTCATTTAACCGATTTAAAATTAGTTTATTTTATTCTTCAGGTAAAATAACAAAAATGACTCAAAATTACTAGAGAACAACAACAACAAATCGTCTTACACTAAAGAAAAATTGCTAGACGCTGCACAAGCTGTCCGGAATACAAGGCTGCTCGTATTATATAATATACCAAGAATGACAATGACGTTGTTTTTCTTCCAATGTATTTTCCTATTATAAAATAATTCTTTTGAATAAAAAAAAGGAAGAAAAAGGGGTTTTGATTATTGCCTTTCATCAATATGCTATCTGCCAAAACAGTACTAATATAACCAAGTGTTTGTTTGCTACCATTTCGTTTTTCTATTGTTTAAAGACCATCTGGATCTGGTTTGTACACCTAAATTTCAAAACGTATGAAAGTTCATATCGCATTTCACCTCATAAACATACTTACCTTACCGTACAAAGAGAATATTAAAAAAAAAAAATTGTACTGATTTTAATGTTGACGATCCCCGCCCTTGCAAATATACCGGACTTACCCCACTTCATGATTTTACCGCTATAGATTGTGATTCCTACCTTAAATTGTGGAACTGAAAGCATGTATTTGATTAATTTTCATTTTCGAATATTTTCTGAATACGACTGCTGCAAATATCGATCAAATTACAAACAAATCATGCTTGTGACGGAGTTACCCCAATTACTCGGGAAAGTCCGTCTAGTGCCCACCTCTTAAAAAAACGCGGCTATTTCTATATTGATATTAGTTACATTGATGTTTGTAGAAGTAACTGATAAATAAGGAATCTTAAGTCATCATTAATATATAAAACACACAATTAAGTAAAAAAAACAGTCATAGGGTGTTCATTAAATCCAATTTGCAATAAAATATGCCGGACTTCGACACCTTGACCTTAATACATTATTCACTTGAAAGACTTGAAATTACCTATATTCTACAAATAGTTAAATAATTAGAATTTAAATTGAACTTGTCACTCCAGAGCTATTTTTTTTTAATAACTACCAATAATAATAATAAAAAATACTTACTGAGCATGGAAATCGTTGTAATGAACTATATTGAGTTCAAATAGTTCCCCATTTTGGGCTAGCACAGCACTGGCCAGCAGAGTCAGTAGCCAGAACACCTGTGCCATCTTGGTCCAGCTTTCGCGCCACACTCCCACCGGCAAGTCAAACGGTTATCACGCAAATACACCATATCAAATAATACCAGTATTTATTGATTACATTATCTTAACGACTAAGATTGTCTAATTTCCTGATCGTTGTGCGAGTTACGTTTTTTGCAGTGTCGATTAGAATGTATGAACGTTACAAAAGCAACATTTCTTTCTTTTTTTTCTAATGTGGCAACTATGTCGGTACTTGTCAATTATAATTTCTTAATGCAGTTCACTTAAAACCTTATGAACACTTGACTTGAATGAATGAAACGTAAGATATTAAAACTGAAACGTTAACTACTGGCATCATTGTGTGTTGCTTTGACACACAATGGTTTGTACAATTACTTTTAATAGCCTAGTCTTAAGCCAGGTTTCCAGGTGGTGGCCGCCGTTGCCAGGACGGGTGGATGCCTTGCCGAGGAGGTGAGGGCAGGCACCATCCGCCCGGAGCGCACGGGTATGCGGACCGTTGTGGTCAGCTGCCCAGTGACGGCGGCCAAAACAATTGTCGAGGGGGGCCGTTTACTGGTGGGCTGGGTGTCGGCGCGGGTTAGACTGCTCGAGCCCAGGCCCCTGAGGTGTTACCGGTGCCACGTGGGGAAGCACGTGGCATGTAGGTGCGCCTCGGAGGTGGACCGCAGCGCCCTATGTTTCCGCTGCGGTCAGCCCGGTCACAAGGCCGCGGCTTGCGATGCCCCGCCGCACTGCGACGCATGTGCGGGGGCTAACAGGCCGGCCGATCACCGGGCTGGGGGCAAGGCCTGCGCCGTACCCGCCAGGACCGGGGGAAGGCCCCGCACCGCCGCCGCCGCCGCCACCGTCGCCGTGGCTGCACCTGCAGCCACCGCTGACACCGCGTCCGCCGGCGCAATGGATTGCCAATAACGGCACCATTGCGCCTCCCGCAGGCGGATACCGTAGGCACGGTCTGTGGGCGGTGAGCAATGGGTAGCTCACCGTCCGTACGTTATTAACTAACGACGGACCGTGTCGACGGCGCGTCCATGTTCCGCGCACAGAGGTGTCAGCCACTGGAAGGGGCCACTAAGGGCCAAATGCCTGCCGGGGCTGCGGTTTGTTCGAAAGAGATACCGCGCCCCCGGAACGCAAAGGGCACATGAAGGAACATAGATGGTTTTTAGTCAGTAAAAGTCTGACACTCCCTCCCGCCCCGCCCTGGACGGGGGGGGTCATTTGATGATTTTACCATCTCTAAAAAAAAAAAAAAAAAAAAAAAAAGCCAGGTTTCCACCAAAGTGGAGAAGACAATTATCTGGTACAACCAATCAGCTTGCGTTATTTTGACGCCTCACCGCTTACCTTTAACGCAACTCCTTATCCTATTAGTTGTTTACCTAACATCTCCTTTCCTCTCCACTTTGGTGAACACTGGGCCTTAGACCGAGTTAAATAGAGAAAAGAGACATATTTTAGTACGTCTAAGCACTATTCCTGTCACTGTCGCACAACTGTTAAACTTCTAGTGCAAGATAAAGAACACAAATCATTTTAAATACCTAGGGTATTTAGTTACTGCCTGTCTCAGGGACGATACTGAGATCGAGAGGAAGCGGAGGGCGTTGGCATTTAGAGTAAATATGTATGATAACCCGCAGATTTGCACGCCCAACTCAGTCAAACAAACACTTTTCAGAGCTAAGCAGCCTATGGGTGAATCACACCAAAAAGTATACGTGCCCTCCGTGTCCAATATAATAACACTTTCAGAGCGCTAATCGGGCTGCCGCGGCAAGGTAGTGCCTCGGTCATGTTTGCCGAAGCTAGCATCTAACAATGGTTGTAGGGGTAATCTCTGGATCTACTGAAATGATTTTGATAATTCTTTTACCCATATAATACTATTGTAAATGCACTTATAAAAACATTCGAGATATTGAAATTGTACATTATCATGATTGCATTTACGATAAAATTAATTAATTTAAGCTACGCAAAATTGGTGGCATTCCAGATTAAAATCTCACAGGGCGTGACGTTTCTAGATAGGCAGGTTCATATCCGTAGAACCCACATTATGTTAAGCGCGTGAATTGATAGTGATAAGTTGATAACGATAGTACGAATAATACATAAAATATTTAACGATAAACTAATCTTTCGCCAGTATCTAACTACTAATCCTGTTAATTAGCTACTTTAATCAACAAACAATTGGCTAATAAGAAAATAATTGCGGGTTGCGGTTTTGAAACCGGGCAAGTGTTGACACTTGTCCGGTGATATGTGCTTTCTAAGTTTATCATCATACCATCACGCCTGTAATCCTCGAAGGGTTAGGCAGAGGTGTACTAAATGTACACCCACAGTTCGTCTGTATGTTTCAGGTCCCATGTATTAGCGGGCATTCTAAGTTTATCTTGGACATCATTGACATCGGTGAAAAAAAACAGGAAACCAGGTGTGAGGAAACCTAGACTTGTAATTACCTAATATAAGTCTGAAATCGGCAATCCGCCTTGAGCAAGTGTGATTATCAATGCTTGTAACTTCTCTGTATGAGAAGAGGCCTTTACCCTGCAGTAGGACAGTAATAGGCTGGTATTATTTTTTTAAGAATATAAAGGGTGATTCTGAAAAAAAAATACACAATTTTTTTAAACATTTATTTAACTAGATAAGTATCTAAGTTCACATTTAAAATTTTCGTGCTTTCATACAAAGTTTGATCTATGACACTAAAAAATACTTAAACAAGTAGATATCGATTTAGAAGATAATTAAATGCAATGTTAATTATACAAGCATAAGATAGTTTAGTGCAACGCTTGCTGCACATTTACTTTTACTCTGTTGCATTAAGTACTTTTTTAAAGAGCCATGGTTGCCCAATACTGTGTATGTGTTGCCGTCTGCGGTAATAAACCATGATGTGGGGTTGCCAACATAATATAATAAAGGCAGGCATTAAGTCCGCCTTTGTACTTTTTGTTGCATAAAGTTTAAATAAATAAATGAAGCCGAAAGTTACTTGCCCTTCCAATAATTGCGATCATTGTTTTGTTATGACCATACCTGGGAACCTCCTAGCTGTGGAGACATTGAAAGTCAAAGCTCCAACGTGTAAAAAAACCTTATTTTATGAAAAAGAAACATTTTTTACAACAAAAAAAAACGTCGTTTCCCAGCAAAAAAAAATTGTTGCGAAACGTAACAAACAAATTCCTCAAATGCAAAAAATATAAAAATATACAATTTTTTTTAAGTGTACAGTTACAGTTTATATTTTTATACCTTAATGAAAATTACTATAATAAGCCAAAGAAATGTTGGCAACCCAAGATGTATACCTATTATATGTCGTGTACCGCAGCGGTATTTAAGCAGTCATTTTTCCTCATACCATAGAGCCAATTTTTGTTTTAAAACTTTAGCGCGATTCGCACACTGCACCGCATCACGGAGCGTAGCGCGGTGTGCGTGTTCTTACGTTGTTTGCAAGCATCTGGGCCTGTAGCCATGTAACAAACGATAAACGCAAACGCTGAGTAGGCTTTAATAGATCTTCAACTTTATGTGCTTGGTTTTAAGTTGAAGATCGAGTGAAGATTGCATAGCGTTTTCGTTCTTTCCAGTCGCTAACGCTTAAAAATCTTTAATCCATTCAGTGCGGGACGACGCATATGCGCGTTTTTTTTACGCGTATGATGGTTCCCCGCACTGAAAGGGTTAAAAGATCTTTAACTTAAGGCTCTGGAGTATAAAGTTGAAAATCTATTGGTACCTACCGAGCGTTTACGATTATCGTTTGCGACTTGGCTAGAGGGCCTGTGTTTGTATAGAAAACACGCGTAGTGCAACACACAGGGAACGAATTCACGCGCAGTCTAGCGCTAAGTCGCCACGCACCTCGGAGCGTAGTGCGGGGCAGTGTGTGATTCGCCTAAACAGGTCTACATTACCTGCAAAACTATTTTCGGATATTTCCACAATTGACTCTTCAAACTTATGAAGAAACATAACAAGTTCAATTTAAATTTTGTAATTCAAAGTTTGTAAAAAAATACCAAAAAAATTGCAGTGGCAATTGCCATTTTATTTTTTAATTAGCTCGAATGCGTGATTGTTTAAAATTATTTTATTTTTGTTGCATCTGCGCAAATGTTATTCTGTATAACAGACATTATTTTAACATCTTTCGTGAAGGAATTTGCCCTGAAACAATACGAGGCGATATTGCTTAAAAATAATTATATAGTACGATTCAAACTTAATGGCAGCTCGGAAGATAGCAGCGAGTGCAGGTTCGCGCAGGTTTACTCAAATTAATAATACGTAACTACGTGCTAGCGGCCGTTTTAGGGGGCCCATTTATCGAGTGCCTGCCATTACATCTGTGTCATAAAAACATTGATTGGTAGGGGCCATAGTCCTTCCATAGTGTCAGGAAACTAATCCATTTAAGCCACCCAAACCCATAGCCCTATTCTTTGTTTCCATATTCTGCAATAGTCCTGTGCCAGCCGGGGATTGTCCTTGGCTGCATTTGCATAGTGCACACAGGGATAATTGCCGGTTGGTTTTCCATTTCAGTGTAAAGCCATGTAAGGGCCTCTGCGAGTTGGCTTCGGCTCCTCGTACGCCTTTCAAAGGTCCGGGACCTTAGGGTCCCGAAATTGTTAACCAATAAAAATAATAATTTAGTCTCCATTTAAATAGAACTTAAATATATATCTAGAAATAATTAAATGGAGCCTAAATTATTACTGACTTGAATAAACCGAACCTGCACTCGTTTCTAGCTTTTGAGCCGCCATTAAGTCTGGACCGGATTATAACTCCAAAATTAAGTGTAATTCTCTTAAAATTAAATTGTAACTACGAAAACTTAATCAGAACAATTTTACACAGAATAACATTTGCGCAACGTAAACAGTTCCTTATAATAATAAATAGCATAAAAGGTACTTATACATATATGTGAGATAATATTAAATTTTTAAAGTAGCGAGAACGAGATACAAAAGCGTCTAATTATGTCATATAAAGGCACTTTGTTAATTAAATTACCAGTTAGTATATTCTTTAGAATTCCACTACTAACATTCAAAGTTATAGGTTGTACCTGCAACTAGGTCTTTTAAAACATTGTCCATTAACCGAAGAAGCACCTCCGCATCTCAAGGTCATTATACACGAAAACGAGTCGACATTTGCAATGCAACGTATCGTTATAGGAATATGACATAAATTGCGTTTCGATTCGATTCGCGGCATCATTTTAAAGCATAGCAATTTATGTCGTATTTCTATAACGATACGTTTGAATGTCCATTGGTAAAAATTTTAATTCGTTGCCATGCCGTCCCGGTCTGCGTAGGCCTTAAAGGCACATTTTCATTGGTCGATAACTCAGTTATACAGCAGGCGGGGCAATCCCCGAATTTCATCGGTTGGTGTAAAAAAGCAGAAATCTCCCGTACCCTGCATACCAGCCCTATCGACTAATGAAAACGATTACAGCATGCGGGCACAGAAATCTCCCGCACCCCGAATGCGAGTTGTAACGACCAATGAAAATGCGCCTTTAGTGTATACCAACCCTTACAATAGAGTAGTGTAAAATAGACTTTAATATCGATGTAAACCCATACTAATATTATAAATGCGAAAGTAATTCTGTCTGTCTATCTTATACGCTTTCACTGCTAAACCACTGAACCGATTTTGATGAAATTTGGTACGGAGTAAGCTTGAACTTTAAATCCACGATTTCGTCTGCGCCTCAATAACCGGCATTCACATGGACCAAGTTGCGGGCAAAAGTTAGTTCATTTTCATCACCTCATTTAATCATCTATAAGAGAGGGAAAGGTAAGGTTGTATGCGTACTAAGTAGTAGTGATGTTCCGGATATTCGTATCCGTATCCGCGGATATCCGCGGAAGAAAAAAGATCCGTATCCCTACCCCGTTGCATTTTTGACGGAACTTTTCCCTTATATTTTTTTTTAATCATAGACTCAATTCTATATTTATGTAGGCGATTTGGTAAAAATAAAATACTATTGAATTTTAACCAAATTATTTTTTTTATAAACTAATCGAGAGAAGACTCGCGCAACGCAGAGACAATGTTGAAATGTCTCATGTGTGATGTGCCTGTAATTACACCGGCACCCATACCCTTCAAACCGGAACACAGCAACGCTGCTTTGCGGCAGAAATAGGTATGCTATGTTCTTCCATAGTTATAAATAAAATTCGAATTTCTGCATCTATTAATTCTTTGACGCGATTGGCACAAGGTATCAGCCTCAGTTCTGAGACAGACCACAGGTAGATTTAATTTGGCTTTATTTTAATTGGGATATAAGTAACCCAAAATGAACCACCAACCCACTCGAAATATTCTTTTTCCAAATGAATTGTAATGATTACTTCGGATGAATTAAAAATCTATTAAGCATCAGTTTGGGTCGTACATCAAACTGTTATTGAGAGATAGCAAAGTATCACTTTTGGCATATTTGAGAGATTGTGGGTTGGCTGGTTTTGGCAAACTGAGCTCAATTAACGTGGTTGATTTATTTTGAGTGCCTCAGTGAGGCAGTTAAATTGTTTTGTTTGGTTTGGGAAGATTTCGTGATAGTTAAAACGGTTATGCAAACAAAATACAACAATTTTATTTCTCCTTACCTTTTGTATTTTTTACTCACGAAATTGTATTTTTGTCATGAAAATATACTTTTTGTTAAACACGTTTAGTTCAGCATTTTGTAAGTAAACAAGAGCAAGAAATTACTTCGCAAATTATTATATCAGAAACAGTTTTATTCTACATCTACGTGTAGTGTTATTTATGACTACCCAGCTAAAAAAATATTAAATAACATTAACATATAATACAACGGAATTATAACAATATTTTATCACAATAAAATAATTCTACTTCATCCCATATAGACTCGATTTAGGCAAGTTATAATAACTTATATGTATAAGTTGTTAAAAAATCATCTTTACCAATATTGTGTACCTGATCAGTATCGAAAAACTAAAATAAGGAAAAAAAAATATGACCTACGTTTATTTTTCACATGTAATGGTTTATTTAAAATTTTAACCAAAATGCCTTTACAAGCGAAACATAAACATCGATCAATTTATTTTTTTGTCTTGATTTATTTTTCGAATCTGAGAAAGTACATATTTGTTAAGTTTATTTATAACACTTTATATTTGATTCGATTACATTGCAAGTCCGATCATTGCTTACATGTTCGACAAACACTCGTATAAAATAATAATAAGAAGAAGAATTGTAACCTTGGAAATACATAATATTAATATAATCAAAAGCGGGGACTTGGTAAAAAAAAAAATGCCAAGAATATCTGCTGAAATACGGCGAAAGATCTATATTTTTAAATCGAACGATTTTATTTATTTTTTCTTGGCAAATATTCGTTTATCATCAACAAAATAATACTTGGGCATAATCTCACAACTAGTATGTTTTGTATTCACCTGCAGATGGCAGCACCGTCTAAGAGTAGGGCGTGCGAGGATTCACGTTGATCATCTCGGTGGTACTAGAATATTAAACAAAACAAATATATTAATCCACTTATAATATAAACTGGTCACAAGATACTTTTCAACTGAAATACAATTTGCGACGCCCGCCGTCGTCTGCTACTCGATATTGCTCGCCTCATATTAGGGACTAAACACACTTATTCAGCTCAATTCAGCTTTTGTCCATAGAAAACACTATCCTAGTACGAAGACGGGTACGCGTGCGTTCAGATTTCAGCAGCTAAACGGATGCTATACAAAACTGGCGTTTTCTATACACAAAAGCTAAATGGAGCTGAATAAGTGTAATTAGTCTTTAGGTATACATTTTGGAATATACTGCATCATCCATCTGGGCCATCCTGTGTCGCACGGCGCTTTTAACGTAAACGAATAAATTGCAAGTCTCAAGCCGACATCGATAGCTCACGATCTAGTGGCGCTGTTATACAATTCACGTTCAAAACTGTACAACTATTCACATGAATCATGGATGTGAAGGAAAGGAAGGTTCAAAAAGGGAGCCGCATAGTAAAAAATAAAAACAAAATTCTACTTTTAACACCACAAAGTCGTACGTACGCGTTGTTTTTGGTTTGTCCATGGCTCAAGCTACCCACCGCTATCTCTTCCGGGCTCTGTTTCCACATCCCGCTACAACAATTTGTTTTGTGTTGATGCAGAATTACTTAACAATCTCGGGCCAGCAACTCACACTTTTTAAAAACATGGCTCGAAAGTACTATGAAGCGTCAGAGCCATCTGTTCCGTTGCAGAAACGGGATAGTGCTGTACAGCACGGCCGACGTATCTTGGCGAGTCTGAAGCTAGCCGATTAGCTGCGCAGTAGACAATTTTGTTCGTAAAAGATCCATTGCGCAGCCAAACAGCTAACTTCACACTCGCCAAGATACGTCGGCCGTACTGAGTGCCAAGTGTGAATTGCGAACGCGTTAGAATTTTGTATAGGAAAACGGTATAGCGCCACCTGGTTGTCACTAGAAGAAACCTAATTTCCCATACAAAATTCAAACGCGCTCGCAATCGAACGTGAGTCGAAACAACTCACACTCAGCACCCTGTACGTTCTGCATAGCCCTATCTCTATCACTCAGGTCACGCATCGGAACTTTGAGGGCTCCAATACATCAATGTACGGCCCCTGTGATGCAAGCTTACTCCAAGTCGCCGATTTAAAACAGTGTATAACCAATCATTGATATCAACACTTTGCTTTTCTATGTGGATTCGCAGTAGATGCACACTATATGCTATCTCGCTGCCACATTTTATTTCATGAATTTATAGCCCGAGTATAGTTATAACTGGATTTTATAGTACTTCTAGTCTTTTAGGTAATAATGTAATGGAGTATGTCATGGCGACTTCGCTATCACCTAAACGGATCGTCACAAAAAGTAAGTATGTATTAATCTATTAGAAGTAGGCCTTCGCCAGCCTAAGCAAAACGTTTTTTCCTACTATTGATACCATACATGGCTTAGGATCCCAACAAACAAATAAAGCTTATAAAATTAAGTCTATATGGTCTAAACTCTTGTACTTGTTATAAAAGAGCATTTATTATGTTAATGTTCCTTATAGTGGCACATTATTAGAAGATTTGGCTATATTACCTGTATTCTTATAATTTGGCTGGGTAAACGTTAATAAATTCAATTAATACGGCTACAAAAAGGGTTCGAAATGTGTTCTTCTTGTAGAGGCTAGTTACATTGCTTTATAGCCATATAATATTCTAATTCATATAAAGGCTTTTAATATGGCCAATTATTCTTATAAAAGTAATGTACAAGGTAACTATGTTGCTTTTTATCTTATAGAAGCATTTCATAAGACGTCTATCCATCAAACGAATTCTAACATTGTATATAATCTTTACAAGGATGAAAGCAATCTGTATTCCCTTATACAGTGATAGTGACAGTGAATTACACCCACCACCTCTACTCCTATGATGCTACAAAATGACCAAGCAGAAACCAACGAATCAGCCAGTGGTTCCGCAGAGGATTATTTTATAGAAAATGAGAATGAAAAGGAAACCATTGAGGAAATAATAAATGTCCACATAATATTGACATATAATTTGCCAAGATCTGCTAATACGTATATGTATATACTATCAGTGCAATATCTGCGGATGAACATATAATATATGTAATTATTTTCTTTATTTTGAACTTACAATTATAATTATATTTCAAACTTAAAATTGGTACACAAAAGTAAGCTTATCCCTTTAAAGAGACCTCTACCAGCCAACCAAGGAAAAAAACAAGCTAGGTTCAGGATTTTACTCGTGAGAAAGGAACCCTGACTGTATGTAAAATGGCGATAGCATAAGCAACAAATGTGGCCATTATAAAGTCTTCAGCCTCATAGACTCCTTGTAGAGGATGTGCGAATCGTTTTGCTCTCATAATAGCAATATTTGAAACATAACTAAATAATTAATAACGTTTTTAGCACAAAAACATTTTCAATTCAAGGGCGGGTTGATACTACAAGACCTAGCATACCACATTTTATCATGCATTTGAATTCCCATACACTTTTCACTATAAACGAGCACATAAATCAAGTGAAATGGTAAAGTACATAAGTAAAATGGTTGACGTTTCTCATCATTTCGCCCAACTGTTGCGAAAATGTAATAATCACTAAGAAAGAAACTTATTGCATAATCTTAAACAGACGGCTATAAGGGCCTACGGATTTTTAAGAGCCTTTGATTTGCCGCAATGAGTTTAACTCCCTTGTATCGGACCATAATAAAATACGTATAGGGGTGATCGCCCTTATTAACGCTTTCTATATGTTCCTTTCAAGTGTGTTGGATTTTTAGGAGCTTTTTTCTTGCCATTATAAGTTTAACTTCCTTGTTCCTTGTCATAATATGTAACGTATAAGGAAAAAAAGTGATCAATAAAGCAACTATTAGGGGGGAATAAGGCTATTGCCTTTATAATTTGTGCCCAAACGCACCCTTATTAGCGATAATGCGGCTCCTATAAGAATATTATTTTTGGGAATATAAGTCACAACAAGAGCAATTTTTGTTTGTTGGGATAGCAATTAATTAGCCATAACTCTCGATTCAAAATAAAAGCTGTTAATAATCACTTGTATGTATGAAACCTAACAAAAGTTATATTCCTAAAATTTATAAGCCACATTTAAAAACAGCCAATGTTTATTCGAAACATTTGCATTACGTGCGTGTGGAGCCTCAGAATTGACCGTACTGCTAATTATAAGCATAAATAATACAGAAGGTTATGTTTTTTTTTATCTCTCTATATCGATTTGGAACAAACTAATTTCAGTTTTTTTTAAGTGATTTCAATCACACCTCGTATAGACTATGAATGTTTATTCATAGTAGGAACCTAGTTACACAAAGCCAGGCAAATTCTAGGGCTTGTCCAGAAAAGGCGAATTCGCCGAGATTCTGTCGCGCGTGTCACGCGCGAATCGAGCGTTAGTCGAGAGTTGCTACAATCATCTGGGCAAACACCTATTTAAGCCCAGATGAAATAATAGAGATTGCCCCAAAGCTGATCCTGCAGTTCATCACAGCTGGTTTGGTGGCGATCTCTAACCACAAAAGCGGCGATCACTGTAGATTAGCTGTGGTCAAAGTAACCACAGCCGCACAAGAGTAATAGGAAAAAAATAGTCGAAAATCTGGCGTACTACACGCGATTTACGTACGTATTTTGAAATCGCCCGATTTTTGTGGACGCTATATATTGGCGCCTAGTATTAACTTGCGAAAGAATTCGCGCGTCTCGCGGCAATTTCGCCCCTCGCCGGCAAATTCGCAGGGCTGTTAGCGAATTCGTCATGACAACTTATTGAGATAAAATCCTACATTCTTAATACAATTTTAAGAAAAACAAACGTAAAGACTTACGAAGTGGACGCTTGTGTCGCGGGCTCCTCGTTTAGGATGTGGGATTGGGGCATGGGAGGGGTGAGTCTGATGTCACATGCAAGTACAGTACGCCGCCGTTATTATGGCACATCGTATTTACGAAAAAGTCAGGCTTTCGTAAGAAAAAAATTGTCGGCACAAACGTAGTGTAGCTATTTTTTGCGTTGGTCATTTAAAAAAATCGTATTTTCCATTCATCATTGATGCACTCATTAAGTTGTTTGGCGGATAACTGAATAAATAGAAGCATGTCAAATTTCATCGAGTTTAGTTACTTGTGAAAATATAACTAGACTACGTTTAGTATGGAGCGCGCTATCAGACTAGGGGCCTTTGTAATTTCAGTTGTTGAATTTTCAACTGACGGCGCTGAGCCGAGCGTTGAAAATCCAACAGAGAGCAAGGCAACTTAATATTAAAATAATTCTGTTTTATGAGATGGTGGTAGGCCCCCAGTTTCTTTAAGGGCCTTCGTTTACGTCAGGAAAACGCTGACCGATTTTTTGTCAGACAGAAATGGAGTATATTAATTCAAATACGCAGATGCTCCACAAAAAGTCTGAGGTGTGCGAAGGCCCTATGTTGGCTCTCACACATGCGTGACAGTGATTGTCTGTCTCTTTCTAAAACACGATGTGCCATATTAAAGGCCGGGTAGTGTAATTATGTGAAATGATTGTTAGACATTGTATAATGTACAGTCGGAGTTAAGCACATTTACAACAATTTATTACTACTTGCAGTTTGCGTGAGATTTTGTACATTCATTGAATACGTACTGCCAACATAATAAAATTGACAGTTTGAAAAAAGAACATGAGATCGCTGCGAACTTTGTTGAATTACCTTAACCTTCTATATTCGACATAAAAAATCTCTTCATGAAATCATTCTTGGACTTTGTCACATTATACTCTCTAAAATCCCACCTGTACTAGCGCTCTTCACGACTTGTATGTATAAAATGACATCATAAACATACCATCACGCCTGTATTCCCCGAAGGGTTAGGCAGAGATCTACCAATGTGCACCCACAGTTCGCCGGTATATTTAGGTCCCATGTAACAGGCGGCGAGCTTATTGCCAATAAAAATAAAAAAAGTACCATCACGTCTGTTTCCCCCGTAGGTTTAGGCAGAGGTGTACCAATGAACACCCACAGTTCGCCGGTATATTTAAGTCCCATATAATAGGGGGCGAGCCTACTGCCATTAACCGTGCAAAAATCCTAACTCCGAGCTCCTACTGAGAATTTCATCGTAAAACTCAATAACACTTTGCTCGGCCTGGGAATCGAACCCAAGACCTCTAGCGTAGCAGTCGCATAGGACCACTAACCGCCATTAACCGGGCATATATCCTAACTCCGAGGGTGTATATCCTGTACATGGTCTGTGTGGGCGCATCACATCTGCACGTGACAAAGCGCGGGCAGGCGCGGGGTTCGGGCTACCAATCCTGCTGCGGAACACTGCGGGCCCGCCGCTTCACTCAGCTCATCACCGCGATAGAATACGGGCATTTTTTCGCGTCAATCTAACCTACGTTGAATTTTGTAATTGGGTAGATGACACCACTAACCAATAATTTCAAGAAACAACTTCACTAAAAAAACACTTTATTTTAGCCCTGAAAACCCGATGATTTTTTAAATAACTATAAAAATCGATTTTTAGTTGCTTTGAAATCGATAAATAGTTAGTGAATTGAGATGACAAAAAAGTGACGTCATAGTTGAGTATTGTCATAGAAAATCTATGGGGGAATGGCGTTTTGACAGCTCATAAAAAGTACGTCAATTGATTAGTGGTGTCATCTACCCAATTACGGTAAGGGGCGGACCGTGAATTTTTGGGGCCCTGGGCTAAAATTACTTGGGACCCTAATTTATCAAACTAATTGATATCAAAATCAAAATCAAAGCATTTATTTCAATTAGACCATTTACAGGCACTTTTGAATTGTCAAGAAGTTACAGTTTAATATTGAAGCTAGTTGCTCGTTCCAAAACGTAGGTCTCTATGGAGAAGAACGAGCAAGAAACTCCATGGATATATCTTATTCAATAAGCGTTTTTATATCCCCGGGGCCCCGCGCTGGAGCCCAAAAAGCCTATACCTAGATCCGCCCCTGATTACGGTTTTAAACCTATATTTTTATACAGGTTTCTATTATAAAACCCGACAGAGCGTTATCAGCCTGTATATGGTCAAGTGGTGTTGCCATACGCACCTCTTGGAGCACTTGACGTGTATGACGAGGAGTACGATGCCGAGCAGCAGGCACAGAGTACCCACCACCACGTACGCCACTCCCAAGAAAGGGTTCTTGCCGCCCAGCAGCGAAGTCGTCGATATTACGAATGACTTGGTGCCGTCGAAGTCGGTCACTGGGTAGTCTGGAAAGAAATAATTAAAGGTTTTTTTATTTAAATAAAATATAGCTTATTAAATATGTTACTTGCATATAAAAGTAAATTTATCTGATTTACTAACTGACCCCAGCAAATGTTGTTTTGCCATATCACATTTTTGTAGGGGTATGAAAAATAGATGTTGCCTAATTCTCCTACCGAATACACATGTAAAATTTTATAACAATCGGTCTGCTACTTTTGTTTCCATCATACGACTAACATCACGTCTGTATTCCCCAAAGGGTTAGGCAGAGGTGTACCAAATTATACCCACAGTTCGCCGGTAAGTTTAGGTCCCATGTAATAGGGGGGCGAGCATATTGCCATTAACTAGGCACAAATCCTAACTCTGAGCTGCGACAGAGGGTTTTATAAATAAACCCAAAAATACTTTTTGCCCGAACTGGGAATCAAACCCGGGATCCCTTGCGATCACGAGACCAACGGGGCAGTTGACACTAGTAGTAGTATAATGTAAGCTGTATACTCACTATATTCCACAGTGAGTACGTAAGGTCCCCGCACGAGACCGGTTGTGAACCCGACCTCCTTGTGGTTCACTCGGCGGTAGAGCTTGCGGAACGTGGGCAGCGCGGCCGTGCGCATCCACACTATAAGGTCTTCATTCTGAAAGTGCATGCTTCGTGTTACCATTGGCATAAGGTTCAAATTTGCAGTCATAAGCCTTAGGGCGTTTGTGCATTACAAGGAATTTTACTGTTCGGCAGTCCGAATTTTTACGGTTCATTCATGGCACGCCGTAAATATATATGTGGTTTGTGCACTATCCGTAATTTAGTCCTTGTCCATGTAGTGCACAATCGCCCTAATAAAGCAAACAACTGCCGACTTTCCAAGAAACTCATCGTTCCTAGCGTAATTACGCGTATGGGCGATTGTGCGCTACAAGGAATTTTACTGTGCGAACATCCGATTTTTTACGGTCCGAAGTGGCATGAAAAAAACGGATGATTGGCTTGTGCACTTGTCCGTCTTAACTCGGATGATACGCCTCAGCTTAGGGTAGCTCTGTCTTTGAAACTACACGCCACGCACGCGAAATTACTCTGAACGATGAGTTTCTTGGAACGTCGGCAGTTGCTTGCTTACCATTTAACCGAACCGTTCCGGAATGGGGAAAAGTAAAATGTCGGACGGTAAAATTACGTATAGTGCACAAACTAGTATACAGGGTGACTGGAAAATAATGGCGGAGCCGTTAAGGGGAGATAGTCTAGGGTTATTCCGACAGATATCACTATGAGACCTACCGTCCTTACTCAACCCTTTCCAAGATATTCCTACTTAAAGAGTGTAACCCATTTTTGTTGCATTTTCCGTTTTTGTTATTGCCATATCGGACCGTAAAAAATCGGACTGCCGGACAGTAAAATTCCTTGTAGTGCACAATCGCCCTATGCGGCGTGTAGTTTTAAAGACTGCTACCCTTAACTGCGCCGCCCGATCCGAGTAAAGACGAGTAAGTGCACAAGCCAATCATCCGTTTTTTCTCATGCCACATCGGACCGTAAAAAATCGGACTGCCAGACCGTAAAATTCCTTATAGTACATAAAGAAAGATACATGTCCTTCCCATCATTGCAATATCTTTTTTGTTTTGGACGATACTTTGGAACCTTTTAGTTACGGAGAGGTATTGACGATCAAAGTTTCAATTTGACTAATCAATTACCTGAAAGCCATTGTTTTCGGTGTTGTTAGGATCCAACTCCCAAACATGGAGCCGCCAGTACTCTGGCTTCGTGAAGTTTGCGAACGCTGAAATAAAATGTTTCAATGAGAAACTTATTGTTACTTAATTATTAAAATTTTATGCTACAAAAAGTATAATGGCGGGCTTTAAGTCTTACGCATTCTCTACCAGTCAACCAAAGGTGGTGAAGAGATAACACGACAGGTGCAAATTAATGTATGACAGAAGAATAACAAATTCTCTTCCCAACAAACTCCTCACCGACCCTTCTTTTTACCCGACTGCGCCAGAAGGAGGGTTATGTTTTTAGAGAGTATGTAAGTATGCATGTATGTATGTATAATTGTTTGGCACGCTCTGCAGCCTGAACGGCTCGATGGATTTTAGCTTGAGAGGTGTCGTTAGATTCGTATTTACTGTGAGAGTGACACTGGGTATATTAAAATTATTAAAAAAAGGTAAAAAATAAAAAACGGTAATTTAAATAACTAAAAAATCCGACTGCTTTTCTAAGTATTTATGAAAAAGCCCTAAAACAAGAAAGACATTGTACCCGATTGCACTTAAAATTGTAGCAGTCGGGACCCATTCTAGAAATGGAGGCTTAGTGAATTGAGAGCACATACCTATATTACATTGCAGATGGTCCCGAATGGGTCCCGACTGCTACAATTTTAAGTGCAATCGGGTACAATGTCTTTCTTATTTTAGAGCTTTTTCATTAATACTTAGAAAAGCAGTCGGGTTTTTTAGTTATTTAAATTACCGTCTTTTTCTTCACACAATCCATCCAACTTTTCTTTGGCCTCCCTCTTCCTCTCCATCCATCTACATTTACATTCATAACTCTTTTGGTCACATGCGTTCATCTAAGAACATATCAAAACATCCAGCCGATTATTATATTATTTACCAGCTTTTGCCCGCGACTTCGTCCGCGTGGATTAATAGTTCCCGTTCCCGGGGGATTTCCGGGATGAAAACTATCCTATGTACTTTCTCGGGTCCCAGACTATATCTGTACCAAATTTCATTGAAATCGGTTCAGTGGTTTAGGCGTGAAGAAGAGACAGACAGACAGACAGACAGAGTTACTTCCGCATTTATAATATTAGTACGGATTATTCTTTCGATTCTTCTATGGTTTGACAATCCATCATTGAAGAATTCTAACACATACAACAAACGAGCGAATACCATGAGTTTATTTGGTATTTGCAACTAGCGAACTGCCTTGACTTCGTTCGCGTAGCTTATTTCACCCGCCTTATGTTACATCTTTGGTAACTGTTTCGCTCCCGTGTGTCGTAGCGTGATGTTACATAGCCTATGACACTCACAAATAACGTGGCTTTCTATGGGTAAAAGAATTATCAAAATCGGTTCAGTAGATCCAGAGATTATCCCCTACAACCTCACAAATTTCACCTCTTTATAATATTACACATACATACCATCATGCCGGTATTCCCCGAAGGGTTAGGCAGAGGTGTAACAATGTACAGCCACAGTTTGCCGGTATGTTTTTACCCGACTGCGACAGAAGGAGGGTTATGTTTTTCGAGGGTATGTTTGTATATATGTATGTATATATGTATGTATGTATGTTTGTATGTATAATTGTTTGGCACGCTCTGCAGGCTGAACGGCTCGATGGATTTTAGCTTGAGAGGTGTCGTTAGATTCGTATTTACTGTGAGAGTGACACTGGGTATATAAAAAAAAACAAAATGGCGGATTTTTGGCGCCAAATTCAAATGTTTGGCTCGCTCTGCAGGCTGAACGGCTCGATGGATTTTAGCTTGAGAGGTGTCGGTAGAATCGTATTTACTGTAAGAGTGATACTGGGTATATTAATTTCTTTTTTAAAACACTAAAAAAATAAAAAATAAAAAACGGTAATTTAAAAAACTAAAATACCCGGCTGCTATTCTTTAAAAATCCGTAAAACAAGATAAATTGTAGCAGTCGGGACCCATTCGGGACCATCTGCAATGTAATATAGGTATGTGTTCTCAATTCACTAATCCTCCATTTCTAGAATGGGTCCCGACTGCTACAATTTATCTTGTTTTAGGGATTTTTAAAGAATAGCAGTCGGGTTTTTTAGTTTTTAGGTCTCATGTTATAGGTGGCGAGCCTAATGCCATTAACCAGGCACTAATCCTACCTCTGAGCTGTTACTGAGATTTTCATAGAAAAACCCAATAACACTTTTTGCTCGACCTGGGAATCGAACCCCAGATCTCTAGCGTAGCAGTCGCGTTTAGGACCACTAGGCTAACGAGGCAGTTATAATATTAGTTTATTTTAATAAATACATACCTGTCTTGAGGTCTCCGGGAGGGTTTCTAAACTTGATTTCCTTATCGGAGTCCCACGCGATACCTGTGCGAAGTACTGGGACCTCTCTGTTCATGTCTTGAGAGTGAACTGTCAATGTATCTGGAGAAGCAAACAGGCACTTTAAAAAAATAAATAAAAAAAATACCACTGTAGGTGGCAAACAAGCTAACGGCCCGCCTGATGTTAAGCGGTCACCACTGGCTATGGACACTTGCAACACCAGAGGCATCACTCGTGCGCTGCCGACCCCGTAAAAACCTCAAAACTCCTTTCTTGAAGAACCCCATGCTGTAGTCTCTATAGTGTATTATTGGGAAACTTTATTTTAGATTAGCTTTTGCCCACGTAAATGTCGGTTATATTTAAAATTCAATAATGATTCGAAAGACACGTGACGCCATCTATTATCATAAGAACGTTATTTTTCTTCGGGAACAGTACTTTTATGTCGGGATGAGAAGTACGAAGTACCCTATGACACCTGACCACAACGTGTATGCAAAATTTCAGGAGGATTGATTCAGTGATGTAGGCTTGAAAAGGTAACAAACAAACTTACTTATTAGTTAGGATGTAATAATAGCTATAATTGGGTAGCTGACAATCAATTGACATACTTTTTATGAGGCGTCAACACGCGATTTACCCATAAATATTATCTGACTAATAAAAAAGCAATTGTGTGATGTCACTGTTTACCAGCTCAATTGACTAACAGTTAATTAAAAATTTATCGAGTTTTCAAGGTTAAAATGAAGCGTCTATTTAGAGCAGTAGTCTTGGAATTATTGCTTAATGGTGTCAACAACCCAATTTTCTGTAACAGCAGAACAATAGTACCGGCCAAAGTAATATGGCATTTCCATTTAAAAAAACACAGTTGAAAATCGCTTAATTATCTCGGAATTATATCATGCAATTTTGAACTTAATTTTTGTTGTACTTTAGTTCATTATAAATATATCTATAAAAGCTACTTGAGCATATTGCTGCCTCATCAGCACTGATTCCGTTAAGGCACACAGACTGGGACAGCAGGGCAAGGGATTTTTACCAATGGACATTCAAACTTATTAATATAGAAATACGACATAAATTGCTATGCTTTAAAATGATGCCACGGCAGCGACAAATCCCTTTCGATGCCGCGGCATCATTTTATGATGTTGTATTTCTGTAGCGGTATGTCTGTAACGGTATATTACTTTAACAGGTTTGAATATTGGAAATCTATGGGGCAGGCCTATGTCCTGCAGTGAACGTCCTGCGGCTGATATGATGATGAATATAGGTATATAACTACACTATAAAGTACAGAAAACATACCATTGAACATAGAGTTAGCAATAGCTCCACACGGTGCCACAGGTTTTTGCTTTCCGTCTTCAAGAGCAAAAGCGAAAGGCAAGCAGTCAGATGAAGGCGTCAGTGACAGGCGACCCAGGAGCTGACTGTCATCCCTGCCAAAATGTCATTGGGCTTTAACTTCAACTCTTAATTAACCCATTCAGTGTGGGGAACGCGCATGCGCGTCAGAAAAACGCGCATGTGCGTCGCCGCGCACGGAATGGATTAACAGCTGACGTAGAGACAATGACGGGGAATAACGTTGGGAGAACAATAGACCATCAAACACTGGGGATTTTTCAGAGAATTTCAACACAAAACAAAACTTATTTATTCATTTTTTATTAAATTTGCCCCACGCTAGGGCTGCTTCATGTGTCGTTGCTGCATTTACAAACACATAAATGACATACAAAAACCACAAGACCCAGAACAACAACCTGTTACAAATATGTGTTCCATGTGGGAGTTGAACCCGAGACACACAGCGCAGCAGCCAATCGCTTAGCCACTTCGCCAAACGTGTCATCAAAAAATATTAAAACAATTTCTCTGTCACTACTCGTTTTGTCGTTTTCAACGTCAATTAGGCAATTAAACATTGCAGGTAAATGCATTGTGTGATAGTCATTGCATTGAGAATTCAAAGCAATAAAAAATTAATCAAATTACCTAGACTTGACGTATCGCCGATGATTCTGGTAGTAGTTGCTAAGTCCGTAATAGAAGTAAACGTCTCCTTTAAAATCCTCTGTCAATTCGAATTTTTGACGACAAAAGCATTGCTCCATGTTGTTTTGTTTTATGTAGTCCGCACAAGTGATGTTCTCGCCCTCTTTCAAACAATGCGTGTAGTCTATTACATGTTCTTTGACCTAAAAGGAAATAACCAACTTTTAATTTGAGTAAGTTGTTCGGTTATCATGAGATTCGTTTGGTTACTACTCCACGTGGAATGTTACATGTAATTTTATTATGTTTTTCCTTCTAAAACTATAAGTACTTTGTATAAAATACTTTTTACTTGGAAGGACACTAAAGGAGACACAATAGAAGCTTTATTGTTAAGTGAATTGAATCAGCGTGCTTAACTAACGAGGGGGGGTTGTGGTCTCAATATGTTATTCATTCGTGAATTACTGTGTTGAAGAATAATACTAAAACTTTATAGCAACATCTTTTTTAATAAAGCCTTAGTTCATTGTTCTGTAACACAGGAGCTGGCAAGACCCATGCCAATTTTTTTCGCCTTTTTTATAAACATTGCCCCACACTAGGGCGACTATTTCTCTTGTGTCGTGGGTGCATTTACAAACATATAAACGTACATACACAAACAACAAGACCAGTTGATACAAATACTTGTTACCTACTGGTATTGCACCATATCATCATTACTTGTACATTATTACATATTAGGTGAGTATTTAGACAATTAATTAAATGTAAATGAATTTGACATAAGTCAACTTAAAGACACACCTCATCTGAAAAGTAGAGTAGGCCTATACCGACGGGTATAAAAGCAATGCCAATGACGAAGAACGTTGGCAGGACCGTCCCCGCAGTCAGGATCGGCTGCCAAGCAGGCAAGCGCTGCTGTTTGAACGCAGACTCTACAATCAAAACAGTAATTGAGTCAGACAAAACTCCCCAATCGATACAGGTCACAAGGCCATTTTATAGGTGTGCCGTAAAACCTTACCAGCAGGACGCCTGGATTTCACATTTTGATCGGAGGCTTCGCTGGACGTCGCCATCTTGTTAAAATTTTAAGATTTCGAAAGTAATCCAAGCTGAAATGTAAAATTACAAACACATCACATATTATTATAGAATTATTATAGAATCACTATTTTGGTGTTAGTATGTCAATGATGTGTCACCACAGGTGTCACTGTCATTTCTTGTAGTGTTGCCCACCAAAGATAATTTTTCTAGTATAAAATGTCATAAATTATAATGGGCCTTACTTATAAAAATAACGCTAAATCATACTTAGCTACCTCTTATGTGACTGACAGAACGATGAAACACTTTTTTAATCTGTCAACACTTACACGGTCAGCATAGAACATGACCAAATTATTCGACTAAAGAACGAAATCGAACGAACAATTGAGCATCCATAGACCAAAAATGTCATCGTCACAGCTGATTGTAGCCCGCCAACAACGGGTCACCGCTGTTTAAATTTTCTATCACTAAGGCAACATCTTAACGCTGATTAACGTTTATAGGTAAGATTTTTCACCTGAGACACCGTTGAAAGTGGTTGCTATGTGAAAAATAATTGATTTTTAGTCAAGGATTTGAGAGTTCAATTGACAAGTAGGTAAGTATTATTTAGCGTTATTTTTATATCTTTTGTACGCTTGGTGTAAAAATCTGTAGTATGAAAGTAGCTAAGTTTGCATGTATTTAATTTATACCTCCCGTGGTGGTAGTAAATAGAAACAACACAAACCGTCATCATTCCGTCCTCGCCGCAGAAGCACGACGTGATGTCCCCGTGACGTTTGTTCAAGCCCGTACCTAGCTTTAATTATATTCGATGTCCGTAAGGATTGAGGAGCCACATCAGATTTTTAAAATCTGATCTCACCATTCTTTAGCAGCAATGAAGCTTATTTTGCAGCACGAATTCTAGATTTAGCAGCAAAATATATCACTAGTTATTTTAATGCAAAATTGGCTCCTCAGTCTAAACGCCTGAATTAAGGAGCCACCTGGAACTCGTAAAGTAATTGATGAATATTTATGAAAATTTTGTATCATTTAGTAGCAATTTTGCATATTACCGTCTAAAAATTTAGCTTCTGTAGCTCTAAAATGAAAGAAAATACAATACTTTTAATATGGCTCCTCAATCAAAACTCAAGAGGTGAATTTAATTAATAATTTTATATAATTTATTCAATTAATATATTCGACATATTGATCATTTAGCAGGTGTTGTGATTGGTTTTGCAGTATAGGAATAAAATAGTAAAACAGAGTAAATTTTGTATATGAACGCAATTTCTTTGGCTCCTTAATCCTAACGTTCTTTTCTTATTATATAATGTTTAACTGTAGCCACCTGAGAACTCAACGGAATCTAAAGCCAGAGATACTAACATTTAGCAGAAATGTCTGCTAAATATATCTGCACAGTTCAGCAATATAATATAAGTATTTTGGATTCTGAAAAAACTTAACAATTTTCTTGTAAATTCAGTGTGTAGGGTGACCATATTATACTCGTATTAATGAAACCAGGATAAGTAATTTATTAAATTTAATCTACATTTTTAAACAAACGAATTTTTTTATTTTTTCTTCGCAAATATTCGTTTATCATCAACAAAATAATACTAGTTGTGAGATTATCTCACAACTAGTATGTTTTGTATTCACTTGCAGATGGCAGCACCGTCTAAGAGTAGGGCGTGCGACGATTCACGTTGATCATCCTCCTACTAGAATATAAAACAAAACAAATATCAATATCACAAATATCCACTTATAATATAAATTGGTCACAAGATACGTTTCAACTGAAATACAATTTGCGACGCCGTCGTCTACTAGTCGATATTGATCGCCTCATATTAGGGACTAACCACACTAATTTAGCTCAATTCAGCATTTGTCCAAAACAAAACACTATTGTAGTATGGAGACGCGTTCAGTTTTCCACCACGTCTGAACGGATGCTATACAAAACTGGTGTTTTCTATAGACAAAAGCTGAATGGAGCTGAATAAGTGTAATTAGTCTTTAGGTATACGTTTTGGAATATACTGCATGGCAACCTAAAATAGGCGACGTCGATCGACAGGAAGAGGACATTTTCAATTAATGCATTCGGCGTCGAACTGCACAGCACACAGACGGTTGGCTTATTTCATATGTACGATTTCACCAACTGATCGACATTGGAGCGCATTTACACTGTGCTAAAGAAAAATCAGGCTTCTACATAATAGTTAAGGTTCACGTTTCCATAGAATTGCCATTCCAAGAACGCGCGCGAACCGAGTTCTAGTCAGTATCTATAAATTCTATACAAATATGAACCTTAAATATTCCAGAAGCCTGAAATTTCTTTAGCAGCTGGCCGGCCGGTTGGTGGAAGTCGTACAATACAGTTGTCACGTGACGTTTGCCGCCGTTTGTTTGTTTTGTTTTGTGTTGATGCAGAATTAATGCTCGGGCCAGCAACTCACACTTTTTAAAAACATGGCTCAAAAGTACTATGAAGCGTCAGAGCCATCTGTTCCGTTGCAGAAACGGGATAGTGCACTTATGTCACGCATCGAAACTTTGAGGGCTCCAATTCATCAATGTACGGCCCCTGTGATGCACGCGTACAGTCTGTTGTCAACATTATCTGACCCACCCTAAACACAACCAAAATTGGACCCTCTGCCTATGATAATAAGGTTTAATTTCAATTTATCGATGAATACAGACACGCATAAACCCACCCAACGTTGTCGGAGCCACCGGCATTATAATTATCATTTTGTTAAGCTATTTTAATCATTATCTCGTTGACATTAAAGTTAAAAACCTTTTAAGTCACCTTACATAATTAGAACCCAATCTTGAATTTCGTGGAGTCTTAACAAGTTCTTGTGGCTTGGCGGTTTGATGTTGGATTGGCGAGGAACAACATGTGGGTTCGAAAACACAGTCCACCTGTTATCAGTTTCTTTTTTAATTTGATTTCATTTCTACAAAATTGTTTGCATTATTAAAGAACGGCCAATATGATTTACGCCTAATAACTTATCTTGTAAACAGGTGGGTAAATTAAAAAAGTTTAAGTTCACATATATTTGCTTCGTGAGGTAGATAATAAATTCGTCTACTTAAGTGACAAAAGTTACACTACGCCTATTAGCATTGACTGTGCACACACATTTGTAAATCGTTTCGCATAACTCGTTAAGTATTTTTAAGCAATTTGGTGTAAAAAAGCATCATGTCGCAGCTTAATGACTATACCAAACATAAAATCATATTTTTACATGAGCAGAATGTTGGAATTAGAGAGATTGGTCGTCGTCTTAATATAGCAGTAAGTGTTTTTTTTTATACCTATTTTATTTAATTGATTGTGATTAATGAACGCGTAGTTGGCTATTTTACTATTACATTCACTCCTTACAAGTTACAT
This sequence comes from Caradrina clavipalpis, assembly GCA_932526535.1. Lineage (NCBI taxonomy): Eukaryota > Metazoa > Arthropoda > Insecta > Lepidoptera > Noctuidae > Caradrina > Caradrina clavipalpis. The sequence goes on along the minus strand of OW052106.1, from coordinate 6,143,499 downwards.
AAACGGTTCCAAAAAAGTTTTTTTTTTGTTTTAGAGAAATACGATACGACTGTAGCTAAGACGTTATGGAGACAAAGTAAATATTCAGCGGATTCGTCCAGGGGCAAAAAACATCAAGTATAGTCCCGAATGCGATTGCCCATTAGTGTAACCGCAATAAAACACCATATTTCAGTGGAAACAGTGAGAAGGCATTTACACGCTGCTGGAATAAGGAATTATAAACCGGCACAGAAAATAGCATTGACACCTGCTGAAGAGGGGTCCGTTTTGCCCAGGAATATTTAAATTTTAATTGAGAAGAAAATGTTGTGATCTTCACTGATGAAAAAAAAAACATTTAAATCGAACAAAGATGAACGTAACAAGGAACGGTGCGCCATCACTCCGCTACTAATTAATCTAGGATATTTTTAAACACACCATGTAAGTAAATGCTCAATGGATAGATTGTTAAACCATTAAAATGTTGCCAATTACGTGGTGATGTTATTGTCATAAATAGTTTTTTTTCTATTTAAATGACATGTTTATTCACTACGTATAATAGGCAGCTATAAATCTTTTAAGCATTTCACAGATAAAATAAATTTTCTCGATAACAAACTTTCAAGAAAACATGCCTTTTTTAATGTTTATAAATGGATAGATTTGATTATGGCATCCTCATAATATATTGTATATTAATTTGGAAATATGTGAGCATTTACTTACTTTATTTACCTAAGTGTTTTAATGAAATAATAAACATTTTAAATTTGCAATTGTTTAGTTTTATTTCTATGCGTTGTCCATTAAAGAACTGTAAAAAAGTATAATAAAATAATTAAAAAAGAAACACCTGAGCAGAAGCTATATTTAGGTTAAACTTGATTTCGAACGTAAACAACGATTAGTGACCACAAGACTAAAGAATTTAAACCATATAGTATACTTTAATAAAGTTTATTCTTGCACAGCACAAGCAGCCAACCTTATCCTAGTGCAAATAGATTATTTTGTATTTTATCCCTTCATTATTATTTAATCACTCCATTAAGACATGATAATAAAAAAAACTACCTATAAAATAGACAAAAATAAATTGTAAAGAGAAGTTGTTTTTGCAATTTAGTAAGGCAAGGAAAAATATGTTTGCGCGTTGTCACTGCATACCCTTAGTTAGTAGCATTTGAATACCAGTTTTACAATGAATACAAATATTTATTTTTCAACTACCCACTTAATACAAGTTATGCCAAAATATTACCATTTTAGAAACTTTATATTTGAAGATTATCCGTCTATAGTTCTTTACAATAATACAAGAAATACTTTTAGAATAAATTCTAAATTGAAAGCAAAACAATATCTTCGTCGCGGGATTTGATCTCGCAACTTGTCACTCTCAGTCTTACACACAGACCACGAGACCAGAGTTACTTGACCGAACTCATTAAAATAAGCTATTACACTTATTATATTATAACAATTTGTTATAAGATTTAACCCAATGCTTACGTGATAAAGATCAAATTTGCGTGTGTGTATTTTTATTGTAAGTATTTATTCCTTCTCAGTTCTCGAGCACTTGACTGATAACCTCATATAAATTGAAATTAAACCTTATTATCATAGGCAGAAGGTCCAATTTCGATTGTGTTTAGGGTGGGTCAGATAATGCTGACAACCGACTGTACTCCAAGTCGCCGATTTAAAACAGTGACCAATCATTGATATCAACATTTTGCTTTTCTATGTGGATTCGCAGTAGATGCACACTATATGCTATCTCGCTGCCACATTTTATTTCATGAATTTATAGCCCGTATTAGTGAAAGGTTGTTGAATTACCTTAACCTTCTATATTCGACATAAAAAATCTCTTCATGAAATCATTCTTGGACTTCGTCACATTATACTCTCTAAAACCCCACCTGTACTAGCGCTCTTCATGACTTGTATGTATAAAATGACATCATAAACATACCATCACGCCTGTATTCCCCGAAGGGTTAGGCAGAGGTGTACCAATGTACACCCACAGTTCGCCGGTATATTTAGCTCCCATTTATCAGGGGGTGAGCCTACTGCCATTAACCGTGCAAAAATCCTAACTCCGAGCTGCTACTGAGAATTTCATAGTAAAACCCAATAACAGTTTTTGCTCGAGCTGGGAATCGAACCCAAGACCTCTAGCGTAGCAGTCGCGCTTAGAACCAATATTCACACTCATTCCGGTATATGGTCAGGTTGTGTTGCCATACGCACCCCTTAAAGCACTTGACGTATATTATGATGAGGAGTATGTTGCCGAGTTGCAGGCACAGAGCACCCACCACCAAGCACGCCACTCCCTGCAAAGGATTCTCGCCGCCCAGCACCAAAGTCGACGATATTATGAATGATTTGGTGCCGTCGAAGTCGGTCACTGGGTAGTCTGAAAAGAAATAGGTAATTGGAGGAAACAATTATTTAGGTTTTTGGAAGTAAAATATAGCTTAATATGTTACTTGCTGATAATTTAACGAACAAACAATAAATAATATCTTTCCTCTTTATAGTATTAGTATAAAATATTAATTATAATAACTAATTTATTGGCTATGTATCAAGACTATTGGTCTATGAATCACAGTGTCAAAGAAAAACTAAAAAAATAAACTTAAGACTTCGGTCTGCTACTCTTGTATCCATCATACCATCACGTCTGTATTCCCCAAAGGGTTAGGCAGAGGTGTACCAAATTATACCCACAGTTCGCCGGTAAGTTTAGGTCCCATGTAATAGGGGGGCGAGCATATTGCCATTAACTAGGCACAAATCCTAACTCTGAGCTGCGACAGAGGGTTTTATAAATAAACCCAAAAATACTTTTTGCCCGAACTGGGAATCAAACCCGGGATCCCTTGCTCAGCAGTCGCGCTTGCGATCACGAGACCAACGGGGCAGTTGACACTAGTAGTAGTATAATGTAAGCTGTATACTCACTATATCCCACAGTGAGTACGTAAGGTCCCTTGACTACGCCGGTGCTGTACCCGACCTGCCTGTGGTCCACTCGGCGGTAGAGCTTGCGGAACGTGGGCTGCGCGGCCGTGCGCATCCATACTATGAGGTCTTCATTCTGAAAGTGTATGCTTCGTGTTACCATTGACTTAAGGTTCAAATTTGCAAGCACCATTCAGGTATCTAGTGCTGAGGTGTAAAAGACAGCGAAACAGAAGTTACATGTTCTTGCCATCATTGCGATGTTTCTTTTTGTTACGGACCATACCTGGGAACCTTTTGGCTATGGAGGTATTGAAGATCAGTTTCAATTTAACACATCATACATACATACATACATACGCCTGTCTTCCCCGACGAGTTAGGCAGAGGTGTACCAATGTACACCCCACATGTCGCCAGTATGCTTTAAGTCCCATGTAACAGCGGGCGAGCCTATTGCCATCAACCTTGCACAAATCCTAACTCCGAGCTGCTACTGAGAATTTCATAGAAAACTTCGATAAGACTTTTTAAAGAAGCGACCCCATACCCATACCTCTAGGGTAGCAGTCGCGCTTAGCACCACTAGGCTACTAACTAACTAGGCTATTTAAAAGATCAATTACCTGAAAGCCATTGTTTTCTTCGTTGTCAGGATCCAACTCCCAAACATGGTGCCGCCAGTTCTCTGGCTTCGTGAAGTTTGCAAACGCTGAAATAAAATGTTACAATGAGAAACTTATTATTACTTATTTATTTAAACTTTATGCTACAAAAAGTACAATGGCGGACTGAATGCCTTAGGCGTTCTTTAACAGTCGACCAGAAGAGTGTTGAAGAGATAACATGACAGGTGCAAATTAATGTACGAGAGAAGCACAACAAATTCTCTTCCCAACAAACTTCCGAAACTACCCAACTTCCCTTCTCTTTCTTCATACAATCCATCCATCTTTTTTTTGGCCTCCCTCTTCCTCTCTATCCATCCACATTTACATTCATAACTTTATTGGTTACTCTCACATGCGTTCATAAATCTAAGAACATATCAAAACATCCAGCCGATTTATTTTCTTGATTCTTCTGTGGCTTGACATTCCATCATTGAAGTATTCTAACACAAACAACAAACGAGCGAATCCCATGAGTTTATTCTGTATTTGCAACTAGCCTTGACTTGGCTTATTTCACCCGCCTTACGTGTCATCATTGGCTACTGTTGCGCTCCCGTGCGTCGTAGCGTGATGTTATATAGCCTATGACAATCACAAATAAAGTGGCTTACTATGAGTAAAATAATTAATCAAAATCGGTTCAGTAGATCCAGAGATTATCCCCTACAACCTCACAAACGTTACCTTTTTATATTATCAGTTTATGTGATAATAAATACATACCTCTCTTGAGGTCTCCGGGTGGGTTTCTAAACTTGTCTTTCTTATCAGAGTCCCACGCGATACCTGTGCGAAGTACTGGGACGTCCATGTTTAGTTCTTGAGAGTGAACTGTCAATGTATCTGGAGAAGCAAACAGGCACTTTTATCATTGGGAAACTTTATTTTAGATTAGCTTTTGCCCGCGTAAATGTCGGTTATATTTAAAATTCGATAATGATTCGAAAGACACGTGACGCCATCTATTATCATAAGAACGTTATTGTTGTTTTCTTCGGGAACAGTACTTTTAATTCAGGAGGATTGATTCAGTGGCGAAGGCTTGACAAGATAACAAAGTTACGAGTAGTTAGGATGTAATAATAGCTATAATTGGGTAGCTGACTAACACTATCAATCAATTGATATACTTTTTATGATGTATTAAAACGTGATTTACCCATAAATATTATATGACTAATAAAAAAGCAATTGGGTGACGTCACTTATTTGCTAGCTCAATTGACTAACAGTTAATTAAAGATTAATCGAGTTTTCAAGGCTAAAATTAAGCATTTATTTAGAGTCTTGGAATTATTGCTAAATGGTGTCAACTACCAATTCTCTGTAACAGCAGAACAACAGTACCGGCCAAAGTAACATGGCATTTCCACTTTTAGGGTTTTCTTCTCGTTTGCTAACGATCACGCAAAACCCTGCAATGAGTGCTGTTTCACCTGGTCTTGGGGTCTCTTGTGAACAATGAAACTGGTTTCGGATACCGAATTTATTTCCACGTTTAAACCCCGTTAGAGAACCGTTCGCTTAGACCAGTGCACAGCAACTGGCCGTACGTCCACACGTCTCGCTTTCCTGCATTTCTGCTTGCCTTGCACTCTTACATGTGTTCCTACACACTTAAAGAAATAGAGTTGAAAATCGCTTAATTATCTCGGAATTATATCATGCAATGTTGAACTTAATTTTTGTTGTACTTTAGTTCATTATAAATAAATCTATAAAAGCTGCTTGAGCATAATTTGCTGCCTCATCTGCACTGCTCCCGTTAAGGCCTACGCAGACTGGGACGGCCGGGCAAGGGATTTTTAATTTTTACTAATGGACATTCAAATGTTTTTATATAGAAATACGACATAAATTGCTATGCTTTAAAATGATGCCGCGGCATCGAAAGGGATTTGCCGATGCCACGGCATCCTTTTAAAGCATAGCAATTTGTGTCGTATTTCTGTAGCGGTATGTCTGTAACGGTATATTACTGTAACGGGATTGAATATTGGAAATCTATGGGGCAGGCCTATGCATAGGCGTATAAAGGGGGGGGGGGGGGGGGGGGGTTGGGCCTTACACATACACACCCCAGAATGGTCTTGTGCCCACCCCAGGCTGTAGGGCTCACCTTCCGCCAGACCGCATTGCATCGCATCGGCCATGGCATCAGGGGCCAGGCCCCCCCTGAAAACTAACTCTAGATACCCCAATGGGCCTATGTCCTGCGGCTGATATATATATGTCGGAGACGTCGTTATTTATTGGCATCATAATTAGCCATCGTGTGGGCGTTTAGCGGGATAATCGAGACAGAGAAACAGCGGTTGCACTATAATCACGTTTTTATTTAGTACACAGTACACACTCACAATCAAATTCGAAACGTAACGGACACTGAGCGAAACGAGTGGCAGTTCCTAAGGTCTTGAGGTACTACTAGTCTTCACCACGGCTGAGAGATAAGTGATCGCTCGTCCTAGCGCCTCCCCACCCTAGACTCCGCCAAGCACGAAGTTCGCACGATATGCGACGTCATCGCGACGGTGCTGCCATCTCTCGAACTCGTGCTGCGTTTCGCTGTGCGTCCGTACTAATGTCCGCCGTTATGACGTTTGTGCTTCGTTGACGTCCCGTACTAATGACCAGGATGCGACACGGCCATCCTGTGCTGCACACGTCCTCGTGTGTTAATCGCGATGTTGAAGATATCCAGTCTGAGGTTGCACGACGCACACGTCGACTCGACGCTCGGACTGCGTGCTCGTACTGTTGCCGGTGCCGCTGGGCCGGTCCCCGTAGTACAGCGGCTCGCCACATGCCCCAACGCTCCACACTTTCAGGGCTTTGCTTAAATGAACGACGAGTTGACCGCCACGTGGTGCATAATCTTCGAAACAAATATCAGCCGTTGCACACCACGCCCTGCAAACAACAAAATAATTTGAGGTACCATAGCTCGCATAAGGCCGTTCGGCCTTCCTGACCTCAAAACAATATAGCTACACAATTAAATAGCAACATGGAAATCAAACAGTGTCCAAGTACTATTGAGGATTATGTTCACTGATAATTTATCAATCGATCCAATGTTATTAATGAACTAACAACAAAGCCACAGGTATCTAATTCGCGGTCAACAATCACAGCTATAACATAGCTGCAACACATTTGTCACATATGCACTTCCCGCAGAAATGCCGAGTCGTCCTTGACTCTACGGTCTTGGCTTCGAGGCTAGACCCGACCATACTACCCAGAGCTACCGCGTACCACGTACCCACGGTCTAGCAAGTAGATGCCGATTTCTAACTGGCTATGGCTACGATACTCTGGTACGGTCTCCGACCCAATGAATCTAGAACCTGTACTTCTCACACACACAAACAATTTAATTTGACTCCTCAACACCTCAATTGGTACTTGGCCCTAAGGGCATTTTTCTAACGCAATCATGTGCATACTTGTAAGTACGCTTATTAACTAACGACTTTAAAAGGTAACGATCTCCGTCTAGAACCTCTACGATTTGAAATGGTCCTCTGTACTTGGCATCTAACTTAGGCAACTCTTTCAAATTGATGAAAACAATAACAAAAACAATGAGACGTTCCCGTTACACACGTGTTATCAAAAATCTCCAAAAGTTCAAAAAAATCCAATTGTTGTCAACCAAAAAGTCATCAATAGTCCACAGTCAAAATCATTATCACCGACCTGCCAAATCACCATGGCCAGGCCACCAATAACACGTCAAATCTCTCGCCAAGGCACTCCCACCAAGGCTTCATAAGTGTACTCAAGGCCTCCAGCCAAGGTCACACAACTCGTCAACAACAGTCAAACAAATCACGTCAAAATACTTCAATCAACAACAACATCAGTGCTCTCACTAGCACTATCACTTTACTCACTACACTCGTTTATTGTCTTAACGGGAACCTCACAAGTAAACAATCTGAATAAACTTGAAAATAAAGTTGTGAATGCAATTAATCAACGCCTTTAGCTGGTAAATTTGCTAACTTTGTAAAATGAGGAATCATTGAAAATAATCACTACCCTGGGGTCATGTACCATAATCGTTCAAAACAACCTTTAAAACTATTGCAATAAAAACTACCAAGCTTATAGAAATTCGAGTAAAACCCCTAACGCCACGGCTTTCCAGCCGACGAGCAATCGCATTGCTCTCACACATCCAGCGCATGAAACAGTACGCATATCCATCAAGTGGATCGCCCGTGTGCGTCACCCACTGACTACACACTACGGTCTTTCCAGACCACGACCTCCGCCAGAGTTAAACACGCATCGCGCACCCACGGACTACTTGAGTTGCCTCAAGAGACACCGATTTCTACCGGGCTACGACTATGTAATAACTACTGGTACGGTCGAACACAATACGGCCTATAGAACGCCTTACTCGTCTTTCTATCACAACTTAAGCTTGCTTATCATCATTAAAATTATTATCAACATCAACAGGTAAATGACCTCCTGGCATCTTTCTTAACCAATCGTGCGCATATTTGTAGGGTACTTCTCAAAATACTATGACCTTGACCTATTTCGTTAAAATAATGTAAACACGCTTGCTACAAAATTTTACGCAACATTATAATACCGTCACGCCTGTATTCCCCGAAGTGTTAGGCAGAGGTGTACCAATGTACAGTATGTACACCCACAGTGCGCCGGTATATTTAGGTCCTATGTAATAGGGGGTGAGCCTATTGCCAGTAACCGGGCACAAATCCAAACTCCGAGCTGCTAGTGAGAATTTCATAAAAAAAAACACTTTTTGCTCGACCTGGGAATCGAACCCGGGACCCTTGCACAGCAGTCGCACTTGCGACCACGAGACCAACGGGGTAGTTCACGCAACATTATCTTTGATGAAGAACATTCGGCACCAGAATCGTAATAAAATGGACACGACTCACCGGTATTCATCAGCACACCGCAAGGATTTCTAACGTAGCAAACTCCAACGCGTCGCTCGCTTCCCGCCGCTACTGCAGCCACTCTTGACGGACACCATTGAGCTGCTGCTGCCTTGTTGTCGCTGCTGCTGCCTTGTTGTCGCTGCTGCTGCCGCCTTGATGTCGCTGCTGCTGCCTTGTTGTCGCCGCCCGGCGGCGCCCGGAGTAGCCGGCACAGGCAACGGCTTCTTGACATCCTTCTTCGTGTAACAATCCGCTTGTTTGTGTCCCAGCCTACCGCATACGTGATCTTGCTATTCACTGGCTTGGTTTTACGAGTTTGTATCAGCACGTGCATTTTGTTGGTTTCGAATTTCAAAAAGGAACCGCCACTTTGTTGGTTTCGAATTTCAAAAAGTAACCGCCACTTTGTTGGTCTTGCATTTCAAAAAATAATCGCCACGTAGTTCGTCTTGTATTTCAAAAAGTAACCGCCACTCTGTTGGTCTTGCATTTCAAAAAATAACCGCCACGTAGTTCGTCTTGCATTTCAAAAAATAACCGCCACTTTGTTGTTGTTGCATTTCAAAAAGTAACTGCCACTTGGTTGGTTTTGTATTTCAAAAATAACCACTATTGTGAGTTTTCAAGGTTATTTTATCACCGCGTGTTTTCTTATTTGCTCGATTTGAATCCCACTTCTGATGTCGGAGACGTCGTTATTATTGGCATCATAATTAGCCATCGTGTGGGCGTTTAGCGGGATAATCGAGACAGAGAAACAGCGGTTGCACTATAATCACGTTTTTATTTAGTACACAGTACACACTCACAATCAAATTCGAAACGTAACGGACACTGAGCGAAACGAGTGGCAGTTCCTAAGGTCTTGAGGTACTACTAGTCTTCACCACGGCTGAGAGATAAGTGATCGCTCGTCCTAGCGCCTCCCCACCCTAGACTCCGCCAAGCACGAAGTTCGCACGATATGCGACGTCATCGCGACGGTGCTGCCATCTCTCGAACTCGTGCTGCGTTTCGCTGTGCGTCCGTACTAATGTCCGCCGTTATGACGTTTGTGCTTCGTTGACGTCCCGTACTAATGACCAGGATGCGACATATATATCATATATATATATAGATGAATATATATAACTACACTATAAAGTAAAAGGAAAGGTCATACCATTGAACATAGAGTTAGCAATAGCTCCACACGGTGCCACAGGTTTTTGCTTTCCGTCTTCAACAGCAAAAGCGAAAGGCAAGCAGTCAGATGAAGGCGTCAGTGACAGGTGACCCAGGAGCTGACTGTCATCCCTGCCAAAATGTCATTGGGCTTTAACTTTAACTATTCATTGACAGCTGATATAGAAACAATGACGGGGAATAATGTAGGGAGAACAATAGACCATCAAACACTGTGGATTTTTCGGCGAATTTCATACAATAATATATTTTTTTTTAATAATAATTTTATAATTTATAATAATAATTTTATTCAAATAAAAATGTTTACAAAAACTGTACATAAAACCAAACAGATAAAAAGATTTTCCATAAAATTACATTGCCTAAAAATTAACTAAAACTAAATAATTATACTGAGCAAGTAATGATAGTTCGGAATTGCAATGTTAGGTAGCGACCCGCCCGATCTAGGTTAATTTAAACCTGTGTTTCAGGCCATCACTTTGCAATCCAATTTCATTGGGACAGTAAGATTTAAATTCGAGTCCGGTCTACAGTGGGGACTACTGGCAACTTCAATGTGGTTGTCGGCTTGCATCAAGGGTCGGCCCTCAGCCCTTACCTCTTCCTGATAATAATGGACGCTTTGACGTTGCATATCCAGGAAGAGGCTCCCTGGTGCATGCTGTTCGCCGATGACATTGTGCTGGTTGCTGAGAGTGGTCCAGAGGTCCAGAGCAGATTGAAGGTGTGGTGGCAAAGACTGGAGAGTGTTGGCCTGAAGTTGAGCAGAACTAAGACCGAATACTTGTTCTGCGACTTTGGCGGTCTCTCTAGTCCTGTGCCTATATCTCTCGCCGGAACGCCCATACCAACCTGCTCCGACTTTCGGTACCTCGGGTCGCTTGTCCAAGGGGACGGCGGAGTAGACCGCGACGTAACGCACCGGATCAACTCTGGGTGGATGAAATGGCGACAGGTCACTGGAGTAACTTGCGATCCGCAGATGCCCCTCCAGTTAAAGGGGAAAATTTACAAGTCTGTGATAAGACCTGTCGTACTGTATGGATCGGAATGTTGGGTCGTGAAGAAGACGGATGAACAAAGATTGCATGTAGCGGAGATGAGAATGTTGAGATGGATGTGTGGTGTGACCAGAATGGATAAGGTAACGAATGAGTATATTAGAGGAAGTCTGAAAGTCGCGCCAGTGACAGAAAAGTTGAAAGGGAACCGTTTGTCTTGGTATGGACATGTGAAGAGGAGGGATGAGACGCATGTTACAAAAAGAGTTATGGATATAAATGTGGATGGATGGAGAGGAAGAGGGAGGCCAAAGAAAAGATGGATGGATTGTGTGAAAAATGATATGAAAGAGAAGGGAGTCAGTGATAGCATGACGGTTGACAGGTTGGCATGGAAGAAGAAAACATGTTGCGCCGACCCCAAGTAACATGGGATAAGGGCAGGAAGATGATGAAATGATGACGAGTAAGATTTAAATTAAAAGTATAACTACGAGTAAGCTTACAAAAATTTATACCTAAAACCTAAAACTATGGAATTATACAAGAAGAAGAAGGTTTATCTCTGTTGATAGTATATCAAGCTGAGGTTCCGGATTTTTTCATCTACGGCTGTATGTTTTTACAAATTTCCACACAAGTCTACTATTTTTCCCCGCCTTCAGTAATTCATTTCTGTCGTAGTGATTTTTTAGTTTTTTCAAAAGTTTGTTGCAGAAGTTCCGATACCTTTTATAAGTTACAGACAGTACTTCATTGTCAGGAGCGAATCTCAATTTTTGGTGAAGTTTGTCTCTATGCCTTATACAACGAACGAGGCCGGGTGTGATCCATGGTTTAATACAACTATACTTTCTAGAGATTGTTTTAGTAAACGTATTTTGCCTTATTGCAGATTGTAGTGAATTTATGAAATACTTTAAAGAACTATTTGCATCGTCAGAATTATAAACAGGGTCAAAATTAATACAGCGTATTCGTCGTCATTCTCAAGGTTTGTCATATTGACTTTAGTACCTATAGCTACGCATGCAGTTTTTTCTAAGTGAGTTTATTCGTAATGTTAGTAAAACAGCTCGATGATCGGTAAGCGTAGAATTAGTAACCAATGTTGTGGATGGATTTTTTGATTTTAGAATGATATTGTCTAAGTATGAGCCGCTCTGGTGCGTGGGCTGATAGTGAGAAGTCCATGAAATGAGCAAATATTCAGATAGTTATGTACATGGCTATCTGATTTCCCGGAAGCAATGTTAATGTTGATATCGCCCAAAAGTATTGTTTTTAACATATGATATGTTTTTTAAGTTGGTGTCAAGTGAGTCTAAAAATCTGTCCATATTTTGAGAAGGACGCCTATACATAGCCATAACTACCGTGTCTGGAATAATTTTAATTATTAGACAATTACTGTCCAGGGATACCGGTTCTTCGTTTATTTTTCTTAAATTATTTTTTATATAAACTACTAGCCCATCCTTCTGGTTTATGTTTCTGTCAGTTCTGTAGGAATAATAACCGTCAAGGGATGGTAAGTTAACCGTCTGGTTTGACAACCAACATTCTGTTAAAACCATAATGTCACAGCTCATGTCAAGATTCTGTAATAACACTTCAAAACCGTTCATGTTTCGATTTATGCTTGTGCAGCATAAATATATATTTTGTGTGAGCAGGGTTAATGTTTTGTTACCAGAAGGAAGAAGGTGTTTACAGTCCTCAATATAACACATTTTAGATTCCGACACAGAAAAACCATCTAGATCGCATATTAGCTGATTTGTCATGATACTTACAAAAGAGGAAAATAAATATGCTTAAACTAAGTACCTGTTTAACTGCTAACCAACTAAAGTGTTAGGTGGCGCTCTTAGGCGCCTTCATAATCTATTGAGTTAATATAGTTCATTTCTGCATGTTTGCGGGCCGGGCAGTCTACATCACCAGTTGGATGGTCACATCTCCTCTTGAAGCATTTGCAGGTCGCGCATTGAGGGGGAGAAGATTTACTGCTGCATTCCTTGAAGGAGTGTCCACTCTCTCCACAGTGGTTGCAAGTAGGACTAGTTTCCCGGCAAAATTTGGCTGCATGACCGAACTGCTGGCAGTTGAAGCACCTGGTGACTATCATAAAATCTCTGACAGGGCATGATGTCCAATTGATAAAAATTCGGCTCTGATTAATGATAACTTTCCTTATGCTAGCGGGTAGTTCCAAGATGTAGTTACACGTAGGAAGGTCTTTCTTACCCGATTTATGGCTGAATTTGATGCTCTCAAGAAAGGACTCACGAATCATATTCGGCAACTTGTCTGATAGGTTCTGCTCGTAGATACAATCAAATACCTCCTTTTCAGTAAGGGCAACGGGGACACCTATGACAGCGACCCTAGGGCGGCGTTTAGAGGGTTCTTCGATTGTAAGGCCCGATGAGACCAGTTTTTCCGAATTCTTAAGTTTGTCAATATCGCCTTTGTTTTCGATGCTAATCAGAACGCCCCCATTTTTCACTTTTTTCAGGCCACAGACATGAAGCTTGAGTGGTTCCGGTGAGATGATCTTTTGGACAAGTGACTTAGTGTCGTCACTTGTTTGGGTCTTATCGCTGGGGTAGATGGCGATTGATCTCAAATTTGCAGGTCGGACGAAGTTATCGGTGCCTTTCTTCACCATGCTAGCATACGAAGTATTTTCCGTGGGAATTAACTTAGTCTCTACGACCTCCCTGGACTGCTGGAGAGAGTTCACAACGTTCTGCTGAGCCTGAAGATGCTGGATTGTGGTGTGGGCCTGGATCGTTTTTGCCTTCAATGATTGATACAAGACGGCCATCTGAGAAGTCCCACTTGAGACCCTCCGGCAAAGATTGGTGACACGAAGTTTCTGGTCCGAATTCATTTTACCATCGCCGATAAGAGTGCAAACTTCGTTCAGAATACCATCTATAGATCCTATCCACTTCTGGATCTCCGGCGTACTGATGACTTCAATCGGCAATTCATTCTCCGCAGGTGCTGGTGGGTTTGGGTCGCTCGGGGGCAATGGTTCGACAGGCGTCGGTGGAGGACTTCGCCGTAGTAATTGGCTACGACCAAATGGGCTCGATCCTGGGTTGGACATTCTACCAGAAACACTAATTTATTTATTGTTTATAAAACTATTTAGTTCATCTTGCAAAACGGTAATAACCTACAAGACACTCTCGACACACTTTAATTTATTTTTTATTTTTTTACTGACGGAACAATATTGATATTGATTTGTCGTAATTTTTTATTACATTATAATCAAATACAGAGCACACGTCCGCTTAATCTCGCAATCAAAATCAGAATCCCAATAAACAATACATTTTTTTTTTAATAAAAATTGCCCCACCCTAGGACTGCTTCATGTTTCGTTGGTGCATTTACAAACATATAAATGACATACAATAACCACAAGACCCAGAACAACTACCTGTTGGCTATACAAATATGTGTTCCATGTGGGAGTTGAACCCGAGACACACAGCGCAGCAGCTAATTGCTTAGCCACTTCGCCAACGGTGTCATCAAAAGATAATAAAAATATTAAAACAATTCTGCCGTGCAGACCCTTTTACTTCGTTTTAGGGTCTGCACGGCAGAATTACTGTCACTCGTTTTGTCATTTTCAACATCAATAAAAAAAACAATACTAAAGGACGCATGTATATCTTCTCTTTCTTAATTTAATTTGGTATTATTTAATTTTGGTAGTGTATGTCATTTAAATGCTTATTTAATTTTAATATTTTTAATTCTATGTTAATTAATGTAATTGGACCTGTGCCGTTTTAATTAACTATAAATAAATAAATAAATATGCATTATTGGGTCATGAAATTAAAAAACCCTAAGCAATAACAAAATTCATCAAATTACCTAGACTTGACGTATCGCGGATCATTCTGATAGTAGTTGCTAAGTCCGTAGTAGAAGTAAACGTCTCCTTTAAAGTGTTCTGACAATTCGAATTCTTCACGACAAAAGCATTGCTCCATGTTGTTTTGTTTTATGTAGTCTGCACAAGTGATGTTCTCGCCCTTTTTCAAACAATGCGTGTAGTCTATTACATGTTCTTTAACCTACAAGGAAATAACCAACTTTTAATTTGAGTAACTTGTTTGGTTACTATTCAACGTGGCTTAAGGGAATGCAACAATAAATTGTGCTTTTTGCTTTTAAAATGATTAAGCTACGTAAATTCAATAGTCATGGAAATATTATCCCACTTAGACCAACCAACCCATACATGGGTTTAAGATTATGTAAACCCATGTTTGAGTATGTATCACGGAGATGTATCTTGTCAGCATAGTAGAATTTTTTATTTCTCGAAACCCATGTATTGGTTGGTCAGTCTAACTGGGTTATTATCTATAACCATAAGTACTTAATTATGAATACTTATGGCCTCAATATATTAATTTGTAAATATTTTCTTTAGTAAATTGGATTGTGGAGGAGCTCGTGGCTAAATAATTACAGCCGCATAGACCGATCTTCCGGGTTAAGCCACGCTTGCCGAGCTTGGTCTGTGGATGGGTGACCATTTACCATAGCGAGTTTCCCCCGTGCCTCGGAAAGCACGTAAAGCCGTTGGTCCCGGCTGTCAGATGTATAAGCTAAAGACTGTCTCGCAGAGTCATTATTTTGCTGTGAAGTTATTTTAAAACTGTGATATCTCCTAAGATATTCATTGAAATTAAATGATGTTAAGGGCAATTCTGTTCAAAATTAAACACTTGTGATGAACATTGATCGGAATCTTGGGTGCTATTACTATCAAAAGTGATAGCACCCAAGATATATGACCTAAAATTCCCGGGAATCGTTACAAAAATCTATGTTCATAAACGAGGTCAACCCGAGAAACCGGCGTGATCCGCACCGGCTGGTTATGTTACACGTTACACCACCCAAAATCTTCAAAATATAATAAAAACTGCGGGGCTATGAGCATACGTATCTATAATCATATCCCCAGTGAATTCAAATGTCTAAACACGTTACAATTTAAAATAAAACTATTTGAATGGCTAAACAATTGTAATTTTTATAGTATTCAGGATTTTCTGGATCATAGGAATTAATTTGTATTTTATTTTTATATTTTTGTCTGAACATTTGCATGCTTTACTTTAAGCTAAACATGTGTGCCATATTTATTTGTAAGATCTCTGTATACCATGTTTTAGAGCATATAAATATATTATTATTATTATAAAACACCTTCGCCGATAATGCATTATTTTAAAACAAATTTTCTGGCCATAAAAATGACTATAGCGAGTCAACCTTAAAAGTTAGGCATTGACTACCGCGGACTTTTTTTTTTGTATATTTTAAGAGGAACAATTCTCTCATACATTATTTTTGCGTAACTTTTACCGTTTACACAGCGCACGCAACGAAAGCCCTCAAAAGGAATATTTTTTCCCGTTTTTGCCACATTTTTAACCGACTTCAAAAAAGGAGGAGGTTATCAATTCGACTGTTTTTTTTTTATGTTTGTTACCTCTTTATTAACCACTGGGTGAACCGATTGTCATGATTCTTTTTTTATTTGAAAGTTGGTGCTTCCCGTGTGGTCCCATTGTCAGCATTTCAATATCTGATGATGGGATCTTGTAGAAATCGAGGGAACTCTTCAATAAATAACAGCAGATTAACCGCGATTGTTGCTATAGCATATCTAAGCATTGTTTACACCATCACACATCATAACATCACGCCTGTACACTCAAGGGTTACACAGATGTATACAGTAGTACCTATTTGAAAATTTCTCATCCAAGTAAACGAAATCGCATATTCTGCTTTCTTATGACTTTTTAGTGGTGTCTCGTTAATTTACATAACATGATAGTTTCTTAATGGATTTGGATGACAGGAAGTTGATACTAAAAAGCGAGAAATAAAAAACGTTTTTACAAAAATGAAGTTTTGAAGGCGGTTGTCATTTTTGTAAAAAAGTTTTTTTTCATTGATGCTCCGCTGCAATTGGTCGTAGCGTGATGTTATATAGCCTATACCACTCACGAATGATGTAGATTTCTACCAGTGAAATAATTTTTAAAATTGGTTCATTACTTCCGGAGATTACCCCCTACATACAAACTTACAAACAAATGTTACCTCTTTATAATATTAGTATAGATTAGCTGAGTTATTACAAAACTACATAATTGTAAATTAGTTTGACATAAGTCAACATAAAGACACACCTCATGTGAAACGTAGAGTTCGCCTATACCGATGGATATAAAAGCAATGCCAATGACCAAGAACGGTAGCAGGCCCGCCCCCGCAGCCAGGATCCGCAGCCAAGCACGCAGGCGCTGGTGTTTGAACGCAGACTCTACAATCAAAACAGTAATTGGGTCAGACAAAACTCCCCAATCGATACAACTCACAAGGCCATTTTATAGGTGTGCTGTAAAACCTTACCTGCAGGACGCCTGGATTTCACATTTTGAGCGGAGGCTTCGCTGGATGTCGCCATCTTATTAAAATTTAAGATTTCGAAAGTAATCCAAGCTAAAATGTATAAAAAAGAAGTTTAAAAAACTAAAACCCGACTACAAAAAAATTACGTTCTAAAAAGTATAAATAAAATAAATAATTCTCATCTGAAAGTCGTGGTCGTATGCCACTTTGCCTAAACTTTAGTGCTAAAGATTAATGTTCTATTACAATACACATAGGTACTATTTTACCGGAATAGGCGGCATACGACCACGGCTTTCAGATGAGAATGTTTTCTTGTTTCATACTTTTTAGAACGTAATTTTTTTGTAGTCGGGTTTTAGTTTTTTAAACTTCTTTTTTATTTAAATTATTTTGGGGTTCAAATTAAAACATTTACATACGTACTATTACTGGAACTGCAACATATACACAATATATGGAATAATCTATAGGTCTGACAAACAAAATATTGGTTAGTTAGCTAGGTTTATGATGCGTTCTAAAGGGTGCCATGTACAATTTACTAATACAATATATGTATAGATATATATATATAATATATATATACCATATATATATCTATGTATATATATATATATATATATATATATATATATATATATATATATTTGAAATGTGCTAATTAAGCCCTTTAATTTGATATACAACACGACCACATTTGGAAGAAAACAAAAAAAAAACCTAGACGGTGCCACATACAATTTATTGCAACATAACCAGCGGACAATTTAGACGCTTCCAATGACACCTCATTTCTCAATTTTCGTTAGATGGTTTAGAAGTTATGAGGGAACAGATGAACATTCATACATACATACATACATACATACATACCTACATACAGGTCAACCTCATAACCCTCCTTTTTGCTTCGCCGTAGTCGGGTAAAAATTACAAACACATCACATATTATTATAGAATTATTAAAGAATCACTATTTTGGTGTTACTATGTCAGTGATGTGTCACAGGAGTCACTGTCATTTCTTGTAGTGTTGCCGACCAAAGATAATTTTTCAGGATAACTTATTGATAATATCTTTGAAAGTTACTTTAGATGTCTTCGGAGAGTTTCGGAGTAATGTGTCCAGGATGTGAAGGTGTTTTAAATGTTTAGCAAAGACTATTTTATTTAGAAGTGGTTTTAGCGAAGGCAAACTTTTCGAATTTTACCTTTGTCAAACGTTAATTTATTGTGTAAAGTTAAAGAACGAGTGTGGCAACATAAAATGAAAGGATTAGGGTCAATCCCCACGACCAATTTTTTTGGACCGATAATTGGGCCCGTTTTTTCAAGAATTTCAACGCCCACGACCTGTGACTTTCGAGTAGCAGTGAGCGATTATGAGATATACTAATGGAATCATTCGATCATGAAAATATCTCGAGATATCTCGATTATGATCATTAGTAATTACTAGTTACATTTGTTTTATCCGTGTCCACAGTGAAATAATTCCAAACAACAGATGTTTCCTTCGACGGTCGCGGCATTTTATAAAAAAACGGTAGGTACTTAATTTAAAAAAATAAAAAACCCGACTGCTTTTCTGAGTATTTATGAAAAATCCCTAAAACAATAAAGTCGTTGTACCCGATTGCACTTAAAATTGTAGCAGTCGGGACCCATTCGGGACCATCTGTAATGTAATATAGGTATGTGCTCTCAATTTACTAAGCGTCCATTTCTAAAATGGGTCCCGACTGCTACAATTTTAAGTGCAATCGGGTACAACGACTTTCTTGTTTTAGGGATTTTTCATAAATACACAGAAAAGCAGTCGGGTTTTTTAGTTTTTTAAATTACCGTTTTTTATTTTTATATATTTTTTTTGTTTTTTACTTTGATATACCCAGTGTCACTCTCACAGTAAATACGAATCTAACGACACATCTCAAGCTAAAATCCATCAAGCCGTTCAGGCTGCAGAGCGTGCCAAACAATTATACATACATACATACTCTCGAAAAACATAACCCTCCTTCTGGCGCAGTCGGGTAAAAACTTAGTTACGCCGTTTTCCAATCAGTCTGATAAAAGAATGAAGAAGAATATTTTTTTTGTTTTCATGACTACTTTAAAGAATATGTTCATATATCTACTCGATCGATTGAAATGAAATTAAAACTTGATATAGGCTGTTATATATTTATTTATTTTATTTACTTTTCTTTTCGTAGTATACTGAAATATAAGAAAAATCGTATTTACACCACTGATATCGCATTGACACTAAGTTTAACACATTAGGAACTTAATAAATTATTAAAACTTACGTATATGTGTATGCAGTTCCCACCAAACAACAAAAAAAAGTCCCCGCTTTCTCAAGTTCACACACAAACACTTTAAAAGTTCAATTCAAACTAGCGACTGTCAATAATGCAATATATTCTGCGCTTCCAAGGACGGTGCGGGTGACACATCGCACGCTTAATCATATTAAACTGACCGATTAATGTTTCGGTCAAAGTTGAGTTACGTATACCAAGATGTTTATTTTAACGCCCTCTTTCGGCCTATCTCGTTTTTTTTTATATCTTGTTTCTAGGCTGAGGAGCTCGTGGCTAAATAATTACAGCCGCATAGACCGATCTTCCGGGTTAAGCCACGCTTGCCGAGGTTGGTCTGTGGATGGGTGACCATTTACTATAGCGAGTTTCCTCCGTGCCTCGGAAAGCACGTAAAGCCGTTGGTCCCGGCTGTCATTTGTAGATCTTTGACAGTCGTTACTGTTAGTCAGAAGCCCGAAAGTCTGACAACCAGTCTTACCAAGAGTATCGTATTACCCATTACTGGGTTGTGGAGGTCTGATAGGCAGTCGCTCCATGTAAAATACTGATATTTAGCTGCATCCGGTTCGACTGGAAGCCGACCCCAACATAGTTGGGAAAAGGCTAAGCAGATGATGATGATGTTTCTAGGCTGAGTTATACCTATGTCTGTCTCTTTAACTAACATCGTAAACATCACGTGTGTTTATTTAAAAGTGTCTAATTAGTAGTTAAGTCGCTTTAGTGTAAAAATCAAAGGTAAGTTTTATTGAAATAATTTATACAAGTGTGGCATTTCTAAATATGTCACCAGTTTTAAAATTTTAATTCATAGTATGTATAAAGACCCATAACTTAATGAGTATTCTTTAGTTATATATTAAACTAGCTGACCCGCCACGACTTCGTTCGCGTGGTATCCTACCCCTACCCCACCCTACCCCTACCTTACCCTACCCTACCCATACCCTACCTCTACCCTACCCTACCCCTACCCTCACCCAACCCCTACCCTACCCCTACCGACATTTCTGACTTTTTTTTTTTCGTTTCATTGTTTTTAAGATGTATTCTGCTATTCGGGATGGAAACAAATCCAACAAATGAAAAACCATGGCAATCGGTCCAGCCGTTCTCGAGTTATAAGTGTTGTAACAAACACGACTTTCATTTATATATACTTACTTACTAGCGGGCCCGGCAGACGTTGCCCTGCCCTGAAAGTCCAGTTCTTGCCTACCCTACCCCACCTAACTACTCCATCAACCTACCTACCCACATACTTACTCTACCTACCTATCTACCTACCCTACCCCTACATACCTACCTACCCTACCCCTACATAGGTACCTACCCTACCCTACCTACCTACCTACTTACCTTCCTACCCTACCCCTACATACCTACCCTACCCCTACACACCTACCCTACCCCTACATACCTACCCTACCCTACCTACCTACCGACCCTAACCCTGCATCCTGAATTTTCTATAAACCTCACGGAGCCCGAGACCTTTCCAACGAATGCAAAACCGTGGAAATCGGTTCGTGCGTTCCGGAGTTATAGCGTCAGGAAGGAAAACCCGACTTATTTTTATATAGTAAATAAAAATAATTTTCTGAACGCACACATGATGTCTTCAGAAAAAAATAAAGTTGTGGCTTAAAGGTCTCAGCAACCAGGCCATAAGCTCCAAAAAAAAAAAGTTGTTACACTATTTGACAGGATTGGACAACAAATGTTTGACATGTAATAAACAAATCAGCATCTATTGAAATGATTAAGTATTCATTACACATATCGAGTTTTCATTATTTTTAAGATGTATTCTGCTATTCGGGACGGAAACAAATCCAACAAACCCAAAACCATGGCAATCGGTCCAGCCGTTCTCGAAATATAAGTGTTGTAACAAACACGACTTTCTTTTATCTTTTACTAGCTGACCCGCCACGACTTCGTTCGCGTGGTATCCTACCCCTACCCTACCCTACCCCTACTCTACCCCTACCCTATCCTACCCCTACCCTCACCCTACCCCTACCCCTACCCTCACCCTACCCCTACCCAACCCCTACCCAACCCCTACCGACATTTCCGACTTATTTTTTTTCGTTTCATTGTTTTTAAGATGTATTCTGCTATTCGGGACGGAAACAAATCCAACAAATCAAAAACCATGGCAATCGGTCCAGACGTTCTCGAGTTATAAGTGTTGTAACAAACACGACTTTCTTTTATATATATAGATATAGATAGATAGATTATAGATGTATAAGTAGATAAAATACGGACTCATTTCAAAATGTGTCATAGTGTCACCAATATTTAATCAATGTAACTTTATCTTTTATATTAAACTGACGCATCTTGAGGAACATTTTTTTTAACCGACTAATTTATATTAAAAAATTAAAATTTCTTTAAAAAAAAATATTTAAATAGGATGGATGATATACCCAGTGTCACTCTCACAGTAAATACGAATCTAACGACACCTCTCAAGCTAAAATCCATCAAGCCGTTCAGGCTGCAGAGCGTGCCAAACAATTATACATACATACATACATACGTATATATGTATACGTGTATACGTATGTATGTATATACATACATACTCTCGAAAAACAATACTTAACCCTCCTTCTGGCGCAGTCGGGTAAAAACCGGCCAAGTGCGAGTCGGACTCTTCATGCGCGAGACCGACTCACATTTGGCCGGTTTTTACCCGACTGCGCCAGAAGGAGGGTTATGTTTTTCGAGAGTATGTATGTATGTATGTATGTATAATTGTTTGGCACGCTCTGCAGCCTGCACGGCTCAATAGATTTTAGCTTGAGAGGTGTCGTTAGATTCGTATTTACTGTGAGAGTGGCACTGGGTATATCAAAATAAAAAAAACAAAATGGCGGATTTTGGCGCCAAATTCAAATGTTTGGATCGCTCTGCAGCCTGAACGGTTCGATGGATTTTAGCTTGAGAGGTGTCATTAGATTCGTATTTACTGTGGAAGTGACAATGGGTAAATTAAAAATAAAAAAAGTAAAAAATAAAAAACGGTAATTTAAAAAACTAAAAAACCCGACTGCTTTTCTAAGTATTTATGAAAAAGCCCTAAAACAAGAAAGTCGTTGTACCCGATTGCACTTAAAATTGTAGCAGTCGGAACCCACAACCATTTTGAATATCTACAGTATAAATATTGATCATTTTTTAAGAAAAATAACAAAAATACTTACTACTTTGGTACGCAAACTTGTAATGCTTTTGCACAAATACATAATCGCTTTTCAGAAAGTATCAATGCAGACTAATTTCGTGAGATCATCAACAAAGTATTTGTTTTTGTATTTTGGAACCTTATAAAAACGCTATATTATACTTTCGGCTCACTGCAGATAGTTGAAAATGCAACAATGCACTTTATGTAGGCAACACGTTTAAAAGTGTGTTACGCATTATAAGAATATATAAGAATATTGTGAGCAAGTATTTGCTTTCAAGTTACTTACATTTAAAAAATCATGCACTTATGTAAATATGCACACTATCCTATGCACTAAATCGACACCTGCAATTAAAAACATTGTAACTCACTTTTTATCGAAAATGACTTTTATGCACAGGTTTACTAAGAAAAAAATGCTCTTTCTTTTGCGATTA
The DNA here is from genome assembly GCA_932526535.1 of Caradrina clavipalpis. NCBI lineage: Eukaryota > Metazoa > Arthropoda > Insecta > Lepidoptera > Noctuidae > Caradrina > Caradrina clavipalpis. The sequence goes on along the minus strand of OW052106.1, from coordinate 6,120,268 downwards.
CCCTCGTAACCCAATTCACTCCCGTTACGATTTTAGCTAGCATAAAAACATTGTAACTAGTCGTCCACTTACGCTGAAAAAAAGGTATCTTTAGTTACACACACGTTTTCCCGTGGTAAGTAATAATAATTTTACAAAACAATAATTGTAACATAAGATACAATTTTTTTTCTTGGTAAGATTTCTTACTTATTTTTCTTTAAAATTGCATTGTATGTCTGAGTTACAACTGTAATTTGGAAACCCGTTTTTAGTGAAAAATCATTGTAAGTCAAAAAAACATATAAAATACATAAGGAAACAACATATTAGTCATACAGCAATGTAGATAATACCTTTTTAATTATACAGGGTGGAAATTTATTATCCTACCTGGAGGGAAAGTACTCTAAATACTTAAGTTAGCAAAATTTACTCAAAGGAAACATTCCTTTATTTTAAAAAAGAAACGAAACTGCATTTAAATAATTTTGAAAATACGCTTGCCACACCCAGGAATCGAACCGACTAAAATTCGAAAAAATTGCATCCTGTACTTTTATGGCATCAATCGATAGGGTCAATCATAAGGATCAAATCTCTGCAAACATGGTAAATTAAAATTAAAAAAAACATGCAATTTTAATGTAAACTTATTTTATTCGGACGAAAAAAACGAGTAAACTAAGTCCTTGCTGGAAATGAGCTTCATTTTCTTGGATGCACCAATTTATGCCTTAAAAAAATCATTTTGAGTAACTTTTGGTAGCGTAATGCAATTTTCAATATTCACCAAAACACCCTAATAAAAGTTATTCAAAATGAATTCTTTAAAATACTGAATTTGTGCATCGAAGAAAATGAACGTCATTTCGAGCATGCAATTAGTTAATGTACTCATTTTTTTTCATCCGTATAAAATAAGTTTAAATTGAAATTTCATGGTTTTTGTTTAATTTAGCTTACCATGTTTGCAGAGATTTGATCCTTATGATTGACCCTATCGATTAGTGCCATAAAAATACAGGATGCTATTTTTTCCGATTTTAGTCGGTTCGATTCCCGGGAGTGGCAAGCGTATTTTCAAAATTATTTAAATGCAGATTTGTTTCTTTTTAAAAATAAAGGAATGTTTCCTTTGGGTAAAATGTGCTTACTTAAGTATTTAGAGTACTTTCCCTCCAGGTAGGATAATAAATTTCCACCCTGTATTTACAAAATTGGAAGGCGCTAGCACTTATAGGAACAAAGTGAGAATATTTTGAATTTTGAAATCACTCTCTTGGAAAGTAGTGAAAAATGAGTTACAACGTTTTAAATTGCAGGTGTCGAAATAAATTAATAAATTGGAAAGATGAAATATTTGAAGAAATGAGAATAAAAGAGATTCATGTATGGGAATTCCATTTTATGCACGAAATACTTACAATTAAACAGTAATAAATTAATAAAGTCAGTTAATAGTGTTCAGTAGTTGTCAGTTAATAGTGTTCAGTAGTTGTCAGTTAATAGTGTTCGTATTGGATAAATACTTACAATTTTTTTGTAATATGTAAATGTTTTATCGGAATGCGCCTGCCATAGATTTCTTAGCAAATAACAAGGTTAATAGATACATACATTTATATTATATTTCTTTACGATAAATAAGTTAATATATTGTATAATTTATGATTATTAATTAATTTTTAACCGATCGAAAGACGCGGAACTTAATACTAATATAATATGAAATATAATATTTCCTATTGTCCTAAGGCTTTTTTTTGGTTCCATGAACGTTTACTGGTGTTATGGTGTAGTAAGTAGGTTTGTTACGTTTTTACGTACTTCTCTACCTATCTGTTTGAACAACTATTATTTTCCTGTAATGAGTAATTAATATGTAAATAAATAATAATAAAATATGATTCACGCTTTACATTTTTACTTATTTATTTTATGGCTGAACTAAAGAGGGTAGGTAAGTGTTAATAAATAATACATTTACCTACATTGTTTCACTCCTTTACATTCGGATAAAACATTTACATGTTTTAAAAAATTTGTAAGACATTTATCCAAAATTGTGAATGCTATCTTGATATACAATAAAATACATTTGTTTATATTATAACCTGTGCATAATCAGCGTAAAATAACCGTTATTTTAAAGTGGTTCTGCTGGAGGGTATGCTCTGTAGCGTGACCACTTTCAATTGATATTTTTCAGGAAACTAACAATATACAATTTTTGATATTAAGCTACAAAAATATAGACATTATATACATTTTATCCTGTAATTTTTACATAATATAGTCAAAGTGGTTCTGCTGCGGAGCATTACATAATGCACCATGCAATTTGGCAAACAACATGACTCTGCGCTGTCGACCAGTAGGTCACCGCACGTAATTACTAAAGAAATAAGAAAGATTGCCATCTTATTTACGTTAACGATATATATATTTTTTTTGTTTATCCCCAACCACATTATGCCATTACTTTCTTTCTTATTTTTTTCCAAAGTATATTTGTGCATTAGGACTTACATTTTCCTCGTCGCCACTTGTAGAATGCCCAATAATACTCTCACCGCTATCACTACGTATACACAACAGGCGTTGAAACACGTCCGCACGCTATGACGGTTGAGTGCAGAATGCCCCCCACTTTTCGCTGTATACTACAGTTACAAACAGTACAAACAACACCACTAACAGTACAAAGGTACCTAAATATAGTTTTTGATCGAATCATAATTTTATATAAATATAAAAATATAAATATACCATCACGCCTGTATTCCCCGAAGGGTTAGGCAGAGGTGTACTAATGTACACCCACAGTTCGCCGGTATATTTAGGTCCCATGCAATAGGGGGCGAGCCTATTGCCATTAACTGGGCACAAATCCAAACTCCGAGCTGCTACTGAGAATTTCATAGAAAAACCCAATAACACTTTTTGCTCGACCTGGGAATCGAACCCAGGACCTCTAGCGTGGCAGTCGTGCTTTGGACCTCTAGGTCAACGCGGCATAATAAATGTTTTCTAAGCAATGTTTTCTTTTATCTAAATATTGGTCATTCCATTGCATAGAGAAGGCCTGGCGGGGAAAGACCTGGTTTTGTGCCACCACTAAAACATAATTATAATTGTAAGCGTAAAGTTAACAATAACATAAAATAAATACAATATTTCTAAAAACAACTAAGATTAAATATTACGAGTATAATGTGCAATGAAGCATTGATTATAGATTCATCGATACCGATTAGTTTAATTAGCGTAAACATGAGTTGGTAAATGTAAGGATTTTATAATAAAGAGATGATTTGTCAAGTGTGCTAAGGTTTTTCCTACCTATAATGTGCGATTTTCATCAAAACTGTGCTAAAGAAAATTCAAGCTTCTACATAATAGTTAAGGTTCATGTTTGCATGGAACGTGATTAGGTCCGCGTGTATGCCGAGCTAAGCAGTAAAAAATCCATACAAACATGAACTAACTATTATGTAGAAGCCTCAATTTTCTTTAGCACAGTATGTAATGCGCTCAGCGTTTGGTGGAAATCATACACAATGGTTGGTAAATGTTGAATTGAGAATAAAATAATAAGTAAGTATTTAACCTTTTGACCGCTACGGACGGCTATAGCCAACAAACGAAAACATGTCAAACACGCCACCGACGTCTACAGCCATCAAGAAAACGAAATTTTTAATTACTTATTTTCTACTTAAAAATGTCCTAAATTAAGTTTTTTGTGTTTCTCTTTCCTATTATTTAAAACTACATTAATGAAATATTGTAAAATAGCACAAAGATATATTCATTTCTTACATTTCACTAGAAAAAAACAATATTCAAAAATTGCTAATCGAAATGCTGAATTTGTAGCTTGGCGTAGCAGTGGCGCCGATGTGTTTACGCTCTGGCGTTCAAAAGGTTAATCATTTATTTCGATTACCTACCTATCAGTCAAATCCTTACATTGTTTGAATAAAAAATATCATTTGGTACTCATCAGTCAAACCCTAAGCATAGTTTAAATATGTACTTACATTTATATCATTTGGACGTCAAAAATATCAAAAACCTTGTACTATGCCTAGTACTATCTGAGATTACCTCTTACAAAACAAACTTTACCTCCTTTTAATATTTATAGTACTTATACACTAATAAAATACGTGTTTAATTTACTGTGTGTGTACCGTGCGTGTGTTTCTCAATTAAAACCGAAACATGACCCCTTTGGGCTTTCATAGCAACACACATACACACCCATGGACAATCACGTCTCTTTACAGGCGAGACGTAATCTTAGAAATTGAAAAACCAAAATTAATAAAACTTGACACGCATAAGCCGAATACAAAAGGAATTACAACAGTCTTGCGTCTGACAAACCGCCTTGATTGAAAGAACTCTCCTCTTTTTTATGAAGAGGCATTTGGGTGCCCTCTAGGCCTGGAGTGCTAGGGCGAGCGGCCTCCTCCGCCCCGTCCACGGCGTCCTTAGGCCGGCCGTGGCGCAAGACAGCATTCAGATGGCGGGACATACTACTACAAGTGGAGGAGTACTTGTCTACGCTATAACTTCGAAGACGCTGAAACGTACTATTTGTTTCTCCTTTCTTAATGTCTAAATATATTCCCACACCACAACATAGTAAACTGATAAATATAAAGACGCTCCCAAACGATACTCCTAACCGATTTACGACTTGGCGGACAGAACTAATAATACATAACCGTCGGCCATCATATCGCGATGTTGGATACCCTGTAACAAAAGACACACATTAACATTACATAACATGACATACCATCACGCCTGTATTCCCCGAAGGGTTAGGCAGAGGTGTAGCAAGATACACCCACAATTCGCCGGTATGTTTAGGTCCCATGTAATAGGGGGCGAGCCTATTGCCATTATCCAGGCACAAATCCAAACTCCGAGCTGCTACTGAGAATTTCATAGAAAAACCCAATAACACTTTTTGCTCGACCTGGGAGTCGAACCCAGGACCTCTAGCGTAGCAGTCGTGCTTAGGACCACTAGGCCAAAGGCAGGCTTATTTAAAAGAACAATATTAGGAAGAAACACTTACTATATAGTGCTCGTAGCGTGTAGTTGCCCACTTGAAGTCCGTCATCGACACGAAAAACCGGCTTCCGTTTCAAATCCGTTTTCATCCAGATTATAAACGCCTCATACTGAAAATATAATTAATTTCGAATTTTGTATTGTTTTAGCACCTATATGTATTTATTATCTCGAGCAATACAGATAACAGTACCGCTCCGACACAGCAACCAATCGATAACTGCACAGCGAGCCGCCCGCATGCTGTCACCTTTTTAAACTTGTCATTATAAAAAATATTTAACGTGCACGACAGTTCACTTGCAGTGTCAAAGCCGCGCTGTTATAATGAACCTTTAGACTGCAATTTAAATAGTATAGAAACTGACCCTAAATCCATTATTTTCAGGATCCTTGATATTCAACTCCCACACATTCCTTTGCCAATTAATAGGCTTTGAAAAAGATTTAAACGCTGAAATAAAACATATTTTCAATGTCAGTCAGTAAAAAAAAAAAAAAAAAAAAAATTAAGTATCCCCCGACAGAGGTTTAGAGGAGAATGTTCCTTACCTTAGCTAACAATAGCTGATAACCTTGAAACGGCTGAACCGATTTTGATATAACATATCTAAGAACCATCGCTAGGAAACCAGCTTTCAAATCGGTTCACCCGTTTAAGAGCTACGGTGCCACAGACAGACACACAGTTTTGAGTCGGGGGTTAAAATACTACCAGCATTGATTATTTCAAATTAATGACCCATACTTTGCACGGATGCGATTGAATTTATGAAATTCTCGAATTCCATCTAGATTTCTTTATTAACTCTAATATATTAAAAGCACCTCTAAGTGACAGTCACTATAGTATTAAATTCAGAAATGTTATATCTATGAATGCTTTCGTAACTTTGTTGTTGCAGTGGACATAATAAATAAATAAACTTGGATATTGTGACTTGGTCATGAATAGAATATTTCAATTAAATATGAGCTTATCTGTAGCTACAGATAGTATTTTTTTATGTCATTTGATGACAAACAAGCGGACGGACCACCTGATGTTTAATGGTCACTGCTGCCTATAGACGTCTGCAATAACAGAGGCCTTGCAAATGGTTTTTTTTAAGAGGGGAAATCATCAAATAACTTTCCCCGCCCTAGGCGGTGCGGGAGGAAGTGTCAGACTTTTACTGACTAAAACCCGTCTATGTTCCTTTCATGTGCCCTTTGCGTTCCGGGGGCGCGGTATCTCTTTCGAACAACCCGCAGCCCCGGCGGGTTGCAAATGGGTTGCCATCCCAGAGACAAAGTTGAAATGAAATACTAACCTTCTGAAAGATTTCCTGAAGGGTTGCGAAATAGTTTCTTTTCATCTTCTGATAATAAACCAGAGCGTATACCTTTCACATAGTTGTAGTTTATTTGTAAACTAAATGTATCTGTAAAAAAACAATACGCCTTTCAAATAAATCATTATGACAAATCAAGACAAAAATAAAATGAAAAAAATAATCAATGAAATATGTCTGTATAATATATGTGTTTGTTTGAGTGTGTTCATATGTATAATATATGTGTTTGTTTGAGTGTGTATGTTTATGTCTTTAAATAATCATTTAAAGACATTTTTTTAATCGCTTGTCGCGCTGATTTGAGCTACTCTCAATATTATTATTTTTTTAAAAAAACGTGGACACACTCTAGTAATTTCTCCTGTATCGTAGGTGCGTTTACAAGCATATAAAACTCTCACAAATAAACAGCCAGACTCGGAACAACTATCAGTAGCCCATACAAATATTTGTTCCGCGGGGGAATCGAACTCGCGACACGCGGCGCAGCTGCCAATTGCTCAGCCACTGCGCCAATTGTGTCGTCATTAATAATTATCTTAGAGGCAGAGCTGGTGCAGGAAAATAGACGTTTTAGACATCGTAAATAATCATAACAATTTTTTAAATAATAATATTAATTAATTTGATGGTGTTATTAGTAACTCAGAAATATATTTTTTTCTCACCGAAATTCGGTCACGGCGGTCAATCTCAATGCAGACTGGTGAAATATACGGGAGAGATTATAGGGCACAAGTGTGCACAAACTTGTGCACTCCCCCCTCCCTATGTCTCTTTTGTTATCTTTAGAGGCAAATGAAGAAGTTACACACCATCACGTCTGTATTCCCTGAAGGGTTAGGCAGAGGTGTACCAATATACACCCACAGTCCGCTGGTACGTTTAAGTCCCATGTAATAGGGGGCAAGCCTGTTGCCATTAACCGGGCACAACTCCTAACTCCGAGCTGCTACTGAGGATTTCATGGAAAAACCCAATAACACTGCTCGACCTGGGAATCGAACCCAAGACCTCTAGGACCTTTAGGACCACTAGGCTACCGAGGCAGTTGAAATGAATATTATGTTGGAACTAGCTGTGCCCGCGACTTCGTTCGCGTGGAAAAATGTTCTTCACTGTATTTCTTCTATATTTTTAAATAAATCTATGAAGATTTATACAAACTTTCATCCCCTATTTTATCCCCTTGGGGGTAGAATTAATCAAAATCCTTTCTTAGCGAATGCCTACGTCATAACATCTACCTGCATGCCAAATTTCAGCCCGATCCGTCCAGCGGTTTGGGCTGTGCGTTGATAGATCACTATGTCAGTCAGTCAGTCACCTTTGAGTTATATATATTTAGATGAAGAAGTTACAGTACCATTGAACATGGCGTCGGCAAGCTCTCCGCAAGGTGCTATTGGCTTTCTGCTCGTGTTGACGTAAGTGTATTGACCGCAGCTGTCCGCAGGCGTCAGGGAAAGGTGACCTGCCAGCTGATTGTCATCCCTGCGTAAATTTGAGTTTTAAGTATACGTAAATATGATTTTGATTAAAAAAAAAAAACTCCACCGTAAGATTTCTGAGAAATCAGTTTTCGTAAAGATCGAACTCGTTAATTTATAGACACCCCCGTGCCTCGGAAAGCACGTAAAGCTGTTGGTCCCGGCTGTCATTCGTAGATCTTTGACAGTCGTTACGGATAGTCAGAAGCCAAGAAGTCTGACAACCAGTCTAACCAAGAGGTATCGTGTTGTCCAGTAACTGGGTTGTGGAGGTCAGATAGGCAGTCGCTTCATGTAAAACACTGGTATTTAGCTGCATCCGGTTAGACTGGAAGCCGACCCCAACATAGTTGGAAAAAGGCTAAGCAGATGATGATAGAACTCGTTAATTTAAAAAAAGAACACACCCTGTATTGTTTTTAATAGTCAGTCGGTACGAATCTAATAATACCTCTTTTGTTAAAATCCGATCGCTTGTTTAGTCTGTAGGAGGTACAGACAGACTAGAGTCATAAAAACATTATCCTCCTTTTGTACATATAAAAACATGTGCTTATTTGGTAGCTACGACCGCGGTCACCATATTACAAAGGTATAGAACAATAGCCATATGTTCGAGATTAAATTACTAATGAGCAGTAGCAGTGGTACCATATTGTGCGCAAGTAGATAGGTACCTACTTGATTACTGCCTTTTAGGGTCGTACATTCGTAAGCGCACCTTTAATTAAAAGAAAAAAAAAATATACCATCACGCCTGTATTCCCCGAAGGGTTAGTCAGAAGTGTACCAATGTACACCCACAGTTCGCCGGTATATTTAGGTCCCATGTAATAGGGGGCGAGCCTATTGCCATTAATCGGGCACAAATATCCGAGGTGCTACTGAGAATTTCATAGAAAAACCCAATAACACTTTTTGCTCGACCTGGGAATCGAACCCAGGTCCTCTAGTGTAGCAGTCGTGCTTAGGACCACTAGGCTAATAAGGCAGATCAGTTTTATTAGAGCGACTCAAAATATAACTTTATTTACTACACGAAAAGATACACATTTCATTGTGACAATTTCGTTGTGAGAAGGTGCAACGTATTCTGAATTCAAACAATGACAAAACAAAACACAACTACAATAAAACTGGTGTTGTGTTGTTTTTGTGTGATAAACAAAACTTTTTAGTTGTGAAAACGCAATTAACTAAATAAATAAATCAATTTCCTTATTAATTATTTAATTACAGGCACATGACACATTTCAACTTTGTCTCTGGGATGGCCATGCATTTACAAGGCCTCTGGTATTGCAGATGTCTATAGGCAGCGGTGACCACTTAACATCAGATGGGCCGTGAGCTTGTTTCCCGTCCAATGACATAAAAAAATACTATTTATTATATTTTTAGTTGCTTTGAAATCGATAAATAGTCAATTGAGTTGCAAACAAAGTGACGTCACAATTTACTAATGCCATACAAAATATAGGAGGATATCGCGTTTCGACAGCTCTTTCAAGGAATGTGGTTTCTAATACCCAATTAGGTCGTGATTTTGAGCATATGCTTAAATACCCGTGTCGCGTCTTTGACCCTAATTACTATATTCATCAAGCAATAAATCTAAAATACGTGACAAGATTCACCAAACCGAATAGTAGGTACCCGCGTGATTACTACTACATAAAAAAAAAAAACAAAAATCATTTATTTCTCCAACAATGTTCTTCAACATACATACACACACACATACATACATACAGAAACTGATGCCTTTTTCACATGGGGGTAGGCAGAAACCACAGGCTACAATACTTTAGCCTCGTCCATGTTCATACATCTGGCCATACAAACAGGCCGGTTGCAAGTACTGCGCACCTGACCTTTCTGAAGAACCTCACCAATAAGGTCTACTCACATCTGCATATTATAATCCCTTTTGTTAGCCGCCTTTCACTCATCCTATCAACATGACCGAACCATCTTTTTCCCCATGGGGAAAAAGGTGTGAGTTTATATACGTAGTATAAATAAATTACTCATAGCCATAATTCATACTTTTTGAGAGCCAGTCGCACTTTCAACCAAATTTATTGTGAAGACAGTTCTGACCTTTTCCTCACCAATGCAAGCACAGTAAGGAAACTCTTAGCAATTACATTTCTCGTTCAAGATTGAACGAAATGATATAATATTGAGCAAAGGCTTTTAAATAACATTTTAGTTATATATTTTTGATATTATACCTAATGGTATTAATCTGTAAGCTTTCCTAAAATGTAAATAAATAAATTATCCTCATGTTGCGTCAGCCACAAAACTGTACCTAATTAATAGTATCAACGGGAAAATATCATAAAATATATTTAAAACCTGTTCACAATAGGGACATTTTAAGTGAGTCTACAAAATGTTCAAATTATTAATACGATAAAAATAATAATCAAAATAAATGTTTATATGTTGTTCTCATGCTCTTACAACTCCCGATGCCGTTATATCTCTCCACCAGGAGAGCAATACAGCTCCTAGTACACAGTGCCGTAACTAGGGCAGTGCCTGCGGTGCCTAGGCACAGAGCGCAGACCCTGGAGAGGCGCAGAAATGACCAGATCAGGACCAGAATATTTTTTTTCAAGGGCGTAGATATAGCAGCTCGCACCGGACGCTTAAAAGGCTAATTACGTTACAGCTAATACACTACGATCAAAAGACACAGACGGCCGACATACCGCCTGTCCCACCCCCACCCTTGCGCAAGCCACCCCGCGTTGCTGAGATCCGGTCAAGCCTGTCCCCTTGTGGTTCTTCCCAGTGATGCCCTAAAGGTCCACGCGCGCCTCAACGAGATGTCAGCAAACATACGAAGGGACGGTTCTGACGCAGAATGCCAACTTCTCAAAATGCCAACACGACGCAAAACGCCAACTTCGCAGAACGCCAACTTCGCAGAACGCCAACTTCGCAGAACGCCAACTTCTCAAAACGCCAACTTCGCAGAACGTCAACTTCGCAGAATGCCAACTTCTCATAATGTCAACTTTTCAAAAAGTCAATATGTTCGTGTAATAGAAAATATTATAATATAGAATTAAATTTAGTATTTTCTAATAAAAATAAACATAATTATTTTTTTATAATCAGTCTGTATTAATCAACACAAGGGAAAATATATACACAAACAATGTAATCAACACATAAAAATTACAATCTAAGTACGGTAAGACATAATTAAAAATTTAAATTCAACAAATATAAAAAAAAACACACACTTGTAGTCATAATATTGTCTTATTTCAATAATTGGAGAAACACAACTTTTTTAATAAATTGTTCAAGTTGTAAATTATTGTGTTCTATCTTTGATAGAAGCTTTTTATATTGCTTATCAAAATAAATATCTTTATTTCTTCGATTTTGCTTAACATTTTTAAATAGACAGTTTTTGATCTTCTTATTCCAAAATTTGCTTTCTTGTTTTAGTTTTTGTAAAAACCAGTAAAAATTGGATTTTTGTGGTATACGGGTGTTTATGCGATGGTGCCAGCCTTCTAAGCTATTTGTTATTCTGTCTTTGTTTAACACACCCTAAAATCTTACCGTCTATTTTAAGCTGTGCTTAAACTAAAACAAGAAAGCAAATTGTGTGTTTTTTTTTTATATTTGTTGAATTTTTTAATTATGTCTTACCGTACTTAGATTGTAATTTTTATGTGTTGATTACATTGTTTGTGTATATATTTTCCCTTGTGTTGATTACTACAGACTGATTATAAAAAAATATGTTTATATTTATTAGAAAATACTAAATTTAATTCTATATTATAATATTTTCTATTACACGAACATATTGACTTTTTGAAAAGTTGACATTATGAGAAGTTGGCATTCTGCGAAGTTGACGTTCTGCGAAGTTGGCGTTTTGAGAAGTTGGCATTATGCGAAGTTGGCGTTCTGCGAAGTTGGCGTTCTGCGAAGTTGGCGTTTTGCGTCGTGTTGGCATTTTGAGAAGTTGGCATTCTGCGTCAGAACCGAAGGGACCACTAAGGGCCGATGCCTGCCGGGGCTGCGGGTTGTTCGAAAGAGATACCGCGCCTCCGGAACGCAAAGAAGGAATATGAATGGGTTTTAGTCAGTAAAAGTCTGACACTCATGAGTAGGGGAATTTTATAATAATTTCGATTCAGGCCGGAAGACATTTGGTAATAAAACATAAAAAAAAGGTTTCTCTACACTCGCACGCGATTCACGGCACCACTGCCAACAGTTCTACATTCGCAGAGCTTCGCGCCAGGTTCATGGTATTCGCGAACCTTCAGCAGGATAAAAAGAGGCGCGAACGCGAAGAATATGTGAATCGAATCTACATTCATGGAATGTGGAGAGGCCATAAGCCGAGGGTCGTGTCCCAGAGGGGGAGTACTTGGCGTGTAGTCGCTTAGGTTATAAGTCTGAAGGCCTCAATTTTAAAGGCATAAAACAACTTAAGGCCTACGCAGACCGGGACGGCAAGGTAAGGGATTAAAATTTTTATTAATGGACATTCAAACGTATTATTAAGGTAAGGTAAAAATTTAAATCCCTCGCCATACCGTCTCGGTCTGCATAGGCTTTTAACATTCATATCTACACGTCCTTGTACCAATGTGATGTGATGCGACTGTTGTAACTTGTTTTGAGTACGCCAGCGAAAGCAGTATTGAATGAACAGAGCACAGAGCTGAACAGAGCTTGAACGCAATCAATTGTATTTTAAGTCGTTAATTTTCGACTGTTTACAATTTGACTGTACCTCAAGAGTTCAACTGTTATCAAATCTTTATTGCAATCCATACATATACTATACGGATACTGTGAAACATATAGTACCTAAATGTTAATAAATAGACAGTAATAATAGTAGTATAATAGTAAAATTTAAAACAGTAAATCCTTATTTTAAAATATTATCCTAATATAAGTATTTTATCCTTTTAATAATAGGAGAGAGGAAGAGCTTTTTAATCATTTTCCTTATAATAGTTAATTTCATATTTACCATCAATCTGTTTTTTACATACATACATACATACATAAACTCACGCCTTTTACCCGTAGGGGTAGGCAGAAACCACAGAACGCCACCTACTACGATCCTTACATACTTTTTTCGCCTCATCCACATTCATACAAACACCCCGGTTACGTGTATTCCGCACCTGAACTTTCTGAAGAACCTCTCTTTTTTACAACAGAATTCAAATAGATATTATCTTACAACAAGTTGTTAATAGATCTTAATACATCTTACCTTGAATTTAAGTACCTGCTGATAGTCTGGTCATAGGAATCTAACTCGTAGAACACTGTCACCGGCCCTTCCATTGGTTCCGTTATACTTATTGGTATGTAACAGGAGCATTCCTTGTCAGTAACATCCTTACATTTTGTTTGTTCAGTGTATCTAGGGTCTATTGTAGGTGTGCAGTCAGTGTAGTCTTTGACTATTTCATAGCCGTCATACTGCAAACAAAATAGATAGTTAGCTTAGTCTCTAACAAAAACAAGTCAATTAAAAAAAAAACACTAATAAATAAAATGAGGAGCCCTGCCCACCGGTGGCTTGGACCCTGTTCCCGACGCGGCGCCGGAGGTAGCCCTCCAGTATTTTTTACTGTTTCTATTTTTATATTTATATTAAAAAAAATTACTTATATACCTCAGACCAACAAAAAAAGAAAGACGGCGCGCCGCGAACATCAAAAGTGAAGCCACTTTTTTATCTATGTGTGTATCGAAGGGTTGCCATTTGTTAAACTTTTTCCCTATAATTTGGGGATATTTTAGTGGGTAGCACTAGGATAATAATGTACGAGTAAGATTATTGTTGAGTATGGTATTGTACCACAATAGTTGCGAAGGCTTCTACTCCAAAAAAAAACGTATATTTTCAATCAACTTTATTAAATTCAAAAAGCCATCGAAAACCACGCTGGTTTTCGATGGCAACCATTCTGGATCATTCCGACTATTTCTCATAGCTACTATCCATTTATTTTTTATTTCATTATTAATTGGAAACCTAAAATATTAAATACATAAAAAGAAAAAAACTAGTAGTAAGAAATCATAATTATTTATATTAACCGAATGGGGAAATTTTAAATCGTATTATGGCAACCCTCACACTTTATGTCACTGCTTTCGTTCGTTGAGGTTTTGTGTTCCGAGTAACCTAAAATTCACAGTTTATTAATAGAGAAACGATGTTATTTCATGTACTTACAAGTGAAAAGTGATTCCGTGACACTTTTTATGTAATTTGCTGTTGTTTTTGCAACTTTTCACTACACAGGAAGGCATAATTCTATGTTTTAAATCTAAGTTTACTTGACGGCGACTCGTGACGTACTAAGAGTGATGAGCATGGTTTTAGTGTAGGTGTGTGCGTGAGCGTGTATGTTTACTTGCAGGAGCACGGTTTTATGGCTTCACTTTTGATGTTCGCGGCGCGCCGTCTTTCTTTTTTTGTTGGTCTGAGTTATATACTAATTAATAAATGAAAATAAAATAAAAATGTGTGTTAGGGTGTGTATGTGTGTGTGAAAATGTTACCGTCTCTTACAGTAGTTGTGCTGTAAAAGATTTCTTCAGGAATATACATTACTTTTATGTTTTTTTAGTTACTTCTTCCTGTCTGTAGGTATATCAATACTTAATATGTATATGTATATTTTTTTTTATTTTTTTTTATTGACGGGAAATCATCAAATAACTTCCCCCGCCCTTAGTGTCAGACTTTTACTGACTAAAACCCGTCTATGTTCCTTCATGTGCCCTTTGCGTCCCGGGGGCGCGGTATCTCTTTCGAACAACCCGCAGCCCCGGCAGGCATCGGCCCTCAGTGGCCCCATCCAAGTTTGCTGACATCTCTTTGAATGTATATGTATATTGGAATAAGAGTCAAGCTGCTATGTTTCGCAAATGTTCCTCAACATTGATTTGCCGTGAATTTTTATGATTTTACACCTAAAATACTGCTAAATGAATTTTGATGAAAGTTTTCATTTTGGTATAGAGACAACCCCGGAATATGAGGTGTGAAAGCTTTTGTCAGAAAATAAAAATCCATTTGAATTAAAGTTGTAAATTGGCTTAAAACAATCTCGAAGGTAAAAAAAAATAATATATACCATCACGCCTGTATTCCCCGAAGGGTTAGGCAGAGGTGTACCAATGTAGGTCCACCCACAGTTCGCCGGTATATTTAGGTCCCATGTAATAGGGGGCGAGCCTATTGCCATTAACCGGGCACTAATCCAAACTCCGAGCTGCTACTGAGAATTTCATAGAAAAACCCAATAACACTTTTTGCTTGACCCGGGAATCGAACCCAGGACCTCTTGCGTAGCAGTCGAAAAAAAATAATAGAATAAAAAAAAACATTGCTTACCCAAAACCAAACAGATTTTATAAGCAAAGGTAGGCCCACTATTAAAAATAGCAAACCTAACGTGAATAGTAGTAGTCCAAAATATCTAATACTCCATATCCGAGGTTTACCTAAAAACATATATAAATTTTAAAGCACCAATTTTGAAGCTGTCAAGGCTGTGTTGCCGAAGCAAAGTACAGCTGACCGGAGATTAAGAAAGCAGAAACAGTATTGTATAAAAGGCTGGTGACCGCAACTACACGGCATTGGCATATATACTGACGGTGGCTAATCTTAATGCAGACTAGCCAAGTACCCAGGAGAAATTATACTGCACAAGTGTAGCAGTTTCCGAGGCATGGCGGTGTCACACCACCAACTTCCAAGCTCCGGGCTGCTACTGAGAAAATACTAATGGAAAAAGGCAATAATACTTTATGCCCGACTTGGGAGACCCTGGGCCCCTTCACTCGGCAGTCGCGCTTGGAACCATGAGATACTTATAAGTAACATAACGAGGGTGAAATTAGCCACGTGTATGAATTTAATGTAGTAGTAATTCTACATGCGGTTGACTTTGGTATGTTATTCTCTCTACACAGTTCATCACGTAACTTTCCAAAATCATAATCTGATAGAAGTTTTAATTTTTCAGATACTGATAACGTTTTAATAACCTGAGATAGTACTGACAAATAAAGCATGCGCGAAAGACGACGCGAAATGTATGTAAACAAATATGTCAAACCGTGTTAAAACCTGATTAATTTGTCTTACTTATACAGGTAATTGAGCTACAGAGTCTCAATTATAGGGGTAAACGGTAAACACCGAAAAAGTCTTAGAACCAGGTTCAAAAAGTAACATTAACAGAGATTCACTGTATATAGATAAAAATAATCTGGGTACCGTCATCTCCTTTCGCTTCATTATTCTTTGGGGAACACATCGTCTGTTGTTCGCTTTAAATCCAAGTATTTACCTTTCGCCAAGATACAAGAAATATTATACGTATAATAATAACAAGATACAAGGCATCTCGACTCTGTGACATATTATGTCAAACTGACATTCCTAGGGTTGTTAGGATATAAAAAATTGACGATAAAAATTATCGACGTTTTTATCGTCAATTTTATCATTATTTTTTTACTTTTTAAAGGGAACTTAGGATTTTGTGTCGGGGGTTTTTTAATTTTTTAATTTATTTTATACTTTTTATTGGTACATAGGCACTTATTATAATGTCGTTTTGTTAAATTTTAAATACGTAGGTTCCTAATAATTTAATAACCGACATGACAAATCATCTTTATCAGAATTGCAAGGACTGAAATGTAGTAATTAACACTCTCACTTGACAACCGGATTTTCCTGTCCCAATTTTCCCACCAAACAAAGCTAAGAACACTTTCAATTAAGTCATCCATATTTTCTTTCAGTGCGCTTTCATTTGAGATCTTACTCGATTATATTTGCAGACATTCGGCTTTTCTTTCCCACTTTCACCCCCATAACTTTTAAACGGCTCAACCGATTTTCATCAAACATGTCTAAGAACACTCGCACAAAAGTCACCTTTAATACAAACAAAACTATCAAAACTAAAAACTAAACTCAACAAATCCGTTCGGGAGCTATGATGCCACTGACAGACATTCAGACACATCAAACTTATAATACCCAAATTTTTTTCGTTGGGGGATAAAAAAATAGAAATGATTAATCACAGACATAAACAAAGAGATATGCTATGCGGACTCTCTTTTTAAACAAATTTAAAACTGGTTTTAAATCACGGGTTTTAGCATAAAACGGTTTTTTTACAACCATTGATAAAAGTCGTACATACGTTTTCCATGCAAAAAGACAGTATCGAAAGCCTAAAAAATTAAAAAGTTTACATAATGCAAATGTCAATCACAATTTTATTTGTCAAAAATAAATTGTCAAATCCAAGAAGGGAGTTCGAGAGTAGTGGTTGCATATCGAACGTTTATTAGATAAAGAATTCTCGTTTAATAAAATAACAAAGCCAGTTTACGGAACAGTGTAGGAAAATTCTAACGGCATTCTTACACTGAAAGCAGCAAAATGTCTAGCGAAACAGCTAACAAGAACGTAAGTAATCTTCATAGAATCACTAGTAAACGTAGTCAAATAATGCGATATATCGAAGGAAAGCAGCTTGTTATACATTATAGAATGTGTATTTGGAACAATATCCTGTGTTTGTGTTGGTTTTCATGTTAGTTTGAAACAGTTAAGATTGATAATTATGTCGCGAAAGTGTGTCGGCGAGAATGTGAACGGAATATTTAACTTGTGATTTTCTGTGAATGCGTCACAGCGTTTTGTATAACTGTGCCTGTTCGAGTTAACGAATGCTGATGTTTGAGCGGCGTCCTTTGCTTATCAAGTCCTGTGATTAGGGAATATGTTGGTATGGTACTTTTGTTAATTAGTTTTCTTCTTCAGTGAGTCCCATACTGTTTATTTCTTTTGTAGATAGTGATTATCAAAGCTTTTTTTTGAAGTTGACATTGTGCTTTTATTTGTTTTTATATACTTTTGAATACAAATGAAATCTGGCTTTGTTATAGATATGCTTTATATGTTTTTTTTCCTATGTTTTTTATATGTTTGAAGTGTTTTTTTTTAAGCTCTGTGAACATACAAAAGCCATTAAAATTTTAGACATTTATTTGTCTATATTAATCTTTGCTGTATAATATATTGTTATAATGCTAGCATGTCTTGCTGCTGAATTACTATAACAAAAGGGAAATAAAAAAAAAAACAAAACTTCACATGTCCTAATAGAAAGAGATTAGCACCTTGGTCTATACCACCATCTCTTAAAACAGTACTATTTTAATATTACCTTGTAATTTCAGCTGTTGGATTTTTAACTTTCGGTGCTGAGCCGAGCATTGAAAATCCAACTGTGCACAAGGCAAAGTAATATTAAAATATTACTGTTTTGAGAAATAGTGGTTGGGTAGTTGCTAATATATACTAGTAGGCCTACAAACACAATCTTATATAAACAACACACAGGCTTACGTAAGGTTCCTCATAGTGGTGATTACAATAGATCAGCTATGGTTCTAGAAAAACCACAGCCGCACAAAGACAAAAAAAAAGAGGTTTCTCATTGAATATAGATAGAATGTATGTGTCTAAGAAAAAAAGCATAGTTTTATTTTTAATCAACATCTTTTGTTCCAGTTTTCCAACCTGGAGACTCCAGGTTATGTTGGCTTTGCCAACCTACCCAACCAGGTGCACCGTAAATCGGTGAAGAAGGGCTTTGAATTCACTCTGATGGTGGTCGGCGAGAGTGGGCTAGGCAAGTCCACACTCGTCAATTCACTGTTCCTGACTGACTTGTACCCTGAACGTGTTATACCTGACGCTATTGGTAAGTTTAACATACATACATAAAGGCTTGCCCTTTTTCCCCTGAGGTTTTACAGAAACCACAGAATGCCACCTGCAACGATCCTTACATACTCAGTTCCCCTCAATCACACTCATACATCTGGTCATATAAGCATGTTGGTTATGGGTACTGCTCACCCAACCTTTCTGAAGAACCTCATCAATAAGATTAGTGTCTTTCTTGGGTGTCCTCGCCCTTGTTTCCACTCTCATCTGCCAAACATCCACTCAACATGTCTAATCTATTCTTTTCCAAGTTTAACATCAGGTCAAAATGTATTGTTGTGACAACATTTTGAAATATTATCACACGGGAACATTAGGTACATTTTCCAAGATAAAAAATATCCTATGTGTTATTCCACACTGCAATCTATCTCACTGTCCAGATCCATTCAGCCGTTCTGGCATGATTAAGTAACAAACATCCATCCATCAATCCATCCATCCTTCCATCCTTCCATCCAAGAGGATAATGAGATTTTGCTCCCTTTTCCACCACTTATCTGCACATAAGCATGGTTATAATTAGCTGTGGACGGTGGGTTAGGACTGATATTATATGTAGAATGGTAGTTAAGATAATCAAGAGCAGATCAGAAGTTAGATCTTCTAGGTTTGAAGCCATCTCAGGATTTTTGCTATGATCCTGCTTGAATGCAATTTTTTTTGTAGATTCAAAAGATCCTATCCGTTCCAATAAGTCACAGTTTTTGTGTTGATTTGCATGAAGAACTGGTTTTATTTATCCTTAGTCATACAAGCCTTTCATATTTTTACTCACACATATTTTTTTCATGTTTCATAAGTCATACATAACATCTATTTCATTTGTATGGTGGGTATGTGTTGTGATTTTTACTATTGAGCCTATAGTCCTGTACTATTATGACAACATGATAAATTACATAAACATTTTTATGAGGAAATATTATTAAACTTGTTATTAATGTTCATTTTACCTGTTATAGTATACTGCAGTTATCTAGTATCATAGTTTTCAAGTAAATAAACAGGAGAAACGAGAATAGAATCGTGTAGTAGTAGACCTCTTTGTGATGGAGCTTGTCCAGGGAAGTACTACCACTATACCTATTTTTGCCGCAAAGCAGCGTTGCCGTGTTTTGGTTTGACTGGTATAGGTGCCAATACCGGTGTAGTTGCAGGCACATGAGACATTTCAACTTTATCTCTGGGATGGCAACGCATTTGCAAGGCCTCTGGTATTGCAGATGTCCATAAGCAGCGGTAACCACTTAACATCATCTCGACATATTGAAAAAGAAAACTGCCAAAGAATGTAAAGCTAAGGGCCTGTGCACACCACGTTTTTTAAACGCGCCGGTGACGCGCCTTTATAGCGATACAGACGCGATACGCACGCGAGTCAGACAAAATCAAACTGCACTGTGGCGTGAAAAACGCGCGTCAACGGCGCGTTTAAAAAACGCGGTGTGCACAGGCCCTAAAGCAACATGACATTTTTAGAGAAGACCAATCAGACGGTGAAGCTGGACGCTTCGACTGTGGAGATCGAAGAGCGTGGAGTGAAGCTGCGTCTCACTGTGGTCGATACTCCTGGCTACGGTGACGCTATTGATAACACCGACTGTTTCCGGGTAAGTCAAAACATACACTCACGCCTGTATCCCCCGCAGGGTTAGGCAGAGGTGTACCAATGCACAGTCAACAAAACTAATAGGTATACAGGCAATATTATTCATCATTCTACTACACTGTCAATATTCTTTTTTATTGTATGCGTATATTAATTCCTTTTTGGAATGCGAATGTGGAAAAAGATTTATTTTTAAATACGGGGCACTTGTGGTTAGTAATACGGAATAAAAAGCGTATAAATAGTATTGTGCCTTTGACTATGAATATAATTGGAGCCCTATATTACGCCTTAGCCTTTTTTTTAAGGATGGGAAATCATCAAATGAGTTTTTCCGCACTGGGCGGAGCGGAAGGGAGTGTCAGACTCTTACTGACTAAAACCCATCCGTGTTCCTCCTAATGCCCTTTACGTGTCAGGGCCGCGGTAATTATTTCGAACAAATTCCGCAATATCACGCCTTAGCCTATATAGTAGTACTTACGGCCGGCTTTATAGTGTGATTATTTATTTATTTCATTGTTTCTAAGACAATATCGACTTAGGTATTTGAAAAAGAAACGATGCAATATGGTGCATTCTTTGACGTACTGCGCTCGATTCAAATAGCGGGATG
This sequence comes from Caradrina clavipalpis, assembly GCA_932526535.1. Taxonomy (NCBI): domain Eukaryota; kingdom Metazoa; phylum Arthropoda; class Insecta; order Lepidoptera; family Noctuidae; genus Caradrina; species Caradrina clavipalpis. Next base: position 6,099,285 of record OW052106.1, on the reverse strand, counting down.
TATGCCGCAGTAACCGCATTGGAGTGACCGCGCAACCCATTCATTATTCAGTATCTCGACCAACAACCTCATCATATCTTGCATTTAGACGGAACGGAGACAAATAAATGTAATTTATTTATAGATCGTTAGTAATGTACTAATAATTATAATCTCGGGACAATATTAGAAGTTAAGATTAGATTTGACGTTTCTCATTTTACATACCGAGATATCATTGTATCAGAATCGGATCCCTAATTCCATATAATTCCATATAATTCGATATATTTTAGACTAGCTTCTGCCTGCAACTTCGTCCCCATTGTAGTCAAGTATAGATGGTATAGGCGTTTTATTACCAAAAAACAAAAAAGGCCACTTCCAACCGGTCCTTTTGGTAATCTATAGAGGAGGCCTATGTCCAGCAATGAACGTCCTACGGTTGATACGATGATGATGACGATGATGAAGATGAACTAGATTCAATGCTTTTTTCCTGTGTACGAAGTTCAAAAGTGCCTTTTAATGGTCTAATTGACGTAAGTGATTTGACTTTGACTGCGTCGTTGATATTATCATCTGCTTAGCCTTTTGCCAACTATGTTGAGGTAGGCTTCCAGTATAACCGGACGCATAGCTGAATACCAGTGTTTTACATGAAACGACTGCCTATCTGACCTCCACAATCCAGTTACTGGGCAACGCGACACATCTTGGTTAGACTGGTTGCCAGAACTTCTAAATTATCAATAGTTAAGCTTAAAATTCATCACACACAACAATGTACTCGTAATGAAGAAAATATGTACGTAAGTAGCGTATATGCGAAACAATGTGAAAAACGTTTGTTTGTTTACAGTCGATAATTCAATACATTGACGAACAATTTGAGCGATTCCTGCGCGATGAGAGCGGACTGAATCGGAGGAATATTGTGGATAACCGCATACACTGCTGCTTCTACTTCATATCGCCGTTTGGACATGGGTAATTAATCTTTACATAGTAAACAAACAAAGAAAGTAACAAAGTCGCTCCCGCTGTATGTACGGTCAAAAAAGACATAAGTAACCGGCCCGTCTAATATAGTTGAAGTTTTCTTTCAAACCAGTGGCCATTTTTAATTGAAAGTTAATTTAATTAATTAATTGTTTATTTTATATTAATAAAAATAAAATTAATTATGGCATAATTGCCAAGAGCCTCGACCAACACCTAACGAGGCTCTCGTTGGGCGGTAGGATCAAGGGCTTGATTCAGAAAGCGATTAATTTCCATATATTTATTCATAATACATATTAATTACATTTAAAAATATAAAAAATAGTAGCCCACCGGCGTCGGAAACAGGATCCAAACCACCGATGGTCAGGCCTACTGAGAAAGGAATCTCCTAACAATACGCACCGTGTCTAGGAGTACCGCTTTCTGAATCAAGCCCTTGATCCAACCGCCTAACGAGAGCTATTATGCCATAGGCTGGCACGACTATCGGCACAATGATTGCCGTATTCACATTCCACATGTCGACAACCTCGCGAGCTAGGTCAAGATACTTATAATTATTATTTATGTAAATTTTATGTTTGAAAAACCAGGCTGAAACCTTTGGACATCGAGTTCATGAAGCAACTGCACAATAAGGTCAATATTGTGCCGGTCATCGCTAAAGCCGACTGCCTCACTAAGAAGGAGGTGCAGAGGTTGAAGACCAGGGTAAGTGACACACAGACAGAGGCCAGCACATTAAGCTACCACCATACCATCACGCCTGTATTCCCCGGGTTAGGCAGAGGTGTAACCGATGTATATCCACAGTTCGCCGGGATGCTAATAAGTCCCATGTAATAAGGGATGAGACTATTGCCAATAACTGGGCACAAAACCTAACTCCGAGCTGCTACAAAGAATTTTATAGAATAATATACATGCATATGGCGCACACACATACACACACACAAAGCTAGCGCTAATGTTTGATCTTTATGTATGTATGTCGACTTATATGTATGTATTTCATCTGTACCCTCATAACTTCTAAACTACTTATCATAATTCAACAAAGGTTTTTAAAAGCAAATTTTATTCTATAGGTCATGGAAGAAATTGAGCGCGAGGGTATCAAGATCTACCCCCTCCCTGATTGTGACAGCGATGAAGACGAGGACTACAAGGAACAGGTCTGTTAATATCCTGTGAACAATCTTTCATTTCCATTCATTATGACATTAGATTAGACTCGGAATGGATGTGTCACCGTAAAATTGTAAAACCAGTTAGAATATAATTTATCTCGCGAGATTGTAGACTCGGAAGATTGTGAACTGTAACATACTGCTCACAATTAAACACATAATTTTTTGATAGATTATAATCCATCGAAGAGAAACCGTCAAATTGTGATATCCACATATACTTTTTGACAACCCCTCCCGGACTTCCCTCAGACGCCCTCTAAACTAGGACAAATCCGGAGAAACTCAGACGGATGGCAAGCCTTTATAATCTAACTGGTTTTACAATTTTTCAGTGACAGATATACCATTAAAAATACTTTTTTTTCAGATGTTGTACTTTATGTTCTACCTTAGAAAGTAAATACATACACTATATTTGCTTAAAAACGGGGCAACCCTAATGAAGACAGATTCCCATCACCACCAACCCTCGTATTCTGCATCACCCAGGTCCGTCAACTAAAGGCAGCAGTGCCATTCGCGGTGTGCGGCGCGGGTCAGCAGCTGGAGGTGCGCGGGCGCAGGGTGCGCGGCAGGCTGTACCCCTGGGGGGTCGTGGAGGTCGAGAACCCCGAGCACTGCGACTTTATCAAGCTCAGGACTATGCTCATGTGAGTTTCACTGTCGTGTAATCTATACTAACATTCATCATCATCATATCATATGTAGTGATGGCCCAGTGGTTAAGGCGCCCGCCTCTCTTCCACGAGGTTGTGGGTTCGCAACCGGGCACGGGAAAAAACCAATGTGACTTATTCTGATTCATATGTAGTTTCTAAGTTTATCTTGGACATCACCGACATCGTAACCATGTCAGAGGCCCTAGAGGCGGTTTAGAAACTGACACTAGGATGTGTGGGGTCGTTGCAGCTTACTGCCAACATTATTCCTGAGTAACATAGGCTATATAACATCACGCTACGACCCACAAGAGCGAAGCAATAACTAAAGACTTAACGCGGGCGGAAGCTAAAGATAAGTTGGTTGCATAGGCTTGACGTTATCATAATTACTCATTATGACCACTGCTCAAACAACGTACAGTATTTTTTTGTACTATGCCTACTAGTATTGTGATTCACTATATAATATATGGCAGCAAACAATAAGTTGTGAGTAATAGTAAACAGCGGCTGTTGGACTGTCAACTTGTTTAAATTTTTTATGACACATTAAAATCTCTCCTTTATAGTATAACGTGTATATGTTACCGGCCAAACCCGATTTCAGGACAAACTAGTTTGGTCTAGGCTAAATTAGTTCTTCCTATACGCGATAGGATTAACTAGTTTAGCCTAGGCCAAACTAGTTTGTCCTAAACCCGATAGGATAAACCAGTTTAGGCTAGGCCAAACTAGTTTATCTTGATATAAATACGCACACTCTAGAATAAACTGGTATAAGGCATAAGGAAATGGTAACACTACGTAGATTTACATGATAAACGTTACTGAAAACTGGAAAGGAAGCAGAATATGCAATTTTGTTTATTTGGAAGACAGTTTTTTCAGTTATTTTGATTTATAAAACTAAGCTTCTTAACCGATTTTGATAAAATTTGTATAGGACCACCTCTGAAGTAGAGCCTAGGATCAAAATCAATTCATAATTGGCATTTTAATTCATTTTGTGCCCGGTTAATGGCAATAGGCTCGCCCCCTATTACATGGGACCCAAATATACCGGCGAACTGTGGGTGTACATTGGTACACCTCTGCCTAACCCTTCGGGGAATACAGGCGTGATGGTGGTCATAATTGGCGGACTGACCGCGTAATAAACATAACAAAAAAAAAACCATAGTCAAATTGAGAACCTCCTCTTTTTTAGAAGTCGTTTAAAAATGGGCACTGGCACACGCTCTTCAGATGAGTTGTAGGATTATAGTGTGACGTTTAACGTATTCGGAGCAGACATTTCGCTGTTTTACAAAGTATTCATTCTAAAGTAGCCGTAGTCAATACAATGAAAACTGCGTTCGAATATTAAATATTTTTCTTTATCCACAATCATTCTAGAAGCAACTTACTCTACAAAGCAATATAGTTGATATTTGTTCAACTGGAAATAACATGTAGTTGAAAAGATGACTTGCTTGCAGTACCCACATGCAAGACCTGCAGGAAGTAACTCAAGAGGTCCACTACGAGAACTACAGGTCCGAGCGTCTCGCGCGCAGCGGACAGGTGCCCAAGCGACACACGTGAGTACATTCACTGGATCCACTTCTACAGATAGACCGAACTGGTTTCTTGATTGGTATAATCGGTGAGTTTCTGACTGAACTAGAAATAATGAATGAAAGAAAAACCGTTTATTCGCACATAACGTAAAAAATTTAGTTTACAAAAGCCTTAGACAAAAATAAGTTGGTAACACCACCTCTGCGACTTTCTCAAGCATAAGGGCTTTCTAAGTTAATCTTGGACATCTTGGATAACATTGACATCGGTGAAGGAAAACATCGGACGGAAACCTCAACCACGCCAATCCGACTTAATCCACTTAGACCGAGCGACCCATACATGGGTATCGAAAAATAAAAAATTCTACCGTCATTATATGATTTTATTAAAACAATTGATAAATAAAAAAAATAGAAAAAAAAAATAGAAATAGAAAAAAAAAAAAATAGAAAATAGAAATGGAAATAGATTGGTAGAAAATGCCCAAGGCATTAAGTCCGCCTTTGTACGGTGTATTTTTACATTTGTGCATTAAGTTTTAATAAATAAATAAATAAATAAATATATATTTTTAGAATCGTCAGTTTCGTAAAAAAAAAAGTTTCAGGTTTATGTGGGTTAAGCAAGTGTGGTGCTCAATTTTCTTGCCTTCTCTGTATGAGACCTCTTTGCAATCTACCTTCGTATTTAATTATTCCAATATTCAAATCTTTAAAACCTCATATAACTTTTATGTGTCTGGTGAGCTTAAATAGCGGTCAAGACGCAGAAAAATTGCACCGACACCTTGACTCCAATTAAATTCAATTATTAGGCTAATTAATTCAAGTAGAGAACAACAACAATGTACAGTCAACAAAACTATTTGTTATACAGGCAAAATTATTCATCTTTCTACTACACTGCCAATATACATATTTGTATGCGTAATTACTTTTTAAGCTTATGGCACTCTCAAGAGAGTTATTAAAAAAAAATACTGCTCAGCACACTCAACATTGTTTAAAAGTAATCGCAAGTAAGCTGCCTGTATGCCGGGGCTGCGGGTTGTTCGAAAGAGATACCGCGCCCCCGGAACGCAAAGGGCACATGAAGGAACATAGACGGGTTTTAGTCAGTAAAAGTCTGACACTCCCTCTCGTCCCGCCCAGGGCGGGGGAAGTTACTCGATGATTTCCGGTATATAAAAAAAAAAAAAAAGTAAGCTGCCTGTATACCAAATAGTTTTGTTGACTGTACACAAGTGGCTACTGTGTACGCTAATTCCAAGCCATAATGCTTCGATTAACATCGTTTACGCGAACACTTGGTTCACTTTCCCTGTATCGCATTCCTTTTTCATATTATTGCAATGATTCGAATCATTCATGTATAGAAACATGCAAGCATTGTGAGCATGTATGCAGTGAAAAGGCTGTTGAAATATGCTGACTATATGCATGTGAGATGTCGTATAGTAATACCAGCCTATTACTGTTCCTGCAAGGCAAAGGCCTCTTCTTAAACAGAGAAGAAGCATTGATCGCCACGCTTGCTTAAAGCGGGTTGGCAATTTTAGATTTAAATTAATTATAAGTTCAGGTATCCTCGCGATGAGTTCCTTCACCAATGTCAATGATGTCCAAGATAAACTTAGAAAGTACAGTCACGAGCATCAACATGTATACACGTAGCGACATTCTAAAGCAGTTTCTGCCCAAAGGATCGATTAAAATATAGTGGTGTTACGAATATCATATTCTGGATCCTATATTACTATGAAATCGATCTTATCTCAACGTTGCAATTGTTCATTCACGAGAAAATTGCTTTTCATTTTTGCCAAGTGTATACATTTTTTTGCTCGTGACTGTACATATGATTGAAAAAGTCTTCATGCTGTCATGCATCACGATCATGCCAAAGCGATGGGTATTATATTTATTTATTTTATATTTATCTTCAGTTACAACTATCGTTACAGGTACAGCCCAATGCAATAGCGAAGCAAACCTAATAATAACTTATTACAAAAACTAAAAAAAAACTAGCTTCTCAAAAGTCTGGTAGTATTTTTAATCACTTTTATTCATTACTTTCTCAACGTAATGAGCCTGCCTATTTTATACGATATATATTTACTATTTTATTTTTCCTTTTTGTAAATAAAGATAACTATCAATCTGTAGGTCTACTGAAAGCGGATTGAGTGAGGCCGAATCTAACGGAATGACGAACGGAGAAGACACGGGCGACCGCGAGCGCGTGCTCCGTGAAAAGGTAAGTCGGTTAACCCATTCCATAGTATAAAGAAGGGAAGTAAGTTATCTTCATACAAACGCAGCGCGCGCGGCTTGTATGTGTGCGTCATAGTATCTACGCGTTGCCGCACGCACACTTAACAAAATCTCGACCTGTTTCTCAGTGCGCCAGTCGGGGCTAACACCGCATGAGATTCGCGCGTCACGGGTTTCCGGCACCGCTTAATGAATGAAAAATGTGTGATAATCGCAGGAGAACGTATTGCTGTGTGTTGGGTTGTCTTAATAATTCATCGATTCCAGAATTATCTCTATTCAGATTAGCTATTGAACAGGAAAGGTAAACAAGTCACTTATTTAAGCATATAATTTTTACTTGATGATGAGATGCCTACTTACCTACTTAGTTTTTGTTGTAAGTATTAGTTTTATATCAGACAGAGGAAGTAGGTAGACCTACCTACTTCCTCTGTCTATACTTCCTATGCATTAGGTACCTTTGATCTGTCAATTGATTTGCCGCTATTGCTTTGTTTACGTTTAGTCAATAAATGTGTAATAATAATAATCGTTTAAACGTCGTAAAACCGACCTCACAAACCCAGACAATACAAGTAAAAAATACAACTTCCCGACCCTTGCCAATTTATAAATACTGAATTAAAATTTAGCTAAAAGTGACAACCCTGAGACAGTAGGCAATTATATCGCGGATTGGGCCGGAGATAGCCTACTTCCCCTCTTTATACTATGCCCATTCCGTGTGGGCAACGCACATGCGCGTCAGAAAAACGCGCATGCGCGTTCCCGCACTGAATGGATTAAGGCCTGTTCCACCAACAGCCATGTTGGAAAATTTACGTTCAATTACTTGACTTATCATTTCACACTTTGCCGGGGCTGCGGGCTGTTCGAAAGAGATACCGCGCTCCCGGAACGCAAAGGGCCCAAAAGGAATATGGATGGGATTTAGTCAGTAAAAGTCTGACACTCCCCCCCCCCGCTTAGGGCAGAAGATGAGGAGAAGTCATTGGATGGTTTCTCATCGGTAAAAATAATAATTAAAAATAAAACATTTCACACATATTCTGTTTTTTTTTTATATATCTGGTAAATAGTGCCTGCGGAAAAATGTAGTTGAATGGTGGTGACAGTGAGAGGTAACACTTATCTGTTACTCTCTCTTTCTGTCCATCTAGTAAACTATATCTCATTTCTCAAAAAAATAAATGCTAAAGTTCAGGGGTAAACTTGCAGGAGGCTGAATTGCGTCGCATGCAGGAGATGTTGGAGCAGATGCAGCGTCAGATGAACCTGCAGGCCGCCAGTGGGGCTAGTACCACCACCACAGCATAGTGCACGCGCACCGCACAGGTAACGTGGCCTTGATGACGTCACTACGCACATACAAACACATATGAAAACGTTGATTACATTTGGATATTCAACGTGTCAATTAGAGTTAGTTCTGCAAAAACGAAACAACACGCATCAATTCCCATTTTTCGAAGTCATTATAATCATCGCTAATTTTAATAGCAGCAAGCAATCGCTTCGAAAGACCCAACAGCTGGTGTCAGCGCGCCGCCCGCAAGCTGTCGTCTTTTTATATTGTCACTTGTAACTTGAATGACAAAGAGTTCGAAACTGTGCTGTCATAAAGAGGAACTTATGCCGTTGCAATAACACCAGCCTATAACTGTCCCACTGCAGGGCAAAGGCCTCTTCTCATACAGAGAAAGCACGAGCATTGATCACCACGCTTGCTCAAGACTGATTGGGGATTTGAAACTTATATTCATTACACACAAGTCCAGGTTTTCTCACGATGTTTCGTTATGTGTGTCATTGCAATAATGTACTATTTTTATCCAACAGTTGGACATTAGTACGGCTGTCCAACTGCCGGCGACGTGTGACTTCGTCAACTCGATCCTTCGCGCCATCCCCTATTGCGTTACTTCCAACTAGATGTAACTAATACAACTGTCGTACCTCCTGTAACGTTCATACAAATATATGGCTCGCTGCTAAGATTTAAAAATGATATTAGATGTGTTGAGATTATTGTTATAAAATCGCCTAAGTAGACTTAGTTTAGTCGTAGTAGCAGTTCCCATCACTAGAAATGAGTGTTGCCATGTAAACTACTAAGGTTGTGTTGCGGTAGCGTTCATCCAGTGCTTGCGAGCGTAATTTGTGAGCGATCCTGGATGAACGATAGTGCGATATTACCTTTAGGTTAATAAACCCTTGTGAGGTCTCCTAGAAATTCCGTCAGTTAAAATTAAAATAAGTATTTAAAATAGTTACGTGCAATACTCATAAAGCATTCGTAGCTATGTATTTTTGTGAACATTACAGAATTAAGTATTATTTTCCTTTCATATTACTTTATAGGACGATTTTATTATAGGTATATCCATATCTATAGACAATAGATGTTTTATCTCTCTAGTATATTATAGTGTTAAGATAAATGCAATATTTACACAGTGCAGAAATATTCCATGTTTAATTTTAAGAAAGAGCACATTAACCGAATTTTAGGATTAATAGTGGTCGGGATGGGCCACTTTAAATCGACTACGAAGATATTTAACATTAGTCGATTTACATAACCTTTAAATAAATATGGAATACTTTGCGGAATCTCACTATGTCTACATCTGCGTTTACGTCTTATATAATTCCAAGAAAGTTTGAACTGAAAAGTGATGAACAATATAGAAAACACAACATGACATTTATTTAGTCATTTTATAGTGACATTTACGCAGACTTTGCTGTTGATTTCGGTCTAAAATTATATTATACTTCACTTCGAATAAATGTAACGATAGGTTGTTAATAATGGCCCCATGATTTTGATCTGACATGCATTTATTATTATTTATCTGTGCCATTTCGTTCTTACCATTATTTAATACCTTGGTAAGTAAATCCCGTATTTTTCAGTTATGTCAATTAAAAAGTGTCTGAAGTTTGTTTAACTAATATAGTATAGACTATTGTGTAACTATACTATGGATTCAGTGGTTTGATACCAGTAAGGGCAAACGCTAACTGACGTCGCGCTATGGCATGACATGGCATTTCTGATCAAGTCCGTGGTCAAGTCTGTGATTTTTATCCTTATTTCAATGAGTTTAGAATTCATATTACTTTATTTCTATACAATCATACCGCGGCAAGCATCGGCAAGAAACGGCTTGTCACCGCGTCCCGCGAGCCACTTTGGTCACAGGATTATGACAGCTAAACTAATTGAAATAAGGTTTAAGTTTCGGAATTGATGCCACGACGTGCCGCGGCATTTCGCGACAGCAGACAGCGCCGGCCCAAAAGTTAAGATCTTTAAAAATAGATAAAATTTGCGAGATTTTCTTACCTATTGAGACGTTAATATTGTCTATGCATTTCTCACTCATGACAAAAGTATTATATTTTTTACTTTGATGACTGACATATTTTATTGAGTATTCCATTTTTTTTGTATTGTCAATTTACTCTTTAATATTAGGAGCTTAGAATAGTGTCCTACTAGATAGTTGCATGAAAATATATTATTATTTTTAAGGAATTATTGAAGTGATTGTATCGAATAGAAGGCTGAAAATGCTTTTGGAAAGTCTAATTGAATTGAGTTATCATATTATAACTTTAGTAGGTACTTAAAATTCTTAGTATCTCATATATTTAGAATTTATTCCCACGTTGGTGCATTTATTTTGTACTTTAATGATATTGATAATTGATAATCTACCCATTGTTCTAAAGTAATTAACGAATCGAATATAAATCTAAAAATCCTAGAAGTTAAATTGGTGCCAAAGTTTCGAAATATTATTTAAAAAATCATTTAATTTAAAAAGTGTTAGTTTCAGGATTGTTTGATTGTGAGTTATTATCTACGTACCCATGTTATTTTTATGTAAAAGGAACTTCTGTGTAATCATATTTTTATAGTAAATATAAACAAATCATACCAATTTGTGTTTTTATTTATTTCGTGCCTGTAACTTGCATCACTTCTTCATATTGAAGTTTGTCAGTCTTGCTTATCAAAAGCAAGGTGAAATAAGAAGCTGCGCTCGCTACGCCTGTGTTATGAAGTGCTGCTATCTTTATGAACTACTGTTATTCGCTGCAGAAAGAGATGTATTATATTACCTAAAAAAAATATTCTTCAGGCCGATTCCGGCTCTTCTATAACTATTGAGAGCTCTTCCTTATTATGAGAATATAGTAGTATAGTATAGTATTGTCTATACAGAATATAATTTCATGCCGGATTGATGCATTCAAGACCAACATCTTGCAGGAAATTACGTTATTTAAAAAAAATGGCGTAATTAGTTAAAGCCCGAGAAGCTGCATCTACCAGTTGCCTTTGCCCGCCAGTCCGTTAAACTGTGGTTAAACTCCTCGTTAGCTTCGTACAACGCTTGATAACTGATGTCGAACATGAGGAAACTAAAACCTTAAAATGATTCCATTGAGTGCTTTTTTCCTTATTTTTATTTTCAAGTTCGAAACACTTTTCTGCGCTACAAAACAGGGATAGCTGACGTGGCTCAAAATATTGCCCGATTTAAATGGGGCTGGGCAGGACATGTCTGCTGCATGTTGGACAAACTGTAGGCCAAAGTAGCACAATGCTAGTGCCCCGAGACAGTGAGTTGGGGTCGCGGCAGGCCAAGGAGATGGCGGGACAAATTGGATAGAGTCATACAAAAGTAGAGGGATGAGGCGTTGAAACGAGCACAAGTGAAGGGAGGCCTTTGCCCAGGAAGGGGACAGAAAAGGCTAATAAAAAAAGTAGGCACCAAAAATAAGTAAGCGTATGATAGTAATAATACCAATGAGTCTTTTTTTCAAATTATTATACTCTCGATGGAGAAAACGCCGTGCTATGAAGCCTGAAATCTTCAATTCGCCTCAACACGCGTGGTGATTAGGGCTCATAGAGTAACTTTTTTAACACGCTTTTTAATTATTTTTTTATACCGCTGAAGGTGGCAAACTTGCTAACGAAGCGGTTACCGTTGCCTATGGACATTCAAAACTCCTTTCTTGAAGAACCCCATCCTTTTGTAAGAATGAAAAGATTTAGAGTATTTTCCTCCGGCATGGTCGCTGGAGGAAAATAATAGGCTGATATTATTTCATATACAAGGCCATTTAGAATTAATTGGCGAATCTTCACAGACGTGGTCAGTACCTATAAGAATATCTAAAATATAAGGAGGCCAGTAACCTCATATCGCGAGTAGAAAACAAATTAATTTCAAAAGATCCTTTCGGATCACAAACGCAAACTGAGTTACTCGTAAAACGAGGAGGATGGGATAGGATTTACTCAAGAGAAGCGGTTAAGCCTTCAAGTCTTACAGCATTTAACCATTAGCATTTAGGTTAAATGCTCTAGTTTCATAGGGTGTTCGTACTTCCCTAAGGTACCCACACACGAGTTTTATTGTCCTTTTAGTCGATTTTTTTCATATTCGATTTCGATAAAACAACACCAGCATGACATCATTGACATCTCTAATAAATTTGACAGCCACCAATGGCAAATGCTTTCGTCCGCCATAATCGTTAGCGAAATTTGTTATCAAACAGCAGGCGAACAAAATCCAAGTGTTTATAGTTTTGTAGTGAATAATGGCTATCGTGGAGGACGAAGTTAGAAATGAGTCAGAAGAGGAAAACGAAATAGAGGTGGTAGTGGAGGAGGACGAGCCTGATGTACCAGAAGATACTGACGACTCAGATGTATGCACGCCCGTACGATCCAATATTTGGCACATTACTTAATTGCATATTTCTTTAGAAAATTTTAGTTTTTTATAGGAGTTCACTATTTATTTGAAGGGGGGATTAGTTAATTTCATCTATTAGGTCAAATGATATCATTTTACGAGTAAATTGCTTGCTAAAAATCCTTTGTAACATTTGCAACTTACACAAACAGCTAACGTCGTATTTCTCTTATAGATTATTGACTTGGGTACTTTAACCGTTTTGATGCTCAGTAAACACTTTTTATGACCGACGAGTATCATAGTTACCCACTTTTAGTAAAAAAAATAATTGTAATTATGTTGAGTTGCTTGTTTGTTACAAGAAAAAGTAATTTCTGTAAATGTAAACAGTATGTACAAACAGAACGTAAACATTTATAAGTATACAGTCGATTGTCCGAACTAATTGGTGGAACTGGGTGTTCGGAAAACCGTATTTTTTTCGGATAATTGAACTATGATTTGGCCATACCTACATATTTACATATAATAATCCATAATGACAAATATGAATTAGACAAAAAAAGTGCAGATAGTTGAGTAATAAAACATGTATTCCATGAAGGTATGAGTACAATTGACAATAAAAAAAAATGTTTAAACATCTTTTGAAGACACCCACCCTCTAAAAGGACAGATGTAGTAGTTAGGATAAGCGATTGTTTGGTTGATTGACATTCATTTACGTTTGGATAAGTGACGCCTCACTATACTAACTACATACAACTCCACAATAATTAAAGTAACATACTTCAGAAGGAATAGAAGTAAATATTTATAAATGCTTGGGTTATTATAGGTACCTTTTCTTATTCCTAGTTCTATACTGTCTCGTCAATGTAGGGCTGCCGTCCGTCCAGGTTTCCCCGGATTTGTCCTAGTTTAGAGGGTGTCCAGGGGATGTCCGGGAGGGGTTGTCAAAAATGACCGGTAGAAACCCGGACACTTTTAGTTGAATTGAAAGATAGACCGATTAATTGAAAGATAAGCGATAAATAAAATAATAATAAAAATCCTGAGATGTCCGGGAAAAGAACTAAATTTCATTTAAATGTCCGGGGTTTTAAAGTTTTGGTCAATGGGTCGTCTTAGGGGTTGCTTGGCGTCGGCAATTTAGGCGATGGCAACCCTACGTAAATGTGACTGTCGTAAGATTATCAACTTAATCCTATTGTAAACATTGGATTAGGAAATACTCCTTTGTTTATGTCTTTCTAGGGTGTATGTGCATAATAGAAGACATAGTATTGTTGGAAGGGAGTAGGCAAATGGTTGATGCAGATTTATGTACATGTCACCGGAAAATAACAAGATCCGTAAGTTTATCAATTTACTAGGAAGTTTATAAACTTTCGTAAGATTCTAAACGGGAGATAAATTGTAATATTTTACGTCCACATTTTCGTAAATTTATCAATTTCCGACGTCATACGGTAAATTTATAAACTAACGAATATCTATTCGTAAGATTTTATATGGTTCGACCAATCACAGAAACTCTTTTAACCCGGCGACTCGGGGGTTGGGTCAAAATGACCCGAGACGTTTTTATTAGCTTACAGATTCGTAACTACACCACCGAAGTTGCTGCTTCTTTCAGTAGCTGGAGTTTATGAGTTGCATTAAGCGTTGTTTACAAAGAATCAGTTGAACGGCGACCATTCTTGGAGCTCCGAGAGCCCAAAGTTAAAAACGGGTAAAAAAGACCCACCCCGGTCTTGGTGTAACAATTTCGCGCCGTTTTTTCCGTATATGATTTTTTATTTTTTTATTGCGTTGGTGTCGTTTATATTCATTTTATGCTGGAACTATCGATTCTTGATAATTTATTTACTTTTTAGTCAGTAGATCGAAGAAAATAGCAGAATAACGGCATTTGATATAAATTCTAGAAAAAACTGACTCGGATGCCTTGTCATCTGTTCAGGAGTCTGCTGATAAAGACGATTGTGTCAGAGTGCATAGACATATCAGCGACATAGAGCAAGATATGTCCTGCTCAAAAAGACCGCGAAACAATCCACATATGTCATGGTTGCAATAAATATATTTGCCCTAAACATGTTGTACCTTTCTGCACTGATTACATCTACAACGATGATTCTGATAAAATTTTAGTCAGTTTTTTCTAACCCTATCTCAATTAAGTTTATACAAGTACAACAAAAAATTAAAGACTTTTACTAAATTCTAAAAAAATGTAAGGTTTAAGACAAGGATCGATAATTTCGTTGATTTTGACGTCTACTTCTTTTAAACGTTTAAAATTTTTAAATAATAATTCAGTACCAAAAAATCTTGTTTTATTTACTGAATCATATAACAATAAAGCCATTACTATATAATAATTGATAATTTCTTTTAAAAATGTCGAAATATCTTAGGTCAAAGTACCGGGTCGATTTGACCCACCCCCACGTCCGTGTAGTCATTTTCCACCCCCATGACGCCGGGTTAAATATACGATCTTTGAAATACGTAAAATAACACACTGCTCTCTGATTGGTCAATGTTCATAGTGGCAATGCTTGTGTCCATAGGAGGAAGGAGAAGTGACACGTGACAGCCAACCAATCAGATCGCGCGTAGCGTTTGATTACTGCTTACTTATTATTTTACGAGTGAGTTCAGTAAGTTTATCAATTTACGAAAATGTGGACGTAAAATATTACAATTTATCTCCCGTTTAGAATCTTACGAAAGTTTATAAACTTCCTAGTAAATTGATAAACTTACGGATCTTGTTATTTTCCGGTGACATACATACATCAAAAGATGCGGATGCAGATCTTAAATTTTAGTGGGAGCAGAAATAAAAAATTTGATAATTATATTTATTAAATGTAAAATTGGAATATTAAATTATATGATAATTAAAATGACTGTCCTTTACAAGATCAAGTCTGTTGTGTGTGTCATGTGACAGACCTTCATATATTAAACTTGCCCTACTGAGTAATAACAGTGTGCAAGGATCACTGGCTGGTGGTGTCAATAAAAGTCTATGTCTTATGCAATTGTAGACTCCAATTTTTGTTTTGTGACTCTGGTTTGTAGTTAATGTTCATGTACCGAATACATGGTGTATAATTATTGTCAATCTGTACTTTTTAATTTGCCCACATAAGCCAACAAGGCAATATTTTTTAATTTTTGAAGTAGTTGCTAAGGCCTATTATGTATCACTTTATGTAGTCATGGTGGGTGAAATTGGCGTTAGCGAGCCTTAACATATCAAACAGCTTCTGGCCACCACTTTGTTTGCATGAATTTGCTTATGAAAACTGAATATTGTTTGATAATAAAATATAGCCTATTGCAGTCAGGGATAATGTAGCTTCTTATTAGTGACACAATTTTTTTAGATGTTCCATACAACTTACACTATGCTAGATAGTTTCCCTTTTTTTTTGGTTCTTGTTTAAAATATTTTCATATGGTGAATCACGCACTGCCCCGCGCTACGCTCCGAGGTGCGCGGCGACTTAGCGCTGAGACTGCGCGTGAATACGTTTTCTGTGTTGCACTACGTGTGTTTTCTATACAAACAATGTAAGAACACACTCCCGCGCTACGCTCCGTGATGCGGTGTCGTGTGTGAATCGCCTAACTCATGAAAAACATTATCATACAAAAAATATTACATTCTGTTATTAGGATGAAGATGAAGATCTGTTGTTGGAGAAGAAAGTGGCGGAACTGGAACAGCGTATTACGGAGGACCCCTATAACTACGACGAACATATTGATCTGATTCAGGCTTTGTGGTAAGTCTAACGCTTGCGTTTAAAACACTAGCTTTTTGAGTGGAGTCCTGGGTTCGATTCCCAGGTCAGGCCAAAGTGTTATTCGGTTTTTTCTTTAGGAATTTCTCAGTAACAGCCCAGAGTTTAGAAGTTGGTGGTGTGACACTCCCATGCCTCGGAAAGCATGTAAAGCTGTTGGTCCTGCGCCTGATCTCTCTCTGGTTGTGTCGGATTACCGTGCCATCGGACTATGAAAGTTAGGAAAGAGGGATTGCACCTGTG
The DNA here is from genome assembly GCA_932526535.1 of Caradrina clavipalpis. Taxonomy (NCBI): domain Eukaryota; kingdom Metazoa; phylum Arthropoda; class Insecta; order Lepidoptera; family Noctuidae; genus Caradrina; species Caradrina clavipalpis. The sequence goes on along the minus strand of OW052106.1, from coordinate 6,082,805 downwards.
TTTGCACACACACTTGTGCATTATAATATCTCCTGTGTACTTGGCTAGTCTGTCATTAAGACTAGCTACCGTGGCCCGGAGTCGGTCTGTAGATACGTTTGCTCTTAAAATACTAGCCTGTGTACATTTTGCGTATCTCACAAAATATTATGTGGGTCCATACCAAGCTTACACATACCAATGTACAGCTAGCAACATAATATTATGTATAAATAAAAATATAATCATGTAAATGATATTTAAAAACATGTTTTTGATGTTTTTAAAGGTGATAATAGCCTGAGTAACATAATAAATTAAAATTTGCTTGTAAATAGAACAAGATCATTTATAAGCAGAAATGTAAAATAGATGTTTTAAATAAAGACATTTAAAAATCAAATCAATTGAATCAGTACCCTAGTAGCACTACGACTACGCTTATGACCGCGACTTCGTCTGCGTAATAACGCAACATTGTATAAAACATATTTGACTTCACAGACAATATAATTTTTGGGGAGAGTACAGTAAACTGTCTATGAATTAAGAAAAGTAAAACTATTTTTTATTTAAAGACTTAAGGTGTAAACATGTTTACACTTGGCAAAATTTAAACGCGATTTTCTCGTGAATGTACAATTGCAACGTTTAGATAAGACCAATTTCATAGCAGTATGGGATCCATAATATAATATTCGTAACACCATTACATTTTAATCAATTCTTTGAGAGGAAATTGCTTTAGAATATTGTTAAGGCTTTTTCTTTATTGTGTGGGCAGTAAGGTCTAACGAACCCACACACCTTAGTGTTAGAGTTTCTCAAGGGTCTCTGACATGGTTACCAGACCAATGTCAGTAATGTCCAAGATAAACTTAAAAAGTACATAATATGCATAAGAAAAAGTCACATTGGTACTTGCCTGTGCCTGGTTGCGAACCTCGTCCTTGAGAGGCGGGCGCCTTAACCACTGGGCCATCACAACACAAAACATGTTTATGCTTATGACAGTTGTAAGCATAAACCATTAGCAATACCAGCTTGATAGCAACAAACTATTTATCGTTATAGGGGTCTATCGTCCCTGGAGCGCTGGCGCTTAGCCTTCGAGCGTCTACAGCAGTACTCAACGCTGCGGTCGGAGCACTGGCTGCTGCGTCTGCAAACTGAGATGACCCTTGCGCACACGGACGAGGCGCGCGACTGTGTGGTGGAGTTGTTCCAGGAAGCTGCACTGGATGGTTACTGTAAGTACTTGGATGTACGACATTGAACAATGGCGCGGTTATTTAATTAATTTATTAAACTTTAAGCACAAAATTTATAAAATACACCGTACAAAGGCGGACTTAATGCCTTAGGCATTTTCTACCAGACCTCCTAATCACTTTTCAACTTTACGCTGACTTATAAAATTATAATAAGAGTGTTAGTAGAGCTCTTGCTGACTCCTTGATATAGAGCTCTCTCTCTCATCCGTTCTACTGACTAGTGACTATGACCATTGGATATAGTGAGAAATAGGGCATCTCAATTATGTTTTATGTTGCTTCAAAGCTCTTTTAATTTGGTGTTTTAATGAGCCATGACGCAGCCCCGGATCTACAATTTTTTCGAACCAGGGCAAACCTTTATAGTGGATCCCCCTCCCTTTAGTGTTTGACTGCCCCGTTGGTCTCGTGGTCGCAAGGGCGACTGCTGAGCAAGGGGTCCCGGGTTCGATTCCCAGGTCGGGCAAAAAGTGTTATTGGGTTTCTCCATTAGGAATTTCTCAGTAGCAGCCCGGAGTTTGGAAGTTGGTGGTGTGACACCCCCGTGCCTCGGAAAGCACGTACGTAAAGCCGTTGGTCCTGCGCCTGATCTCTTTCCGGTCGTGTCGGATTGCCGTCCCATCGGGCTATGAGAGTTAGGGAAGAGGGAGTGCACCTGTGTTTGCGCACACACTTGTGCACTATAATATCTCCTGCGTACGTGGCTAGTCTGCATTAAGGTTAACCGCCGTGGCCGGAATCGGCCTGGAGAAAAAATAAAAATACACCCCTTAGAATTGGGGCAACCATGACGTGTGCCTGAAGATATAATACCTTCTATTTATTAATAAATTGTTGCGTGTACACAGCCGTCTCGATCCTGAGCGAGTGGTGTTCGTTCGCGCTGTCGATGGGCAGCCCCGACCAGATGCGGCCGCTCCTGGACGACGTGCTGCGTCGGGGCGGCGCCGACCCCTTCTCCGGCAAGATCTTCTGGGACGCTAAGCTAGAGCTGGAGAGAGCGCATCTTGAGAATGCTGGGTTAGTACACTAAATAAAAAAATAAAAAAATCTTTATTCAAAAATTCAAAAAATAAAATACACAATAAAACTAAAAATAACAGTGTAGGTAAAATAATGTTAGATGCCTGTACTAGGATAATCCTGTGTCACAGGCTGCAGGAGCTCCAACATATGCTAAATATAGGACAGGCACACTATTTTATTTCTTCTAATTTTATTGAATAGCAGTCAAGCTGACGTCCCACCTGATGTTAAGTGATCACCGATGCCTGTAGACATCTGCAATAACAGAGGCTTTGCAAATGTGTTGCCATCACAGAGAAAAAATTTAATATCTCGTGTGCCTGTAATTACACCGGCACCCACTCATATAGTCATATATAGGCTAATCGATCAGCTGCTGCGTGGCTTGTCGCGGGTTCGATTCCCGAACGGAAAAAATGGTATGGTGGTAGTACTCACACAGTACACCAGGCAATGCAGGTGGCTAGTTCTTTTCAGGGTTAAATTATTTCTTTTATTTTTGACTATTATCGTCTTTATTTCCTTAGTCACAAGCTTGATTTTTGCCAAGACTGACATGGCTAATTAGAAAATCTTGTAATGAACAGTGCGAAAGACAGCGAGGAGTACAAGACGCAGTTGTCCCGCGTTCTGTGGGTACTGGAGGAGATCGTGTCGCGGCCTCTGTTGAGGGGAGAGGACGCGTTGCCGAACATGGAGGAACTCGCACGCGCGCTGCATGATCAAGCCTATGTTGATAAGGTAAGGAGAAAATAAACTCGTTAGCCTAGTGATCCTAACGCGACTGCTACGCTAGAGGTCTTGGGTTCGATTCCCAGGTCGAGCAAAGTGTGTGTTTCTATGAAATTCTCAGTAGCAGCCATTACCCGGTTAATGGCAATAGGCTCGCCCCCTATTACATAGGGCCTAATACATAGGGCCTAATACATATTGGTGGACTGTGGATGTACATTAGTACACCTCTGCCTAACCCTTCTGGGAATACAGGCATGATGGTATGTGTGTTCTATAATCCATTGTAAAAAAATCAGAAAATCCAGTAACCAGATTTTCTGCATAACGGGGAAGGCTGGTTCCTTTATAAAAAAATAAATTCTGCCCGTGACTCCGTCCGTGGAAATTAAGCCAAGTCATAAAACACAGCCTGTGACACTCGGCAATAGTGTGGCTTTATATCACATTACTTCTAGAGATTACCTCTTACATTAAAAAAAACGACGGGTTGCACTCCGGGAGTGGCAGAAGTGAAAACTTGAATATTAACGTTGTGAATTTTTGATATTTTGGAATGGTTAGGGAATAATTTTGCACGAATTGCTATAATTATCATTATAAAAGTACTATCATTTATGTGGTAGAATACAATATTTATTTATTGCGCTATCGTACACAAACATGACAATTCGCGTCAGGTCACGTGTCCTGACGCGAGTTTAACATTTTTTACCCATTACAAAAAATGTGTAGAACGCCGCTAAAGAAGTTTTCACTTCAAAAAACAATCAAAATTGTTCCCTTTACCAGACTATTACTGTTCCTTTGCAATGGCCTCTTTTCATACAGAGAATGCATGAGCATCGATCAACACGCTTGCTCAAAGCGGATCGGCGATTTCCAAATTATATTTATCTAGATCTTTTTCTAACGATGTTTTCTTTCACCAATATCTTTGTGTATGTGTTCTAGGTAAAGAAGCAGCATGAAGCAGCATCAGACTTCTTAAACAAAGTTATTCCATTCGAAGACAAGTTGCTGACTTTAGAGTAAGTCCAATAATTACTTTATTTATTTATTTAATCTGTGTGCTTTAAAAAATAAAGGCGGTCTTAATCAGACAGTCAACCAAAGGTGCTAAAGAGATAATTTTATGTAACAACTAGCGAACGGCCCGCGACTTCGTCGGCGTTGCTTATTTCACACGCGTTAAGTTACGTCTTTGGTTAATGTTCCGCTCCCGTGTGTCGTAGCGTAATGTTATATAGCCTATGACGCTCACAAATAACGTGGCTTTCTAAGGTTAAAAGAATTTTCAAAATCGGTTTAGTGGAACAATAGATTTCCCCCTACAACCTCACAAACTTTACCTTTATAATATTAGTAAAGATTTACTATAAAATTTATCATATATGTAAAACATTGTATTTGTGTGTTCAGGAACCCAGTTGAAAAATGCCAAGTGTACCAGGATTACATAGATATGGTGAAGGAGATGGCTGTAGAAGACAAGTATGCTGAATGCGACTGTAATGGAATATTGAGGGTGAGTCTTTCAATAAATATAGCACGCAATTTATTAATAAAATACATCACAATAAATATTAGTTACTAAAAAAAGCATCCTCCAAAATCAATCATCCTATGGTCCTTAACGCGACTGCTATGCGTGATGTCTTGGGTTTGATTCCTAGGACGAGCAAAGTATTTTTGGGTTTTTCTATGTCAAAAAAAAAAAAAAAAAAACCGTCCGGCGAACTGTGGGTAAACATTAGTACACCTCTTCTTAACCCTTCGGGGAATACATGCATGATGGTATGTATGTATGACACCAACAATCATCCTACATGCATATTTAAAATCTTAATGTTCACAAATGAATATTTCCTACTTCCTAGGTACTGTACGACCGTGCAACCACAGACTGCATCAGCTGCGAGTCGTCGTACGACTTGCTAGTCGCGTTCGCACGCCACTCGCACGCGCACTCGTCGCGCAACACGTACGCGCGCGTACTCGACACGTGTACACGACGCTGTCCCCGACGAGCCACCTTCTGGGTGCTTAGTATGCAGCAGGCTGAACATGAAGGGAAGGAGTTTGAGGAGGTACGTTCAAATTATTCAACCCTCGCAAATAAGAGTAATAGGTTTAAGAAGCGAAGAGAAGAAAGAAAGAGAGAAGAAAGAGAAGGGAGTCAGTGATAGTATGACGGTTGACAGGTTGGCATGGAAGAAGAAAACATGTTGCGCCGACCCCAAGTAACATGGGGTAAGGGCAGGAAGATGATGAGGTTTAAGAAGCCACTTAACGAAAACGAAAGTTACATGTTTTTCCTTCATGGCTTTTTTTGGACTGCTCCATCATCATCAATAATCATCATCATAGCCTCCCCCATAGATTTTCAAAAGGACTGGTTGAAAGCGGCCTGCGTCCAGCGTCTTCCTGCGGTCTTAATCAGGTCGCCATCACACTGGTCGTACTGGACCATTCCTTGAAACATTCTGCTCTCAAATTTCTTTTTTTTTACGAAAGCCTATAGGCAATCTAATGAGAAAGTATTTGAAATATGTATTAATTTTAATATTTAGGGCAAGATTCATAATTTATTTATTAAAATAAAATTACAACGTTTTCCGTAACACGCTGTATTTTTTTTTTATACCACTGAAGGTGGCATACAAGCTTACGGCCCGCGTGATGTTAAGCGGTCACCGCTGGCTATGGACACTTGCAACACCAGAGGCATCACTCGTGTGTTGCCGACTCCGTAAAAACCTCAATACTCCTTTCTTGAAGAACCCCATGCTGTAATCTTTTGGGAAAACCCTAGCAGGGAGCGCATACCACAACCTAAGCGTACGTGGGAGGAAATTTCACTGAAGCTGTACCGTACGGGACCATTTGGGTTCTAAGGTGAGGATGGGCCCCCTGCCGATGGCGAGAGGGGCGATGGTATAATGTGGCCGTTGGCATCATTTCAAATAATTCCTCGGAACACAGCCCATTGTACAGGCGGTAGAACACACACGGAGGCAAAGTCCCTCCTCAGTCTTAAAGATTCAATACCGCCTGTGAGCATGCGATCGTCAATAATCTGTATATACCCTTTCCATAACACGCTGTATTATCGCTTCCAGATAAAGACCATGTTCGAGACGGCGCTGTCGAAAGGCATGGAGACGTACAAACAGAACGAGCTGCTGTGGATGGGCTACCTGGAGTACCTGCGCCGCCGCACCGAGCTCGACAACGAGGAGGATGTGGAGACGCTACGGCGGACCTTCAGACTGGCTTGGGACTCACTTGCCGAGGTATAAAACACGTAGCGACATCTATCACTCAACATGCGAACTACTGCGGCAAAACTGACGTTGCTTAGATCGCGCTATTAAAGTTCTCTGCGATGTTAGCATATTATATACAAAATCCTAACCACAACTAGGGTTTAACCCTGGCTGGAGGCCTTAATTTCTTAGGCAACCACAGGAAAGTCCGGTCAAACAATACACAACCTCCTAGGATGAACTGCGAGAAGCAATGCCGAAAAAAAAAAACAACCGCCGGGCAGTAACCCACTAGACACAACACCCGATCCTACACCCTGTGTCTCATACCTCCCATACATGACTCAAAGGACCCATGCTTATTTCTTTTTTAAATAAAAACTTTGCACTAGAAATTTCTCCTGTATCGTGAGTGCGGTTACAAACATATGAACTCACACACAAACAGCCAGACCCGGAACAACTATCTGTAGATCATATAAAAATTTTGTTCCGTGCGGGAATCGAACCCGCAACACGCAGCGCAGCAGCTAACCGTTCAGCCACTGCGCCTATTCAATAAGTTACCTAATCTAACTTTTTTTATAATTGCTACAGACTTGGTGTGAAGAGTCGAATGATTGCGAAGTACCTCTGTATTGGGCTCGGCTGGAGTACAAGATCTTGAAAGATCCCAAGCAAGGCAAAATGATCTTTGAGGAATTATTCAGTAAGTTAATGTTAGCTTATCATACTTATACAAATTGTTTTCATTATCAACCTAAACACTAAACAATACTACTTTTTTTTAAACATCATTCGATGGCTAACAGGCCGACGGCCGCCTGATGTTAATTGGTCACCGCTGCCTGTACACATCTGCAATATCACATAGCCAAAGACAAAGTTGAAATGTGTCATTTGCAGTTGGGTAGATGACACCATTAAACAATAATTCCAATACACAACTTCTCTAAAAAAAACACTTTTTACCCCTGAAAACTTGACTAATTTTTAAATAACTATAAAATTAGATTTTTATTTGCTTTGAAATCAATAAATAATGAATTGAGTTGTCAAAAAAGTGACGTCATAGTTTAGTATTGTCATACAAATCTATGGGGGAATCGCGTTTTGACTGCTCATAAAAAGTATGTCATTTGATTAGTGGTGTCATCTAGCCAATCACACTGACACCTATATACATCAAACCGGAACACAGCAACGCTGCTTTGCCTTAGAAATATGTACAACTATACTGCTTATGTTATAGCCCAGTTTTATTTCCCCATAGAATACGGAGAGAACAAAACAATGTCAAAATACTGGGAAGCTCTGATTTCACTGGAAAGCCACCGTACACCTCCATTATCAGAGAACAAACTCCGCGATCTGATGCGACGCGCACTTCGCTCCGTGAAGGACTACCCGCCGTCCATCGCGCGACTGTGGACCGACTACGAGCGGGATCACGGCAAGCTGAGCACGCTACGGGAGTGCATGGATGCTTGTGAGGTATGTATGTAGACCTACAGACATCTTGTTACAGATAGTGCAATTCACGAAGACGCGCCCCACCAATTTTCCAGCATCTTTCATTTTGACCATGACACTCTCTCCTGATTAGTCTATTCATTGTAGTGTGCGTGTGCACTCATAGGTAATTAGTGTGTACCGACAACACTCAAACATTGACGGATTCTTGCACACATATACTATAGACGGTTGGAAGGAATAGTAGTGGGGCGCGTCTTCGTGAATTGCACTATCTATAGAAGGGTTACTGCGGCCCTGAAACGAATCAAACCAAATCATATAATTTACTTTACACTATTACATTAGGCACTGAGATATATTGTAGAATGGATAGATGAATGAACGGGTGGATGTTTGTTACTCTTTCACGCTTAAACGGCTGGACGGATCTGGATGAAATTTGGCACTGAGATAGATGGTAGTGTGGAGTAATACATATAATACCTTTAATCCCAGAAAATTACGGTTCTTATCTATACTAATATTATAAAGCTAAAGAGTTTGTTTGTTTGAACGCGCTAATCTCAGGGACTACTGGTTGGAATTGGAAAATTCTTTTAGTGTTGGATAGACCATTTCTTGAGGAAGGCTATAATAGGCTATGTAACATCACGCTACGACCAACGGGTGCTGAGCAGCGAGGGTGAAACCGCGGGGAACAGCTAGTGGGATAATATATCAAATTTGACGCGGATGAAGTCTCAGGTAGAAGCTTGTGATATAATAAAATAATCTTCATCTCACAGGAAAAAATAAAAGAATGGCGCGAGAGCTACCAAGCCATGAAAGAAAAAATGATCGGCAAGAAACAAAAGGGGAAACAAGACAAGAAAAAGCCAAAATTCGACAAGAAAAAGACTAAAGATGATGCCAAAGACAAGGGTAAGGGCAAGAGGAAGTCGGACGGTAGTGACGAAGGCAGCAAGGGGAAACGGAAGAAGGATGTGGAGATGGAGGTGGACCAGAAGGAAGAGGACAGTGCGGGAGGAGTTAAGAGGTCTCATGATGATGAAGAGGTTGATGGTATGTATTTATTTTTCTCTTAATTAAACTACCCTGTCTTTCTTTCACCTTCTTCTTTATCGTGTGGGCAGTAAGGTCTAACACACACACACACACCCTAGTGTCAGAGTTTTTAAAGCGCCTCACGGGCCTTTGACATGGTTACCGATGTCAGTGATGTCCAAGATAACCAAACTCGTGCATGAGAGACGGGCGCCTTAACCACTGGGCCATCAGGACATAAACAACTAGAACTCAATATGCACTACACAGTTTTAATTAAAACGATTTAATAAACAATCAGTTACAAAATAGCACAAAAAAATACGGATGGAACTGGATTTCTATCGGAACGCGGCGCTGTCGGCCAGAGGTTGGCAGTACGTCCGTTCAGTTTGGTGTCTGATCACTTAATGCCCAGGTATCGGACCCTTGAATGCCAACTGTCATCCGTGTCCGTTATAATCCCCGCGCGAACTCAAAAATGACATTTAAAGCTTGCTTAGTGTTGCCAACCTTTTTTTTCCAAATACACCAAGTCGGTTAAAACTTGTCGCTCCGTTCAGAATCCACGACAAATATATCTTTTATTTCATCCTATCTGTTTCACTTACAGCTTGAATTGACATTTGTTTCTTTATGTTTCCGTACAGCTGCTGAGAGCAAACGCCAGCGCACGGACAGCACGAGCCCGCACCGGCTCGGCACGCGCGATTCCTGCACGCTGTTCATCAGCAACCTAGAATTCAAGTGAGCTTTTAACCTGGTACAGTAGAACCTCGATTATACGAAGTTATAGGGAACGAGACTAGTTCGGATAATCGAAATGTGGGTTTTTTGGTACAAGATCAAAGAAAAACAACACCTTTTCACATAAAAACAGTACAGTCTATTAAAATTTGACATGCATATTAACCCTTTTATTGCCCAGCACCCGGCTCCCGACTCCAACGATAATTCGTTCGACTCGGGAGCCGGGTGCTGGGCACTGAAAGGTTTAACGTTGAAATATAAAACAGATTAAAAAAGTAAGTCTTGCAGCCGTTTGAGAAGGAGCGAGCAACAAATGCGCGCCAACGTTCGGATAATCGAGGTTCTACTGTAGTAGGTAGTCAACGACTTTTGAGCCTACCATCACCCCTGTATTCATGTTATAGGGGGCGAGCCTATTGCCATATAGGATAACCGGACAGTCGAACTGTCGTTGGATTGCGACTATAGGAGCTAACATTTCGCCTCCTTTAAGTATATCGGATTTCAGAAACTACAATATTTACCTATCCCAATGGCAAATATCGTCGTGTACCACAGCCCTGGCTCCCAAGATACAGGCCCCGCCTAGTTTGGGAACCACTGTTTTTTACCACAAATGCGAACCGTTAAGCAGTTACCTATCTTTTTTCTTGTACTATGTTAACCTAGCTATAAGCAAACAAATGTAACAATGAACTATTTACTTTAATGACTTTACTAACTACAAGTTCGGTTTATGTTTGCAGAGTGGACGAGCAGAGTCTTCGTGACAAGTTGTCACAATACGGCGACATTATCTCACTGCGCGTCAGGAAGGGGATCAAAGCTTTCGGAGGATCTATTTGCTATTGCCAGTATAAAACTCCTGTGAGTATTCTTCGATACTTGTATGATTATGTATTGCTTTGAGTTATTTTTTATATCTGAAATTGGGTGTTTTATCCTAGTACAATAATATGCACCTGTCTTGTTATCTCTTCACCACCTTTAGTTTACTGGTAGACCCTCTTCGCAAATGACCGTTTTTTTGTATGCCCGATTATCTGACCGATTCAATAAATCTAATATAGTTTCGTGGGACCGATTTTTTGTTAGTCGTGGCGTTGTTATATTAGAATTCATATGTATGGAACATATGAATTTTCACCCACAAAAAATCGGTCAAAATGTCGGTCGTGGAAGGAGAGGCTAAGGCTTTAACTCCGCCTTTATACTTTTTGTTGTATAAAGTTTAAATAAATAAATAATAGGCTTTAGTAATTTTACAGAAGAAACGGAGATGTGGTTTTTTATTGTACATTGTGTAATAATTATATTAAATAACTTCTTTAATAGTAATTATTTTAATATGATTATAGGAAGCAGTAGACGAAGCCATCAAACATGACAGGATGCCGCTAGACGGTCGTCCGATGTTCCTGTCGCGCTACTCGGCGAAGAAGTCCAAGCCGACCTTCAAATACTCAACGGAAGCGGAGAAGAACAAACTGTTCGTGAAGAACCTGCCGTTCTCGCACTGCACCAAAGATGCGCTGACGCAGGTGTTCGATAAGTACGGGACGCTAAAGGATGTACGGGTTGTTACACACAAGTAAGTCTAGATTATTTTCTTAATAAATTATATACAATTCGGCGATAATGAAGTTTTCTACTGGTGAAAGAATGTTTTGAATTGGATAGATAATAAATAAATAAATAAATAAATATCTTGGGACAACTCACACACGGCTATCTGATCCCAAGCTAAGCAGAGCTTGTGTTATGGTAACCAGACAACTGATATACATACTTATATAATTTATAAATACATACATATTATAGATAAATCACACCCAGACACAGAACAAACAATCATGCTCATCACACAAAGTTTGTCCTGGGTGGGAATCGAAACCACGACCTCCGGCTTAGCAGTCAGGGCAGCTAACCACTAGACCAACAGGCCCGTCAAAAAGATTTAAATAAATAAAAATAAATAAATAGATTTTGTGTGACAATACATATTCATATTCATTTATTGCGAACCATAATGTGTATAAAAGGTGTTACATGAGGCATGAGCTAAGGTACAGTTATGGACCCTGTTAGGGCACAGCAACATACAATTAAAATTAAAGATAAAAATTAGAAATACAGAATTAAAATCAAAAATAAATTAAATTAAAAAATAAGCGATAACAATAATAATCATAAAATAACATGTCAGGTAGGTAGTTAGTTATAATTGTAGGTGTTGTGTACAGGGAAGTATTTCAATGTCAAAATTTATTTATCGTCCAAGAATTCCTTTAGAGTGTAATACGATTTTAATATAAGGAAGAATTATTAGGGTGACTGGTCATACTAAAATATGACGTCACTTTTTTGACATCTCAATTTACAAACTATTTATTGATTTCAAAGAAGTTTAAGATCGACGTTTATCCGGATAACCTCGCCTTAACATAATCACAAACTCACCAACCCAATTTTCTTTCACAGAGATGGCAAACCAAAAGGTCTAGCGTACATAGAGTACTCGGACGAGGCGGCGGCGGCGGAGGCGGTGTCGGCGGTGCACGGCAGCCTGCTCGCAGACCGCAAGCTCGACGTGGCGCTCAGCGCTCCGCCCCCCCGGCAGGCCGCCGACGCGCCCGTGCTGGGGCTGGCCAAGCGAGACACAGGAGGCGGCATGTAAGTGCACTGGATATTTGTTACTAGCTTATACCCGCAATTTCGAAAAAAAAAGTAACCTAAAACCAACTACAAAGTCTGAAGTTGGCATGTCGACGGCTGCCGCTAACGCGCCGACGGCTACAGTTACCTCTGCCGTTGGCAACATGCCGCTCGTGTGGAAGAGCTCGAGTTACTCTTTATAACGTTGGCTACTTGCCAGTGAAAGTCCCGTCAAAATAGGTCTAGCCGTTTAGGAGATTAGCCTGAACAAGCAGACATACATTTTTTAAAGTACCGTGTAAACATTCTATCTTATTTCGTTAAAAAAAAACTGTTATTTTGACATTATAAACAGACACTTCAATTTAATTTCGGCTTTCTCACGATGTCTCCCTTCACCGGTGTCAGTGATGGCCAAGATTAAAAAGTCACATTGTGTGTAATGTGTTTATTCGCCTTTCAAAAGCCAACTGCATTAAATACTAATAAAAATCTTTCCATCACCTTTTTAGGCGACGAACACAACTCAGCAGTTTCATCCCGAGCGTCCTTCAAAAGCCATCGACGAGCACAGCGCGACCCACCACCAGTCACGCCAACGGCTCCTCAGCCAATGGCGACCAAGCCACCGATAACCATGGCAACGGTAACCATAGCAACGACCAGGAGAAGAGACCGCTCAGCAACAGTGACTTCAGGAGCCTCTTGCTCAACAAACAATAGATTGAGCGAGATCAAGTTAGTCTTTGTAAATAGAGTCGAGATGTCAGATTTCAGTGGTACTACAATTAGTGTCGATACTTTTCGTGTTAGAGGTGTACCGGCTGTTTGAAAGTTATCGATGTTTTCAAAACTGTCGATGTGGCTGGTCCTACCATCGGTAGGATGGTTCGTGAAGAATCAGGTGTCTAAATGGTGATGATATACTCAAGTTATGGAATAGAAGAAAATGTCAGTACATCTCTAAAATCTGCCATATTATGCAAGGGGTAAGGGACTTCGACGGGCAGACTTACATGATTTAAGCAGAGTTGAAATGTTTCGTCACTTGTCCAAGAATCGGCTGTCCCATACAAAATTGACCTTCAAGGTCAAAATGTATGGAACAGCTGATTTTTACCACAAAATATTTAAACGGGTAACAGGTTGCGTGTCGATCTCTCTTCCACCTATATTTATAGGGTGACTGGTAATTGGTGACCAATATAATTATGCACATGATTGTACTTGTGATAACAAACAATATTATATCATAATAAATGCGTATTAAACTAAACTGTGTATTAAAAGCCACTCAACTGGGGTATTAATTAATTATTCAAGCCATTAATAATGTGTATTCAATTCCCAGATTAATTCTTAAAGAAACGAAATTGTTTTTATTTGCAGAGCACATGATCTCAGTTATGAACTACCTTACCTCCTTAGCCTAGTGGTCCTAAGCGCGACTGCTACGCTATTTCTTGGGTTCGATTCCCAGGTCGAGCAAAGTGTTATTGGGTTTTCCTATGAAATTCTCAGTAGTAATTTGGGAGTTGGGATTTGTGCCCGGTTAATGGCAATAGGCTCCCCCCTCCCTATTTCATGGGACCTAAACATACCGGCGATCTGTAGGTGTACATTGGTACACCTCTGCCTATCCCATCAGGAAAACAGGCGTGATGGTATTATTATTCTTTACAAAAAATTTGTTATCATGAGTACAATCATCATCGGTCACTAATTACCAGTTACCATATATAAAGTCTTTAATATAGCTTGACTAGATGGAAACCAGTAACATTTTTGACTTATTTCCTTTCGAGTTGCAATAGCAAACTATTGCCCTAAGGATGAATTTATTACCTAGTGATAGACTAAGGTAATAAATAGCTTGTCCAGATAATCCTCTTTGTACGGTGGCCTCAATGTTGAAGTACAAATAAACGATCGAATCTTCGGCCGTATAGAGAGAGACAGCAACATATACTAGAAGCAAATAGTAGTATAGCTATGCTATTCTGGAATAGGCAAATCGCTTCGAAAGTCACACTCACTTCGCAGAATACCAAATCCTATTGAAAAACGTCAAAATACTCACTCGATATAATACTTCTCACTTACACCATCACTCGCTGGCGCTAGTGCCGAACGCACTTATTTTAAGAATACGAAACTAAAATCTCACCGCGGATTCAGAAGTGATTTCGCAAATGAACAGCACTTTTTAGAATAGCACTACAGATATCTCTTTTTGAAGTATAGCGCTGTCTCTCTCTATACAGCCGACGGTTCGATCGTTTATTTGTACATATAGTCTTAAAGCGACGAACGCTAGTACTGAGGTGCCCTATATACTTCACGGCAGCGCGCCTTATATCTACCTAATATATAAACATTGTATCATACCCGGATATATGAAAATGGGGACTTTGAGACCGAAAATGATACTTCGACTGCCGCAACGAACATTATCGAAACTGCAAATCACCTACTTCACAGGAGAGTAATTCAAAGTTTTAAATCGATGTACAAGAGTCGCGCAACAAACTTCTTCAGTTATGACTTTTTAATTTATCCGACAGAGTTTTAAATTATCTTGTCAAAAATGATTTTTTGCAGTTGCGATAGTGTTCGTTGCGGCAGTCGACTTATTTGTGAAGGAATATCACAATAAATAATAAATATAATCACTAAGCTTCTTGATTGTTTCGTTAGAGAATTTTATTGTACAAATTAAAATTACAGTTTTGTTTTAAATTGTTATTTCGATCTGTGTCTGTTTTCCGAGTATGTATTGTGAGTTGGCGTGTCTTTGCAGGATTTGACGTTTATTGGCTGATAATAACTGCAGTATGTTGTAGCAGCTTTGATTTATTAATTGCCTAGCTGCTGCCCGCGACTTTCTCCGCGTGGAAGCCCAGTATATTATAAAACATAGCCTATGCAGTCGGCTAAAATTTAGCATTGTATCATTAAAAGAACTAGACTTTCAGTGATTACCTAATACAAATAAATAAACAATTTAATTTCTTTATAATATTAGTTTATAAAACGTCACAAAACTATAGTTGAAAATTGAGTGCAAGATATAATTCATCCACTCAGGATTTATTATCGTGCCCGCAATTACCAAATTCCAACTCAATTTTTGATAAGTTCCTAAAAAAAGTTACTAAAAGAAGAAAGAAAATATGACGTATTGGGGATAAAATCTGGGGACCTACCAACATGTCTTAAAACAGTGCCATTTTATTATTACGTTGTAACCTGTTCTTGGATTTTCAACTCTCGACGCTGAGCCGAGGGTTCAAAATCAAACAGCACGCTAGGCAAAGTAATATCAAAATAATACTGTTTTAAGAGTTGGTGGTAAAGCCCCCTGACCATTGCTAACGGGTGTCTCGTAAAAGTAAACTAAACTACTATATATTATAATTTAAAGGTAGTTAATTGTCGATTTTCTGAAGCAGGGTAAAAAAGTTATTCGAATTTATGAATTTTGCAAAGACACGTCAATTTATTATTAAACTTCAACCATTGATTAATACTTAACTTTTTTTAGCAATATCGGATTGTTCAATTTCGTGTTAGCTAACGCGCATTCATTCCATAGATGTTTAATGCGAACTTTAGTAATGATATGTGATTCAATCATAGTCACAATTTTTCATAATAATATAGTAATGTAGCACTTCACTTTAAATATGTAAATGGAGTATCAAAGATGTTTCTAGCGATATTTACTCAGGCACCCTGTGACACCGTAACGTCTAATTATTTTTGTTTTTTTATTAAACTGATTTGTTTTGTATTCGGAATTTTACGTTGCAGTGTGATTGCGGACGAAGAATGATTCAGAATAAATGCGTTTTGTTGTATTCAGTTGTTTTACTGGTATATCAACATCTTCTATATAAAAATGAATGTGTAGCGACATCTTTCGCTCAACATGCGAACTACGACGACAAACTGACGTTGCATCGCGCTATCAAAGTTTGCCGCGACACGGCGACGTTAGCTTACGCAACAAATCCCGACAACAACCGTCAGGCAGTAGCCCGTCTGCTCGGAGGATCCTCCCTTTTTAACGGAGGATGAACAACTTTACACCCTGTTTCGCATACCTCCACAAATGGCTAAATATGTTGCTAAGCGCAAAACTCGACAACGGCTGGACCGATTTGGCTATATTTTTTGATCTGAAAGATCCACTGGAAAAGTCTGAAATATGTAATGGAAGATTCAATAATACAAAACATAAACAATAAAAAACATTTATTTATAAAAATATAATGTACACTTTACAATCTCAATAGAGAAATATATAATTTCTTCTTATATACATCGAGAATCGTCTACAATAAATAACTCAAAAGCAATGCATTAATTGGAAATTATATTCTAAACGCACTCGAAAATTAACTTTGTACTTTATTGTCTAACATATTTATGAAGCTGCGATATGTTTATTAAAGAGCCTAGTTTCCGGGAACTCTTACATTTCCGGTTTACCTTTTGGAACATATGGCATAAACGCATCGCGCGTGTGCGTGGCCTGTACGCCAAGCCAAAATAAACTATTTACCTTGGCGACCAAGGTACATTTTCGTATGACATCTAGACCAACTTACACCAAAATCACTAAACATATTTAGTGCTAAATGTGTTTAAATTATCATTCAGTCTCTGTCACCTTCTAACAATGTGACAGGGATGCAATGATGTTCTTAATACGTTTAGGCACTAAATGTATTGGTGAAAGTAGGTCATACAGTTGCCGGTTGTCAATACTAGAATCGGGCCTTTGATAAGCACGATGAAATTTTAATGCATTTAGTAGAACTATCGAAAGCTAAAGGAAAGTAAGAAAAAAAAATTGTTTTAAAATAATTAAAAAAAATCTCGAAATTCGAATAGTTGTTTTACCGCGGCAGAACGATTTGCCTTCACTAGAACTTTCGAAACATACAAGTAAATTGAATAAAAAACAAAATGGTTACAAAATAATAATTAAAAAAAAAACACATTAAAATATCGCTTTCGAGTTTTGTTTACAATTGTATTTCAGCCATTTTCGATTCTGAAAAATAACAATATAAATCAAGACAATAATTAGGCTGCGGGAAAACAATCATTTCGATTTCACGGTGTATAATGACGCGTGACAGATGCGCATGCGCCGACTATCCCAATAAGGCGATAAACGTCATAATATGTATCACATATTACGCGTTTATCTGAATATTTTGAATGTTTGAAGATTTATTGCTACCACTTCTACTTCAAAAAAAAGCTTAGAAGCGTCAAGAGTTTTCAAAGGTTTGCTCCTATTTGTAAAAATTGTGCAAAATTGAAACAGTACAATGGCACTGTCATTTTTAAAAATGGCAATATTTTTTTACACAGTATATTTTTTTACATAACATATTTTATATATAATATATTTTATGTAACAAAAAAGGATAACACAATATATCAAAATACAATACGTCAAAATACGCACTGCAAGTATTCACGACTCGTTGATTGCACCAATTTTGTCATTACCTTAGGAAAGCATGACAAAACATAATAGAATGGGTCTAGAGGGTTTTCCAAAAGATATGTTCACTTTCTGGACTGTCCCAGGCTAATTTGACCCAAGTATTGCTTGGTAGAAATGTGGCTAGATACCTACAGTCCGCGAAGCGTAAGCTGAGCTTTGCATTTGTGTGAGTGATTACCAGAAGTAGAGAGTTTGGTCCGGTTAAAACCGGTTTCAACCAATCAAAGACGTGTCGCACACTAGGCCGACGTCACACCTACACTATCTGTATGGGCACTCACACAAATGCAAAGCCCAGCTTACGCCTTGCGGACTGTACTCCTGTGGCTTGTCTTCCAATGACAGCCATACAAAGATTGACCATTGAGCTTAAACTTTGAATATCTTAATGTAAAGGAACGTCGTACTAGTGCTACATTAAAAGCTATCGTCAGTTAATATGACCGCCGTCTCGCCACCGCTTCTTTGAACGCTCGAATGCTTCTATGATGCAAGCTCTGTAAACAGTTATAATTATTGAACTTAGTTCTGCCAAAATGAACGAACCCACTCTCGTTAATTAATGACTACAAATGAAATTAGTATGCTAAATATGTTGCATTACTACCCAGAAAAACAAGTGAACGTACAATAAAAATCATGCTTAGAATAGATTTAAATTTAATTCTACTTTAAAAAGTAGGAGGTATTTTCAACGTGTATTGATTCGCTTTGGCATATGTTTGACGTATGAAACTAACAATTTATGTGCGATTTCCACCAACAGGGCCGCGCCGGAACTCATGTCACACTGTGCTAAAGAAAATTCAGGCTTCTACGTAATTAAGGTTCATTTTTGCTTGGAGTTTATACTGCCTGCAACTCGGTTAGGTATCCCTAGCAGTATAAATTCCATGCAAACTTAAACCTTAACTATTATGTAGAAGCTTGAATTTTCTTTAGCAGGGTGAAATCTACGGAGCGACCCGGTTAGTAGAAAAGGGTACATTAGTCTCCGAGATTAAAAAATACACATTAGTGCTCACTCATTGGTGAAAATTCGACCGTATTCTTTAGTAAATTAAATGTATCTTTCTTCGACTCTCACCTGAACATGGACTGGTGTAGTATATAGGCAGTCACGTGCCCGGCGTCTACGTAGCGCACCTCCGCGCCCGGCCAGATCTCCTCCAGCGTGCCGACGTCGTCGCGCGGCACGTACGCGTCGTGCTTAGCGCATACCGCTGTCCAATACAACACACGTTATTTGTATAATTGGGTAGTTGACACCACTTTCCGGGCGTCGGGAGCCGCGAGACGACTCCCGGCCACCGTAGACGCGGGTCTGAGGGCGGTGAGCAATGGGTAGCTCACCGTCCGTACGTTTTCTAACGACAGTCCGTGTCGACGGCGCGTTCGTGTTCCACGCGCGTCTCAAACAGATGTCAGCAAACTTGGAAGGGGCCACTGAGGGCCGATGCCTGCCAGGCTGCGGGTTGTTCGAAAGAGATACCGCGCCCCCGGAACGCAAAGGGCACATGAAGGAACATAGACGGGTATTAGTCAGTAAAAGCCTGACACTAGGGGCGGGGGAAGTTATTTGATGATTTCCCGTCTATAAAAAAAAATATAAATAATATCAAGTCACAACTTCTCTAAAAATCACTTAAAAGTATGTCAATTGATGGTGGTGTCAATCACCCAATTGGGTAGTGTCCACTACCATCAAATGACATACTTTTTATGAATTGTCAAAAAGCGATTCTCCCATAGATTTTGTATGGCAATAGCACGCAGCAGTGACGTCACTTATAGGCCTATTCAATTGACTAACTATTTATTGATTTTAAAGTAAGTAAAAATTTAATTTTACAATAAATTGAAAATTAATAAAATATACCATCACGCCTGTATTCCCCGACGGGTTAGGCAGAGGTGTACCAATGTACACCTACAGTTCGCCGGTATATTTAGGTCCCATGTAATAGGGGGCGAGCCTATTGCCATTAACCGGGCACAAATCCAAACTCCGAGCTGCTACTGAGAATTTCATAGAAAAACTCAACAACACTTTTTGCTCGACCTGGGACTCGAACCCAAGACCTCTAGCGTAGCAGTCGCGCTTAGGACCACTAGGCCAACGAGGCAGTTAATCGAGGTAAGTAATAAAAATTAAGTGTAAAATAAAGTGCTTTTTTTTAGAGAAGTTGTGTTTTGAAATTATTGGTTAGTGGTGTCAACTACCCAATTGTAGGGACACCTATCTTCTCCAGATCGATTCTGGCCATGGCGGCTAATCTTAATGCAGGCTAGCGTAGTACGGAGGAGATATTATAGTGCACAAGTGTGTGTGCAAACATAGGTGCACTCTCTCTTCTTTAATTCTCATAGTCCGATGGGACGGCAATTCGACACAATCGGGGAGAGATCAGGCGCAGGAGTCAGGACAATCGGCTTTGCGTGCTTTCCGAGGCACGGGGGTGTCAGGCCACTAAGTACCAAACTACGGGCTGTTACTGAGAAATTCCTAATGGAAAAACTCTATAACACTTTATCACCGACCTGGAATCGAACCCAGGACCCCATGCTCAATAGCTAACGTCAACGATGATGTGTAGTTAACGGCTCTGTGATTTGTCTTTTTACACCTTTATATTACACATGATACGTTCATTCAGAATGCTGATAATGTGAGAGAGTTGCCAAAATATGTCTCAGTTATAAATATAACTTAGAATGTCATGTAAAAGTGCATACGATAGAATAGCTTTCTACTATTCATTTAGATTACTACAAGGTGTAATTAAAATCATTTGCAAACAAATTGAAAATTGAACTGCTGGTTCCCGCACGGAACAAATATTTGTATGACTTAAGTACACATGTTTCCAAATGCAGCATACAGAAGAAATACAGTGTGGGGCAACGTTTTTTTTTTATATATAATTTATATAATTTAACTATGGGACCGCCATTAGAAAAACCCTAAGAAAATCGCTTCTTTTTCAATACAAAAATGCAATAATACACAATCAAAATGTAATAAAGATGCTTTTTTGACATTACAGGGATAATTCTTTAACGTCGATCGCTCCATATTAAAACCCCTATGGACGGATGCCAATGATTTCAACCTCATCCTGTACATTCGCAAGTGACACTGTATTTTATTTATTATTATATTGTACCATCCTACATACATTGTAATAAAATGTAGGCTTACAAGTCTTATTACACGTGCATTAGAATGATGCCAACTTGTACTACAATACAGTTGTTCATTTGTTAATTGATAATGAACTAAAATAATATATAGGCAATAGTACCAAAGGCAGTAGTAGTAATATTGCCTTTATCCTATCTATAAAATTTCATCGATTTAGGTACTTATAGACGCAAACATTACTAAATTAAAAAATTAAATGGAGCGCAGTAGCCTTAAATATTTATTTTACCTTTAGAGTGGTTAGCACTGCATCCGATCCGAATCCATGAAAATACGATCCGAAGTAGTCATATAACTATTTCTATGGTAGTTTACTCACTAGACTTCCATCATCCAATTTCTTTCCGTTACCCGAGTCTCGAATTTGGAAGAAACATTGAGTAAGCTTTGCGTAGGAATGACGCAGATATGCCAAAGATGGCTCCTAAATTGCTTATATTTGGATCGAAGATCGGATTAGTGCATAAGCAATATCCGAATTCGGTCCAAGATTTTTCGACTCTAGATGCGTATTTTCACGAATTTGGATCAGTGCGTAACCGCTCTTACCCCAGTAAGAAAGGATAATGAGTTTGATAATCTTCTAACCCCCTCCCTTTATTTCTGTCGTACTTACCAATAATCAAAGACGTGTCGAACGGTATCGAGAAATTACTCAGATGCGTGCACTCGTCCATGATCCCTCTCATGAACTGTAGCGTCTCTCTGTCTCTCCAATGTATCTTAGTTATATCTATCTTCTTCCCACTTTTAGAGCTAAAGAACGGAAAGTTTATCCACAGATCTGAAGTGAACTCTGATATGTTCCAAGACTTCTCCGTTTTTATTATTATTTCTTTCTTTGGTGGCTCCACTGGTGCTATTTCTTTACTTGGTTTCGAAACTTCTTTTACCACAACAGAATTTTGAGTGATATTTTGTTCGATCTGTTTTTTTGAATCTTTTCTTTTAGCTATTGTTATTAATAGGTCTTGGAGGTCGGCTGAAAGAAAGAATTCACAGAATGAGTTGATTGGTTGGTTGATTGATTTTGGAATAGCTCTGATGACATCAATCTAAATTCTACTGTCATACATTTTTTATCCCAAGTTAGGATAAGATTTAATCAGCGAAGAAGATGAAGATAATGTCTTATTGAATGACTCACCGCTGTTTGGAGGTATGTTGTTTGAAGTAGTGTTGTCTGTTACTGTAACTTACCTGTAACGGTGGATGTTGCGCTCGCGCATCTGAAATTGCTCCAGTGAAACATGCCTTAGCATACGAAGCATTATTGCCGTCTAATATTTTCCGTGACAAAACAAAAAAGTGTTCGTATGTAAATTTTTTTTCGAACACTTATACTATCACGCCTATATTCCCCGAAGGGTTAGGCAGAGGCGTACTAATTTCCGCCCACGGTTCGCCGGTATGTTTATGTCCCTGTTTAGGCTACTTAGAATTTCCTAGAAAAACTCAATGACATTTTTTGCTCGACCTGGGAATCGAACCCAAGACCTGTAGCGTAGTCGGCCAGTGTCAGTTTTTTTTAAATTTGTCAAATTTGAATTCCGACATTATAATTTTGAACTACTTAAATTTTGTCATTGTCATTTCACTTTAGAAAAAAAATTGTCATTGTCATTTCTATGCAATTTAAATTTTGACATTGTAATTTCAATTTAACTAAAATTTTTACATTGTCTTATGCAACTAATTTTGTACGCCATAAATGGTAAAACATATACCCACCTCATATTACTTCATTACAAACCTTTATACTGTACCCATGTTTAAAAAAAAAACTAAATATATATCATTGGATCAATTTCAAATGCGAGAAGAGAGAGAAACGCAGCTGACCATTCTTAGAATGACCTATATTACTATGCGATCCCTTTAGTCACATCCAACATTAGCTGTAATACATGAAGACTTACCAACTTTACACTTTAACAATACTTCTTTAATCCTTGGATCAGACAAGTCGTTGATATCATCAATGTCCGCCGGTTCCAGCATGAACTTTTCATTCGAAGCCAGCTTATGGTACAGGTTTTTACTAATTTTATTTTCGTCTAACAACCTTTTCAGGTCTTCGTGTAAATTCTTGGTTTGAGCTAGGGTTTCAGACTTAACAGCATTTTGAGGCACATCATTATTTAATCCTATTACATTTCTATTAACGTCTATTATGCTTTGTGGGACTATTTTATCATTTTCCTTGTACGTAATGTCTAATTCTTTTTTCGTTCCACTGTCGGGTTTTTCTATTGCTGTTTTTTCTGTTTGTGGTATTTCTATGTTCTGTGAGTAGGTTCGTGCGAATTTCTTGCCGGCGAGGAATGCTTCGTCCACGATGGTCACCATTTTGGACAGTTTCTCTCGGTACTGGCCGTCCGATAAGTACTGATCCTCCAGCAAGTCCCAGTTTATTGAGTGCGACATTACCCCCTAGAGTTTAAAGCTTATTATGAAATTTAATATTCATTGGATATTGAACTTTAATTTAAGCCAGAGTTCTCCAACCTGGGCACTGCGAAAAGTACATAGGGGCGCACCGAACATCAAAATGTTCAAGAAAAAATGAATGAAAAATAACAGATAATAAATACAAATAATCTGTAAAAAATTCAACGAACAATATTGTATTTTGAAGAACATTATGTTAAAATTCATGCTATTATAGAAGGGAAGTACGCGAAAGGCGCGTTGTTTGATTGTTTTTAATGAGTTTGAGCCAACCTATTGGTGATATTTTACCTGTAAAAAGACCGCAGAGGCTGTCGACCAGGAAAGGCACGGGACTAACACTAGAGGTTTCGGCCAGTTTGTAGCTGCCAGTGACGCCATCTGTCGGACAGTTGTGGAAATAATGAATTACCTAGTCCTACACGGCTTAAGGTAAAGTAAGTCTACAAATATAAGTTTAATTATATTTTTTGTAAATAGAGTCTAATAAACAAAAAGAATTTACACGTCAATGTATATTAATTTTTCACATGCAGTTTAAGAAAAATGCCTCTTTATGTGAAAAATTTACATAGCTTAAAAATATTTTTTGTTTGCCTTATATTTAGTTTTTCGATATTGAACAAGTAGTTACACGAAATTTTTTAAGTTGATTTTTAACACTTATTTTTAAGCTAAGTGTGTTCGGTGTTTCCTATATATCCGTCTAATCTAAAAAAAAATAGTTACCACAAAACAGTCAGTTATCTTTATAATGCCTGCGACAATCTCTAAAAACCATATTATTATAATTTTACTTTGTAATTTTGACTCTCCGCGCTGGGCGGAGGGTCGACATTCCCTTGCGATGACATATATTTAGTAGACCAATGAGATAAGTAGTTCCTTACATGGCCGCCCATAGAGAGTCCGGTGACGCCGAGCGGGCCGAGTCCGTGGCGCTCGCACCAGTGGAACAGCACCAGCGACTCCAGGATCAGGCAGCCGCCCATCACGAAGATATCCGACACGTTGTGTAGCGACGAGCGACTGGTCAAACAAATATATACCAAATGTTTTAATTGTTAAGAGTGTTCAATTGGGTAGTACGCAAAGGGCACATGAAGGAACATAGACGGGTTTTAGTCAGTAAAAGTCTGACACTCCCTCCCGCCCCGCCCAGAGCGGGGGAAGATACTTGATGATTTCCCGTCTTAAAAAAAAAAGAAAGACACCATTAAACAATAATTTTAAGTCTTGGGTTTGTTTCCCAGGTCAAGCAATAGGTGTAGCTTCTCGGAGTTGGGATGTGTGCCCCATTACATGGGACCTAAATATACCGGCGAAATATATACCATCACGCCTGTAATCCCCCAAGGGTTAGGCAGAGGTGTACCAATGTACACCCACAGTTCGCCGGTATATTTAGGTCCCGTGTAATAGGGGGCGAGTCTATTGCCATTAACTGGGCACAAATTTAAACTCCGAGCTGCTACTGAGAATTTCATAGAAAAACCCTATAACACTTTGCTCGACCTGGGAATCGAACCCAGGACCTCTAGCGTAGCAGTCGCACTCAGGACCACTAGGCCAACAAGGCAGTATAAATAAATTTATTTAAATGTATTTATTTATTTTGTGAACATAGGTGATTACAGGTGTTTTTCAATATACATGTCCATTGTACAAACCATGTCCTGCCGATAAGCACATAATCATACAAAATCTGATTAAATTTTGCAATAAAGATAAAAGAAGTAACAATGTCAAATAATAATAAATAATATGCAAGCATGTCAAGTTATAAAATTGACATAATAAAAAAGGGAAATGTCATGAAAATAGGAAAAATTAAAAAATACATAATGTCAAAAGCTTGTCTAAAAATATACCGGCGCACCGTGGGTGTACATTGACACACCTCTACCTAACCCTTCAGGGAATACAGGCGTGATGGTATGTATATTTTTTTACAAACACCGCACCGTTTATTGAGTCATTTTGATATTTTAAACTAACTAACTACTAAACTGTCTAGCGTTATTATTCTGAAGATGTTATGAACATCGTGTGGCAACTTTGTAGGTATTTGGGTCATCTGCGCGTTCCCGTCCAGTTGATGCAATAAAACAAAAACCGGCCTGGTGCGTCGGACCGGGGTTCCGCAGTCAATATTAGTTAAATTCATTTATGATCTTTGAAGGTTAACAATTTTTGATACACAGTAACAGTGTAGTTATGTAGGCGTTTAGGTAGGTAAATATTGTAGATACTAAGACATACCTACAGATGATCATGGCTAAAATGTTGTTTCTAATTCTATACGGAATCCTTCTTATGTGCCATTTCTACCGAACGGGCGGCATAGCATCGCATTTCACACGTGCTAAAGAAAATTCAGGCTTTTACATAATAGTTAAGGTTCATTATGTTTGCATGGAATTTATACTTCTGGATCGGCATACGCGCGAACCAAACCGAGTTCCTTAACTATTAGGTATGTGGAAACCTGAATTTTCTTTAGCAGTGTGAAATGCGCTGGTGCGCTGCCCGGTTGGTGGAGATGGTACAATAGGGTAAATATAGATTTTAAATAATATTTTTTTGCCAGTGGACTTCTTTTTTTGTTTTACGGAACCCTAAAACCGGATAATAAAGTTCTTACACTTGATCAGTCGGCTTGCGTAGTCCATAGAATGGGTTCTCCAGGATAATACCGCCGATACCGGCTTCCTTCAATAGCGGCTTCACCATCAGGTTCCGCCGTCGCCAGAAAAACTGCAGACAAACAAAAATAATGTTTAAAACCAAATAACCAGTACAGTACACAGGGTTAGCTTTAAGGAGTTTGCCCACTACACAGTACCATAACCTAGTGACGGATGTACCCAGGCTGAGTAGGTTTGAGCCTAGGGCGGCATTGGAGACCTAGATTTCTGGTGTCTTGAAAAAAATCCCCAAGTTCACAGGTCGAGCAAACGTGTTATTAGGTTTTTTATGAAATTGTCCGTAGCAGCTCGGAGTTAGCATTTGTGCCCGGGTTATAGCAATAGGCGCGTCCCCTATTACATGGGACTTAAAAATACCGGCCAACTGTGGGTGTACATTGGTACCCCTCTGCCAAACCCTTCGAGGAATACAGGCGTGATGGTATGTATGTTTAATAGGCGTAGACGTTTGTCTCAAATATTTTTTTTGGCAAATTTCCAAATTGTTAACCCCACACGTAAAACTAAGAAGTCAAAGGCAAGGTTTGTGTAATACCTACGTATTCTTTCTTGGCTCATCGCCAGAAATACACATTAATGTTTATTTTCCGAGTCTCTATTTTTCGACCGAAGCATTGTCAAAATGCGTAGGTCAATAACCGAATCTCATTGATAAAGAAAGTCAATATTGGTTGTAATCTATCCCTGGATTATCTGAGTAAGGTATTACCTGCATGTACAATATGTACATACTGATACACTGATATGAGATAAGATAACAGAAAATCGATAAGACTGGAGGTATTTTTACGAAGTCTGACTGAACAAACAATGGAAAAATTAATCAGTCAAATATAAAACTAAAGACTTTCCATCACCGACAGAATGCTCCATAAAAAATGTAATCTGGGCATATTCTGAACGACAAGTAATTTATACTCGTTGGTCTCTTAGTTGAACGATAGAGTGAGGTATGAAATTATACGACAACGTTGCAGTTTAAAAGAGGATGTAGTGACAAAGGTTGAAAAGAGTATGCTTAGATGGTTCGGTCATGTTGAGAGGATGAATAAAAGGCGACTAACAAAAGGGATTTATATGGCAGATGTGAGTGGTAATGCCGGGAGGGGACGCCCTAGAAAGACCTACCTTGACCTTATCGGTGAGGTTCTTCAGAAAGGTCAGGTGCGCAGTATTCGTAACCGACGTGCTTGTATGACCAGACATATGAATGTGGACGAGGCGAAAGGAGTGTGTAAGGATCAGTAAGGATCGTAGCAGGTGGCGGTCCGTAGTTTCTGCCTACCCCCATGGGAAAAAGGCTGGAGTTTATGTATGTATGTATGCAAATGGTCAACTTTGTCTTTGGATTATCCATATCCGCCATCTTTTCTTTTGAAAAGCCATCCAGGAACTAACAAATTATCACAAAAACATAGCAAATTATCACAAAAGCATAGTTGCAAGCGCGAATGCTGGTTTTCAATCCCAGGTCAAACAAAAAGTGTTATTGGGTTATTCCATTAGGAATTCCTCAGTAGCAGCTCGGAGTTTGGAAGTTTGCGGTGTGGCACCCCGTGGCTCGAAATTAATGGAAAATTGACTAATCATAAGCCCAGAAATAATGCTCTTATCTTAAGTACGAAATTTCATCGAGTTCATTTTATTTTTCTGCCGCAAAGCAGCATTGCTATGTTCTGGTTAAAAAGGTATAGGTGCCGGTGAAATAACAAGCATATCACACATTCCAGCTTTGTCTTTGTCTCTAAGACGGCAACGCATTTGCGAGACCTCTGGTATTGCAAATGTGTATAGGCAGACATGACCACTTAACATCAGGTGGGCAGCCGGATTGCTAGCCGTCAAACAATTTTTTTTTAAGTTCCTTTACAAAAATAAGATCACACTACGTTTTGTCGATGAAGTTCGTTTTGATATTTCTTCGTTTAGTTTTTGAAATGGCGAATGCAGCGCAGATAATTTATGACGCAACTGCATCACGCGGTGCCCCACTTACCGTTGTTTCCGGCGAGTATGCCCTATGCTGACTATTCGGAAAAACGTTTCGTTGGCTAGAATAGATTAAGTACATGACCAGAATAAAAGCCATGTGAATATTTATAGAGCTAGTTTAAGCGAAAGTGACAGTTATTAGAATTTAGGGGGTGCCAACTGCATATTCATCAGCCGGTATATTCTGTAAATAGCACCCTCGGTGAATTGTATAGTGATTCAGAGATGCATCCAAGGGCAAAGCCAAGGTGGCGGGGCTGATCCCCCCACCCCCAATGCACCGGCATGGCACCCATACCCTTCAAATCAGAACACAGCAACGCTGCTTTACGGCAGAAATAGGTATGGTGGTAGTACTTCTCTGCACGAGCTCCTTAACAAAGAGCTCTACTACTACTACTTTTTTCACATTAATACGCTACGCTGGGGTGGGTGCATCCCTACTGATTCTAGGGATTGACACTATTGACAGCTCAACACAAGCTCACTTTACCCAAATTCACCGAGAGAGTGTACAGAATACCACTGCAGTTGCTTTTGCCAACTATGTTAGGATCGCCTGCGGTTTGCGTGTGACGAAATATTTGTATTTTACAAGGAATGTCACCTGACCTCCGCAATGCAGATACTGGATTCTACTAATATCTAAGTATACTAATAATAAAGCAAAAAAGTGTTCTTTTTGTTTGTTTGTTGGTGTGTTTGTTTATATGCTCTGGAACAAACAGTCTGATTGGAAAAACTTTTTGTTTATCATAGCCAAATTCATAGGGAAAAGTATACTTAGTATAACATCACGCTACGAACCACTGGAGCGGAGCAGTGAAAAACGTAACTAACGAAAATGAAAAAAATAAACATGCGGACAAAGTTGCGGGTAGCAGCTAGCAGTTATATAAACGCGATACTTATCCATTCACTCATTCACAAAAAACAAAATCTCGAAAATTACTTGACCATTGCATGAGAAATTTGGCAGGAAGAAGATTTGAAAAGCTAGAAGTCGTCAGCTAAGAACTCATTGTGCCGAATTAAGGGTTATTTGACTTCCAGATTGCAGTCACGGTAAAAAGCTAGTTTGGTGCATTCGGCGTCTACGCGTCTTCACCGCTTCTATCAATCTGCCTAGCGTTTTCCCAACTATGTTAGGGTCGGCTTCCAGTCTATCCGGATGCAGCTGAATACCAGTATTTTACATGGACTTCACCGCATGTTATCATGTCATGTAATGATATCATGTTATTACATAAAGTATCTAAGTACTAGCTTCTGCCCGCGACTTCGTCCGCGTCACAGTTGATGTGTTATCCTACGGGTACCGTACATTTTCCCGGGATAAAAAGTAGCCTATGTGTTATTCCAGACTATAATCTATCTTTGTGCCAAATTTCATCCAGATCCATTCAGCCGTTTAAGCGTGAAAGAGTAACAAACATCCATACATCCATACTTACAAACTGTCGCCTTTATAATAGTAGTAGGATAACAACAGAGACAAGATTGAGACAGTCTTGCCTTTCGAAGCCTCAGATCGATCTTACTTATCAATCGCTACGTATTATCGTACGATGATAAACTTTGGATAGCCAGCCTACACATTCGCGTCATTGCCATCACGGACTGATGACGTAGGTACGTGTCCGGTACAATCATTATCGTGCCAACGCCTTCGGAATTAACACTTGCTTTTGTTTACAACGTAAGCGATGGTTTGGGCGATAAAACTAATGTATCAATGTCCAATTATAATTAATCTCTGATGTCATAGGGCAGGGATGGCGAACCAATGGCACGCGTGCCAGTAGTGGCACGCGACAAAATACTTCAGGCACGCCAATATATGACAACTGTATATGTATTTGATCGAAAACAATTTACAACAGCAGAAATCACACTAACCTTGTATTAAAATAAACATAAAATAGTAAATATTACGATTCTTGTACAAACTAGTTGCAAACAAAGAGTGTTAACAGCTTCTAGTTGTATTTTTCTCCATTCAATGACTAAGCCAAGACTCTTTGATGGCACGTCATAGTCATATTATTATTTTTCTATAAAAAATGGCACTATCACCGATAAAGGTTCGCCATCCCTGTCATAGGGTTTTATTATCCGTTCTGCAATGGTGGAGAATCGATTAGCAGGTGCACACTAATTATAAGTGTGAAAGTCGGGAAGGTACTAGCTTCATTATTACACCTGCGTTATGTTACGTCTTTGGTTACTGTTCCGCTCCCCTGTGTCGTAGCGTGATGTTATCTAGGTTAGATAACACCACGCTACATTTTTTGTTTTTTGGATGGGAAGTCATCAAATGACTTCTCCCGCCCTGGAGTGGCAGACTTTTACTGATCAAAAACCCATCTATGTTTCTTCTTGTGCCCTTTGCGATCCGGGAGTGCGGTATTTCTTTCGAACAACCCGCAGCCCCGGCAGTTATCGGCCCTGACTGCCCCTTTCGGGTAGCTACCCTAGGTTCCATAGCCTATACCTACTATTTCTCTTGAATTTGGCTATCATATACAGAAAGTTTTTTTTGTAATCTGGCTAGAAGTTCCTGAGATTAGCGCGTTAAAACAAACAAACATCTCTTCAGCTTTATTATACTAGTATAGATTTCTGATATCCTAGAAGATTTATTATCCGTTGTGCAACACCTGAGAATCGATTAATAAGTACACACTAATTATAAGTGTGAAAGTCGGGATGCCTGTTAATCCATAACGCCTTCACGCCTGTATGTATCTTGCACTCAGGTATAATCAGAGTTAAAATATAATACCTACACTTTCTAACTTTATCTTGGTCATCTCTGACATTGACCCCACCCCTAAGACGACCCACTGACCAAAACATGCGAGGAAAGCTGGACTTAAAATGAATATAAGTCTTGAGCAAACATGGTGATCAATGTTCGTGCCTTCTCTGTATGAGAAGAGGCCTTTGCCTTGCAGTGGGTCAATAATAGGCTGGGATTATCTATTTAATTTATACTTTTAATTCCATCATTACGTTCTCGTGTCCTTTTTTGAAATGCCCGTAGGCACAGATAAGGACGAAGCCTGGATAAAAGTCTGGATATCTTATATTTTAAAAGCGAAAAGTCGCTCTCTAACTAAACACGAAATCTCGAACTTCTTGACCAATGAAATTTAAATTTGGCAAGTAGGAAACGTCAGCTTTTGTACCAGAATTTGCGACACGGCTTTATTTTACTTACATCGAAATTCAAGCAGAATTTTGTAGGGTGAACTCATCTAATTCTGTGACTCGCCTAATTCGGTGATATTTGGTTTGAGCGCTATATATATAGGCTGTACGAGTGAAATTACTTGAAATATAACCATCTTGACAATTGATCATAATCAAATCATATGGTTGTATTTCAAGTAATTGATTTCACTCGTACAGCCTATATATATAGTGCTCAAACCAAATATCACCGAATTAGGCGAGTCACAGAATTAGATGAGTTCAATATACTTATGTAAGTTTTGTTCATTTGGCAAACAAAGAAGTTAATTTTTTAATCAGAGTTAAGTAATATGATCTCACTGACATTTATGTTCAATAGCATAAAGTTCAAATTTCTTTGCACATTAAAGGCAAGTACACATAAAAATGCTTGCTTTTCCATTTCATAATAAATTAGGTAATGTGAAATCTGTATTATTTAAACAAGTAGACAAGAACTTACATATTATTATGTTTCTCAAATTACACCGCTTACCAAGCAAACTTAAAACATATTTCAAATATTAATCAAGAGAATCATTAATGAGGGTAGTTATAGAAAATAGTTTAAATGATCTTAAATTAGTGAAAAATAAAACATGAAATGTGTTTTAAAGGGCTGTTTTCCATCGTCTGGTATCTTTAGACCGAGATTTTTTTTTTTTTTAAAAATTACAATAATTAATAAGAATATCACTCAAATAAAGTTTCATTGTATAATGGGCTGGTGTCCGCAACTTAACGTCTCATTGCATATTTTGCATAACTTAACACACAATTACACCTGTATTCCCGAAGTGTAAGGTTATTACGGTTCAAGCGTTAGAGCATACGGGCTCAAATAAAGTTACCAGAAGATAAAAAAACTAGCCATAATAATTAAAATTAAATTATACCTACTTACATGATCGCCAGTACCGGCTAGATGTAAACATACAGGCTTGCAATCCTTCTGCGGCCAGTGGAGTGGCAGGAGGGCTTGAAAATGAGCCTTCTGGGCAATTTTAGGTACTATGCCCGGCAGGTACCGTTCCAGAGGTGTTGTAAAATAGCCTTCATAGAGAATGCAATCTGATAGTGTTTGTTTCTGTGAACATTAAATTAATGGATAATTATGGTTTTTCAAATGATTCATAATATGTACTTTCTACGTTAATCTTGGACATCCCTGACATCGGTAATCATGTCAGAGCCCCTTGAGGCGGCTTAGAAACTCTGACACTATGGTGTGTGGGGTCATTACACCTTACTGCCCACACAATAAAGAAAGAAGAAATGGGCAGTTATTTTTATTTTGACACAAGATTTATTTAGTTTTCCGATGTTTACAAATGAAAATTAATAAAATTTATTTATTTACTATTACTTTAGAACTTAATTACTTCACTTATTGTAAGTGCGTAGTTTTGATGGTTGAGGTTATAATGATCCTATGGCCATCACAGTAGTAAATAATGAAAAAAAAAAAAGAAAAACTTATAATTTTTTAAGTTAAAAAGTTTTATTTAAATATTTCTTTTTAAAAATTTTATCTTTATAAGTTTTTTTTTTGAAGGTATGACAGCCATGTTATTCTGTGAAGGTGACTCATGGCAGTTACCTGATACTTTTGAATTTTAAATGTGTGTGAGACTTAAAAGTGTCAAAACAAGGGGGAAACAAATAGTACCACTATTTACCTTGGTAATCGTAACAGGATAGTCCTTTTCCACTAACTTGAAGCATTCATCCCGGTTCGATACCACTTTCCTGAACTCGAATAACCTTAAAACAAAACATTGAAAACAGCATGTAAACAAACACAAGATATCACTTAACTACACCACTTCGCAGCTTGGCGGCAAACTTGTTACACAACAGCTATACCGCATGTACTATCATGGTTCTGACCTTCGCAAGTTCTCTGGCTTTCCCCATCCTTTTGTAAAGAACTTGGTTAGAAGTATACTTCTGTACACAGCATCTAACCTACTAGCCGACATGTTTCGTGATCTAGACGGTTATGGCCTGTTCCACTGACCAGTTTTATTTATGAAATCGTTTTTGATTTTTCTGTTACGATTACTCGTTGTCAATACATGGTGGTTGAGAATGACGAGTCTAAGACTGAATGAGATCAGAGATGTCAACAAGCTTTTTTTCAGGATGGTCAGCTGTTTGTCACGTTGACACTGACAGACGTGTTAGCTTCATGGCTTTTACACTACAACAACACAATAAAAACAATACGTTGGCAATTATTTTTTAATTAAACGGAACATTATTACTTGCACAACAGAATAAGAAAAATGATATTGTA
This sequence comes from Caradrina clavipalpis, assembly GCA_932526535.1. Taxonomy (NCBI): domain Eukaryota; kingdom Metazoa; phylum Arthropoda; class Insecta; order Lepidoptera; family Noctuidae; genus Caradrina; species Caradrina clavipalpis. The sequence goes on along the minus strand of OW052106.1, from coordinate 6,049,181 downwards.
GAATAGAAATGATAAATAAGAAAGAAGGAAATGGCAAGGAGATTCCCATAGGTAACATTTTATCAGGTTAAAAAAAAATGTTATTACTGGTAAGATTAACTTTGAAAACGTTAAAGCAAACGCGCCCAAGTGCGTTCCGTAACAACATCGTCAACACGATGAAGTTACAAAAATATTATATAAAGTAACAGTAACATAATTCATAAATTTGGTAGTTCAAGATTTTTATTGTAAGTCTCAAAATTTAGTAATAATATATAAAAATCTAGTAGTATTGTTTGAAACTTTTAGGATATTTTTAAGATTAAAACTTTTCATCGGATTTTGAACGAATCCGATTCCATACAATGGCGCGAGAAATGAGTGGCGGGAAATGAACAGGATTTTCCATGTTTTTCATAGATCGACTTCTAATTCTAAGTTGTTTTTTTGTTAGCTACTAAGATTAAGTTATAATTTACCATTGTAATAAATAAAGTGGAAATATGGTATTAAACATTTGGTAGACTGCACTTGTGTAATCATTTTAGTTTACCTGTATCAATCACATACAAAAGGTACGCTTCATTTAGCAACCGGACTGTTACCTCAATGTTTTATGGTACCTACCTAATTATACTTATTAACTATGTAGGTATGTATGTATTTAATGTAGATCGTTAATACGGATATGTTATACTATTACCGCATACTTAATGAAAATTGTGTACCACCTAATGATACATCCCACATACGAATTATTATGTTAATTAAATACGTACTTACACTAGGGCTTTCAGTCTCGATGCATTACTGATTCCCGGGAAAAAAAAAACGAGACTCGATGCGGTCTCGAAATTCCCGGGAAAAACGAGACTTTCGAGACTATTTTAAAATGAGGTTTTTTATATATTATCTTTTATATTATCTTTTCTTATCTATTATCTTATAGGCTGTGCTATTAGGCAGTGAAAACCGGCTATGCCAATCAAATATACTATTAAAAAAACGCAAATTAAAATATATATATATTGAAACTTGCATTTTTGTTGTGGGCACGTAAAAAACAAAGGGCGTTTAATGTGGTTTCAGACAGAGAGACCTGCGTTAAAAAAGCTCTCTCTGCTTCTACGCTAGTGGGGGGTAGGTATAGATATTGAATAATTGTAGCAATAATTTAGGTACTTCCCCATTTTCAAAAAGAGCTTTTTTCTATGAGCAGGTTTCTTTGCAAGCATTGGCGTATCTAGAGTTAGTTTTCAGGGGGGGCCCGGCCCACCCGGCCCCCTCCCCCCTATATACGCCCATGTTTGCAGTCATGGATAGACATGGAAAATATATTCTGCCCTTGGTCTTCTTGAGGGTTTAACAAATTATTAAGTTTACATTCCAGCTGTTCCTCTGTAGTTAAACTTGTGAGCTCCGCAATCGTCGCATCATTTGAATATCTGGTATTTGCGGTATAACTGTCAGATTTGTCAGTGGTGGATTTATTTAACCTTTCGTACAATTCTTGTAAAGACACTGTCATTTCGTCAGTTACAGTTACAGTTTTGCCATTGCCATATCCATGTAACCATAATAAAAACCGGCCAAGTGCGAATTGGACTCGCGCACGAAGGGTTCCGTACAATGACGTGATCTACAATGACGTTAAAAAAAAACAACTACTCACTAGATCTCGGTCAAACCAATTTTCGGTGGAAGTGTACATGGTAATGTACATCATATATTTTTTTTAGATTTATCATTGACACACATTTTACCACTTTGGAAGTGTCTCAAAAGGAGATGGCTAAATGGAAGTATAGACCACTGCCCCATGTGCCAGGTACCATGTATAAATATGGTACCTAGCACAATGTAATGCTGAATGGCAAAATATTAGTATTTCATGTAAAAAAGTTTCAGATACTTTTTGGGAATAATATAATGGTAAAATAATATTGCCTAAAAAGGAAAAAAGGTGTGTTTGACAGTATATAATTTTCTTCAACTGACACTTTCGAAAAATAATAAAACTATAAACGAAAATGAGGTTGTATATTTATAAGCGAATGTTTGTGATGAAAAGTTTTTCTCTTTTTTTTAGATACTTGATTATGTTTAATAGTTCACGAAAGTGCTAGGAAAATAAACACTACATAATTCATGAATGATTTTTTAAATATTATGAGGTTATGTAAGATTCATATACATTCCAGAATGTATCTGGCCCGGGGGCAGTCATTTAGCCATCACCTTTATTGTTTTTTTTTTTTAATATTTTTGTGTGAAAATCTTAATGCGGTTCATAGAATACCTACATCTTTTTACCAAGTTTCAACAGTATATCTCTAGTTTCGGAAAAAAGTGGCTGTGAAATACGGACGGACAGACAGACAGACATGACTAATCCATAAGGGTTCCGTTTTTTGCCATTTGGCTACTTAACCCTAAAAGTTACTGTTGGTTTAGTAGATTATTTCATTCTGTCATATAAGTGATTCAAGTCTCAAAAGTCTCGTTATTCCCGCGACCAAAAACGTCAGTCTCGATTCTCGAAAATACCAAAAAATCGTCGAGACTCTCGAAATTTCCGAGACCGAGAGTCCCGGGATGAAAGCCCTAACTTACACAGATAACTAGTGTGTACTTGAGTGAACAAAAGGACAATAAAAATGACGATCAATAGACTGATGTATTATTGTGGATACCCAAAAAAGGAGTGCTCCCATTCCTTTACAAATGTAATAGATTAGGCATTTTATATGCAAATTATTACGTAGGATGATATTATACAATCCGTGATGGTCTGTGTTAATGAGAATCATTTCTTTTATATGGTAATGTGAAGTCGTTTATTATATTAATTTATTTGAAGAACGTTTATCAGAATAAGAGGAGGAATTGGAAATATCCTTGGATTAGGTAGGTGTGTTTTTAAGTAAAATGTTTTTTTTAATATTAATTTGAGTAAACTACCTACTTTACTTCAGATTAATCTTTTCGGAAAATAATAGGATTAGCGGGGTAACTAGGTAGGTACCTACCTAGTTACCCCGCCAGTGTTGCGGAATTTATTCAAAAGAGTCACCGCTGTCCTGGAACGCACATGGAAGGAGGAACAGGCATGAATTTTAGTCGGTAACAGTCTGACACTCCTTTCCGCTCCACCCAGAGTGGAAGAAGCAATTGATAATTTGGACTTCATAGTCTCGGTGCTTTTGTGGTGGGCGCTGTAGATTCTGGCAGGAGTTGCAGTGGTTGGGAATAGTGTGGCGAACTTGCAAGAGCGCGAATAAACAACTATTGCAAAATTTTAAAATAAACCATGCTTATTTTGTTAATGAACATCAACCACCTAAGCACGCAGGACATACATCTATTATAAGTAGGTAAGTACAGCAGACATGTCACCAAACTTTTGAGCCATTTATCGTAAAATTAAGTAATGATAAATGTCTGTTCTATAGAAACAGCGATATCATTGCTTCAAAGATTAACCAATTATGACTATACAAATAGCAGCCGATCATCATAAATTTTGAAAACACTCTGTCAGAGGCAGAGGTGCAGAAACGAAGGACATATTTTCGTACGTACCTAGTATTCAGAAAGAAGTACCTACTGTTCCTTAGGCATAGTAAAATAACTTTTTATCGCAAACGTAACAAAGTTATTTTTCCGCGCCTCTGAGCAAAATCTAGTTTATGATAAACGAAAACCCGAGTTACCTATCTTAACTTTACCCCCAATCTAAGGACTTAGGTCCGGAGTTGAGCTTTCCAGTAGCCTCGTCATCAGCAAATACCATGGTGTTTTTACCTACATATGTCCAATTATTAGGTCTTAGAATTTGGTTGGTAGATATTGATTGTACGCACAATAATTCCTCGGTGATGTGCCATAATATGTGTTGCACAGGGAGGCTAATGAAATGGTTTTTTAAAGACGAAACAGAACCTTCCTAAGTGTGGATGCTGACCACCTTGACGGTTTTAGTGAGGTAAGAATCCCCCACTTCTCGGTTGAATAACTCGAAGCCCGGGCGCCTTTTAAAGGTTTTACACCGAATACAAAAAGAGGCATATTCATTTAGGCACGAGAAATTGTTGCGGGTACTTAGTTACCTGCCTCTCTAAAATATTTCATTGAAAACAAAATGACCTCAAATAGCTCTAAGATACGGGGTTAATAAAAAATCTATTTCCATACATAAAAAGCTATTTTCCAAAAAAAACCCATCGGATCAGGTGTAAGAAACATTAAGTCATCGTGTGGGCTGAAACTGACTCAGTTACCGACTGAGACTGTTGCCAAAAACATATGCTAAAGTTGGTATTTGAATCGTATTATGTTTTCCGAATCTTCAGGATATAGCTTATAATTGAGAAGATTTTATTATCTAATATTTGTTATGGTTCGCCTTCATTGGAACTTAAATATCGTTTCTTAATGATATTTTGTTACTAAGGCATCTTTTTTACGTAGGTTTGACGCGAAACGACATTGATATGGATTTGTCATTAATGTTAAGTTCTTTTGATCAAAACAATTTTAATTCTTGGTATCGAATTTACGCGTGACGGTGTATAAGGAAAATTGTTATTTACCAAAAATATCATGTTTTTATGCTATTTTATTAGTTCCTGGATGGCTTTTCAAAAGAAAACATGGCGGATATGGATAATCCAAAGACAAAGTTGACCATTTGAAATGAAACTTTTTACTAAATAAGTAAATAGTAGGTAGTTATGTCTGTAAAAATGACATTAGCGAAAAAGAAGTAAAAAAGGCGCGGGAAAAAATACCTAGCGGGAAAAATAAAGATGGAGTTTCTACGAAGAAGAATTGAGTCGAAAAGGAAAATCTTCAACAAATATTTTGCTTGTGCCATAGTAACGAGAACTAAATGACATCATTGCTTTCGTGATTTGTATCACTCACGATCATAGCCGTCAAAGTTCGCGCAATCCTAATATGGCGCGAAAGAAAAGTCGTTGGGCACAAGCCACAGCTGACTTTTAAATTAAGACTAGATTTTGTTCCACGTTCCGCTTGCTGGATATTTTATTGTTTAGGTAGGCAATAGTTTTAAAATTTGAATAAGAATTGGGATCTTTCACTGTGTATTGGGTTTTAGGGCGTGGAGTATGACAAAAACACGGATAGTATGCTCTGATTATTTCGTTCATAAAGATAAAAATGTCCACTACTACTAAAACTTTCGACCTATAATGTAATAGTGACAAATAAAATAGGTAGTGACAACTATTTTATTTGTCATATATATTGGTCCTTTTGGTTATGAAAAGGACCAATATATGGTTTTCCGATTAGGTAACAGCATCATGCCTTCGACTTGTGTCATTATTTGTCATTCTTTATTTAGCGTTGAAATAGTTGTAAATTAATGGAAACGTGACGTCAGAAGTCATGATTTCGTAAGAAAACTCACCTCTACTTCCGTATTTTAAATAAAAAAAATATAAAAAATAAATATACCGTCACGCCTGTACTACCCCAAGGGCTAGGCAGAGGTGTACCAATGTACAATTGTACACCCACAGTTCGCCGGTTCCATTTTTTTTTTAAAGTTTCAGCGCATGTAAATTTAAAAGTTTGAATTTTTAATTTAGAATTTGTTTTTATCCGCAACTTCACCTGCCTCCACATCAACGAAGGCGCGAGCATAATGCTGGGGTAGGTATACTTACATAGAATAAAGACACTTTCTGCCGTCTGTACGCTTAGATCTTTAAAAAGATACAACATACAGTAATTCAATAGGAAGGTTTTAAATACTTAAAAAACATCACGCTACGACCAACGGGAGCGAAGCAGTAACCAAAGACGTAACTGAACGCGACTGACACCGCGGGGATATATAGCTAGTAGGTATACCATAAGTATGACTCTTTAAAGGATGATGCTCATTTAAATAACTTTTGGTCATTACAACAAACAAGAAATCAGAAAGGTAATACCTAAGGACTGGATTAACCCAGTCCTTATTCGGAGCTTGTCGTCATTCGGATGAAATAGACATGGCAGTTAGGTAGGGTTGCCATACGTTCCGTAATTACAGTTACAGCCGCATAGACCGATCTTCCGGGTCAAGCCACGCTTGCCGAGGTTGGTCTGTGGATGGGTGACCATTTCCTATAGCGAGTTTCCTCCGTGCCTCGAAAAGCACGTAAAGCCGTTGGTCCCGGCTGTCATTTGTAGATCTTTGACAGTCGTTACTGTTAGTCAGAAGCCAGAAAGTCTGACAACCAGTCTTACCAAGAGTATCGTATTACCCATTACTGGGTTGTGGAGGTCTGATAGGCAGTCGCTCCATGTAAAATACTGATATTCAGCTGCATCCGGTTCGACTGGAAGCCGACCCCAACATAGTTGGGAAAAGGCTAGGCAGATGATGAATCATTTCGACAAAATTTGGTATTGATTTGTCATTAGCATTTTAAAATGACATGCGCCTTGTTTAATATTATCTTAAAAAGAAAACGAGCTCTTCACAAAAGTAAAATCAAGCTCAAAACATGATTAGGCCAAAAAATAAACGTGTTAATTTAAGTAAAAAATTGTTATAAGTAAGTAACTAAAAAAATTGAATAAAAAGGTTTGATAACGACTTTTTTTTTATTAAACGTCCCGTTTTGGTCCTTGAAAATGATGGCAAGCCTGTAGATAGATACTTAACTTGTAGGCGCCTAATTATAGAACGTATAGATCTAGATATATTATAGTTTATACAGTAGGTAGAGCCTTCCTTTTATGTAGATAATTATAATCTTTTAATCGATGCTTACGTCATTACAAAAGAAGTGATACGATCCAAATTAGTATCGAGATTGCTTTAATTAATGAACTGAGTTCTTGAGAATTATTTGCGAGGTTTATTTTAGTCCACAATGAAAGGGATACTTTTTGATAAAAGGTTTCCTGCAATTCAAACAAGGTGACAATATTGTAAATATGTAAATGTTGTTTTTTTTTTACCGATGGGAAATCATCCAATGACTTCTCCTGCCCTGGGCGTGGCTGGAGGGACTGTCAGACTTTTACTGACTAAAACCCATCCATGTTCCTTCCCTCTTGTGCCCTTTGCGTTCCATGGGCGCGGTATCTTTTTCGAACAACTCGCAGCATGTAAATGTTGATTAAGATGGTGGTCAAATGTCTTCCCAGTAGGAACTAACTATGAGTAAGATAAGAGAGAGGACTTACCGAACGCCTATTTTACTCATATCTACTTATTTCGTAGTGTTACCTTTTCTTTTTGGATGGCAAGCTAGCCGACGACGCGACGGTCCATCTCTTGTTAAGTGGTCACACCTGCCTGTACACATCTGCGCTACTTGCAAATGAGGCTTTGCAATTGCGTTACCATCTCAGAGACAAAGTTGAAGTCTCATGTTGCTGTAATTTCATCGGCGACCAAACCTTACAATCCGGTATAGGTACAGCAACGCTGCTTTACGGCAGAAATAGATACGGTGGTTGTACTTCCCCGGACGAGCTCGTTCACAAAGAGCTCTACTACTACAAAGAGATGGTGGACTTAAATATTGTCTCCCCAGTATGATCGGAGTGTAGAGTCACCGTACGCCTATTTTATTCATATCTACTTATTTTGTCGTGTAGTCAAGTAGTTAGTGGGCCTGGGCTTGAATGACTAGCGGGCGCCGGACACAGCTACCTAGTTAATAATGAAGGGTGTAACAATTGACACATTTCACAAAAAAAAAACAGCAAGAAATGTTGCTATTAGATATTTCTGTTTATGGTAACGGCGAATACAGGTACATAACGCACACAAATCACCGTGCTTGCAGTTGCACCTATAAGCGGGTATTTGAAGATTAAATACATCATTCAAAACTTAATGTCGTCAAACAATTTAAAAAATAAGTTTGATCTCCGTAACAAGAAAATTCCTAGGTATGGTTCAAAAAATGCTCATATGATGGCAATGACATGGATGTCACTTTTGGCTTTGTTAATTGTATTTTTCATCCTCTAAAAGTTTTATCGTTATTTCAATGAACCTTTATTTTTGGATTTGGACACTGGTCACTGGGTACAAAAATACTATATTAGGTACACATAGTATTATATTATATTACCAAAAAGTGGTTAGGGTAGGGTTTAGCTACAATACCATAAAAGAACTACAATGGCAATCGTTCAATGCCGTACGACGTAGTGGAATGCGCAAATTCGTCACATTTTGACATGCAGTAGGCTGTCCGGAAGCGCGCAGATTTTTTTTAACCGCATCTTTTCTCATTCTCATTCTTTGTTCTAATTTGTGTGAGGCTTTATACCGTTCCGAGAATCTGCTGGAAACCAGAATCACGAGATCAGCCGATAGGTACACGATTCTGGTCCTCGGATCCCAAGGTAAGTGCAAAGGACCAAAACCTTCTGAATGATGATGATGATTTTAATGATAAACAAGCCTAAACAAACATGCCAGCAGACTGTGGGTGTACATTGGTACATCTCTGCCTAACCCTTCGGGAAATACAGGCGTAAGGGTATATATAAGCCCCTGACGTTTCTGCCAAGCCAGCATCACAAAGTTCCTCCTATAGCCGGGTTCAACGGCTGTCTATAATCATACCTAAGTATATCATGCATAATATTTGCACCTGTACAAAAAGTACGCATCTATAGGCGGTAGCGTAGGCGCTTCCAACAGTATAAGGCCAGTCCACATGCGACACGGACTGTTATCTCACCGCGAGAAAATACACGAAACAGACGTAAGTGAAACGTGGCCTTTATAAAAAAAATAACAGTGAGAAAAGCTAAAATAAAAAAAAATAAAAAAAATCTCGATTGTGCAGTGAGTGATATTGGATTACGTACCTTTATTACTGGCAACTAATATTTTGGTTATGTAAACTTGGTAAAGAGGTGTCATGTACAAATATAATTATTATTTAATCGTGGTTTTGCGTGTCTATAGTTAGTCATAAAGTTATTTGTAGATAGTTAGGTAAGTATTTAGTTAAAAAAACTTTAGGTAACTTAGGTATCTTCTGGTTAGATATCATTAAACAAAGTGCATTGTAATTTAAAAAAAAAAAAATTAAATTCAAAAGAACACGATGGGTTATATTTAACAAAAGAATAGTTCTTGTTTATTTCTTATTTGTGGAGAATATTAGTAGGTACCTAAGTAGCGTCAGAACTACGAGTAGGTATACATACTTTTCATTATGTAATTTATTTCTAAACATGCTCGAATTCCAGTAAGCCATAAAAGTAACTTCAAATTATAATCGGATTAGTAACATGGATTTTAATTTTGGTAAATGAATTAACATACCATATACCGCAAGATTGTAATCGTCAGATCCTCATTTTGCCTTATTCAGAAGAAAATGTGGGGGTCAACCGTATTCATATTTATATTTACTTTGTGACTCAGTGAGCCATAAACAACCTTCAAATCTTCAATGAGGTTGTAACTCATTCATTATTTATCTTTCGTTCATCACAATGACGATACTATAGGATGAGGAAGGTTCACCTACCTACGACCTACAACGCATTTATTTGTAGAGCTGTGGTTAAAATTTACGTAGGTAAACTTGACAAGAGACTAGGTACCTACTATTAGAATTTCATGAAATTATTTAACTTAACGGCTTAACTATACTCAAAGTTTAATTTATGCCTAACAGTTACCTATGTTCATTTTTAGGTACCTACATTTCTGCCTATAACTCTATTATAGTGAAGATTCCGGAATGCCGGAATGTCGCCATATTAGTAAATCATAAACAAAAAGGTTGCGTTACCAAGTTTATCAAAGAGGATTTAATCACTGCAAGAAATTATTTGAAAAAGCAACGTGCAATTTATGAAAATAAAACAAAACGGTTGTTTTGAACGTTAAAATGTGTCGTTTATAAAATAAAATTAACAATTTAGTGATGAAGCTAACATAAAAACTGGTGTTATGTGACAATAATTATTATTATAATCAATACCTACTTTATTGTGCTCCATAATGTACTTAAATGGTCTTAAAATATAAAAATACAGAATCATTATGGACCCTGTTGGGGACAGCAAAAACTTAGGACACAATAAGCGTCTCTCGATGAATTGACTGATTATTTATCGGTCGTGTGCGGAGACGCTCAATATAAACATATAGATAAGATAATATCCTGTAATTCTTCTAGATGGGCGAGAAGATGTTGCTGTTGGCGCCGGTGGTGCTCCTCATCTTAGGAAGCGTTGAAGGTATGTACCAAACCTATCTCATTTGTTAAAAGAAAATTTAAACGAAAAGATCAAAGGCAATCGATTTTGGTCCTTGGCTGGATTTTGTCTAGCCGCTTAAAAAAAAGGTTTGGTCCTATGGTCCGGTATTGTAAGAATACTGTTTGTCTAAAAATTTTACTCATGATTTTCACTCTTTCTAAACTTTATTTTCTATTCCTGGAATAGAACGATCGTAATTTAATCTCACTCACACTCTGTAAAAATGCCTTTAATTTATCTACATTGATTGTAGCTGAGATGAGATTGCGAATAGATTTTGAACGTTATTAGAGGAATTGGCTCCAGAACATGGGCTAATTAAATATGTAGCTAGATAATTCTCGTGTACACAACGCCAATGGATCTTTACATTCAACATCATTATCATCAATATATTACGAAAGTTGGGGAGTAAAGTATGTTGCAATCAGGACATAATTGTGTGCCATTCACAACGACCTCTTAGTCAACCTGACCTTTGGATCGGTGCCTTTGGTTTCATGTAGGTACTAACCTGTCACTGACTGAAGATGCATCTTACCTACTTGATGTTCTTGAAGTTAAGTAACTTAAGTTTATCTGGTCCTGCATGTAGTTTGAAAATGATTAGGTACAACTGTTGCCTCCACTGTCATCATCTTAATTTTTCTGAATGGTGACTTATAGTCTTTGTTCTTGTTTAAACTTTTGTCTTCTCTATTTCAGTGTATGTAAATAACGTGGCAGCGAAATTTTTTTATCTTATGGTTTTAGTCTATCTTTAGGACCAATTTTTCGTTTTTAATGACAATTAAATCATCTACTCTTCGGTCTTTTAATAAAATTATAAATTATCCTCCTTCAACTACAATTATACATACATACATACATACATACATACATACATACATACATACATACATACATACATACATACATACATACATACATACATACATACATACTCTCGGAAAACATAACCCTCCTTCTGGCGCAGTCGGGTAAAAAATGCATAGGACGGCAATTCCACAAAATTTTGGAACGATCGCAATTTAATCTTAGTTTCACTCTGTAAAAATGACTTAAATTTACTTACATTGTTTTTAAATAGCTCCAGAACGTGTGCTAATTAAATAGCTAGATTTTTTTTTTGTTCGTGTATCCAATAATGAAAATAATACTCGTCTAGACAACACCAGATCTTAATATTAAACATCATTATCGTCAATATATTACGAAAGTTGGGGAGTAAAATATGTTGCAATCAGGACATAATTATTGCATGCCATTCACAACGACCTCTTAGTCAACATGACCTTTGGATCGGTGCCTTTGGTTTCAAGTAGGTACTAACCTGTCACTGACTGAAGATGCATCTTACCTACTACATGCTGTTCTTGAAGTTAAGTAACTTAAGTTTATCTGGTCCTGCATGTAGTTTGAAAATGATTACAACTGTTGCCTCCACTGTCATCATCTTAATTTTTCTGAATGGTGTCTTCGTTCTTGTTTAAACTTTTGTCTTCTTTCTTTCACTTTATTGTAAATAGCGTGACGGCGAATTTTTTTCTTCTTATGGTTTTTGTCTATCTTTAGGACCAAGTTTTCGTACAGTGGTGCGCTAACAATCTTCACTCCGGTCTTTAAATAAAATTATGACTAAATCTTCCTTCATTTAAAATGTATTTGATCTTAATGGTCAAAGCCATAACAAGTTCAAGAGTTTGCAAAACCTAAATATATTTTTTAAGTTATACACATGACATAAAAATAACAAAGAAATCCGACGACATTTTTTAAAGCTAATAGGAAGTACGTACTAGCGTGCCATTTTTTTTTGTAAATATGAAATATGAGGACAAACAAATGAGGATACTTCATAGTTATTTAAACTAGGCGATAATCTCAACTCCAAATTCGAGACGCGTGACCAAAGACCAAAATAAATAAAGATCATAAAAGCAATGAGTCATAAAAGCGCAGTCGTAACTTATGAAGAAATAATAAACCATTATTAATCTACATTGTTATGTCATCCAATCCATGAAGGTTACGCAGCACGAGACTGGCTGACCACGCGGATTACACCCACTGTCCTCTTCAACGTGCATTATAACACAAGTAAAGCACTTGGTTTTTCGCATAGTAGGCACTAGCAGGGTAGGACTGTGAATTTATGGGGCCCCAGGCTAAAGTCGTTGCTAACACTACATGGGGGCCCACCGGCCCACCTATTTAAACTAATTGGCATTTTGACAAATAACTGTTTTCTACGATAACGCATGCAGTTAGTACCATCTACCATTGTCATTACTGTAGGCTGGGGCCCCTTAATATTATCGGCATCGGAGCCCTGGGCTGTTGCCCACAAAGTCCATATCTAGATCCGTCTCTGGATACAAAAGCGAATTTAAAACCGGTAGTCTCCTCTCTTAGGATTTGAATAAAATGATGATTAGCATTTTGCATTTTCTTCTTACATTCATTACCAAATATGACATATTATAAGCTATTTGATTTTTCAATAAAGAGGTGGAAATTGTTTTTTTTTAATTGCTAATAATGTACGTAATATTTGTATACCTACCTATTATACCTTCTTGTATGTGTCTGTAAGTTGTAAGTAGGAGTAGTAAAGATTACAATTCAATCAGCTGTGATATGTACATAGGTACCTACTGCGTTGTTTTAATAGTACAAGGTACACACCTAGGCTCCTAGGTAGTTCAAATCTAGGGATTAATATATTTTCAGTACAAGTTTGCTGTAGTTTTGCAAATTAATAACGGCTATTACTAAAGCTAATTTTTCGCACCTTTCAAAAATTCCATGCGCACAAAATTGCAGAATCCAATTAGTTATAGGCAACGAACAAAAAGACAGACACATAAATTTGCATTGCTAATAAGTGTTAGGAGGTTTATGTATAACAATGTAGGTAATATAGATCCGCCATTGCCGTTGGCAAGGACGTAAGGTCTCGTGTAGGCGAAGCCTTCCACGCATAAGGATCGTTGCCAAGGCCCACTCTATGGTTTTTTTATTTATTCCTCATAATGATGTTTTTGCTTGATTGCCAGCATCATGCAAATTGATTACGCGTGGGTGTTAAATACTTTTTGCTCTATATTATGTTTGTTTTGTTTCTTAATCAAGTCGTTGTTATCTATTTGTGAGCCTACTTCCTTATTAGTGACGAGTTTTCGTATAATTTTAACATTAATCATTCTATCGATGTGTAATTTGACATGAATAGGTTTCTAAGTCGCGCAAATACGCCATTTACCTATTTTGGGTTTTTCGTTGTTATTGTTTTGAAACTTGTTGGACATTAAAATTTTATGGATTTCGAATAGTATGGCAAATATGGCATTAATGGCTTTTTGTTCGAAGAAGCGATTCATCATCTGCTTAGCCTTTTTCCAACTATGTTGGGGTCGGCTTCCAGTCTAACCGGATGCAAGTGTTTTACATGAAGCGACTGCCTATACAAACAACTCAGCTACTGGGCAACACGATACCTTTTGGTAAGACTGGTTATCAGACTTCCTGACTTCTGACTATCCGTAACAAATATCAAAGAAGAAGCGGTTATTGGTCCTTTGTTCCGAAACCTAAAGCTACATCAACAATACGTAACAGTTTATAATACTCATCGTTCCAGGTCAACGCTACACAAATTACTATGGCCGGAGCTACCTGGGCCGCGACCTGTACGAGCACGGGCGGTCGATCTCAGACAATCTGGTGACCTGCGGGCCCCACACCTGCGGAGTGGGGGCCCATTGCATCCACGGCAGCGTGCGGCCCGTCTGCGCCTGCCTGCCTGGCTACTCCGGAGATGCGCTGACACAGTGCGTCAAGATCGAGTGCATTGGTAAGTAGCACTTAAAACCAATTTGCTCGATTTACTGTTTCGTTAGCTTAGTTGGCGTGACTGCTACGCTAGAGGTCTTGAGTTCGATTCCCAGGTTGAGCAGTGTTATTAGGTTTTTCTATGAAGTTCTCAGTAGCAGCACGGAGTTAGAATTTGTGCCTATTTAATGGCAATAGGCCCACCTCCTATTATGTGGGATCTAAACCTACTGGCGAATTGTGGGTATACATTGGTACACCTCTGCCTAACCCTTCGGGGATTACAGGCGTGTTGGTATGTTTTGTTTGCTAAATGATCATCCACACTATGTCTCCTTTGATTCTCCAGGAAAGCAAATGATGTTATCTAATTAATTATTTTTTCTGTAGACAACAGCGAATGCCGAAGCCACCAGAGCTGTGTGAACCAGCATTGTATCGACCCCTGCGCCGGAGCTTGCGGCGTCAACGCCAACTGCGATGTAAGATATATAACAATACCTACATACTTATTTATTTTCGTCATCTTTACTATCACTCTCTTCATACCCATATGCTCTTTAAAATAATATTATAAGTTTAAATTATGAAGTCCCTTCTCATTTAGGAAGCTAAGGTACAGAAATTAAGTAAGAACCAAATCATTCTTCACGCGATTGTTTTAAAATATCTTCAACAAACGAAACTAAAAATGTAGTTGCCATTAAGTTTCTATTATTTTCTCCAACAGGTCCGAAACCACATTCCAGTGTGTTCTTGCCCACCTCACTACACCGGCAATCCTTTCACCTCTTGCAGAATCGCTGATCCAGGTATGACCACTATAATGATCATCATTTTCGTGATAATGCTGCCTGTATCTTCTTCTTTATCGTGTGGGCAGTAAGGTCTAACGACCCCACACACCCTAGTATCAGAGTTTCTAAACTGCCTCAAGGGCCTCTGACTTGGTTACCGATGTTAGTGATGTCCAAGATAAACGTAGAAAAGACATATAAATTAGAAAAAGTCACTTTACATATCTGTATTAGAACTATGTTCATTGTATTTGTTGTCCACAGAGGAGGCGTGTCACCCGTCCCCGTGCGGTGCTAACACGAAGTGTCACGTTGCCAACAACCAGGCTATTTGTACTTGTCTTCCAGGATTCAGGGTATGTATTATCTTTACTAATCTATACTTAATATTATAAAGGGGTAAAGTTTATGAGGTTGTAGGGGGTAATCTCTGGATTTACCGGACCTATTTTGAAAATTATTTTACCCATATAAAGCCACATTATTTGTGAAACAGTAACCAAAGACGTTAACGCGGTTGAAATAAGCCACGCGAACAAAGACGCGGGCATTTCGCTAGTTTTTTATAAGGCTTACAATCAAACCCACGCCAAAGTCTGGCATTTTGAGTTGGTTTTGGTACCGCTTGGACTTTTCGCATACCATCAAAACTATCTTCGTCGCAATAATTTACTTCCTGAAATACTGTGTTTGTAACATGACCCATTAAATATATTAGTAATAGGGTAACTTAGCCGGTTTTCGGCCACTTAAGCGAACGTGTGACTTTGTGACGATTTTTCTCCATGACATTAAAGTCGCAGACTAGTTTCTTAAATATTTTTAAACTCGAAATATAATGTAGTTTTGATATTTGTAGACCTTTTACTCGTCAGCGTTAAATTAAAATTACTGAAAATTAAAATGTCTGAAAATAGCGATTTCGCCTGTTTTCGGCCACCTGTTTTAGTTTCCGGCCATTATTTTGCTAGTTCTCGGCCACTAATCTGCTATTTGAAAAATGATCTATATTTGCTAACTAGTAGGTTCTATAATGGATTAAAAGCAAAAAATACGTATGAATCAACGATTTTAATTAAAATATTAAACATATAGAAACATTTTAAACATAATAGTAGGAACATTGGTCAAAAAGGAAAATGGATAATATGACATAGCAAAAATAATTGAGATTATGGAAAAATATCAGCTTTTTGACTGGCCGAAAATACGATTTTTTAAACTGATTTTCGACCATCCCTTCAAACACGGCCGAAAAACAAATTTAAATTAATTAGTTTCCGGCCGTTGATCAACTTGCTTAATTTTCTAACTAGCTAATAAGATAAATTTTGGGGAAGTCCCTTTATGTCTGTATTGTTCGTGTGAGTGATGATTTCGATTCAGTTAGTTGATTTATTATCGTTAGCTTTTATTGGCCGAGAATCAGTTAGTAAATTATTAGTTTTCGACCCTATGGATTAGCTTAGGCCGAAAGGTAAATATTAAAATTCTAATTTTCGGCCGTCAAATATTCAATAACTATTAAGTGTTATTACCACATAATTAGCTCAAAACATGCGGCCGACATCTGACTACACAAATGAGAAGCGGTTCTACTTTGTGTATAAAGTATTTCTTTTTAAAGAATTCCTTATTTAATAATTAAAAGAATCAATTAAATATAAGCGGTCTTCTTCTAGTTGTCGGCCGGCCGGCCGAGAAGTAAATAGTCCCCCAAATCATTATCTAGTTTACCGGCCATCAAATTTAAATGTAAATAACATTATCTTTCTTCCATTTTAATTAAAATAACACTAATTAAACTTATCTCCCGTGCACAGAACAATAATTATATTTATAAAACCGATAAACAACTTTGTAACTTAGCTTGCAAAAATTATGCGCGCACTATTTTTTTCACTAATTTCGACACACGCGCGCACTGTAAGACTTTCGGAGGGTCACAGACGACACAGTTGGATCATTAAAATTCTACAAAATTCAAAAGTTGTAGGGTTTATACCAATACATTAAGTAGGCATTGTTTTTTTAAATGGGTAGGTTAAAGTGTCCTTATTATATTAATATAACAACGTACTGGCCGAAAACCAGAGGTGGCCGGCAAACCGGCTAAACTACCCTACGTTATAATTAATATTTTCGTCTCTACAGGGTAGTCCTCTGACCGGCTGTCACCACGAGTGCGAGACTGACGGTGAGTGCGGCGCCCAGCAATCATGCCGGGACTTCAAGTGCATCAGTCCGTGTGGAGACTGTGGAGTCAACGCTGACTGCGAGACTGTAGCCGCTCATCGTGCCATCTGCAAGTGCCCAAGAGTAAGTAACCTTGTAAAGCTTTTCAAAGTATAATTAATACCTAGGTAAACACCTGTGTCCTATTGAATCTAAGTAATAGTCTATTACAGTCCGCAAGGCGTTAGCTGAGCTTTGCATTTGTGTGAGTGATTACTAAAAGTAGAGAGTTTGATCCGGTTAAAACCGGTTTCAACCAATCAAAGACGCGTCGCACTCTAGTCCGACGTCGCACCTACACTATCTGTATGGGCGCTTACACAAATGCAAAGCTAATATTACACCTCGCGGACTGTAACATTTCTTCATTTGCCCTTTTTCTGTATTAAACTTTATTATATTCTGAACATTTCCATTTAAATCAAACGTCGTTAAAGTAGACATCTCGTGTATAGAAGACTCATCAATGTTTATCAACAGGGTTACTTCGGCGATCCCTACAGGATCTGCTCCGCTGAATGCACGTCCGACGGCGAGTGCCCCAGTTACAAACCTGCCTGTGTCTACAACGCCTGCATTGACCCTTGCATCAACGCCTGTGGAACCAACGCCGAGTGCCACCTCCGTGGTCTTACACCTGTCTGCTCTTGCCCCAGGAACATGACTGGAGATCCCTTCTCCTATTGCAGACCTTTCGAAGCCCGTAAGTGGTTAAAATAACAAGTCATGAATTTGTCGAAAGCATTTGACACGGAAAGGCATTATTACCGAATAATAGTTGTGTTTTTTTTGTTTGAATATGAATGATGACTAGGTAATTTTTTTTTTTTTATGTATACTTTTGTTTTACTTTTGAATGTATCTTTTCTTCTAAATGTGTTCTAAAATCAAGAAACCTATTCGGTGTTCCTCAAGGCACCATACTCGGTCTCGTACTGTTTAACTCAGCTTATTATTTTTTATTATCAGGTGACCTTTGCGAGCCCAACCCTTGCGGTGCCAACGCCAAATGCACTCCTGGACACGACCGCACCGGTGCTGAGCGTCCCGTCTGCACCTGCCCCTCTGGATACATCGGCAACGCTCTTGTTTCTTGCGAACGTGTAAGTTAATCGCCACTTTGCATTCCAATAATTACCACGGTATTTTGAATTTACTTTTACAATTTATTATATGTACACCTCGATGCACCATTTCTATTCTCCATAATTAATTTTGTTTGTATAACACAGGGTGAATGCGAGCTGGACTCCCAGTGTTCCGACAACCTGGCCTGCGTTGGCTACCGTTGCGTGGACCCCTGTCTCGGCAACTCTCAGTGCGGCTCCGGCGCCGTGTGCATGGCCCGCAGACATATTGCAGTCTGTACCTGCCAAAATGGTATGTATTTAAAAGCATTCTATCAAATTACCAAAATTGAATAATCATAAACGCCGTTTTGCGCGTAATTGTAACGTTACCTATATGAGTATTGAAAATATTAGTAATATGGACGTTGTCTAATACTCATTATTTTTTTACAGGACGCAATGGTGATGCTCTCGTGAACTGTTACGACTCTCACTCAGTGGTAGCCACTGGCCGTTACTACAGATTCAAACGGGACGGCAACTACTCCAGCCAGCCTGAAACCGAAGCACCTAAAGACCCTGAAACCCCAGCCGTCGTCATCACAGAGCTCACGGAAGCCAGCACTGAAGCGAAAGTTGAAGAGAAAAAGGAATAAAGCACACCGAACAATCGACTAAAAAGAATTGTAATAAAAGCGCGGACTATTTAAAGTACATCACTAATGTCATATTGACATATGGTTTGTTGTCGTGCCAGTGCCATGAAATAATTATATTATTTAAAAAAAAAACGTCCGCGCTTTTATTGCGAAAAAAAAAAGGATTTTTCAAAAATATTAATTTAAACTTTCAATTCGATAATTTAAACTTGTTAGTAAATGTAAGCTTATTTTTATAAGTTGTGTATTGTTTTATAAAAAATATAAATAAACAGAAGAAAGTTTTAATAAGCACAATGCTCTCTTTTTCTATCGTTCAATGAAACAAAAAGAAGAGGCAACCGTTTTGTGCGAATATTGAATTGAAAGTTTGAACTAGGCTTTCTAATGTTTTACCAGTTAACTCCGACTGATAAACAATCATGCTCTCTTTTTTAATTTATGTCGAAATCCAATCGATAAAGATGATAAAAGTTGTTATAATATTGTTGGTTACTAATAAGTGAATACTGCCATTTCAAATAAAATTGTCGCTATTATTTTAGTGTTTTTTTTTTTACTTTGTTAACACTAGCTTTTAACCGCGACTTTAACCTTGACTTTAACCGCGACCCGCTTGAATGTTGGTTGTCGCTGATGCAGATAAAGGGCTATTATTCCTACGATTACATACATCGCATTTGCAAATTATATTTTATTAGGTACCTATATTTGATTGTTTGAAGTTAACTTTCAGTACCTATTTCACTACACAGCTGTCTCAACTGCTTCGTTAGCCTAGTGGTCCTATGCGCGACTGTTACGCTAGAAATCGTGGGTTCGATTCCCAGGTCGAGCAAAAGTGTTATTGGGTTTTTCTATGAAATGCTCATTCATAGCTTTAGTAGATAAATAATAAATTAAGTAACTGTTATATGTTGCAAAATACAAATGTAACACAAATATTGGAAACAATTATTATAAACAGATTTTAGTTTATAAGCTAAGAAAGTTATGATAGATGAAATAATACATAAATCTTAATGTGTAAAATCAGGAGATTGTAATTAAGATCAAAGTTATTAAAAAATATATATTAAAGTTTTAGTTTTTTAGTTCATTTCAAACCAAACTCATCACTAATTTAAGCATAACAACTAAACGTTTAATTATGTAAACGCCTACCAATACCTGCCAGAAATAACGGAACGCAAATCTGACATTTGAATTTGATGGGTTGATACGTCCTGTTGTTCGATTATCGAATGATGAGTGAGCCAGTGTTTTTAACTATTAATTACGAGTAGAAACAGTAATATTATAGTATAACGATGTCCGACATCAATATGGAGAAGTTCGCAGTGCCAGACTTTGTGCCTGAGCGTTACGTGAAGGAGCTGGCCAGGTCCTGTGTCGGAGGGGAGGAGCTCCAACAACAGAAGGATAAGATACAGTCCTTAGCCGAAGACACCGCCAGTGCCCTCAAGAAGAATGTGTACGAGAACTACATGCAGTTCATCGAGACGGCGACGGAGATATCCCACCTAGAAGCTGAAATGTACAAGCTCTCCCACCTGCTGAGCGAACAGCGGACTGTGCTCACGACTCTCTCCCACGCGTCAATTCTAGGTAACGAAAACGCTATATCCCGCGAATCACTCGACAACCACGACGTCGAAGCAGAGCGGGCCGAGGAACAACGCAAGAATAAGCTCAACCTTATAGCTGAGAAAGTTGAAGGTTGCATGAACTTATTAGACGCCCCAGATCGAACTTTGCTTCACGAAGGCGACCTATTAGAGATAGATGCCGAGGAAAACACTGCTCTGCAGAGAATGCATGTATATTTGTTCAATGACTGCCTTATGTTGACATCGTGGATATCAAACCGCAGAGGTCCTAATAGATATAAGTTTCAGGCTAGCTATCCTATTAGTACACTAGCAGTAGTGAATGTAAAAGACTTGGGAAGTGTCAAGCAAGCTTTCAAAGTGCTAGCCTTCCCAGACACAAGAGTGTTTCAGTGCAATAATTTTGCCATTAAGAAAGATTGGCTAGATAAGTTTGATGTTGCTAAGAAATTATACATTGAAAAAGAAAATTCTAAGCAGAAGAAAAAGGAAGGTCTAGATAAGCCTAAACCTGAGTTACTGGAGTCTCCCAGTCTCTCAGTAGAAGAACTACCTTCCCCCCAAGTGGCTCCCCTTCCCGAGTGGTTGGCTGATGTCACGGAGGAGCTAGATGTACTAATTGTTGAAAGACATTTTCAAAAAACTTATGAACTGATGGTGTCGGCCCAAAAAGCGTTAGACACTGAAGAAAATAAGAGCCATCCACAGAGGACTGATTTATTGAAGAGAATTGAGCAGAAACAGAAAGTGTTGATTGAGATATTATTGAAAGAACTTGATGTTACACATAATTGGAGTCCGAGAGGAGGTCTGCAGTCTTCTCGGCAGCCGGTGCACATACTCAATAAGTTTAACATGACCAGTCAGGCGTGTGAGTTATTTCTAGCGATATGCAGTCATACGGTAAAGGTTCATGTGAAAGGGGTCCAACTAGAAGGCTCCATCAATAGTTACGTTAAGCAAGTAGGCGAGGTGTTCTTCTGCTCACTCAGCGATGCCTTAACAGAGTTCATTACATTATTTCCTAAGAATAAAATTAGTGCTTTTGTAGTGTGGGCTAGCATGCAACTTAGATTGTTAATGAGTCAAATTATTAAGCAAGTGTTCACTCCGCAGTGTGCGTTAGATTCCGTGTTAGACTGTGTGCAGAGTTTGAGGGATCAGTGTACACTATTCTGTGAATTTGGTCTCGATTTGAGATTTCAGATGAACAGTTGTTTAAGAGCACCAATAGTAAAAGCTTTGAGAGAGTACAGGGAGAAGATTATGGATTCTATGAAGAGCAAAGTGGCGGAAGACAAGTGGACTCCAGTGAATATGCACACTAAAGCTGGAGTGAATAAATTCTTAATACAGATGGAAAATTTGGGCCTTATCTTAGCTAAGTACATAATAAATGAAACGTGGGTGGACTTATCAAGTAGTACAATATGGTTTGCGCAGTCCGTTATAACAATACAGAAGGTGGGACTGCAGCTGGTCACTAAGGACATGATGGACGTACTGGACGAGTGTATCCATGCAGTATTCAACTCTCGTCTCATGCTTTCCTTAGGCAACGACTCTAGTTACTCACAGAAGAATTTTAAGTTTATTTTAGACACAGTGATGCCTTTAATGCTCAGATGTTATAAGGAGGAAGTCGGATATGATAACGAGAAGCTGGTAGGTCTAGCTAAGAAGTTTGGTGTCTACATAGCACCACCAAAGAAATCCAACATCACAAAATACACGAGTAACGAATATTTATGAGAATAGTCATTAGAATACACATGTATGTATGTTGGTGTACGAAATTATTTTTATTATGCTGAAAGCTTTAAAATTGTAATATATAGATGATAAGCGTGCAGGATTTTGTAAGTTTATTTAAAGAAGAAACTGATCAAATTGAAGTTTATATTATATGCAAGTTATGAATATGAAATTTTAATAAACCAAGATTTATGGTTCATGTTTAATTTTATTCCGTATTCATGAAATGTGTGGAGTCATGAGAATTAAAAGATTATTTAAACTATTATTTTGCTTTTATTAAATACGATAATAATATACAAAGTTACACTCGAACTTAAAAATAATATATGGAATATAATTTATTTAGGTATACACAATACATTTGATTTTATTAGAACTAGATTTATTCAATCGGTTTCCATTAAAGATTCGATGAATGTTGTTCCGTTAATCAACTTTGTGGTTAATATAACAAATTCTACATTAGAGTCTTCTTGCTGGCTGATGGTCCTAAGTGCTGATATCTCTTGATAAGTGCATCCTCCGATGAAGAAGACAAGGATGACTCGCGGATTCTCCATTGAGGATGAGTTCTCACTTGATATCGAGTTGCGACGTGCCATACGCGGTTGTAAAGTCTGTAGTTCATCCACTGTAGGGCCTGGGAGTAGTCCTAGGACATCTTGAATGCCTGCAATAGATAAACAATTTATCAAATATAAATTGAGTTCATTAGGCCTGCTGATGCGATTGGCTGAGTCAACCGATTGATTGTTATTTGATATATTGCTTGTAATCATTGAATTTGATTGGTAATGTATTTTTAACGTGGTGCAATATGGCGTAGAGTAATCAGCTGGTGGGTGTCAACGTTTCCTGATTTTTTAAATGAACAAACAGATAACACGAGGAAAATTAAACGGACAAATGATTCAATGCGTAAACAATACATTATATCTCAGAGAATGTACAACTAAATGGGCAGCATATAAATTTCTAAAACTAAATGAAAATTTCGCCCTCATATCAATAAAATCGATTAGAATCTCGTATTATTTGCCTAAAACATGCGATCAGAAAGCATTCGTTACGGCAATCATTCATTTATTACGAACATTGTGGAAAAAATGTATGGAATAATTAACTTAGAGCGTTGTTGGACCGAAAATAGTTAAAAGAAGGAAATTGGTTAGGTCAGCGCTGTGCTAATTGGCTCAATGGAGTGTTAATATGGAAGTACAATCAACAAAACTATTTGGTATACTGGCAAAATTATTCATTTTTCCACAACACTGCCACTATTTTTTTTTTTATTGTATGCTTAATTACTTTTTAAGCTTATGATACACTTAAGAGAGTTATATGGAAGAATTGAGTGCTTAGCACACTCACAACATTGTTTAAAAGTAATCGCAAGTAAGCTGCTTGTATACCGAATAGCTTTGTTGAGTGTACATACCTACATTATTAGCATACGTAACGCGGCTGGCTCACAGCTAAATATAATATTATGTATTTTGTTATCTACTTCTGATTCATATTGACTGACTGGCAGTGTATTTTTTGATAATTACAATTTGCCTGATAATATTTGAAGTACCCAAATTCTTTGTTATCTCTACTAAACTATAAAAATAAAATAGTTTTTAGTTTGTTTGTTTGTATCCTACCTATAAGCTCCGAAAGTGCTGGACCGATTTTGATTATTTTGTCATCAATAGATAGCTACATTATTCGTAAGTAACATAAGCTGACAATTATACATACATACATACAAACATACTCTCGAAAAACATAACCCTCCTTCTGTCGCAGTCGGGTAAAAAGAGAAGGCATTCTTTTTAATTAGTCACTCTCTGCCTTCCCTTGCATACTTTGTGTGAACACTATTCCAGGTAGAAGTAACGTTAAGTACACTAATATGGAGCTTTCCTACAGACTTCACTCAGAGGAACATCATGTCGTATACTAACTTCATTCTTAATGTACGGAAATAAATACAACGGTTAGCATCTGACTTGACATGTGACTTCTCTTCTTATTCAGCACTAAACGTCACAGTAATGTTGGTTAACTAGACACGAACTGTGCATCTACCATTGTCACAGATACTGCAGTTTTATAAATTACTTGTAAAAACAAATATAAGGAAAAACACGAGAGGTCCATTAGACGCGTACTTGAAAAGTTTTGGAAACGAGTTATTTTTAAGAACGGTCAGTGAGAATCAGTACCCTTCAGAATGTTTTCTATTAATGTGAATATACAAACATTGCTTTTAACACTTCATTTATTTTAAAAGTTGTTACATGAGCTGAAGCCGCTACCCCGTAACCTAAATAAACTTGAGTATGATATCAATGGTCACAATGAGGTGTATTTGATGTGATTCAATTTAGGTCGGGCGGTTAGTTTGGTCCTTAGAGACGTCCCGGGAAACGGTCCGACGAACAGGCTGTAGGCTGGGTAACCGCCAAAAGCCAAATACAAAAAGTTAAATACATGTACTATAATATAACCTATGGCCCGCGGGGGCGGAGCAGTAACCAAAGACGTAACTTAACGCGGGTGTAATAAGCTACGCGGACGAAATCGCGGGCGGTGCTGGTCCTATATATGATGAATCAGCGTCATAATGAGTGTTATTGCATTATACTCGGGTGTTATTAATACAAAGGCTATTTTGATACCTATTTAGTTAAGCTGACCTAGATTGTTTTTATTTAATTTACCTTACCTACCCTACTCAATACAGAAAAACATCGGCTATTGTTATTTCAATGTTAACGTATAATGAGCTCAGTTATTTCGCAAAGACACAAAGCAACGACATTTACAACAAAAATGCCACCAAACTCGACTGCCTCGTGAGCCTAGTGGTCCTAAGCGCGATTGCTCCGCTATGGGTCCTGGGTCCGATTCCCAGGTCGAGTAAAAAGTGTTATTGGGTTTTTCTATGAAATTCTCAGTAGCAGCTCGGAGTTTGGATTTGTGCCCGGTTAATGGCAATAGGCTCGCCCCCTATTACATGGGACCTAAATATACCCGGCGAATTGTGGCTGTACATTGGTTCACCTCTGCCTAACCCTTCGGGGAATACAGGCGTGATGGTATATGCCACCAATTTTTTTTTTATATTAAATTGGTTAAAATTTTAACCAAAATGCCTTTACATGTGAAAAATTAACATAGCTCATTATTTTTTCTTTTGCCTTATATTAGTTTTCGATATTGAGCAAGGCACACGAAATTAGAAAAGTTGATTTTTTAACATGTTATAGACAGGTAACAAGGTGCAGTTATGCATCCTCTTCAAAATTTTAGGTTTTTGTAAAAGATATAAAAATCAAATTAAAGAATGACGAATTATTAACGTTATCTTGGACATCACTGACATCAGTAACCATGTCAGAGGCCCTTGAGACGGTTTAGAAACTCTGACACTAGGGTGTTTGGGGTCGTTAGACCTTACTGCCCACACGATAAGAAGAAGAAGAAGAACGTTATTAAGTCGTTTTTTGAGTGACTATACTTAACCAAGTCTTAGATAAATTCTGTCTGTAATGGATTTTGAACTTTGTTGTATACGATATTGAGCTGTATTACCAAAAGTTGTCAATTATTTATCAAGATGCTCACCCGTCCATCCTTTGTTCTTAGCGATATGTTCGCTGAGGCGCACAGTGAGCGGGGTGTACTTATTGCACAAGTAGCTCTTCTCCTTAGCGTTCATCTCCGTCTCGTCCATCGTGAGGTGCAGCGTCTGCGGATTATAATTTCTATTACTATTGCTTGAAGGCTGGTATTTCAATACTCCAAGAAAAATGTGTGGAACGTGCAAGCAGGACGGTGAATAAAACTCTTCAAACTTGATACTGGGCCTAGTGTTTTCTCGCTCCTGCATATTATAACTGTGGCGACTACAAAATTTAGCCTTAACTATAGTTGTAAATAGATTCGTACAAACAATTTAGGGTGAGGCCACACAAACGTAATTTTGTGAGCTGAGACTAGCGTTTTTTGAGCCACGTAATTTACTTTTAACTGAAACTGACAACTCAATTAGCGTCGCCGTATGACCGAAACAGGAGTTTTGTAAAAACCGAATGTAGCAGAAATTACGCGACTCACAACCCAAAAAATTACGTCTAACTTCACCCTTATTGAAAAAAAAAGCGTTTTTATTTTTTTTAAATAAGGTGGTTTGATCTTGACTCTAGCTTAGAGGTGACAGGGATAGTCGATGATGAAGTAAGCTAATAGAAAATAATAATAATTGTATGCACATCTAACCTTTCTAAGCACAGCATACTGCCTGGTCCCCTGCTGCGGCTTGAGCAGGCCACACTTCTCCAGGTTACAGAGAGTAAGCCAGGTGTTCAGACCGTACACCTGAACCAACTCCTTCTTGTAGTACTCTAGCACTTTCGGCTTCAGACCGGATCCTGTCACGCATTGGAGGCAGATTAGCCGGAGGACCTAGGGACGGAAATAAAGATTATTTATTTAATAAAGATATAAGTATATTGTGATAAATGGAATTCGTTTTTACATTACTTATAGTCAACCCTATATAACATTAGAAAAATACTACACTACATATACCACTACATATGTAGCAATTTGTTTTGTCGTTTTTTAAATGAAATTTAATTGTTTTATTATTTTCTTATTAAATTTTGACAAATTAACTCTTCTAAAATGAAATTAAAACGAAAAACAAACATAAATCTTCATCGATCTTGTTTAAATAAGCTATGAAAAAAAAGTGCGCAAAAAGTCATGTCAGTTTAAACAACCGTGGACTACATATGTAGTCCGCGCGACCACTGCAGGGTTAAGCATGTAATAGGCATGCATGTAATAGGCGAGCCTATTGCCTCTAACCGGGTACAAATCAAGCTGTTACTGAGAATTTTATAGAAATACCTAGTAGTATTTTGCCCGCAAAATCATCGCGTAGAAGTCAAAGTATATAATAATCCCTGGCTTAAGGCAATATGCACGTGTTTCTAAACGGCTTAGCAGTTTTTGCCCGATCGCCGCGTAGAAGTCAAAGTACATAATATCATAAAACGTGACACTTGGCAATAATGTAGCGTTCTATTAATAACATATTTTTGCACCTAGACCAGTACTTGACATATGGTAATGACATTAATATTCAACTAGAAAACAAAAAAAACTTCTTATACCTAGTAATATTTTGAATATTTCTGGAGTGGGGGGGGGGGGGAGTAAAACCCTTAACTCCCCCCATTTTTTTTTTTCGTGGGGAAATCTTCATGTACTGCCTCCACCTCGGGGAAGGCGGAGGGGTGTGTCGGACTCTTGCCGACTAAAACCCCACGGTGTTCCTCCAACTACCAGGCAGGGGCACGGGTATCGCTCGCTCTAAGGAATGATCGGGTTCCAAGACAGTTGAATCGTTTCTCGAGGACCCGTCGAGCTTAATTACTTGCGCTTCTCTGGTGGTGGCCACTGTTGATTCTGGCTTACAGGAGTCGCAGTGGTTTAGGAATAGTGTGGCGGGCTTGTCTCTCTAAGGAGTTCCTCCGCACCCCCCCCCTCTAGCACTTACATTGTCTCTATATTTTATGTATACATGCACATACATAATAAACTCACGCCTGTTACCCATGGGGGTTGGTAGAAACCACAGAACGCCGAATATAGGAATATGTTCCTATTTAAGAGACACATACCTTAGTGAGCGGTTCTTTCTGTGCGATGAGATCTTCTATGTAGGGGCACGCCTTCTCATTGTCCACGCAGTTCAGAAAGTCCTCCTCGCACTGAATCATGTCGTGGTACTCGAAACCGTCGGTTGTCTAAAATAAATAACGTGTAAAAAATTACAGCCCTTGTTGCCTTGTTGTCCCATTGCTGAGCAAAGGCCTCTTACAGAGAATTCAGGAACCATTGATCACCTAGCTTGCTCAAGGCGGATTGGCGATTTTAGACTCATTTTATTACTCACGATGTTTAAAAAATGTATATTGTATACATATATGTGGGTATATAAATTTGTAATAAAAAAAAACTGTTTGCTGTGATTTAGTCTGCGTCACTACAACGAAAGAAGTTGCGCGCAATAGCTATAGTTGTTAAGAGCGTCTCACTGCAGAGCAATGGCCTCCCCCTTCCCATTCCAGCGTTTGTATATTAAAATGTGCGATGGTCAAACATAAGTAAAAGATAAAGCAATTATTTCAATTAGACCATTTACAGGCACTTTTGAGTTGCCAAGAAGTTATATGGAAAGTTGAAGCAAGTTGCTCGTTCCAAAACGTAGGTCTCTATGGTGAAGAACGAGCAAGAAACTTTACGGACACTCTTAGATAGACTCTTCATAGATCTAAATATAAGTATTGTAAGCTAAGATACCTCTTTGATATACTCAGCGATGCCGGTGTGTGTGGCCAGCGACTGTTTGTTGGCCAACATTTGCGGCAGACGCGACACAAACTGCTTGATCTCCTGCACTGACTTGTCGCGATGTCGCTCGTCTAGTTGCGTCTTGATCACGCGCGCTTTCTTAGACAGGGCTGCCCCGACCTGAGATAAATACATAGAAATACATGAAGTACACACATACACATACGCTCACGACCATAATCCCATTCGGGGTGATCAGAAACATTGGTACAACTACTCACCTTTTGATGAAGTCAGCACTTCTAGCAATGTTCAGTTGGTAACATTTAGACTTTAAGTTTCAGGATGGCATGATGTGGTGATAGGGGGCTAGCCTACATGAAGTAATAATATAGTAAAAGCATTCAGAAACTGGTGGGCAAAAATAACTGCCTTAAAAGTGAAGAAAGTACGACGAAATCAGAGAGGCAGAACCATGGTGGTTTTACGCTGCGACTATCTACTATCGTGCTTACAGGCGCAAGCACAGGATTTTTTTTTACTTAAATTTTAAACACCAAGTTTGTTTAAAATTTTTGCGTCTTTGTACTTAAAGATCTCTCTGTAACCAGAACAGTTCCAGAGATGTACGAGAAAAAAAATACATTACGATAATGGGAAGAACATGCAACTGTCGGTTTCGTTAAGTGTATTTTAAAAGCTTTTTATCGTATTTTACAGGTATGTATGTATGTCCTGGAATCTTGTAATCTATATTTCACCAACATGGAATATGCATGAATTTTTTGTCTGCACAGTAAGGTCTGTCGACCCCACACACCCTAGTGTCAAAGTTTCTAAACCGCCTCAAGGGCCTCTGACATGGTTACCGATGTCAGTGATGTACAAAATAAACTAAGAAAGTACATATGAATTAGATAAAGTCACATTGGTACTTGCCCGTGGCCGGTTGCGAACCCACAACATCATGCATGAGAGGCGGGCGCCTTAACCACTGCGCCGTCACGACATAAGCGAGCCGTGAGCTACGAGCTATGTGATTACCACTTGAGTATGTTTAGTCCTGTTATTATAATGTATTATAACTTCATGTTGTACTCACAGATGTAAAGCTACAGTCCCTGATCTCTGCGAACAGCTCCTCGCTGGAGTTGAGTATGATGCGCTTCTTCTCGCGCGCCGTGACGTCCGGGCTGGCGTCGTCCGGGCTCACGAACTTGTGTCCGGGGAATGTCGCCGTCGAGTTCTTTATGCCGTAGATCTCGTCTGCAATGTAGATTAATTGCTTTTTCGATACCGCATTGCGGATTCGTTTTCAAAACGTAAAAAGAAATTGTATGTTATTGTATCGCTTACCTACCTAATACGAAATCTAAAAAACTATTTGAAATATGACGCTGAAAAATAGCAGGTAAATAAGTCCAACAGGCAGGAGACGTCAGCTTAGTTAGAGATATAGAGACAAGGCCAAATTAAGGGGGCGTTTGACCTTCACGCGAACGAAGTTGCAGGTAAAAGCTAGCTTTGCGGATTTTGTTCAAAAGAGTTACCGCAGCCCTGGAACGCAAAGGGCATTAGGAGGAACAGTTGGGTTTTAGTCAGTAAGAGTCTGACGCTCCCTTCCGCTCCACCCAAGCGGAAGAAGTCATTACATGATTTCCCATGCTAAAAAAATGGTAAAAAGTGGTATGTGAAAAGTAATTTTGCTGAACTTACCAATAAGACCTTCATAGGTGAGCTGCGTCGCCATGACACTGGTGAAGTCCACCGCTCGGTCGAGCAGCAGCAGCTGATCGATGCACGACGTGGCCACGCCTCTAGGACCCTGGCCCTGCTCCTCTTTGTTCAGACGACAGAGGAGGTCCCATACCTGGTGCGAAAAATAAATAAGTGCTACTTCGAAAGTGAAGAAAAGAAACCGGGTATGGGCAAGTACCAATGTAACTTTTTCTTCTCATATGTACTTTCTAAGTTTATTTTAGACATCCCTGACTGAGGCGATAGAAAACCTCGGAAGGAAACCTGGACCTATCATTAATATAGATCTAAAATTAGAAATTCGTCTTTAAGCAAGCGTAGTAATCATTGGTCGGGGCTTTTCTGTACGAGAAGAGGCTTTTGCCCCGTAAAGAATGGGACAAAAATAGGCTACTATTATTACTTCGAAAGTATTATAAAATAAAGAAACGAAGTTAGTGTATTAAGTTGCTCTAGGGGCGATGAATTCTCTGTGTAGATACGTGTACGATTTTCTAGCATGCGTAGTGGTTTACCCAGTGAGCCGGTTCAGTTTTAACGCCAGTAAATGGTCTAATTGAAATAAATGCATTGACTTTGACTTTCACTGTAACCAGTATTTTGTAAAAACTTAATTAAAAAGAGTGTCCATGGAGTTTCTTGCTAACAAGCAAGAAACTCCATGGACACTCTTTTTAATTAAGTTTTAGTAGGTAGGTCTCTATCGGAAAGAACACTTTCCGATAGAGACCTACCTACGTTTCGGATTGAATTTAAATTTTCTGACTAACTTATCGACTCTTTGACAACTCAAAACTGCCTGTATGTGGTATAAACGAAATAAATGCTTTGACTTGACTTTGAGAACTGAGTACTTAATCTTTTAACGACCATATACCATGTTTCTGGCAAATAAATATATTTTATTTTAACTATGATTCAGAATGGGTGATATCATTGAGTTCTTTGCCCCCTCACCTGTCTGGCGGCGACTCCCTTGCCGAACACCCTCGGTATGATCCCGTACAGTTGCTGTATAGTCCGCAGCGCCTGCGCCGCGTTATACACGCAAGTCGGATCGCCTTCTAAGTAGTTCTCTCTGTATTCACAAACATACCATCAGCTAAAAATCACTGGCTAAATAAAAATAAAGGAATTTTATTTAGGGTCTTTCTAATCAGCGCGTGATGATAATGAGACTAGTGTTGTCCAGTCAAAATTTGTTTTCTGATTCCAGATATTTTCTAATAATTACAGAATTATTTAACTTTCATAATATGGTTGGTTCAGGTACTAGCATTTCATCGAGCTTTGCGACGTTCAGCTCAGCACTGCTGCATTAATAAGTTATTCAGCATCTTGTCTCACTTTCATTCATCTTTGCTGTAATGGCTACAGATTACTACACTTTATCAAAATACTAGCTTCTGAACGCGACTTCGGTGCGTGGTATTTTCACTCGCGTTATGTTACGACTTTGGTAACTGCTCCACTCCCGTGACTCGAAGCGTGATATTACTTAAGAATAATCGCCTTTGTTACTTAAGAATAATCGCCTATGTTACTTAAGAATAATCGTCTATGTTACTTAAGAATAATGAAGCTATCTATTGGTGAAAAAATGGTTGACATTGGTCCAGTACTTTGGGAGCAAATTTGGTACAACAATGAAATATATCTTTTTTCTATAGAAAATTAGTATAAAAGTAAAAATTATTACCTAAAATCATTCTGCAGTTCCAAAGACATGACATCACTCTCAAACGGGAAGATGTCACACTTGAACTCCTGGATGGACAGGTTGGCCATCACTCCTCGGTTGGTCAGGTGTATCTTACAGAACTCACTCTTGCGTGGCACGAAGAATAAGTGGAACTCTACCGGAGTAGTCTGTTTTGACCTGGTGATTAAAAAAGAAGTTATATTACGTTGCTTTATGAGTATTCAATCCTATTTTTAACCCCCGACGCAAAAAGAGGGGTGTTATAAGTTTGACGTGTCTGTCTGTCTGTCTGTCTGTGGCATCATAGCTGCCGAACGGATGAAGCGATTTCAATTTAGTTTTTTTTGTAATAAAGGTGACCTATGTACGAGTGTTCTTAGACATGTTTGATGAAAATCGGTTGATCCGTTTAAAAGTTGTGGGGGTGAAAGTAGGAAAGAAAAACCGAATGTCTGTAAATATACTCGAGTGGGGTCTCAAACTTAACAAAATCGACATTATAATAAATAGGTACCTATAAAAAGTATAAAATAAAAAATTAAATTAAAAATTTAAAAAACCCCCAACACAAAAACCTAAGTTCCCTTTAAAAAGTAAAAAAATAACAAAAAAAATACGTCACGTTGGGGGACCGATGTTGCATTTAGGATACGATCGTCCCGAGCGGTCCCCCAACGTGACGAATTTTTTTTGTTATTTTTTTACTTTTTAAAGGGAACTTAGGTTTTTGTGTTGGGGGTTTTTTAAATTTTTAATTTATCTACTTATACTTTCTTTCTATTATAAAGGCAAATGTTTGTCACCCGCCCGGATGGATGAATGGATGTGTTCTTTCATGCTTAAACAATTCATGGAAGTATAAGTTCTGCAACTATGCAGACAGAGTTGCAGGAAGTAGGTAGTAATGTTATATGAAGATTTAAGTATTATCCTGGCCTGTTAAAACTTCAGCAATATCTAATCTGCATGTCTTGTAGCACCTTTTGAAGATATGAATTGGTTCCATTTATTATATTCATTGTTGCTAATAAGAAACCTGCTTAAATATTAATACGACAGTGAAGAATCAATATCTAATAACTAAAGTTTTAGCGGTTTTTACATTATTGCATATTTGTAGATAAAAAATGTAAAAGAGCTAATATTTGCAAAGAGGTTAGGTCTTGAATTATTCTTATTTTTGAGATAAATTTGCTTAAATATACGCAACTTTTAAATTCAAATGTTAAACTTTAGAAATGGAAAAAATTCTTCATTTCTTGTAAAATCATGGTTTTGTAGTTATTAGATATTGATACTTCACCGTCAATATGTTAAGTTCCAAGTTTGCTTACCGGAGTGATAGCACATAATCTGCGACTAAGTCCATTAGTGCCAGTTTAGGTCTTGCAATAAACACAATATGTTTCACCGAGATGGTTGGAAGGCTGCCCGGCTTCAGTGGGAACATCTCCGTCACTCCATGGTCTTTTAGCAGAGAGTACTGGGCCACCAACCCCACCGGACCAGCCAGCCATTCGTCCCATATTGTAACCTAGAGAAGAAATAACGTGATTGCATGATATTGCTATTTTTTAAAATTTGATTTCGTAAATTGTTAGTTATATTTAATTTTGGTATTGCCTAAAGGAGAGTAAATAATAAGACGACCCACTGACCTAATGTTTCTATAGTAATATGATCTGTGATTTAAAAGATTTTACAGCCTGATACTTGTTGAAAGGGTTTCAAATGATACTAATATCGACAAGTTTATATATAAGTATAAATTGCGTTTATGTTCAAAGTAAATACGAAAAGTGAGGGCATGTGCCCTTGTTTACAATCTAATTTTAATTAGCTTTATCATGAGGAAAACCAACGCTTTATAATGAGAAGAATCAAAAGTAGGATACATACTTTTGGACCTTTGTAAAGCTGTAGTAGATTCAGTAGCTCAGTTCTCATTGACTCTTGAATGGACGCAACGTTTAGTCTCCCACCAGATAGATGCGTACTCATCTTTGTTTCACGCATTTTGCTTTATTTTTCTTTAATTTTCTTCTTAATCATAAACGGGCGGATAACTTTGTTGTTATTTTTCTGTCAACTGGACGTCAAGCAGACAAATGTCACTGTCAAACTGCTATCAATGTCAATATAATAATATCTTTAGCATGAAAGTGAAACAGCCAAAGCTTTTCCATAGTAGCCAGGCAGAGAAAGAGAATCATGAAAAAGGAAGATTAATGGAACGCACATTAAGTTTTGTTTTTAACGGCAGCCAAGGAAAACTACGTTATTCAGTCTTTTGCCCAGCGCTGGGATTTGAAAGGACGTGTTAAGGTTTTGTATTATTTTTAGAATGCAATACCTATAAGTTTAATCATATTTTACTGGTAATGTTTTTGTCTACGATGATAAATCTTAACCATTTTTTAACCTGGTGAAATGAAATTGCGGCAAAATTTAAAATAGACAAAAATACCAATTTCTTTTTTTGCGAATTTTGGTGAATATTCTGGATTAGAACTGAAATGAACTGCATTATTCAGTTTTGTAAGTTTTCAAAGTATTTAGTCTAGAAAAGAAACCGTGCCAGTTTTTACACTTTTTGGATGAGAACCTCTGAAAAGCCGCTAAGTGTGTATTTAACAAATACATAAGGTACTTCAAGACCTTATTACTACTATACTTCAAAACCAGCAATTATTAGCACATGATTTACCAAAAACTACGAAGTATTCCGCTATTAACACGAAAATACGATAAATACGCGTAGTTTTCCTCTCTCGAATCAGCTGGTAACCACAACGAAACTCCGAAGAGTAGGTAGGCACCTATACCTATACAGCTATTAAAACTTGTATGTATGTAGACAGGATAGGTACGGCGGCGAGGCTGTTGCTGGCACCGCTCTTGCCTCTTATCATTCGTGGGTAGCGGCTCACTGCGCGCGGCGTCGCATCGATTTTTCCACCAAACAAGCCATTTCCAACCATCAGTTGTATTGTAAACACGTTCCATAAACAAGTGACGCTCGCAAACGTGATAATACGTATTATTAACATTGTGAAATGTGAAAGTTTTCAAGGAAAATAATGCGCCACTCCCCGTGGACAGAAAACTACAATGGCCGCCCAAAATAAAGGTAGGCATGTTTCACGCAGATTTTTCCCGAAAAAATTAAGTAAATACGTGTCCTTTTACTTTACGTATCTAGAATATTTTTTAATTATTGAAAATAATTTTAAGTTGGTGTGATTCTGATTAAGCTTGTTTTTTTTTTGTTGGCCCGACATTAATTTATTGGTACTTATTGTCGTTTTGACGTTAGTTACGATAACACGAAGCGTAGGCGAATGTCGGCCATGTGATGTGAGTGGTGTTGTATCTTGTTTTTATAGCGGGCGGAGATAAGGGCGGGTTTCAAACTTTCAGGGCCGAGCGTAAAATATATTCATTACATACTTTGAACCTATTTAGTTGATTTATTAAATAGAACCATGAAGTATGTTCTATATTACGGAGAAATAAAGAAAACATTAAGAAAAATATTATTTTCAGCTTTTATCTCCACGTTTTATTTTTATGATTTATAATGGTCTAGAATAGTTTTATTCAAAATCTTCAGGTACCGAATGATTACGGGAAAAAAGATTTTCAGCTTTTAAACAAACTCATTGTAATTAAAACTAATTAAATCATTATAATTTTACCATTTGTAATAGGTACCTAACTTATGTCACACGGGGAATAGAAAATAGGCAATATTTCCAAGAGTTTACATAGATGCTTAGGTACACATTAGTACGAATAGTATCTATATAATCTGTCACGTCGGGTGCCGCGTTGCTCTGTGGATGACCGTGAAAGTATCCAATCAATACCATCCATCACGCTTGTATTCCTCGAAGGGTTAGGCAGAGGTGTACCGATGTACACCCACAGTTCGCCGCTATATTTAGGTCCCATGTAACAGGGGGCGAGCCTATTGCCATTAACCGGGCACAAATCCAAACTCCGAGCTGCTACTGAGAATTTCAGAGAAAAACCCAGTAACACTTTTTGCTCCACCTGGGAATCGAACCCAAGACCTCTAGCGTAGCAGTCGCACTCAGGACCAGTAGGCCAACGAGGCAGTTCCAATGAATGTTTTATTATAATACGTTTGCATAGTAGGTACCTACACAGCTTAGCTTTTTGTACTTTCATCGTGGGTAGCTAGCTACTCATCTGTATTCTTGATGATAGGTTGAAAAGGTAGATAATAATGATGTCATTATGTAGGTACATCAACGATATCTATACTTAATATCATAAAGCTGAAGGTTTTTTTGTTTAAATGGGATAATCTCTAGAACTACCAGACGGATTTAGCAAATTCTTTTTGCAAATGTTAGTCGGATTTATGAGGTATGCGGTATGCGGTATAGGCTTTATAACGTCACGCTACGATCTACGGGAGCGGACCAGTAACCCAAGACATAACTGCCGAACCCATCTCCAAAAACCGGGCGAATTCGCAGGCAGAAGCTAGTATAAACATGAGTGAAAAACTAGAGATCAAAATGTTCTAAGATAAAAATATAAGGAACATCGTAAATTAGGTACATATTAAGCACAATTAAGCACCTATCTAATTATGTTTCCACATAATTTTTTTTGTTTGCCAATTCTGTTCCATTCCTGGTCCAAGGCCTCCATCCACTCCATCCATCCTCCTTGTTTCAGCGCCTCGTTTCTCCAGTTTTGGCGGAATCTATTCCACAGTTTATAAAAACAAAAATATAGCTGGCCGTAATAATGACTACAGTCTTCAATACTTTTTTAAAAACAAAAATGGCGCCGAATTGACATTCTAATTTCAAACACTATGCATATTTTTTCGTTACCTACCCTTCTAAGGCACGCGACACAAATATATAGGGTAAGGCTACATGATTGATGTCTTTAGGCAATTTGGTAGGCTTTCTGCAAACTGCGGCACAAAATTGCGTGGTAGCCTGTCGCGCGCCGGTTCGAAGACAATTAATCTTGCCTCTTCGAGTACCTACAGCTCTACCCGACCAAAGTATTTTTAGGGTTCCATACCCAAAGGGTAAAACGGGACCCTAATACTAAGACTTCGCTGTCCGTCCGTCTGTCATTAGGCTGTATCTCATGAACCGTGATAGTTTTCTTTTGCCGCTATAACAACAAATACTAAACAACAGAATAAAATAAAATATTTAAGGGGGCTCCCATACAACAAACGTGTTTTCTTCGCTAATTTTGCGCAACATTGATAACGGCAGCATGCCTGTAATATTCACTTTAAAATAAAAAATAAAATTAAATAAATATTTAAGGGCTCCCATATTTTTATAGATAATGGTACGGAACCCTTCGTTCCTTCGACTAGCACTTGGCCGGTTTTTAAAGAAAGCTTAGCTTACTTTTTTTTTTGCTGGCCACTCGTCTAAGTGTAGAGTAGGTACGTATGGGAGGGTTTGTTTGTCAACCAAAATAAACTGTCAGGTACCGGTCGTAGAGGAGGATTTCAACTGGCTTTTTAAATGTCAAACTGTCCTGTGCGTATTTATGCCGTAAGAGCGTTTTCGCACTATGTCCGATCCGAACCCGTGAAAATATTGGTCTAGAAAACACGAAAGAAACCAGATGACGGAGATCGGATCTAGTGCGTAAATTACCATAGAAATAGTTCTGCGGCTACTCATCTGCCTAGCCTTTTCCCAACTATGTTGGGGTCGGCTTCCAATCTAACCGGATGCAGCTGAATATCAGTATTTTACATGGAGCGACTGCCTATCAGACCTCCACAACCCAGTGATGGGTAATACGATACTCTTGGTAAGACTGGTTGTCAGACTTTCAGGCTTCTGACTAACAGTAACGACTGTCAAAGATCTACGAATGACAGCCGGGACCAACGGCTTTACGTGCTTTCCGAGGCACGGAGGAAACTCGCTATGGTAAATGGTCACCCATCCACAGACCAACCTCGGCAAGCGTGGCTTAACCCGAAAAATTGGTCTATGCGGCTGTAATTATTTAGCCACGAGCTCCTACCGAGCTCGGTAGGTACCTACCAATAGATTTTCAACTTAATACCCAAGTGCCTTCAGTTTAAAATCTATTAAAGATTTCTAAGCGATAGCGACTGGAACGAACGAAAACGCTATGCAATCTTCATTAGATCTTCAACTTAAACCAAGCACATAAAGTTGAAGATCTATTAAATTAAAGCCCACTCAGCGTTTGCGTTTATCGTTTGTGACTTGGCTAGGGGGGCAGATCGGATTCGGCTCGGACGTAGTGCGAAACCGCTGTAAATGTGACACTGAGCTGTAGGAAAAGTTCGACTTTGTAGAGGGTCGTTCTATCTGTCACTCACACCTGTCATTTACACCTGTGTTTGACAGGTTTGATGTGAAATACTTAAGAAAACATTATTTCTGCGTCTGGGTGTGTAGTGTTACTATAAGGCCCGGTCTGCACTAAAGCAGAGAGGATAAGAAATGTTTGGGACACTGGGCACTGTAGTAAGTGGGCTGTCGTCCGATCAGAAGCACCGAACTCGCACTGGGTATCGATGTAACCAACAATCTTCCATTTTGCTAGATTATATTTGCAGTGGCGTGCTTAGGTAATAACTAAAAGCGCGTCTTAAGCCCGACTGCTACGCTAGAGGTCCTGTGTGCCAATGTACGTGTACCAATAAGTGTATCAATGTACACCCACAGTTAGCCGGTATGCTTTAGGTCCCATGTAATAGGGGGCAAGCTTATTGCCATAAACCGGGCACAAATCCAAACTCCGAGATGCTATTGAAAAATTCCATGATGGAAAAACCCAATAACACTTTTTGCCCGACCTGGGAATCGAACCCAGGACCCCTCGCTCAGCAGTCGCGCTTGCAACCACGAGACCAACGGGGCAGTCAAACAAACAGTAAACAAAATACATAACTAACCACGTACGTAGGTATGATGTACTTAATTAATTTAATCCGTCGTATGCTAAGTTGTAACTTGGTACACCTCTGCCTAACCCTTCTGGGAGTATAATATCCTTTGATATGAAGCTAGCAAACTGAATACGTATTCAAACTAACTTTGTGTAGGTATTCCCACCGTCGCGTTGACTCCAATTCTAAAGCCAAGAGTATGCACAAAGCCTCATATTTCAGTAAGCTTCCATAGTCGGCTTATCTAGTCCTTTGAACATGACACAAAGCATTTCTTGGAATATTCCACGTAGTTAGAATTTACATAAGGCTTTCCCAGCTATGTAAACGCAATAAATATTGAAATCACGTAACTGTAAGAGAAAACAAACAAACTGCTTTCGATGTAAAATTAAAAGCTTTTGCCTGCGTAAATAAAAAAAGTAAACGACCAGAGAGTTCGGGTTCGATATTTAAATTAATATCCCTAGTGCCAAATTAAACCTGCTTCGAAAATGACAGCTCTGATTTTTATTAAACTTGATCGATTTTCGTCGTAATTAAATATTGGCTGATGAGATTGGAGGTAGATAGAGTAATTATTTACTTTTGGTTGTTTGGCAGCTCGCCACCAAATAATTAGGCCGCATACTTAGCTGAACTGAGTTTTTACATTACAGGTACTTAGACATTCCTCGGGGCTTTCTTTCGACGGAGAGAATAATAGACAATAATTAATCGAAATCGATTATTTAGAGTGTTTTTGGATAATGAAGCAATTTCAATTTATAGTTGTGTACCTACGTTGAGCATTATTGGTTAGGTAGTCCGTCTGACCGAATTTCAATCATGGTCATTGCGGACAATTCAGCAGAGATTTGCCATCAAAGCAGTAAATATTACGCTGCAAAATGTGTGCGCCACAGATTCCCAAAAAAAAAAAAAAATGTCTAATGAAAATTAAGATTTGGATTTTAAATGTAGAACCAATTTGTTTGTTTTCTAAGTACGTAACAAATTCCCCAAAGTCCAAACTTTAGAAAATGACAACCCTAATTTGCGTCATAAAAAGGATTTATATCCCTAGGCTCAGGTTAGTATTGTATTATCTGTGGCTCAGGTGTGATTCTTTCAACCGAGTCCAATGTTTACGAGCTATAAATGAGGGCCGGTTGGTAAATGTGTCTAAATATAGAGTACATTACGCACCCAGGTAACTACGGTCTCATCTATACAATGATCTGGCGGGCCTGTTGGTCTAGTGGTTAGTGGCCCTGACTGCTAAGCCGGAGGTCGTGGGTTCGATTCCCACCCAGGACAAACTTTGTGTGATGAGCATGATTGTTTGTTCTGTGTCTGGGTGTGCTTTTCTATAATATGTATGTATTTATAAATTATATATGTATGTATATCAGTTGTCTGGTTACCATAACACAAGCTCTGCTTAGCTTGGGATCAGACAGCCGTGTGTGAGTTGTCCCAAGATATATATATATATTTTTTTTTATCTATACTAATTTTATAAAGATGTAAAGTTTGTGAGGTTGTAGGGGGTAATCTCTAGACCTACAAAACCGATTTTGAAAATTCTTTTACCAATAAAAAGCCACGTTATTTTGTGAGTGTCATAGGCCATAATATATCATCACGCTACGACCCACGGGAGCGGAGCAGTACCCAAAGACGTAACTTAACGCGGGTAAAATAAGCCACGCGGACAAAATTAATAATATAGGCAGGATATTCAGCCACTAAGCTTAGGTACGTTATAGGGGCAAATTCGGGAAAATTCGAGAAATCCCGGGTTTTGCTGGGATACCTGACCTGTTAATGCAAAAAAGGTTTATTGTACCTAAGTATATATAAGGGTCAAGTTTATTTATATTTATAAATGAGTATTCAGTATTGACCTTAAAAATATTTTGTCGAATTTATTTTGGGACGGAATTAATTTTAATGTAAGGCCACAGATAAAAAGATGGCTTCCATGCCATAAGCAAATGGGTTGCCGCTTTGCTAGGAAGATTGCGGAAGAACAATAATGGCATCGGGTCATTGCGGAAAAATATTAACTAAGAGTTGTTGTTGTTGTTGTTGTTTGTTGTTGTTTAAGAGTTTTTTTTTAATCGTAGTCAAATACTCGAAACGGAATGTGATATTCTACTAAAGTAAATACAAAAAAAAAATTATAAACACTATGGATTTAATTTTGTTTTTTAAAAATCGTAAGTATTTCAAATGTAAAAAAAAGTTAAAAAAGTTTTTGTTGTTTAAATTTTTTTATCAACGGCCTGTAATAATTAAATCATACTTACTTAAAGCGTTCCATTACTACTATTTAGTTTCCTTTCAGATGTTTGTATTGAAAAGAAACTTAATAGGTATTCATTTACAAATTGAAAAACTAAAACCCGACTACAAAAAATTCACGTTCTAAAAATATGAAAAAAGAAAACATTCTCATCTGAAAGCCGTGGTCGTATGCCACTTTGCCCTAAACTTTAGTGCTAAAGATTCATGTTCTACTACTATACACATACTGATTTACCGGATTAAGTGGCATACGACCACGGCTTTCAGATGAGAATGTTTTCTTATTTCATACTTTTTAGAACGTGAATTTTTTGTAGTTGGGTTTTAGTTTTTAAACGTTTTTTTTATTTAAATTATTTTTTGGTTCAAAGGTGATGGCTAAATGACTGCCCCCGGGCCAGATACATTCTGGAATGTATATGAATCTTACATAGCCTCATAATATTTAAAAAATCATTCATGAATTATGTAGTGTTTAATATTTTCCTAGCACTTTCGTGAACTATTAAACATAATAAAGTATCTAAAAAAAAAACTTTTTCATCATAAACATTCGCTTATAAATATACAACCTCATTTTCGTTTTTACTTTTATTCTTTTTCGTTTTATTTTTTGTCAGTTGAAGAAAATTATATACTGCCACACACCTTTTTTTCCTTTTTAGGCAATATTATTTTGCCATATTAGTATTTCATGTAAAAAAGATTCAGATACTTTTTGGGAATAATATAATGGTAAAATAATATTATTCCCAAAAAGTATCTGAATCTTTTTTACATGAAATACTAATATTTAGCCATTCAGCATTACATTGTACCTAGTACCATATTTATACATGGTACCTGGCACATGGGGCAGTGGTCTATACTTCCATTTAGCCATCTCCTTTAGAGATTTATATACGTAATATTTCTGGAACTGCAACATATACACAATATATGGAATAATCTATTAGGTCTCCCAAACAAAATATTGGTTAGTTGGCTAGGTTTATGATGCGTTCTAAAGGGTGCCATGTACAATTTACTAATACAATATATATATATATATATATATATAAATAATTGAAATGTGCTAATTAAGCCCTTTAATTTGATATACAACACGACCATATTTGGATAAAAAATATTATTTCACATCTTCATGAGCCCTAGAGGGCGCCACATAGAATTTATTGCAACATAACATAGCCGACAATTTAGATGCTTCCAATGACACCTCATTTGTCAATTTACGTTAGATGGTTTAGAAGTTATGAGGGAACAGATGAACATCCATACATACATACATACATACCTACATACATACATACCGGTCAACCTCATAACCCTCCTTTTTGCTTCGCCATAGTCGGGTAAAAAAGACAAAGTTTTTCCTTACTTGGTATACTTTTTAACCATATTTAATATTTATGAAACAATAGCTTTTGCCCGCGATTGCGTCCGCGTGGATTAATAGTCTCCGTTCCCGGGGGATTTCCGGGATGAAAACCCTATGTCCTTTCTCGGGTCCCAGACTATATCTGTACTAAATTTCATTGAAATCGGTTCAGCGGTTTAGGCGTGAAGAAGAGACAGACAGACAGACAGAGTTACTTTCGCATTTATAATATTAGTACGGATGAGATCAGCGCATTTAAACAAATAAACAAAAATACTTTAGACCTAGCTCAGTAACACAAAAGTTTAAACCTAGCTCTACTATCCCATACTTATTTCTAAAAAAATCTCTTGTCTGTAAGTGTGTTTACAAATTTATATAAAATCAAGTACACAAACAGCCAGGCCCGGAACAACTAACTGTTGGAATATTTGTTCTGTGCGGGAATCAAAAACGGGACACGCAACGCAGCGGTCAATCGCTCAGCCATTGCGCCAGTCGTGTCTCCGTGGTGTAGGTACCTCAGACATAAGCTTGCAAACACGTAGGTGTTTGCAAGCTTGTTTGCAAGTCATCATCGTCATCATACCATCGCGACTGTATTCCCCGAAAGGTTAGGCAGAGATGTACCTACCAATGTACACCCACAGGTCGCCGGTATGTTTAGGTCCCATGCAATAGGGGGCAAGCCCATTCATCATCATCATCATCATCATCTCAGCCATAGGACGTTCACTGCTGAACATAGGCCTCCCCTTTAGATGTCCATTAACAGGGCACAAATCCTAACTCCGAGGTGCAACTGAGAATTTCATAGAAAAACCCGATAACACTTTTTGCTCGATCCGGGAATCGAGCCCAAGACCTCTAGTGTAGCAGTCGCGCTTAAAACCGCTTGGCCAACGAGGCAGTTATACACCTACACTTGAAACTAATATTTGCGCCATACAAATATTTGATCCCAAGGGGATTGGAACGTGCCGCGTGTTGATATGGAATGAGATTATACAATTACTAGCTTTTGCTTTGCTAACGTCGTGATGGCCGAGTGGTTAAGGCACCCGCCTCTCATGCGCGAGGTTGTGGGTTCGCAACCGGACACGGGCAAGTACCAATGTGACATTTTCTAATTCATATATACTGTGTAAGTTTATCTTGGACATCACTAACATCGGTAACCATGTCAGAGGCCCTTGAGGCAGTTTAGAAACTCTGACACTAGGGTGTGTGGGGTCGTTAGACCTTACTGCTCACACGATCAAGAAGAAGCTTTTGCCCGCGATTTCATTCGCGTAAATATCGGTTATATTTTATCTTAATTCGAAAGACACGTGGCGCCATCTATTATCATAAGAACGTTATTGTTCTTTTCCTCGGGATAACAATTCGTTTTTTTCAGGATGAAAGGTCTATAATATCGAAAAATGCCCGTTTCTGAACACCTGTTTTGCTTGAAAAGGCAATTAACAAACCAGTGGCGTATATAGAGTTAGTTTTCAGAAGGGGCCTGGCCTCTAAGATGCCATGGCCGATGCGATGCAATGCGGTCAGGCGGAAGGTGAGCCTTACAGCCTGGGGTAGGCACAAGACCATTCTGGAGTGGGCACGGAGACCCCCCCC
Source organism: Caradrina clavipalpis (assembly GCA_932526535.1). Taxonomy (NCBI): domain Eukaryota; kingdom Metazoa; phylum Arthropoda; class Insecta; order Lepidoptera; family Noctuidae; genus Caradrina; species Caradrina clavipalpis. Next base: position 6,004,908 of record OW052106.1, on the reverse strand, counting down.
CCTTTATACGCCTATGTAACAAACCTACTTTCGCATACTACTCGTAATTAATATTATAGATAAATGCGAAAGTTTGTGAATGGATGGATGTTTGTTACTCTTTTTCGTTTAAATGGCTGAACGGAGCTGGATGAAATTTGGCAATGAGATAGATTGTAGTATACACAACACATGGGATACTTTTTATCCCGAAAAAATATACGGTTCCCGTTTTACGCGGACGAAATCGCGGTCAGTAGCTAGTTTATAATATTAGTTAGGATTAGCGTTCGTAGTAAAGCTGTCGATTAAAGGTCGATACCTACTGCGAACAACTTCATTTGATTAAACCACGCATTTCTTAGACTTCGTGGAACGAAGTGCTTCTATTTAATAGAAAAGTACTCGCAAAGCCATGATTGACGGTCACAACAAAAAAAATAGCCATTTAAGTTGCTTTGTTTGGGATGACGAGTACCGATTGTTCTTGTTAAATAATGAACTAATTACAAGGTTCATTGTAAAGGCAGCTTTTAGAGAAAATAAAAATGCGATTCTTGTATAAGAGCTGCAGTAATTTTTTGTTTGAATTGCTAGCGGCAAAAGTGACATGATTATTGCCGAAATTCAGTCGATAGAGTATTATTATTAAACAACGATTATTATTATTCAAAAATATTGATTTTAGAATTCAAAAAAATATTAAAATGTGCATATTTTTTTCAAACGAGCTTGTTAATGCAATACCATAGCAACTACTACGCCGTAGCGCTACGCTGCTACGACGGAATGACATCCGCATTTTAATGAATAGATTGATAACATTATCAATTGATTGGTTACTAACTCCAGCTTGGTTAAACTAATCGTTACGGTATAACCCTGGGTATATAAGGGGCAAAAAGCAATTAAAATTATTTAAAAGTAATTTATCTAATTCCAATATTTTAATAATAAGAAGTAGCCTACTTGCCCTCTAGCCAAGTCGCAAACGATAATCGTAAACGCTCGGTAGGTACCAATAGATTTTAAACTTTATACCCCAGAGTCTTAAGTTAAAAATCTATTAAAGATTTCTAAGCGTTAGCGACTGGAACGAACGAAAATGCTATGCAATCTTCATTAGATCTTCAACTTGAAACCAAGCACATAAAGTTGAAGATCTATTAAAGCCTACTCAGCGTTTGCGTTTATCGTTTGTTACATGGCTACAGGTGCTTGACTTTTTTGCTCGTTAATACTTATACAGGATATAAAAAGACAAATCACAAAGCCGTTGACTACTCATAATGACCATTAAACTAAGTAACATACAAGTACAACATACAGTTATACAAAAAATATTGCTAAGAAACAACTTAAATTTTGGTGTGAAAAATTTAATAGAGAGATTATGGATTGGTTAATTTAGGCAAAACTTAGCTCGTTTTCTAAAGGAATTGCAATGTACAATTTTAAATATAAAACATTATTTCATGGTTATGGGGTCTTGGAAATATATTTTTCACAAATAAACAAACTCTTCGCATCGCAATCGGTGGTAATCAGGCGTCCGTTGAAGAACATCGCGCCGCAGTCTTGGTCATTGTTGCTGGGTCGGTAGTCGTCGAACCAAAACGCGAGAACTACAAGTTCTGGGAATCCTGGAAAAGACAAAAATAAATAGAACCAATAAATTAAAAGTAAAAACCTTTTTGAAAACAAGCTTTTATTTCGAGTTATTTTCAACAAGCCTTTTCACTTGATACCCATATCTTAGTAGTGCATTAAAAATAACTAGTCCGCCATCTTGAGTGTTTCGCCATGTTGGATTTAGAATGACATCACACAGCTGACCATGCATTGTCATCCAAAGTAAACGTGTATCCAAATTTTTAGCTCAATCGGTTGAAGATATCTGCTTCAAAATTCAGTTTTACGATTCCTCTTGAACAAACATACATATATACACTGCAAGTTAAATAAAAGCTTGTAATGATCGAGATTTCTAGAATCTCTTTCTTCTGCTGAAGATTTTTAAGTGTCCTTCAGACACAAATGGTGGTAGGCAAGCAACGTGGGGCAGATTGAGGAAGAAGATGCTTTGGTCGTTTAAAAAAGTACCACACAATTCGACCACAAAAAGTGGCAAAAAGCATAACAGTGCTTGCAGTACGTAATAAAATATTAATTTTGGAGTCTGCCTCTACGACCGATAATTGGCTTGATTGTCGGGCCGATTTTTGACAGATTTCTTCGTCGGCTAGAAGAAACTCTAAAAAATCGGCCCGATTGTAGGTCGTGTGGGCAGTAAGACGTGAATCTGTGACAACTTCCTTCCAATTTATTTTTAATGACTGGACTGTAGAACTCCTCTTCAACGTCTGCAAGAGATGGAACCCCTTTTTTTTCTTGTATTGAAATCCTTTTGGATTGCCTCCGCCTCGGGGAAGGCGGAGGGTTTGGTCGGACCTCACCGACTAAACCCCCACGGTGTTCCTTCTATTACCTACACTAGCTGGCACGGGTACCGCTATGAGAATTCTTCCATACCCGGTATTGCCCGCCACCACCACAAGACGGGCCCCGCCACCGGCCGCACTGACTCGAGAAACAGGGAACAAACAGATGTAACCTAACATATACACACTCGCATACCGTCAAGTTTCTGCCAACCCTCGTTGAATCTGTTATGAAAGCCCAAGTGATATATTCCTATTTGGTATTTGCCTTGGAAACTTGTAGAGAATTTTCGTGTGAAGTTCGCAAGGTAATACGCTTCACTTTCAGTGCCAACCATTGCCAGTGCGGTTTGCTCTGCTCGGCACACGCCATATGCTTCGGCCCACTTCAGAGGAGTTGTATGGAGCTTGTAGCACTTGCGAGTCTCCGCATTGTATGTGTAATCTGTAAATATTAAAATATAAAGGGGTAATGAGGAAAACTTTGTTTGTTTCATTTTTAGGGTTTCATATCCGAAGGGTAAAAAAGAAGTTTAAAAAACTAAAACCCGACTACAAAAAACTCACGTTCTAAAAAGTATGAAACAAGAAAACATTCTCATCTCAAAGCCGTGGTCGTATGTGTAAGTGTTTTTTAAACTTCTTTTTTATTTAAATTATTTTGGGGTTCAAATTTAGACATTTATATACGTAATATTACTGGAACTGCTACATATTCACAATATATAGAATAATCTATTAGGTCTCCCAAACGAAATATTGACAATTTACTTATACAATATATATGTCACCGGAAAATAACAAGATCCGTACGTTTATCAATTTACTAGGAAGTTTATAAACTTTCGTAAGATTCTAAACGGGAGATAAATTGTAATATTTTACGTCCACATTTTCGTAAATTGATAAACTTACTGAACTCACTCGTAAAATAATAAGTAAGCAGTAACCAAACGCTACGCGCGATCTGATTGGTTGGCTGTCACGTGTCACTTCTCCTTCCTCGCGGCCGCCAGCTGGACACAAGCATTGCCACTATGAACATTGACCAATCAGAGAGCAGTGTGTTATTTTACGTATTTCAAAGATCGTATATTTAAAAGAGTTTCTGTGATTGGTCGAACCATATAAAATCTTACGAATAGATATTCGTTAGTTTATAAATTTACCGTATGACGTCGGAAATTGATAAATTTACGAAAATGTGGACGTAAAATATTACAATTTATCTCCCGTTTAGAATCTTACGAAAGTTTATAAACTTCCTAGTAAATTGATAAACTTACGGATCTTGTTATTTTCCGGTGACATATACCTATGTCACCGGAAAATAACCACAGTCCACATTTTCGTAAATTTATCAATTTCCGACGTCATACGGTAAATTTATAAACTAACGAATATCTATTCGTAAGATTTTATATGGTTCGACCAATCACAGAAACTCTTTTAAATATACGATCTTAGAAATACGTAAAATAACACACTGCTCTCTGATTGGTCAATGTTCATAGTGGCAATGCTTGTGTCCAGCTGGCGGCCGCGAGGAAGGAGAAGTGACACGTGACAGCCAACCAATCAGATCGCGCGTAGCGTTTGGTTACTGCTTACTTATTATTTTACGAGTGAGTTCAGTAAGTTTATCAATTTACGAAAATGTGGACGTAAAATATTACAATTTATCTTCCGTTTAGAATCTTACGAAAGTTTATAAACTTCCTAGTAAATTGATAAACTTACGGATCTTGTTATTTTCCGGTGACATATACATTTGAAATGTGCTAATTAAGCCCTTTAATTTGATAATGCAACACGACCATATTTGGAAGAAAGAAAAAAATATTTAACATTTTCATGAGCCCTAGAGGTCGCCACATACAATTTATGGCAACATAACGTAGCCTATAACCAGCGGATAATTTAGACGCTTCCAATGACACCTCCTTTGTCAATTTACGTTGAATGGTTTTGAAGTTATGAGGGAACAGATGAACATCCATACATACATACATACCTACATACATACATACCGGTCAACCTCATAACCCTCCTTTTTGCTTCGCCGTAGTCGGTTAAAAACAGGATCCTATTACTAAGAGTCCGCTGTCCGTTCATCCGTCAGTCTGTCCGTCTGTCACCAGGCTGTATCTCATGAACCGTGATAGTTAGACACTAGACAGTTAACATTTTTATAGACGATGTATATCTGTTGCCGCTACGACTACTAATACTAAAAATCTCCCATACAAGAGACGTGATATTTTTACTCGTTTTTGCTCGATATTGATAACGACAACAGCTTAAAATATTCACAGAATATTTATTTATATATTCACTTTAAAAATTAATAATTTATAGTATACCATCACGCCTGTATTCCCCGAAGGGTTAGGCAGAGGTGTACCAATGTACACCCACAGTACTTAGGTCCCATGTAATAGGGGGCCAGCCTTTTGCCATTAACCGGGCACAAATCCAAACTCCGAGCTGCTACTGAGAATTTAATAGAAAAACCCAATAACACTTTTTGCTTGACCTGGGAATCTAACCCAGGACCCCTAGCGTAGCAGTCGTGCTTAGCACCACTAGGCCAACGAGGCAGTTGCATTAATAAATTAATTAAAATAAAAGAAATATTTAAGGGGGCTCACATACAACAGACATGATTTTTTCGCCGTTTTATAGATATTGGTACGGAACCCTTCAAGCGCGAGTCCGACTCGCACTTGGCAGGTTTTTTCAGGTTACAAAAAATATTTCACAAATTGAAAGATATTCTATTGTGTGTTATAGGCTGTGTATTTTATGGTAGGTACGGTATGCAACTATTCCCAAGCGGACGAAGTCGCGGGAAGGAGCTAATTAAATAGGCAGTTGAATGTGTGCGTAAAAAAACGGCCAAGTGCGAATCGTCGTACCATTATCTATAAAAACGGCAAAAAAATCAAGTATGTTGCATGGGAACCGCCCTTAATTTAAAAAAAAAAAACTTTTATACTTTATTTTTAAAGTAAGTATAATAACTCAATATTCTATGAATATTTCAAGCGTCTACCTGTTGCCGTTATCAAAATCGAACAAAAACCGGCTAAGTGCGAGTCGGACTTGCGCACGAAGAGGGTTCCGTACCATTATCTATAAAAACGTCAAAAAATGACGTTTGTTTTATGGGAGCCCCCCTGATATATATATATTATGTTTTATTTTAATTTAATAATTTATTTTTAAAGTGAATATATAACTTTATATTCTGCGAATATTTCAAGCATCTACCTGTTGCTGTTATCAATATCAAGCAAAAACGGGCAAAAATCACGTTTGTTGTATGGGAGCCCCCCTAAATATTAATTTTATTCTGGTTTTTATTGTTGTAGTGACAACAGAAATTCATCATCTGTGAAAATTTCAAAGGTCTATCTATCACGGTTAATGAGATACAGCCGGTGATAGACGGATAGACAGACATACACTTTTTTAGACAGATACTTTTGGGTACGGAACCCTAAAAACATTCGACAATCATTCGAACGATTTTTTTGTTTGAATTTTGAAATTTGAATCCAGAATGTGTGTGTGGCCAAGCTCAGCGAAGACGAGTCATCGACACAGGAAATATTGTAAAGTAACTGTATTAGGGCCTGCGAAATGCGGCGAACGAGACGGGAGGGGAATTAAAATTTACCAATTGAAATTAATAGTTATCCAATCGAAATAAGGTATACAATTTCAATGCTCCCTGAAAACTATGAAACTTACCTAAATAATGCGTATCGCATTTATCATTCCAATTTAGTGTCGACCTTTCCTTCTTACAAATGAAATAAGTCTTTACGTCACATCTGTAATCGTTCATCTTGGCCTGGAGGTCCATATGCACACAGTTCTCGTTGCCGCCGCTATTGTCCGGCTGATTTCTGTGAAACTGGCTGTACACCTCAGAGATTGGTCTATCTAAAAAAAAACAAATAAAAATGTAGGTTATCCATGCGTTGCAGAAAGGAGCACCGTTGTATGATTCTTGGACCTACTTTTCGTCATTGCTCAACAGCTATGAGACTCGTGTCAGATCACTGTTTAGCAATTTGGGCATCTTTGCCCAAAGTTTACACGAAAATTACAAAACAGCATTTTCGCGCTGAATTTGAAGTTAGCTGCTATATAATGAAATGGATAATACGTTAAGAGCTTTCATATGACATGGCTCTTGTCACTGTTGAGCAATGTTGCAAAGTGGGTCCACATTAACGTGTGCTCCGAAACTACTAGACTGATTTTAACCATGTTTTCAACAATAGATAGCTACATTATTTCCAAGTAACATAGGCATATATAACATCACGATACGACACACGGGAGCAGAGCATTAACCAAAGACCTAACTTATGGCGGGGAAATAAGCAACGCGGACGAAGTCGCGGGCACTTCGCTAGTGTATAATAAAATGACTACGATGTTTATTGTGATAGGTTTTTACACCCTGTATAGGTACTTACGGTCAATGGTCTCAAAAAATCCTTCAGCCATTACGTCAGTTAGCCCCACGAATAGCCACGGTATGTGGGGCAGGGTTTTGTTCCAAAATGATATCACAGCTTGAGCTTCATCACTGTTCTTTGGGTAGAACATACTGGCTCCTTCTAGTTCACACATTCGCTTGGCATCCGAAAACGTTTGTGGTATTATGTGAACCTTGTAGAAACTGTCCATGTTTTCTAAATAAGTGTAGTCGTTCCGGAAAAACCTTTTTTCTCTTTGTCCATCTACAAAATTATAGGCAAATTAATTTGTGTGGTGAAACTTCTATTATCATCATATCAACCGCAGGACGTCTACTGCTGGACATAGGCCTCCACCATAGATTACCAAAAGGACCGGTTGGAAGTGGCTTGCATCCAGCGGTTTTAATCTGGCCGTCCGTCCACAAAAAAGTTCGTCCAAAAAAGACAGACCTATTTATTTGATAACGAGAATTGCCATAACATTTGGCACAATTGTGTATTGTCGATATCATTTGTCACTTTCAGGATAATTTATTTCAAAGACAACTTCATTTGTGTCCAGAAAAAATTATAAAATTAACAGTGAAAGTAGATCAACTGCTCCGTTGGTCTCGTGGTCGCAAGTGCGACTGCTGTGCAAGGGGTCCCGGGTTCGATTCCCGGGTCGAGCAAAAAGTGTTATTGGGTTTTTCTATGAAATTCTCAGTAGTAGCTCGGAGTTTGGATTTGTGCCCGGTTAATGGCAATAGGCTCGCCCCCTATTACATGGGACATAAACATACCGGCGAACTGTGGGTGTACATTGGCACACCTCTGCCTAACCCTTCGGGGAATACAGGCGTGATGGTATTTTTTTTTTTTTGAAAGTAGATTTTCAGTTGCTTTATAATCAATAAATACCTAGTTCGACAATTAAGTTATAAGTGATGTCACAATCTGCTATTCCTATACTAAATTGGGAGAATCGCGTTTTGATAGCTCATCAAATTATGTCAAATGATTGGTGGCATCTCTAAAATTTTTTTCCTAAAGGAGTAAAAAATTATTCTTGAGTGAATTTTACTGTGCGGGTTCCTAATCAGATATTTGGTATTTCTTATCTTGAAAAGAAGAAACAAAGGGTAGAGAGAAAAGATATAAAAGAAACTCTACGTAGCTAGGTCAACTCAAACGATGATGACAATATTTTTTTTATTGTTTTGCTTCTTTCAAACGGATAGAGTTGTGGATACAAAAAGTTGGTAGTAAAATAGCACTTTTCAGAGTCAATGTCAAAGTCAAAGCATTAATTTCAATTAAACCTATTTAAGATATTTTTCAAATCTCAAGGAGTCGATCAGTCAGAACTCGTTGCAAAACGTAGGCTCTAAGGACGAAGAACGAAACGACGAGGAACGAGTGTTATTATGTATGTATGTATGTATGTATGTATGTATGTATGTATGTATGTGTATATATATATGTATATGTATGTGTTTTGAATTTAGTGTATTATATAGTGGATCACTCATTTAAATGTATGGAGTATTTCCAACTGGTTTCTACTTGTGTACATTCCATCTCTTTTTACTTCGTACAATAATTTGCACCTGCCATGTTATCTCTTCACCACCTTTGGTTGACTGGTAGAGAATGCCTAAGGCATTAAGTCCGCCTTTGTACTTTTTTGTGCAAAAAGTTTAAATAAATAAATAAATAAACGAGCAAGAAACTCCACGGACACTATTTTCAATTAGGTACGGTATTTTTGAAGTCTTGCTTACTTAAGGTGAATACCTTAAAAGAAGAATTTCTTTGCTTCTTTTTTTATGTGACAACCAAGTTTTCCAAGTTAAAATGAAAGTACATGTAATCTATAATACAAATAATAAAAAGAGGTAAGATTTTTTTGTTTGTTTGTAACGAATAGGCTCCGAAACTACTAGACCGATTTTAACCATTTTTTACCAATAGATAGCTATTATTCCTGAGTAGGGCTGCCATCACCTAAATTGCCGACCCCGGACAAACACTTCAAAAACCCCGGACATTTGGATGAAATTCAATATTTATCCCGGACATCCCAGAAAAAAAATAACAATAAAAATAAAATGTATTCATTTAAACAGCTTGTTGCTAGTTATTTAACAATGTTTGACACAATCAACTGCTTTTTTTAATTTTTTTTTTGTACACGGGAAATCATCAAATAACTTCCCCCGCCCTGGGCGGGGCGGGAGGGAGTGTCAGACTTTTACTGACTAAAACCCGTCTATGTTCCTTCATGTGCCCTTTGCGTTCCGGGGGCGCGGTATCTCTTTCGAACAATCCGCAGCCCCGGCAGGCATCGGCCCTCAGTGGCCCCATCCAAGTTTGCTGACATCTCTTTGAGGCGCGCGTGGAACACGAACGCGCCGTGGACACGGTCTGTCGTTATTCAGTGAACGTACGGACGGTGAGCTACCCATTGCTCACCGTCCACAGACCCGCGTCTACGGTGGCCGGGAGTCGTCTCGCGGCTCCCGACGCCCGGAGCGTCTACCGCGGCGGCCGCTGGGACGGGGGATTGTCCTTTCCCTCTCCCGTCCCGCCGCCTGCTTCTCTAGCATTACAGCTTCACAGAAGGAGGCGACTGCTTCCCATTCCCTCTCGCTCCGGACCATGGCCTGAACCAGTGCCGGACGCGAGAGGTCGCCGCCGCCGATGGCCGCCACGAGGACTCGGCGTTGCTCCGCCCAAGCGGGGCACACCGCCAATGTGTGCTCCACCGTGTCCTCGGGGCGATCCTCGCAGTGGTGACACCCGGGCGTTTCCTCCCGCCCGATAAGGTGCAGGTACCTCCCGAAACTTCCGTGTCCGGTGAGGACCTGCGTCAGGCGGTAGGTGAGGGCGCCGTAGCGCCGCTCAAGCCACTCCTCAAAGAGGGGACTTACCGCCTCAATCAAGACGTGTCCTGCACGAGGTAGCGACAGTCGCTCTCTCCATGTCGCCATGAGATCGAGCCGGAGGACACAATCAACTTAAACTACTGTTTAACAAATAAAATAGTCAACATTTTACACTCTTCTATTTATGAGGTAATTAATAAATATATAATTATATTTTTTGGTTTTTTAAATAACAAATAAACTACATACATATGTCTCAACAAATTTTATGTCATATATGTAGTTCCGTTGGGTTAGGTTAGGTTCCGGACACTAAAAGTGTCCGGGTTTCACCCGGACACTTTTTGCCAGCCCCGCCCGGACGCTCCCCGGACGCCCTCTAAACTAGGACAAATCCGGGGAAACCCGGACGGATGGCAGCCCTATTCCTGAGTAACAAAAAGTATATATTATAACGACTCACGGGAGCGGAGCAGTAATCAAACACGTAACTAAATGCGGGTGAAGTAAGCCTCACGGACGAAGTCGGGAGCAGTTTGCTAGTATATACAGGATAAGTTTTTAACTAGTGCGTAAATTTTTTTTGGTAGTTCAGTGTCAGTAATAGAACACATTTCCGTGTTTAGTTAAAAAAAAAATAAAAAAAATTTCATCCTTATCCGAGTTTGAAATAAGCAAAACATGGACATAATCTATTCGCCATACTATCAATGACAACTCTTGGCCGCCGCCCGGGCGCATGGCTGGGGTGAGGGGGTGGGGAATGCGCTAGCGCTGAGTGACAATAAAATATGGTTTTTAAGTATACATGTTTCGTAAGCGATAACTTTTTTTTTTTTTTACTAAGACATATCAAAATGAAATATACGTGTTTAATAAAACGTGTTGAAGTTTATTATGCCAAAATTTACGCACTGGTTAAAAATTTTTCCTGTATGAAGTTGCTAAGGCAATACTCACATGAGAAGTTCGGTAATAAGTACACTATAAGGAAGACTAACAACATTTTAGGAAACATTATAGTGACTGTACGAGATGCGTCTTGTCTTTTGGAGTGAACACGTCAATGTGAATGCTTACAAAGTGAGCTGAGCCAAGCTTATAAAGTGACTCTTGCACTCGTGTCGGTAGATACGGTTTATCTCTGTTGTTGTTAATAAACTTAGATCTTTATTATACCTATCCATAAGGCACAGTTCACATTAAGTCGGGTCGGCAATTTAATTGTGGGCTGGCTGTCGACTCTTGACGTGACGACTAGCCAAAGTTAGCCAGTTACGTAATCAGTCAGCGCCAGCCCTAAGAAATGTCGGACGATCCCGTCGGGACCGACAGTTTTATCGGATCCGACTAATGTGAACATTCTTATTTCAAATACTTACGCTATAATAAGGGTCTTACTTATAAAAATAACTCTAATTCATACTTAGTAACCTCTTAATTGACTGACTGAACGATGAAACACTATTTTAATCTGCCAACACTTAGACGGTCAGCATAGAGCATGACCAAATTATTCGACTAAAGAACGAAATCGAACGAACAATTGAGCATATTTGACAAAATTTAAAATAGAATCCATAGACCAAAAATGTCATCGTCACAGCTGATTGAAGCCCGCCATCTTACTTCTTAACTATACTTAAACAACGGATCGCCGCTGTTTAAATTTTCTGTCACTGACTAGTACATAACAACATCTCAACGCTGATTAATGTTTATAGGTAAGATTTTTCACCTAAGACACCGTTGAAAGTGGTTTGACAAGTAGCTAAGTATTATTTAGCATTATTTTTATAAGCAAGGCTGTTAGTGTATACGTGGTCTAATGCCATTTACTTTGATATAAAATAATTATATTATCAATTATTATTTTCCTTATAGAGTCAGACATTTTTGAGACTGGGAATTTTTGTTTACATATTTTACATGATAAAATAGTTAAACAAAAATCGCAACCACAAGTAATATGTGTAATTGTGTATATATGTATATAAAAAAAAGTCGTGTTAGTTACACTATTTATAACTTAAGAACGGCTGAACCGATTTGAGTGAAAATTGGTGGGGAGGTAGATTAGAACCAGGAGACGGACATAGGATCCTTTTTATCCCGTTGGTAGGCAGGTAGGTAGGGTAGGTATGTGGGGGTAGGGTAGGTAGAGTAAGTATGTGGGTAGGTAGGGTTGGTATGTAGAGGTAGGGAGGTAGAGTAAGCAGGTGGGTAGGTGGGGTAGGGTAGGCTGGAACTTAGGCTGAAACCGGGCCCGCTAGTTGTTACATAAAACCTTTTTCATTATTATAATAAAGAATAAACCACACATTGTTAGTGGAAATTCACGAATCCTTTTCGAGAATTACAAGAATTTCTATGTAAAATACATATCTACCCTTTGGCGCTTTAGGTAGCAAATATTCCTGCGTCTAGAAAGGTCTCTAACTGGGAGGTTATATGAAAATTTCTGAGCATGACTTGTGAACTGACGTCAATTGGCTTCGTTCGGCTTTGAAGCATTTGGGACTGCCCCGTTGGTCTCGTGGTCGCAAGCGGGACTGCTGAATAAGGGGTCCCGGGTTCGATTCCCAGGTCGGGCAAAAAGTGTTACTGGGTTTTTCCATTAGGAATTTCTCAGTAGCAGCCCGGAGTTTGGAAGTTGGTGGTGTGACACCCCCGTGCCCCGGAAAGCACGTAAAGCCGTTGGTCCCGGCTGTCATTCGTGTCATAATTGAGTAGACAACACATTAGTTTTGTCTACTTGTGATTTACTTAGTTCAATAATAAATAATAATAAATAATAAAATCGTTTATTTAAAAAAAGAAGCACAATTACAAAGAAATTTATCTAATATATCTGCCTCGTGATTCTAATGGCGATTAATTGTGTAACTGCCTGGATGTCCAAGCGATCGGTGGAATGCTCAGCATTCCTAATCCGAGGTATTCAATTGCCGTTGGTTCTCTATAAATAGAGTGTCTATCGATCTGGTCGTATCGTTTGTTTTGGCTATCTAATGATAGCTGCAACTGAGGATTTTAAACTTGATTTTAAAGAAGTAGCTATGGAGTTGTTTCCTGTTCTTCTATCCAAGGTTTCAATGTTTCCCTGACAGTTACCGCAGCCCTGGACCGTCCGATGCCTGCCGGGGTTGCGGGTTGTTCGAAAGAGCTACCGCGCCCCCGGAACGCAAAGGGCACATGAAAGGAACATAGACGGGTTTTAGTCAGTAAGCCCTAGACCGTACATTTGCGGTCCAGGGCTGCGGTAAATCTTTCGTGACGTCCAAAAGTGCCTTTTAAGGCCCCTTGTGCCTCAAAGAGATGTTAGCAAACATTCGGAGGGGCCACTAAGGGCTATATGCTTGCCGGGGCTGCGGGTTGTTCGAAAGAGATACCGCGGCTTTGGAACGAAAAGGGCATTAGGAGGAACACGGATGGGTTTTAGTCAGTAAGAGTCTGATACTACCTTTCGCTCCGCTCAGAGCGGATGAAGTTGTTTGGTGATGTCCTTTTTGGTCATATCATCAGATCAGACATGTAGCTTCAATTTTTTGATTATCTGACTGACTGTCAGTTTAAAAATACCTGACGACGGTTCTGGCTTTTTTTTTATAGATGGGAAGTCAACTACCCCCGCCCTGGGCGGGACGGGAGGGAGTGTCAGACTTTTACTGACTAAAACCCATCTATGTTCCTTCATGTGCCCTTTGCGTTCCGGGGGTGCGGTATCTCTTTCGAACAACGCGCAGCCCCGGCAGGCATGGACCCTTTGTGGCCCCATCCAAGTTTGCTGACATGTCTTTGAGGCGCGGTTCTGGCCTAACTTCTCCAAACACGTACATCTTTTGGTGTGAGTTGTAAGAGTAAGATTGTTGGTATTAATAAAAGCAATAGTACTTTTGTTTTAGCTGAGGGAGGCTCGGAGGAGATGCCGGCGGCCGCGGCGACGGACCCCAGCGCCGAGCAGAAGGAGCGGCTCATTGCAGCCGTCAAAAAAGAAGTCAAGCAGTTGATGGAAGAGGTAACTATATTCTTCTTTACTTATCCTCGGTTTCTATATGCGAAACGGATTGGTTATCTTACCAGCCTTAATTGTTTTGAATGAATAAAACACGAAAAATAATCATACATACATAAATATATACCATCACGCCTGTATTCCCCGAATTGTTTGGCAGAGGTGTACCAATGTACACCCACAGTTTGCCGGTATGTTTTAGTCCTATGTAATAGGAGGCGAGCCTGTTGCCACTAACCGGGCATAAAGCCTAACTCCGAGCTGCTACTGAGAATTTCATAGAAAAACCAAATAACACTTTTTGCTCGATCTGGGAATCGCGCCCCATGCTCATTAGTCGCGCTTGCGACCACGAGACCAACGGGGCAGTTGCAGGTTATCTTACCAGACTTAATTCTTTTTAATGAATAAAACACGAAAATTAGGTTATTTTTGGTTATTAATTATGTTTATTTTAGTGTTTTATTAGTATGCAAGATTTAATTAATTAATTAAATTCCTATAAATAATTTAAATTAAACATTCTAAAGTCTGTTTCATACAAGTTAATTTAACAGTGGCTAAAACCCTTTTGTTTTACTTATTAATTCAAGCCTCACACAATTTGGAAGTCTTACATTAATATTTCGTTCAGGTCGGACCTACAGACCTACATTTTTAAATTAATGCTAATAAATTTTAAGTAATTTCAAGTCCTTTCATGAAATAGTCAATTAAGGAAGGATTAGGACTTCCAAAAAGGTTAATTTCTGACTCTAAGGCTCGGCGCCCATTGCCGGCACGGATGGCAGAGTATTTTTTTTGCGACAAATAAAAATAAAACTTAGCAGTAAAGAAATAAAGTTGAAATTTCAATGTTAAAGGTCTTACAGTATAGCTTTTGTACTTCCGAACGTTAACATTGAAATTTTAACTTTATTTCTTTACCGTTAAGTTTTATTTTTATTTGTCGCAAAAAAAATACTCTGCCATGCCCTGCCGCCGATGTGCGCCGGGCCTTCTTTTCTGTCGCTACAAACGGCTGGGGTAAGAAACTAGGGTAAATGTTCTTTCTCTTTAGTTGATTGTAGAGAATCTTCGGCCTGTTTTTTTTTTAACACGGGTAATCATCTTATCACTTCCCCCGGCCTGGGCGGGGCGGGAGGGAGTGTCAGACTTTTACTGACTAAAACCCGTCTATGTTCCTTCATGTGCCCTTTGCGTTCCGGGGGCGCGGTAGCTCTTTCGAACAACCCGCAGCCCCGGCAGGCATCGGCCCTCAGTGGCCCCTTCCAAGTTTGCTGACATCTCTTTGAGGTGCGCGTGGAACACGAACGCGCAGTCGACACGTTCTGTCGTTAGTTAGTCAACGTACGGACGGTGAGCTACCCATTGCTCACCGTCCACAGACCCGCGTCTACGGTGGCCGGGAGTCATCTCGTGGCTCCCGACGCCCGGAGCGTCTACCTCGGCGGCCGCTGGGACGGGGGGACTCTCCTTTCCTTATCTTCGGCCTGATTAAGATGTCATTTCCCCGGTCTAATTTTGACGTTGATTAAACACCTGCATGGTTCTAATGTAAAAAAGAAGACGTATATTTTTTATTTTTCTTTCTCTTTGTTTGGCAGCGATAGTTTTGAAGCCAAAAATTAATGGGGATTTCTCTTAAAATTTTTGACTCTATGTAATTTTTAAGGATCGTAGCAGGTGGCGTTGTGATTTTTGCCTACCCCATTTGAAAAAGGCGTGAGTTTATGTATGAATGTAGGTATGTAATTTTACAAGAAAGGTTTTTTTTTTGTATGAATTCTTAAATGGTACCGTGGAATGGAACTCGTTCTGTGCGACCTTGAATTCTACTTGTCTGGTGTTTCTTCTCATTATAAAAAGCTTAGTCAGTATCAAAGGAGAGATTCTCTCCTTCTTAACATTGTCGACAAAGCTCTTGATCTTATCGAGAACAACTTCAAGCGAATAGATTTACTTTGAAACTAGTAATCCTCGTTAACGGTCCTTGAAACTGGGCTCAAGTGATTCAAGTATTAAATTATTGCGATAGAAGTAACGGCTACTGCTCCAAACTTTTACTGAAGAAAACTGAAACTATAGCAGTTAGTTGATAGTTGAAGTTGCTATCTGGTA
Source organism: Caradrina clavipalpis (assembly GCA_932526535.1). Lineage (NCBI taxonomy): Eukaryota > Metazoa > Arthropoda > Insecta > Lepidoptera > Noctuidae > Caradrina > Caradrina clavipalpis. The sequence continues at coordinate 5,988,986 of OW052106.1, read as the reverse complement.
TCAAAGATATTAATTAAAATTAATTTATAATATATAGACTGACCATTAATCTACCCATTTTTTGGGTAAAAGTACCAACTCATGAAAACGAACAATTTAATATATTATCAGACTAACTCTGAAAGAAAATCAAAATCAAAATAGTTTCCTACAAAAATGCACTACAATACTATCAAAAGGTATGAAACAGCATTTTTTTTTCATATTTCAGGGTTGATCCTCAGGCTCTTGGTTGTATATGTTCGCATTCATGAGCACTTTCACCCTTTGAGGAGATAATCCATTAAATAAAAGTCAGCCGCTATGAACAGTTATCCGCCATGCTCTTTGATGTGATTTTATTCCTAAATTGTTTATTATTGGTACTCGAACTAGGCAATTTTCCTTCCCATTTTTGAGAAGATGACATTTATTGTCGCTGAGATGATATTGCGACTAGATTTTAAACGTTTTAATTAGCAGAATAGTCCTTAATTTAAAATGCCAATACATCTTTGTATATAACTTAACCTCGTCATTTTCATCCAGGCTGTAACACGAAAATTCGTGCATGAAGAAAGCGGTGGCGTGACTGCTCTCTGTGGCGCCGTCGAGTCGTGCCTCGGACAAGGCCTGAGGCGCAGAGCCCTAGGCCTCTTCAAGACTAGCTCCACTACTGCTCTGCTGCATAAAATTGCCAAGGTAAGTGCCTCAACATCTACAAGCTTACAACGTATCTTACGCCAACGACAACGTACCTTATTACCATCCGCGGGAGACGCTCCGGGCGTCGGGAGCCGCGAGACGACTCCCGGCGACTTGTAATAACTGGAACGTTAAAACTCACTAAAGAAACATAACAATCTCATTAATTTCAAAATTTGTGTATGAACAACACATTTGCAAAGGTGAGTCGCATCCGAGATTTTCTGCCTGATCAAACTTCCGTCAGAATATTTATACGGAGAGTTTTTGACTAATATGTAAGGTAAAGTTAGTAAGTTTTTTAAAGGTAGGTAATCTGGTTCGATTACAAAAATCATTTCACTGATAGAAACCAACATTATTGACAAGTGCCATAGGCTATATTTTATGGCATTACAGGCTTCATGGACGAAGTCGCGGGCAAAAGCTCTTAGAGAATAATGTCGGCTGTCGTACATTCTACCTATTTCGCTAAGTGGCCCATTGGCAGAGCCGTCGTAACGGAAAGGACACGAGCGTGATGGGCCATCTAAGGGCCTACGCAGACCGGGACGACATAGCCCCTTGCCACTTAAATTTTTATCAATGGACTTTCTAACGTATTGTTACCGAAATACGGCATAAATTTCAATGCTTTAAAATGATGCCTCCAATGATTATCATTTTATTAGCAATTTATGTCGTACTAGGTTTTGCCCGCGACTTCGTCCGCGTGGATTAAGAGTTCCCGTTCCCGGGGGATTTCCGGGATGAAAACTATCCTATGTCATTTCTCGGGTCCCAGACTATATCTGTACCAAATTTCATCGAAATCGGTTCAGTGGTTTAGGCGTGAAGAAGAGACAGACAGACAGACAGAGTTACTTTCGCATTTATAATATTAGTAAGGAAGGATATTAGTAAGGGAAGTACGGATTTCTATTCCGATACGTTTCAATGTTCACTGGTAAAAAATTAAATGCCTTACCATGCCGTCCCGGTTTGCGTAGGCCTTAAGAATGTCTAGAGAAGTTTTGTGTACAGTTTATGTTGGGGAACTCTCGTCATTATTTAGCGATAACATATTATAGACATGTGACATTATCGTGGACTTTCTATTGAGTAATGTTTCTTTGAAATTATAAACTTATAATTTATTGCTAGTTCAATTGAAAGACGCCCTTGTAGTTACTGCCTAGGGTGTAAATTTCAATTAGGTCCTACGTAATTTCGAACTAGAATGTTGGTTTTATAGGTAGAATCTTATTACGATAATATGAAAATAATGTCAGCCTATTACTGTCCCACTGCTGGGCTAAGGCCTATGCTCATTTAAAAAAGGCTTATATAAACTTGAAAATTTAGTTATGACATCTGTAGGTACATCCTTACTAATATACTATCCGTACTAATATTATAAATGCGAAAGTAACTCTGTCTGTCTGTCTCTTCTTTACGCCTAAACCACTGAACCGATTTCAATGAAATTTGGTACAGATATAGTCTGGGATCCGAGAAAGGACATAGGATATTTTTCATCCCTTAAATCCCCCGGGAACGGAAACTATTAATCCACGCGGACGCAGTCGCGGGCAAAAGCTAGTTTATTACAAGTTTTTAAATTAAGATTTAGTTCAACGAAACTGCTTGGTTTTACATTTTGAATACAATAGCCGTCCCTTCTAATGGAAAGCTTTGAACCCTTCTACATATCGTTTTGACAGATTCAAATTACTTATTTGTAAAGTTGCAGTGGTTTGATTATTTGTTCACATAATATAAAACAAAAGTTTAGCTTTATATTTGAGCCGTTTGGGGTTGAAACACTAATGCTATGGGATCCTAGCGCTCATCTAGTTTTTCGGGACATCGCCAAGCGACTAGTCGACTCTTCACTTGACCTTTTCTTGGGCTAAAGAATTAGCATTGCCATAAAACGTGGCAATGCTGCTAGCCTTTTAGGCACTTGCTCTATTGACAGCGATGCGGACGAGCTTTTTGATGTCCTATAATAATATATTCATTTATTCAGGAAATTTACTCCCGGTGCCATTCGTCCCAATACAATCATTATAAATATAGATAAAAAATATATATACCATCACGCCTGTATTCCCCGAAGGGTTAGGCAGAGGTGTACCAATGTACATGCACCCACAGTTCGCCGGTATATTTAGGTCCCATGAAATAGGGGGCGAGCCTATTGCCATTAACCGGGCACAAATCCAAACTCCGAGCTGCTACTGAGAATTTCATAGAAAAACCCAATACCACTTTTTGCTCGACCTGAGAATCGAACCCAGGACCTCTAGCGTAGCAGTCGTGCTTAGGACCACTAGGCTATCGAGGCAGTTGGATATAGATAAAATAAATTGTAAAAATAATGAAACAATACACACATAAAATTCACAATAATTAATAAACAAACTACAATTAAATTAAAAGCTTTAAGCTTCTCCATACTTTGTTATGTTATTTTTATATATAAGTTTTGTGTCATGTCTAAAACTAAAAAAACGTTTAGCAAAAATGGCTTTAAAACACGCAAATAAAGCAAATACCTAAATGACGTCTTTAGCTAAACAAATGCCCGGCTTTGCTTGTTCACCTGCGCTTTACAAAACGGTCCCACAGTTTACAAACTGTAATATTACGACAGCAAACAATGTTCCCGGGCGAGCTCCGCTATTTGTCTGCAAACGTTTGTTTCATATCCGTACCTTTTGAGAGTAAAGCAATCGGTTGAGTACCCATACCGGGTGAAAGGAACACAAATACATACATGCACAGGTATATATACTCACTTATTTCCCTCTGGGGTAGGCAGAAACCACAGAACGCCACCTGCTACGATCCTTACATGTTCCTTTCGCCTCTACATCTGGTCATATAGGCACTGGTTACAAGTAGGTTCTATCTATGTTAGGGGGTTTGGTTTCCGCACTTAGTCCTACAATGGACCATTGTGCGTGAGCCGTGGTGGGGGCTATTCCAACCAGCCCACCTCCCTCCAAAAGCAGATCAGTCTTCCCGGTCTTCTCAGGGCGTCCGCAAGGGATTTTGGTGTACCGAGGGTTTCTTTGCGGGTTTGGGCGACGCCGGTGCATTCGAGGAGCACGTGCGCCACCGTTTCTTCTGCCTCCATGCACGCTCTGCATAGAGGACTGTCTGTGATGCCTAAAGTGTGGATTACAAGTAGGTACTTTGCAACCGACCTTTGTAAAGAACCTTACCAATAAGGCCAGTGTAAGTCTTTCTAGAGCGTCCCCCGTCCTGCGAGTGTGGAACGGACATTGTGACAAATTCTTTTATCATGAACCGAAACAGCATTAACATTTGTCGTCAGTTAAAAAACATATAAACACTCTTTCATCATAACAGTAGGTGTAGCATTTTTGTAAGAAACAGCTGTTTATTTTTCAATAACCGTAAAATATTATCTATAGTCTTGCGTCTAGAGTCATGAACTTAATCCATGATAAAAGTTTTCTTTCTGATAGCGAAAATCGATTAATTAATCACGTATCTCTACATAGTTTAAAACAAAGTCGCTTCCCAACATCTGTCTTCTCTGTACGTTTAGATCTTTTAAATTCAGCAACTTATTTTAATGCGGGTTTCATTAATAGATAGAGTGATTCAAAAACTAAAAAGAGAAAAATAACTTTAGCTTTGGAAGTCGGCGGCTTTGGTTCTGTTTGTTGTTTTGTATTGCCGCCGACTTCCAAAGCTAAAGTTATTTTTCTCTTTTTAGTTTTTGAAGGCGGTTGTCTTTTTTTGTAAAAAAGTTTTTTATTTCTCGCTTTTTAGTATCAATTTTTTTAACCAAATCCATGAAGGAACTGTCATGTCATGTAAATTTACATGACACCGCTAAAAAAAGTCATAAGAAAGCAGAATACGCGATTTCGTTTACTTAGATGAGAAATTTTCAAATATTACTGTAAATATACATCTGTGTAACTCTTTCGAGTGTACAGGCGCGATGTTATGTTGTGTAATTGCGTAAACAATGCATATTTATGCGATAGCAGCAATCGCGGTTGATTTGCTGAAATTTTTTGAAGAGTTCCGTTGTCTGTCTCCGTAATCCATCATCAGATCTATATGAAATTTAAATGGAACCATTTGGGAAGTTTAACCTTTCCAACAAAAAAAAAAAAAAAAAATCAAAATCGGTTCATAAACGACGAAGTTATCCGCGAACAAACATAATATAATAAAAAGTCCCTATCTCAAAAACTACTACCGTTAAGGAGTACTGTAGCATCATCATCAGGACAGCAGCATCAGATGTTGACACCCTGAAGCATATACCTGAGTAAGACATGATTACGTAACAAAAACACCATACGAGCATACAATTTTCGGTGGTTGCCCTCGATTTCTCCTGGATTCCATCATCAGATCCTGGACTGGTGAAAATGGGACCACCTCAGAAGTGAACTCTATCCAACAAAAAAAAAATTTTTAAATCCGTCTATAATTGACGAAAATATCGGTGAACATACAGTAAGTGCTCAGAAATGCATACCCACGCTAAGGTTCACTTTCCTATGAACACGGGCGTGATCCAGTCAGCGCGTGCGCATGTGTGTTTACGAGTGATGTCTCAACATTCCACAGATAACACACACTAATGAACCATCGTCGCACTACGCGAAATGGCATTATATTATTTCTGTTTACCGTACGAGTCCTACCCGACGCGCGACGTATTCTTACCATTGCATTGCTAAATTTCGCATAATTATAACATGTCCTGGCAGCTGGTTTGGATAAGAAAGGGTTTACGATCATTGGATTCCGAGTTCAAATCTTATACTATGTGTGGCTGTTTTTTGTTTCTTGAAACCATAATAATGTTAGGCAAAATCTTTTTAGGTTTATGTTGAATTATTACGTATTCATGCTTGTTATTTATTTTTTATAAGAAGCAAATATTAGTTATTGTATTATTTATTTAACTTTTTATGTGATTTTATTTTAACTTTTTGTAATTGGAAGTAGGAAAAAAGGCGTGCTGTGTGATAACAAAAATTTATTTTTAAAATTAACAAACTTATGAGAATTGTAACGTCACATTCCTACCGAAATAAAAGAAGTTCTCTTGTAACTGTTCATAAGATTTTTTGTTGAATACCCACTTAGTCAATAAAATTCATAATAACATAATAAGAGAAGGATATTTTAATAACACAAATAAATTTGGTGATGCTCACGTATTAAGTTTCTGAATTGGTATTCAGCAGAGTTAATTGAAAACTAAACTATAATTCAGACTTTATGAACAGGTTTTTTTATGTAACGTCACAATAAACTTAGTGAGGTAATAGTTTAATAATTCGTTTTCTTGATGAAAAGAAGATTGAAACTAAACCTCAATTTAAGATCATTAAATAACTATCTACGAATATATAATATAATTATGACTAAATATTTAGTTACACCGTCTAATTATTAAAACTAAAACATCCAGGTTATTAAATGTTGCATAACACCGTCTAATACTTCTTCATAAGTAGCACTGTTGCACGCCATCCCCACATATTAAAAACGAAACGTATTTTTTCTGGTTTATGATGCAAACCATGCAGTTGTTGTTGTAAACAGTATGTTATCCAGTGCGAAACCACCAAACTTAATCCACTTCGCTGTTGAGTAGGTAGGATAGGCTATCTATCCTCTTCCTCGTATTTCTTGCTTCGGAGACTAATAATAGTATTCCTCTAAAACAACAAAAAAAGTAATATTAGGCATTTATAACAAAATACTAAAGTGACTTAATTTTTTATATAATTTAATAATATTTATTTAATATGACAAATTTTAATATATTAAAACTATTTATTTGTAAATTCCATAATAAACACATTTTTTTTGGCGTCATTATATATTTAAAAATCAATAATAAGTATTAATCGAAATGCCACCAAATAATTTTAGGTATCTTAGGTATACATTTCAAATAAAAGTTTAATTTACAATTCGTTAATATAATACTCACATTCAGTCAGGTTTCATAAGATATTAATTGGGACCACTTTTATGCAGCCCAATAATAGTCGCCCTCGCCTCAGTAATATTATTTGCCTGCGTTTCGAGAATAATTACAATACCACTACGAGTATCTATTAAATCACTCGTTACTAACCAACAACCACAACCAAACGACAACGCTCATTCCAATCAAGTTAAATATGCACAAAACTCATGTCTATCTCACAGAAATCTAAATTCTTTATTAGTTTTCTATGACTACCCTTTTAAATTTACGAAATGTGTGAACAAAGCGAACAAGATAAAGAATATTATATTTCTGTCCATTTCTTCAAATTGAGTAAAAACAAAAAGACAAAAATAATGTGAGATTCGAACTCGCGGCTCATTGATTAACGCCGTCAACTGGGCGCGCTTAACCGCTAGACCATCTTGTCTCATGTAGAAACGTTGAAATTATGAACTACATTCACAACGATGATACATGTCATTGTCTATTCTTGAAAGTAAAAGGTCGTAAGTCAAACTAAACGTCAACCTAATACGTTTTGAGATTGGGTATGCACTTTTGGTCGCCACTGTACATACAATATTATACATACAGACGAGTTGAGAACCTCCTCCTTTTTTGAAGTCGGTTAAAAAGGAAGGTTTCTACGTATAGAACATCACGCTACGACCAATGGGAGCGGAGCAGTAACCAAAAACGTAAATGAACGTGGGTGACACCGCGGGGAATATAGCCACAACACCTGTAATTTTTTACGAAATTTAATGACATGCTTCAGATATATACGGGGTAAGAACGAAGAAGATCAACTACTCAATCCCTCGGCTGGACACAAATCCTCATTTATTTATCTTGATGTAGCGATAGCAATATTATTGATTTTTTGCGCTCGAAATTAAAGATACTCTTGCACACGCGATCAAGCTCTTGCCAGTTAAGCACATGCACCTGAATGATATAGAAGAGAAAACGAAGTTAGCCATGTGTGCTGCATTAACACATATAAAGGAACAGGACATTGAAGACGCTAAGTTCGTCAACGATGTGACGAATTTACAACAAACAAAATTAATACATTGAGAGTTGTGACGATTTCACATACTTTTTTTCGTGGCGAATTTACTATGTGACGAATGTACAACAACCCCATATTACGAATGGTAAATATCAGGGAATAATAGCACAATGGAAGTTGCCAGAAAAGCTAACAAATGAAAAGGCAGGTGTCTCTAGATAATGAGATACGAAAATGCCGATGGGATAAATGCCTTCGTGTGACGCAGAGCCCGTATGATTGGCATGTTATAACCCAAGCGCTTTCTAGATCTTTTATGAACATGTCTGCCATGATATGGCACCTATTGTTACTTATAAACTAATAAATTTGCCGATAAATTGCCTTGCAGTTTAGCCGATCCTATAGCTATGTCATAGAACACTACGCCTCTGTTCTCAGCGGTATAATTAGGGTATTTTTTTGCATTTTGACGACACGGTTGGCGCAATGGCGGTTTGGGCCTGTTGGTCTAGTGGTTAGCGGCCCTGACTGCTAAGCCGGAGGTCGTGGGCTCGATTCCCACCCAGGACAAACATTGTGTGATGAGCATGATTGTTTGTTCTGTGTCTGGGTGTGATTTATCTATAATATGTATGTACTTATTTATCCTACTACTATTATAAAGGCGAAAGTTTGTATGTATGGATGTATGGATGTTTGTTACTCTTTCACGCTTAAACGGCTGAATGGATCTGGATGAAATTTGGCACAAAGATAGATTATAGTCTGGAATAACACATAGGCTACTTTTTATCCCGGGAAAATGTACGGTACCCGTAGGATAACACATCAACTGTGACGCGGACGAAGTCGCAGGCAGAAGCTAGTAAATTATATAAGTATGTATATCAGTTGTCTTGTGGTCCATAACACAAGCTCTGCTTAGCTTGGGATTAGATAGCCGTGTGTGAGTCGTCCCAAGATATTTATTACTAGCTGTTCCCCGCGGTTTCACCCTCGCTGCTCAGCACCTGTTGGTCGTAGCGTGATGTTACATAGCCTATAGCCTTCCTCAAGAAATGGACTATCCAACACTAAAAGAATTTTCCAATTCCAACCAGTAGTCCCTGAGATTAGCGCGTTCAAACAAACAAACTCTTTAGCTTTATAATATTAGTATAGATTTATTTATTTATTTTAATGGTTGCGCGATTGGTCGCTGCGCTGCGTTTCGCCGGTTTGATTCCCGCACGGAACAAATATTTGTATGGCCTACAGAGAGTTGTTCCGAGTCTGGCTGTTTGTATACGTGACATTATGTATTTGTAAACACAAACACGATACAGGAGAAATGCCTGGTGTAGGTTAACGGTTCAAAAAAAAAAGATATGCAAAAAAAAAACATTTTGCGTGGGTTAAAAAAATATTGCATCATCAAAAAGAAAAAACATAGGTACATATTAATAGTTTACATTTACTTTACTGTAAAAATTATTGCTTGAAAGTCATAAACCAGAAAGAAAAAAGGCGAAAGCGTTTCTTTGGAGAAAAGACCGCCCGCATTACCTGTTAAGAGAATAACACACGTTGTACTAAAAACATTTCTCCATTCTGTAGCATCAGCACCAGCCATTAGTTAAACCTCCTGTATTGTTATGATAAATTATACTCTATTTTTCACGTAAACACACCACCATTACTGTTTACCTACCAACATAATGTACATGACATTTCCTAAATGTACAATATACATTACTGAATGTACAGTCAACAAAACTGTTTGGTATACAGGCAAAATTATTCATCTTTCTACTACTACTACAGTCCGTGCCACGAAAGATGAGACTTGACCTCCAACTTTATTATTTTGTAATAAATATTGTGAAGATTTTTTGTATGTTGTTTTAATTCCAATGTCATCGAAAAATCCCTGAATAGATATACAAATTACTGCCCCGTTGGTCTCGTGGTCGCAAGTGCTACTGCTGTGCAAGGGGTCCCGGGTTCGATTCCCAGGTCGAGCAAAAAGTGTTATTGGGTTTTTCTATGAAATTCCTAGTAGCAGCTCGGAGTTTGGATTTGTGCCCGGTTAATGGCAATAGGCTCGCCCCCTATTACATGGGACCTAAATATACCGGCGAACCGTGGGTGTACATTGGTACACCTCTGCCTAACCCTTCGGGGAATACAGGCGTGATGGTTTTTTTTTTTTTTAGATATACAAATTATGGATAATTATTTCGTACACTTAGTACCTGCGCAAGCTCCCTAAACTGACACTCGCCAAGTCTCATCTTTCGTGGCACGGACTGTACATTATTCATTTTTATTGTATGCGTAATTACTTTTTAAGTTTATGACACACTTGAGAGAGTTATCTAAAATAATTGACTGCTCAGAACTGCCTCGTTAAGCACGACTGCTACGCTAGAGGTCCTGGGGTCGTTTCCCAGATCGAGCAAAAAGTGTTATTGAGTTTAACTATGAAATTTTCAGTAGCAGCTCATAATTTCTATTTGTGCCCGGTTAATGGCAATAGGCTCGCCATGGGACCTAAATATACCGGGGCATTGTGGGTGTACATTAGTACACCTCTGCCTAACCCTTCGGGGAATACAGGCGTGATGGTATATATTTATTGACTGCTCAGCCCACTCACAAAATTGTTTAAAAGTAATCGCCTGTATACTGAATAGCTTTGTTGAGTGTACAAAGTCCCAACATTGTCCAATTTGCTCTTAGTGAACAGAGTATTAAATTAATTCAAAATGTCCACCGGGCTGGCGCTTTTAGCGGGTCACGGGGAAATATTCGGGCTTTCAGCTAGGGTTGCCATACTCTACATTATGTTCTGCTAGAGAATATACTGAAATGTCTGGTTGAGTGTAATAGGATTAGGTGGTGGATTATGTGGAGAATTAAGGCTTACCTACACACGAGCAATATTATCGTCAGAGCGATGTACAAACTAAAATGATGGTGGTTTTCTTGGGCAGAAGGATTGGTCCTCACTTCCTCAGCATCAAAAGTCCTATCGAAACAAGGAGTTGAATTAACAAAATGATTAATTTTTTTGGTTTGGTTACGTTAGGTTATAGGTCCCTTTCAAAGTTTATTTACACAGTAGTTAATCTACCTAATTTCATCATCATCATCTGCTTAGCCTTTTCCCAACTATGTTGGGGTCGGTTTCCAGTCTAACCGGATGCAGCTGAATACCAGTGTTTTACAAGGAGCGACTGCCTATTCAACCTGTATTCTGCCTCCTCAACTCAGTAAATGGGCAACACGATACCTCTTGGTTAGACTGGTTGTCAGACTTCTTGGCTTCTGACTATCCACTTCTTAATATAATCTACCATTTAATATTCCAATATTAATGTAAATCGATTCTACTACCGAGACAAAATCATAGCTGCGAGCTGCGGGAAAACAACCATTCAAATTTCACGATATACATAATTATGTAGCTTCGTAGAACAAGTCCTTATTGTCTTTCGCTTGCGATATTACCGCTCGTGTGTGGGGATGCCATTATTTTTGAATCTTAGCGACGCGTGTTGAAACTTGATACTACTAGTAGGTGGATACTTAGGTATGTCTAAGAAGGTATCACACCTATTTTCATCTATCAAGGCTAGTATTAAGTTAACCGCGTCAGGACATAAGCGGATTGGCCAAGTTTTATGTCTGTTCTTTTTCTTGAGCATTGGATTTTTCGTTACAATTTACAAAAAATATAATTTATACTTATAAGTGATAATAATAATACCAGCCTATGTATTATAGTCTAGCATAGTTTTCATATACAATGAAAGTAATGTGCATAAAAATCCAAGATTTGATGTTGAGCTCGAATCTGCGGTGTTATTCTGTAAAACCCCTTCTTCCGTGAAGTGAGCGTGTGGCGACCTTTCAATTCCTAGCATCGTATAGTGACAGCCCAGTTTTAGCTCACTTCACCTTAATTCACTGAGGGAGATTTCTTACAGAATAAGCCGGCTGAACTGTTGCTTTACAAGTAAATCCCGGAGAGAGAACGCCTTAAGGTGATAAATTATATGAAGTTACCTTCGGCACAGAATTAAGTCTTCTCGCATTGAGCAAAGTAGCTTATTACGTTTATCGATTGTACTTGTACCTTCACATTTCATTTTCAAGGTTATGAGTTCAATTAGAGTTTCTGAACGACTCTCGGCGAGTACTTGATGGCTAAGTGGTAATATTAAAGTATCAAATATACTCTTAATAAATAATTCATTAGGATGAGAATAATTTAATAGATTTGAAATATTTCATAGCCTTAATTGAAATAAAAACATTTGAACAGTCTTACTTAAATATCATGGGTCTGTAATGGCCAGTATTTTAACAACTACCAGATCTTTGTTGTTTTAACATAGATGAAATTTTGAGAATTGGTAGGGGACAAGTGCTTAAGAAAGTAGATGAAGGTCAATTATGTTAGTCTATGTCATCTCAGCGGCAATCATTGTCGAAAAAACTTGGTAGATTAGAGGCATTTTTGACAGGTGGAGATTAGATTGCGACCGTTTTTAAAAGTTAGTAGAATAGCCCTGTTGTCATCTGAAACTTGGTCTAGGAGTCCTACTATCCGACGAATCCTACTAATAATATAAATGCGAAAGTTTGTGAGAATGGTTTGATGTTTGTTGCTCTTTCACGCTTAAACGGCTGAACGGATCTTGATGAAATTTGTTACTGAGATAGATTGTTGTATGGTATAACACTTAGGTTACTTTATATCCTGAAAAAAATTAGGTTTCCGTCTTATAATATATCTAGACGCGGCGGCCAAAAGTACTTAGCCTATTTTTGCTTAGATAGTCTTAAGTACCTACTTTTGGCCGCCGCGTCGACATATTTACTTTTGCAAACGAAGTCGAGGGCAGAAGTTAAAATACATATTAATTTACCTATTCTTAAAATCTCTGGCTCTTAGACCATAAGTTACGAGATCATAAAAACTACAATCTACAACTGCTGGCAACAGCGCAATACTTCACAGTCTTTTGTTTTTACCTCAATAAACTTTTCTAATAATCCAGTGCGGAGTTAGTGCCCTCCCCGAGGGAGTGGATTTGTTAGATTTGATTCTGCCGCGGGAGACATGGTGCGATGGCCACAGATTAAAGTTCAATCGTAGTTCTTTTATTTGAGGAATGAGATGGATTAATGCGGATGAGGTTAGGGGTAGTAGGGATAGAAATGCTGAAATGTTAGCGATTGTGGATGAAGAATAAAATGGGGAACGATGCGAGTTGGTCTTTGCAATGTTCAGACATTATACTTATATTTACTTACAACATAAAATCCTAAGACACAGATGAGGAAGGGAATGAAAGAAACTTAAAACTGGTCTTTGTACAGATATGGATTCTTGGAATAATAATTATGTCAAGCAATTGTCGTCTTTCGGATACAAGATGTTGATTTTTAATGTACGACATTTCCTAGTTTAAAAATCCCTTTGTGCTTATTAGCCTGGTTCTGCTCCTGCTTGATATGGGAGGAAGTGGAAATTGAGGTTGTTTTACTTCTAGTATCACTGTTATTCTGACCCAAGACATTTAAATGGTTTCTCCTTATCTCTTTGAAATACATTGTTTCGACGCTTTAATGGTGGTCGCCACTGTTGATTCTGACTTTCAGAAAATAATAAATTAGAAAATGTTGGTTAAAAATAAACCAATTGAATATGAACCTTATTCTTTTGTAATGACATTGAAAAACCATTAAATCCATTTGCCATATTGGGCCAGCTTTATGTACTGGCCACTGTACATAAAACCGAGAGTTCCAGAATGTTGTAGACACGTTCTGCTCTAGCTTCAGTTCTCCGACAATTCATCCAAAACCAATAGGTACTTAAGCGTCTACTTCAGCTAGTTTACCTGAAATCAAAATCGTTTTCTCCTTTGATTTTATTCCCATTTTTATTTGTAATACCAATTCCGACGAGTATTTTGTAATTGGCTGAGACAAATTAGGCTCTGAGCGCCCTTGGGTTGATTTATTTAGAAAGGAAAAACGGTGTGTTCTCGTTTCTTCTTTTCCTTATACCGGCGGTTATATTTTGATTGTAGGGATACAGTCCAATGCACACGAGAAGAATGATTTTATTTTTCGGTTTTTCATTTTTGCTTAATGTTTTGATTTTGAACGCGTTCAAAGTGATTCCTATCTGTTCATATCTAGGCGGCGTGTTTGGGAATTGAGTGGGTCTTATCCATAATGTATGTGCAATATTACAGACTTGTATAAATAAGATAGTCTACAAAAAAAATATATAATAAAATTAAACTAAAAGTAAATGGCATCAAAAAGCTCCTCCCTATCGCCGTCAACTAGAAATGAGTCCAAAAGACTGGCGGTATTGCCACGTTGGATGACAATACTCAGGAAAAGGTAAAAGCCAGCCTTTGGGTCACGGAATACGCAACCAACCGTTTGGACAATTCCTTCAGAAAGATCTTCTTGCGTTATGTTCCACCACACGTCAGCGTCGAACCATACAGCCCATAAGTCCATAACATGACTTTCCTAAGTCTAGCATGTCTGCGCTAATTCAGAAATACTCGAATCAAGTCGATTTTCAAATTGAAAGTACGACTACCCTACCCTTCAACACTTTTTGGTTAAATATTACAGTTTTGAGTCGAGCCTTCTTCAAACTAAATAAATTTAGTGATCGAAACCGGTATTGCCAATTCAGTAATATATTGAATTACACTCTTCATATTTTCGCGACGTATCTAGGTGAACATCCGAAATTGCCTCGTGTCATGTTCCACGTTCCTTGGTATCGGCCGCTCATACCTTGCGATCTCATATCAGTATCTACTATCAACATCGCCATGCGAAAAGTTTTTAATATGTGCGGATTTTTACCCGACTGCGCCAGAAGGAGGGTTATGTTTTTCGAGAGTATGTATGTATGTACGTATGTATAATCGTTTGGTACGCTCTGCAGCCTGAACGGCTCTATGGATTTTAGCTTGAGAGGTGTCGTTAGATTCGTATTTACTGTGAGAGTGACACTGGGTACATCAAAATAAAAAAAAACAAAATGGCGGATTTTTGGCGCCAAATTCAAATGTTTGGCTCGCTCTGCAGCCTGAACGGCTCGATGGATTTTAGCTTGAGAGGTGTCATTAGATTCGTATTTACTGTGAGAGTGACACTGGGTATATTAAAAAAAAAAACAAAAAAAAAAACAAAAAATGTAAAAAATAAAAAACGGTAATTTAAAAAACTGAAAAACCCGACTGCTTTTCTGAGTATTTATGAAAAAGCTCTAAAACAAGAAAGTCGTTGTACCCGATTGCACTTAAAATTGTAGCAGTCGGGACCCATTCTAGAAATGGAGGTTTAGTGAATTGACCTATATTACATTGCAGATGGTCCCGAATGGGTCCCGATTGCAACAATTTTAAGTGCAATCGGGTACAACGACTTTCTTGTTTTAGAGCTTTTTCATAAATAGGTACTCAGAAAAGCAGTCGGGTTTTTTAGTTTTTTAAATTACCGTTTTTTTTTCTTGTAGTTTAGTAACAGTAATAGAACACGTTTCCATTAATTGTTCAATATTATTTATGTTTTGGAATTGAAATTACAACTGTTTAGTTCGTAACTGATGTAATAAGCTGTCGAGTAAGCTGCGTCGACGCGACCGCGTGTACAGGTTTATACAGAACTACCTATCGCGCCACTGTAGCTCGCTGGCGGCGGCTAGTGCCCATAACATTCGTTTTAAAGTGGACATCTTTTGCAAACAATTAGGTATTATTTTTTATTACCCAAAATATACGTATTTATTAGAACTCCTGTTAGTTTATTTAGTCATAATTTATTCACCGATTTATTCAACTTTCATTTATTTATTAATAAAAAGCTTTACCTATATATTACCTGTAAAACCATTAAAAAAAATAGCCTCACCTAACATTTTCTCATATAACATGGTTTGGTTGCGAGATGGATATTTAAATAGCTCTTAACTTCATGCAAACTCGTTTAGAGGTCGGCGGAATTTGCTTTCATTAAGTTTGCTTATTTTTTTTTTGCGAGAAAAACTAGCTTGGCAACGTGTCAAGCTGTTATAGCAATTTTTTAATACAAACTGTATCTTTTTGTCATGCAAAACTAACGGTTCTTTGAGGCTTTGCTCCTGTGTGTCGTAACGTTACGATAAGTTCAATTCTATGTTTCGATAGTGATTATGAGGGCAAATTGTTCTGTCGAGGAAAAAACACATGTAGTACGATTTCGGCGTGTGTTGTCGCCTGGAATTGTAGGTACCTAGTTAATGGCAGTAGACTTTACCTCTGCTCACCCGTCCGCGGTAGAAAAGCATGGTGGTATTTATTACCTACCGAAACACAACACCGGCACTCCTAAACATACCAGCGAACTGTGGGTTTAAATTGGGACACTTCTGCCTAACCCTTTGGGGAATACTGGCGTAATGATATGTATGGATGGTAGGTACCAGTTCGAATGCGATAGTCTGTTCCAGTTTACCATCCGTCGTTACGTAGTCTTCCGTTTTGTCTCTTATCAATTGTTTC
Organism: Caradrina clavipalpis; assembly: GCA_932526535.1. NCBI lineage: Eukaryota > Metazoa > Arthropoda > Insecta > Lepidoptera > Noctuidae > Caradrina > Caradrina clavipalpis. The sequence continues at coordinate 5,972,725 of OW052106.1, read as the reverse complement.
AATGCCATGCATATAAATGTAAGTCAAACGTTTGTCGGATCAAGGACAAATCGATTTACGGAGTATTTTTGGGTTCAAATTTTTTATTACGTTTTATAATGTTGAAAGCCAGAGGTTGTTCCTGGGGTTGAATATACAGGGTGGAAATTTATTATCCTACCTGGAGGGAAAGTACTCTAAATACTTAAGTAAGCACATTTTACCCAAAGGAAACATTCCTTTATTTTTAAAAAGAAACAAATCTGCATTTAAATAATTTTGAAAATACGCTTGCCACTCCCGGGAATCGAACCGACTAAAATCGGAAAAAATAGCATCCTGTACTTTTATGGTATCAATCGATAGGGTCAATCATAAGGATCAAATCTCTGCAAACATGGTAAGCTAAATTAAACAAAAACCATGAAATTTCAATTTAAACTTATTTTATACGGACGAAAAAAATGAGTACATTAACTAATTGCATGCTCGAAATGACGTTCATTTTCTTCGATGCACAAATTCAGTATCTAAGGAATTCATTTTGAATAACTTTTAGTAGTGTTTTGGTGAATATTGAAAGTTGCATTACGCTACCAAAAGATACTCAAAATGTTTTTTTTTAAGGCATAAATTGGTGTATCCAAGAAAATGAAGCTCATTTCCAGCAAGGACTTAGTTTACTCGTTTTTTTCGTCCGAATAAAATAAGTTTACATTAAAATTGCATGTTTTTTTTTATTTTAATTTACCATGTTTGCAGAGATTTGATCCTTATGATTGACCCCATCGATTGATACCATAAAAGTACAGGATGCTATTTTTTCCGATTTTAGTCGGTTCGATTCCCGGGAGTGGCAAGCGTATTTTCAAAATTATTTAAATGCAGATTTGTTTCTTTTTAAAAATAAAGGAATGTTTCCTTTGGGTAAAATGTGCTTACTTAAGTATTTAGAGTACTTTCCCTCCAGGTAGGATAATAAATTTCCACCCTGTATAATCAGTAGTAGGTTTTTTTTTTTTTTAATGTTGGTAAAATCATCAAAGGTCTGGTCTTGTCTTGTGTCTAAAGTGAAGTGGAGTCTATTAAGATTGACAGAATTAATGGTGTTAATCTTCCGGGGTTTCAATCTCCTTAGCGGGATCTTAAGTAAATATTGAAAAAGTAACACTTAGGGCTGATTTAATACTATATATATATACCATCACGCCTGTATTCCCCGAAGGGTTAGGCAGAGGTGTACCAATGTACACCCACAGTTCGCCGGTATATTTAGGTCCCATGTAATAGGCGGCGAGCCTATTGCCATTAACCGGGCACAAATCCAAACTCCGAGCTTTTTTTTTTTTTTTTTTTATAGACGGGAAATCATCAAATAACTTCCCCCGCCCTGGGCGGGGCGGGAGGGAGTGTCAGACTTTTACTGACTAAAACCCGTCTATGTTCCTTCATGTGCCCTTTGCGTTCCGGGGCGCGGTATCTCTTTCGAACAACCCGCAGCCCCGGCAGGCATCGGCCCTCAGTGGCCCCATCCAATTTTGCTGACATCTCTTTGAGGCGCGCGTGGAACACGAACGCGCCGTCAACACGGTCTGTCGCTAGTGAACGTACGGACGGTGAGCTACCCATTGCTCACCGTCCACAGACCCGCGTCTACGGTGGCCGGGAGTCGTCACGTGGCTCCCGACGCCCGGATCGTCTACCGCGGCGGCCGCTGGGACGGGGGACCCTCCTTTCCCTCTCCCGTCCCGCCGCCTCCTTCTCTAGCATTACAGCTTCGCAGAAGGAGGCGACTGCTTCCCATTCCCCCTCGCTCCGGACCATGGCCTGAACCAGTGCCGGACGCGAGAGGGCGCCGCCGCCGATGGCCGCCTCGAGGACTCGGCGGTGCTCAGCCCAAGCAGGGCACACCGCCAAAGTATGCTCCACCGTGTCCTCGGGGCGATCCTCACAATGGTGACACCCGGGCGTTTCCTCCCGCCCGATGAGGTGCAGGAACCTCCCGAAACATCCGTGTCCGGTGAGGACCTGCGTCAGGCGGTAGGTGAGGGCGCCGTGGCGCCGCTCCAGCCACTCCTCAAAGAGGGGACTTACCGCCTCAATCGAGGCGTGCCCTAAACTCCGAGCTGCTACTGAGAATTTCATAGAAAAACCCAATAACACTTTTTGCTAGCTTTTTGCAGCGTAGCAGTCGCGCTCAGGACCACTAGGCCGACGAGGCAGGATTTAATACTGTCTTTATTATAACAACTAAACGTTTAAAAGTATTACGTATATACGAAATAGGGCTGGTTACAAATAATTTGGTTGATAAGGTACACACTACACTATCATTTTGCACAAAAGAAAAAAAACCGGCCAAGTGCGAATCGAATTTGAACATGAAGCGATACCCGCCAGCCACAGCCAAGCGCTTCATGCGACATGAGGCGCGACAAGCTTCGGGATGCAAAAACAAATGGTAGACAACGTATGAAGTATGCCACAGCTACCGGCGACACTACATGCGACAAGTAGCGCGACATGTAGCGGCTACAGAATGCGCGCTGTACGAGTGAGACAAATGTACTAGCGAGTACATTTGTCTCACTTGCCGTCGCTGTCGCAACTACTCGAGCTGTGGCATACCACTGCAAATCGTGTCGCTGTCGCAACTCCTGTCGCAAAGCGTGAAGCGTCGCCAGAGACTGTGGCTCGTCCCTTACGTACCACCATAAAATATTATGATCAAGCAAAAAAATTACAATAAAACCATAATTATTATAATTATAGAATTTTTATTATTATTTGTCACAGCAGCGGTAGTAATAGATACTGAGTGAAAATTTTAAGTGTCATATCTATTACAATTTAAAAGATACAGCCCTGTGATAGAGGGATGAGAGTAAAAGGACTCCGTAGACCCTTTGGGTCCGGAACCCAAAAAAGGATTTCACGATAACATTTTAATTTCGATAATGAAGGTTTCATGGATAAACGAAATACACTAGTATAACAAAAACATGTGTAAGGTAAAGTTTCAAAGAGAACAAATTTTGTTGGGATTCTGTTTTGTGAAGATGCAATTACATATATTAAAACTAGCTTCTGCCCGTATATTATCCCACAGGAACCGTACATTTTTCCGGGATAAAAAGTATCCGATTTGTTTTGTCAGTGCCGAATTTTATCCAATAATTAGTAGGATAGTAGGGTTTAAATTTATTTTATTAGGTATTTGCACATTCTCAGCTTTCAGGACGACAACTTTATTAACTTTAAGGCATAGGTAATCGCAATTTTATCACAGTGCCAATCTTTCAAAAATGCCTCTAATTTACCAATTGTTTTTGCCATCAATGGTCGCTGAGATATTGCGACTACATTTTGAACGTTTCAAATCAGTAGAACTGGCTTTCAGTTTAAACCCCGAATCGGTTCGGGTGATCCTGATTGAGCTAAAATTTAACCAAAACGTTATAGGATAGTCGTATTTCCAATTCGATAATTGCCTCGGGAAGGCTTAAATCGAATTCTACATGCCTGTGTGTGAGCCAGGTCTGCAGTAGGTCTGCTGTATATGTATTTTATACAACAACCACAATTAAAAGTAATCGTCAATTTTTATATATAAAACCTTCAAACTGAATAAATATTAATTGCGAAAAAGGTATTTTCAGTTTAAAAATCGTTCGAATTTACGTTACGTTTTCCTCGCGAGTTAATTAAAAACGATTAAATTTTGTCGCAATTTCATTACAGTGACCATCAATTTGAAAAACTTGTCGATAATGTAGGTAAAAATGTTTTGGCAGAATGAGATTGGAATGCGAACTCCTCAAAGTCGCGTCGTGGTACGAATTAAATGAACTTTTAGACGTCAATAAAAAATAATAACATGATCTTATAAGTCAAAAGTCAAAGTCAAAGCATTAATTTCAATTAGACCATTTACAGGCACTTTTGAAGTGTCAAGAAGTTACAGTTTAAAGTTGAAGAATAAGCAAGAAACTCCATGGACACTGTTATAGTAATGAAGGTTATTTTAAAGACGTCATGGTACGTAAAGTGAAAGTAAGACAATAATAATACTGTTTTAAGAGCTGACGGTTGGCCACTTGATGTATTAAGGTACAGCATAAGCTTGATATTATAATCACACGAAATTTATTACAGTAGAATCTTGATTATCCGATCCTCGATTATTCGAACCCCCAATTATCCGAACGCTGACTTAGTTTATCCGAACGCTTAATTATCCGAACGTTTGTTGGTGCGAATTTGTTACTCGCCCCTTCTCAAACTGAAAAACAAGTAAGACTGCTAGACTTACTTTTTTTGTGTTTTATATTTTAACGTTAATACTCGTATGTATGTAAAATTTTAATAAACTGTACTGTTTTTATGTGAAAAGGCGTTGTTTTTGTGTGATCATGTCCCAAAAAACCAACATTTTTATTATCTGAACAAGTCTCGGTCCCAATTAGTTCGCATAATCGAGGTTCAACTGTATAATGAAGCGTGTCTCTATTTGTCAATATACTTAAACGTAATTTTTTTTTTTTTTTAAAGATGGTAAAATCATCAAATTACCCCCCCCGTCCTGGGCGGGGCGGGAGGGAGTGTCAGACTTTTACTGACTAAAAACCATCTATGTTCCTTCACGTGCCCTTTGCGTTCCGGGGGCGCGGTATCTCTTTCGAACAACCCGCAGTTTCGAACAACCCGCAGGCATAAACGTAATAACCTTGTCGTATGATTTAAGCAATATTAGGTATTGCTAAGTACAGTCAGGAGTATAAACATGTAGACACTTGGCAAAAATTTGAAAGCTGTTTGTTCGGGAATGAACGGTTGCCATTTTGAGATAACGCCTACTTAATAGTAGCATGGGATCCAGATTATGATATTAGTAACATCTTTTCCATATTAATCAATCCTTTAAGAGGAAATTGCTTTATAATATTGCTATGTGTATACATACTTATGCTCGTGACTGTACATTCTATTAGTTTCATAGTGGTGTTTGGCTAATCAATTGGCAAAGGGTTTTATTAAAGGTATTTTGAATAATTATATTATAATTAAAGCAGTCATTAGCGAAATTATATAACGGTTACGCTAAATTAGCAAACGCTGATTTCTGAAATGTAGTTTGTTTTAGTAGTGTCGGTTTGTGGTAAATGTATATACCTACATCTAATTTATTATTACTATTCTGTATTTGCGAATTTCAGGGCCTCGTAAACGGTTAGACCGATTGTAATGTTTTTTTTTTGGGACTGCCCTGTGGTCGCAAGCGCGACTGCTGAGCCAGCAAAAGCCCTGGGTCGGTTAAAAAGTGTTATTTGATTTTTCCATTAGGAATTTTCCAATACCAGCCCGAAGTTTGGAAGTTAGTGGTGTGACACCCACGTCGCTTGAAAAGCACGTAAAGCCGTTGGTCCTGCGCTTAATCTCTGTCTGGGCGTATCGGATTGCCGTCCCATCGGACTATGAGAGTTAGGGAAGAGAGAGTGCACCAGTGTTTGCGCACACACTTGTGCACTATAATATCTTCTGTGTACTTGGCTAGTCTGCATTAAGATTAGCCGCCGTGGCCGGAATCGGTCTGAGAAGCACATTTTTAAATGTTTTTTTAGTAGGCTCTGGATGGTTTAAATTCACAATTAGACTCGATTGTTGGCATTGCAAGGAGCCGTTTACGTAGGGTGCCTGTCGAGTATATAATTATAATCATATATCGGTAATTCACTATTATTTTTCTAGTATATTACGTGACTAGAAGTGTTAGGTACCTAACAATAACCATCATAATATCAGTTGGTACAATAATTTATTACCAACAATCATGACTATACTCGTAATAGACAATATTTCATACAGTCATATTTTATTGTTCAAGCTTTATAGTACACGTGGGGTAAAAGAGAAAACTAATAAAATAAGTATTTGATAGACAGTCATAAACTGTTCTTTAGTACGTTCTACCAACTTCAATATCCAGATACTTTGTAGTTTCTAAGTGGATTTTCGACTGATATTGAGTTCCCGGGATTATATGCGAGATCCATCGATTATTGCGAACAAAGTTGGTCTGTCTTCTATAGATATTTAATAAAGTCCGGAAAATTGATCGCGCAAAGTTTTAGCGAGCTTAGGATATTTGAACGGCTTTCGAACGATTAGATAGAATTATTAATAATCGGTTTTGTAACTCTTCGATCTACGCTTGGCGTACCTCTGTGGGTAGCGTGTCTGGTTTGCTGATTTTGCGATCTTCAATAAAATTTGAATCAAATTAGGTTCATTATGCTCTGAGCCATGATTCGTGACACACGAATATGCTGACGTCAAAGTATTCGCTTAGAGTTGAGTTTAAAATTAGAAATACGACTGTCATAAAGCATTTTTTAAATGACATGAATAAAGGCTTCAAACGAAATCCATTCTTACAAACCATCACGTTTTGTTGTGACTCTTGCACGCAAAAAACGGTTGAATGGAATTAGCTAGTATTGATCTAGTTTAACAAATAAGATGATTTTTATCCCGTCCCGTATTTGTGTTCCCGTGGGATAATTTGGGACCTTGATTTATTTATTAGGACGAGGACGATGTTGCGAGCTAGGATTTACTGTGGTTCGGGCTTTTAAAGTAACAGATTTTTTTATAAGTAAGTAATTACGGAATTTCTTTTACCTCTAAAAAGGACATAGGCTTTGTATTTCGCGACTTTGTGTGCGTCCACGAAAATCAACATTTACGTGGATAAAATCGCGGATAAAAGTATGTACGATACAAAAACAAAGACTACTACTACTAGGTACTGTACCAGGAGTTTCTTGCCTATTCTTCTCCATACGGAACTACCTTTTTGAATGGGCAACTAAATTAAATATTACGTATTTTTTTCCCTCTTGTAATTAACGTGCATTGCATTGTTTGTAATAAGTTACAAGGTTAAATTATAAGTTGTAGTATCTATTTTTAAGATAAGGTTAATGATGTACACAATCGCAATGGAGTAGTCTGTAATGATAGATGTAAGTTGGAAATAAATAAATAAATAAACGTTCGAAAGTGCCTTTTAATGGTCTAATTGAAATCATTGATTTGACTTTTGACTACTTTCTTGATAATCAAAAGTGCTTGTAAACACAAGCACTTTTGAGTTAGACCGTTTGGTCTAACTGAAATAAATGCTTTAACCTTCGACCTTGACTTTGTAAGCAAGACTTTAAAGCGGTTTAATTAATTTCACCATACGCTACAAGGCAGTATATTGGCGAGAAGAGCCCTCTATTTCACCGCCTAATCAATACGCTTCAATACCGAAGTCGATTCACAAACAGGGTAACTTCAAAGGTACACAGCTAAAGTAACGTACGGTATTTGCACAGGTACGCGATGAAATGAGGTCTGCCAGGCAACCAGGGGGGTGGGGAAATAAATAAAGTTAGGGAAAATAGCTTTCAGAGTAATTGCGAGATGGGAAAGCGGTTTTTAAAAAACGAATGAGATTTGTGGTTGAGACTCCGTTATTAACCTTGATTGGGTGGAGGAGATGGGGCTTTTGAGTTGGTCGTTTAGTGTAAGGTTTTAGTTGGTGGTTGGTGGTTGAAAGTCCTTTGGCAAATTTTCTTTAGAGTTATTTATTTATTTATTTTTACTTTAATTAAAACGGTTACAAGTGAACCAATTACAATATTTAAATTAATTAATTAATTTAGAGTTAAGACATTAAAGGATAAATTATATATTTACAATTAATTCTCCCCTCTTTCCCAGTTGCAGTTGTTGTTTGTTGTTCAGTTTGCCCTCTTTTTTCAAAAAACTTTCCCCCATATTACGATTTTCTCTGGTATCGTGTGTGAATTTATAAACACATAAACTTACATACACACTCCATGATTGTTCCGTATGGGAAACGAACCTGCGATAAGCAATGAAGCAGCTAGTTTCCCGACCTCTTTACAAACCTTATCGTAAAAAATTTAAACACACACAATTTTCAGCCAACGACAAAAGAGAGATAGATTTAAATCCAACTTTATCTTAGTTCCCCGCTCTATAACGTTCTTCGAAGGTAGAGAATAAATGGACTTCCAAAACTCTTCACCCAGAACATAACTTAGTCTATTTCAGCGAAACACGTATAAACTTTTAACTAACTAGGCAAACTCTACCGTGTTACTAGCGCACAGTAGTTGGAGCGTAGCGCTGCACTCCAACCATCCTGAGAGTAACAAGTACTAACTACTATCTCCCAACAAGACCGACACTGTAAAAATTGTTGGAATAACCAAGTACTAACAGGCAACTATCGGAGTGTTGCCGCAGAATATCCACTGAGTGTACTTATGCTTATAATTTGTGTATAGTGGGAAGCAGAAGGCTGGCAAGTAGGGTGTTTGTATGTTAATTTCCTCTAGCGTAAATGAGCTACGAGCGTATTATATGCAACGAGTTTCTTATGCGCTACAAGATTATTACGCGCTAAGAGCGTATTATGCGATATGAGCGTAGTATATGCTACCTGTGTTATAAGCTACGAGCATGTTATACGCTACGAGCGTTTTATAAGCCACAAGAATGTTGTTGCGCTACGAGAATGGTATGTGCTACGAGCGTATTATGCGCTACGAAAATGTAGTGCGCTACGAGAATGTTATGCGCTACGGGCGTAGGTATTATGCGCAACGAGCGTGCGATAACCGTTTACACATTTTCGATATTCGTCCATAAGCTTGCTAACATTGTTCCGAGTGGTATTTCTGCCTTGTGCTCAGTATCGTTGCGTATCGATTTTACACACGGCGTGCGGGTGACGTGCACTATACATACATACGTTGTGAAAGTGTTACTTGTTCCTTTTGTATCAGTTGAGCGTATATATTGTTGTTTAATTTTGTGAGTACTGCGTTTTACCTAAAACGGGTGATGATTAGGGTGACTCTGATACTGTTGTACTAAAGATTCTTTGGGCTTTTAGATGTACCTACTTATTTAATTATGTATTTATTTTTGATTATCCTACTACCTTCCTACTAATATTATATCACTGAAAGATGGCAGGTAAACAAAAAATTACCCTGTATATCATAACACCTTTTGTCTGAGGCTTTCATTTGATTTTCTTTGTTATAACTAAAGTCATAAAGACCTTTTTTATTCCTCCCTAAGCTTCCTCACAAAGCTGAAAACCACTATATTTTATCTTATTAGACAAAAGAATATCAAAGAGATTTCCAAGACTCGTCTATAGATTACGATCGGCACTTTCATGGCACAAGTTCCCGACTATGACGGTCATAGCAACAGGTCGCTTTTATAATAAAATTGTAGAGCTTTTTAGTCTTTTCTATACTAATATTATAATGAAGTAAGATTTTCTTGTTTGTTTGTTTGTAATGAATAGGCTCTGAAACAACTGGACCGATTTTAATTATTTTTCTCTAATAGATAGCTAAATTATTCCTGAGTAACATAGGCTATAATATAACATCACGCTACAACACACGGAATTGGAGCAATAACCAAAGACGTACGTTATAGCGGGTGAAATGAGCCACGCGGACGAAGTCGAGGGTATTTCGCTAGTTGGTTATAAGTTAGTTAAGTTATTATTAAAATTCCTACGTTATGTAATGTTTATTACATTTTTCGCTTCATATTCTGGTTTACGACCCCTGAGGTTTGGAAGTATTCTCAAGATCCGATCGGGGCGCTCAACCTTTTTAAGATGGCGGTCAGCTACTTGTAAGATTTATCTATACTAATATTATAAAGCTAAAGAGTTTGTTTGTTTGAACGCGCTAATCTCAGGGACTACTGGTTGGAATTGGAAAATTCTTTTAGTTTTGGATAGTCCATTTCTTGAGGAAGGCTATAGGCTATGTAACATCACGCTACGACCAACAGGTGCTGAGCAGCGAGGGTGAAACCGCGGGGAACAGCTAGTATTAATATAATTTTGCAAAAGAGCTTTTGTGTTTGTTTAAACGCGCTAATTTTTGGAACTACTAGTCGTTTTGGAAATTACTTTTGATATGTACGATAGCCAGATTCATGAGGAATAATATAGGCTAATGGCTACAACCCGCTACGACAAACACGTAACTTAACGCGGGTAAAAATAACCACGCAAGTGAAGTTGCAGGCAGAAGTTAGTCTAATGGTGGGTCCACACGATACAGACTTTTGTATGTACAGATATCTGCACAGAGTATAAAGTCTGAGTAAACATTTTTACTCAGAGGTCTTTACCAAATGTCTGTACAGACTCTTCATCAGTTCAGACTTCGATTTTCGTAAATCTAGTTGTCTGGCCATTTGCCAGAGTTTTGCTCCGACAATCGTACAGACATGTAGGCAGACTTCCGACTTTGCTGGTACACCGACATTTGTCTGTACTGAATTGTTGTACAGACAAAATTCAATAGAAGTCTGTCTTAAGTCTGTATCGTGTGGACCCACCATAATATAACCAGCCCGAATGCTCTGCAAATTAAAACAAATAATATTTCCTTTTGTCTTATATTATTTCAGTGGATTAATACCTATGTAATGCAGAGTTCCTAGAATTGGGACTCTGCCATACAACATAACCAATACGTATAGCAAGAGCGGTTACACAGCGATCATTTCCAAATGCCTGTTCGGAAAGCTGTGGTATTGGTTCGTCGGAAGCCGCGTTAATTAAATCCTCCCAACCGAGTGTCGGTCACGGCACATAATTTCAATGGAAACTAGTTAAGTGCGAGGACATACAGTGCTCCTTGTGAGCTAGTACAAAGTCAAATCATTTATTTCAATTAGACCATTAAAAGGCACTTTTGAACGTCATTTACAAGAGAAAAATATAATTGATTCTAGTTACCCCTTCTAAAAGGTAATAAAGATACAATTTAATATAGACATAGGTACACATATACATACATACATAAACTCACGCCTTTTTCCTATGGGTGTAGGCAGAAACCACAGAACGCTACCTGCTACGATCCTTACATACTACCCTCGTCTCGTCCACGTTCATACATCTGGTCATACAACCACGCCGGTCTTTTTAATCTATGTAGTTCCAAAATATAGTTTCGTATAAATGCACTTAATCCCCATTCTCATAGTCCGATGGGACGGGAGTCCGACATGACCGGGGCGGGTACAGGCTTAGGACCAATGGCTTGACATGACATCTGAGAAATTTCTAATGGGGAAACTCAATACCACTTGGTCCGGGGTTTTTAGGAATTGTAACCGGGACCCCAGAAACAAAAGTCGTGCTTGTGATCACGAGGCCAAACCGGAAAGTCATATTAAGGGACCAAGGGTCATTAAACAGGTTTAGTGAGACAATTAATAAAGCTTCAGAGATCTACTGAACCCGAGATATCCTACTCTTAAATAGGGTAAGCGATACAAACAAATAGCCTTTCGAATAACATTTTTCCCCTAGATAAAGTTAAGGAGACAAATGTTTGGTATCGGTTACGAGACGCCCACTTTCTCCACCTACGGGCTACGTGATATAGGTTAGTTGGTTAGCCGGAAACCCTAGCTTGGCGGTTTATTGTTAGTGTTACCCTTCGTGTGTAAGGCGCTGCGCAAACATAGACACTTTTGTGTCCGTAAGTAACACAAGCTCGTTCGTGGAAGTACTACAAGCATACCTATTTCTGCCGCAAAGCAGCGTTGCTGTGTTCCGGTTTGAAGGGTTTGGGTGCCGGTGTAATTACAGGCATATGAGACATTTCAACTTTGTTTCTTTGATGGCAACGTATCTGTAAGGCCTCTGGTATTGCAGATGTCTATAGGTGATCACTTAACATTAGGTGGGCCGTCGGCTTGTTTGCCATCAAATTACATAAAATCCGCTGTATTAAGTATTCAGCGTGAAAACAAAGATGGAACTAATGTCATATGATATTGATTTTTTACAGTTATAGGTATATTTATGGATAAAATCTTAGTAGAAAGTAGTACCTTAAAATTAAGGCTATAAACTCTTGAATACAATAAGTTCTAATTTTAATATAAAACATTATTCTTAATATCATATTGACATAATAAATACTGAACACTGGAATACGGACCTTCAATAAACGAAGATAAACGATTGAATATTGAATAACTCTCAGTCACTGAAAAAGAAATCGTATTATACATGATACTAGACCTTTTCTAGACTCGGAAACGAATGGAAAAGCAATTTATTTACTCCGTCATTCAGTCCATTTAACAAGGCATCGGAGCATTTGTATATGCGCTCGCTCGCAGCTAAATGTCAAAGGCAACAATATACCTATTGTAGCATAGAATATCATTTAAATATTTTATTGCCAAGAAAATTCTTTGCTGAAGATGGTAGCCTCGCCGCGACGTGTTATTGATTTTTTTATAGTAGCTACGATACGTTTATTTAAAGTCAATGGCAATGACAAAGTGACCAAGTTCTGGGCCGCAACGATATACCTATTATATTTTGTCATCAAAATTCTAAAAAGAATGTCAAATAAACAATTTACACATAAAAAGAATGAATAATAATAAAAAAAAACGAAAACTATATGGTATAAAAAAAAGACCAAAAGACTGGCGGCATTGCCACATTGGATGGCAATAAAGCCTTGACAACTTACAGGCACTTTTAAATTGTCAAGACGGCCGTGGGCCGCGAAGTTCTTGAATGGAGACCACACACCAGCAAGCGCAGCGTAGGACGTCCACCTACAGCAAGGTGGACGGACAACCTGATTAAGACCGCAGGTAGACGCTGAGGCAGGCCGCTTCCAACCGGTCCTTTTAAAAATCTATGGGGAGGCCTATATCCAGCAATTAAATAGACGTCCTGCGGCTGATATGATGATGATGAAAGAGCCATTTGTATTCACCCTTCAAGGGATTTTCAGTTTTTAACACTGATTGATTAATTTACGATCCATCGCAAAAACGCCGCATCGATCAAACTGTAATTTTTATGACGTGCGAATAATGTGTCGTTCAATCTTCATAACGCAACGTTGTCAAGTTTATAATGTGTCGCGTTCCGCACCGCGTTGAAATCGCTCGTGTATATAGCCTTTAAGTGGGAGAATTTTTCGATATCATACTGTGAAGTGGAGAGCAGGGGCGTACTAGGCGCCTAGTTGCTCTAGGCGGGCCCCGTATCAAAATTTGTTGAGGGGCCCCTCCTGTCTGACTGCTGGTAAAGAATTTTCCACAAAAGAAGCAATATGTCTATAAAAAAAAGGAAGGTCATCAAAAAACGTATTAGTATTTGTCAAATCTAATTTCCATCTATTTGAAACATTGAGATCGAAACGACGGCACAGAGAGATATGCGCTAAACCACATAGCACGGCTCTTTATAAAAAAAGCTTTTTAGGAATGGCACCTAGAATCTATAATAAGATCCCTAGGGAAACTACAGATATTGAAAACATACACGATTTCAAAAGGGCATTCCTGAAACTATTACACGACAAAGCATATTATACGGTGAACGAATATTTAACTGACATATTTTGACTACATTTTGCTTCTGCTTGTTTATACTAGAACTTATTATTTTTATACCTAATTAGAATGTTTTTCTGTTTTGACAATTTGTATCGATTATTTAAACGTTGTGATAATAGTATTAGAATTATTTGACAATTTGTTATAATTAGCATGTTTCTTCGAAAATATTTGTACGCCGATAACGGCTTGACATAGAGTTCATTAATGACTATAACATCTGTAACTAACCTACCTATGCTCAACAAATAAAAATATTTAAATATGCTCAACAAATAAAAATATTTGAAAAACTCACCCGCATCGCTGTCAATGGGACAAGTGCCCAGAAGGCTAGCAGCATTGCCACATTGTATGGCAATGCTGATTCTGAAGTTTAGCGTACGGCATAAGGGTTTGTATAGTGAATAATATTTTATGAGATTTTGATTACACGGCTTCGGGGCCCCTGTAGCTGGTGGGCCCAGGAGGCGGTAGCTACGGCCCTGGTGGAGAGGTAGGTATGCACAATGTTAACGCTGCGGGCGACCGACATCACCGCACCGCAAATATTCCAGTTGCCACATTTGCCACTATAGCGTTGCTATTGGAATTTTATGCGGTATTCGTAAAATATTTTGTTGCAAGATATTTTGTTTTTACTGCTTCTGTGTCGGTATTCAAAATAACTGCAAAGGTATCTATACTAATATTATAAAGAGGAAAGACTATTTTGTTTGTACTGTAAGCTCTGGAACTACTAGACCGATTCTAACCATTTTTTCACCAATAGCTAGCTTCGTTATTCCTGAATACCATAGACTATGTAGCATCACGCTATGACCCACGGGAGCAAAGCAGTAACCAGAGACGTAACTTAACGCAGGAGCTAACCTAACCTAAGCCACACGGACGATGTTGCGGCAGTTCGCTAGTATAGATATACGTTTAGGGTGTAAACCATGGAGTCTGTGTACTCATAGCCTTTTCAAAGAGGCCAAACGGTTGGTTGACACTTTTCGTGACCTAAGGGCTTTTTTTTTTTTTTTTTTTTTTTTTTTTTATAGACGGGAAATCATCAAATAACTTCCCCCGCCCTGGGCGGGGCGGGAGGGAGTGTCAGACTTTTACTGACTAAAACCCGTCTATGTTCCTTCATGTGCCCTTTGCGTTCCGGGGGCGCGGTATCTCTTTCGAACAACCCGCAGCCCCGGCAGGCATCGGCCCTCAGTGGCCCCATCCAATTTTTGCTGACATCTCTTTGAGGCGCGCGTGGAACACGAACGCGCCGTCGACACGGTCCCGTTAGTGAACGTACGGACGGTGAGCTACCCATTGCTCACCGTCCACAGACCCGCGTCTACGGTGGCCGGGAGTCGTCACGTGGCTCCCGACGCCCGGATCGTCTACCGCGGCGGCCGCTGGGACGGGGGACCCTCCTTTCCCTCTCCCGTCCCGCCGCCTCCTTCTCTAGCATTACAGCTTCGCAGAAGGAGGCGACTGCTTCCCATTCCCCCTCGCTCCGGACCATGGCCTGGACCAGTGCCGGACGCGAGAGGGCGCCGCCGCCGATGGCCGCCTCGAGGACTCGGCGGTGCTCAGCCCAAGCAGGGCACACCGCCAAAGTATGCTCCACCGTGTCCTCGGGGCGATCCTCACAATGGTGACACCCGGGCGATTCCTCCCGCCCGATGAGGTGCAGGAACCTCCCGAAACATCCGTGTCCGGTGAGGACCTGCGTCAGGCGGTAGGTGAGGGCGCCGTGGCGCCGCCCCAGCCACTCCTCAAAGAGGGGTCTTACCGCCTCAATCGAGGCGAGCCCTGACCTAAGGGCTAGCTTTTACTTTGGCCAGAGGCTTAACATTGCCATCAAACGTGGCAATGCCGCTAGTCTTTTGGGCGCATGGCAATTTTTTTTTTATGCCATATAGTTTCTTTATTATGTTATGTTTATTTTATTTTAAAGCTGTGTATATTGTATAATAATTGATAGACGTATACAATTGTGAGTTTGACATTAAAGTTTATTAGTACCATGGTCTCAATTACATTTAGTTAAGTCGAGAGTTAGGTACATGTCTTTTTCATCATTGCAATCATTTCTTTTTGCGGAAGTACTAAAAGTCAAAGTTTCAATATTTTTTTTAACGATTTTTTACGAAAACCATTAAAAATGTTTTGCGTGCCTTACCAATTGCATGTTACCTTAAACAGTAACTTTTCATTACCCAAAATAAAAGTCATTTTCCAAAAATAATTTTAATGTTCAATGTTGTTTTTGTTATTATTGCTGTTCAGATTGATAATTATGCACGAGGCAGTGGGTTCGTAACCGAGCACGGGCAAGTACCAATGTGACATTTCTATTTTAAATGTACTTTCTAAGTTTATCTTGGATATCATTGACATCGATGAAGGAAAACAAAACATACCATCACGCCTGATATTCCCCTTTGGAGGAATGAGAAACAGGGTGTTAAGTTTCTCATCCCCCATTGAAAAAACAATTTCCCCATTGAAAAGGGAGGATCCTCCGACCAGACGGGTGTTGTGTCTGGTGGGGTACTGCCCGACGGGTATTGTCGGTATTTTGTATATATGCTAATGTCGCGGAGAACTTTGCTACACCCGAAGGGTTAGGTAGGGGTGTACCAATGTACACCCACAGTTCGTCGGTATATTTAGGTCCCATGATTAGATGGGACTTAAATATACCGACGAACTGTGGTTAATGGTAAGCAAACGGTAAGCAACTAATGGTAAAAAACTATTAATGGTAAGCAACTATTACAAACAAATCGAGTATAAAGCTTATTTTAAATTATTTTACTCTGATAGTGAGTAAATAGACACTAATACAGAGTTAAATAGACGGTCGGACGGATAACCAGACAGCAAAATCTTAGCAATAGGGTACTGTTTGGCACCTTGGGAAACGGACCCCTGAAAACAATCTATCCACGTGGATAGATAAATAGAATCGTCTTCCTAAAGAAATAAGTACATACATACAATGACGTAAGCAGTGACGTCACTGTTGAATTAAGTAATGAGGATTCATCGCGAAATGTCATCGCCCTCCGAAAGAAATGTGCCGGTCATTGCCCCCGTTTACATAGGGGTATTGTTATATTCACATTATATACCTATGTTCGCTATTCGGTAGGTATTCGTAATTCCTATAATGTTTGTACAAATGATGATACCTACTTAATAATACAACCGGCGGTGAAATTTTACGTCGGATATTAAAAAAAAACGGACTGTGCCATATAAAATTTAAGTGAAATACGCCGTTAAAATGTATGAAAAAGAAAATAATTGAACCAAAAATCAATACTGAATCCATGGTTGACAGTCCGTAACGATTTCCCTTTCGCCGTAAAATATGGCGTGTTAAGTTGTTCTCAAAACACAGCTAGAATTCTTGTAGGGACGTAAATCTACTTATCTTCTTGTCTAAGATAAATAAATAAATAAATATCTTGGGACAACTCACACACGGCTATCTGATTCCAAGCTAATCAGGGCTTGTGTTATGGTAACCAGACAACTGATATACATACTTATATAATTTATAAATACATACATATTATAGATAAATCACACCCAGACACAGAACAAACAATCATGCTTATCACACAAAGTTTGTCCTGGGTGGGAATCGAACCCACGACCTCCGGCTTAGCAGTCAGGGCCACTAACCACTAGACCAACAGGCCCGTCAATCTCTTAATAGATCTTTAGAGACCTTCTTAGGTACGTCTTAAAACGCTCTTGAATAGACTAGAACTAAGTCTAAATTCGACTTAGGTACCCTTCTGTGTCAAATATCCTAACTGTTATTAAATTACATACCTACCAAATTATTTAGAACTTCATAAGTAATGTTCGTTGTTAGATGTTGACGGGAAACTTTCCCGAGGCGTTCAGCCAAAGGAAAATTCCGTGTGTAGTAGAGTGGAACCGACGCGGCATGCGAAGCCTTGTGGGAAGCCTGTGGCGGTACTTATTAGTACCGCTGTTATCTTAAACAAGAAACTCAGGACCAAGAAGAAATCTTTTCTGTCTTAACACTTTATTTGCTTATGACAATATAATGTATGAGTAAGTAAGTGAGTGTGGGTATTAAGTGCTATTAGGTTATACTATGAAATTCTCAGTAGCAGCTCGGAGTTGAGATTTGTGCCCGGTTAATGGTAATAGGCTCGTCCCCTATTACATGGACCTAAAACGAACTGCGGGAACTGCTAAGCGAACTGTGGGTGTGCACTGGTACACCTCTGCCTAACTCTTCGGGGAATACAAGCGTGATGGTATGTTATGTTATTTAGTTTGATGGATAGTTGAAAGGTATATTATGTCTCTTTTTACTCTCTGGGTATATCGTATTCATATCAACTGAGACCGGTTGTATTGTAGTTGAAGTATAAAGAAGTTCCAACTAACCTACTTACTAAACCGTAAAAGAAAGGGTAATATCGGAATGTTCACATAAGCTGATGTGATCGCTGTAGCCCGTATCAGGCCGTAACTTTTACTGAGTTAGGCGCAGTGTACACTGGCGGACGGCACGGTAGAGGGTAATTTTTACAAGTATTTTACAGACGTCTTACAGACTAATAAACTAAGAATTTTATATTAATAGAAAGCTAATATAAGGCTCCATTTAGCGTACACTGGCGATCAGCACGGGACAGAGGTCTTTTGTTGTTGTACCAATAGCTACTGTCAAGCCTCCACGTATAGGAATAAAGGTAAATAATACCATAGATGAATAAATAATTTCGTTTATGACAATACACATCTATAACTACTTTTATACTCAATGCTCGCCACAATGCTCCTCAATACTCCGAGCCTGCGTACAAGCATTATAAATTGATTAACTTTAATTTTGATTATTCATTTAAATTTTTGCAACAAAAAAGTACAATGGTGGACTTAATGTCTTAGCTATTCTCTACCAGTCAATCAAAGGTGATGAATATATAACATGACAGGTGCAAATTATTAATAGGATTTCTTTTTTTTTTTTTTGGATATGGAATTTTATGAATGTAATAAATATTTATGTAATTTAAATAATCTTGCAAGCCCTCCGCCAGTGTGCTCTGTCCTTACTGAGTGAGCGACAATAATGGCGGGCAGTTGCTAGGGTTGTGAGACGTGTCACCAGATAGAATGCGACCCCTTTTCTTTATTGATTTTCTTTGACGCACCTTTGTGTTAAGTTCGGACAAAGAAAGTTATTATAATAGAAATGATTATTATTTTTGCTGTTATAGTTTCTTCTTAGAGAATTGTTGAATATGGGCTTATATTAAGGCCCTTTTTTTATAGACGGGAAATCATCATATACCTTCCCCCGCCCTGGGCGGGACGGGAGGGAGTGTCAGCCTTAAATGACTAAAGCCCGTCTATGTTCCTTCATGTGCCCTTTGCGTTCCGGGGGCGCGGTATCTCTTTCGAACAACCCGCAGATATTGAGGCCCTGAAGTGAATGAATACACTTTGCCTAATGTTTGTAAACGGCCGCTCACAGTTGAGGGCAGTCATGTCTAAGTGCCATTGGTATCCCTATATTATAATAATTTTTTGTATCGTTAAAAATTGTTTATTACCATCATCTTCATTGCTGAACATACATACAGGCGTGATGGTATATTTTTTATTATTTTTTTTCTTCATTGCTTTCATATACATATAGATAGAACCAAAAGAATAATGTAACTAGGATTTAGTAAATACTTGATAGAAAAGAGTGTAAGTGGAGTTTCTTGTTCGTTCTTTTCCAAAGAGTTCGTTTTTTAAACGTTCATCTAGCTTCTGACTATCTGACCGAATTCTTGGTATTTAAAATAAAGCCTTACTGACTACTTAAAGACTAAGATATAGCCTTTTTCCCCAACACTAGAATTTAAACATAAATACTAAACCTTACCATTTAAGGGGTGTTATACAAAGATTATTTCTCTCGCGTGTTTAAAACCCTCTGTCGTCGCGAACAATAGCCTGCGTTTCCATTGTTATGAATCCTGTTATCACGTTTACTCATCCGATTTGACGTGAAACACGTGGAAGTATTTCAAACTGTGTTATCATTCCATGTGGAGTTAATACCGGATAACTGAAAAACGTGTTAGCGTTCGTTCCTTTGTTGTGTCCTAGGCCTTTGTGCAAAATATCAGGTGTCGAAAAGTGCTTTTACGCATAATTGGATTTGTTGTCATTTTTAGGGTACCGTACCCAAAAGGATAAAACGGGACCGTATTACTAAGACTTTGCTGTTCGTGTGTCTGTCTGTCTATCTATCTGTATCTCATGAATCGTGTTAGGTACACAGTTGAAATTTTCACAGATGATGTAATTCATCATTCTGTTGCCGCTATAACAACAAATACCAAAAACCAGGAAATAAAATATTTAGGGAGCTCCCATACAAAAACGTGATTTTTATTGTTTTTGCTCGATATTGATAACAGCAACAGAAAGACGCTTGAAATACTCACAGAATATTTAGTTATATAGTTAGATATATATTCACTTTAAAAATAAATAATTAAAAGAAAATAAATAATCATACAACAAACGTGTTGTTTTTGCCGTTTTTTTTTCATAAAATGGCACGGAACCCTTCGTGCGCGAGTCCGACTCGCACTTGATCGGTTTTTTCGTTGTATTGTTTTTCCTGCCCTGTTAGTGATGAGGGAAAATAATTGTTAATATTTATTTTTGTCTCGCTATATTTTCGTTTATAGTTCTAAAGGTCAGATGGACCAAAGTCTATTATTCTGAGTAAATCAATTTCCTGTTTTTGACAGTTCGAAAATGAAGCTGGACATTTAGGCGAGCTTTCAATATATGTATTTTTTTTTGATTATTTTCAATGCTTTCATGAAAGCCTTTTGACTTCACAAAGCTAACTTGGTTTAGTTTCTTATTAATAGTAAACACAATTTTGTTCCCAAAAACCAATAGGAGTACCTATTTCATTTTATTACTCGACTCCATATTTATTTTCAAGAAACAAACGATTCTGTTTTCAAAACACAAAGAGCGCTCAAAAGAAAACCGTTATAAAAAGAAAAGCGGTTGTAAAAAAAACAATGGCAGTTGACACTCTATTCTATATTCAAAGTGCACACAAGCTTGATAGACAAAAGACGCCAGCTGTCTGTGAATATTTAATTTGAAATAAGAAAGAGTAAATTGTTAATTGTTAAGAATACTTTTTAATTTCATTTTAAACTTAGAACGAGAATGTAATTATTAATGTTTTGTTTTTATGAGTTTTATTCTGCCAGTGTTTTTACAAGCTTTTGATTCTGTAATTTTATGCCTTACTAGATTGCGCCCGCGACTTCGTTTGCGTGGCTTGTTTCCAGTTAAGTTACCTCTTTGGTTATTGCTCCGCTCCCGTTGGATAGTAGCGTGATGTCTCATAGCCTATGTTAGACAGGAATAATGTAGCTATCTATTGGTGAAATAATGGTTCAAATTGGTCTATTAACTTTAGAGCTTTTTCGGTGCAAACAGACCAAAAAATCTTTCTTCTGACCATCTTTCTACAGACCAAAAAAATCTTTCACACATTGGGGTAGTGTAGACTTACTTAAGATAATTAAGTATTATCTAGTTTCGAATGCAAGGATTTAATCAGAAGATTGACAGTCATAAAGATCTAGACTTTATAGCTCTGTGAGTAAGTAATATTACGGCGATTGCAAGTGCGGTGGGCAGGCGGGCACGTCGTGATTAAGGCTATATACGTGTAGTGTACTTATACCATAAACTTCCTTTATTAGAGCCGTTTATAGCAATGGCCATATTCTAGGTAAAGGGCTGGGTTACTTTATGAGGATCAAAATAATCGTTGAAATAAATAGCACCCGGGAAAAGGTGCGTAATAAGATCAAATAGGTAAAATCTACCTGCGATTGTGGCCCATTTCTTATCATAAAGACGAGAAAAAAGATAAAAATACATACATACCATCATGCCTGTATTCCCCGAAGGGCTGGGCAGAGGTCTATCAATGTACACCCACAGTTCACCGTTATGTTTAGGTCCCATGTAATAGGGGGCCAGCCTATTGACATTAACCGGGCACAAATCCTAATTCCGAGCTGCTACTGAGAATTTCATAGAATACATAAATAACGCTTTGCTCGACTGGGATTCAAACCCAAAACCTCTAGCGTAGCAGTCGCGCTTAAGACACTTAGGCTACCGAGACAGGTAATAAAGGAAAAGTCAAAAGAAAAAAAAAATGTATTGCAGTACCATCTTGGAGTTAGAATTTGTGCCTGGGTTAGTGGCATTTGACTCTGATTACATGGGACCTAAACATACCGGCGAACTTTGGGTGTACTTTGGTACACCTATGCCTAAACCTTTGGGGAATACAGACGTGATGGCATGTGTTTATGTTATCTTCTCAAAAAAACAACAAAGATAGAGGGATAAAACAAATATTGCAACTAGGAGGAGATCTAAGACTTAGGCCCACTTTCAATCACTAAATACATTTAGTGCCTAAACGTATAAAGAACATCATTGCATCCCTGTCACATTATTAGAAGGTGACAGAGACAGAATGATAATTTAAACACATTTACCGCTAAATGTATTTAGCTCGGAGTTTGGATTTGTGCCCGGTTAATGGCAATAGGCTCGCCCCCTATTACATGGGACCTAAATATACCGGCGAACTGTGGGTGTACATTGGTACACCTCTGCCTAACCCTTCGGGGAACACAGGCGTGATGGTATATTATATATTATTATTATATATTTAGTGATTTTAGTGAAAATGAGTCCTAGCAGTAGTAACAATAATGATTATTATCCAAGGCTTCTATTACCTACTTCAGTATTCATGGACCCTGACCAGTTGGATGAGGATTATCGTAGATCACACAACTTGTGACAAACGGGTCCCTAGTGAGATAATCCCTCACTCGCTTTAGGGGATTATGGACCTAATTAGTTACGACTCAATTGTCAAGAAGGGCTGGTTTTCTTTACGCTGATATTATATGACAGTTTTAATATTCCTTAAGGTTCAAATTACAATGTATTTTAGTGTGTTAACTATGCCTCCTCTAGGTTCAGTCCCATTTATAATATTTATTACTAGCTTTTACTCGCAACTTCGGCTGTTGGGTTCTGTCCACCAATGTTATCTTACGTCTTAAGTTACTACACCACCCTCGTGGGTCGTAGCGTGATGTTAGGATAAAGCCTTTGTTTTAGTTTTTTTTTATTATTATTAAAGATTATTTGACTTATTATACTTTTGACAGCCACAGTCATGTATAAAATGTTAAATGCTGCAAATACCAACAGTCTCGACGTTAGTCGCAATAGCAATTACATCAATATTTTTCAATTTGCTTACAAAGATGTTACATACGGAATAAATAAATTAAAAACAAGTAGCTCTATTGGCCCAGACAGTATACCACCCATTATTTTCAAACACCTGAAAGAATCATTTAAATCTCCTTTATGCCACATATTTAATTTATCCTTAAAAACTGGTATATATCCCCTTCAATGGAAAATCTCACGTGTAACGCCCATACCTAAAAGTTCCAACAAAATAGCTGTTGAAGAATACCGGCCCATCGCAATATTATCCTCCCCGGCAAAAATATTCGAGAATGTTCTACATAAATTAATATATACTCAAGTAGAAAAACACCTATGTAACGCTCAACATGGTTTCAGACGCAGAAGATCCGTAGAAACCAATTTGCTGACCTTAACTGAGTATATTTCAGCTCAACTTGACGATCGGCGGCAGGTAGACGTACTATATTTTGATTTTCGGAAGGCTTTTGACCGCGTCAATAATGACATTTTGCTTGCAAAGCTCAGCGCCATAGGATTTTGCCCTGGCCTTCTTCTGCTACTGGCTGATTACCTCCGAGATCGCCAGCAATTTGTCAGGCTAGGAATATATGAATCCAGTGCTTATCATACTCGTTCTGGTGTGAGTCAGGGCTCAATCCTTGGGCCTTTATTATTCCTCCTGATGATCAATGATCTCCCCGATGTTCTTCTGCATGCAAAAAGTCTTCTGTACGCTGATGATTTAAAACTTTATGCTTGTGTCAACTCTATATCAGATTGTGAGGCTATCCAGAGAGACATAGATGCAGTCTTTAATTGGGGAGTTACTAATAAAATGGAGTTTAACTCCTCTAAGTGCTTTGTCATGACTTTTGGTCGAATGCGGCACCCAATAAACTTTGAATACAAAATAAATAACAATACTATAACAAGATCACACACGATGAAAGACTTGGGTGTTGTATTCGACCAGAAGATGACATTCCACGACCACATCGCTACCGTTGCCAAAGAGTCCTTTAAAAGACTGGGCTTTGTTCTCAGAAACTCGCGCGAATTTCGAAACGAGCATGTCATACGACTTTTATACAGTACGCTTGTCAGGAGTAAATTGGAGGCGAGCTCCTGCGTCTGGAACCCATGTGAGGCTTCTTATGCCCTTCTGCTCGAAAAGATCCAAAAAGCGTTTCTAAGATTTCTTTATAAGTTTACTTTAGGATTTTATCCATATTTGTATCCAACAAAATTTCTCCTAGGCTGTCTAGGATATAATATGTTAGAAACCAGAAGAGCATATGACCAGCTGAACATTATGCTTAAAATATGTAGGGGGAAAACAGATGCTCCTGATCTCCTCAATGAGCTGGTTCGACTTTACGCTCCGTGTAACTATCTCCGCGGACGGAAGCACCGTCTGCTGGCTGTGCCGGCGAGCCGCACCGTGGCTCGGGCATCATCCCCAGTTCCTCGCATTTTATCTGCGCTCAATACTATCATGGAAGCCAACCCGAACTGTGACCTATTTGCGGACGAAATTAAAATTGTAATGTGCGTTTGTCTAAGCTTTTGCGAAAGCAAGACAATCTGATTATTATAATTTTTTTTTTTTTTTTTTTACTTTATTTCAATTGTTTTATATTCTTTTTTTTATATGTATAGGTATATATTACATAAATTTGATATTATTTGTCAATCTGTAATGTTAGCGTAATTGGTTCATCAGACCCGTGTTAACATAAATAAATAAATAAATAAATAAAAATAAGTGACAAACCAAATTGTGCCCAGCACGCCACGGTCACGTTCCCATGACAAACTAAATAAAACTCATAAAACAACATCGATATAATTCCAAACTCACTACTATTTTTTGGGTATTAAAGGATATCTTAGCTTGGCGCCGAGGGCACATTTATGCTATTTTTAATGTGGCGGTCAAAGGTAAATTTGGAATCTGGAATAAGAATAATTACATTGTTAGAAGAAACCCATTTTCATTCTGAAGGTCAATATTCACCCTACATTTATCTACTTATGTATACATAAATATAAGGGTGAACACTCGACTATATGAGATGAGGACAATATCGGATTAATGGGGTTCGTGGCTTTTAACTAGAAGAGCCATACAGACCATACATTTAATTGTTACAGAGTGGCCGAACGCACTTCCATTCATTAAAAGGATTTTCCGAGAGCGTGCGTCATACATTAATATAGTCTTGTAATATTTTGTTCAATAAATATAATTTTATTTTAATAGGATGAACGCACTAATACGTTCTAATTTTATTAGTAGTAGAGCTCTACTAGCTGTCCTAGCTGCTGTCACATCTAGCAGGGCAGGGCAGGGCAGGGCAGAGGCGTGCACCTACAGAATAGATTAGACTGTAGAGCTCCGAGCGCCTCTGGGTGGTGTAGCAACCCTGCCAGCCCGCCCAACCAACTGTAGTTATCAATTTTAGATCTTAGACTGGCAGATAAACTGGTCTCATTCCAAAATGTTTGCTCTGTGGCATTGAATCCATTTGGTAGATACTATAGAGACCCAATAACGCGGGTCCTCTACTTGTACCGGGATTTCTAATATACTATGATTAGAACACGTGTATTTAGGAATTGGTGATTATATTTTTATAGTTTTTATGGTTCGAGGAGGCTCAGGAAAAGACCAAACGGAAGGAATTGGGGAGGCTTTTGCTCAGCAATGACTTAGTACGGGCTTAATAAAATAAAAAAAATATATATAGCTGACTTAATCTTTTCCATCTGACATTCTCTTTTTAATTTAAACTAGCGTTTATTTAATAGCAGAGCAGAGTTTGTATACGGCTGATTCACGCAACGCCTCTTCAGTACCTACCTACAAACTAATTTTGATCAGTTAATTGCTATTGACTGAGTAGAGTACCTACTTGATGTTCGATACGTTTCAACGTTTATTTATTTAGCGAAGCACACACAGAGGGCCAAGCACGAGCGGGCGGATTATAAGTAAATGCGATTGATTTGAAAATTGGAACACTCGCTCCGCATAATATTTTGATTTAATTTGAAGTTTTTTTTTTATCATTAACATCTTTCTGCTCTTATCACTTGTAACTTGGGGTCGGACACGTTTTCTTCTTCCATGCCGTCCTGTCAACTATCATGCTGGCACTGACATCAACTGTCATCTCTTCTTTGAAGGTTTTATTCATAATTATCAATATAACTGCCCCGTTGGTCTCGTGGTCGCAAGCGCGACTGCCGAGCAAGGGGTCCCGGGTTCGATTCCCAGGTCGGGCAAAAAGTGTTATTGGGTTTTTTCCATTAGGAATTTCTCAGTAGCAGCCCGGAGTTTGGATTTGTGCCCGGTTAATGGCAATAGGCTCGCCCCCTATTACATGGGACCTAAAATATACCGGCGAACTGTGGGTGTACCTAAATTGGTGCACCTCTGCCTAACCCTTCGGGGAATACAGGCGTGATGGTATATTTATATTTTTATTATATCAATATACTCCGCAGCCAAATCAGTGATACCTAGTAACACTGCGTGCCGTTTGAATATAAAATTCTACAAAGTAGTCGTATTTCCAATTAAAAAGCCGACTCAAATCGATGGTAATTTTTCAAGCCAGCGCGTTCGTGCTAGGCCCAGGGGGCGTGTTGGTCTACCAACGTAAACTCGACTCGATGTAACGATGTAATTTTTGCTGTAAACATTACACAATTAAAAAGGATTCTGACACTGTAACCCAAGTATTAATCGTAGGTTTAAAGTATTATGAGCTTTCTAACACATGTATACAGAGCTTGGCAAAATTACCTAAATCAAAGGGTTCTCTTTGTACGTTAAGACTCCTTTTAAACGTTGTAATTTTTTATTCGCGTATAATTTTATTATTTATTTAATTAAAGAATACTCCAAAGAATTATTATTATTTTTGACCATAATATAACGTGCAAATCTCTGGAACTACCAGTCGGATTGGCATTCTTTCTGTATAGTATAGCCAGATTCATAAGGAATAGTGTAGCTTCATAACAGCACGCTGCGATACACGAGAGAGGAGCAGTAACCAAAGGTAAAATTTAACGCAGGTGAAAAAAAAACATGCAAACGAAGTCGCGGTAAGAAGCTAGTATTTTATAATTAAATAATAAATAATAAAATAAATAAATATCTTGGGACAACTCACACACGGCTATCTGATCCCAAGCTAAGCAGAGCTTGTGTTATGGTAACCAGACAACTGATATACATACTTATATAATTTATAAATACATACATATTATAGATAAATCACACCCAGACACAGAACAAACAATCATGCTCATCACACAAAGTTTGTCCTGTGTGGGAATCGAACCCACGACCTCCGGCTTAGCAGTCAGGGCCACTAACCACTAGACCAACAGGCCCGTCACACAATTACACATGCCATGACCGAAAATATTAAATTTTCGGGTATATCACGTAGTCCCTCCAATTGTGTAGCTTTAATACGTTGTTAAGAGATATTGGGTATCAACCCCTAATTTAAAAAGTTTTACATTGTCAACAAACACACACAAAATTAATTAAAACCGTCTGTCCAACCGAACGAAGCGTCAACAACATTGAATTTAAAATTACATGTTTTAATTTAAAAAAAAAGCCTTCATAATTTTGCACCCTTATGAATTCATGCTCCACTCACATCGTCGAGCACTTACTCGAGCAGATAACATAATAAAACTGAATTCAAATATATACCTCTATTTTATTTTATACGTATTTTAAGTGGTCTCGTGTTCATGAAAATATGGAAGCTGGAAATGGAAATGAAAATTGATAAATTATATAATGTTGCTATATTTGTAGCTTCCTTCCTACTACCTACTAATATATTACACGTGAAAGTTTTTGAGGATGGATAGATGGATGTTTGTTACTCTTTCACGATTAAACGGCTGAACGGATCTGGATGAAATTTGGCACTGAGATAGATTGTAGTGTGGAATAATACATAGGATAATTTTTATCCCGGAAAAATGTGCAATTCCCTTGGGAATATCTTGACTTAATTCTTCAATTTGATTAATTTTACAGGATTCGATCAAATTAATTGCTAGAATCCTATAAAATTAATGTGATACTGTTAAAAACCATTCCTTATTGCCAGACACCTCCCGAGGTCTACAACTACAGCCAGACACTGACCTTTCGCCCTTTAAAGCGTCTAAGTTACGGCGTTGACAATAAAACAATCTAACATCCTCAATGACCTTATTTCCCCCTACATTTCTTTCTCTTACTGTTAGTAACGGCTTCCGATTGCTCGGTAAACCCCTTAATTGCTTTGTCACTAGGGAAACACTACAAAACAATGACTAGGAAAAGGAAACGGCTTACGAGTAAATATACTTTTGTACTGTTAGTGTGGCTACACTGCTATTAACTTTCTAGACGAACTTTTTCAAGCGCTGGTGGATTGTGTAGTACAAGGTTTTCAATTGTTATTTGATTATTAAGTTTTTTTATTACTTGGGGTAACATTTGTTGCAGATTGTTGTACAACATTACCACAATAGCATTAGGAAAATACGCTGTTTTTCAATAAAAAATCATCATCTTCCTGCCCTTATCCTATGTTACTTGGGGTTGGCGCGAAACGTTTTCTTCTGTTTTACTTTTACATAATGTTATAGCATTCGGATACGTCACTTATGTATGCACATGTAAACAGCGTTAAAGCAGGAAAAGAGACTGTTTTTAAAAATCAAAGTGAAAAGCATTTATTTTAATTAGACCATTTATTATAAGCACCTTTAAATTATCAAGGTATCCCGGCTACCAGCATACCTGTTAAATTATTTGAAGAAATTATATAGAAAGAGATGTAGTAAATACGTGAACTTATAAAATGAATCACAGACGAAAAAGGTCGCACGTCTATCGTTCATAAAAAAACCAATCAAAAAAGAGTATAATATCTTTTTTGCTCCGAAACTGGATGGGAAATACGTCACGTGCTAAGATATAACTCCCCAATAAGCACGTACACATTTCAAGGTTTTCCATTTACGTTATTTTTCTATGTCAATATAAGATATCGTACAAATACTGAAAGCGGTCAAACGACCGGGGATAGGGGAGAGGGGGGGGGGGGGGACTTCAAAAGCCGGGCTAACCGGTAATGTGAAACTTCGATTTTCGCTTAAGTAAGGTAACTCTAAACGATATTTTCGATTTATTCGCATTCAGGATTTGTGGTGGCTTTTCGATGTTCTGAAGGTAAAGAGATCTTGGTTTCGGATCTCTGGCATTAGTTTGGGTAGGGAATAATGGGAGCTTTTTGGTCAGTAGGTGAGATAGATCCCTCCGCCCTTCCAATACGGGGGACATCTGTGAGTATTTTTCACCCTGGTAATAAAGGGTATATGGTTAAAACCCCTAGGCTCGCAGGTAAGTTGCAAGTAGTTGTTTTTTTGTATATTAGATGTCAATGTGTTTTTTAAGTTCTTCTGCAATCTCGAGTAGTGTAGGAAATTTACCAAAAAGTAGATAATTATAAATTATTTTCTGATCACGTGTTTCGTATCCCTGTAAGCCACCATTTTTTATTTAATGTCACGTCACACACCTTTTATCCAGCGGAAGATCAAGACAAAAGTTTGCACTTGTCAAATTATGATAAGGAATTTAGAAGTTATGAGGGAACAGATGAACATACATACATCCCCACATACATATCGGTCAAAATCATAGCCCTCCTTTCTGTTTCGCCGTAGTCAAGTAAAAATGCTTACAATCTAAACTCAGATAAACCTCGCCATGTCGCCGCGGGCTATCCTTTTGAATCTTATAAAAATATGAACGTAGAAGCGTCTGAGAGGGCCTTTATCTTTTAGGGTACCGCACCCAAAGGGTGTCAGACGAAACCCTGTTACTAAGACTCCGCTGTCTATCCGTCTATCTGTCATAACGCTGTCTGTCGTAGGTCTTTTGAAACGTAATAGTTTGAAATTTCATAGAGCGTCTATTACTAATTTACTATGGCCGCTAACGAGAAATAACAAGAATAAAATAAAGTAAATAAAGGTCGCTATAATTATAAGAAACGTGTTCTCGTTCTCGTTAGTGTTATTGGGTTTTTCTATGAAATTCTCAGTAGCAGCTCGGAGTTTGGATTTGTGCCCGGTTAATGGCAATAGGCTCGCCCCCTATTACATGGGACCTAAATATACCGGCGAACTGTGGGTGTACATTGGTACACCTCTGCCTAACCCTTCGGGGAATACAGACGTGATGGTTCTCGTTCTTTGCTTAATCTCAGGTAGATACGGAACTCTTTGAGCGTGATTCGAAACGAAATAATGTTCTAGAATTATTTTGGGATTTGTATAAAATATTTATCAAGGTAGTACAATTTTGGAGGGACAACTAATACCAATTATTTTTTTGTTTCAATTTGATATTTTGATGTATGTTTATTTCATATTTCTTGGACATTATTACAATGTTTGACATTGGTTTTATCTATAGGTACTTATGTAATAAAACTGGAGAGCTTTTTTATTTATTTGTGTTTGTGTGTGTGTGTATGTGCGAGATTCATGAGGAATAGTATACGTTATATAACATCACGCTACGACACACGGGAGCGGAGCAGTAACCAAAGACGTAACACACCGCGGTTGATAAACTCGTTTCTTTTGAGTTTTCTAACTAAACTTAGTGAAGATTATACAGAAATCTAACTTTACCTAGAAAACTGTAGAATATACTTATGTATAGGTAACAGACACATAAGTATCCACAGTAAAGTTAGTGAAGATTATACAGAAATCTAACTTTACCTAGAAAACTGTAGAATATACTTATGTATAGGTAACAGACACATAAGTATCCACAGTAAAGTACCTAATAACGTTAGTAGGTAACCCTGAAAACTATCTTATTGAAAAACCGTTCACTAAAAACGAAACTAAACTAAAATTTTACCTAGTAAGTTTCGATGTACACTTAATGACCTTTAAGTGACTTGCTAGAAACTTCGCCGAAAGAACATTAATTATCTCAAAGCGATAGGTACCATTTGTACCGAAAAAACCGAAACCAGTCCATCAGGGAACAGAAGATAAATAGAATTATTAGGTAGAGTCAGCAACAACATTTCATCCTTATTATTGGGCACAATATCAAAGGAAATACGAAATGGATCTAAAATTAAGATCAAATTAAAATCAAAATTGTTATGTCTGTAAGCTTTTTTTAAAATTAAATAAATAATTAACGCTTATGTATTATTGCCAAAAATTCTGAATAGCAGTGAATTGTGTTATTACGTGTCTTTTTAAATGATATGTAAAAGTGACATTGTTAATCGACTTTTGCTGCTGACCGTACCTGTAGTTCTCAACTGTCGTACCTACCTCAAATCGATGATAGGTGTCTATACCCTACTCTTATTGTTAGTTAGCACAACGAAGCAGTATCTTTGTTACTACTCGTCAATAAAAGGTACCTATTGGTCGCTTGATAAATTAAGGTCATCGCTCATTTATCAAACCGGCAGCCAACCAGCACCGCCTCGTCGAGGCGTCCACTTGCTGTCAATGCGCGTCTCGTTGACGTCGTTAACGAATCAACATCACTTGTCAACGTATCGCATCTCATAGCAATAAGCGGGTGGACCGCTTGCGTGTGAGGTGATTCGGTGATAATACAGAATTGATAAGCATTTTGTGTGCGCAGAGGAAACTATGTTTTTCTTAGAAATAAAGTAGTAAAAAAGATAGAAATAAAAATGTTTATTGACACAGATCATGCACACAAAAATAATAATAATAAAGCTGTTCAATAAGAAACAAAAAGATAGAATACAACATAATTGTGTAGCTCACGGCTACGCCAAACAGACCCAGTACATCCACTTGTGCCTGACGCTGGTTTTCAGTTAGACCTTTGTGTTGTGTGTGACCTGTTACGAATATAACATCTTGTTCTTACTCCTCAGCTAATCTTTTTTGATTAATTTGGTTGCGGGTTGGACAGTGTAATCGTTTCTTCGGTACTCGTTAGTTTCATTGCCTCGTCACTTTGCTGGCGGTGTCCACTACTGATTCAGGAGTTGCAGCGGATGGGAACAGTTCCTATGTATGAAAGATCATAAAAAAAAACTATCGCACGAGGCGAGGCGGTCCTGATCGGCTGGGTGATAACAAGTGAGTGGTGACCTTTGTCGCTAGCAATCTTTTATAGGTCGGTCCTCCGTTCTATCGAATGTAAGTGAACTTGGTACGTAAAGGTCACCACGTTTTCCCTTAGCAATCTGTTTTTATAGACTTAAAGCCTTTAAAGTGCTTCTCCGTCCGCGAGAAAGCTTCGTAGTAAGTGTTTTGATCCTTAAGTAAACAGCAAATCAGTTTCTACACTTTGAAAGTATAATATTCTTGGGTTGGAAGGAAAATGCTTTTATTCTAAGTAGTATTTTTTAAGAAAGTTGTGGACATGTGCGTGGTGTAAAAAGACTTACGACATGGTCTTTAGGTACGCACACTGCACGTCAAATGAAGTAACATTGAGTAAAGCTTTTTGGTGGGAAATGCTTTTATTATTGGTCTAAAAAATACTGACACTAACTACTTCTGAGGAAGCGCATTCCAAAGGCAAACCACCTGGACAAGAAAATATGTGAAAAATCTCTTAAAATGGTGAGAAAGGGACTCGGAGAAGACGATTTTTGGAGGAACGAAGACACAAGGTAGGTGATATAGGTTCTTACTGTGCGCGGAGCACAAGTTTTGAAAGTGAGAAGTCAGATAGGAAGAAGAACTAGGTTTGTCTAGAAGAGAAAATAGGGTTATCAAAAAGCCCTTAACGCCCTGGGCTGTCTGATGGGAAACTATTTTAAGAGCGAACGATGTGCGGACATATGACATATACTTACTATATTTATGTTTCAAATAGATTAAAATAACACTTTTACATAATATGAATCAAACTCTTACACGGGTTTGTCCCTCAGACGTGGCCCATTTTCCGACAAAGTAAGCAATTCATTTTCCATAATTTTCCCTTTACAGAACCTCTCTACTCCCTGCATAAGGAAAATTTTGGTGAAAACACATAAATTCAGCGGAAAATTAACACAGCATAATAAGTTTATTAAAAGATTAAATTATCCGCGTCGACAGCGTGGAAATTCCAATTGACGTCTATTTTCACATAGTTCACAAGCGGGTGTGTTGTGATTTCATTTGCAGGGATCAGACAGGATTAATAACTCTGAAATAGGAATATTAATTGAGAATTTGAAGGTGTTACGACACGCACGCTCCGTTTTTATTAAAAAAATATGTTCATTTTCATA
This sequence comes from Caradrina clavipalpis, assembly GCA_932526535.1. Classification (NCBI taxonomy): domain Eukaryota; kingdom Metazoa; phylum Arthropoda; class Insecta; order Lepidoptera; family Noctuidae; genus Caradrina; species Caradrina clavipalpis. The sequence continues at coordinate 5,939,561 of OW052106.1, read as the reverse complement.
TTCAATCTTTTTATGTAAGTAGGATTTTGTAAGCAGAACAGCAGATTATTTTTTGTTGAATATTTTTCTTTAGAAAAGCTTTTTTAAGCTTGCTTCGTCTAGAAATTTACATCTCACCGTGAAGGTGAATGATATTTCGTAATTTTTTGGACACATTTACTGTAATATAAGACATCTTGAAAAGAAATATTAAGCTTATAATATCCGAGATTGCAAAGAGAGCTAGCGTGGTGGCACTGCCCGGTTTAAATTTTTTAACCGATTTCAAAAACGAAGATGGCGCCCTATTTTTAAATTAGGAATACCCATTTCCCACATAATATTTGTTTAGTATGAAGGCTTTATTCATATTACTGGCTGGTAGATACTAAATTTGCTGGCCGTATAAAATTAAGTCAAAATTCTAAAGGATATTTCAAATTTTAAAATCGAATGGCTTCTGAAAGATAAGAAATGTCAGTAAACGTCATACTTTTAATCGTAATTTTTCTTTTAAATACCCTGTAAAACTACATTTTTTATTTATCTCCATTTCTCAGGTGTCCGTTGACTCTTTAATCCAACAAAGAGGAATCTACCGCAACTGTCGCCTTGTGTTCTAAGGGTATTTTCCCAAGTTAGCGTGCAGACGCGTTCAATTTATCTCGAGGGATTTACCTGGTCCGTCGTAAAGAGGAATTTGCTTTCGTCAGACGGTCATTCTGTTGGTATTGCAGTTTAGTAAATTGTTTATTTTGATCTTGAGTAGGGTTGCTAGTGGCTAGATGTGGCTTTTATAGTCATTATAGCTTTTTGTGTCTAGTGAACGTTTTATCGATTTTTTTTTTGGTAATTGTAATGATTTTGGATATTTGGCGTCGATTATTTACTCAGAACTAAAGCCAAATAATTATGTGTGTTAAGGTTTGTAAAGGTTTGTTGTTCCGCTTTTATTTTTATTTTTTGTGTGAGCAGTGCGTGTTTTGTTCACATCTCTGCCAGTCAGATTTTTATAGAAGTGAAGACTTGTAATTGGCTGCCAGTTTCACCTACTATTTTATATTCTGTTTTGTTTAGCTGTAAGTCTTCCATAAATAAATAAATGAATACTTATAAGAATAGCATATCTATACTAATAAAGAGGTAAAGTTTTTGAATTTGTGAAGTTGTAGGGGATAATCTCTGGATCTACTGAACTGATTTTGATCATTCTTTTACCCATAGAAAGCCACGTTATTTGTGTGTGGCATATGCTATATAACATCACGCTACGACACACGGGGTTGAGCAGTAGCCAAAAACATAACTTAACACTTGTGAAATAAGCCACGCGGACGAAGTCGCGGCTAGTACACACATATATTATTTAGTAGCCATTTATATTCGTGGGACATGCATATTATAATAGCTAATCTGCAGCTCAGATATTGGCCGGCATGGTAGGTACCATCCCTGAGTGTAAACATGAAGCTGCAACAGTTGGCAATCAACATATTCTTAATTGAACTATACCTCGAAACCTGACCTTTCCATATTTATTTAGCGATATCGCGAGTGTTGGTTTTAATTAAACGAAAAGGTTAACAAAAATGGTAAAGGTTGATGCTGTGGTTTTAAGCGTATGGGACTTCCTATGTTTGGCGAAGGAAAATTGAGTTTTTTTTCCTATGTCCAGCTTTTTCCAGTGATCATAATCATGTTGTTTGTCCACTTAGTGGGTGGACGTCCTACGCTGCACTCGCCGTTGCGTGGTCTTCATTCGAGAACTTTACCATGAGAAAAGTAAATTATTTTTTTATGTCATTTTATGGCAACCCGGCCGACGGCTCACTTTATGTTATGTGATTACCGCTGGCTATAAACATCTGCAATCCCGAGGCCTTGCAAATGCGTTACCATCCCAGAGACAAAGTTAAAATATCTCATGTGCCTATAATTAAACCGGCCCCCACACCCTTTAAACCAGAACACAGCAACGCTGCTTTGTGGCAGGCATGAGCTCCTCAAAGAGTAAAACGTGAGAGTGTATGACAGATTCTGGCTGATTAAGCAAAATCCAACCTTATTTAAGTAGCTTATAGTTCATATGAGATTAACACTGTTCACTTCACTGTTGTTAGAATACAAACAAACACACAAATAAGAGACCGGAGAACGTGTATGCGTTTAGGGTGAGAGGTAGTTGGAATATTTGTGTGTTTTGTTGAATAATATTAGTTTAAAACCAAAGTTTTATTTTCAATGACAAATATAATATATCTACAACCAGTAACATATTATACGCAAGCCCGGAAAGTGGTTTGTTCAGAATGGGCTACTGAATCGATTTCAGCTATGTCTAAAATAGGTAATTTTTTGTTCTAACATGATTACACCAGTCTCCTCTACGGTGAACAGTGGAATCAAACGAAATTTAAACTTAGTCAAGGCAATTGGGCTTTTTAAAACGCAGTTGTAAATAAAATCAGTCGTTAAACATACAATACACAAGAAATACCACTGTCTTAAAGTATGTACTTAATGGTTTATTTACATAAAGTAAACCGAGCGACTTATACAAACAATTTTTTTTTGTATTTTAGAAATAGCTGAAATCGATACTATATGGTACACTTTGTATATAATAATAATACCATCTTACCCAAGCAAGAGCATTGATCACCACGCTTGCTTAAGGCGAATTGGTAATTTCAGACTTATATTAATTATATGTAAGTCCAGATTATCTCATTAACAAAAGCTATTGAAAGCTATCACCAAAACGTATTGTTAATGCTACAATCAGTTTGTATTGTATCGTTAATTTGTATCTCTCGTCTCGCTAGGCCGACGGTATTGACACAAACAATTAAATAAGATCAATAGTCGTCTACCTACACACTCGACCTTCAGCATCACGTCTTCGTGTTGTCATTCATTATTCAAGCTTTGTTTTTAATTAACGTTCCACTTAAATCTTTCCGTCAGGCGCTGTGGAAAACATATATAGCAAGCAAATTTTATTTTTTAAGATACTTATTTTATGTATTTATGTTGTTATGCAGCATGCTAGCAAACTGCTGAGGCTAAGCAGGCGTGCTAATTTTCAACTTTACCAGTGTATTTTCTAATTTATTTTTCTGTCTTAAAAACCTTTTTCGGGATATTACAAATACAACAAAATATAATCAGTCAAATCGGTCCAGCCGTTCTTTTTTATATATTCATCTGTTAATTGCGATATTTTTTTTGTTTCGGATCACGTCTAGGAATTTTTGGATGTCAATGGTGATAATTCCAGCATTTTGTCACGTTTTTGTTACAAAAACCAGGTTTACCAATTCGAAACAATTTTTGAATTAGAAATACTACTATCCTCCAAGATTTCGGCTTCATTTTGTATGGCAGGTATAGCGTTAACCCTTTTAGCGCCCAGCACCCGGCTCCCGAGTCGAACGATAAATTTGTTCAACTCGGGAGCCGGGCGCTGGGCGTTAAAAGGGTTAACCTGTTCGTGTTAGGACCTCTAAACGATAAGAAACGTCAGTAAACGTCAGTAATTTTTTTCTGAAATCATCATCATCATCTGTCTAGCCTTTTCCCAACTATGTTGGGGTCGGCTTCCAGTCGAACCGGATGCAGCTGAATATCAGTATTTTACATGGAGCGACTGCCTATCAGACCTCCACAACCCAGTAATGGGTAATACGATACTCTTGGTAAGACTGGTTGTCAGACTTTCTGGCTTCCGACTAACAGTAACTACTGTCAAAGATCTACAAATGACAGCCGGGACCAACGGCTTTACGTGCTTTATTTTTTTCTGAAATAAAACCCATAAAACATTTCTCTGTACAATTTTATTTATCAACGTTACCTTAGTGGAATGTACCACAGCTGTCATCTTGTGTTCTAAGGGTATTTTCCTTTGGTTCATATTTGAAACGGTCAAGTACCATGACAAGTATGCCTAAGGCATTTAGTCTGCCTTTGTACTATTTGTTGCTTAAAGCTTAAATAAATAAATAACCATAGAAATTCTTGCTCATTTCTTACCTGAAAATGATGACTTGTAATTCTGTGATATTTGTATTTCTGTTTCTAAACTAATTTAAACACGAAAGATTTTTGGTTTGTTTGTACTGAATAAGCTCCAAAACTGCTGCACCGTTTTTTTTTTTTTTTTTACCAGAAGACATTATTCCTGAGTAATATAGCCTATATCACGCTACAACTCGCGGAAGCGGAGTAATAAGCAAAGACGTAACAAAAGGGCGAAATAAGCCACGCTGACGAAGTCGCTGGCAGCACCTAGTCTAAATATATATAACTCAAAGGTGACCGACTGACTGACTGACTGACATAGTGATCTATCAACGCACAGCCCAAACCACTGGACGGATCGGGCTGAAATTTGGCATGCAGGTAGATGGTATGATGTAGGCATCCGCTAAGAAAGGATTTTGATAAATTGCACCCCTAAGGGGATAAAATAGGGGATGAAAGATAATACTTCTTGCGAGCGAAGCCGCGGGCAAAAGCTAGTCTTTAATAAAAGTCTTCATCTATTATCTGTGTGTACATCTATCTCTTTTTCTCATTTGTCTGTCTCTGCCGACATGAAAAGAACTGTTGTCTCGTTCCACAAAGCAGCGGTGCCGCGGGAAAATGTCCTACAATAAATTACATAGATTCTTGTTCATTTCTAAATGCCAAGGCTAAGTCTGGTACAAGCTTCGAAATTAAGCTTGTTTACCATTGTGTATAAGTCGTTTTTAGTTGACATCGTCTTCAAACAAGACACACAATGTTGTACGAAACTAAGTAGGTAGGTAAGTACGTGTATTTAATATTGTATCTTCGTTTATTTCTCGTGTTTGTTGTGAACAAAATTGGATTTTAATTCTAGAAAGTGAAGGTTTTAATTTATTTATTGAATGTAAAATTTTAAGGATGATTTTCATTTTGTTGATTGAAAATTAATTGTCGATTGCCTTGCCTATGGATGGGTATTGATATTCTCATTATAGAGCATTAACTTCTGCCTGCGCTTCCAACCGCGTTAATGTCGGTTATATTTAAAATTCAATCATAATTCGAAAGACACGTAGCGATTGTTGTTCTCCTCGGGGATTGTACTTTTTTCGGGATGAAAGGTACCCTGTGTCCGTTTCTGTACACCTGACAACGTATATGCAAAGTTTCAAGATGATCGGTTCAGTGGTGTAGGCGTAGAAAGGTAACAAACAAACCTACTCTCGCAGCTACATTAGTTACGAATTGAGTTCCACGAAAATAAATGGGGGTCAAATGAAAAAGTTTTAATTGCGAACTTGTCAATAGTGGCCAAATTATACGAATTTGAATCTGGCAACTTTCAAATTACAAAAGTTTTTTGAATTAATTTTATTTTTAGCGAGAAAAGTTTGGATAACAAAGAAACAAAGAAAGGAATTTCTTTACGCGATCATTAAAATTACATAAAAAGTTCTGAAAGAATTTCTTTTCTGCGACTTCGCTCGGCGCCGTATCGTGAACTTTATGAGAAGTTTATAAAGAAAATGTGAATAAGCGAATACTTCAAGAACAATAGCATTTGTTGTTGGATTAACTATGTATTTAATCATTAATGTACAATATCTACAGCCTTAAAATAAGATAACATAAAAACAATACTCATAATTTTAAAAATGAAACTAAAACTGCACTGCTTGTCTCGGCACCGCATGCTTCGACAGCCCGAAGGATGTTTTAGTAGGTATAACGCGAAGCTTTCCGCCGGTTTCGTTTTAAACCTTATTTGAATTAGTTTAACTGTCATAATCCTGTGACCTGCGTACCTCGCGGGACGCGGTGGCACGCCGCGGCATTCCGTGGAACGAAGTGCCGTGGTATGATTGTATCGATACAAAGTAACATGAATTCTAAACTCATTGAAATAAGGACAAAAAGAACTTGTTAAATCATTTATCGTGGCATGCCGTGCCACGACGACAGTCAGTCCCTTACTCTGTATAGATTAGCGTGGTCTAGCAAAAATCTCAAGGTTTTTCGATGCCACGGCATCATTTCAAAGCATAGCAACTTATGTCGTATTTCTAAATACATACGTTTGAATGTCTATTTGTAAAAAATTTAACCCCTTGCTATGCCATTACAATCTGCGTAGGCCCTTACAGAATTGTTACTTCGTAATTTAGAATTCTACAACAAATTATTTCTCTCACTTTAATTATAAGTTTAATTTGAGACGCAAATCGCAAACTATTCTGAAATCAGCTTGAAGCTCAACCATTAATAATATATATTGTTAACTTCAGACAGTGCATAAAGTCGTCTGGGGCTCTTGAATTATTCCCCGAGGAGCCTTCAATCTGTCACTTTGAGAGTTGAACATCGTTCATCAACCCTGGAGCCATTATATCTATGTAATATCTGCTATCTTTAATAATGATTTTAATTTTGATGGACTTAGTGATCGTTGAACTGACAGCTGTTAGACGCGATAGTTTAATAGTCAAGAGCCTTGATCTAAATCTAAGGAGGTACTTTTTAGGCAGCTAGTTTAAGGGTTTGATTCAGAAGGCAGTACAGCCTGCATTGTAAGGAGGTTACTCTCTCTGGAGCCCTGACTACATAGCTTTTGACCCTGTTCCCAATACCGGTGGGGGCTATCATGGAATGGACTGATTGATGACTGGTTACCAGCCTCGTTCGGACGGTTTACACAATTGAACTTTAAAGCGATAAAAGTGAGGTTGTATCTTAACGTTACCAAGAATAATAATAATATTTATGCGTCGTGCTTCGGCAGCAACGCTTCATTTATGTTTTTTTTTTAAAGGTACACCACAATTGTATGTGTGCCACGTAGGTCATATTATGATGGGCTTTCAAAAGCTCAAGTGATTATATTATTAATACTAACAAACTACCCGCAACTATTTCACCCGCGTTAAGTTAGGTCTTTGGTTACTGCTTTGCCCCCGTGAGTCGTAGCGTGATGATATATAGCCTTTGTTACTTAGGAATAATGTAGCTATCTATTGATAAAATAATCGTTAACACATGTCTAGTATTTTCGAAGCAGTATAAACAAACAAATTTTTGTTCCTTTTTTTAATATTATTAGTATTAGATATGTTATAAATTATAGAAATGTAATTACTTACCACCTGTCTATAATACGTATGTATACTTGTGAAGGCCGCAAGCAATCGTTTCTGTCAGTATTTGTACAGCCTACAAATAGATCGAAGGGTCAGCATGGTTGTTTGTTTTGTAATTCCATTAATTCGGTCGAATGAACCAATACTGTGAATAGTTACTTGGCTATTGTTAGGCACCATGGTCATTCCGCTTCATCGCAGTGTTGTATACGGTCAGTATAGACATACTCGTATAATTATACCATCACCCTGTATACAGAATGGAGGGGACATCGTAACGAAACGAATTTTTTTAAAACAAAATCTTCTGTTCCATAATTCCAAATATTTTTAAATAAAAAGAACTGGATATATCATATTCTTATCCATTTTACTTTAATTAATACAGTCCCAGTTGTTACCAATAACAATAATCAAAGAAATAACACTAATGAGTTAGTGTGCCTATCAATATAATACTAACACACAACCTCTTTGCAGCACTGCCCCGAAGCAGCACTGGTGTCAGCGAGGGTGCTGGCCGCTGAAGGCGCCCCAGCCACTCGCTCCGCGTCCGGAGTAGAGCGCAGACCCTCGGCCCCTAGGCCTCCACTCTGCAAGAGAGGATCAGGATCCCTGCTGTCAGGGTCCCCGCCTACATCCACGTAAGTCCAAATGAGGATACAATGGTGTTACAGAATGGTGAATGGTGGTATTACTAACTTCTGCTCGCGACTTTGTCCGGAATTATCCCACGGGAACCGTACATTTTTCAAGGATAAAAAGTAGCCTATGTACTGTTCCAGGCTTTAATCTTTCTCTGTGCCAAATTGCATGCAGATCCGATCAACTGTTTTAGCGATTTTTGATTGAGTAACAAACATCTAACCATTCTCACAAACTTTCGCTATTATAATAAGTAGGATAATAGGATAAATAAGGACTAGCTTTAATAGTATTTGTTGTTATAATACATTTTGAATACAGGTTTGTTAGTTCAGACTGAGATCCTAATTTCACTTGATCTATGTTATGGCTGAAATTTTGAAAATAAATAGAGAAATAGAGGGTGCAAAAAGACACATAATAAAGCACAACGTTATGGGTACTTTCTATAACTATTAATGTTTTTTATCATAATATCCTCGAAAGTATATCGTAAATTTCTCACAAGACTACACCGTAGCGTAAACAATAACAGTCAGATTGATGATTAAATTACAACTTTATCAAGTTCTACACAACAGTCAGCTTCCAGACTAGCAATTATATTTACGACTCTCGTAGCCTCGTAGCTGGCTACGCCGTAGAGACAGCGAGCGTAGACAAACCCACACATACGTCTTGTCCTTACAAAGTTTGTGTGAGTGTGTATTTACGCAGACGAGGAGAAAGTATCGTCTAATGGTGGGTCCACACGATACAGACTTCTATTTAATTTTGACTGTACAACAAATCAGTACAGACAAATGTCGGTGTACCAGAAAAGTCGGAAGTCTGCGTACATGTCTGTACGATTGTCGGAGCAAAACTCATGATTATTGAATTACTTCATTTATTCATCATTTAATTATTCATTTCATTATTTCAAAATTTTATCCATCTTCGATTAGCACTGTTCTCACTAAGTTTCGAAACGATACTGAATGAAAATGGCCAGACAACTACAGATTTAGGAAAATCGAAGTCTGAATTGATGAAAAGTCTGCACAGACATTTGGTAAAGACTTCTGAGTAAAAACTTTATAGTCTGTGCAGATATCTGTACATACAAAAGTCTGTATCGTGTGGACCCACCTTAACTGTAGTACTTTTAGTTCTCTAGAAGTCTACCTACATTACCTGGATGAGTTGGACCTGGAGTTTTAACAAGGTTAGTTTTCTAGTCTAGATTGAAAAGTTAGTTCGTAAACGTTTTACACACGATGTTGCTTGGAGTTGGGTTTTAGTACGAGTATAGAGATTGGTTCGCGTTCGGGCTTGATTGTGGAAGGAAAATGGCGTCGACTGAAAATTCCTGTTACCTCGATATATGTACCTTGGATTCAGTACATGATTGTAGTAATTAATTGATTGTTGTCCCATAATTAATTACCATGCTTAGTATGTCTCTTGAAGTGGTATGTACAAAAAAGTACACCACTGTCCATCTCTTTGCGATTATCAACATGAGCTTAGTTCTAATAAAATGAGCCAACCCACAATCTTGCTATGATTATTGTTCCATTTATTTATTTATTTATATTACACATTCAATACATTTAAAAAAAAAAATATGTTGATTATTCTTTTTATTTTTTTATTGCGATGGGTTTGCTCTTGACTCTTTCTAAGTCAGACGTACTAATCAAAACTAATTCAGCCATAATTATCATCATCATATCTCATCATATAGCCGCAGGACGTCCACTGCTGCATATAGGTCTCCCCCATAGATTTCCAAAAGCACCGCTTGGATGCGACCTGCATCCAGCGTCTGAATCAGTAAAGTCTTAAGCAATACTTGTAATTAAACTAAGTACAATTATTTCATAATTAGCAGAAATTTTGGCGTGCGTTGGCATGTTTTAGCAGAGCTCAATTAGCCTTGTAAAACTGCTTACACACATTTAATAAGCAAGCTTTATGGAAATGTATTCCAAAGACAACTTGACATGTTTTTAATTACATAGTGTTCTAACTGTTGGCAACTTTGCTTATTCCGCAGAGGATTACAGACGTACTAGCTTCTGTCCGCGGCTTCGTTTACGTAAACATTAAAATTAACTTACGAGAACACAAAAAAAGAAAAAAATATATGTTAAGCTAGAATCATACTATCCTATTACGAGTATTTCTATTATAATTTCCATTTATTTATTTATTACACATATTAATTACATTTTTAAATATTACTATAAAAAAATAAAAACATTTAAAAATATAAAAAATAGTAGCCCACCTATAATAATAATAATAATATATAGCCTACTATAATAATTATTATAAATGCGAAAGTTTGTATTTTGTTTGTGTTTGTATTTTGGATTGATGGATGGATGGATGGATGTTTGTAAGTCTTTCACGCCTAAACGGCTGAACGGATCTGGATGAAATTTTGCACATAGATAATGCTAGTCTGGAATAGCACATAGACTACTTTTTATTCCGAAGTATGTACGGTTCCCCTAGAACCATATTATAACATTGACGCGGACGAAGTCGCGGGCACAAGCTAGTGAATATTTGTGCAAAATTTTAGCTAATTCGGTTTAGCCGTTTATGCGTGAAAGAGTAACAAACATACATCCATTCATCCACACTCGAAAACTTTCTCGTTTGAAATAGTAAATAGTAGGATACATGTAAAATAGATTACAGTCTCTGACTCAGAACTCGTTAGCTAATTACATTATAAAAGCCACGAGGTTTCCGTAGATGTAAGAACTTATACGACTGCCTTCCACAATTTTACTAATTAAAATCGTTTAAAATCTAGTCGCAATCTCATTTTAGTCTCAAACAGTGTCAAAAAGATGCAGGTTTTGGAGTATTTTTGACAGATTGAGATAAGGATTACACTGTGATTGTTCCTAAAAGAAATAAAGAAAGAAAGAAAGAAAAGATAGTATAATATTGGCCTCACGGGATCAAGTTGCTGAGATCAATGCATTTAGGAAACAACGATCAATGGCTTTGCAATTAAATTAACAAAAATACACACACACATACGGGTTAGCCCGAGCCACGGAAGGGTTAGGCAGAGGGTATTTATGTACACCCATAGTTGTCCGGTATGTTTAGGTCCTATGTAATAGGGGGCGAACCTATTGCACAAATTCTAACTCCAAACTGCTACTGAGGATTTCATAGAAAAACCCAATAACACTTTTCTTACCTGGGAATCGAACTTAAAACCTCCTGCGTAGCAGTCGTGCTTAGGACCACTAGGCTAACGAGGCAGTTCAAAAAATAAAAAGGCATGTTTACTTACTTAATATGTTGTTTTTCAAAACAAGCAACATTATTCTATGTTTAATATTGTAATATATTTATGTATTTGTTTATCTACGGTAGGCGACGAGATCAGGAAGAATTAAATCGAATTAAATCGTTGCCTAGAGACCGAGGCGCTCGGAAAAATCCGTCATGATTATATTTCCTGGCTTACTGCTAGGGCTGCCAGAAGAATCCTTACTAATATTATAAATGCGAAAGTAACTCTGTCTGTCTGTCTGTCTGTCTCTTCTTCACGCCTAAACCACTGAACCGATTTCAATGAAATTTTTTTACAGATATAGTCTGGGACCCGAGAAAGGACATAGGATAGTTTTCATCCCGGAAATCCCCCGGGAACGGGAACTATTAATCCACGCGAACGAAGTCGCGGGCAAAAGCTAGTTAGAAATAATTATTTAAGTTATACGAACTTAAATAACTGCTTATAATCTTAGCAAATCAAACTTGAACATGAAAAAGACTGTGAAGGGGCCTCCAACAATGGTACAATACACATGCATAATGGAACGATGACCCATTAGTAGATAGGTAAGAATTGAGTTACGTTAAGATACGGGCTTCTGTTAGCACCATCTACCGTTTAAATTACGTTGAAATTCCGCATTGTTGCCGCTCCAGCGACACATCGACGGATATATCACTGGGGCGGCAAGTAGGAAAGTTCTCATTGCAATATAATTTAATAATTTTGCGATTTCCCAAAAAAAAAATGACTTTCATTAATCATGCGAATACCAGTCGGAGATGCGGATCATGCAACAGAAGAAATCGTGAGGTTTTAGTCGGTAAAAGACCGATATAACCCTCCGTTCTCCCCAGACGATTATCCATAAGATTATCCCCACAGCAAGAAAAGGTCAGGAAATAAAATTGTATTTCTAAACGCATAACGGAATATCCTAGTAGAGCAATGTTTTTTATTCTGTTTATATGTTTGCGATAAACATTTCTACCGCCAACAGTCAACAAGAGCGGAAAAAATATTTTTTATTAATGACTGCCTCGTTGGCCTAGTGGTTCTAAGCGCGACTGCTACGCTAGAGGTCTTGGGTTCGATTCCCAAGTCGAGCAAAAAGTGTTACTGGGTTTTTCTATGAAATTCTCAGTGCAGCTCGGAGTCCACGCCCCCTATTACATGGGACCTAAATATACCGGCGAACTGTGTGTGTACATTGTTACACCTCTGCCTAACCCTTCGGGGAAAACAGGCGTGATGGTATATATATAAATGAAACGTAAAAGTTGAGTTATCATCCATTACGTGACAACCCTACGCTTCCGTGTTATCTGCCGCAACGCAACGCGCTTTGCTAATGGCATTAATTTAAATGAATGATAGTCCTCCATTTATTTTTTCGTTGGCAATATTTTGCAGCATTTGTACGAAGTGTTATTAAATCGATTTATTTTCTTGGGTTTCTTCTGTTTGCGTTTTGTGAAAGTAACCGTTAATTGGTATGAAAAACGGTAATTTTAACTAAACCAAACGGAGGGGAGCTTATTTAAATGTAATTGTTTTTTTTTAATATAAAATTCTCAGTAGCAACTCGGAGTTAAGATTTGTAACCGGTTAGTGGCAATAGGCTCGCCCCCTATTACATGGGACCTAAACAAGTAAACATACAGGCGGACTGTGGGTGGATTAATGTATCACACTAACCCATCGGCGAATAATTAAATAAATAAATAAATAAGGTATGTGCACTAAAAGCACTCAGGTTTAACCACCACGCCTGCATTCCCCTAAGGGATAAGCAGAGGTGTACCAATGTACACCCACAGTTCGCCGGTATATTTAGGTCCCATGTAATAGGGGGCGAGCCTATTGCCATTAACCGGGCACAAATCCAAACTCCGAGCTGCTACTGAGAATTTAATAGAAAAACCCAATATCACTTTTTGCTCGATCTGGGAATCGAACCCAGGACCCCTTGCACAGCAGTCGCACTTGCGACCACGAGACCAACGGGGCAGGTATAACGTAGCTGCATATTAGCAGAAGTATTTTCAAAATCATACCAGTGGTTCCGGAGATTATCGCGATCAAACAAACAAACTACAGCTCTAATACTAAGGATTAATTTGTAATGTTTTTTACGGTTACAAATACGTAAGTTGTCCAGCTTGCTTGGAACTTTACCATAAGCTGGACTGCTAATCGTAGTTTTGCATGTCGTTTCAATTCTATGTCAATCAAGCTGTTACCGATATGTAGCAGCCCGAAGCCGATTTATGTTCTGATATCCTAGCTAAAACATGCCGAGTAAACTTAATGTAAATTCCTTCGATATTTAAAATGGAAATACCCGTTTCTCATGTAATATTTATTTAGTTTGCATATTTTATTAATTTCGGTACGGTAACTTCTTGACATTTTAACAGTTCCTGTAAATGCTCTAATTGAAATAAATACTTTGACTTTGGATTATTCATATTACTGGGCTATACAAATCGCGCTTAAATTAAACCAACGTTAATGCCAGTCTATTACTGTCCCACTGCAGGGCAAAGGCCTCTTCTCATACGGAGAAGTGACGAGCATTGATCACCACGCTTGCTCAAAGTTGTCTGAGAAAATATAAGTACTCATCTCTGCCTACTCCCTCGAAAAAAACTGCTTAAAGTATGAAAAACTGAAATATTTTCATTAAACCCAATACAACATTTGCTTCACAAACTACTAGGCGCACAGAATCGCATAGGAGTTCACTGCAACATAGTCACACGTCGCTTCGTTCTGAGCGGTGAACCTGTCTTGAATTCTTTATGAGAAACTAATGTGTTGCCTCCACGGTACGCTTGTTTCTTTATAGCGGGCAATTTCTACGTACGAGGGTAAATGAGAGGGTATTAACTACGCTAGTGGGTATCTTAGCACCATGTTTATTTGATGTACGTAGTTACTGTTGCTGATTAAGAGAAATGTGTTAGTGGATCTTTTGACGTGTAACGTTTTTCAAAGCAGTATAGGGATAATTTGCTAAAACTGATGAGACGAAAACACGTCGTCTCGGCGAGGGCTATAGCTCCGTAACTACGTGTCGTACGCAATTAATTTATATGCCGTTGGATAGAGCAAAGTAGCCACTACTCAGATCAAGTATATGTGTGTATATGATACATAGACGTTTCGCGTTAAACCAACGGCTGTGTACCACGACTCAGCCTCATCCTTTTTTTATATCATTGGATCGCTAACAAGCCTGCCCACCTAATGTTAAGTAGACACCGCTACCTATAGACGTCTGCAATACCAGTGGCCTTGCACATGCGTTGCACTCCCAGAGACAAAGTTGAAATGTCGCATATGCCTGTAATTACACCGGCTATACCCTTCAAACTGAAACACAGCAACGCTGCTTTGCGGCAGAAATAGGTATGGTGCTAGAACTTCCCCGACAAGCTCCTTCAGTACGAGTTTCAGTACGAGTACCATCTTATTCGTTTTTGTAGGTGTTTCAGAGGTATTAAAGTAAATATTGTAAGGATAGGATAGTAACATCTTACGGTACTATAATTAGCTAAGCTTTAGTGGGTATGGTCCCTTTTAGTGTGTTCATAATAATATACATTATAAAGTAGCTTCTGACCTCGACGTCCGCATCAAAGTCCTACGGGATCCGTACGTTTGTCCGGATTAAAAGTAGCGTATGTACTATATCACAACCTAATATTACACCTGTATTCCTCGAAGGGTTTGGCAGAGGTGTACTAATGTACACCCACAGTTCCCGGGATGCGAGCGCTGTCAGTTGGGATTGGTCATCTCTTAACTACCATGGTTGACTTCTTTATTATTAGGTATTATTTATTGTGTTTTTTAGTCACGTCCATTGTTTTCACATATAGAAGCAACAAGAATTTTGTAACCATGACTTTGTAAAAACCATTTTGAAAAGAGTGTCCATGGAGTTTCTTTCTCGTTCTTCTCCATAGAGATCTAAGTTTTGGAACGAGCAACTAGCTTCAACTTGCTGTAACTTCTTGACAATTCAAAAGTGCCTGTAAATGGTCTAATTGTAATAAATGCTTTGACTTTGATGTTTAAGTCCCATGTGCTATTCTAGACTATAATCTATTTCTGTGCCTAATGACAGCGGGCTAGAATGTATATGAATTGGCCCAAGCGTCGCCAAGAGTAAAGTCATATACAAAACGAAAGTATGCAATACATATACTGCCATACTCAGAGACGTTTAACGGTTACTTAAGTCGCTCCTTAGTAAAGATTTCGCTTGGAAATCTTTACTAAGGAGCGACTTAAGTAACCGTTAAACGTCTCTGAGTATGGCAGTTAGTCTTCAAATATGCAGAAGGGCATCAAAATGTATCCGAGACATTTTAACCGGATCCGTTCAGACGTTCTTGGGTGATTGAGTACCTAATAAACATACATTCATCCAACTCTCGCCTGTATTTAGTAAAGTAAGATTTAATATATCGTGAAGATGTTTTCTGTAACTGTTGCCATGTTGTATGACAGAGATGAATAAAGTTGAATATATTATACAATATTTTGCCCGCGACTTCGTCTGCGTGGATTAGTAGTTCCCGTTCCCGGGGGATTTCCGGGATGAAAACTATCCTATGTCCTTTCTCGGGTCCCAGACTATATCTGTACCAAATTTCATTGAAATCGGTTCAGTGGTTTAGGCGTGAAGAAGAGACAGACAGACAGACAGACAGACAGAGTTACTTTCGCATTTATAATATTATAGTAAATAGTAAATATAGTAAATAGTAATAGTAAATATTATAGTAAATATAGTAAAATAGCAAAAAGTAAAAATAAAGAAAAGATATTTGATATAAAAATTTAAAAAAAAAATATTATTCGTGGAAAAGTAAATTCCATGCTAACGATGTTAAAGATAGATAGACTATATATATTTTAGTATAAAGAAAATCTTTTTCATTTTATTGTAAAAAACCTACATTTTCCCCAAAGAAATAACAAGTTTTCTTCGGATCAATTTACACGTAAAAAAGACCTTACTTTCGGAACTTTCATTAAAATTCGCAAATAAATTGAATTAATGGTCCATTAAGTTGAAGGCTACCCTTGTAACGTGTATAGGTGGCTCCTATCTCGTCTGATAACACAGATGTATGACCTCTTACGAAATTGGTGTTAGCTTGTAGCAGCCTAGAGGGAGCCACTATGTTTTAGTTGTGTTTTGATATTTTATTGTACTGTCACTGTGATGTCACTTCTAAAATATGTTCTTTTTATTTACCAATGTTAATATGATCTTTTTATTTATTTTTTTATATGTAGTTGTGTAGTTATAAAGTTTTAATGGACTTTGAGAGTGCTTGCCGATCGGCGTCTTTTTGTGTCCACAGATCTAAATAAAATATTGTTGTTCGATCTCGGAACTGTGGGTGATGTCGTACTTTATAGTTCCGAGACAGCGACACGCCGGCTGACGCTGAAAACCATCGCTGTGGTTCCGTGTCTCGTGCACGGACCACGGCTTTATGCTGAGCGTCAGCCTTTTCGCGCGGTAGTGGCGCATATACATTATTGTTATTGTTATTTTTTATTTTTGTGTTGTGCGTCACTTTCGCTATGAATAAATGGTTTTTCTTTCTTTCTTTATTTTATTAAGAAGGAAAAAAACATCTGTATAACTTATATGTATTCTCCACTCCAGACTGATTCTGGCCACGGCGGCTGATCTTAATGCAGACAGAAGATATTTTAGTGCACAAGTGTGTGCGCAAACACAGGTGCAATCCCTCTTCCCCCTCTCTTATAGTCCAATGCGACGGCAATCCGATAGAACCGGGGAGAGATCAAGCAGGACCAACGGCTTTACGTGTTTTCAGAGGCAGGGGGGTGTCACACCACCAACCTCCTTTTGGGCTATTGCTAATGGAAAAACCCAATAACACTTTTGCCTGACCCGGGAATCCAACCCAGGACCTCACGCTCAACAGCCGTGCTTGCTACTACAAGACTTACAGTTAAACAAAATTAATTTAAAGCAAGGCACCCATGTGTTGTAAGCATTCGTAATGAAAATATAGAAGTATTCTATAGGGAATTTTTGTAAGAAAAATATTTTGTAAATTCTTTATTCTTGAGATCTTTTCAAGAGAATATCGACGTTTTGTATATCAAAATAAAGCTTCTGTTTGCGATTTCATCCGCTTGGGATTTTTTGGCTGTGTTAAGTTACTGTTCCCATGGGTTGTAGCGTGATGTTATTATAGCCTATACTACTTATTCCTGCCTTGACTTGACTGCCTCGTTGGCCTAATGGTCCTAAGCGCGACTGCTACGCTAGAGGTCTTGGGTTCGATTCCCAGAAGCGTTAGGCAGAGGTGTACCAATGTATACCCACAGTTCGCGGGTATATTTAGGTCCCATATAATAGGGGGCGAGCTTATTGCCATTTACCGGGCACAAATCCAAACTCCGAGCTGCTACTGAGAATTTCATAGCAAAACCCTATAACACTTTTTGCTCGACCTGGGAATCGAATCCAGGACCTCTAGCGAAGCAGTTGTGCTTAGGACCACTAGGAGGTAGTTAAAAGTGCCTAAAAGAGTTTTATTTTTCCTTTGCCGTCTAAGTCAAATCATTTATTTCAATAAGATCACTTCACTTTCACGGTCACTTTTGAACGTCATTTACAAGAGAAAAAAATTAGGCTAGTTGCTAAATCGTCGTTAAATCTGAAGCCCGGCTTTCAATAAAGGAACGCTGCAATTATACGAGACACTAAATGCTATCAAAATGCAAATATTCGTAATAACATGCAATCCTATTACTTCGTAATCGCATTACTGACGATTCTCCGCCACGGATTACGTTCTGCCTTCCGATTAATCGAATAATACATTACGATTAATCGAGTAATATGATTCCGAGTGGAAGCTGTTCATAACCGAAAGATTTGGTATTATGGTTTCTGCTTTTATGAATTCGGAAGCTTCAAGGAAAACAATTAAATATAATTGTTTTCCTTGAATTATGTAATGTTGAAATTCTCCAGACCGATTCCGCTCAATGCGGCTAATCTTAATGCAGACTAGCCACGTACGCAGGAGATATTATAGTGCACAAGTGTGTGCGCAAACACAGATGCACTCCCTCTTCCATTACTCTCATAGCCCGATGGAATGGCAATCCGACACGACCGGAGAGAGATCAGGCGCAGGACCAACGGCTTTATGTGTTTTCCGAGGCACGGGGGTGTTACACCACCAACTTCCAAACTCCGGGCTGCTACTAAGAAATTCCTAGTAGAAAAACCCAATAACACTTTTGGCCCGACCTGGGAATCGAACCCGGGACGTCTTGCTCAGCAGTCGCGCTTGCGACCACGAGACCAACGGGGCAGTTTTTATTTTTTATTATGCTCGATCCACGTGCCTTTACGGGGTGTAAAAAGACATATTATACCACATAGCCGTTAATTTGTACTGTATATGAAAACTAAGTAATAAATAAATAATAATAAATATCTTGGGACAACTCACACACGGCTATCTGATCCCAAGCTAAGCAGAGCTTGTGTTATGGTAACCAGACAACTGATATACATACTTATATAATTTATAAATACATACATATTATAGATAAATCACACCCAGACACAGAACAAACAATCATGCTCATCACACAAAGTTTGTCCTGGGTGGGAATCGAACCCACGACCTCCGGCTTAGCAGTCATTGCCGCTAACCACTAGACCAACAGGTCCGTCTAAGTAAGTTAAGCATTAAATTATTGCTGAGAAACGACTCTTATTTTTGGTGTGAAAAATCACTGTTTTAGTAGGTAGCGTGGAATGTAATCCAAGTAAAATATTGTTCTTGGCATGTTTTGTAAAAACCGTAAAAAAATTGGAACTTCGATATTCAATATCTCTGTGACACGAAGGTCAAAGTCAAAGTAAATTTTTAGTCAATATTCGTCGTCGTTATTTGATTAATAAGTATTTACTTTTGTTCTGTCTCCTGCTTGTTTTGAAAGAAGTAAAAATAATGTTTTTTCTTACTACTCCGCAATTATTTTCTGATTAATTTCGTCGGGGGATCCAAGACTGTTGAATCGTTTCTCTGGGAGAGTTCAACCGTCGAGTATTGTTGATTCTGGTTGTAGTGGGCTTGTCCCAATAATAATAAATAATAATAAGAACCTCGTGAAGGTCGAGAATGATAAGAAGATCAAGTATCTTGACTTGGCTCGCGAGGTTGTCAACATGTGAGAAGTGGACTCAGCGATCATTGTGCCGATAGTCGTTTCAGCCAATGGCTTAATTGCCAAGAGCCTCGACCAACACCTTAGGAGTCTCTCGTTGGGCAGCTGGATCAAGGGCTTGATTCAGAAAGCGGTTCTCCTAGACACGGCGCGTATCGTTAGGAGATTCCTTTCACAGGAGCCATGACCACCGGTGGCTTGGACCCTGTTCCCGACGCCGGTGGACTACTATTTTTCGTATTATTAAATGTTTTTATTTTTTATACTAATATTTAAAAATGTATCAAATATGTTTATACAATGAATAAATAATAATTAGGATAATACATGTCAAATATATAATGTTGCTATATCGTATGCCAATTAAATTTGACCCTAAAAACCAACCCAGTTCAAGAACCTAAAACTACGAAAATCAACTGTTTAGTACATTTTAATAAAATCGAGTTATAATTGGCTATCCTTACATAAAGTAACTGAAGTAGGGTAACCGACCTCCACCACGAATGTGAACCCAATTATAACAACAAGGTAACTTTAGAACTCATTAGTATACCAAAATTATAGAGCAGAAGATTTTACAGGTCCTCAGGACTTGAATTCTGTTTTGGATGTAATTGGATCTTGAGTTGAGGACTTTTTCAACAGTCCAGTCATTGGATTGATGCTTGGTCAATGGAAATAGGTTAGCCTCTTACTTTTATTTTTTTTTATTTAAATTAGAGGCAAACATGCTGACGGCTCACCTGATGTTAAGTGGTTACAGTCTATAGACATTTGCAAAACCAGAGGCTTTGCAAACGCGTTGACGTAGAAATAGGTATGGTGGTAGCACTTTCCCGGACGAGCCCCTTCACAAAGAGCTTTACTACTACTCATACTAAGCAGCTGTATGGAATAGCTGATTTGGTACGGGATTTTGAACCCCAAGAAAGTACATGGCCTATTTTTTATTTCGCGACTTCGTCTGCGTCCACGGTAACCGAAATTACGCGGACGAAGTCGCGGGAAAAAGCTACATACATACATAAACTCATGCCTTTTTCTCATGGGGGTTGGCAGAAACCACAGAACGCCACCTGCTACGATACTTACATAGTTCTTTTGCCTCGTACACGTTCTCTTACATCTGGTAAAAAGCTAGTTTCTTACATACCTACCCTATTTGTGAATATTACAGACTTGATATAACGTTACGTGAATTCCATTAGAACTGGTATTTGACGAGCTGTTAGTGGTTTCTCTCTCTTTGATTATAACCCTTAACATTATAATCAAAGGTTAAATTGTGAGGTTTCTAACTTGATGAACTCATTAAATACTCGATTTATAGGTACATGCAAACCCACTTTTCTGTGGTGGCCTTTGTTCTAGGCTGAAATGTGAAGTAATTAGTAATTAATGTTTGTTGTGCTCCTGTCCTTTGTTTACTGTTTCTAAATTAATTCTATTGTATAGTACTAGCTTATACCCGCGACTTCATCGGTTATTGGCGGTATTTGTTTTAGGAATAAATGGGTTTTCTTTCTTTCTTTCTTTCTTTCTAGGACGTTACTTATTTACTGTTTATTTATTTTACACACATACCATCACGCCTGTATTCGCCGAAGGGTAAGGCAGAGGTGTACCAATGTACACCCACAGTTTACCGGTATGTTTAGGTCCCATGTGGGGGCGAGCTTATTGCCATTAATCGGGCACAAATCCTAACTCTGAGCTGGTACTGAGTATTTCATAGGAAAACCATACATCCATACATAAACCCACACCTTTTTCCCATGTGGGTAGGCAGAAACCACAGAACGTCATCTGCTACGAACCTTACATACCTACTCCTTTCGTCTCGTCCACGTTCACACATATACACAGCAGGGTATATTATAGCTAGAATAATATATTAGCCTGAAGTTTAGAAGTTGGTCGTGTGACACCCCTGTGGCTCGGTCCGCACGTGTCGCCTTTGGTCTCGCGCTCGCTCTCTCCCCGGTCGTGTCTGATTGCGTCCCACCGGACTATGAAAGTTAGGAAGAGAGAGTGCGCCTGTGTTTGGGAACACACACTTGTGTACTATATATCTTGCGGACTTGGCTAGTACCTATCTTAGGATTGGCCACCGCAACTGTGTTTTTTTAAATCTTTGTCCTTCCCTTGATGTATCTTTTTTATCGTGAATGCATTTACAATCACATTAACTTATGTGCACAAACCACCGAACCCGGAAAAACTATCTGTAAGCTATACAAATATTTGTTGGCGTGCGGGAATGGCACCCGATATACGCAGCGCAACAGCCAATAGCTCAACCACTGCGATAACTGTGTCGCCTACAAATCCGGGAGTACTATTATACATGAGTTATTGGCCCATATATTTTCCTTTTTTTCCGTGGAGCTATCTTTATAGACGCCTCTCTCTGGGAAGTCGGAGGGGTGTCTTGGGCTCCTACCGACAAAACCCCACTGTGTTCCTCCGACTACCTTTAGCCCGGACACGGGGTTCCCTCTGAGCATTCTTCCACACCCCGGCAGGTATAAACCTATATTAACTTAGTTTCCAATTCAACGCCCTACTCGACCTTGAAACGAAGAAAATGACAGAAAAATTACTGTCCAAAAATTATTGAGTCACATAATGTCGTGTATCAAAAGTAAAGTGATTATTTAGTCAATAAATACGAAAAGCCAATAAGCTCTTCACTCCACGATAAAACCTCTTACAAAGCGTGATCATTGAACTAAGCGCGCGTGAAATTGAATTTATCGTATTTCACGTTTTACTCCCAACAACACTGTTTAACTTCTAAACAGTCTGGCAATTTAGCATACGAAGCGTTAGGATTCGTGCTTAGAATTTATTCCTACCCTAAACTTTAGAGCCTTTGTAATGTCGGGAGCTGGGCTGTCAGATTTCCATTATGGAGTGTTATCCTAGAGTCGCTAGACTGCCCCGTTGGTCTCGTGGTCGCAAGCGCGACTGCCGAGCGAGGGGTCTCGCGTTCGATTCCCAGGTCGGGCAAAAAGTGTTATTGGGTTTTTCCATTAGGAATTTCTCAGTAACAGCCCGGAGTTTAGAAGTTGGTGGTGTGACAACCCCGGGCCTAAACGTAAAGCTGTTGGTCCCGGCTGTCATTCGCAGGTCTTTGGCAGTCGTTACGGATAGTCAGAAGCCAAGAAGTCGGAAAACCAGTTTAACCAAGAGGTACCGTGTTTCCCAGTTACTGGGTTGTGGAGGTCCGATAGGCAGTAGCTCCATGTCAAACACCGGTTGGACTGGGAGCCGACCCCAACATAGTTGGGAAAAGGTTAAGCAGATGATGATGATCCTAGAGTCGCTAGGCCTGCTTCATTTTGGAGATGAGATAGATGAGCAACAGCACCGTAAGGAGGCTTGCGGACTGCGAACTTAGGATAGCTCGTCATTCGACCAGGCGTATGTATAGGTATATAACGGCTCAATGTTCAGTGCACGCCTCACTAAGGAAATGTACGGTTGCAGGACAGGCCACACATAGTGAAGCTAATATTGAGCTCCCAACTCATGGTAGCAGGAGGAACCGTGAGCTTTTAGTCGGTATGAGTCCAAATTAACTCTTTAATCTTCCCAGTCGGAGGGTATACATTATGGATATCCCCAAAGGCCTATCTCATTGTAGCATGGCTGAATTTTTGAGATTAGATTTAGGAAAATATCGTTTAGAAGGGACACAAGCCATCTTAATGACAAATTTTGAATTGAAAAATACTACAATCGCGATCAGTACGTGGATTCTGTAAAATTCAGACATGAACGCGTCTCACGTCATCTCACGTCACTATTCAATGACATCAATTATTCAATCAAATTCAAATGACATTGTTTTATTTGACACTTTGTAGTGCGAAGTGAGCGTCGCAGTGACGGTGGAATTACCGTATAGAATGCCACTGCTGCTTTTTGATGAAAAATATTTGCAGCACATGATTTACAAAGGCATAAGAAAGCGGTTCAAGCAATTTGGTTGTACCTACGTACATAAAAAATCTAATGAATTCAAATGTAACTGGCTTATACGGATACAAAAAGTATCAAGCTGAATGAAATAGCATGTAGGCTCTGGAAAATATTGGTTGTAACGATAACAATGTATTCTCTGTATCGCTTCGTTTTCTGAGTTATGGAAATGATTTTTCCGCACAGGATTTTGTTTTTTCTTGTGAAGCAATTGTAATGATATATTTCATAGGATTTGTATAACTGCACGTTCCGTACAAAAGTGGTCTAGCCATGATTAGCTCATTTAATAGTTAAAATCGTTTGTTTTGTGTCATCAAATTCTTTAATTTTATTTTATTAATTCTTATTTAGAATTTAAGTTACTTGACGGGTGACCTGACAAGTCTAGACTAATATCTAAGAAATATAAGCAATACAATTTATTCAAGCCTAATTATTTGTAACTGCCTCGTTAGCCTAGTGGTCCTAAGCACGACTGCTACGCTAGAGGTCTTGGGTTCGATTCTCAGGTCGAGCAAAAAGTGTTTTTGGGTTTTTCTATGAAATACTCAGCCTTTGCCTAACCCTTCGGGAAATACAGGCATGATTGTATGTATGTATGTAATTATTTGTTGGCCAAAATATAACCGGAATACTTTTGTATGGAGCGCAAAGACAAGAATAATCTTAGAATATGTTTTCGACGAAAAAAGTAATCACATTATTATGTAGGCAACATTAGCAACTGTTTTTATTACGCATCCGTTGTACAATTTCGGGTGGAAACACCAATTTATTTCACGCATTAACTTAATTAAAGGTCCAGACACTAAATGTAGCGTAATTAATGTAATTTCTTTGTTCTACAGCCTCGGTTGCCTGAAAAACAAAAGAACGAAACCTCATGACTTAAGGTGGGTTCACACGACACAGACTTAACACACTGCCGGGGCTGCGGGTTGTTCGAAAGAGATACCGCCCCAACTAGCAAAAAAGTTATATAAGTTTAGAATTATACGACTAACAGTCATGTAAGGGATTTGAAATAGTTATGAAGTAACTAAACAGTTGTAAAATAGTATTCAGTTCGACGCATTAGTTATATATATTTAAATCGTATTAATGCGTCTGGTAAACGTCGTCTCAATTAATTTATAGGACGGTTATATAATGTTAAGTCGAGTAAACGTTTCAGTCGGACAATAGTGATGACTCGCCATGTTCCGTAAATTTAGAACCTTTTATTCAACATTTAAATAACAAACCGTTATGTAATGGTTTTATAGTTATCTATTATAAAATTGACATAATAGGTCATATACAAAACCATTAAATAACTTTTAGTTGGAAACGTTATTCTAATATAACTGACTAGCTGTGCCCCGCGGTTTCACCCGCGTCTTTGGTTACTGCTCCGCCCTCGTGGGTCGTTTTAAATTTTTCTCGCCTTTTAAACCTTCCCTAGACCTCCACGAACATTTCAAGACTAAGATAAGATAAATCCGTTCAACCGTTCTCGAGTTTTAGCGAGACTAACGAACAGCAATTCATTTTTATATATATATAGAATATTTTTTATTCCTACAACGTGTGCCAATCTATGACTAAAATAAAATGTGATAAACTTAATGAGAGATTCACAAGCTTATCAACGCCAGAATCGCCACGATGTCCCTGTGAATAAAACAGAAGTATTTCCATGACTATACGCAAAGGATTTTACTATTTTCCAACAGAACTCTAATTGTAACTGTCATGGTGGACGCCATAAATCGTATAAAAACATGTATACGACCAATAGTTATGTAAAGGTCGAAATGCAGTCGCCCAATGTCTATTGGCAATATGGCCGAGACTATTGCTGTCAATTAATATATTTTATTTTTATAAACAATATGAAAACTCCAATATTATGAAGGCCCATGAAAATATTGACAAAGATAACCATACATATCATCGAAAAAATTTAATTCCCATGTATAAGTCATCGCTCTTCATCTTCCATCGCAATATGTTTTCTCTATATTAAAGAATTCTTAATAATGATTCATACGACATTTTACTTAACTTTATAATATAATTTTGCCATAACACAATAAATGTCACACAAATTGTCGCTGACACTCTCATACGATGATATTGTTATTCATTGGATTACTAGACGATTACAAACCTTATTAGTTAAACTCACAACGTCTACGTGACTTTTACTCAACATAATTTGTCGCTAACGCGACTGCAACACGACCTTTACACGATTGAAATGTTATATAATCTGCGCCCAAACCCGCGTTATATTTACATTTAAAAAACTATTATAAAACGTTTTCGTATGGCTGAAAGTTAAATTGAAAACGTTATTGTACCTTTTATATGACATTATTTTGCTACTTGGGGCGCCCCCGGAACGCAAAGGGCACATGAAGGAACATAGACGGGTTTTAGTCAGTAAAAGTCTGACACTCCCTCCCGCCCCGCCCAGGGCGGGGGAAGTTATTTGATGATTTCCCGTCTATAAAAAAAAAAAAAAAAAAAAAAAAAAAAAAAAAAAGACTTAACACAGACTTCTATAGAATTTTGTCTGTACAACAAATCAGTACAAATGTCGGTGTATCAGAAAAGTCGGAAGTCTGCGTACATGTCTGTACGATTGTCGGAGCAAAACTCATGATTATTGAATTACTTAATTTATTCATTAAAATCGAAGTCTGAACTGATGAAAAGTCTGCACAGACATTTGGTAAAGATCTCTGAGTAAACATTTTTACTCAGACTTTATAGTCTGTGCAGATGTCTGTACTGACAAAAGTCTGTATCGTGTGGACCCACCATTAGTATAAGCACCTAAACGACCTTCTGAAGGGCAAATTTTATTAGTAACGATATAAAAACTGTGTACCTTCATAATGTTCGTTCTTTACGAGATTGTTTCTGGTTTATGATGTCATCTTATTTATGGACTAGCTGTTGCTCGCGACTTCGTTAGCGTTCCAATTCTTTTACTTATTAAAAAAAAAAGAAAAAATAGGGAGCTTATCCTGCCGTTGCTGCGGGTTGTTCGAAAGAGATACCGCGCCCCCGGAACGCAAAGGGCACAAGATGGAACGTGGATGGGTTTTAGTCAGTAAAAGTCTGACACTCCCTCCCGCCCCATTTGATGAAGTCAGAAGTAATTTGATGATTTTCTACCATCCGTAAAAAAAAGTTACTCCTTATAGCATTAGCTATCTGCGAGTGAAACTCCCGTTGAAATCGGTCCAGCCGTTTCAGAGCTTTACCGGTACAAATAGAAAGACAAACATTTTAAAAATCGATTTTTGGTATAGTATACTTTCATATGCTGAGAAAAGCTGTTAATTTAAAATTGCAAATGCACACTTCAATTTTATTTATTTATGTATATGTATGGATGTACATAATTATATTGTTGTAGCTTTAAGTCTTATATCGAGGTAATAAAGTGGCTTTTTCATTGTCGTAAAAGTTAGGTTTTCCTAGACAGATCGTATTTATAGGTGGTTTATGTTAGATCGTAACTGCGATGATAATGAGCATTTTTTATTGGATTTTTGAGTGCGATCGTTTGATTAGAATCTATATAGTAATAATAGATTTCTCCAGTATACAGTGAAGCTTCTTTTCATGGGCTTTACAAAATACATATTATGTGTTCTGCGATTTAATGCTGTTTCTGGGCATCAGATTTTGTTCTGAAGTTTAAAATCATATTTTCCGAATTTTTTTAAGGGGGAATTACGGTAAGCCCATGAAAAAAAAGAGGCTTCCAAAATTTTCTTTTGAGCTGCGTACAGACAGCGCGAGTCGTGCGTTCCGAATGGTTTGCCATGCATGCCTTAGGCTCTATGTACCCGGGGCTGCGGGTTGTTCGCCGGGGCTGCGGGTTGTTCGCCGGGGCTGCGGGTTGTTCGAAAGAGATACCGCGCCCCCGGAACGCAAAGGGCACATGAAGGAACATAGACGGGTTTTAGTCAGTAAAAGTCTGACACTCCCTCCCGCCCCGCCCAGGGCGGGGGAAGTTATTTGATGATTTCCCGTCTATAAAAAAAATAAATAAAAAGGCTCTATGTACAAGGTTCTCAGTATGAGCATTCGTCACAGTAGGGAATTCGATTGGCCTCTTTGAGCATTTGCCATACGTGGAAAAGTATTCGCGGCGAATGCCACGCGCTCTCTGTACGCGACTTTGGATGTCAAGAAACGGGCCATTCTGTATATCTATGGGGTATGTACCCCATGCCATGCATGCAAATCTTGCATAAGTATACCAAACCATAAAGTAGGGTGAAAAATGTCACGTTTCGAAAATCTTAAATGTTTTTCTAAGGTCCTCGTAATGTCACTCGATATATAGTAATGGACTCGCGTAGTCCCCAATTGGACCTAAATCAACAATAGTTGGTTGGACAGGTCAATATTAAACACAAAGAAGGCCTGCCAAATCTAGTCCTAATCTATCGGGGACAAGAAATATAGTAGGTACTTCTTATCGAGAGATCTGGGATTAAAGGCAAGCCAGATAAGAGAAACTTCTTCCAAACATATATAATATATTGGGATCATAGAGGTTTGGGTGTGGGGGGAGGGGTGTTTGACCCTTTTTTTTTTTTTTTTAGAGATGGTAAAATCATCAAATGACCCCCCCCGTCCAGGGCGGGGCGGGAGGGAGTGTCAGACTTTTACTGACTAAAAACCATCTATGTTCCTTCATGTGCCCTTTGCGTTCCGGGGGCGCGGTATCTCTTTCGAACAACCCGCAGGGGTGTTTGACCCTACCCCCTTGAAGTAAATTTCTAGGCTATGGCCTTGAATGATTGAATAAAGATTTATTTGCATAAACATACAAGTTTAAAAAATGTGCATGCAGGATGACATAGGTAACAAGAAATAGGTTCAAACACGCCTTGCAATACCCATTGTAGCATTGTTGTTTTATTGTTGTAATACCTAATTACATCAATAAACGAAATAATAAGGAAATAGATTTAAACCGGCTAGTACAGTTAGCACTCCTGATAGTTACAGTACCTACTTGCATTTAACATAAGTACACAAGACCATGGCAAAACCAAAAATATTCCTATCATTAACAATACTGTTCTAGAACACACAAAAAACGCTACCCATTTCGGACTTTTCAAAGCAAAAGAAAAGTAAAGTAAAGAAACGGTATTAAAAGCAAAAAATAAAAGAAAGATATTGATGAATCATTGTTTTTCAACGATCTTTATTAATGGGTGCCCACCGAAGCTTAGGACGGACTAAAAGCTTCCATTTTTCTCTCATATTTCTTTGATTTTTCCGTCGCCAAAGAAATATATTACCATTTTTTGCGAGAGTTTACGCTTAGGAATATGTGACAAGATTTATGTATTCCGCCCTTGTTCGTTTACCTAATACATATTATATTTTATGTACTTAGAATATAATTTAGGGCAACAACGGTTGACGGGTGTTGTGTCTATATAATCTATTTCTTTGTCTTAAATTTCAGCGCCAATCTAAAATAATATTATGGGAAGGTAAAATTGTGCGTTTGTTTGCAAGAAGTAATCTCTG
The DNA here is from genome assembly GCA_932526535.1 of Caradrina clavipalpis. NCBI lineage: Eukaryota > Metazoa > Arthropoda > Insecta > Lepidoptera > Noctuidae > Caradrina > Caradrina clavipalpis. Next base: position 5,910,692 of record OW052106.1, on the reverse strand, counting down.
GAAATTCTTATCAGATTACAAAAAGTCTTTTACAAACATAAAGCTACATTATTGAGGAGTGGCGTATGATGGTTTGTGGTATACTTGACTTCCATATTCATGAAATCGCAGCTACGACCAGGACTTTCAGAGATCACTAAAATAACTTTATCTACCTTCATCTTCTTCTTAGCGTTTCGATGGCAAACTATACTAGGGTATGATATTGTTGCGTCCCAGAATTTGGCCACTTTGACTGCGTTATTGGTGGCAGCCATTAAATCTACCATACTATCAGCAAACCATTACCATTTTATCTAACTTGTATTATATTACCTATAATTCAGTATAGTTCAGAAGAAATTTTGTCCATAGATACCTTTGGATCCGCATAGCGTTATTCGAGCGTCAGCTAGCAAAGATAATTGAGCACCTGGTGACCAACGCGAACCGCTACTACGAGCGAGACGCCCTGGTCGCAGACCCGGACTACGGAAGCATCCTCAGCTCCCTACTGGTTGGACCTTGTGCTCTGGAGTACTCCAAGGCTAAACCACCAGCTTGCTTCTGGACGGATCCCCCTGCCGACGAACTTGTGAGTATTTTGTTGTTCCTACTTTCTGAAACCTAACTAACTGCATAGATATATTTTTCCCAACTACGTCAGGGTCGGCTTCCAGTCTAACCGTATGCAGCTGAACACTAATGTTTTACATGGAGTGATTGCCTATTTGACCTCCACAACCCAGTTACTGGGCGATAGTTCTTGGTAAGAGTGGTTGTCAGACTTCCCGACCATCTCACTATCCGTAAAGCCTGACCAACTATTCCACTTTAATATATTTTCGAGTGCCATATAATACCGCTTATAACAAAAACAGGTTCAAAGGCACAGAATGTCAGCGGGTACAACAACACCGCCTTCGGTTCGGAGGCCCATATTGAATTTCAAGCGAAGTTTGAACGCTTCATCCGATGATGGAAGCTCAAATAATCCAGGTATATTTTTTCTTTTGAATAACTACAAGATTTCTTTAATAACTTTGCTCCTGGTATAACTTTCTCTGTAGCATTAATATACCTCTGCTTTTTCCAAGTTTCTCCTGTAAAACACGTCGCTACATTTTTTAATCCTCTTTTCTTTTAACAGAAGCGTACAAAGTGAAACTTTTGTTTTAGGTACAGGCAAAGCGGCCGGCTCGAGTGCCAAAGACTACGTTGAAAGCTTGCACCAGAACTCGACGGCCACGCTTTTGTACGGAAAAAACAATGTCAAGGTTCAGCCGGTGAGAACAAAAACCTTTTTTCTACAGATTTATTTGCTTTTGTTATGATGTGTGTTGAGTTTTATTAAATTTGGGAAACGGATCGGGTCCCCGCTGGCCCTCGGGAAAGGACCAATCATACGAGCGGGTACCTACTTGGAATTACTCGAATGTTCTGGATTTCGGGTAGTTTATTCAATTTGTGTAAATGTTTTGCGGCGCGGTTTCTTTCTAAGAATTACTAGGGCATGATGTAAGTGGCAATGTATATAAATTGACCACATTTTACGGCGTTATATTTGACGTATTTCCAAGGACACTTACAAAGTTAAATTGCCCGCCTTATAAGCCCATTATTTGACATCTTTATAATTTGGTATTATTTTACAGGCGAGCCACCTCTGATAAATGTCCCGAACTTCAAATTAATTTAGCCAGACGTAATTGAAATTGAAATATTGATAAAATTTTATCAAAGCTAAAATGGAATTTGGAATTATTGTTTTTGGTAGACACTTGAGATTAATTTACGTTGAAGAATTTGGAACTATTATTTGTAGAAGGACGTTGAGGAGCCGATGCCTGGGTACTTGAGTCTGCATCAGACGGCTGCAGGGCTCGTTATTAAATGGACACCGAACCAGCTGATGAATGGATACGCGGAGAGTGAGGGAATTGACAAAAGGTAAGCTTGTTTTTATACTACACCATAGACAAGTATTAAAGCTAGTAATTTGCATATTTATCGTGTTGTTTGTAGTGTGGTTTTTGTATGTAGAAAGCCAAAGGTTTTGTCAAAACAAAATGTTAAAATTTAATTTATTTATTATGCTCATCTATTCATTCTTTTTTAGTATTCACCTTCATTGTTTCCATGTAGATAGAAATGATAGAAGCAACAAGAATATTGTAACCAGGATTTTATGAACCCTAAATGAAAAGAGTGTCTGTGGAGTTTCTTGCTCGTGCTTCTCCATAGAGATCCACTTACGTTTTGGAACGAGCAAATAACTTCAACGTTCTAATTGAAATAAATGCTTTAACTTTGAATTAAGAACAAAGTCATTCATTTGTTTCACTTTAAAGTAAGAACACTTCGTCTTAACTGTAGGTACTCGGTATTTCAATCATTATTACTGAAGAGGCGTAACCCTTCACAATAAGCCCTCTCGTGTAAAGTTATGTGTTGCTAAGGAAAGTTTATTATTGCTGTTTTTATTACTAACACGATGAAGTGTTACTCTCTCAACTTTATTTATATTTGTATTGTAGGCTATAAGCGTTTGTTTTTAAGTAGCAAAGTATTTTTATTATTTTTTATTTAAATCACCATTGGCTTTTGTTCAACTGTGGCAGATTTTTCCTGTTTATGCATTCGCCTTAAGAGTTTTCCGAGAATTGTGATTAAAGTTTGTTTTCGCTAAAGTTGTTAGAATGCCTTCAAATGTGGAAAGACGTCTTTTGTTTGACAGTATTTTTCGCTGACGGATTTTTCTTTTACGAAAATTGAAACTTTAATCTACAATTTCATCTTGTTTTCTTTTTCAAATGTTTTTTTGATTTCTGTGGGGCTACCACGAATAATTTTGCTTCATTGTCACTAGTACCATTAACAGTTCCATGATGGAACTATTGATGATTTCTGTATAATAATGAATCAAGACAGAAATGACTTGATCATTGAAACCCAAATGCAACTAATAACAGGCGAAATATCTATGGGCCATTTTTTAGATAAAATTCGTTGAGCACGTGCTGTAATGATTTTAATACTCTGAATCCGAATCGTAAATGAAAAAAAAATATGTTGATTTTATTGATTAAAATGATTATAAAACCTAAGTGTTTTTACCTCTAGTGATTTTTAAAGCTTAAAAAATTTCACAAGTGCCTAAAGTCATAATGTGGAACTAGTGACTAAAAAAAAACATCAATAGTTCCATCATGGAACTGTTATGGTACTAGTGACAACTAAGGTTCAACATTAGTTCCATTATTTTAAGATGCCTTTTAAAATGGAACTAGTGGTTACAAAAAACATCAATAGTTCCATCATGGAACTGTTATGGTACTAGTGACTACGAAGATTCAACATTAGTTCCATTATTTTCATTTGCCTTGCAAAATGGAACTAGTGGTTACAAAAATCATCAATAGTTCCATCATGGAACTGTTAATGGTACTAGTGACAATGAGCATAATTTTGACGTTTTGTATGTTATTTTTTGCATATGTACACATACAAGCTTGAAACCTGAAATGGAGTCATTGAATCCATCATTATGAACAACCTTTGCTATGGGACCGACCCTGAAATCTCGAAAATTGCACTAGAGGATACATTTTGTCGAATTAAGCGATCATGAAAGTAAGGATCAGCTGCTTTATTTTTCGCGATTTCTATAGTAAAAGTTGTTTATAATGTGACTACAATGAGCTCTTTTCTGGTTTATTTTAAAACAAAAACTAAGCTTGTATATAGGTACTCAAGTACTGATTATTATTTAATTTTCATTCTTCATTCTCTGTTTGTAGCATTGCATGAAAGTAAAGAATGCAAGTATTCCCAAATAATACGTCAAAATCATTCGTGCGTGCCCTTCCAGTTACCGCCTCGCTCTTTTGTTTGTAGTATCGCTTTGAGTGTGTTATCGATGTAGTGCCTGTGTGTAGTGTGCTCCGCTGCCACCTAGTGCATGCCTCCGCGTGCCAACACACGTATATTCTGTGCAGCCTGGCGCCCACCTGCACTGTGTACAGACGCCGCTGTGCCGGCCCACTGTGCATTGACTGGTAGGTGCGTGTTTGTGTTTACTTAGTGATACCACGGTAATATTATAATACAGTACTCCAACTTCATACAAACGGACGAAACGCGAGCTATACCTACGCGCCTCGATCCTGGGGTGCGCGCGCGGTGCAGACAGATTAAAATACTGGAGACGGGCAGCCTCTAACGCATGTTTACGTACCGCGCGGCTGTAGGCATTTATTTCTGTCATGCGGCCGAGTTACACTACTGTATTATTATATTACCGTGGTGATACGCTGGCTTGAGTTTAGAGGAGCTTGAGTGTAGTTTTTATGTGCGTTCTTTATTTTATGAATACTTACTGGTTTTTACACCGGATATTGATTTTTTAAAGTTGCGGTGACACGCTGTTTTCATGATCTACCGGCCAATGTTAAAATGTTAATTAAAGACGTATGACTACAGCTTAAAAAAAAACAATATTCTTTGTATAGTCAGTCTAATAGTATTCTTAGATATTTTGCTATTTATAAAATTAACTTGTTTTAGCATTATAGCACAGGTAGACGCTATATCGTAGTCAGGTTTTAGTTTTTTAACTATTTAAAAGGATTTTGTTAAAAAAATGGCGGCTAGGTTTATCGGTCTGCTAGATTTTATATTAATTGATTAGGGAACTTTTAAAGGGCTTATTTTAGGCTCATGAACTGAAATGGTGACGATAGCGATAATGATCACTGCTAATCATGAAGTTCTCGTATGACTCTTTTCAAAATCTATGGGATAGAGTGACGTGCTATACTAATAATAATTTATTTTTCACAAATGTTTATATTTGTCCGTAGAAATAAAGTAAATTGGGGGACACTCCTATAAAGCTTTCGTATCATCATAAAAATATTTACTTAAAATCGATACGAATAGAAGAAAAAGTAAACGTGAACAGTAATATATTTTCGTAACATTTCTGGATTGAGATCAGGATTTCAATAACGATCTAATTAATTGGGAGATAGTACAAGAAATCTGTTTGAGTAGGCAATCAGTGGGATTATGTACTTCGGATTTCTATCGTAAAATGTATCTCTCATTAGTGATTGAATACCTTTCTCCAAGGCCAGGGTCTACAAGATTTGAAGGTGTAGCTTTTTGAAAGAAAATAGGGTCGACAGTAAAACAATGTTCGCCTAATGGCCAAAAAAACGAACCCGTATTTTATGTGTAGGTAACTAGTATATTGTGTACCTACTTATATCGTAATAGGTACATCTAGGGTACATATAGGGGAAGTAATTTGACGATAATATACCATCGCTAAAAAACAAAAATAGCGGTAAGTACATCTAAAAGAAAGGCAAGTCTGGGGGACCCCTCCCCCATATGTCTATTTCACAATGTAACGAACCTAAACAACTGTACCATAACTGTACCCATAGTTACAATGGTCCTACAGTCGATATTGCCCCGCCCGGCGTTAATTCAAATTTTCGACTAAGGTAGGCACAATGTACACCCACAGTTCGCCGGTATATTTAGGTCCCATGAAATAGGGGGCGAGTCTATTGCTATTGAACTGTGGGTGTACATTGGTACACCTCTGCCTAACCCTTCGGGGAAAACAGGCGTGATGGTATATTTTATATTTTTTTGATGGTAGGCACAATGTACATGCAATGATGTTTAAGTGTTTTTTTTTACCCCCGACTCGAAAAGAGGGGTGTGATGTGTATCTGGCTGGGACACCGTAGCTCTTAAACGGGTAAACCGATTTAGATGCGGTTTTTTTATAAGGCAGGTTTTCTAGCGATGGTTTTTAAATATGTTGCATCAAAATCGGTTCAGCCATTTCAAAGATATTAGCTCTTTTGTTAGCTGCGGTGAAAAGTAATAATTTCATTATTTGTTTTAACCAGTATTTAGCAAATGAATAAATTTTCTCATTCCAGTGTGTACTGGGCGATGTCCCTACAAGTGTGCGTTTGGGAGGTGGTGTACGTTCACGTGCATCGATCGCAGGCCAGCGACGCTCTCATACTGGTCGGCCAAGATGGAGTTCAGAGACCACCCATACATTTTCCTAAAGGTGAGATGTTTTACTGAAAACGGAGAGTTTTATCTTAATAATTTTGATATTGGTAAGCCGGGAGGGAACGCCATAGAAAGACCTACCCTGACCTTATTGGTGAGGTTCTTCAGAAAGGTCGGGTGCGCAGTACTCGTAACCGGCGTGCTTGTATGACCAGGCCCCCTAGCCAAGTCGCAAACGATAATCGTAAACGCTCGGTAGGTACCACTAGATTTTCAACTTAATACCCCAGAGCCTTAAGTTGAAAATCTATTAAAGATTTCTAAGCGTTAGCGACTGGAAAGAACGAAAACGCTATGTAATCTTCATTAGACCTTCAACTTAAAACCAAGCATATAAAGTTGAAGATCTATTAAAGCCTACTCAGCGTTTGCGTGTATCGTTTGTTACATGGCTACAGGGGCAGATGTGTGAACGTGGACGAGGCGAAAGGAGTATGTAAGGATCGTAGCAGGCGGCGTTCTGTGGATTCTGTCTACTACTAAAAAGGCGTGAGTTTATGTATGTAGGTATGTATATCGGATACCTACGTATCAATGCGTTCTCGCTAAAACTCTTTATGTTCACCGCAAAGTAAGTAAAATCGAAACGTATACAAAATGTTTTTATATCTACTTCGAAACTTATCCAATTTTCGAAGTATTTGAAGTAAGTATTCATAAAGTAGATAATCTTTTATCTCTTTCAGCCAACGGAATGGTACTAAAAAGGTATTTTAGTGAGAACGGCTTTAATATCAATCAAAATTACTTTCCAGATTGCCAAGTTACGTTTTAATTTAAGAGCATTTTAATGAAAGTTTGGAAATATATTAAATCGAATGGTACTCGCTCCCAAATTCCAAGAAATAATAAATGGCTAATTCCGACTGAAGTGGATGGAAACTTTTCATAATTATGTGCGTATTTTTACGAGAAGGGCTTTATGTCACTTTAAAAATTGAAACGATTCAATGTAGGACAATTTCACATTGGAAGAAGAGATGAAAAATTATAAAAGCACCGTCATGTACTTTGCATTATACATTGTTATTTGACGTGAAACGTTTAACATCACATACCGGTACTAAGTGACTTAACTGGACTGTAACGTTATTTCGTTACAGTCTCCTTATGTAACCTATTGGTTTCAATCATTAACACTAAAAGCGAGTCATTAATATAGACGTACTACACGTGAAACCGTCCGTATTCGCGACATGGCGCCATCCGACTTTTATATTTCGACGCTAATCTAGCTGAAAACGTCTCTTGTTTTAGGAGGACATTTGCTTTCATTCCTGAGCAATTTAGAGACGGGACTGCTGCCACATGGCCAACTAGACCCACCGCTCTGGTCGCAGAGAGGCACAGGAAAGGTACGGGAATAACTAGCTAGCTTAGCTATAGCATCAAACCTTCATATTTACTTAATAACAATTGTGTTCTTTTTTTCTTCTTTTTTCAAGTTTCATACAAATAAATAAAATTGAAGCGTCTGTTAAAAATGCATGTGAATTTAATTTAACGGTATTTAATACAAGAAAAAATATGTCTAACTATCTGTTTGTTCTGGCTAATCTCCAAGGAGGCTTTACCGATTTCGGAAGGAATTTCAGTGGCAGGTAGCTTTGTTATAAGAAGTAACTTAGGCTACTTATTTTAGGAACCTAGCTAAACCTCTATTTATTGAGTTATCTGATGTTCTCGAAGACGGGTATAAACTAATTGTACATAACAATAACATAGCCAATAATGATATACACAACAATAAATAAGTTCGATGCCCCTTTACTGATATATGTTATACCTTACTCCTAATTGGTTTGCAGGTATTTGGTCGTGGCAAGGCAAGACGGCGGCCATTACCAAGTCTATGCGAGAGTGGAGAAACCGAAGAGCCGGAGTGGGAAGAAACTGCGGGAGACTACGTGTTCCGCATCGTTAACAATGCTATAGCTGATAGAGAAGGTACTTACCTTAGATAAAACTGATTCTGAAGTAAAAAACGACGGGTTGCACTCCGGGAGTGCCGGCAGAAGTGAAAACGCTAAAGACGTACACAAATATGACATATTTCATATTTGTGTACGATAAATTCGTAAGATTTTCGATCAGGTCACGTGTCCTGACGCGAGTTTAACATTTTTTACCCATTCCAAAAAAAGTGCACAACGCCGCTAAAGAAGTTTTCACTTCAAAAAGAAATCAGGTATACTTATTTTTTATTTATTTATTTGTTTGTTCATAAATACACACAAAACATTTAAAATGATGCAAACAAACAGGGCTTCTTGATCATCACCAACATAATTAAAAAGAAAAAAGTAATACACATGGTCAAGACATTATATTTTATGCGATAGTTTCGACGAGGGAAGAAAATGGGGGAGAATTCAAAAATTTTGATGTACACTACTTCTATGGATAAAAGCAAAACCCTATTATGTCTATCGGGGGAAATAAACGTTATTACTAAGCTAAGGTTTGTTGTTTTCAGCGATGCGACACTCACTACTAGAACGTGCAGTGCAATCCCCGCCCCGCACCCCTCGTCGCCCGCTAGCCTCCACATCAACGACATCTTCCGACTCCTCGACAATGTCAGTGGACTGTCCACCATCAGCTGGAATCAATGGAATCCCACCGCCACCACTAACGCCGATTCCACATCAACCCATAGAACAGGTATTTCTATTTATTCAAGTGGATTTTTTATGATCCTTTATGTAAAGTGGCGCCCAACATGGGACCTTTACTTAGTCCCAACTGGGCGCCATTACGTAAATCATTAAAATTATGAGCTTAACAAAGTAAATTAAGAAATTAATTTATTATGAACATTATTTAAGACATAAGTTACACTGTTACGGCAACAAGAAATGAATTAGCGTCTATATTAAACCAGTCCCAGGTGGGCGCCAATTTATTTACACTTGGTTATAACGCCTTTAATTTTGTTTTGTATAATGTAGGCAATGTTAAACTTGATTTCTCAGAAATGTAACCATGAAAGTGATAATACTATGACGACACAATAAAATGTTGCATAAAAATTGTGGCGCCCAGCATGGGCCTCGAATAATTCTGCTTTTATGTTTCCAGGCTGCTTCAATTGAGTTAGTATGCAGTACAATGCGTCGTCAGATCATTTCGCGCGCGTTTTACGGTTGGCTCGCCTACTGCCGCCACTTGTCTACGGTGCGGACACATCTCAGCGGTCTTGTACATCCTAACATTATTCCTAGGGGTAAGATAAGATAATTAATAACAATTTGTGGTGCATCAAAAATGCGTGCCCGTTATTATAGGTATCAAAATCATCGTTCATTATCATCATCATATCAGCTGCAGGATGTCCAATGCTGGACAAAGGCCTCCCTTATAAATTTCCAAAAAGACCGCAAGAAGACGCTGTATGCAGGCCGCTTCCAAACGGTCTTCTTGGAAATCATCGTTACTAGCAAAAATTTCCATACGATCAAAATAATGATTTGTATTTAAATCCTTGCAGAGAATGCAGACGGTGGTCTTACGGATGAACGATGGCTTGCAATGACAGACGAGAATGGCGCGATTCACGATAAAGACGAAGTGTACCGGCTTGTGTACTACGGGGGAGTACAACATGACATTAGACGACACGTGTGGCCCTATCTGCTCGGATACTATGAGTGAGTAGCATAATGGTCAATACTAACCACAAATTGTGGTGTTATTTTTAACCAACTTCAAATAAGGTTCTCATTATGGTTGTATTTTTTGCGTTTATGTTCGTTACCTGTTGTTTGGTAACTGCTCCGTTGATCTCGTGGTCGCAAGTGCGACTGCTGTGCAAGGGGTCCCGGGTTCGATTCCCAGGTCGAGCAAAAAGTGTTATTGGGTTTTTCTATGAAATTTTCAGTAGGAGCTCGGAGTTTGGATTTGTGCCCAGTTAATGGCAATAGGCTCGCCCCCTATTACATGGGACCTAAATATACCGGCGAACTGTGGGTGTGCATTGGTACACCTCTGCCTAACCCTTCGGGGAATACAGGCGTGATCCGTACTAATATTATAAATGCGAAAGTAACTGTCTGTCTGTCCGTCTGTCTGTCTGTCTCTTCTTCACGCCTAAACCACTGAACCGATTTCAATGAAATTTGGTACAGATATAGTCTGGGACCCGAGAAAGGACATAGGATAGTTTTCATCCCGGAAATCCTCCGGGGACTTGATCTATTAATCCACGCGGATGAAGTCGCGGGCAAAAGCTAGTGGTATATATGTTTGTTACCTCTCAACTCCGCTATTTGTCAACCGATTTGTTTTTTTTTTTTGTTAAAATATGGCATCCATTTAAATGAAATTGCGTATCTTGCTTTCTTGTGACTTATCAGCGGTGTTAATCAATGTATATTACAGTATCTTTATTTAAAATAATAATATACCAATTTTCTTCCTGCAGATTCGGTTCTACAGCAGAGGAACGAGCAGAACAAGACACAGCATGCCGTCGTCAGTATGAGACGACGATGTCGGAGTGGTTATGTGTGGAGGCCATCGTGAGACAGCGTGACCGAGAGGCCACTGCCGCGTCCATTGCGAGGCTTACCGAGGCGTCGGGGAAGTTGAAGCCGACAGACAATAATGATACTAGCGAAGTATGCACTTAAAGTCTAATATTAAATAAACCATCGCGGGTATAAAAAAACACAAAGCGAAAGTAATCGTGTGTCAGGGCGACCATATTTTTTGTGAATTTAAATTGAAATAGGTATAAGAGTATCAACTTTTTTAAAACCCGTGAACGAAGTCAAGTTTCAAGTGATCTTACTAAACTTTGTTTTATGTACGTTACATTTCACGATGTTGTAAACGTTATAATATATTTACACAAAAATAAAGTAGTTTCTCTGATATAATATTTTGTACTTAATGTTCTCAATTTATAAAAATATCTTTTTTTTTTTTTTTTTTTTAAATTTTTTTTTTCTTTTTCTTCAAGGTATTCGAAGACGACTGCAGCGTAATCTCGGACAACCCGCCAATCGTGTCACCAGAACCGAGTGAAACCGAACAAAAGCGACCGGACAAGCCCATCCTATCGCGAGCACCCAGCATAGACGAGGTCGACAACATCGAATTGGACTCTGAAAGAGACAAAGAATCGAAACAGAACGGAGAGACTGAGAACGGTGATAGTAGGGATGTAGATGTAGACAGTCTGAAAGACTTAGAAGACGAAGATGTGCATTTGAAGAGTGTTGTCGAAAACCCGGATATGAGAAGGGAGAGTATAGCGGAGATCAAGAGGCTGGCTGAAGAGATTGTGCAGAAAGGAGATGGTCGAGGACTGCTGTGTAGCGTGGATAGTGCCCAATTGAATGGCAGTGAGTTCAGGTCTTCGATAGATGAAAGTCAGCCGAGTCCCCATCAGCAGCATACGAGTGTTATCATAACAAACCCGTCTGTTGACCTGGTGGCTGGAGGGTCGCCTGTCTCCGGAGGTACTACTGGTGAGTTTAGTTTTGGGATGAGAAACTATAAGAACATTTTATTTTTTTGGTGGCACTTCACATGCCAGTATTTGTCCAAATATTCAGGTTACTTGAGTAATATAGCCTATGTTAATTGGAATAAAGTTGGTTTCTATGTAACGATATAACGGACAAATACGCCAAATAAAGTGCAAGCTTTGATATAACCAATATTCTTTTTTATTAACAACATAAAAGAAGCATTGATGTCTAATTTTTACATCTCTGATATTCTGCTAGGAAAAAGAGGACAGAGTTTTGCAAATAGATAAATAATTATCCTGATTGTCTCAGCAACAGTGAGTCCTGCCCGGAGCCCTCTCGGCGTAGTGCGTGAAGAGTCGCAGTCGGCTGGCGCCAGCTTCGACACCTTGGAGCCTGCTGATAGGAACGCGCCGGACAATCGCTCTAACTGTGTGTCACCTGCTAGCTCAAATGGTGGCGTTTATTCTGTGAGTTTTTTTTATTATCATTAGACGGCATACAGGCCGACGACCGACCTGATGTTATGTGGTCAGACAAAGTTTAAATGTCTCATATGCCTGTATTTACACAATACCCTTCAAACCGGAACACAGCAATGCTGTTTAGCGGCAGAAATAGGTATACAAGTGGCATGGCAGTACATTACATTATTATTCCATTAAGATTACATTTTAAAATCCATTAAAATAATTTATAAGTCAACTGCATCTGGCTTAGCTTTATTTACATAAACATGTGGTTGTATATTGTAATACCTAATTTTGATATTATCTACAAATTCAAAATTCTGAAACTTTTCAATATTTCAGAATGAACTGGTGGAATCATTCGCTCTAAACCTACATCGCATAGAGAAGGACGTTCAGAGATGCGATAGGAACTATCCCTTCTTTACAGACGAGAATCTAGATAAATTGAGGAATATTATGTGCACGTAAGTATTCACATTTGGTATGAAATTAAAAAGCCTTATGATACATCCTTAGTTGTCCTTTAAGATTATAGACCAGATAGGGTCAGAGTGGTGTCCGAAATGTACAAGTCAACCACAGAACCTGCTTACGATCCTTACATACTCCTTTCACCTTGTCCATACATCTTGTCATATAAACACGTCGGTTACGATTACCACCCGACCTTTTTGAAGAACCTCACCAATAATAAGGTCAGGGCAGGTCTTTCCCTCTCCCAGCGTTGCCACTTGCATCTACCATATAAATTCCTTTTATTAGTCGCCTTTCACTCATCATGTAAACATGACCGAATCATCTTTAAAATTTTGTTAAAATTATTCTGAACAGCAATTTATTCTAATATTTATATTGCGTTTTCCAGATACGTGTGGGAGCACCTAGAAACAGGCTACATGCAAGGCATGTGTGACCTGGCGGCTCCGCTGCTGGTGATGATGCGCGAGGAGGCGTCTGCGCATGCGCTGTTCAACAGCCTCATGCGACGCGCCACCGATAACTTCCCTTCAGGACAAGCCATGGACGCACACTTTGCTGATATGAGGTAAGCTGAAACTGCTGAAAGCTAGGAAGAACAGTCTGACCCTAAGATAGTTTTGATTTTAAAACAATTCGATTTTTTAGGAACACTTTTACTTAAATAATTTTAAACGGCTGCGATAAACGTGGTCTCCTACTAGGCCCAAAAATATACACTTTTTGTGTGTTTAAGTTCTAAATAAGTATGCAAGTATAGCGGTGTGTATTCAAGTGATTTCTATGTCTTCTTATATTTTTGTGTTTTTCTGAACATCTTAAACGAAATTATAAGAATGTTAAGGCTAGATTCAATCCAATTTGATCAGATTTCATGATGATCATCTTTGGAAACGTCTGACGGATTGGCTTTTAGTTTTCTATTTGGTATCATCAATACATACATAAACTCAAGCCTTTTTCCCATGGTGGGAGGCAAAAACTACAGAACGCCACCTGCGACTATCCTTAAATACTCCTTTCGCCTCCTCCACGTTCATAAATCTAGTCATACAGGAACGCCAGTTACCAAAGCCTCACCAATGAGGTCAGGGTAGGTCTTTCTAGAGGCTTCTCCTCCACGGCGTTGCCACTTACATCTGCAATATAAATCCCTTCTATTAATCACCTTTCACTCATGCTCTCAACATGACTGAACCATCAATATGTACCTATAAACCTACTCACCATGATTGTCGTGGTAGGTCCCTGATACAGATCCTAGACTGCGAGCTGTACGAGCTGATGCATGCTCACGGCGACTACACGCACTTCTACTTCTGCTACCGGTGGTTCCTACTGGACTTCAAGAGGGAGCTACTTTACCAGGACGTGAGTATTTTTTCAAGGGTTTTGAATTAAGAGTTTGAAACAGATACCTATGACTATGACTTTGTAAGGCTTTGGAGTCTGTCACTAAGTTGTCAGCCTACTTATAAATTGATATTTTAATCAGGATTTGTTTTAAGTAAGATTACTATTTTTTAAGAACTTGCTGAATCCCTCTAGGACCTTAGTAATGATAGGAAAAAAACGGGTAACAATTCACAGAAAATAATACATATTGTTTATATAAGACATATACCTATTTTATTCATTTGTTAACTTATATGCAGGACTAATAAAGTCTAAAATAGTCGGTTTAAAGAATAAGTTGTGCCAGAAGTCGTTTTAAAAAAATCGGTTAAAATTATAATTAGCAAAATTCAAATTTTAAAATATTCAAATTATGAAATCAAGTTCAGTCAAGTTCGTTTTCGACTACTTAACGATTAAATAGTTTTTTTTTAATGTTCTAAAGGTTTAATTTTTTTTTTTCTCCAGGTATTCTCAGCCTGGGAGCTGATCTGGGCAGCTCGGCACGTGTCTTCGGAACACATGGTGCTGTTCATAGCACTGGCTCTACTCGAAACATACCGTGACGTCATCCTCGCGAACACCATGGACTTTACAGACATCATCAAGTTTTTCAACGGTTAGTTTGGATTCTCTTTTTAAATGTTGGCCCTTTTTCAAGGAGGCACATAATAATGATGATAATGCCTGCCTCTTCCACGGAAGGGCGAAAGCCTCTATTCATATAGAGAAAGCACGAACATTGATCACTACGCTTGTTGAAGGTGAATTGGCGATTCCGGACTTATATCAATTACGTTTAAGTCTAGGTTTCCTCAAGATGTTTTTAGTTCACCAATGTCAGGGACGTCCAAGATAAACTAAAAAAATGCATATGAAATATAAAATCATGAAGTACTTACCTTTGCCTGGTTCCACATCCAGTCATCCAGTTCACCTAGTGCATGAGGCGGGGTTGCGGGTTGTTCGAAAGAGATACCGCGTCCCCGGAACGCAAAGGGCACAAGAAGGAACATGGATGGGTTTTAGTCAGTAAAAGTCTGACACCCCCTCCCTGGAGAAGTCATTTCATGATTTCCCATCAGAAAAATAGTGCATGAGAAGCAAGCACGACATTTGAAGGGAATTATGTTTGAGCTAAATACAATATTCTTGTTCACAGAAATGGCAGAGCGACATGACGCATCCGCAGTGCTATCCCTTGCGAGGGATCTCGTTCTACAAGTTCAGACTCTAATAGAGAACAAATAAGTATCGATTTAGAACGGTATATTTATGTAGACTATGGTATTTTCGATTACTGTTTATTGGTAGATAATGCAAGTTATCGGGATACAGGGTTTTTAGAGAAATGGTAATAGAATTCTGACCTTATCACTAGAAGCTATAGGTACCACTTCGGTTTGGTTCTCGGGACAAAGCCTAGGGGTTTCCCTAGGCAGTGTCTCAGCCAAGTTCGGCGAACACTGAAGCATAAAGGTGAGGCCAAATTAACGTAATTTTAAATTGTGAGTAGCGTAATTTACGTTTTTTTTATTCCTTTTTATACAAAATCCTGCTTGTGCTACACGGCGACGCAAAATGAGTTCTCAGTTTCAGTATTAGGTAAATTACGCCACTCACTATTAGCAAAATTATGATCAGTTAGCCTCACTTAAACTCACTTTATGGGATTGTCTTCAGTCTACTCTGTTTAAAAAAAAAATATCTACATTCAAAAGTTTAGCTTGAAATCTTGCATTATCTATCAGGAGGATAGTTGATAGCATTTTGATCGTCTGTCAGAAATGTAGGCATAAGTAGTGTAATAGAAAAAAATATTTTTAGATTTATAAAGTAGACAAAATATTGGCTATATATTATGATAAATAGTATCGATATCGTCTTAACAGACCTGAAAAAATTTTAATGGAATAAAAACTATAAAACGTGAATCGAAATTTAAAAAAATATATTAGACCATCTCGTGTTTTGAAATCGTTCCAAAATAATAAATATCATTAAATTAAAATCAATCAGGCTTTAAAAATGAACATTTTAAATCATATAATTGGTGTTAATAGGTAAGTAGTTAATTATAATTCTTGCCTGTAAAAGTACATACCTACGCAATGAGATGCCAAAATATTTCAGATCATTTTAAATGTCCTGAAAAATTATGTTCAAATATACTACTTCGCGGGAAAATTTCTTGAAACGCAACAAAGAAAAATATACCTTACGGAGAGCTAAATATAATCTAAATTAAATTAGGAGAAACTTACATGATTTATGAAATGTTTCGACCTAGCTCCAAAAATTTTAAACTCGTGTCTAGAGCACAACAATGGGAATTATACCATAATATCATATCACATCACATAAAAAAAACATCTCTAAAGTCTTACAAAATGTTTAATTATAAAAAGATATTTAAAAACATATTTATAACTATTTTAAAATGAAAATAAAGTTACATATTTACCTTTATCTTATTTGCATATATACGGGTTGTTAAAAGACACATGACAGTCGTTAACTACGCATACTGCTCATCATATTATGTAACACTGAGCAAAAGTTATTGCTGGGAAATTAATTTTATTTTTAGCGTGGAAATTATATTTTGTGGAAGCTCGCACTGTAATGCATGCAAAATTTTGTGCATCCAACAATACAGAAGTTGTGTGGATATTGAAGTATATTTACAACATTTAAGACCTATTTTCGTCAAAGAAGTTGGGACTTAGCATATCACACCATCATTCCTGTGTCCCCGAACCGGGCACAAATCCTAACTCCGAGCTGCTACTGAGAATTTCAAAGAAAAACTCAATAAGATTTTGCTCGACCTGCGAATCAAACTTAAGACCTCTAGCGTAGTCATCGCGCTTAGGACCACTAGACTAACGAAGCAGTCGTTGCTCCAGTTGGAATTTTATGAAATGGTCCAAAACAAAACAAAATTCCAATAATGGGAAGATAAACTGTAAACTTGCGGCTCCCATAAGTGTCTTTTAACACCCTTTATAAAGTTGTACCCGTAAAGGTGGGTAGTGACCAACGTTACGAGGTATAATGTAACATTCGCATCGAGCGTGTACGCATCGAGTATGCTACGCTGTGTTTTAAAATCGGCGTAACATGCTCGTCAAAACTCTGTGCTCCGCTTTCGCCGTTAGTTCACTCAAGATGGCCGACAGCGAGGACGCTGACCGAACAGCGTAACACTCAAAGGATTCGCCAAAAAACCGACAGCCGGGTGGAGCACTCAAAGCGAGCAACGAGCGGCTCGTTGCTCGCTGGTTTCCCGTAACACGACGTACTGACTGCACGAATGCTCGCGGTGTAACACGTTACATTACGCCCCGTAACGCCGGTCAGTACCCAGCTTAATATATCTATTAATTAAAAAAAAAACTCTAAACCTGGGTACATACTTAACTATTTTATTCGTTTTTTAAATCCCCCTTGCTATACACTTCCTCATGTGCCTTGTTCATATCACAAGTAACCCTATCAGTTATTTCTAATTATTAATTAACCCATCTACTTTTTTAAATATTATCAACATACATGAGAAATAAATTAGAGATAAGAATATCGAAATTCTAAATCTACGAATTCAGTATATTTCCTTGAATGTTTAACATGGTTATAATATACGTAAAGGTGCAGTTACGCAGCTTGGGAGCCAGACTCTCATACATCTCCATGTTACACTGGGATTTAAGAAATCTGAAAAACAAATCACAATATATTTTACATGTATATCTAACCACGATACCGAACTATGGATAGAATGGCGACTTTTTGGCGTTAAAATGGCAATAGCCACTATATGTAAGTCCTGAAATTTTGAAGGACTCCCGGCGAGTCCTAAGTGGCTCGCCGGTACGTGTGCAAAAATAAATTGCAAGTCCTTCAATCGATATGATTTAAAAAAAAACCGGCATAATACGAATGGGACACGCGCATGAAAATAAACGGTTCCATACCACCACATAATATGACAAACAAATATTGGGAAAAAAATGCACCTAATGTGCGCGATGCGTAATGTCTCTTAAAAGATGTAGACCTGAAATAGAGAAACAAACAATGGAGGGACAGACTAAGCAATAGGGCTCCGCTTGGACCCTGTGAATACAGAACCGTACCGAACCGAACAGAACCGTTTTTATTGTAGGGAAATCCTCATTGAAATCGTCCATCTGGGGAAAACGGAGGCTTATGTCGTTCTGTTACCGACGAAACCTCCAAGGTTCCTTCTACCACCGTCAGTCCGAACCCCGGTAGGTATATATAAAACTTGACGAATGTTCCGCGCCGCCGACTGCTGATTACGTATATCGTAACTTTAAAAAAGGCACATAATACCTACCGATAAAAAATTAAGCCCATGACTGGATAATCAAGATTGGGTCGAAAGTTATTGACATGTAGGTAGGTATAATTGTCTTTATTTGCGCAATCGATCGGACGATGTCCGCAGTCCAACTGCAGTGACGGGAAGTCCCTTATCTTTCTTACGTCTGGTCTGTCCAACATTTTTTTGTTTAAGTAGATTGATCCCTGCCCCATCTGCCGAAGACTTCTTATCGAATGATAAAGCCGGAAATGCGGACATTCCTTTGTTTTTTTTTCTATCTCTATAAATGTATGTTAATTAATTCGACACGTAATTAGGACATGAAGTGCTCAAGCACTTGATTGAGTGCTTGCTTGATTTTTTTCTGTCTTCAAAAAAGGAGGAGGTTCCCAATTCCTTTATATACACGTTTTGTTTGTGACCTCAGACAACTCTTGGAAAAAACTCTCCGATTTGGAAAAATATGTTTTATTTGTAAGGATATTATTATACTTTCACATTGTTGCCATAGGTTTAGTACCTAGTTTGGTTTTCTATACACGATATGCAATTGACAGATTGCCAATTAAGTCTAAATATGAGTACCTAGTAAAAAAATGAGGACCTCTTTTGACAACCCGAGAGACAACCCGATGAGACGGTGCTGTTCTTTTATTATTTCTTATAAATCTTATTACTATATCAATCAAATTCAGACGTTGTATGGACCTAATGATAAAAGAGATTTGTAAAAAGAATACGTATCAAATGTGACGAAAGAGTACTTATTTAGTAGGTAGAGAACTTCATAAAATCTGAGAAGATTGTAAACTTGAAGAACCAGTTAAAACATTTGAACTCAGAGCTATTTATTTTTATATAAAAAAAATCATTAATATGTATACAAAAGTATCTATTTATTTAAGTTTAAAAATCGAATTGGAAAATATGATAAAGAAAACATACTAAAAAAAAAATAAGATAAAAAGTAAACTTGAAAAAATTTAAAAAGGAATATAAATTGTTACGTAAAAAAAAACTTAAATCGACGTTACGGCATAATAGGATTAAAATACTTAGAGTCCTCTACACAGGCGAGAGTAGAGAGTTGGTAGTAAATGCCTACCCGTGCCGTCGAATTGGGTAGTTGACACCACTACCCAATAATTTCAAGTCACAACTTCTCTAAAAAAACACTTTATTTTACCCATGAAAACCGAATAATTTTCAATTTATTGTAAAATTAGATTGTTGCTTACTTTAAAATCAATAAATAGGTAGTTGGTCAGTTGAGTAGGCCGATAGGTGACGTCACAGCGTGCTATTGCCATGCAAAATCTACGGGAGAATCGCGTTTTGACAGTTCATAAAAAGTACGTCAATTGATGGTGGTGTCAACTACCCAATTCATTTGAAAATTTTATGGCAAAGGGTGTGTACGCCCTCGCCCAAAAAGCACACTAGATGGTCAAAGACTATAGATTATAATTTTCTATAAGCTAATATTTGTTGTGTCTGCGCTTTTTGTATTACGTCCGTATTAAGTACAAGCTCACAAATTAATCCTTATTAATTTACGCTAATCCAAATATAGGTTAATAATACTTACCTAATATTAAAAATACCTAGTTAGCGCTTCCAAAAGTTGGTTTATTATTAAGTAATATTTTACGGATTACTCAACGAAAATTAAAAAAAAAGAGCACGTTTTCTATTACCGTCGAGTGATCCATCAAATAATTTGTTAAGAGTTTTAAGAATATTTTTTAATAAGTATAAATCGTAAATGTAAGCGAGAACAAAGCGTATTTATTTAATGTTTCTATTGGGTGTAGCTACTATATTCTGATATTGTCTTTATAAATAAATTTCTATGTATACCGTAATTATACCGTTAAGGCTTCTTAGATTTTTGTGCTGTTATTAATATCGATGTCTATCAAATCAAATTATTGTGATTATCATACGCTTATAATATCTCTTTATAGTTCACACCAGGGTCAAAGAAAGCACAACCTTTTTAAGAAAAAAATACGATTCTTTTTTTGAAAATTTACATTATGGTATAAACAAAATGGTGGCATACAGTCTTTTTATTGCGCAATTTACTGTCAGATCTTTTACCTTGGTGTGAATGTAGTACACAGAAACCCTAGGTACCTACTATACGACGGGCCTAAGTCCAAACTAAGCCAAGCTTTACATTCAGACCTGTGTTAAGAACACGTTTAGTGTCAAATGTAGTAGAAATATTAAATTATGTCTACACCTTTAAACTGAGGAACTTTTAGGAGGATTTTTGATTGCACCCTGAAGCAAAAATACCATTTTTTTAACGAATTCATTTCTAGCGTACCTAATATTTTTAAAAGCGCCCGTTTTAGAAACAAAATTGATAAACCTGCTTATAAAAAATATAAAAAAAATGCTCCTGAAGTTCTTAATTAAGTAATAATCTAAATAAATGTTTGTACGAATCTATGTAATGACCATTTTTAATACTTTGTAACTGAGAAATTTTATTTACCAAAATGTTAAATGTACAGTCGCGTAGCATTTAGTGTGAATCCGCAAGGAGTTTTATCTATGAATGTACCTAATCGTTTTCATCTCCATTGTAAAGTTAATGTTGTAAGAAACCATAATATTTTTTCTCTTAATAAAAAAAAATCAATGCATCTTTAGCACGATCTTCTAAATGTTGTCCGTCAAAAAAACTGAAAAGAAAATGGTTTTGGTCAATAGCTACCCGCACATTGCAAAAAATAATTTCGTGTTTGAAAAAGAAATTCACATTTTAAATGAAGAAATAACTATTTATTTTGTTGTCACTGTAAAAAATAAATCACTTAAAATCTACATGTGCAATATATCATAGTATTCTATCAATAAATAAAGCTAATAACTAATCATTAAAACGTAGATAAGAACGATTTATAGTAAACAATTATTTTTGTGAAAGTCATCTTTGTCATTAAAATGTGTTTCCATATTTAAATGTTGTTTTCTTATTTTTCTTACGGTTAAATCCCTATTTGGAATAACATACAAATGATTGTAAATTGAGGAAAATTGGATAACAATTAAAAAAAACCTAGAGGCAACGGAAACAAAATGATCCTGCCTACGTAAATAGTTTTAGAAGAATTATGTTATCTGTGGTTTTACTACTAGGAAGACATGCCGGGGTATTTTTTTTTATCGAAAGGGCTGGTTTTCCTGGTGCGTTTATGATCAAGTTAGACATTCCTCGATTATGAATCCGTCAGTTATTATAAGGGTATTATAAGAGGATCATGAGAACTTCATGATGAATCAATAGGCAATCAATTTATACTAATACTAGCAAACTACATGCGTCTTCGTCCGCGTGGCTTATTTCACCCGCGTTAAGTTACCTCTTTGGTTACTGCTCCGCTCCCGTGGGTTTTAGCGTGATGTTACATAGCCTATGTTACTCAGTGATAATGTAGCTTTCTAAAGGCAAATAATATAATTATTGAAATTGGTCTAGTAGTTTTTAAGTTTATGCATTACGTACAAAAATACAAATCTTTATAATATTAGTATAGCAGAGGTTCCCAAACTTATTTTGTCTACTGCCCACTTGGAGAATAAATTAATTTTTAGCGCCCCCCTATTTTCCGTAACCGTTTAGAATTTGGTCATGACCGGGGGGGGGGGGGGGGGCTCTACTAAAATCAATCAAACAACGCCTTCCGCGTACTTCCCTTCTAAAATGGCATGCAGTATAATGTTAATAACTTGGAATGTTGTTCATTGAAATTTTTAAAGATTTGGCGCCCCTATGTACTTTCCACGCTCTGTATTAAACTTTTAAATAAATAAAACAGGACAGATATATTAACTATGCGGAAAGAAATATCGAACCGAGTTTCAGCCATCTCTTAATTAATATTAGTTAATGTTTACAAGCTGTAATCGAGGGTCGAGAGCTCAGTCGGTGTCTAAGAGTCCTCCTAGCTAGATCAAATTACAAATCGCCCCCCAAGCCATTACACAATGCCCCCATTTTTTCTCTGGGTCTCTTACCGCCCCCCTTTAGGCCTGCAGTGCCCACAAGGGGGCGTTATCGCCCACTTTGGGAAAGGCTGGTATAGATAAAGATTAAAAAGAGGAAAGATTTTTTTGTTTCTTTGTTTGTAACTAGTAGGCTCCCAAACTACTGGACCGATTACAAAAATGTTTTCGCCAATAGATAGCTACATTATTTCCGAGTAACATAGGCTATATAACATCACGCGAGCGAAGCAGTAACCAAGGGCGACAGAAGCCACGCGCACCAAATTATTAAAAAAAAAACCGTCATGCCTGTACTCCGCGTGGGGTTACGCAGAGGTGTACCAATGTACACCCACAGTTTCAAGTTATTAGTAGTTAGTTTTTTTTTAATCCTAAGTAATTTAATAATAATTTATAAGTCTTTCTTCGTCACTTATTAGTCACCGGACTATGTAAAAATATATTATGTAGAGTGAACAATAGGTAGATAGATAGAAAATAAACAGATTGTCTCGGATGACAGATTAGGGTATTCACACAGCGGCTCGTCAACGAGTCTAATCGTCATATTATGTAGCATAACAATTCGGAGAATTATCGATAAATAAAAATCATAGGTATATAACTAATCACAAGAAAAAAGGACGTAACGACACAAAACCAAGTGACCGACTTCCAACCTTAATAAAATTACATATAGTCGAAAATCGATTACTTCGTTTTGTGTTATTACATCCTATTTTCTTATGATGGCAGAAGTATTGTCTTATATAAAACGTCCATTCATGCAAGCTGATACGCCTTATCAATTTCATAATTTTTATAATGAAAATAATATCTGCAATCGATAAAAATATCATACCATTTCTAGATAATGTGGTATCGGTGACTAAGTTCATTGATAATTTAGTGTGATAATAAAATTGTTAATGAATCCCGAAAAGGAAAAATCGAATAGCTTTATGTAGGTATCTAGATTTTCGTCTTTGTCATACGTTCATGAAAAACGTGGCTTAGTGTGATTCGGGCACGAATGGTTCCGTACCACACATACCATCACGCCTGTACTTCCCGAAGGGTTAGGCAGAAGTGTACCAATGTGCACCCAAAGTCCAAAGTATGTTTTAGGTCCCATATATGACATAGGGGGCGAACGTATTGCGATTAACCGGGCACAAATCCTCTAGCATCGCAGCAGTCCCGCTTACGACCAATAGGCCATCAAGGCAATCTCAATTAGCAATTCGTGATGGTTCCGTACTAGTGCACAATATTTTAACACTACACGTATAAACAAATAAACACGTTTCTTTTGGCTCTCTTTAATTAATTTTTATTATTTGTTGTTATAGCCTTACACTGTAAAAACTCAAGGGTCTACAGACAGACGAACGGACGGAGCAATGGCTTAGCAATAGGGTTTCATCGCCAATCTTTGAATCTGGAACCCTAAAAACAAATGCTTTAATTTTGATTTCTCAAAGTAGTTCGACTAATGTAGCGATAAAGGAGATGGCTAAATGGAAGTATAGACCACTGCCCCATGTGCCAGGTACATGTATAAATATGGTACCTAGCACAATGTAATGCTGAATGGCTAAATATTAGTATTTCATGTAAAAAAGATTCAGATACTTTTTGGGAACAATATAATGGTAAAATAATATTGCCTAAATAGGAAAAAAGGCGTGTGTGACAGTATATAATTTTCTTCAACTGACACTTTCGAAAAAGAATAAAACTAAAAACGAAAATGAGGTTGTATATTTAGAAGCGAATGTTTGTGATGAAAAAGTTCTTCTTTTCTTTTAGATACTTTATTATGTTTAATAGTTCACAAAAGTGCTAGGAAAATATTAAACATTACATAATTCATGAATGATTTTTTAAATATTATGAGGTTACGTAAGATTCATATACATTCCAGAATGTTTCTGGCCCTGGGGCAGTCATTTAGCCATCACCAAAGGACTATGGCAATCTAATGATTTAGACAAAATGGAGCCACCAGATGGCAGAGTATGTGGCCCTCTCTCAAAGCGGACAGATGACCTGGTAAATGTCGTTAGAATCCCCTGTTCATGATGAGGAGGCCTATGTCGAGTCTTTCCAATAAATGATGATGCAAAAGCACGCGAGGTAATCGTGATGTTTCGATAGGTACCTACGTACAATATACCTACCTATCTTTGATCCATTTATCTAGTAGGTTAATCTCATAACACTGTAGGTATAGGCAAATTAATGATTTTATCAGTAAATCGCTGGAGTTTTTTTGTCAATGAATCCGATATCCTTCTTATGTTTTTCCCCGAGGCGGGATACCTATAAAGATCCTACTAGCGAGATAAGTAATGGATTGAATAGGCGAGAATTACAATTTGTACATACATAAATGCCTGTATTCCCCGAAGGGTTAGGCAGAGGTGTACCAATGTACATCCACCATCCGCCGCTCCGGTATGTTTTAGGTCCCATGTAATAGGGGGCACCCTATTGCCATTAACTGGGCAGAAATCCTAACTCTGAGCAAAATTTAAAATAAAACCGCTTCAAGTCTAAAGTCAAAATAACACAATTTTTGGGATAAGAAAGATTAATAATTTATATATATATATATCGGAGGAAGCACACGAAATGGAACTGATTGTTGATAATAAACGCGGGATGACTATTGTTTACCAAAAATGCTTTGTAAAATCGTAATATTATTTAATTTGATTAGTTACATTCTGCTACGATTTAATATCTCATGAATTTAATTAAAAGTTATTGTTTTGTATTCTAATTCACGACCAATCAGAGCAGAGCATACGCCTCGAGCGGGGTCGAGGTGATATATTTGTCCAATGGCGCGCGCATGCGTGTTCCCGCGCAGTTGAGCGGGAATATTAGAATGGTTGAAATACACAGGACCAATCAGGACGATTGTCAAGTGTTAGTATTGAAGTGTGGATCGAGTTGGATCCTAGAGACATGGGAAGCCTTATGATTTTGTTGGACGGTAAAGTTGAATTGGTGTCCCGAACCCGCTGCTCAAATAGAATTGGTTAATTAACGTGTTTACAAACTAGTTGTGAAGTACTTATTCGTTCAGTGACTAAATGTTGTAAAACTGTTATTAAATTGTACTAAAAGTGAATACGGACTTTGTTTTGTGCTCGCATTTCACCCAATGACGCCCACCAAATCCTGACAACTAACAATGGCGTCGAGAAGGATGCTGTTTCTCCGACATATATATATATATACCATCACGCCTGTATTCCCCGAAGGGTTAGGCAGAGGTGTACCATGTACACCCACAGTTCGCCGGTATATTTAGGTCCCATGTAATAGGGGGCGAGCCTATTGCCATTAACCGGGCACAAATCCAAACTCCGAGCTGCTACTGAGAATTTCATAGAAAAACCCAATAACACTTTTGCTCGACCTGGGAATCGAACCCGGGACCCCTTGCACAGCAGTCGCACCTGCGACCACGAGACCAACGGGGCAGTTATTAATAATTTGTAAACAAAATTGTATTATTGTATTTTACAATTGACTTTTAGGCACGATTTTAAGTCGCTTCTATCTCATCTCAATGCTTTGAAGACATACAATCAAAAATGTAAGTAATAATACTTACATTTTCTTACCGTTTCGACGGCGCGTTCGTGTTCCACGCGCGCCTCAAAGAGATGTCAGCAAACTTGGAAGGGGCCACTGAGGGCCGATGCCTGCCGGGGCTGTGGGTTGTTCTAAAGAGATACCGCGCCCCCGGAACGCAAAGGCCACATGAAGGAACATAGACGGGTTTTAGTCAGTAAAAGACTGACACTCCCTCCCGCCCCGCCCAGGGCGGGGGAAGTTATTTGATGATTTCCTATGTCTATAAAAAAAAAGTATTATTTCTTATTGAGGGTATGTTGGATATTTACTTTACCGAATCTACCCCATTCGGCCACTAGATGTTGAGAATACAGTGCACGATTTACGACTTATTCCTGACAGTTTAGCTGGTTTAGCTTCACCCACTAATCGCACTGAATGTAGGTTACCCTGTAAGCAAGGAATTTTTGATTGCGATAACGTAATGGCTACCAAAGTGAATAGTGACTTAAAGAGTGGAACCGTCAGGCTGTCGTCATTCGGCGCTTGAAGAAGCTTTGGTCTGGTTCCAAAGACACACATGGACAATCGGTAAGTACACACTTCGATTACAATTGTTTAATCTAATGTAAATTGTAGAAAATACTCTCAGAATTTCTAACATTTTTACGGCTGCCTCAAAAAAAAGAGTTTCATGTTTTTTACACTAGGTTACCTAAGAAGTTAGGAGACTGTAAGTAGAAATATCACAATGAATGGTCTGGCGTTCCATACAACTTTTTTTATTACTCAGTTGGATTAGATTACTTTATTTATTTTTATTTTATTTATTTATTTTTTATTTATTTATTTAGGATCTCCAACAAAAGATATACACAAATCATGAAATAAAAACAATATAACAAAAGTATTATGTAGGTGTACTCCTTCACATATAGGAGACCACAGCATGCACAGGAAAGTTAACAACTAGCTAACAAAGTACTAACTATAAACAAAGTAGTAATTAAAATTAAATTAAATTTGGAACAAAATTGTGAATAAAATTTGTAAAATCTAAAAAAAAAAAAACAATACAATGAGATCAATAATAAAATGAGAGGAGTAAGAGAATAGTAATAAAAATAGTAATAACTTACGTCAAAAGATTGTGGTTACCTACAGAGGCAAAGGTCTAAGAAATATTGGCCTCGAGAAATAACTGAAGATGATAAAAGAAAAACACACGAGTATTATCTTAACACAATTTTTATATTTACAATAATAAATTTTTAAATTACAAAAGTACTATTTACAATAACTTAAAAAAACCTATGATACATTTTTAGAGGACATAGGATTTCTACATTAAAGTAGATATATCATTTATGTAAATAAAACTTATTATAATCACAGCCTTAAAATATTTATAAATATGTAGTATTTTATAAATAGTTTAGCTTTAAATAACAACAATAAGGTTTTAATCATTACAATCACTTTTACTTTGTAATTACACTATATAGGTAGGTTTACTTATTATATTAAAGTTATTTTACATAAATCATGTATATAAGAGTACGTATATCCCTTTGGGTTATTATTAATTTTAATTTTAATTGAAATTTACAAGAACATCATAATCAAAATAATCATGCATAATCTTGAAACAGGTAATACAAAGATTTTAAATCAATTACAATTTACTATCAAAGAATTCAGTAAGCCAATTCTCGAATCTAGAAAATCTAGTTGCAATCTCATCTCTGTGACAAATCTTGTCAAAAAATCGAATAAAATTGACAGGCACTTTGCACCCTTTTTCACTTTTGACAGATAGCTAAAAGCTACTACAATTGTATGTCTTATCTATTTGTCCCTATCTATCTGCCCTGTCTTGGGCAGTAAAATATACAAGTAATATGATCATTTAGAAAACTATCTATTCAGAGAAAGGAACTTGTGAATGATCATTTCCATTGAGTTTCTCTTTCTTTAAGAAATAACTGTATTTTCATTAGAAAACTAAAAACTAGGCATACTTATCAATAAATCACTGTAGTTTGTACTAGCGTGCCATTAAATAATTTAGATGAAATCACTGCGTACAATACCATCGCTGATAAAGGAGCCACGAGGCAGATAATCGTAATGCAAAAAATATATTTGTTAAGGCGCTTTCTAAACATGCATAAACTTTAGAGTTACAGCTAAGCCAAAATCCCACGGAAACAAAAGAGCGAGATAAAAATTACTCTAAGTCTGAGGGCCTCCGCCCGAACTTTTATAGGACCTATTATCGAACCGTTCAAAAGATCAATAATTTCGTGGGACCGATTTTTTGTGGAACAATTGCGTTGGTATATCAATTCATATGTTCCATTCTCTCCGACAAAAATATCGGTCACCGATTGTCTGACGTGGATTTAAACTATCTCAATATGTAAATGATTACAAAATTTCAGCAAATTCCGTTCAGCAGTTATCGCGTGATTGAGTCACAAATCTACAAATAAATTATTACTAAGATTCCAACTAAGCAGGTATTGTAGCATTGCCTTTGATGATATCTTTCACATAATCCGGAATTTCTTCCACATCAAGCAGATCTAAGTGTGAGTGTGGGAAGGGCGAGTAGTGGTCCCAGGTCTTTATTTCGTTGAAGAGAGCATCTCCTGGACATTCCGTGGCCCTTACTTGGCGATGACCAACCAGTTTATAGTCTGGCTTTATGTAGCCAAGCTCTACGCCGGCTGCTATTAAAGCCATTGCTGTTTTCCTTTGCTGTGCTGGTGGTAACTCATCTGGAATTGATAAAAGTTTTGTTAGAAGTAATTTGGTGGGGATTGAGTTGAACACAGTCATCATCATCATTTCAATCGCAGGGCGAACCAGTGCTGGACATAGACCTCCCCCATAGATTGAAAACAATGTGCTTTACAATACTATCAAAAAAGCAACTTTTTATAAACCTACCTGCTTTTTTGAACACTGCGACGTCGCCTTCTTTTAGTGGAAGCCACTTAGTGATTCCTTTAACCCATTTCTCATTTGACTTACGACAGATACTGCCTCGTATTCTTACAAAGTAATGATTATCTATACCATCACGCCTATATTCCCCGAAGGGTTAGGCAGAGGTGTACCAATGTACACCCACAGTTCGCCGGTATATTTAGGTCCCATGTAATAGGGGGCGAGCCTATTGCCATTAACCGGGCACAAATCCAAACTCCGAGCAGCTACTGAGAATTTCATAGAAAAACCCAATAACACTTTTTGCTCGACCCGGGAATCGAACCCAGGACCTCTGGCGTAGCAGTCGCGCTCAGGAGGGCAATAGCCCAATAGGCCAACGAGGCAGTTACGATTATCTAATTGAATCTAATCGAAAAGTAATGTTATCTAATCTGTGGCCACACTTATTAGCTATATTAACTTCCTTCTGAGTATTGAATGAATACTTCAAAGTAGAAAGTTCCACAATATCCTGTTATCTTTGATATATTATTTTGCTATTATTTTTTATGAAAAATTACAAAACCTATCTGCTACGGCAATAAAATCATTCGGAATACTTACATCTCCAATCACCAATGAGACAGATGCCGATACTGACAGAGTTGAAGTGCAGTGAATGTGCTCCCAGTGCCTCCCAGCCACGACCCTCGTATGCTGCACCGTCGCTGCCTATGCCGAAACTGTTGAGAGATTTATAGTATTAACATTGTGTATATTATTATACGCTGAATGATAAAAAAATATGTACTAGAATAGAATTATGCTCACCCACAGACCACTCTCTAGAATATTATTAAAACTAATTCATTCTAATCATTACACATATTCTTGAGAAATCCTAAAGTCATATAATAAAAATAAAACACGAGTAGGTTTCTTTTATTTATTGAAAATGAACTCAAGTTCTACAGAAATAGGATCAAAAGTTACACAATTATATGCAAGCTAAAAAATGCCGCGCAAAATCTCGCACAGAATTTTCAACTTTATATCTGATGAACGTTAGTTTACTTATCAATTAATCAATAAAAGGTACTCGAGAAGAGATTAGCAATAGCTTATCTGTCCTCTTAACTGTTAGGTAACGTTTTTATTTCCAGCACATAAATATGTGCTCTAATGTAGGATTATCATAAAGTCCACAGTTATCGATTGACCATTGATATTTACAAGGTTTCACAAATACGATAACGATTAATACATATACTTCTATTAATTTTATTATAACATGGGACCTAATTATACCGGCGAACTGTGGGTGTACATTGGTACACCTCTGCCGAAACCTTCGGGGAATATAGGCGTGATGGTATATATAATTTCATTATTTATGTATAAAGGTATTGTATAAACTACTAGATTGTGCCCGCGATACGAACGCGTGGTTTTTTTCACCCGCGTTAGGTATTTTTGCCCGCGTTATGTCTTTGGTTACTGCCCGGCTCCCTTGTATCGTAGCGTAATGTTATGTAACCTATGTTATTTCCTGACAATTTAGTTATCTTTTGGTGAAAAAATTGTTAAAATCAATCCAGTAGTTTCGGAGCTAATTCGGTAAAAAAAAAACCTCTTTATAATAATAATAATAATATTTAATTAATTTAAGTAACTACCAACACCATTTGTTCCTCCTATAGCCATCCAATAATATCTGAAAATAAAATTAACATAAAAACTCCGCAAAAACTCAAATTACTTATAAATAAAATGATGAAAAATCCGACAAGAATGACGGCTGTCAAGGCCGTCATGAAACGAAAAATGAAAAGAAAATTTTAAAGAAAAGGACTGATCATTATGCTGACTCGCGCCAGAGCCCGCCTAATTGCACCATTACCATCTCCGGACTCGTCGCCCAGCTCCGCCTCGCCGCCGCCGGAACCCAGCCCCACTGTGAGTGCTGCAACACCGGCCTCGGCAGTTGCGTCGAGCTCGAGCGACGAGTACTTCTCTCCGCCAACGACGCCACCACCTGCTCGTCGACGGGGAGGACGCCGGCCGCCGGGGGGTTTGGGACTCCGAGGCCCACTGGCCTCTGATAGGGTCCCCGCTACCGGTGGAAGTGTGCAGCGCATGAGATGGACACAGTCTATTAATGAAAGTGTCATGCGCTCATACTTTGGGGCTACAGAGGGGGGAAGTAACCTGACTGCGTACCGTGGTCGGATGCTCTCTCTGTTTCAGGTGCTTGAGCCAGCTGTCAACGTTACGGCACAACGACTATCGGATCAGGTACGTGTCATCTTGCGTAACCATATGTTGGATGACACTGTGCTTGATCGCATTCGAACTGAGATGCAAAGGAGCCATGTCATTACTCCTCCATCGCAGACTGTGGATGTGGCACGGCCACAATCCATCCCAACATCCAGTCATGTGGATGAGGAAAGTGATGACATGGTTACTCATGTAAGTACCCAGTGCAGTGAGGAATTGAGGAGTGCTTTGGAGGGTGCAATTCGGGAGTATCGACTAATGCCGCTCGAGTTCAGACCACGCTTACCTCGTTTGCCCATGCATAACAAAAATAAGGCGTTGGTGTGTGCTCTGGATTCACAGTTATCGAATTATTTTGATAGCTGTGAAGACCTTGCTGATGCGCACTCGATTTTGTACTGTGCGGCTGTTGCAGCGTGTCGTGTAGCTCACGTCAAATTCCCTAATAATGACAGAGCTACGCGACCAGCTGTGCCAGTGTGGCAGTGCAGAATTGAGCGGCGCATTAGTGAGGCCAGAGTGCTCATCGGCAAATTAGTCTGCTTTAGGGAGGGCAATACTCGCCCAAGAGTGATGCGCTTTGTGAGACGGGCATTCTCGGGGACTGATATCAGTCCTCGAGACTATATGTCCCAGGTCACAGAGCGCATCGACTTCCTGAAGCAGAAAGTGTATGCATGGGCAAGCCGTATTCGTAGGTATAAGCGGCGAGTGGAACGATACACCCAGAATCGTACATTCCAAAGTAATGAAAGGTGGGTTTATAGGGATTGGGAGCGACCGGACCAAGGTGTGTCTGATAGGCCCCTGCCGGATGATGACGCCATGTGTTCGTTCTGGCGTAGCATCTGGTCGGTGCCTGTCAGTCACACTGAGGGTGATTGGACTCGGGATATCGAGCGAGCGTGCGAACCAATTCCAGAAATGGGGGCAATTACCATCAGCCCCCAAGATGTAGCTCGTGCGGTCCGTCCATTACCTAATTGGAAATCTCCTGGACCGGACGGGCTGCATAATTTCTGGATAAAATGGTTCAGAAGATCGCACGTTTGCTTGGCGTCCCGATTCCAGTCAGCCTTGGAATCTGGATCGCTGCCCCAGTTTCTAACGACAGGAATAACCCACCTGCTCCACAAATCAGGTAGTACTGCGGAACCCAAAAATTATAGACCGATCACATGCCTGCCGACGGTCTATAAGGTTCTTACATCCATTTTGAGAGCTAAAATTAACAAACATATTGACATTAATTCTATCATGTCCCCCTCTCAGAATGGATGTAGGATTGGATCCCGTGGTACTAAGGAGCTGCTCCTCATTGACATGGCTATCAGCCAACAGGTTCGTCGATCCCGGAAGGATCTGTCGACATGTTGGATAGATTACAAGAAGGCCTATGACTCGGTGCCACATACATGGCTCATGAGGGTGCTGGAGTTGTATAAAATTGATGCAACTCTACGCGCCTTCTTGATATCGTGTATGGGGCAATGGAGTACGGTCCTTCGCTATCCAGGATGTCGAAATATCCAGAGGAATAGCGAACCGATAAGGATTGAGCGTGGTATATTCCAGGGCGATAGTTTGAGTCCGCTTTGGTTCTGCTTAGCCTTGAATCCCCTAAGCACACTGCTGGAGGATTCAGGTCTAGGCTATCGGTTGAAGAGAGGAGGTCAGGTAATATCTCACCTGCTTTACATGGATGACCTGAAACTCTTTGCCCCCAACAATTTGCAACTGACGGAGCTACTGAAGGTAACAGAAACTTTCAGTAGCGCCATCAGGATGGAATTTGGTGTGGACAAATGTGCGGTCATGCATGTCAAGCGAGGGGAGATTATGGAGTCCGAGGGAGTTCAACTCTCGGAATCCATAAACCTTAGATCCCTTTCTTCAACGGAGACCTATAAGTATTTAGGTATGGCGGAAGCGTTAGGCATCAATACTGTTGACGTGAAGCAATCGTTGAAGGAGCGCTTCTTTGGCCGCCTGAAAAAAGTATTTAATAGTCTTTTGTCAGGCGGAAATAAGGTGCGCGCCTTCAACGGGTGGATCATGCCAGTATTGATGTATTCTTTCGGCATACTTAAATGGACTCAAACAGAACTCGACGCCCTGGATAGGAGGGTCCGTACATTGTTAACGGCATATCGGATGCATCACCCACGGTCATCGGTGATGAGACTGTATATTCCGCGGAAGTGTGGGGGTCGTGGCTTCTTAAATGCTAAGACTCTCCACAACCGCGAGATATGCAGTCTCAGGGAATTTTTCCTTGAAGCCGACGTGGGGATGCACCGAGATGTGGTGGCAGTGGATAAGGGCCTTACTCCGCTCTCCTTGGCTAAAGAGAACTGGCGCAAACCAGTAGTGCTGGAGACTAAAGATCGCGAGGAGGTATGGCAGAGTAAGGAGCTTCACGGACGCTTTTTCCGGGCCTTGCATGGACCCGATGTAGATTTCTTAGCGTCCGTATCCTGGCTTCGCTTCGGTGACCTATTTGGGGAAACCGAGGGTTTTGTCTGTGCAATTATGGACGAAGTTATCATGACGAATAACTACCGGAGATTTATTGTGAAGGATGGCACGGTTGACATTTGTCGGGGATGCCACCGGCCGGGGGAATCAATCCGCCACATTATCTCTGGGTGTTCTCGTCTAGCTAACGAAGAGTACTTGCATAGGCACAACCTTGTAGCCAGGATCATCCATCAGCAACTTGCTCTAAAATACCACCTTGTAGAATCGGAAGTACCGTACTATAAGTATGTGCCCGACCCAGTTCTCGAAAATAGCCATGTCACATTGTACTGGGACCGATCCATCATCACTGACAGGACTATTGTAGCCAATAAGCCTGATATAGTGGTGGTGGATCGCTTAGAGAAGCGCGCAATGATTGTTGACATAACAGTCCCACATGACGTGAACCTCGTGAAGGCCGAGAATGATAAGAAGATCAAGTATCTTGACTTGGCTCGCGAGGTTGTCGACATGTGGGATGTGGAGTCAGCGATTATTGTGCCGATAGTCGTCTCAGCCAATGGCTTAATTGCCACGAGCCTCGACCAACATCTTAGGAGGCTCTCGTTGGGTAGCTGGATCAAGGGCTTGATTCAGAGAGCGGTTCTCCTAGACACGGCGCGTATCGTTAGGAGATTCCTTTCTCAGGAGCCCTGACCACCGGTGGCTTGGACCCTGTTCCCGACGCCGGTGGGCTACTATATTTTATATTTTTAAATGTTTTTATATTTTTTAGTAATATTTAAAAATGTAATTTATATGTTTTATTAATGAATAAATGGAATAATAATAATAATAATAATATATGTTTATTCACAAAGATTACAGATAGTTACAATGCATATATCGATGGTAACAATGGGTAGAGATCTAAACCACTTAAACTATTTGTTGTGAAATCTGTACAAAAATTGAGAACCCTGCCTCTTAAACTAGGTATAAACCTGTATTTTAAGGGACAGTGAACGGCCACAAGATTCTTATACACTATTTCTGTTACAGCAATTAATGGATGTAGTCGGACTACCGCTTATAGGACCTGAGTAGTTTTCCTGTAATAGAGGTGGGTGTGTGGGTGTGTGTGGGGTTATGTGTGTGTGTAGTGAAAGGTGAGTAATGTGTGTGGGTGTATGTATGTAGTGGAGGATGACTGTGTGAGGGAGTGAGCGCGCATGTTTTTAAGTCTAGTATCGAAAAAGGGGGGTGCATTATAGGTTAGGTGATGTATGTAAGAAGAGACTCCGTGTAGGTATAGTCTTTGTCAAATAGCCACTCTGTTACTTTTGTTTTAACTTCATGTGAGTTTAGTTGGAGGATTTTTAATTCTTTGTTAATTTTATTGTAAATATGGGTGCCTAAAATATAGAATTGATGCGTTGCAAAGGCGGTTTTGTGTTGAGGTCCCGGGAGAAGTTGTACTCGCTTGTATAACTTAGGCGGTGGAAGCTTAGCATGAGTTTTTAGAGTCGAACAAAGAACGAAGATCTGACGTACCGTAAGGACTTTGCAATTAGAGTATAGCTCTGTTGTTGGGTATCTGTACGGTTTTCTAGTCATCACTTTGAGTATGGCTCTTTGCGCTCTTTCTACTCTTAAGATTTTAGTTTTAGCTGCTCCGCCCCATACTGTAATGCAATATCCAATGACAGATTGACACAGGGCATAATACACCATCTTCAGAGTGTCAGGTTTTGCTGACTCCCTCAGTGACTTAAAGACGTGTATAAGGCGCATTACTCTTGTGGTAAGGATGTCAATCTGTTTGTCCCATTTTAGTCTTTGATCAATCTGGACTCCGAGGTATTTTACATTGTCAGATCTACTTAGAGTTGGGCAATCACAGGGTGTTGCTGGGTTACAGCATGAGTGAGCTGTAATAGAGAAGGAGTTTGGCGGTAGAGAGCTTCGTCGGATCGCGAACGGGATAAACGTGGTTTTGGCCAAGTTCAGAGTCAGAAGGTTTGAGTTCAGCCATTTCATTATATTGGATAGGGCTTCTTCTGCAGTATTCTTGACCATATCCCAAGTAGGTCCGTAAGCAAGGATTGCGGTGTCGTCAGCGTACGCATAGATGTCACAATTTGGCAGCCTCATCCCACAAAGGTCGTTTACGTAGATTTGAAAGAGTATGGGTCCGAGTATACTTCCCTGTGGGATGCCATATGTTATTAGCGTTATAATATTATTATAGTAGGTATATATAAAAAACCATTTCAGTTTGTAAAGCTTTGATAAATCGAGGTAACAATTTACATTCCTATGCTTCGGAGATCACGATAAACTGTTGGTTCCTATTGTTGTATGATTTTTTACGTCTGTTGCCGTGTTTATACGGTTTATCTATTTTTTCAGATACTGAAAGTCTGAAAATTCGTTGGTTGGTGGTGGCAGAACCTAGTCATTCTATAAATTTAACAGTTACTTAATAGAAAATGAATCGGGTTTTCAGGCTAAAATAAACTTATTTTTAGAGATGTGTTTTGGAATTATGGTTTAATAATGTCCTATTACCAAATTGTGTAAAAATGCGAGTTAGAATAGTAGAGCTCTTTATTATGGAGCTAGCTAGGGGAAGTACTACAACCATGCTCATTTTGAAGGGTATGGGTGCCGGTGTAATTACAGGCACAAGACACATTTAACCTTTGTCTCTGGGATGGCAACACATTTGCAAGGCCTCTATTATTGCAGGCAGAAGCGACTAGTTAACACGAGGAGGGCCGTCGGCTTCTTTGCCATCAAATAAAAAGAAAGCAAAAACACTCACTGGTATCCAATATCCCACCATCCTCGGTCATCCATATGGAAGTCTTGCATGTGCCTCATGGCTGAACAGCACTTCTCCTTGTCATAGCACGCAGCTGGTATGTAGGAATGGTGGATGACCACGTACGGGACCGGGGTCTGCAGTGGGGTCGTCTTCTTTGGGGTCCTGGCCTGCCACTGCTCTCTCGACACGAATGGAAAGTTGTAGGTGTGCACCTCATTCTCTATCGACTCTATAGGAACAGAAATTGTTATTGTAAGGGATCACGAAGGAGATGAAGAGACAATTTGGGCTTCTACGAAAGTTTTAGTAGTAGTAGAGCTCTTTGTGAAGGAGCTCCTCCGGGGACGTACTGCCACCGCCACCGTACCTATTTCTGCCGCCAAGCAGCGTGGTTGTGTTAAGGTTTAAAGGGTATGGGTGCTGGTGTAATTAAAGACACATGAGACATTCCAACTTTGTATCTAGGATGGCAACGCATTAGCAAGGCTTCTGGCATTGCAGATGTCTATAGGTAGCGGTGACCACTTAACATTAGGTGGGCTGTCGGGTAGTTTGAGTAGTAGATGGAAGAAATAGAGGGAAGTCTTTGCCCGGCATTAAGTAGTTACTTCGGTTAGACGCTTGTTGAATAAATTCGATGACGAAAAAAAAAACAGTTTATTTAAACATAGTAATAGTTTTTTTAAACAACAACAGTTTTTTTTATTTGTTTCGTCAACTTCGATGACAGCTAGGGTAAGTAAAATTAACGATACCTATTGAAAACTGATACATACTTTTTTTATTCGTCAAATAGTCATGATTTATCAAAAAAAAAAAAAACACAAACAATTAAATAAAATGTATTCTCACCTGTTCTATGAATACTTGGCATGGCTACAACACTTGCGTACACGCAACTCAGTACAAACGTAACATAGGGCACCATCATCAGCTTATGTACGGTACACTACACCATCAACCCGCGGTGCGCACTGAAACAAAATACTCTAGGTTAAAACTCATCGCCTTATCACTGTTTATATACTTTAGTACATAGCGTTATGTTGATCATAGGTTGTTATTTATTTATCTACAACGCTTCCTTATCTAAAGCATGTCACATTTATATATGTTGTGTTGAAGGGAATGTAGGTTTGTTTGTATGTACTAGAAGTAGTCCGGTAAAAAAAGAAGAGGTTAACAGAAAGTATGATAATATTTAACAGCCAATGCCAGATTTGATTTTTATGTGATAGGGGGGCGAGCCTTTTGCCATTAAGCTTGCACAAATCCTAACTCCGAGCTGCTGAGAATTTCATAGAAAAACCCAATAACAGTTTGCTTGTCATTTGTCTTTGCTTTTTTAGCTACATTTTATTTGTTTTATTCAAATAAATACATACAGTTAGGGATTGCAAAATCCGGAGTTTTTTCAAATCCGGATTTCTGATTTCTCGTCCGATTAAAATCCGGATTATCCGGAGTTTTCGAAGTTTTTGGTGTTTTAAGTTATTTTGTTAAAATTTATATGAAATAGTATAAATTAATTGAAATCTGCATCAATTGGCTCAATTCACAGCTCGACAGAATAAAATCAACTAAAATATTCAATAAATTTTGGGTATCAGTAATTTTTCTCGTTATAAATTTACATAATCATTACATAACATAAACTGTACTTAAACATTGATACTCCAGCACTCCAGTGGGGAGGAGCTGGAAAAGCATAAAAGTACTCGTTTTTTTCGTCTAAATAAAATATGTTTAGATTAAAATTTCATGATGAGATTTGATCATTATGATTGACCCTATCGATTAGTGCCATAAAAGTACAGGATGCTATTTTTTCGGAGTTTAGTCGGTTCGATTCCCGGGAGTGGCAAGTGTATTTCCAATATTATATAAATGCAGTTTTGTTTCTTTTTAAAAATAAAGAAATGTTTCCTTTCAGTAAAATTTGCTAACTTAAGTATTAAGAGTACTTTCCCTCCAGGTAGCATTATAAAATTTCACCCTGGATATGAGGAGCGGAGCATTAACCAAAGACGTAACTTATGGCGGGTGAAATAAGCAACGCGTACGAAGTCGCATGCAGTTCGCTATAACTTAGAATAGCATACCATAATATGAAGTACTTTTAAGTTTATTTTGTCTTGTAACAATGGACCAATATTTTTTAATTTAATTTATTTATTTTTTATTCTTATTTTCGCATTAAAGTAGGTAATATCGATATACCGATTAATTACAATCAAAATAATTATTATAATCAAAATTAATTACAAATATTATGCGTTATAATCAGTTTTTACTGAAATCCGAAAAAAGCGGATTTGGGTCCGAAAATCCGGATTTAAAAAAGGCAAGAAAA
The DNA here is from genome assembly GCA_932526535.1 of Caradrina clavipalpis. Taxonomy (NCBI): domain Eukaryota; kingdom Metazoa; phylum Arthropoda; class Insecta; order Lepidoptera; family Noctuidae; genus Caradrina; species Caradrina clavipalpis. The sequence continues at coordinate 5,871,976 of OW052106.1, read as the reverse complement.
TCCGGATTTTTCAGTTGTTTTCGAATTTCGAAGAATCCGGATTGCAATCCCTACATACAGTATAATATAGATTTTATCAGAAAATAAACCAATGTAATTCGCTTTCAAGCAAAACTAAGATTTTTAAATGGTAGTAGAATACTGTGTAGTAAATAATAATAACAAGGCAAAGATTAAATCCAATTTATTTAAACACAGTCTTCAAGCCCAAATTACAGTGGTCTATTAGACAAACAAAGCCGCGTGGCGAGATAGTAATTAATATTAATTTGCAGTACCTACGCATGCGCATAGACGTCGTGACTCCGTGTCATACATACGTCACTGTGACGGGGGAATAATTATTATATATCTACGTAATTATCTATCATCAAGCTGAAGTTTACAAGTTATTAGTAACAAAACATCACGCCTGTATACCCCGAAGGGTTAGGCAGAGGTGTACCAATGTACACACACAGTTCGCCGGTATGTTTAAGGTCCCATGTAATAGGAGGCGAGCCTATTGCCATTAATCGGGCACAAATCCTAACTCCGAGCTGCTACTGAGAATTTCTGGAGAGAGAGTTTTTGAGATTTTTTTCTACTGAGAACCCAATAACACTTTTTGCTCGAGCTGGGAATCGGACCCAAGACCTCTAGCGTAGCAGTCGCGCTAAGGACCACTAAGCTAGGCAGTTAAGTTATTAGTAGAGGTGAGGTCTAATAATTCCATTTTGTCTTGTCATAAGTTCAAAGAAGGACAAGTTGTGCCTAGACACTTTGTTTTTTATTTATAAGTTCGTAATAAGATTAGCCCCCTTTTGGGCCTAATAAAGAAATACCTAAACAGGTACCTACTTATCACTTCGTTGTCTATCTTATTGTCACAGACGATTTTATCTGAAACTATTTTGACTTATTGAATATACCTACATATAAATAATAATAAACCAATATAAAAGTCAATGACCTAATTAGTAATAATAACATAAAAAGATGAAATTTTGTATTAATTTTATTTATTGCATCTGAATACCAGTGTTTTATTTAGGTGGAGCGACTGCCTATTTGACCTCCACAACCCAGTTACTGGGCAACACGATACCTTTTGCTTAGACTGGTTGTCAGACTTCTTGGCTTCTGACTATCCGTAACGACTGTCAAAGATCTACGAATGACAGCTGATACCAACGGCTTTACGTGCTTTCCGAGACACGGGGGTCTCACACCACCAACTTCTAAACTCCGGGCTACTACTAAAAAAATCCTAATGGAAAAATCTTTTTGCCGTAACCTTGGGGAATCGAACCCACCCCATGCTCATCAGTCGCGCTTGCTGCTACAAGATCTACGGGGCAGTCCTGGCGGGGATATCTTGTTAGCTCGCTGATTAACGAATAAAATATTGTAGTTATTTATTTCTTAAAACATACTGGAGGCAGTGAGGTTAACCACTCAAAAATTCGAAATAGGTACAACCGAGTTACTAGGTATCAATATTGTTTTGTTAGGTATAGTTGTAACATGTAGATATCAAAGCCTCTTCTACGATTGTCATTTACCAGTGGGATAATTAGATCAATATGTTATTGTTGATACTGAAGCCACGTGCCAGGAAGCTTTGACGTAGATATGTAGTCACGTACGCCTATGTAGGTATACTATATACACGTACCTAGTGTACCTACCTATGTGGTTTCGAAACGTGAACCTACCTTAAATATGATTAATTTTATTATACAACAATTAATTGATTCATTCATATTTTGTTTTTGGTTTTCATTCATATTTTTGGTGTTAGTAGCCAACTGTAAAAATATAGTAGGTGAACACTTCAGTAAATTCTAACGATTTTCCCCAATGATTATAAAGTAAGTAGGAAGGTACTAATGTACATATAATCATCATCAAATTAGCCGATCGAAGCCCTCTGCTAAACATAGGAAATGAGCGCTTCTGATTTAAAATTAATCAATGTTACATTTTTAAAATAATTAGGAACTTTAAAAAATACTAAAACATTACTTGGTATATTTTTTAACTAAATATACAACACTTAAATCCTTCCTACTAATATTATAAATGCGAAAGTTTGCGAGAATAGACGGATAAATGGACGGATGTTTGTTACTCTTTCACGCTTAAACGGCTAAACAGATCTGGATAAAAATTGACACTGAGATAGATTGTAGTCTAGAATAACATATACGAGGCTTTTATCCCGGAAAAATGTACGAGTCCCTTGGGATAAAGTATCAGAACTGACGCGGACGAAGTCGCGGGTAAAAGCTATAGCAGTATTCATAATAATTAGGTACTTAAAAAATACTCAAACCTAAAAACTAATTAGTACATTTTCAACCAAATATAAAACACTAAAATTAAGATACAAAAACAATGGCATCGACTCACCTTTACCAATTAAATCGTAACACAGGTGACCAATTAGGTACGAATCACTTTTGACCACAAATTATCCTTAACGTATTAAAACTAGTATTTTTAATGACACACACGTGCACGGCACAACGTTAGATCGTTGTATAAAATGTATAATTCACCCTACACTGTTTTATATAGCGATTTACTTGCGCGGACGCAGAGGTAAATCCCCTAAGGCCTCGTTGAGAAACAGCGGCCAAGTTCACCGTGTGGTTCCGCTTCTTTTGGTAAAAAGTATATTTTAGGAATAGGATGTTTATTTTTATGATTACTTACTTGAGTTTTTGTCTATAGTAATATTATAAAGAGGAAAGTTTTTTTTGTTTGTTTGTAGCAAATAGGCTTTGAAACTACTGGACCGATTTTAAACCATTTTTTTTACAAACTTCAAAAAATGGAGGAGATTTTTAATTCTTCGGGATATATATTTTTTTTACCAATTGATCCCTTCTTTTAGGATGGGAAATTATCAAATTACTTCTTCCGCTCTGGGAGCGGAAGGGAGTGTCAGCCTCTTACTGACAAAAACCCATCCGTGTTTCTCTTAATGCATTTTGCGTTCCAGGGCCACGGTAACTCTTTCGAACTAACTCCACCAATAGATAGCTACAATATTCCTAAGTAACATAGGCTATATAACATCACGCTACGACGCACGGGAGCGGAGCAGTGACCCAAGAAGTAACTAAACGTGGGTGAAATAAGCCACGCGGATAAAGTCGAAGGCAGTTGGCTAGTTTTGCATAATTTGGGCTAGAACAAATAGTTTGAGTTATGATGAGATCTGGTTAGAAGCGCTGTCTTTAAGTAAATTGCCGCCTTGTTTAGTTTTCAATGCATACGTATGTACTCACATAATTTAGCACATCATTAGGATAAATTACTATAGTTTGTGTTTATTATCTTTAGTTGTTTTCTTTGTTGGAACGTTTTTAGCATTTTGCTGATTTGGGCTAGTTCTACTAAGTGCTACGGTATGAATTAATTTAAGTCTTAATTGTTGTATGTTAAAACCCTTGCTGAAATTGTAAGTTTCAAAACCTCTGAAACACCAAAAAACTAAAATTGAAACGTCAACCCAAAAAGTAACCGTAGGAGCAATTTCTTAAGTCATATTTTTGACAGTACTAGCGAAAAGTTTGAAAATTAAATGTTTGATAACGCTCGTACTAGTATCAGGGGGTAGGGTATTTCCCATTAATAAGCGAAGGTCATCAAAACTACGTTATTCAAATAGTTCTGTTAATATAAATTCCAGGGCAAGCAGGGCAAGATTGTGGGAAGACCTTGGTTCAGCAGTGGGACAGTATAGCATCATCATCTTTTTTTTTTTTTTTGGGACAAGCCCGCCACACTGTTCCCAAACCACTGCAACTTCTGTAAGCCAGAATCAACAGTGGCGACCACAAGAAAAGCGCCGAGGCAATGAAGCTCGACGAGTCCCAGAGAAGCGATTCAACTGTCTTGGATCCCGCAACGAAATTAATCAGAAAAGATTAGCGGAGGAGTAAGAAAAATATAATTTCCACTTCCCTCCAAACAAGCAGGAGACAGAACAGAATTAGGCCAATAGGCACAAAGGGATTATTTACAACTGGGAGAAGCCCAGATTGCCAAGCACCACGGATTGCAATTATCATTAACTTAATGGGTCCTAATGTGAACTGTTACATTTGATTCCAGTAATAGGTATGGCAAAAACGCTTGAACGCACGGAAATTAGTTCTAGTTTCTACAAGGTCCGCGTAATAAACAACACCGGATATAGCCTGTACACTATCTAACATAATATTTCGCTCATTCTGCCAAAGAATACACTCCCATAAGATGTGATGAGCAGATTGTTCATATTCACAGTTAGATGTAGAACATTGACACAAAGGAGAGGCAACAAGCTTAAAAGAAAATAATTTACTCTTAAAGTTGCCATGACCTGTGAGAAATTGGGCAACACAGTGGTCCACCTCCAGCCATGTTCTGGCCAGCCGTTCGCGAACTGAAGGAAAGAACTGATGGAGGTGCCGGCCCTTGATGGAATTATCCCACCTACATTGCCATTCAGATAAAAGTGTTCTGTGATTGATCCCCGGCTCGTGAGTTGTTTCTAGTTGTGTGCTATTGTGCTAAGTGCTGGTATCGTAAGTTTGTATACGTGTTTAATCCCATAATTACTGGTAATTAGTTAATTTCGTCAGCTATCGGTGAGTACATTTATTTTCTTAGTGTGAGGGTATCGCGAAAAGTTAATCGTCCGCTACTTTTTTGTGTTTTTTATTTAATTTTTTCTTCACTTTAATAAGTTTGTCGTCGCTTAATAATGATAACTAATAATGATGACCCTCCCGATCGTGGAGGGGAAATATTTCGGAGAAATATGAAAACCCCCAGGTCGCCGCCCGCGCCGACCTCCGCTAATAGTAAACGCTTGTTCAGCGACATGTCTCCGACATACGTTTCGCCTGAGGATAGATCCAAACGGCTACAAACATCGGATTCATTTGAAAAGTCCTCGCCGATTGTAAATATTAGTATTGCGAGTAATTCCGTAAATAATAACAATACCGATTACTGTGACTTAGTTTCCGAGGCTTCGTCGTACTTGTCGAGAATTAACGACCTCGTCAATGACCAAGGGTCCCGCATTAACGTGGCAAATAAAACCGCTATCATGGATATGACTCAGCGAGTCACGGCAATTGTTTCGATGTTAGCATTGAAATCTTCGTGCAACGAAACTAAGTTAGCCAATACGGAACGCGAATTAGATAAAATTAAATTGAATCCCGGTGTCATTGTAGCCAATAATGAACCCAAAAAAATTTCTTACGCGGATTCGTTAAAACTTCGCTTGCCTAAAGTGGCTCCGCCGATGGAGTCCCGCGCTCCGCTGCCGTGTGTCGTCGCGTACCCCACCGCCGAGCGGTCGGCCGAATACGCGTCCTCCTCGGCAACTAAACAAGCCCTTATGAAGGCAATTAATCCTAGTGACGACGGCTTTCAAATTGTAGGCGTTAAAAAAACCGCAAAGTCTGGCGTTGTACTGCGTGTCGCTAACGAGACACAATTAAAAAAGTTAGAATCGGTCGACGCCATAAAGTCCGCTGGACTGCGTTTAGAAAAACCTAAAGGCCGTAGGCCCCGCATTCTAGTAAAAGACATCCCATCTTCAATGGAAGATAGCGCTTTTTTGGTTGCGTTATATCGGCAAAATATTAAAGATGAACTACCTATCAAAGAGGATGAATTTATAAAATCAACAAAAATCATCCGTAAGCGTTCCACTGACAACGGTCGGAGATGGATAGGCATTGAAATTGACTCTGTGATACGGAAACATCTAGTATCAACCAAAGATAAATTATTCATTGATTGGGCCACATGCCGTTTTATTGATGATCTTGAGGTAGTTCGGTGCTTATTCTGCCAACATTTCGGTCACGTGAAGAAACACTGCACTGGCAAAAAACCTGCCTGTGCTAACTGCTCGGAGGCACATGAATCAAAGGATTGCCCCCATAAGGACAACTTAGATTACACGCCGACTTGCGTGGCGTGTAAACGTTTTAAAAAACCTTTTGACCATCGTTGCGGGTCTGAAGACTGTTCCACCTATAAACTAAAACTTGAGCAACTTATTCTGAATACTAATTACTAATTAAGATGGATAGTTTAAAAATAGGACAATTAAATCTTCACAACGATAGAGTGGCGACTTCTGAGTTAGATAGACTAATCATCGAGTACAATTTAGATATAGTACTTGTTCAAGAACAATATCAAAACGCGCGCTTACGTCACAAGGTAGTACAGCTGGATTGCAAAGCACGAGCCGGTATTTACGTAGCGCGTTCTGCTAACTTTACTGTAACTTCTTTGCGTAACCTCATGACGCCTCACTGTGCCGTTGCGGAGGTCTCATCGGCTTCCTATAAAGTTTACGTTGTGAGCTGTTACTTTCAATATTCTGACCCTGTTGGTCCTCATATACACAACCTCCGTCACGTCTTGCGGTCGCTTGCGGGCTGCAAAGTTATCGTTGGCGCGGACGTAAACGCGTCATCGTCCCTGTGGTATGGCAAGGTTCGGTGGACGGATTCCGAACGGCGACGCGCTGTTGAAGATTTTATTGCTGAAATGAACCTATCAATCCATAACACCCCTGACGCACCACCTACTTTTTGCAGCCAAATGGGCGAATCTAGTATTGACGTCACACTTTCTAGTGTAGACGTTCGCTTAGTTAGGTGGCGTGTCCTACCGGACGCATCTTGTAGTGATCATCGCCTGATCGTGTACGAATTTGTTCCTATGTTTACTCAAGGTTCGTCCCATATTACGGGTAGTTTTAGATATAAATGTAAAGGCGCGAACTGGGAATTTTTTAGCTCGCTTTTTGCTTGTCACGCCAAAGACTTCACTCACGACGGGCTGTCAGCTGAAGAAAGTGCTGAGATTATGTCAGAAACTTTTATATACTGTGCTGACATCGCCATTGGTCGCGCATCTATGACCAATATTCGTAGATGTGATTGGTGGAGTGAATATTTAGTTGAACAGCGTAAAAGTTACCGCAGAGCGCGTAGACAGTTTAATAAGCTTAAAAAGCGTAAGGTTACCGGAGACCTGCTTACTCTTGCCTCAAATACGTTTAGAGTTGCCAGATCGCGCTACAGAGCAGCAGTCGAAAAATCTAAGGGCAATTTAATGCGTAAAATTGTAGAAAAATTAGATAAAGAAGGTCCATGGTCTCCCTTGTATCACGAGTTTAAGGCTAATAGATTGGTCGATCTAGCATATATCGAAAACATAAAAGTAAATAATAAACATACTACCGGTATCGAAGAAACAACGGAAGTACTTCTCAATACTCTTATACCCGATGATTCAGCGGTAAACGACAGCGATTACCACCAGCAGATCAGGGCGTGGGCTGCTGTGCCACCTGAATCACCAGCGTCAGATTTACCATCCACTGACGAGTTCTTAAATGTGGTGAAGAGGCTACCACTCAATAAGTCATCGGGTGAAGATAAAATATCTAATAAAATGATTATAGAGGCGTGTAAAACCGCGAGTGACGCAATTTTAACAGTGTATAACCGATGCATTGCGGACGGCGTTTTTCCTGAAATTTGGCGACGTGGCTTTATACGAATAATTCCAAAGAGCGGCGACAAGCCCCCGGACGATCCAAAGTCGTATCGACCCATAACCCTACTACCATCTTTGGGGAAACTGCTTGAGCGCCTTATCGTTCCACGCTTGCTGCCAGACGGGCCGAAATTTCACAGCAATCAATTCGGTTTCACAATAGGTAAATCTACCGTCGACGCGGTACTTTCTGTAAGGGAAACTGTTACCTCATCCGAACATAAATATGTACTTGGGATCTTCCTCGATATTTCTGGGGCTTTTGATAACGCATGGTGGCCTATGCTACTACTTAAAATAAAAACCCGTGGTTGCTATAAAAACATCTATTCTCTTGTTTCCTCTTACTTTCTCAATGGCTCCGCGAAGCTCAAACTAGGACACTATTCCGCATCGAAGTGTGGGATGGGACCATGGGATGTCCTCAAGGTTCGGTTCTCGGTCCTTATCTATGGAATTTAGGTTTTGACGATTTTCTTGCAATTCCGCTACCATGCGGCTGTTCTTTAACCGGTTACGCGGACGACGGCCTTCTGCTCATTCAGTCGAGTACTCGGGCTGGACTTGAGAATTTAGCTGACACATGCCTACGTTTAATATCACAGTGGGGCGATCGGAACCGTTTAACCTTTGCACCGCAAAAAACGTATCAACTTATGTTAAAAGGTGATCTTAAATCTTGGCCTAGTATTAAATTTAATAACGTTCCCGTCAAACGAAAACAATCCGTATGCTACCTTGGTATGGTCTTAGAAAAGAACTTTTCTTTTATTGACCACATTAACATAGTCGGAGAAAAAGCTAAAAAGAATTTTTATGCCCTAACGAGAATTTCTAAAGCTACTTGGGGTCTGTCTTTCTTAACTCTGAAAACTATTTATGCAGCTACCTACCTAGGTTGTATGTGCTACGGTGCACCTGTTTGGGCCGATAGGGCCACCATAGGGGCGGTACGACGTAAATTGCTTCAAAGCCAACGGTTAGCTTTAATATTTTTATGCAAAGCGTATAGGACCGTTAGTACTGAAGCACTACCAGTACTTGCAGGTGTACTTCCAGTCGATCTCGAGGTGCAGCGACGTGCTGCAATGTACTATTCCGCGCGAGAGACCATGGACGCAAACTTTCTAACTCAACGTGACCGTGCTAAGATCTCTAGATTATTTAAACCGCAGACTGATGTCTGGGAGGAGCATCATCATCTGCCTAGCCTTTTCCCAACTATGTTGGGGTCGGCTTCCAGTCGAACCGGATGCAGCTGAATATCAGTATTTTACATGGAGCGACTGCCTATCAGACCTCCACAACCCAGTAATGGGTAATACCTACGATATTCTTGGTATAGTACGATTCAAACTTAATGGCGGCTCGGAAGTTAGCTGCGAGTGTAGGTTCGCGCAGATTTATTCCAGTTAACAATAACTTAGGCTCCATTTAATTATTTCTATAGCAGAAATATATATCTAGAAATCATTAAAAGGAAGCAAAATTAGTATTAACTGGAAAAAACTTGCGTTAACCTGCACTCGCAGCTAGCTTCCGAGCCGAAATTAGAAAAGAACAGAATAGACTATTTATTAATCTTCATACATACATAAACGCACGCCTTTTTCCCATGAGGGTAGGCAGAAACCATAGAACGCCACCTGCTACGATCATTACATACCTACTTCTTTCGCCTCATCCACGTTCATACATTTGCGTTCAATATATATGAACATACATTAATCTCTAATTACAAATTTATCTTAATATACCTAAGTACAAAATTTTAGCAATGAATACAGATTTTTAAAAGATTGAGGAGTGAATGATAGCGTCAAGATAGTCACTTTTATCGTTTTTATAATATTAGTAGGGTTGTGCTACCTACCTAAATTTACCACTATAATAAACTAGTATAAACTGTGTCAAACTCGTCAGCATCATCCACACACAATTCATTGTTTTAGGTGCAATCTGTAAAAAAACTGTAATTTGGTGATCTGTAATTTTATTTTCGTTAAACAAAACGAATAAAATTGAATTAAAAACAGGGAAAAACAAAAGATTTGGAATTAGTATAATAAGTTATTAGTTGGAACTGCCCCGTTGGTCTCGTGGTCGCAAGTGCGACTGCTGTGTAAGGGGTCCCGGGTTCGATTCCCAGGTCGAGCAAAAAGTGTTATTGGGTTTTCGCAGAATGTACCAGGATTCCCAACATCACTGTGACCATCTCATTGTAAATACCTACATTCTAAGCAAATAAATATTCTATTCTATTCTATTCTATGAAATTCTCAGTAGCAGCTCGGAGTTCGGATTTGTGCCCGGTTAATGGCAATAGGCTCGCCCCCTATTACATGGGACCTAAATATGCCGGCGAACTGTGGGTGTACATTGGTACACCTCTGCCTAACCCTTCCGGGAATACAGTCGTGATGGTATGCTGTTGTAAAAATAACGATTACAAAGAGCTATGTCTGAAGCTCGTAAAAAAATTAAGGACATTTACATCATCATACATCAAATAAGTATTTGTTTTACGGATCTCTAAAAAGCTGTTAAACCAACAAATCAATTTCGGATGTAATAATTATTATGTAGGTGTGTACTTGTAGTACAAACTGGTTTCGTAACATAAATCAATAAACACGGTGCGGACCATTAAAAAAAATTTATTGATATAGGTATTATTCTTGCGAGTGGATTTTGAACGCTTCTTCGATTTTATTGGTTGTCCAATCGCATGTCTAGTTTGATAGTTATGAAGCCTTAGTCCTGCAATAAGGTATATGGTAATGTGAGTGTGTGTAAAGCGACATAACAGTTGTTCAGTACACAATAACAGTACAATAATAGAGTGCATACATAAACTCACGCGTTTTTCCCATGGGGGTAGGCAGAAACCACAGAACGCCACCTGCTACGATCCTTACATACTCCTTTCGCCTCGTCCACGTTCATACATCAATAATCAATAAGAGAGTGTTATTCTGTAAAACAAATTATCTCGATGAATTTATGTAAAGGCTTGAGGTAAACTGTCAATGCCTAGTTTAGTATCATAGTAGGATGACAGTTTACAAGCTCACTTTACCTAAATTTACCGAAAGAGGTTTTTACAAAATAGACCGGTTGGCCACACACGTGCGATATTACTACAAGAGCCATATTGAGATATCTATCCGTAAAACAATTTCTATTAATCTTGCGCGACCCTATACACATAGGGGGCGTACGTAACTTGGAATATTATCTCCCCTATGATAACACATGTGTGGTGAGGGCCTTTATTCTCGACTGTTGTGACTAACGCAGTACCTCAAGGCACTACCCAAGATGACATGCTTTTTGCTTGACCTTAGTTGCTTACACTTACGAGCTTTTAATAACCTAACTGCCTCGTTGGCATAATAGTCTTAAGCGCTAGCTTTGCTACGCAAGAGGTCTTGGGTTCGATTCCCAGGTCGAGCAAAAAGTGTTATTGGGTTTTTCTATGAAATTCTCAGTAGCAACTCGGAGTTTGGATTTGTGCCCGATTATTGGCAAAAGGCTCGCCCCCTATTACATGGGACCTAAAAACATACCGGCGAGCTGTGGGTGTACATTGATAGACCTCTGCCTAACCCTTCGGGGAATACAGGCGTGGTGGTATGTATACCCAACTCTAATACCGGTATAAAAAACAGGATCAAAAGATAAGAAAAAAGCTCAATAGTGTTATCAAACCGGATTTCGAGGGAGTTTTTTGCAATTGATCTGTATAATTAATTCAAGATTAAGTAATATACGTCATGTGCTCATTGTAGATTACATACAATTGATTCGTTAATAGGTAATGTCCTGGACGATAAGACGGAAAGTACTTTATTACTAAGGAATTACATTTTCCGGAAAATGCGTAGACTCGTAGAGGTTTAAAAAACTTCCAATGAGTAAATACCACATATACTCGTAGTAGCTTATGTTAGCCGTAAGAGGCACTTGCAATTTTTACTAGTTGGATTTGAAGGCTACCTAATTACCGTAATTAAAAACATTTAAAATGTAAAAAATTTGGAATGTTGAATTTGAAATTAGAACGCAAAATTTCTAAAAAATTTGAAAATTGAACCTCAGGTCAGTGTTACAACCTCATCTACTTATATAGCATTTTGGAATTTTCGAAATTTAAAAGATCATTAATAGATAGATTTAATGATTATTAGTATTTCGTTTAAATGGAACCTTTTATTTATAAAAAAATATCCTATTAAATACAATTTCAGTGTTCCAGTATTTTTCGTTTTATATTCTACACTATAGCTTCTGCTGACGACTTCAGCATGGTATCTTTGACCCGCTTTAGGCCGTCTTCGGTTACTGTTTCGCTCGCGAGTGGCGTAGCGTGATGGTATAATAATGGCCTATACTATTTCTCATGAATCTGGCTAACGTTGCAGGAAGTATTATTCTAAGCCGACTGGTAGTATCAGAGACTAGTGCGTTCAAACAAACAAAAAACTACTTTAGTTACTTTCGAATTTTATTAATATCATTGCACCTTGAAGCCGAATGCATTTTATCAGATAAGTAGGTAAATAAATATTATTCAACATTGAAGTTACCTAAGCGATGCAATCTGAGATAACATTTAATTCATGAATATGTAATTATGATAAGAAAAGTATTACTTGATTTTGTTAGATATGGTGATTCCCTGAGACTCAGTGCCACAAGTACATCTTGAAGCTTCTATCGGATAAGCTTATAACGATAATATTACCTACCTAACAATGGCTATTCGAAATTATGGTAAACTTATCTTTCTGAGATTAATTGTGACATAACTGCGATTTTCTTGTGAGCACCAAGACAGTTTTTTCATTTCTTAAAAAAAAAATACCCCACACTAGGAATCGAAAATGAAATGAGATGTTGAATCGTTTCTCCGGGACTCGTCGAGCTTCATTGTCTCGGCGCTTTTCTGGCGGTCTCCACTGTTGATTCTGGCTTTCAGGCGTTGCAGTGGTTGGGAAAAGAGTGGTGACCTTGTCCTATAAAAAAGGAGTTTTTATAGAATAGCCGGTTCATTGAGCATTGTTCGGGGGTTTCTTATAAGCCCTGCATACACAAATTCCCTTTTATACTTACACCATTTTGAGTTTTACGTACCTAAAAGCTTAGATTAGGGATTCGATTGAGTGACAACAATAAACTAGGTAACCGGACCGGTACTCGGTAATTTAGTTAATGCCATTGGCTATACCCACCTATGCTCCATTTACACTCCATTAGACAAAAAGCGTTCAAATAACGATACTGCTAAGGTTATAATGCTAAATTAACTGCTTATTAGTGATATTGCTGAAATAACTGCTTATTAGTAATATCGAAACAGTTATAACATGCTGACATGCTATAACGCTATTTTGTCAAACGTTATTGAATACAGAATAGTTTAGATTTATTTTCTTGCTAGGCACGTGGCCTAAAATGATTGACCGGAAACGTTCATTAGTCTTTAGAGTTAATGATGATGATGTCAATGTAATGCATTTCATCAACGTCACGTCATCACGTCTAATATTTCCATGAGGCGGCACGTGACAGAATAGTCATTGCTGATCTATTTCTGCTTTGGGGCTTAACATTTGTATTATGTTTGTACTTTATTTAAAAATGAATTCATTTTAATTTTAGATACTCGGTGTATTTAGATACCTATAAATACATTAGGTAGGTACCTAACAAAGGTTATGTCTAGGCACGTGTTTGAGATTCAAAGAATACAAACAGAATGAAAACCCTAAGTTCGAGTCAAACTGTTGCACTCAAGGTTCTGTCATCCATACAAATGTCGCTTATAGGTTCCGTACCACAATGGTAATATTGGTTACTATAAAATAAGTATGCTCTGTGATGTGGCTAAAATAATTGTTGTTGAGGTTTCATTTTTTTAATTATCTGCCATAAAAGTTACACTAGTTTTAGGTACATATTATGAAAATTTCAAGCAGCTAGCTAAGTATCTGTCATTATTCTTAAGTATTGCAGATAGAGAGACATTTATGTACAGAAAAATGGTTAGATAAATTCGTAGCCTCTACAGCTATGCGGGAAGAAAAAAACACTTTTTGTTAGATAGATACTATAAATAATAATTATCTATGCATCAGCCGTTTTGTGGTTAACCGCAAACTTGTCCAATTAGATAAAAAAAAATTACGTGTATTTTGAAAGATTTTTAATAAAACGTTAAACAAATTGTAACAATAGATTGTTAAGATAATATTTACAATTTATCAAAACTATACATTACCAAACATATCACCATAACTTACAAACTATTCTTTTTTACTTATTTTATTTTTATATCTAAGGTTTTTTGTTCAGCGTGCCATTTTCAAAGGTCATCTTTGAGGACAGAGGTCAATTATAAATCTTGATTTAAACCAAGATTTAAGGCAAGATCACAGTTAAGCAGTCAATCCAGATCCAAAGCCGAGCATCGTTATTAAATACAATCAAACTATAGTCTTTTCAAAAATACTAAAGACAAAATATTGATGTTTTAAAGATTTAACTTGTAACCAAAAGAGTTAAATTATAAATGTGGATAGAAGAAGAAGAGGCCACAGAAAAGATGGATGGATTGTGTGAAGAATGATAATGAAAGAAAGGAGTCAGTAATATCATGAAGGTTGAGAGGATTGAATAGAAGAAGGAAACGTGTTGCACCGACCCCAAGTAAGATGGGATAAGGGCAGGGAGATAATGATAAAAGATTAAACTTCTAAACAGATTAAAAAACAATGACTTGAAGCTTAAATACGATAATAAACCGGATCAACAGACGTTACAATTCGTGATTTTAAATTTGGTAGGTATCTTTTGTTTACATTTTATCTTTATTTCTTTGAATAGACTATACAGTAGACGTCATCATGGCCGTCGCGCACTATAACAACTGAATACCAACTCGATTTAAAGTGAGCATGGTAATGTGAGTTATATTGGCAAAAAAAAATACCGAGAAATATAATTACTCATGAATTGAAGTAACTGTTACAATGAGACTAGTACTGTATCAGCTATTTAATACATTTCAATCGTGTTGCAGAAAACAGCTGTTTCTTTATAATATTTCATAGTTGGTCCCATATTAATAGTAGTCCTCTCATCCCACTTAACATAGCCAGTGAAATAAAAGTCAGCCTGACACATCGCGTCACATTTTGCTCGGACAAGTTGGTACCAATGTCGTTGTAGTGTGCGATAGCATAATAGCTTAGCTTAGCTCAGCTCAAGTAAGCGTAGCTTAGCACAACTTAGCATCGTAAAATCATTGAGACACAGCAGTAGGTACTACAGGGGTCGGCAAACGTTTGGGGAATTCAGCTTTTCCAGGTGCGTAGTTGTCCCAGGTTGAGAACTCCGCGGTCAGAGCTCCTCCAGGGCACTCGGTCGCGCTGACCTGGTTGTGTCCTATCAGCTTGTAGTCAGGACTGATCTTGCCAAGTTTTACTCCCTCCGCAATGAGAGCTTTCGTAGTTTCCAGCTGTTCTGGTGTAGGGGTTTCCACTGGAAGTAAATTATATATTTACAATGCATTCTAAAGTCTCGGTAAGAATTGGTGGTTTCGTTTGTCTGATGATAAGGTTAGGAGTTAGTAAATTGAGAATAGGTAACACTTTGAAAGAACTCGTTCTTTAGAATCACAAAAAATTGTACATTTACATATTGTTCTATCAAAAACATTCCTTTGTATAATGAGAAGTTTATAATTGGATTAGTAAGTTAACTAACATTTTAAAACAAAAGGTCTGACTGACAATTTCACTGACTAAACACGAAATCTCGAAGACTCCGTGACTAGGCAGTTTTTCAGACAGGTCTTAACTGATGAGTTAAGAATGGATTTGCATTGACGATTTAGACGAAGTCCGCGGGCAAAATGTTTTCTAAATTGTTTCGAGTGCATTGACTTTATATTCTCTTTATCTGGTAGATAATAATTAATAAATCCATCATTATTATTTAGTAGATAATATTATCCATTGAAGAGTTAAGAGGCAATGAACCTTACCTCGCCAATCGCCAATGAGACAGATGCCGATGCTGAATCTGTTGGCGACGGTGGCGTGGATCCCCTCGGTGTCCCAACCGCGACCCTCGTAGGCACCGCCCTCGCTACCAACGCAGAAACTAAGGACAAAGAGAAGTTGTTTGTTAATTAATATAATAATTATATAGTAAGTTAAGTACCTCCATTTGGCTTGCGAGGTTGTCGACATGTGGGATGTGAGTACCACAGTTATTGTGCCGACAGTCGTGAATGGCAATGGCATAATAAAATTCTCAATTGAGGAGGCTCTCGATTCAGAAAGCATTACCTACGCCAGACATGTCGCGTATTGTCCGGATGGTCCTCTCGCAAGAACCCTGACCACCGGTAGCTTGGACCCTGTTGCGATGCCGATGGGCTACTATTTTTAACCCCATATTATAGGTGTGACTAGATTTTGGGTAAATAGATTTTTCTATTATACTTGTTTCTTAACGTAGGAACTCATTGAGTCCAGGTGGGCACCCTTTAGGTTCATAAATCTTATGTCGACTTACAATTGGTTGTTATTATATTAATTGTGATTATATAAAATTAAATTAAAATGCTATAGGATTTTCGTATTTTCAATTCAGAAATCGAATGTGTTTGTATTAGCGTTTTCGCGCTAAGCCTACTGATGTAGCAATCTTAATTGCTTACTCAAAAAACAACACAAATAATAACTCATTAGAGGTGATGACAGTTAAAATTTGTTTTTTTATACATCACCACAGACAATATAAAAACTATGGGTTTGTGGCTTTCTTGACATTTCGCATAAGAGGTACGTAACCTTTTTGGTTGGTCACCAGGAAATCATCAGTTTGCACGAATATGTTAAACAAATATACAAAAAAATTAGATAAATGATAATAAAAAGGTAAGCTGAGCTGATTTATCTCGCGAATTTAGGTTTTGTGCCAGGGATTAACAGATCACCTCACACTCACTTCACCTAAATTAAAGCAGCGCATTGTGTTATTTTGTGTCTATTTAAATTATATTTTACGTAGCCGATATATTATCCCACGGGACCCGTACGTTTGTTCGGGATAAAACATGTATAAACTGTGTTATTCCACACTACAATCTATTTCAGTGCCAAATTTCATCCAGATACGTTCAGTCGTTTGAGTGTGAAGAAGAGAAAAACACACATACTTTCGCCTTTACAATATTAGTGTGATGTGATGTGATGTGATGTCATGTGATGTGATGTGATGTGATGTGATGTCATGTGATGTGATGTGATGTGATAGTAACATTATTAATTAACTTCTGTTGCTGACCGTATATGTCCCTAACTTAAAAACTAATCAAATATGACATCACACCTGTAAATATAGATTTGTTTTTTTGTTTTTGCGTAAGCGCACCTGCAAATCGTTTACCTTTTTTCGCCTACAACAATTTAAAAATAGAACTAAATTGACTGAACGTCATTTGACTAAAGTCAGTAACCGATTTTTTACAAAGGAACCGGATTTTATCGGATAATAGTTTTTTTTTATAAATACCATAAAATAGTGGTTTGCTGAGGTGGTTCCCCTTAGCAGTTCTATAGTTTTTTACAAGTACTTGACATTTTAATGATCTTAGTTTATAATTGATGTACCTTTTCACACATCTTAAATTCGTATTTACATGAACTAATTAACGACATTCACGTGTTATTTTAGTAAATAAAGTTGAATTTGCTTTGTGTTGAATTGCGAAACAAGGAGAATTCTAATAGAGACGGAAAATAGTTTGTATTTAACATTTTCCCAGACCTGTTATTCCAATACTTCGTGACTCATTAGGCAAAGGGGTAATTGAACCATATCTGAAACTAGTAGTAGTAAACAAAACACCTATTCCATACATTTTGACCGTGTTTATTGCACTTTTGTATGGAACTGCAGATTTTTTTAAATGACTTTTTTTAATTCGTAATGACTGAAATCGATAACGGAAAACATCGTGAGCAAACCAGGCCTAATAATTAATATAAGTTTGAAATCGCCAATAGGTACGCCTTGAGCAAGCGTGATTAAGGCGGTGGTGATCAATCAATTAATCAATCTTCCTACGGGGAAAATTGATTAATTGATTGATCACCACCGCCATGAAGAGGCTTTTGCCCTGCAGTGGGACAATCATAGGCTGGTATTATTTTGCCCTGCAATTGCTGCAGGGTTTAATCCACAGCAATGCCACACACGGAAATTAATCCACAGCTAAATAGGTTCATGTACCTCCCCTTTATATGTTTACTGTCATGTTTATATATTAAAGTATGTACAATAGGTATTGTTTGTAGAACTTATCAGTAATACCTACAGGACTCTGTGGGGCGTGGTTTTCCTGCGCTTGCGTCATACTTTATGTTCGACGTTCAATCCTCATTGGTTCGTGATCGTTTATAAATACTTTTGTTATATTATATGAGAGGCATACTTAATTGCAGTTTGGAGAAAAAATGGCTCCAATTTTATGTACCTATTCATGATGATTAATCGATTTTTTGGTCATCTAGTACATAAGAAGCAAGTCTTATCTAAACACTACTGAAAAAATAAATGATAGTTATCAAGAACTTCGGTCATGGCGGCTAATCTCATTGAAGGCTACTGAAGGAGACGTATCCCAACCCGCAGTTCTATAAAAGAAAAATATACGTGACAAATAGTCAAGTTTTAAATGTTGTTTAATTATTATTTTTTATACCACTGATGGTGGCAAACAAGCTAACGGCCTGCCTGATGTTAAGCGGTCACCGCTACCTATGGACACTTGCAACACCAGAGGCATCACTCGTGCGCTGCCGACCCCGTAAAAACCTCAAAACTCCTTTCTTGAAGAACCCCAAGCTGTAATAAGCTGTGTGTGTATGCAGTTTTACAGGAATTATTGAACTGTTATTTCTGCTTAGTTAGTAATATCTCATTTTGCATATTTAATTAGATTAACGTAATTTATTAAAGATTTCAGGTTGTGTCGTTTTAACTGAATTAGCTCCATTGATGATTTTTGTCTTACAAAATACTACACAATTGCACCATTTCTAAATCATTATGTAAATGTTCAATCACTAATCTATGAGTCACAAAAGAGCACGGGCTGAAGCTAAGTCAAGCGTGGCTTATACACATAATCTAGAAAGCCTAATTAATTGACCGTTTCTATCTTGTTTTTTATTAAACAAACTGATCTAAAATAACATGTTTTTTCCCACCAAGAGCTCAAATCTTTCGACTATTTACTTAATCGCACATAAATTAACGAACCTGCGCGGGAGTCCCCACAGTGTTAGATGGTAACTCATTGTTAAGGCGCTATCCGAACGTAGGTCACCGTAAAACACTTAGTTTTTGTCGAACAGTTAGGCGTATTAGTTCATATTAGAAGCCAGAAAAATATTGAACATTGTCAAAGGATTAAAAGACAGACTTATTACTAAAAATATTTTATGAAAATTAAATAGCAACACGCAAAAAAAAAAACAAAAAACATAGCTCAAGCAACTATATTTCGTCGCACAATTCTCAAAATTTTGAGCGTTTTTTTATTTATTGATACGAGTATTAAAGGGAATTTAATCAACCAAAGACAAAGCTAAAAAGTACTCCACTGAGCAGTGGTTTTAAAAAAAAAAATTAAAACAGCAAAATTACTATTTTTTTTGTGGTCCTTCAAACAACGCATCGCCGTTTTAAACCTTATTTGTTGCCACGATGCGCGATACCTTAATACTTAAACATTTTATTCTCAGCGCCTTAAGTATTGCATTTAATTTAAGTTATAATCTTTGAAGAATCGCGGTGCTTCCCTAGGTTGACCTTAGATTGCAATGGATAACCTATTTATAAACAAAACATTTAATTCAATTTCAAGAGCAGATTGCGAAGTTCAACAGTGTGTGTGACCTTTGATTGAGAGTACTGTGCGCTAAATAGATAAGTATCTACGCATAAAAGGGAATAACCAAGACCTCGAGTTTTTTTTTTAAACTATTGTTGGATGGCAAACAAGTCTTCAACGGCTTACCCAGGTGTAACGCGCTTACGGTTGCCTATGAACATTTGCAATACCAAATATATTTTATAAATAAATAATAAAATTATGGACCCTGTCAGGCACAGCAAAGTTCTAAATGAACAAGAGCGCTTTAAGAATTTCTCTTTTTATATCTTTATCGCTCATTTGTTTTTTCAAGTTATTGTAGCTATCAAGCTAACTATTTTGCCGTATGTACAGAAACATGTAAGTACCAGTCGGATCGCATAATAATGTACTGTTTATCTACTCGTATGAATGAGTGAGGATAAATCGTTTAGCCTCATGTATATTATAGGATAATTGATACGTTTTCCTTTATTTTTAGTTTAATGTCATTGAAAAACGAGGATATTGACGTAAAAAATGTATAAATAAGGAACCAAGGAGCGGAAATTACAAGAATTTAGAACATTAGGGTCAGTTTCAGTTCACACCAAGACGTGGCGAAACGCGACGCTGCGCTTATTATTTAACATAGCCACAGAATTTATTGATTAAAACTTGTAACCATGAACTTCAGCGCTCACAAAGGCTCGCCCCTATTACATGGGACCTAAATATACCGGCGAACTGTGGGTGTACATTGGTACACCTCTGCCTAACCCGTCGGGGAATACAGGCGTGATGGTGGTGATGATGTAACTATGAATATAGTGTCCGCGGAATTTCTTGCTCGTTCTAGTCCATAAAGGAACATTTTGGAACGAGCAACTACTTTCAACTTTCTGACTCACTCACCGACTCCTTGACAATTCAAAAGTGCCTGTAAATCGTCTAATTCTAATTGAAATATATGCTTTGACTTTATGAACGCTGAAATTCACCGAAATGCTACGCAGCGTGGCGAACTTCGACACGCTTTCGTGCGTATATCTACCTTATCGTATAGTAAATAAGTTCGATATTGTGTTGCTATCTTAAAAAGTGCACACCTCGTCGCGTCACCCGTCACCATGAGCTGACCCTTAAGCGATGATGAAATAGATAAATCGCCTATTAATGAGACATGGCAAACCGCCCATTACTCACACTACAGAAAGAAAGGTAAACATTATAAATAATTCACTAATAGGTACGTTTGACACCTTTGTGAGAATAAATTACTACGGGGACGCACCGATTTATACGTCATGGTAGGTCTGTAGGCACTAATTAAATGAATTATTGAACCACGAGAATACTGTATGCTACGCATGAAAATAAATAATTAAAGTAAAAGTGCTGAGATTAAGCAAAAATGAGCTATTATAGTTATATGCCCCGTTGTGACACCCGCATTGAGATACATCTTTAGTTACTGCTCCGCTCCCGTTGGTCATTGCGTGATATTCTATACGTAAAAACCTTTCTCTTGAACCACTCTATCTTTTCATGAAAATTGCATTAAAATCAATTGCGGAGTTTTAAAGATCTAACCGGACAAAGGGATAAACGGTATGTAGAGATCTGCTACAATTATTTCTTTCGCAGGTACCGTTTAGTACTGACGAGGTATCTCGGTGTGATACTTTCGCGCGCTCCAATTAAGCCCGGTTTCCACTAAATCGGAGCGGAATTGCCTCCTACAACCAATCGGCTTGCGTTATTGTCACATCTCACCGCTTAGCTTCAACGTTTTAAATATCCTATTGATTGCTTATGAGACATCTCTTCTTCCTACCAATTTTGGTGGATACAGAGCCACATACTCCATCCAACCAAATTGTTGCACGCCTAAGAGTTTATAGTGCGACAGATGCACAGTCTAGCACGAAAAGATTGTAAACAATTTAGGCTGCATTGTCACACTTGGGCCATTTTAAATGGGAAATTACTGATTAGCAAAATTATTTAAACAAACTGTTATAACCAATTTAGAAGAATAAGTGTTGTTTATGGAAGATTCAAAATCGACCAGCTTTTGTCAGCAAAATGGAGTCTCCATTATGTAAAATATTTAGTTCCAGCTATCACCGCATCAAACTGTTTTTGATTCAGTATTTTTTCTCTTTACAAATTAATGATTGTTCAATGAGAAACACCCACGAATATACACCACATCTTAAAGCAATGTCTTGGTTTATCAGCCACTTAAAAGACGATAACTGTTTTAAATTATTAACGTTTCAAATCAAATGCTTAATTACGCTTAATTCCGCTTACGCTGCCGGGGAGATGAAAATAATTGATTAGAGGACAATAAAAATATACTGTGAACCGAGATAGACTAAGTTATCATCTACCTGATAAGACTAATCACTGTATTGTCGCAGTCCGTCACAAAGGCACGTGTAACTTTAGGACAATGCCCTATGATATAGCGTCAAAATTTATAGACACTCCGGTAGAGTGTCTGTCCACGTGACGTTTATAAAAATGTACTATGTAGGTAACTGTTTGTTGCATATATCTTGGTTGATTTGTGTTAGTTATTTGTTTAGGATCTCCAACAAAAGATATACACAAATCATGACATACCAAAACCAAAAAATATTTAACAAAAGCTATTATTTTGTTGTACTCCTTCACTTTTAACGCCGCCTCCCATTAATAGTGTGACTGTCCCAAGAGTCAGTAATTGTGTCCTCAAGTGTAATGTAATGTGATGGTTCGGTCATGTTGAGAGGATGAGTGGGATGCCCAAGAAAGACCTACCCTGACCTTATTGGTGAGATTCTTTAGAAGGATCGGGTGCGCAGTAGGTACTCTTAACCGGCGTGCTTGTATGACCAGATGTATGAACGTAAACGACGCGAAACGAGTATGAAAGGATCGTAGCAGGTCTCATTCTATGGTTTCTGGCTACCCGCATGGGAGAAAGACGTGAGTTTATTTGTGTGTATGTGTAAAAATACTTACTGGTAACCAATATCACCCCAGCCTAGGCTGGAATGATAATTCTGCATGGAGCGCATCTTCGCCGAGCAGTCTGCGACGGAGTAGCAGGCCGCTGGGATGTATGTATGGTGGATGACCACGTAGGGTACCGGCAGGTTTAGAGGACGACCTCCTACGGTGGGCAGTCCGAGCCAATCAGATTTGCTGTAGAATGGAAAGGAGTGTGCTGAACCTGCAATGACGAAGAAGGTAAATACGAGCACATTTTTAACACAAACATACCAACACGCCTGTGTCCCCCGAAGGGTTAGGCAGAGGTTCACCGGTAAGTTTAGGTCCCATGGGGTCAAGAAAGAAATCAATGATAAATAAATAACATGATAATTAAAATAAACCATTTATTCATTCAAAATAATTAAAAAATATTTTACAAAAAATATTATAAATTAACTATATACTACTACTATTACTATTATTATTATTATTAACTGCCTCGTTGGCCTAGTGGTCCTGTGCGCGACTGCTACGCAAGAGGTCCTGGGTTCGATTCCCGGGTCGAGCAAAAAGTGTTATTGAGTTTTTCTATGAAATTCTCAGTAGCAGCTCGGAGTTTGGATTAGTGCCCGGTTAATGGCAATAGGCTCGCCCCCTATTACATGGGACCTAAATATACCGGCGAACTGTGGGTGGGACCTACATTGGTACACCTCTGCCTAACCCTTCGGGGAATACAGGCGTGATGGTATATATTTTTTTTTTTATTTTATTTTTTTTTTATATTATAAATTAAATAAATTTTGAAAACATACTTTATTCGGTTAAACGCGTAGGCATAAACATGAACTCAGTTAACTTATCAGACATAACCAACGACCTCAACCTTTTAAACAAAAACAATTAAACAACTCACTTTTTAATAAAAATCTCGGTGACGCGTGCGCAGATAACAAAGTCATTAAAACAAAAGACAACACTGTGAATGACGCCATACTTTGCAAATTAATTAAATAATTAATTAATCAATAAATTTTTACGATATGTTATGTATTAGCGAGCTAGGCTGGTGTGCCAGTGAGCTGCGTATGCGCACCCCGTTATTTATAAGATATGTCTCGATCCCCCGGTACTTCCCACCGAAGTTCACCGATAAGCGATTGGTCATGGTGGACTCAATATTTGTAAGCTATTGAATACGCACTTGACACTTTTAGGAATAAGGGGCTCCAAATTATTATTTGTAAACAAAGTGAATCGTGTTCGGAGAAAGGCTGAATCAGGCCTATTGGTCCATTGAGGAAAATGTGAAATAGAATTAGATGAATTATAATAACCTGTCTTTTTTTATTTATGTTGGTTGTGCTTGTGTGTAAAAATGACTCGGAACAATAAAATTATAAAAATCGTTTTTAGAAAAAATATTAGTTTGTAAATTCTCCTGTCAAACAAAACAAAATTAAAATCAAAATCATTATTTTGTATTATTTGCCAAAAAGACGAAAAATTTTAATCAATATTATTATTTTGTTAATTCATTTGTCAAACATAAGAAAATCAAAATCTTAATTTGTAATTTCGTTTGTCAAACAAAAGAAAAAATAAAATCAAAATTCTTAATTTGCAAATTAATTTGCTCAAGACTAATGATTATGACATTTGTTA
The DNA here is from genome assembly GCA_932526535.1 of Caradrina clavipalpis. Taxonomy (NCBI): domain Eukaryota; kingdom Metazoa; phylum Arthropoda; class Insecta; order Lepidoptera; family Noctuidae; genus Caradrina; species Caradrina clavipalpis. The sequence goes on along the minus strand of OW052106.1, from coordinate 5,847,813 downwards.
TAGTTCATACAACATTTATTGAGCTGAGACAAAAGCTAAAAGTTGATTTTGTTAATGATTTTAAAATATAAATCTATTTCAGCATTAGTAAGTACATTATTAGTTATCTTTGGCTGATGACCAGGTTACAGTAGGTATTGAGCTTTTAATTACCTTATGGTTTATGACAAGATAAGTAAGCATTTTATTTATTACTATTCAGTAGGTACTAGGGCAATCTACATTCAATATTTTTTTTCATGTATTTGACGTTCAAAGGTGTCTTTTAATGGTCTAATTGAAATAAATGACTTGATTTTGGCTAGAGAACTGCCCGCGACTTCGTCTGCGTGGCTTATTTCACCCGCGTTATGTTACGTCGAAACGAAATGTATTCAATAAAGAACTATAACTACAGTGTGTTTTTTAATCTCAGAGACTGATTTGACGGCTTCTTACGTCAAACTTGAGAATAGTGTGCTCTATGTTTATGTGCCGAAGGCACATTATTTTTATATTTGACGTATGAAACTGTCAATTTAATCTTTGAGATTAAACAATACACTTTAATTGAAACATATGCGACGCTACGATTAAAAATGCTACAAATTATATATAAGTATAACAAGCGAACTGCCCGCAACTTCGTCCGCGTTGTTTAATTGTTTCACCCGCCAACCGTTACGTCTTTGGTTAATGCTCCGCTCCCGTGTGTCGTAGCGTCATGTTATATAGCTTAAGTTACTCGGGAATAATGTAGCTATCTATTGGTGAAATAATTGTTTAAATCGGTCCAGTAGTTTCGGAACCTATTCGTTACAAACAAACAAACAAATCTTACCTCTTTAAATAATATTAGTATAGACTTGTGATGACTTGTCTTACCATACACCTGTATCATAAATAGTAATATCTCATAAAGGAGAGTGGGCAAAAATGTATGGGAGCTGGTCTACCTACTCAACAGTGATGTAACATACGTCGTTGAATAGGTAATTGTGTGTACTCCATTTTGTTATATGGCCGTTAAGTTGTAGGTAATGGGGTTCTCGAGATATTTCCCAAAAACAAGCTAAAGCAAAATAATTTCGCCGAATAGAACAATAATGCAATTTTTCATTAACTATGGCTACATAAGTGATCAGCGACCGTGTCGAACTTAGGGGAATTGGTAAACCACGCCTCTCGACGCGTGCGCTTTGTTGGAAAAAGAGCGAGCTTTAAATATTATGGCTTATTTGGCATATTTAATATTGGCTGAAACGATAATCGACACAATGATCGCTGAGTGCACATCCCACATCTCAAGTCAAGATACTTGATCTTCTTGTCATTCTCGGCCTTCACGAGGTTCACGTCATTGTTGACATAACAGTCCCATGTCAACAATCATTGCGCGCTTGTCTACGTGATCCACCACCATTATATCAGGCTTACTGGCTACAATAGTCCTGTCAGTGATGATAGATTGGTCCCAGTACAATGTGACATTGCTATTTTCGAGAACGGGGTCGGCACATACCCATAGTTCGGTACTTCCGATTCTACAAGGCGGTATTTTAGAGCAAGTTGCTGATGAATGATCCTGGCCACAAGGTTGTGCCTATACAAGTACTCTGCGCTAGCTAGATGAGAACACCTAGAGATAATGTGGCGGATGAGCCAGTGGCATGCCCGACAAATGTCAACCGTGCCATCCTTCACAATAAATCTCCGGTAGTTATTCGTAATTGTATAGGTCACCGAAGCGAAGGCAGAATACGGACGCTAAGAAATCTACATCGGGCCAATGCAAGGCCCGGAAAAAGCGTCCGTGAAGCTCTTTACTCTGCCATACCTCCTCGCGATCTTCAGCACTACTGATTTGCTCCAGTTTTATTTAGCCAAGGAGAGCGGGGTGAGGCCCTTATGCACTGCCATGCCATGCACCATCTTGGTGCATTCCTACGTCGGTTAAAAGGAAAAAGTCCCTGAGACTGCATATCTCGCGGTTGTAGAAAGTCTTAGCATTTAAGAAGCCACGACCTCTACACTTCCGCGGAATATTCAGTCTCATTACCGATGACCGTGGGTGATGCATTCGATATGCCGTTAACAATGTACGGACCCTCCCATTCAGGGCATTGAGTTCCGATAGAGTCCATTTTAGTATGCCAAAAGAGTTCATCAATACCGGCATGACCCACCCGTTGAAGGCAACCCTGCTTCCGCCTGATAAAAGACTATTAAATACTTTTTTCAGGCGGCCAAAGAAGCGCTCCTTCAACGATTACTTCACGACAACAGTATTGATGCCCAACGCTTCCGACATACCCAAATACTTATTGGTCTCCGTTAAAGAAAGGGATCTAAGGTTTATGGATCCCGAGAGTTAAACTCCCTCGGACTCCACAATCTCCCTTCGCTTGACATACATGACCGCACATTTGTCTAAACCAAATTCCATCCTGATGGCGCTACTAAAAGTTCATGTAACTTTCAGTACAGCTACATCAGTCATAATTATTATTATTGATGTGTTGTCTAATGTGATTACCAATCGGGATAACTAGAAAAAAGAACTTTTTGAAAATAGCAAACTGTTGTTCCTAAAGTGTAATCAGTTAAACAGCTGAGTGATTAAGACATGTGACGACTTCATGATCTTAAAACAGTAAGGCAGCGGCGCTTATATAGCTATAGTTAATGAAGATTTGCACTAATATTCCATTCAGCGAAATTAATTTGCTTTAACTTGTTTTTGGGAAATATCTCAAGAACCCCATTACCTACAACTTAACGGCCATATAACAAAATGGAGAACACACAATTATCTATTCAACGACGTATGTTACATCACTGTTGAGTAGGTAGACCAGGTTGCCCACTCTCCTTTCTCGTTGTCTATCTTAAGAAACATATTATTCTCACTTGTGAATGACATCCAGAGGTAACTCTAGTTTAAAGATTGTATGACAGAAATAAATATAATGCTAACGTTCTTTCATCATTTAGTCGTAGGACATTAATCAATACGGCATGGCCCTCTGTCAATTATCGTCACTCATAAGACATCGTTTTTACATGAACAATATTCTTTTACATAGAATATACACACACAGAGGTGTACCAATGTACACCTCTGTGTGAGGTGTACATTGGTACACCTCTGTCTAAAACTTCGGGGAATACAGGCGTGATGGACGGCAATGTTCATTTTATATATCATTAGATAACAGACAAGCCGACGGCTCACCTAATGTAAAGAGGTCTCATCCAGAGGCCTTGCAAATGCGTCGCCATCCCAGAGACAAAGTTGGAATGTATCATGTGCCTGTAATTACACTGGGGCCCATACCTTTCAAACCGGAACACAGCAACACTGCTTACCGGGAGAAATAGGTATGGTGTAGTACTTCCCCGGACGAGCTCCTTCACAAAGAGCTCTACTACTATTAAATTTACTTTACTGTGTACTAGTTCTTGTTCGCGACTTCGTCCGCGTAAATTGAATTTATTTGAATTATAATTCAAAAGACACATGGCTCTATCTATTCATAAGAATGTTATTGTCTTTTTCCTCGAGGAAAGTACTTTTTATCGGGATGAAAGGTGTACCCATATCCGTTCTTGTACACCTGGCAACGTATTTGCAAAATTTCAGGATAATCGGTTCAGTGGTTTAGACGTGAAAAGGTAACGAATAAACAAACTTACTTTCCAATTTATATTATACCAGCGAACAGGCCGCCACTTCAACCGCGTTGCTTATTAATATTTCACCCGCCATAAGTTACGTCTTTGGTTAATACTCCGCTCCCGTTTGTCGTAGCGTAATGTTATATAGCTAACGTTATTCAGGAATAATGTAGCTATCTATTGGTGAAAAAATTGTTAAAATCTGTCTAGTAGTTTGGGAGCCCATTTGTTACAAACAAACAAACAAAAAGTCTTTCCTGTTTATAATTTTAGTATACTATAGATTAACCCTGAATGCTAATTTGTATTTTCAATTCTGGTTCATATTACTGCACCTCAAGTGTAATGGTTCAAGAAGTTGAACGCACTCGTCTGGGGAAGAACATGGCAATTACTGTTGTGGGTGAAATGAATAGCCATATATGACGTTTACCAGTCGTACGACACATTACACACGGTCTAATGTTTAACTGCCCCGTTGGTTTTGTGATGGCAAGCACAAATGCTGAGCATGAGTTCCTGGGTCCCATTCCCAGCTCGGGCAAAAAGTGTTATTGAGCTTTTCCATTAGGAATTTCTCAGTAACAGCCCGGAGTTTGGAAGTTGGTGGTGTAACACCCCCGTGGTTCGGAAAGCACGTAAAGCCGTTGGTCCTACGCCTGATCTCTCCCCGGTTGAGTTGGATTGCTGTCCTATCGGACTATGAGAGTTAGAGAAAGGGAAGTGCACCTGTGTTTGCGCACACGCTTGTGCACTATAATTCGCCGGGCCGGAATCGGTCTGGAGAATACATTACACACATTTTACTTAATATAATGTAAACGTATTCGATTCGTTCAAATGAAAATAATGCTACCACACAAAGACTATAGTAATTTTGGGGTAGTGAACGATTTTGTAAAGAACGAATGGGAATATAGTTGGTTTAATTGCAACCCTCGGTCTGTCAGGTTACTGTTTCCAATGAAAAGTCCAAATATGATGTAATTTTTTACAATACAACTAATATTTTTTTGCCTAATGTTTGATACGGTGTACTAGATAGACTCCTTTAATCCGCGCGTGTGTAAGGTAATAAAAAAATATACCATCACGCCTGTATTCCCCGAAGGGTTAGGCAGAGGTGCACCAATGTACACCCACAGTTCGCCGGTATATTTCGGTCCCATTTAATAGGGGGCGAGCCTATTGCCATTAGCCGGGCACAAATCCAAACTCCGAGCTGCTACTGAGAATTTCATAGAAAAACCCAATAACAGTTTTTGCTCGACCTGGGAATTGAACCCAGGACCTCTGCGTAGCAGTCGTGCTTAGGACCACTAGGCGACTAGGCCAACGAGGCAGGTCCGCAGTCATTTATGGCAATACATGATAATACACGGTATACTATAGAAGTATAAACTATTATAGAGGTGCTAATAGGCACGCGACTTATGACACCTTACATATTTTATTAGCTCTTAGACACAGTTAATAAATTGTAATTCTTATTTGTTCATCGGTTCAATGAACTGCATGTCATAAGTAGCTGTGGAGTTTTTTATAAACTAGGTGTCGCCCGCGATTTTGTTTGCGTTCTAAAATAAAAGTAAGTTAGGTACTCCTTTGATGTTAATACCTTCTACCATTTAGTGAAAAGCTGTTAATTTGAAATTACATACAGACACTTTAATTTTGTTTAATTGTATAGATTAAAACAAAATTAAATGGTTCGATTCCCAGGTCGGGCAAAAAGTGTTAATGGGCTTTTCCATTCGGAATTTCTCAGTAACAGCCCGGAGTTTGGAAGTCGGTGGTGTGACACCCCCGTGCCTCGGAAAGCACGTAAAGCTGTTGGTCCCGGCTGTCATTCGTAGATCTTTGGCAGTCGTTAATTATAAATAGTCAGAAGCCAAGATGTGTGACAACCAGTCTAACCAAGGGGTATCGTGTTGCCCGGTTACTAAGCTGGGTTGTGGAGGTCAAATAAGCAGTCACTTCATGTAAAACACTGGTATTCAGCTGCATCCGGTTAGACTGGTAGCCGACCCCAACATAGTTGAGAAAAGGTTAAGCAGATGATGTATAGATTAAAACAACTAGCTTTTGCCCGCGACTTCGATCACATGACTATCGATAAACACGAGGTTTTTTTAATAGCTACTCTGTTATAGAAACAAAGGATTATGTACTACAATACATAAGTGGTGAAAACAATAAGTACTTGAGTAGGTAGGTGTGGCACACGCTATCTTGCACGTTTCTGTCACAAGCGCTATTCTAGAGCTATTCTCATACTAACAGCCCGTGCGCATACGAGAAGCGGTAAGTGCGTCTTTGAAATAACTCTGTTTGGTATACCTATGTACTTAGGTACCTAGGTTTAGTACCTTCCTACTTGAAATCAAGTATTTAGTAGTAATTATTGTTGAGCATATTTTTTGCTAGCTGCGGTCAGCGTCTTCAGCCGAATTTGTACAGTTTGGTGGATTATTAATCAGAATAACACATAAGCACGTATAATTTCTGAAGGCCTTTTTGTAATTGGGGAATGAAATTGGAGTGAAATAGGGGTCACTCCAATTTCATTCCCCAATTACAAAAAGGCCTTCAGAATTTATACGTGCTTATGTGTTATTCTGATTTATAATCCACCAAACTGTATCCTTTTATCAAAATCTGTTTAGTAGTTTTTGCGTGAAAAGGTAAAATACATCCGTTCTGCCTTACCTTGCCTACCTTTGTCCGTGTAAACGTTTGTTATTGTGAAGGCAAACGAAGTCGCGCATTATTACTCTGTACCAAATTTCTTTAAAATCAGTTCAGTGGTTCAGATAGAGTTACTTTTGCATTTACATATTATACAACGTGTTAAGGAAAGCGTATATACATATCAAAGGTACGGATTCTTTTGGTGTTAACAAACCACATAACAACATTTTTTTAATACCTCTACTCACAAAAAAGTAGTTTAAAAAACTAAAACCCGACTACAAAAATTCACGTTCTAAAAAGTATGAAACAAGAAAACATTCTCATCTGAAAGCCGTGGTCGTATGCCACTTTGCCCTAAACTTTAGTGCTAAAGATTAATGTTCTATTACTATACACATACTGTTTTACCGGAATAGGTGGCATACGACCACGGCTTTCAGATGAGAATGTTTTCTTGTTTCATACTTTTTAGAACGTGAATTTTTGTAGTCGGGTTTTAGTTTTTTTAAACTACTTTTTTATTTAAATTATTTTGGGGTTTAAATTTAGACATTTATATATTATGTAATATTACTGGAACTGCAACATATACACAATATATGGAATAATCTATTAGGTCTCCCAAACAAAATATTGGTTAGTTGGCTAGGTTTATGGTGCGTTCTAAAGGGTGTGTGTACGGGTGTATGTATAATTTACTAATAAAATATTTATATATTTGAAATGTGCTAATTAAACCCTTTAATTTGATATGTAACACGACCATATTTGGAAGAAAAAAAATATTATTTCACATCTTCATTAGCCCTAGAGGGCGCCACATACAATTTATTGAAACATAAGATAGCCTATAACCAGCGGACAATTTAGACGCTTCCAATGACACCTCATTTGTCAATTTACGTTAGATAATTTAGAAGTTATGAGGGAACAGATGAACATCCATACATACATACATACATACATACATACATACCGGTCAACCTCATAACCCTCCTTTTTGCTTCGCCGTAGTCGGGTAAAAATTATAAAGTTAAGCAACATTTAAGCAAAAAACTAAATGTTTCGAATTGGATTCTACACATCATTACACTAAGTCAGCTGATAGGTGTCAATGAACTACACACTAAGAAACAACTCCGTAAAAGACTTGTTTCTCCTGACAAGTTTGTTTATGGCTTAAACTGCCGAAATTAAAAAAATATTATGCATTTTCAAAGTTATTGCTTTTGAGCTGAAATTTTGTATAGAGACTCAGTACTGGATACACTCTTAACCCCGTTTGTATGGATATACCCTTTCCGTTACACGCTGTATACCTACTAACTGCACACGACATATCATCCATTCATGAGTAATAGTGGAAAACATACTCAAATCTTGTTTACGAGAGTCTATCTATGATGAATCACTCGCGTTATTATTTTGTTTACATCTCACTTGCCTCCGCAATGCGACACCTAATTGTTTATCACAATTGCCTGATTGTTTGTTGATTTTCTAGAATAACGTTTGCGGTTTGGTTGAAATAATATGTTTTCTTCATAATGCCCGTATTCCCCGAAGGGTTAAGCAGAGGTGTACCAAGGTACACCCACAGTTCGCCTGTATATTTAGATCCCATGTAATAGGGGGCGAGCCTCTTGTCATTAACTTGGCACAAATACATCGTAATTTTATTTGATTATTTAAGACTTTAAGAAAACTTCCTTTAAGATGAGGATGCAAAACTAACACCTTGTATAATCAATATGGAAGTTATGAGAAATGATCATCATTAAGGTCATATAAATAATGAAACACCAAAATATAACAACATATATGTATTAACAGTCATTTACTAAAATTAATTAACATCACAGTAGTATTTTGTACGAATTGGTCCCAAATCATTATTTACAAGTTATTCGGTGGTCCTTAAACATAATTTTGGGTACAGAATTAGTCCTCCAACATATTTTTTAAGTTCGAATTAATCTTCACGATGGTGCAAAATGTTCCCAGGTGGAGATTTCATTGAAGAGTGCTTGGCCGGGGCATTCGGTGGCGGTAACCTGGCGATGGCCTATGAGCTTGTAGTCTGGACTGATGTAGCCTTGGTCCACTCCAGAGGCGATCAGTTCCTTGAGGGACTGGATTTGAGCTGCTGGGGGAAGTTTTCCTGGAAGAGAATAAAGAGATTGAGCTTAGTTTACGAGCCATATTGATGTAGCACATATGGCACATCCAGATGTAGAAAAACCGTACCACCGTTAAATTTTAACATTTTAAATAAACTCCTACATAAGAATTAATATCCCTATTGCACCTAACGAAAGAGCTGATAACCTTGAAACGGCTGCACCGATTTTGATAAAACATTTACATAAGAACCATCGCTAGGAAACGTGTTTTCAAGTAAAATAAACCGCATTCAAAACGGTTTACCTGTTTTAGAGCTATGGTGCCACAGACAGACACGTAAAACTTATAACACCCCTCTTTTTGAGTTGGGGGTTAAAACGAGACTCACCTACAAAGTCCCCGATCATACAAATGCCGATACTCTTGACGTTATACGACGTTGCGTGTGCGCCGACCGCGTTCCATCCGCGGCCCTCGAGCACGGAGCCTTCGCCGCCTACTGCGAAACTGGGAGAAAAACAAGAAACTTAAGTAAAGAAGTAAGTTGACCACGTTTTACATAAAAAGCTGTTAGGAATTTGGTTAAAATATCTTTTTTAAATTTTTTAAAAGTTTGTGAGGATGGATGAATGTTTGTTACTCTTTCCCGCTTAAACGGCTAAGCGGATCTGTATAAGCACTGATATAAATTGCATTGTGGAAAAACACAGGATAATTTTATCCCGGAAAAATGTACAAGTCCCGTGAGATTATTTATTATGTCAAATTTGACGCCTACGAAGTCGCAGGCAGCTTAGTACTTAAAAGCTTTGTTAATATCTAGTACTAGTGTCCTGATTCTGAAAATACTTTTGGTAAAAGGAAGCTACGTTATCCTAAAGGCTCTAAGTTATTTTTTTATTACGCAGACGAAATTGTGGGCAAAAGCTAGTACTATAATTGTATTAAAAACATCCAAATAAAATAATGATAATAAGTGATTATTCTGAAGTACTCTTAAAACTATCTGTGATGTAAACTCACGCGCACGGCACATGCGGTGAAAAACATATGTTACTCGCGAATCATACGATTTGAAGTGCGTTCTATCACTCAACTTTAATTGCTACTACAATATTATGTAGTTATCTAGACGATAGTAGATAGACGGACGGTATCGTCAAAGGTTTGATATGGGCTGATTGCATCTATATCCGTATTAGTAACTATCGCCATGTACTAGCAATTAACTCCTTAATTCGCCGGTGTGTTTAGGTCCCATGTAATAGGAGGCGAGCCTGTTTCTATTGCAATGAACTATATAAGGCTAAATTGAAAGAAAAGAGCGTCCGTGGAGTTTCTTCTCCATAGAGACCTATGTTTTGGAACGAGCAACTAGTTTCAACTTTAAACTATAACTTCTTGACTCTTCAAAAGTGCCTATAAATGGTCTAATTGAAATAAATGCTTTGACTTTGACTATAAAAACAGTTCCTATATCTAACGCGGGGTTAAAACAACGAATCGTTTTAATTTTTACCGACGGTACACCCAAAACGGTTTAACGGACAATTAACGGTGGGTAAAAGTGTCAGAATATATAAGCAGTGTGAAGGAAAATTACTAATATTTAGACTGTATTTGAAAACAAATAGTGTTTAGTGTACAAGTTATACAATTATTTTAAATCTGAAGGGTTTGTTTAAACACACTAATTCCCGGAACCTAAATACTAAACTATATTATCCCTGCGTTCCTGCCTTTTAATAGCCTAAAAAAAAGAAATCCGTCAAAAAATTTACGCGGACGAAGTCTATTTTACAAATATAAATAATAATAGTGCCATGAGCATGAGTATTGCATCAATATTATGTTGTGTTTACAGCATATCTATGTAAGTACCCATATGAGCATTTTCATAGCGTTTGCCTTAGTCATAATTTGGCAAGATCGCTGATTGATAGTAAGGTATAATTAGTGCTCAGGTGCGCGACGCACTCTATTGGCACTGATTTGCTGTTTACAGTATCGGCTTTCAAATGATTGATGATAATATCTTATCAGTATCATCTAAATAGCTTCTTTTCATAGGTACATACTAATTCTTTGTTAAATTTTTTAGTTTTTTTTTGAACTCCTGATTAAATGAAATGAAAATTTGAAAAAAGATGCAAATGAAAATATTTTTATGTAAGCACCTAATTATTTAGGTAACAATGGTCTTCACCAAAGCCTGAAGGTTACAGCACGGGTAAGACATAGCAAATTATTTACCATTGAAATAAAGATTTTAAATCGTGTGTGTTTAAATATGTTTTATAATGACACGATAAAGGTGACGGCTTGCGGGCGGCGCACTAGCAAATAACGGCGTGGATTTTCGAGGCGATTTCGACCAGACTGTTTCTCTATTTGAGCGGTGGCGTTATAATGATCATTTTTACTTAGATATTATTTTTTATAATAATTGTGAAGTAAATCAATCTAAATAGATGATCATGTCTACTGACATTAGACTCTATATTCCATTTCAATAAGGTTTCAACTCACTTATATCCAATATCCTGCCACCCGTTGGTAATCTGGTGCATGTCTTGCATAAGCCTCATGCTTCTCTTGCAGGCGTCCTGAGTCGCGCAGTCTGGGGGTATGTAGCTGTGGTGTACTATCACGTACGGCACCGGCAGGTCCAGGGTAGTAACACCATTCGGGGGGCGAGCCCCCCACGTCTCTCGAGCCACGAAGTCGAATGGGTAATCTATTGAAAAATCAATAAAAATAATAAAAATATTTATGAAAGTACAGTCGATGAAAGAACTGTACAGGTTGGTCACTAATAGGGCCAAAACATACTGCTAACATTATAAAGAGATGAATGACATTTCCCTATAACTGTATACCTGTACCTATTGCTTAGACAAATCTTACATTGTGCCCTGCGTGCTTTAATAGCTGCACGCAGGAACATTTAATGGCTGCCACTGACAACGCAGTCGGGGTCGCCAGTATATTCAAAACTGATTATGACACTTCACACTTACCCCGAAACACTTCTGAGAGCGTAAAAAAACAGTCATTGGCTATTGCTATGTTGGCCAACCAATCGCAGCACTTATTAGGTGCAATTCTGTGACACACATTTGTGCAAATCCCTAAATCATCACATAACACACTGCATTCTCTTTTATTCCTGTTACCACGGGTCATGCATAAATTAAACAAATATCAAACACCGCGCACAAATGCTTGCACTCCACCAATGACAGCTAGAATGGGACATCCCATGCTCGATTCGAGCACTCATTGCATAAGTGCCCTGACAGCGCATGCGTATTCTCCACACTATTCAACTAGTGCCTCTTCAAGCGCTCACCGAAGGCCATTACATTTGACAGCAAAGCCATTAGAAAGATCAGAATTCTACCAAGACCACAGAAATATATCTGTGACCAAGACAAATGGGGATGGGTAGTTTCTACAGGTGTAGGTAAGTATAGACAGCGTCATCAACCGTTTACCGTCTTTTCGACCGAATTTTAATGGAAGAGAGGTAACCAATTGATGACGCTGTCTGTACAATGAGCCTATGGTCCGGACTCCAGCAAAGCAGAAATCAGAGATGTCTCGTAAACAATCAATAGGATACTGTATTGTGTTGAAGTTAAGCGGTGAGATGTCAAAATAACGTAAGCCGATTGGTTGTAGGACATCTCCTTCGCTTTCGTGGAGACCAGCCCTAATGTTGATTAATAGTTTTTGCATTACTTACTGTAAGAACTCTTCATTTGTCGCGGTGGGAGAGCCACAACACTGGCAACCAAGCAGGCAAACACGATATGCACTAAACTGGCCATAGTTTCTGTAAATAAAAATAAATAGAAGAGGTTAGAAATTAATATTCAAATGGCAACAGCTACATTTATTAGAAAAAAAAAATCGAATCGATCTTGCAAATTAAAATAATTATATTCTAACACAAAAAAATATTCTTTAAAAAAAGAACTAGTTTCGACAATACCGTGACGTAGTGCGGCCGGTCAGTTTAACCTTCTTAATTCAAATCACAGCTACTATTATTATTTACGGATTCAAACAATATTGATAAGAATCACGTTTTTCGTCACTGATTTGAATTTCGATCGTTTTTAAATCGTTGCACGGATTTACGCGAAAACTTATATTGACATTGAATTCGAACAGTTCAATGAGGCGCTACGATTATAACTTGAAGTTTATATAGGCCCCAACACACAAATTCCCCGAACGAAAGTATTAATGACTACTATGAACTTCTGCTATAATAAAGGCAGCGTTTAATCATTTAAACTCGGGTAAAATACCCTTATAATGAGAATTTATTGGCTGCATGAAAAATGACGCAAAATAATTACAAATAAAGAAAAAAGTTTGTATCTAACCTTCTTTCTTTTGTAGGAAATTCAATCTAATAATCTCTGGTTTAAAGCTGACTTCCGCTAAACCCTGATAGGCAGAAATACTGAATCAGGCGTGTCTAAATATTACAATTCCGCGACTGCGTCAGCTTATTTCACCCGCGTTATGTCTTTGGTTGTCACTGCTCCACTCCCGTGTGTCGTAGCGTGATGTTATATAGACTATTTTTACTCAGGAATAATCCTTACTAATCCTTACTAATATTATAAATGCGAAAGTAACTCTGTCTGTCTGTCTGTCTCTTCTTCACGCCTAAACCACTGCACCGATTTCAATGAAATTTGGTACAGATATAGTCCGGGACCCGAGAAAGGACATAGGATAGTTTTCATCCCGGAAATCCCCCGGGAACGGGATCTATTAATCCACGCGGACGAAGTCGCTGGCAAAGGCTAGTATTATATAAAAATAAGGTATTTGATGTTGATGTTGAGTTTGAAGTCGCGGGCAAAAGCTAGTGTAGCTATATATTGATGAAAAAATTGTTAAAATCGGTCCAATAAGTTCGGAGCCTATTCGATACAAAGATGTGTTGCCACGTGCTTATTAAATGGCTTGGCTATCCCAGACTTACATTAACTACTAGCTTTTACCCGCGACTTTCACCGCGTCAAAGTTGATTTATTATCCCTCGGGAACCGTACGTTTTTTCGGAATAAAAAGTCTCCTATGTGTTATTCCACCCTACAATCTATCTCGGTGCTAAATTTTATCCAGATCCGTCCAGCCGTTTGAGCGTGAAGAAGAGACAAACACACAATGTTTCGCCTTTATAATATTAGTGTGAAGTGTGATAGTGTGATGAAATTAATATACAAATGGAAGTTACTTTTGACTACCTTGTCATTGCCATTGAATCAACCACACTTATGGCCACGTGTCAATTGTAACCTTAAAAAGCAAACAAGGATAGATAGCTTATCTAATAAAGGAATATTCTCAAGTACCTCTCATCTGCTTATCATTACTCATCTCTTATCTACTTCATAGTAGAAAATTTGTAAAATTGAAGAGAGCAATAGAAAATGTACTTACCTATGCCCGATTCCTAAAACTTACCGACCGGTACTAGTAAACCCTACTAACAAACAAAAGCCTTCGTATTTTCGATGTTATTCGAGTTTATTTTCAGCATACGGGGGGTAGGTTATATCTATAATTTTTGTAAATATATCTACATTCTAAATTGTCACCAGAATTTTCACAAACGACCTGTCAAGCTTTTAAAAGAATTACGACTCGTAAGATAAACTATCCGTTTTTCATATAGGAACCGAGCATTAGCCCATCCAAGTATAGGATGAGTCAAGTATGTCTGCGTAACGGTACTGTTCCCCTTCGTAACGGGTTTCGGGTATTTTTCCCTGTATGTTACTATAGGTAACATGTGTGTTATACAGTGACACCAATATATTGAAGGAATTCGGTGACATTAATGGTTTTGAACCGGTTTTGTGACTTTCACGCAGGTATGAACAATCTGCGGGTCGAGCAGTGAAATTGTACTTTAGGATGGTATCTTCTATGATGTAGGTAGGTATATATTTACAGGTTATTTGAAGATGTAATTGTTTTTTTTTATATTTACATAAGTACTTCTTTTATAAAGAAACTTTCAGCCACTCTAGAAATTTTCCCTGTATCGTAAATAGCCAGGCGTAGGCGTAGGCCAAACAAATATTTGTTCCGTGCGGGAATCGAACCCGCGGCACACAGCGCCGCAGCCAATCCCTCAGTCACTGCGTCAACAATGTCGTCAAAAGTAAGTCAATTATCCAAAAATCTAAATTATTTATATGCTATTTATAGTAAATAGCAGGAGGAACCGTGGGGTTTTAGTTTATAGGAATAACCCTCCGGTTTCCCAAAATATTGGGGTCCCATGAAAAACAAAATGATAACTAAAAGGTAAGTACTAAAACAAAAGCTTGAAACCTAGGTTAACACATTTTACCTTATTCATATCTAGATATCTACAAAGTTGCATTATCGACAATGCTAGGGATTAGTGAAATGGTAATTTGTTGATTACGAGGTAATCGCAAATCGTATTTGCGCAGTAAAGGTTCCGTGCCCCCAAAACTTATTATTATATTTTATATATCTTATTATATTTCTAACTGGCTTACCATTACGACTAAATAGAAGACAGACCGCAATTAAAAATAGTGATATAAGCAGAAAAGTTTAGAAAAATATACCTAGGCACTGAATTTTTTTAACAGGAGTGAGCATTTTAACTGTGTTGCTAAAATTACCTGATTTTAAAAGTTCAAAGATTTTTAACTCAAACGGCGCGTACATACAACTACAGAAGTCATTAAAAAAGTTTCGATTCTCAATAAATTAAAAAAAAAAAACACATTTGACATGATAATACTAAATATTATGTCTGTAAAAACCGGTATTGTAAGATATCATGTTGGAATAAAATATTAATAAAATTTTATTGTACTCAATACTTACGCAAATTGCGTAATATTTTTTTCTCAGAATCAAACTTTAATTGTATCTGATAAAAGCTTAGGATTAAGTACCTACCTATCATAAAAAATAATTAACTTCTTATTTTAAATCCCGATACTTTTCTAAACTAAAAACAAACTCACAAACAAACTTACCTAATTAAAATAATTCCAAATTTAAAAAAAATACAGATTAAAAATTTGATCAAAACACTGACTGACTATGACTGTCTTTGTGTTTGTCAATGAAATACTCTACTATTTATATGATCAGTAATAATACCTACATATATATGAATGTGTTGTTGATAATCTCACAGTCATACTAGATAATTTGGTGATACGTACATAACGTTATCAGCTGTGATTTGCTACGTAATAATATTCGTTATGTATTTATTTTTATTAAGTTAGATTTAGAAGAAGGCCATCGAAATAAAAAAACCTTTGTGAATATTTAATTTAGTTTAGATAAAGTTATGAAGTATCAAAACCGGGCTAATACCAATGTTACTTTTTTAATTCATATGTACTTTATAAGTTTATCTTGGACATCATAGACATCGGTGAAGGAAAACATCGTGAGGAAAGCTGGACTTGTAATTAATGTAAGTCTGAAACCGTCAATCCCAAATTCCCGACACGGTTGGGCGATCGGCTACTGCGCTGCGTGTTCGGGTTCGATTCCCGCACGTAACAAATATTTGTATGACCTACAGATAGTTGCTCGGGGTCTGGCTGTTTGTGTATGTGAGTTTAAATGTTTGTAAACGCACCCACGACACAGGAGAAACTCCTAGAGTGGAGCCAAGTTTAATAAAAATCCGCCTTTAGCAAGCGTGATGATTAATGCTCGTGCCTTCTCTATATAAGAAGAGGGCTTTGCCTGCACTGGGACATTAATAGGCTAGTATTATAAAGATAAGAAAGATAGACATGTTTCTAGATGTAGATTTAGGATTTGTGTTCCAAATTGTCTACTTTTTAAGCGGCTTTAAAAATAATGAGGTTATCATTGGATGATAAGGCTAGCCGCACACACGCAATAATATTGACAATAAAGTACGTATTGTCAATAATATTGTGTGTGTGCGGCCTGTATTGCGGTATTTTTCTATAGATCTTGAAATTCTGACAATATTGGATTGTCAATATTATTGTGTGTGTGCGGCTTTTTTTTTTTTTTTTTAGAGATGGGAAATCATCAAATGACCCCCCCCGTCCTGGGCGGGGCGGGAGGGAGTGTCAGACTTTTACTGACTAAAAACCATCTATGTTTTGTGTGTGCGGCTAGCCTAAGAGCTTTCTAGGTAGGTGGGTATCTGCTAAATAAAATAGATCAACCGTCTTAGTAGATAGATGATAACTAGAATACCTACGCTTTATTGCACACTCTTATTGCCTGTAGTGCAATTCTCTAAAATGCAAACTCGAAAACGAGTCTCACTAAAGTGATCGAGTGAACTTGTCATTGGTTTATATTCGTTCGCCTAATACTAAGCCAATGACAAGTTGGTTCGTTATCGAAGTGAGACTCGTTTTCGACCTTCCATTTTAGAGAATCGCACAGCTGATCTTAATTGCCCGTTCTAAATGATTCTAGTATTTTTTTTTCTGCTGTGCAAGGGGTCCCGGGTTCGATTCCCAGGTCGAGCAAAAAGTGTTATTGGGTTTTTCTATGAAATTCTCAGTAGCAGCTCGGAGTTTGGATTTGTGCCCGGTTAATGGCAATAGGCTCGCCCCCTATTACATGGGACCTAAATATACCGGCGAACTGTGGGTGTACATTGGTACACCTCTGCCTAGCCCTTCGGGGAATACAGGCGTGATGATGGTATATATCTTCCTGCTCTTATCCCATGTTACTTGGGGTCGGCGCAACATGTTTTTTCTTTCATGCCGTCCTGTCAACCGTCATGTTATCACTGACTCCCTTCAATTTCACATCATTCTTTACACAATCCATCCATCTTTTCTTTGGCCTTTCTCTTCCTCTGATTTACAATGACATAAAAAAATAAGGAAAACTTTCACATTTTAAAATATACTTGTTTTGTACTTCCTAAGTCCCTAGGCTAACCTACAACGCCTGATGATAACCTAGTTCTTAGAATAATATCATGTTATTGTAATAGTCATATTATCAATAAACAATGGTTTGGTAGGGGACTCACAGAAGTGTCATGACCTGACACTAATAGCATCATTGAAGGGACTTATTTGTGACAAATAGTAATATTCAATGAAATAGGTTATTATTTATCGCATTCCATTCAATTTAAAAGGTGAATTACATGAATTTTGCCTACAATTTACCTTACTCGTGGGTAGTCTACCAGTCTTCTTGAAATGCGAATCGCATTTTGGAAAAGGGAACTTTAATCAATTCTTTTTTCTTATATAAATGACGTTTAAAAGTGCCTTTCAATGGCCTATTCGAATATATATTTGGTTTTGATTTTGATGCTTGGGGGACGTATATGATACATCTAGCTGTTTTTATGTATCTAACTTAAAAAAAAAATATACACCTATAATAACAGCTTTTTTTTGCTTTTTTGGGCCTCAAAAATATGTCAGCATAGTAGACGGGTCCGCTAGAGCCAGTGTCTGCGAGAGTTGCGGAATTTGTTCGAAGGAGTTACCTCGGCCCTGGAACACAAAGGGCATTAAGGAAATAAGGAACACGGATGGGTCAGCAAGCGTCTGACACTCCCTTCCGCTTCGCCCAGAGCGGAAGAAGTCATTTGATGATTTGCTATCCTTAAAAATAGGCCCTAGGAATTCCCTTACCCAGTAGGTAGGGACGATGAATGAAAGGGTATCATGCGATACTTATCTATGCTTTTTAAACGACCTGTCATTTTTTTCTAAGAACGATGTCATCTTGTAGTCAGCACGGCGCCTCCTTCCCGCTCCATTGACGCCCTTGTAACATAATATAATAATTTCACACTTGACCTAACATCTGGGAGCGCCGGTTACGCAACCAAGGCGCGGCGTCCGGAAACCAGGCGCCGGCCATTGTCAGGAATACACTCTTGCGCATTAATTTATGCTCATATTCAAATATAGAGCGATAAACAATTGGCGGTTTTTTTAGAGTTCCGTAAAGGTAAAGCGGGACCCCATTGCTGAGACTTCGCAGTTCGTCTATCTGTCTGTCTGTCAGTCTGTTACCGAGATAGATAGAAAAGAGAGAGTTGAAATGTTCACAAATGAATCTGTTCTGTTGCCGCTATAATAACAAATACTAAAAACCAATATAAAATAAATATTTAGGGGGGCTCCCATACAACAAACCTGATATTTTTGCTCAATATTGATAACGGCAACAGGAAGACGTTTGAAATATTCACAGAATATTTAGTTATATATTTACTTTAAAAATAAATTATTAAATTTAAATTAAAATAAATATTTAAGGGGGGCTCCCATACAACAATAGTGATTGTTTTGCCGTTTTTATAGATAATGGTACGGAACCCTTCGTGCGCAAGTTCGACTCGCACTTGGCCGGTTTTTTATTTATTTATTGACTTTGATATTGTGTGCTTTGGTTTGATTAATTTGGAATCGGGTTTGGGGACAGATGAGTGGGTTTTTTGAGGCTTGTCGAGTGTTGGGAATTGTTGTAGATCTTGGCTTGTAGGTGTGGTTTTAGCATCTCGTATCGTATAGAGATTATGTTAGAACATAATGTAGTATATATTTAGTTCTTGCATTTATAAACTGTCCATTTGTCATGTGTATCTAAATATTCTTTCACTCTTCCTACAGTTATTGGAAAATATCTATAGGTATGATGACACTTGGAATCGAATAGGTTGTACTATATGCTACTCACTTAACATCACGCCTGTGTTTCCCAAAGGGTTAGACAGAAGTGTACCAGTGTATATCCACAGTCCGCCAGTGTGTTTTAGGTTCAACTAACTTTAAGCTGCTACTGACAACTTCATAGAAAAACTCTATTAGGTACATTTGCTCGACCTGGGAATCGAGCCCAACACCTCTAGCGTAGCAGTCGCGCCGCTAAATGGTACCTACTTTATGAATGATCCGATAGTTACAGTTTATCGGATAAGACTACGTAACTACCTAATCTACCATCATCAAGTTTATATTTTGTTAAGATAGATCAGGGTTTCTCAGTAGCAGCCCGGAGTTTGGAAGTTGGTGGGGTGACACCCCCATGCCTCGGAAAGCACGTAAAGCCGCTGGTCCCGGCTGTCATTCGTAGATCTTTGAGAGTCGTGAGGGATAGTCAGAAGCCATGAAGTCTGACAACCAGTCTAACCAAGAAGTATCGTGTTGCCCAGTGACTGGGTTGTGGAGGTCACATAGGCAGTCGCTCCATGTAAAGCACTGGTATTCAGCTGCATCCGGTTAGACTGGAAGCCGACCCTGACGCAGTTGGGAAAAGGTTAAGCAGATGATGATGACGATAGATCAGGGTAAAAGCCGAAAATATTGATTGAAATCTTTTCATTCATAGGTACCTACTAATGAGTTAATCGCTTAAATAATTCATTAATATCTTTCTAGGTACTTATTATTTCTGAATGGCGCTGATATTTGATATAATCATGATTGATACGATGTTGATAAGAATCTGGCAATTATGTTAGTGTGGGCTAAATACCTTAGGGGGATACCGATATTCCAAGATTACAATAAAAGAACCTGAAAATGGTACTTATTATTTCTTTTCGCATTGGAAAAACCGGCTAACTGCTCGTTGGACTCGTGCATGATGGGTTCCGTGTCATCATACCTATATTATTTAAGACTAGGTACATATTATACAAATACCAGACCGAGATTTCATCCGCGTCATAGTTAATGTGTTACCCTACGCGAACCGTACATTTTTCTAGGATAAAAAGTAGCCCATGTGGTATTTCAGACTATATTCTATGTATGTGCCAAAATTCATCCAGATCCGTACAGCTGTTTAAGCGTGAAAGAGTCGCAAACAAGTATCCACCCATCTATTCATCCTCAAAAACTTTCGCATCTAAAATATTATTAGTAAAAAGGATAGGATAGGATAGGATTTTTCAAATAAATTGAATTATTATTAGCTTTATTAAACCTTCTTTTGCTGTTATAACGGCCACAGTAATGATCTGTGTAAATTCAAATGTACCTATTACAGTTCTAAAGATCTACTCCTGTGACAGACGGCCGGACAACAGAGTCTTAGTAATAAGGTGTCGTTTGGCAGATTTGGGTATAAATACTGAATCCAAACAAAAAAAAAACAAACATCATTAGGCCAGCACGCTATTCAAAACCGAACACCCGGATCTGATCACCATTTGAAAAAAGAACGGCGGAAAAAAAAAATGGCCGATTAATTTTCCCGCTAATCAGTGGAGCGCATCACAGTCTGCCTGCATCACGTCTTGGGGACCAGCGTGTCCGTTAACTAAAGCTCGTGGTACACGCCGCTTCGACGCACCTATTTATAAGTTCCAGAGGAATTGTTCACAGATGAAATTCCGATGGTAGTCGCGGGCTATACGCGTTCCCGGTTTCGCGTCCCCGAAATATCCGAGGCACACTGTATTAATTAAAAAAATATGATCAGTTGATTGAGTGTTCGGTGTTCGGATTTTGAAGTGCGTATATTTGTGTTAAGAGTAACATTACATACATTACACGGAGTTTAATTTATAATGTAAGATAAAATCAAGCTTTTGGTGAAAGTATTATTAATTTATTCTATTTGAAGAGCAGATAGAAATAGGGATTTGCGTAGATAACTAGAATAGAAGTGATAAAACTCTGTTGGGTTAGTAGGGCTCGGATTAATTGGAAAATTTTATGTGAATTCGTTTGTCTAAGCTTCCTTCTTGAAGTTTACCAACTGATGTTGTGAAGAAAGCCCTGTCTTTTAAAAATATCGAATCAAAATCTCAATTCTCCATGTTTCAGACGACAGAAATTATTTGTAGTATAAAACATTACAAAATGACGTAAACTCAGGGAATTCACATTCATTGACTGCCTACATGAACTTTGATAAGCAGTGGTCGTATTTGATTGATTGATCGGACTCATTAAAGTGCGCAATAGATATAAAAAATGTTCCAAAAAAGTATAAACAGACTGGCTAAAATCTTACCTATTCATAAAACTGATAAGTGGGATTAAATAGGTAGTTTCTTTCGTTATCTATTAGATTATTTTTATAACATGAGATTTAGTACAAGGCACTAAATCTAATGTTTTAAACCCCTAAGGGGTCTCCCCTTTATTGTCGTAGGGTACAATTTATAGTTTTGCTAATGATGAAATGACACTTCTTTTCATTGTTTTCATAACACTTTTTTAATCTGTCATTTCATGACACGTGACAAATGAAAATTATAGAAAGTGTAGGTTGATTTACTTACAATTTATTTAATATAGTCAAAGTCACAGCATTTATTCCAAATGGACCTTTTACAGGCACTTTTGAATTGTCAAGAAATTACAGTTTAAAATTGAAGCTCGTTCCAAAACGTAAGTCTCTATGGAGAACAAGTAAGAAACTCCATGGACACTCTTTTCTTTCAATTTGGTTTTTACAAGTTTTTCTTATATAACTGTTCTTTTGAATCTATTTACAATATCATTTATCAAAGTATCTATTGTTAAAAGTTTTTTAGTCTAATCTTTTTAGCTTATCGTACAAACAAATAAAAATAAATAAAAACCTCAAGAATCGGACGATCTTTTTGCTAAATTGCACGTTCTGCAACAGAAAATTTTGGTAATGGGTGCAGAAACGTGACATTTCGTTGAATTAAAAATAATTCAAAGGAAAACCGAAAACTTGTTAGAATTATTTCATAGAATGTCTTCATAAATACGTAAACTAAACAGTCACCTCGTTTCTTGAATGTGACTTTAATTTATCACTACTTAAAGGTTACGACTCCATGCCAAGACACCCACTAAATGTATAAATTTCAAATATCGCGCTGAAATAAAAATGGTATAGCTTAACGGGATTACGTGTACAGATTTTGTATTTAAGATTTAAGAAATACTTTAATGATTGGCACTTTGGCAGGTTTACAATTTGACAAAAAAAAGACATTAAAAAAATAGGTTATGAACTTTCGACTAAAGATATCACAAAGATACCTATCTGTTTATCAGCAAATCAAGATTTTACTTTCGTTACCATTGCTTAAATCTATGGCGATTGCATGTAGTGGCCATGCCCATTGCTTACTTGTTTCATAATCTATCTCCAGAAAACATCACATAACGTCTTGGTTAATAAGCATGGTAAACAGTCACCATTTGCAACAGCCAGCTGTGAAAAGTTAACACCTTTTGGATATCCATTGAAATAGGCAAACACGTTAAAACTAACGTAAACGTTTTGAAAGTTTCAAATTCTTGTAGTGTGTAGTGGGTAGTGTGGTAACCTTCTGGGTGTGACCGAGATATCGGGTCACTTTATGTATAGGGCTCCAATTGGGTAGATGACACCACTGAGCAATGACGTACTTTTTATGAGTTGGCAAAACGCGATTCCCCCGTAGATTTTGTATAATACCAAACTGTAACGTCACTTTTTGGGCATCTCAAATCACTAACTAACTATTTATTGATTTCATAGCAACTAAAATTCGAATTTTATAGTTATTGAAAAAATTATCGGGTTTTCAGGGCTAAAGTAGAGTGTCATGTTAGTAAAGTTATGTCTTGGAATTATTGTTTAGCGGTGTCTACTACCAATTAATTACATTTATAGAAAGCCAACATATTCAACAAATTATAAATTACATGTTGATGACTCGAGGGTGGCCAAACAACTGCCACATAAAAAAACCTAACCGTTTATTATTCTAAATTCGATTTTCAAAAAGGAATTCGAATGAGCGTTTGGCATAAATCTATTTCAGCCAGGTTGCCGCGGTGTACAACCTTCATAGTACTATACAATTTTTATTCACACAAAATTTAAAGTTTGTAGATGTACGCCAAATACTAGTTATCACTCATCTAGCTTCTGTTTAGCTAATACTCTAAACAAATACCCGAAATAGAGCTCAATGACTCAACAGTCGTGGCATTCACATAAACCAATGTATAAAATAATAACAGAAACAATAATAATGTAGATTTAATATTAACAAGTGTTCCGATAAGGGCCGGTGTACACGAACCACTTTGAAATGTCTTTGACACACCAATGAACATTTTGATTGGAAGAAAAAAAACTGTCAATATTAAAGAAGTTTTCGTTACGATGTCACTTTAATATACATAATTAACCTAAAAATCTTTTTAACATATTTACTTAAAAACGTAGTGTTCGAATTTAAAACATTTAAATTTATAAGTAGGTAATCTGACGCCTGATATAAGTTTATCCCAAAGAGACCTTTTCGAAACACTGGCTGTCCTAATTTTAAATAGAGTTCAGTATACATCATTACAAAAAATTAGTTCATCTCACGCAGAATGGCACGAGTAACCTGATAAAACAAATCATGGTCATAAGATTAGCCAGGGGAGTGACTGTCCAAGGTGCACCTTCGATATCGTTACTCGTGGAACTGCCCGAGTTATAAGTCATAAAAAATCTATAAATTAAAATAATCTGATATGCTTGATAACTGTACACGGGTCACTTTTTATCTAAATCGATGAATGAAGTGTTGCCATTGGTGATTGAGATAAATTACAGTGTTGATTTGCGTACCACCAGTTTGGTCACACCCAGTTACACAGTAACATTTGATTATTTGTGTAATTTTAACTGTTTAATTGGTCATGTGGATAATGGCAATGGATCTCCAGTTGCCCTTTCGATGATCTGGGTTTGACTATAGCAACAAGGTCCCAATGTGTTTTCTACTAGGAAAGTATCAGTCTCAGCTCGGAGACTGAATTCAAGGCCAGTTCATGACAATAATACTCTGATAAAATGTGCGTGTCTTATGAACTTTTGCCTACCCCTTCAGGGCACACGGGAGTCTTATAGCCTATGTTCGAGTTTTTGACGATAATATAAGCACGAAGATAATAAGTTAGTACCTACCTACTGTTTATCGTCATAAAAAGGACGTAATTACACAAAACTAATTAATCTATTTTCGACTGTAAGTTATTATCTTAAAATCGGAAGTCGGGTACTTCGTTTTGTTTGACGCTTTGACGTGGCACTAAAGTGGATCGTCTGCACAGGCCCTAAGCATACTAGAGCTTATGACGGGCGCGTTAAAAATATCTAGTCTTGTTGAATGAATGGATGCGATGTTTGGCTCATTATAGAAGCTGCTAGTACGTGTATTATAGCTCTCAGCAATGTTTTATACGATTTATTTGATTCATCTCTTTTTTTTTAGGTTAGGTACAATTTAATTGGATTAGTCGACAGGGCCGGATCTATATAAAGGTTTTTTGTGTTGCACCCCAAGGCCCCGTGTTTATAAAGGGCTTTCAATCCCTAATTACACCGCATACATCATTATAACAAACAGTTTAATTTTACCAAATGGAAAGAACAATGCTCAAAAATGTATGGAGACCGTCCCCACCCTTGTAGCACTTTGAAACCTATGTCAATCGAAGGGCCATAGCCGTCTTATCATTTTATTGTATGACAGCGAAACTGAAATGTTTGTCGGAAAAAAGTTATATCGACATGAAGAAACCGGAATTTGCAGTCGCAAGTGATAATAATGTTGCATTTTAATGTTCTTTGTTATTAAAAATATGGCAAAAACTATCAAAGAGGTGACAGCTCAAGATATTTTACTTCTTCTACCGAGAAACTTTTTACTGTAGGGTAACAAAACAGTTTCAGTCGGAGTTTTAAACAACTCTTTGAAATCAAAATAGTGAAAAAGTGTAATGCAAGCAAACCTATGTGCTTCTCTATTTGCAGTATCTTCGAATCTTGTCTTGATGCAGGAGACGCGACTCCCCCGATTTTACCTGGCAGCACGACATCAATGTCTGCTACTCGTATTTGCCAAAAGGAGGTTCAAAAAGCCCCAGACCCAGATATATTCTAGCTATAATTCTGAGGACCTGTGCACCTGAATGGTTCCTGTACTGGCACGCCTCTTTCGACTCTCTCTCGACACTGGATTAATGTCCATTAATTGCAAGACAATGGAACGTGTCTTCAATAACAGGCTCCTGGCGTACCTTGAAGTTAATGACCTCCTCAGTGGTCGTCAATGTGGCTTTCGCCGAAATCGGTCCACTGGGGATCTTCTCGCGTACGCCACTCGCATCTGGAGTGAGGCCATCGAGAAGTATGGGAAAGCACTTGCCGTCTCCCTGGACATCTCGAAGGCCTTTGATAGGGTATGGCATGATGGTCTTATTAGCAAGCTTTCATCATATGGCTTGCCGGCTGGTTTCTGTGCATGGATATCGGATTTCCTGAGTGATCGTTCACTTCTAGTAGTCGTCGATGGCTCGTCTGAACGAATGGCTATTAATGCTGGGGTTCCTCAGGGTTTGGTGCTTTCTGCAACCCTTTTTTCTGTATATCAACGATCTGCTAAGACCCAGTACTTTTGGGTATGCAGATTATAGCACGGTTGTAGAGAGTTAAATATCCAGCGCACGTGCCAGTACGGCTGAAATCCGGACTCCTAGAGAGTCCATGGCCCAGCGCTTGGACTTGTCCATAAAGGCAGTCTCCGACTGGAGTGATGCCAATCTGGTCAAGTTTAATGCAGCTAAGACCCAGGCGTATCTTTTCTCAGCCAAGAAGATGCCTTTCCATCTGGCCTCTACTTTCCTACTTGAATCCGCCCCGATCACTGACCGAATCCTAGGTCCAGTTATCTGCCCAGAACCTGGGAATTCTTGCAAAGGTGCGAAAGTACTTGACGTCGGCACAGCTGCGCAACTTATACCAAGCAAAAGTTCGATCATACATGGAGAACTGTTCGCACTTTTGGGATGGATTAGCTAAATAGCAACAGAAGGCGTTGGAAGTTATCGATAGATGTGCCAAGAGGCTCATTATCAACGGCTCACTAGTTAGGACTAGGTTCCAGAGCTTTGAACATCGCCGCATCGTTGCTAGCCTACCACTGCGAGGATCGCCCTGAGGACACGGTGGAGAACACCGTGGCGCACCGTGCCCTCTTGGGCGGGACACCGCCGTGTCGTCGTGGCGGCTATCGGCGGCGGCGGACTCTCACGTCGTTGGTGCAAGCCATGGTCCGGAGCGAGAGGGAATGAGTGGCAATCACCTCCTTCTACGAAGTAGTTATGCTAGAGAAGGAAGTGGCGGGACAACAGAGGCGTAGAACCTCCCGTCCCAGCTACCGCGGGAGACGCTCCGGGCGTCGGGAGCCACGAGACTACTACCGGCCACCATAGACGCGGGCCTGTGGACGGTGGGCAATGAGTAGCTAAAAAATCTGTTGAATATCGTTTTCGTGAAGTGATCATGAACGTTTTGAGGAGTTTTCAAATAAAAATAAATAATAAAAACAAAATATTTTGTATAATTAAGTCTGTAAATATTCACGTACTTCATTTCGATATAACTTTTTTCGGACAGACATTTCAGTTTCGCTGTCATACAATAAAATGATAAGATGGCTATGGCCTTTCGATTGACATAGGTTTCAAAGTGCTACAAGGGTGGGGACGTTTTGAGCATTGTTCTTTATGTTGATTGATTAGGTGGGCCCCCAAGTGGTGCTCAGGGGCCCATGAATTCACAGTCCGCCCCTGGGAGTAAGATGCAGTTTTCTTCTATATTATTTATACGTAATATTTGTTACCTAATATTCCTAATTTTATGTCTAAAGTCTTGCATGCTTTCATTAATTTAAATATGTTCTCTGGCAAGCTTACAATTATTCTAATCATGCTTCTATTTCAACTATGAATTCATCTTCTTCCTATTATTACACTGTTCCTGCATAAGGATGATTATAGACCTTATATCACCGCCCTTGGCAAACATGGAGGTGATCAATATGGAAATATTTATTGAAAGTGACTTTCAAGATCATAATATAATTCTAACTTTAGCAATGATTTGCTAGACGGATAGTCTAGGACGGAGATAGCAAACCCTTTCGGCGTACCATTTTATTTTAATATGATGTTTTTTGTTTTTGTTGAAGATGGCGCAATATGATGTTTTTGTTTAAGATGGCGCTACCTTAGTTTTTATTAGAGATGGATAAGCTCTTGGCTCTAATCTAGGTAGGAGGTAACAAAGACAAAGTCGACCATGGAGTGAGCTTACCCAGAAGAAGTTGGGCATATTTAAGAAAAAAGTTGAATAAAATACAATACACAAAAATAAAATTATTAAGGATAAGTTTTCAGTGAAATGGACGAAAATCTTATAATAAAACTACTATGCACTGCAAATTTGTATTATCAAAAGAAAATAATAAACTGTATTTTCTTTCGATTAAATGTTACAATCGTTTACATATCCAGAATTTTCTACCACGTGCCATAGGTTTGCCATCCCTGGCTTATAAAATATTTCAAGACCGATCACCTGTTTCTTTAGCAAGTGCACTTGTATATGAAGGACATGATTGTATCATAGGTGTAATTTTATAAAGATAAGTGTCGTCATATAACTAGATCGAAAAGTATCGGTTCTTCAGAAAGGTCGGGTGTGCAGTACTCGTAACCGGCGTGCTTGTATGATCAGATGTATGAACGTGAACGAAGCGATAGTAGTATGTATGGATCGTAGCAGGTGGCGTTCTGTGGTTTCTGCCTACCCCCATGGGAAAAAGGCGTGAGTTTATGTATGTATGTAAGTGTCGTAATTTCCGCCTCGTCATAAGTGTGAAGTGGGCGCGGGTCATTATTATTTTTATCAGAGTGATAGTCTCGTTATCAATATCCATTATCTTTTGAATGAGAGACCGCACGTAAAACAGGGGATATTTTGGTTGAAAGTATATCTACAAGTACAGAGCTATTTAGATATCTTGACGGATTTTATAAAGGGCAATCTTGTAAAACTTAAATTGACGTTTACGCGATAGCTATTCTAAGTACACTAAAGTTTTCATAGTAAAACAACATCTCATTTTAATGACCTTCTTCTATGTCACTTGCCAATGCTGACGTGCAAATTTTGGTCACCATGTTGAGAAAAGACTCATCACCATAATAGGCAAAATTTTACTTTAGAAATTCTCAATACGTATCGGGATTCTGTCTCTTTTCTACTACATAGAATTTATAACGATGGTCGTAACCTGTTAAGTGTATGTTGACTAAAATTATAATTGACATCTTTGTCTGCCATCCCCATCAAGATGACTAGGCATAGTTTGGCCGTCGTATCTTTTAGGTCCTGCAGTTAGCAGATTAGCTGTGCGGTAGATAATTTTGCCAATTGCTTTGTTAGCCTAGTGGTTCTAACTGCTACGCTAGAGGTCTTGGGTTCGATTCCCAGGTCAATCAAAGTGTTATTGAGGTTTTCTATGAAATTCCCAGTAGCAGCTCGGAGTTAGGATTTGTGCCCGGTCAATGGCAATAGGCTTGCCCCCTATTACATGGTACCTAAAGACACCGGCCAACCGTGGGTACATATTGGTACACCTCTGCCTAACCCTTCGGGGAATACAGGCGTGATGGTATATATATATTTTTTTTTTCAATATATTTGACTTTGTCTGGGTAAGCTCACTCCATGATCGACTTTGTCTATGGTACCTCCGACCTATGACCCGTGATGGTATATTATGTTATGTTAGATAATTTTGTTGTTTGTAAATATTCATTGAGCAGCTTTATAGCAAACTTCAGAGCCGCCAAGATACATTGTACATTATTGCTTATATGTAATGAAATAATTACATTGTTGTTGTTTAAAATCTTAAAAATAACTACACATATGCATTTCAACAAGCCGATGTCAATGTGAATTCCCTTATCAAACATATTAACGTCAATATTGATTAGTAAGTAATTAAATCTATCGTGACTTAACATCTGTCTGCTTTATTCTGTAATTGGTGCATTCTACTTATCTTCCTGTAGGTATTACCTAAACAATAATTTATATTGCATACGGTTACCAGCAATATAGGTACCTACCTATCTATTTGAAACAAGCACCTAAGGACGTATTATTAAAGATCTAATTAAAATGTCATCGACTTTCTATTGTTTTATTTAAAGTTTTAAATGCAACAAAAAGAGCACAAAGGCGGTATGGCATTACAGTGAGGGTACCTATTCAAAGAAAAGTAGTGACCCATGGCTTGTACTTCCAATAATTAAAAACAGCCTTTCATTATTAAAAACTTATCAATTTAAAAATCAACTTCTTACTATTTGACTCTCATTTTGATAAAGCTATTCCCTACTGAAACACCAAACGAAGTAACATTGAGCAAAAATAATTGCTGGGAAACGACTTTTATTTCTATTGTGAAAATCACTGTTACTGGTAACGCGTAATGTAACTCACATAAAACTTTAGGCGTACGGGTGCATCCCAGAATAGATCTTTTTAACACTCTTATAACATTGACTATCATTGTCTCCGTAACCAGAAGGTTAAATTCTCAGGTATAGTGCAGCACAATAAAAATATCGCAATGACAAGGGACATGAAATTATAGGCTTTGTTATGCGACTTTTTAAACCAGTTAGGGATTTCATTCGGCTTTGGTCTATAGAAAACGCGAGTTTTGTATCGCATCCGTTCAGACGCTGAAAGCTATGCATGCGTAAGCGTCGAATCTTAATTAAAAATTTGAATAAATGTATTTGTATTTGTATTTGTATTTGTATCTCCATACTACATAGATGTTTATGGATGGATAGCAGCTGAATTGAGCTGAATAAGTGTATTTGGTCTCTTATAGGGCAGTACCAATAATATCTAGACTAAGCTAGACTAGACTAGGTATAAACTTCCAACACACAAACAAACAAACACACAATACAAGAAAATATTCAAGTCTAATTCAGAAATCCTTTTCAGATAGCCATGCCGATCGGTAACATCAGCAAAGACAGCGGGGCTCGCCGGGACTCCTTCAGGCCTCCCTGGGTGAAGGACAAGGATGTGGAGGCGCCGCCTTCTTGGATGCAGAAGAAACTGAAGCCGGTGGACAGCACCACTAAGACTATGTCGGTGGACACTGAGCCTTCTGCTGCGATCACACCTGCTAAGCCGTTGAAGCGTGAGTTAAATATGGTTTTTTTGTATGACTTATAAGTAGGGGGACGGTACCGACGACCTACGTCGCGTTCCATATGGGGTAGCAGAGACATTGTAACAAAAACTTTTAACAAGTCTAATACAAAAAAAACAAGACAAAGACTGCCTCGTTGGTCTAGTGGTCCTAAGCGCGACTGCTACGCTAGAGGTCCTGGATTCGATTCCCAGGTCGAGCAAAAAATGTTATTGGGTTTTTCTATGAAATTCTCTGTAGCAGCTCGGAGTTGGGATTTGTGCCCGGTTAATGGCAATAGGCTCGCCCCTTATTACATGGGACTTAAATATACTGGCGAACTGTGGGTGTACATTGGTACACCTCTGCCTAACCCTTCGGGGAATATAGGCGTGATGGTATATTTATATTTATTATCTAATACAAATTCTGGACTTCCAAGCGTCAACATTTTTCAGTTAGAAAAAGAAAAATCAGCTGTTCCATACATTCTGACTGTGTAGGGTTGGACTTTTATCCGGAACCGACTTTTTGGAGCTCCTCCAATCATTAATATCCCGTAACTCAAGTTGTATTCTATAAGTAAAAATAATACAAACAGTCTTAGAATCTGTAAGATATCATCAATCATTATAATTAATTTAAGTCAAAAATTGTCACCCATATCTTTACTTTCACGACGTTGCCTAACTTCGCAGTAGTATAGTAGGTAAAGTACGTAGCGGAATAATGCATCATAATGTAAAGCCGGCTTTTCACTACGGGATGTAATATATATTACATCCTGGAATATACATATATTACATCCCGCAGTTGCTGTTCACACTGAAAGATATATATTTGGTTCAAACAGGTCTACAGTCTGCACCGTTCCGTTCAAAGTGAGGGCGAGGCAGGGGGGGTGCGTTGTCCGGGACGTGAGGTAAAATATATATCTCCTCTTTATCGCCCATTCGGTCGAAAAAATATTTATAGTTTGGGATATAATATATATTACAGCTTAGTGTAAAGAGGTTTCTTAAATAGTATGGTGAGCGATATTAAATTATATCTCGTGATGTAATATATATTACATTACATCCCGCAGTGAAAAGCCGGCTTTAATCATAATTTAAATTTAAGAAAATGCGACGTTGTCATATTTCACTTAGGGGTGTTGCATGAAAAAAAAAATTGATATGACAGCTGATTCTACGATATAGCCTCATTCATTTAAAAAAAATCTGGTTGTATAGAGTCTGTTCCACCCGTTAAGAAAGCGCTCCCCTTGGGCACGGTAAACAGTTTTCTCCGACAGTGAAAAACTTTCACGTCTCCGACTAAATGACTTGGCACACCTGCCCCCCTAGCCAAGTCACAAACGATAAACGCAAACGCTGAGTAGGCTTTAATAGATCTTCAACTTTATGTGCTTGGTTTTAAGTTGAAGATCTAATGAAGATTCCATAGCGTTTTCGTTCGTTCCAGTCGCTAACGCTTAGAAATCTTTAATAGATTTTCAATTTAAGGCTCTTGGGTATTAAGTTGAAAATCTATTGGTACCTACCGAGCGTTTACGATTATCGTTTGTGACTTGGCTTGGGGGGCTGGTAGACTTATTCGCTCCGTCTAGTTTAAAAGGACCACACCATTATCAAAACAGTAGTCAGACAGTGGTCATGTGTGGATGGCCTTACATGCCTGTAATTACGTAACTCTTATAACGTATAAATCTCTGGAATAAAGACCTCCAAACATCGTAGTTGTCGTATTTATAACCGTGTTCTTTCCATGGATGACGTTCCTGTGTAACTAGAAACATACGTAGTATACGCCAACCCACGCTGTGATGAAGTTATTATCAGTAATAGCATCTCGTGACTGAAAGATATTGTTGAAGAAAGCTATCTAGTTAGCTAGTTTCGAGTTTTTCAGAGTCAGGTTTTTTTTTACTTTTTATGATACTCAAAAATAACGTGGCTTTCTATGAATAGTACTTTCAGTAGATTCAGTGATTACCCCCTACAAGCTCACAAACTTTATCTCTTAATAATATTAGTATAGATTTGCTTTTTCCCGCGACTTGGTTCATGTGAATTCTCCTACGGATCTTTATTTATTTTCGTAATAAACTATGACCTATTTAAAATACTTAGGGATAACATAGCTTCCTATTAGAAAAAGATTTTTTAAAGTCGGACCAACAGTTCCGGAGATAAATCAATAAACAAACTATTACCTCAGCTTTATAAGATTTAGATATCTGACTAAGGCCCTTAATGTATTAATGCACCACAGGGAAGTCCAATTAAACACTCGACAACCGAAGAAATTCTTGTATTTTTGTTTATGATAGCCAGATTCGTGAGGAATAGTATAGGCTATCTAACATCACGCTACCGAACCGGAGCAGTAATCAAATATATAACTTAGCACGGCTGAAAAAGAACTAAACGGACGAAGTCGCGCTCGAAATCTATCCTTCAGCCAGATGGAATGTACGGTTACTGAAAACCCCCAATATTTATGATGATTCACCCACTTTAATTTACAAATGTACCTATTTTAAGTTTACGTTAAAACCTAAAATATAAACAAGATTCCCAAACTACTGCGACAGAAAAAAATATTCATTTAATTTTATCAAAAGCTCTCTTCGTAGTGTATGGCCTACACCGCGTAGGCAACGTTCCAAGATCGGATGAGATGTGTGGACACGCCACACTTAGTACTAGCAGCGGCACGAATTGAGACTTTTAAGAGCTTTTTCAGATGGAGCGTTTGCTATGTTTTATTACATGGTTTTTTCTGTTAACGATGGGAAATCATCTAATGACTCCTTCCACTCTAGGCGGAGCGGATGGGAGTGTCAGACTCTTACTGCCGACAACCCATTCGTGTTCTTCGTAATTCCCCTTTTGCTATGTCACATCAGCTCACATTAGAACCCATTAAATTAATGATAAATGCAATCCATGGTGCTTGGCAATCTGGGCTTCTCCCAGTTGTAAACATCCCTTTGTGTTCTGTCTCCTGCTTGTTTTGAGGGAAGTTGAAATTATCTTTTTTCTTACTCCTCCGCTAACCTTTTCTGAATAATTTCGTTGTGGGATCCAAGACAGTTCAATCGTTTCTCCGGGATTCGTCGAGCTTAACTGCCTCGTCGCTTTTCTGGCGGCCTCCACTGTTGATTCTGGTTTTCAGGACTTGCAGTGGTTAGAAATAGAGGGGCGGGCTTGTTCCAATAAAAAAAAAAATGCCCTTTGTGTTCCTGAGCCGCGGTTACTCTTACAAACTCCGCAACCCTGGTAGGCAATAGCGGGCCCCGTGTACTATGCTTTTTTTTTATGGAAATCATCAAATAACTTCCCCCGCCCTGGGCGGGACGGGAGGGAGTGCCAGACTTTTACTGACTAAAACCCGTCTATGTTCCTTCATGTGCCCTTTGCGTTCCGGGGGCGCGGTATCTCTTTCGAAAAACTTGCAGCCCCGGCAGGCATCGGCCCTCAGTGGCCCCTTCCAAGTTTGTTGACATCTCCGTGTACTATGCTGACATATCTTTTATTACATGGAAAAGTGCCTGTCTATGTATAAAAATCGCAGAATTTGCGGCAGAGATAGATATGGTGGTAGTACTTTCCCAGACGAGCTCCTTCACAAAGAGCTCTACTACTACTAAAATACTTAAATACCTTTGAACTTATTCACTCCCATCTTGAAGAACCCCATACTATAGTCATCCTGAGATATTATCTCCTTTATGATAATATCACACGGCGTGTGTAGAAGTCTTTACAGAGACGTATTTACAGTCGCAAACTAGAAGTCGCAGTCAGGGTCGAGGCTTTGAACGACATATACCTAGCCTAGACAAAAAAACGTACGACCAACGTGACTTATTTATTATGTTTCTGCTGATGACCTGTTAACACGTACTAACGAGAAAATTGACATAGCTATATCTATTTGTATCTATACTTATATTATAAAGAGGTACAATTGTTTGTTTGTTTGTTTGTTTGTTTGTAAGAGGTAATCTTTGGAAGTACTAATCTGATTACAAAGAATATTTTAGTGTTAGAAAGAAGATAAATATTTTACTAGAAATATTTTACTACGTTATTCGTTATTAGTATTATGGTAGCGAACTGCCCGCGAAGCTTATTTCACCCGTGATTAGTTACATCTTTGGTTACCGTTCCGCTATGTTACAATGAAAAATGTAGCTATCTGTTAGTGAAACAATTGGTTTAAATCGGTCCAGTAGTTTTGGAGCCTATTCGGTACAAACAAACAAAAAAATATTTTCTCTTCATAATTAGTATAATTAGAATTCCACGCAATCGAAGTCACGGGCAGAATCTAGTAACATCTATTCTTATTGTTTATACATATTTACAAACATGGAACCTTCATTTGACTTCCATGAGAAAATAAGAAACAGCTCATAGCACATCAGTGTTCTCTAGAATTGTACGTCCAAATGTTTTCTGGAAGCTTACGTAACAGCTTAATAAATTAGGGATTAGTATACATACACTAGCTTCTACCCGCGACTTCGTCCGCTTCAAATTTGATATATTATCCCACGGGAAGTGTAAGTGTTTCCGGGATAAAAAGTATCCTATGTGTTATTCCACACTACAATCTATCTGAGTGCCAAATTTCATCCAGATCCGTTCAGCCGTTTAAACGTGAAAGAGTAACAAACATCCATCCATCTATTCGTCCTCACAAAGTTTGACATTTGGTTAGGGTGAGGCCACACGAACTTACGTATAATTTTGTTAGTTGAGACGCGCGTTTATTGAGCCGTGTAATTTACTTTCTATTAAAATCGATTACTCATTTTGCGTCGCCGTGTGAACGAAACAGGAGTTTTGTATGAAACCGAATGTAGCAGAAATTACGCGACCAAAATTACGCGACTTACAAATCAATATCGTATGGCTCGTATGGCTTCACCGTAAAATAAAAAGTATAATATAATAGTACTTCTAATATAATGTAAAGAATACAATTGGACGTAGTTACGCGAAAACGATCCAACCCTCAAAGTGGACACTTTGAGAGTTGGATCCTTTTTGCGTATCAACACTTTGAGGGTTGGATCGTTTTCGCGTAACTACGTCCAATTATACATATCTATACATCATCATCTGCTTAACCTTTTCCCAACTATGTTGGGGTTGGCTTCCATTTTAACCGGATGCAGCTGAATACCAGTGTTTTACATGGAGCGACTGCCTATCTGACCTCCACAACCCAGTAACTGGGCAACACGATACCCCTTGGTTAGACTGGTTGTCAGACTTCTTGGCTTCTGACTATCCGTAACGACTGTCAAAGATCTACGAATGACAACCGGGACCAACAGCTTTACGTGCTTTCCGAGGCACGGGGGTGTCACACCACCGACTTCCAAACTCCGGGCTGTTACTGAGAAATTCCGAATGGAAAAACCCAACAAATATACATTATACATTATTACAACTATTATTTATCAAGTCATAATTTCATGTCGACTCGTCTGGAAGACATGGAATATCTCTTACGTTTTTTTCTATCAGAAACTGTATTTGGCGCCCCATGGCACGTCATATCCCGTGTGTGCTAGTGTGGGTGTGGTAGCGTCTGCAAACAAAATCATGTGGCTTAGGAGATTTATATTTATTTCGTTTTATTTCCTGTTAGCAGCTGATTCTGTTTATTTTATAACATTCAAGGTGTTGCAGATGACAGATCCAAGGTGGATGGAAATACACAGATGTCTTTGCAAGTCTGTGAAACAGCTGATTGTTTAGGCGTTCGTTTATTTTTTCAAAAATTGATCATATTGCAAATTCACTTTTTTACAGTATATTAGTATATGGATCAAATTAACTTATTATTGGTACTAATAACATTATCATCATCATATCAGCCATAGGACGTTGACTGATGGACATAGACCTCCCCCATAGATTTCCAAAAGGACCGCTTTTATCAAAATAGGTCCTTTAATAGCGTTCAACAAATATGTAACTGTGCATACTCTGTGCAACTCGCATACACCTACATTGCAAATGACTTTTAAAGAAAATCTTGAAATCTATTGAGACGTTATTAGTACACTTGAACTTCCCGACAGGAAGTACTGATCGGTATCCTCGACTTTAATCGTCACATAAACAAGATACAATATTTTTTTATTTATAAGAATCTCATTTCCGCCGCAACGTTTTTTACTAACGCTACAACAAGAAAGCAATATTTCACAGTGCATAATATTTGTGACTGTTTATTTGTGGGTATGCTACATATGTGTAAGTATATGATGACGTCAGCCACCTGACCGAAACTTTGGCAGGAGACACGGGTTCTGAATAATTGACTCTCCGAAACCGTTCACAAGTTTGTTAGTCTGGAGTTCGGAACCGAATGACGTGATCGTTCGATGAGAACCACGCGCTTCACAACAGTATAATTCCGAATTTCGCCCGAATATTACTAGTGTATGACTAGTGAAAACTGTGCTTGTAAAGTGATCTTTCATCCAATTACTTTAGTGTCCAGTGCTGTCTGAACGGTAAATCAAAATCTGCATTTAAATTCTCCTATGCAAATTCTTCACATGTTTACATGACTGTGCAATAAAGTTTGTGCCATTGAATATAAAAAAGCTTCAGTATTTAACTGAGCTATAAAATCGGGTATTACGTTTTAATGTCCCGAATATTTCCTGCCAAGCTTCGAGTTAAAGAAACGTGATTAGACAACGTCATAATATAAACAATCGATTTTCTTTGAAAATCGCGCTTTTGTGTGGTCTGCTTATTGTTAATGCAAATAGAATACAATCTAAACATTACGTAGAAGCATTTCCTGATAATGACGAAGCTAAAAAGCTTTTCATTTCAAAGAGCGTATTTTTTCACATTTTTCAAAAAAATAAAGTAAATGTAGTTAAAAACAAAACGATTAATCACAAAAGTTTAAATAAAAATGGAATTGAAAAAGCTTGTGCGGTCGTTTGTCGTGACGTGTTCAACGTCGACGATGTTTAGAAGATATTTCGAGAGCACGACGCCGCCATCCGCGATATTTTTAGAGAGGAGAGACTTTTTACAAAATAAACGAAGATTTATAAGATCACTACGTTCATAAGTACGCACGTAATTTAAAACCTTATGAGATGAGTACTAGCTTCAAAATGACATGACTTTCGATATTACCTATACAGCAACAGCAAAAAAAGCCAAAATTATTTTACAAATGATTTAGCACTTTTCGCTTGGTTACTCTCAAAAAGTTTGGCAGCAAATATTGATAACAATGTTGATACCTATAACAAAGACAAATCGCCAAGATTGTAGGTAAACGTAACGATATACTATTAACAAGGACTTGGTTACCTAGTTGGCGCCAACGCAATGTTGGCAGCTGTAATAAACAATGAACAAGATAATTTGTCCTAGATTTAAGACTTGAGTATTTAGTTAAAAGTTATGCCTACGATAAACTTTCCGTATTCGCTTGGCCATCTAATAGGGGAATTTGACATGTAATCGCGCTAAAATAGCGAAGGCCGGCCATCTTGGCAAACGCCGTGTTTATTTACGTCCGCGAATGCCATCAAACTGCACCGCGTCGGGGCCGAAACACGTGCTACCATCAATTTCACTGTTCTTACTTCATGTTTTAGTTTCACATTTTGTTTTCAGTCGTAGTACTTCTTATGGTATGTGAAACTCATTACAGTTGGAGTTTTAGTTTATCAAATCTACGGGGCATAATGTGATGTAACAATAACGCCATTTAGGATGCAGAAGACAACAAAAATTTATGAAACAAAAGCTATATATTCCAGAAATTTGAAATTCTCACATTAGTTCATTAGTATTCCTTGCCTGAGGGTCAAAATATACAATAAAAATGATTAAAAAAAGGCATTTTCTTATGTAAAGAAATGAATGAATACACAATCACACAATTATTATTTAAATTTCAGCCGCACTGAAGAAGCAGGCTACGATTAAAGATACGAAGGCAGAAAACGGAGTATCAGCACCTATAGAAGAAAAACTAGTCAAGCCATCAGCAGCAAAGCAAGCGGATCAAGCCACAAAGTCAGCAGATGATAAACCGAGATTCACCAAATCTGCACTAAAAAGTGCCTTAAAATCCGAAGACAAAGGCAATGACAAAGTAGACAAACCTCCACTTAGAAGTGTCAGAACTATAGACGATAAAGCCAAAGAGAAATCAGTGACTATAGTAGACAAGAGACCAGAGAAAAATGGTCCCACTAAAGCAAATAGCACGGTAAATGACAAATCTGATATTAAGAATACAGTTACTAGTAAAGATACTAAGCCTGCGACTAAAGTAGTTAACGATAAAGCTGCGTCTAAGACTTCAGCCGAAAAACCGGCACCCAAGGCTCCTGAGAAGGTTGTAATAAA
Source organism: Caradrina clavipalpis (assembly GCA_932526535.1). Classification (NCBI taxonomy): domain Eukaryota; kingdom Metazoa; phylum Arthropoda; class Insecta; order Lepidoptera; family Noctuidae; genus Caradrina; species Caradrina clavipalpis. Next base: position 5,808,858 of record OW052106.1, on the reverse strand, counting down.
GCCTATTGAAAAGGTTGTATTAAAGCCCATTGAAAAGGAAAAGGTTGTAATAAAACCAATTGACAAGGATTTTGTTATAAAACCCATTGAAAAGGAGGTTTTAATAAAACCCATTGGAAAGGAAAAGGTTGAAACTAAACCTACACCGACAAAATCGGAAGAGAAACCTTCAGCTACTAAAAAAGCTGAAACCAAAGCCGAAAAAAAAGTAGAAAAACCAGTAGAAAAAGCAGTTGAAAAATCAGAAAGTACAGAAATGGCTACTAAACCACCTCCTTCGAAGGTAATGCTTATAATGCAGATTCCATTTGAACTTACTAACAAATCTAATTTAGCGATCCTTGCCGTTTAATCAAAACCCATTTCAAGTATATTTATAGCTCTTAACATGGTCTTGTTTCCAGCTCCCACCTCGCAAACCGCCGATTCAAAAGCAACCGTCAAAGGATGACGTGCCTGTTAAAAAATGGCGGGACCCCCTGCATGAACGGGTCAAGGAGAACATTGACAAGACCCTTAACGAAGTGCCTAAGGGTCACACGCTGACCAAAAACGAGAGCTTAAGAAGTGAGTATGTTTTGCACTGAGTACGATTTTACTAACCCCATTTAGAACCCCAATGTAGTCTGTAAAAGTCAATCTAACCTACTGTGGACGTAGAATTGTTAAGGTTTCTACTTGAGTCTCCAAATCGTTGTGGAAAAATAAGACTTCCAAACGTGAGCTAAAAAAAATGCTAAATAATAAAAAGATAAATGAACCTAAATATTGAAATGATCTTATCGAAGGATTACTCTTAATTGGGCTAGCAAACAACCTTATCGGTCAACAATTATTTTTTTTTTTCAATTTCCACCTAATTGTAATCTTGCCTCACTACTAAAGACTCTCTATTAATGTCTTCATCACAAATAGATATTAAGTGACTAGTTCATGAGTCAATTAATTCAAGAATAGAATAGACAAAGAGTTTTCTATTTGCTTAGTTGTGACATCAACATTGACACAGTGGCACTTTCTTGCCTAGATATTATTAGAGAGTTGGATCGCGTTCGATCGGGAACGCGGTGACATCAATCTATATCGATTTTGGCACTGCGCATTGTCTGATACTGATGAGATTATGGTTTTCAGATATCATATTAATTGTCTTGGGGATTATTTTACAGATTAATGATTTAAAAAAAATATTTTGCAATTATAGGTACAACAGTACCTACATGATGCAAAGTGAAAAATATAAGTTGAGCCAAAAAATCTACGTTTTTTATAATTATAAACGATATTAATTACTATTCGTACTTGTCTTTCCACGATGATATTTTTTGAAACGACTTCAAAAAAGGAATTCTTAATTTGCGTCTTTTTATTGTTTGTTATCACAGAAGTCCGTAATTCGGATAAATAAAATAAATAAAAATAAATAAAAATGTTTATTTGCACCTTCAAATTTAACATAAGAAACAGGCTAACAATATAATAGACCGAAAGGTAGTTTTAAGGTTAACATGCTAGAGTTGCTACTAATACCTAAGCTAAGATAACTTAATATCTTGTAATATAGGTATCAGTGTCCACCCTTGATAGGATACACTTTACAATAGATTATACATTAGAGTCAAAATATTAATGTGGCTATATGTATAGTTTTAATTTCAATATCCCTGTTTTATATTTGACAAGATAAGGAGCAGGATACGTACAAAATAAACTGGTAATTAAAAAAAGGACAAAATTAAAAATTAAAAACAAAAACAATTTAAAAAAATGAGGTAAGTAAATGACACTAAGGTATTATTTATGAAAGAATTGCGATGAAAGATTTGGAAAGTTTAAGTGGCGATAGTGTAATAAACAGAGCAAAAGCCGCTGACTTCCAATACGAAAGTAATTTTTCAGTTTATACTTTTGAAGGCGATTCTCTTTTTTGAGGAAAAGTTCTTTTTATCTTATAAGTGAATGGTCGGAAGAAATCAGTTTAAAGTACCTATAAAACCGCCATTTGTATTAATTATGTTTTTATTAGAGTGACCTCTTTCTGCGGTTCTTTCTTTATCCGATAAAGTATCTTTAGGGCCCACTTTTATCACTATTTGTAGGCGTGCTTTGCCAATGTTCTGATTTTAAAGATCCATCCTCTTTTCCTTAATGACTCTTTTCTAAATTCATTCTGGAGTAAATACCTAAGCAACGATCACTCCTAACGTAAAAGTCCGAGATATATATACCTTTTACTCGTTAAACATTACTTTCCGGTAGGTATTAAAAGCTAAAGTTTTAAAAGCAACAGTTCTCTTAATATTTTGCAGAATACTTAGAACAAAAAGGTTTTTCTGTTTCAGTTTTTTTTTAGTTTTTGCAGAATATTCTTTAAGCTTTTACTTTTATGAATCTCTTTTATTTGTTATTCTCACAGTTTCGACATTTTCTTAAATTTGTGTCAATTCTGTTTTAATGTTACCTTCAGTTTGTGCATACTACTTACCGGCAACATCTTCAAATCCATTATTTATTTAATTAATCTAGAATCTAACGATTCCAGCGCAATCCAGCCACTTATTAAAACACCCATTAAAATGTCCCTTTCAAGTGTTGCTTCTAGCCACATCGTTACCTTTTGATCTCTTGTGTGCCAGACTAGTTTGTGGTCTAAATGCGACCAAAAATAGTACCGTTCAGTTCCGCATGCGTCGCGTGCGCAGATCAGGTGTAAATGCACCCATACCTCAGTTAACATGCACACTTACTGCTGCACAAGTCTATTCCGAACTATCCTGACTAATTGTGAACAGTGTTGAAGGAATTTGTGATATTTGTGCGTGGATTAGCGATTTTTCTGAGTGATTTTTAAGTGATACCTAAGTGACTTTATATTGATAATAATGGCTGAGACGGAAGAAGATCCGCAGGGGACTTTGTTTCAAGGTATCTAGTGATTGAATTGCGCTCGACAATTTTAACCTTTTATTTTGATTTTGAATGTTGTGTAGGTACTTTGTGATTATTTGATGACTCCAAAGACCAATTTCAAATTGTTTAGTCACTGTTTGTGAATAGTCTATTCTTATTTGTTATCTAGAAATTCACAAATCACGAGAAAAATCGATTAAGGTCATCTGAGATTTTATCAAAATAAATCCTATCATTAATTTGGTTTGTTGAAAGTCAGTGACTCTCTGAACTGTTATTGCACACAATAGATTAAGAAATGATTAATTGTTTTGTTTATTAAATAATCAAATCTAAATATCGCCGTGGTATGCTAATCCCTACGATCACCATTGCACCCTTTCCATGGTTGTATAACGATTGCGTCAAAAAACTTTGCAGTATGTTTACATACGATAAAAATGTACCTACCTTACAAATTGCAAGAGTCTACTACGGTTTTTTAAGGCCAATTGTAATAATTGGATGATATTTAGGAACTAAAGTTAATGTGTATGTTGTAATAAATGGGAACTTTCGTTTAGACAAATAGTATCTTAATCAATAGATACGCATAGTACTACTACACCTTCTCTATTTCATCAAGGGTAAAAAATGAGCTTTGCAATTGTTTTAACAAAGACTTTGGATTAAATAGGGTCAAACAATTCATACGAATGAAACACAACTGGTGAAATTAGGGATCACTTTACTCATCTGTTTACCTTCGAGGAAAATAGGCGTGATTGTATCTTGTGATTACCGACACAGTCCTAAATCTCTTGTAAAAATCAGGTTTGCTGAAACCCACACCACCGCCCATGCCGCCGCCTTTGCCCCCAAAGATGCCCCCACCCCCTGAATTCAAGAAGGCACCGGTAGACCCTTCAAAACTGAAGAGGCTGGAACAGCTCCGCAGCAGGCCCAGAAGGAGACCCGACTGGACTGATATGATGAAGGAGGTGGAAGAAGGAAAGAAGCTAAAACATGTTGTTTGTAATGACAGGTATGCAAACTCTTTGGTATATGGATGGATGACGATGATATAACTGAATACTCTATTGGTAGAGAACATACCGATCACCTATTGGTATATTCACAATTAGAGATGTAAAGTGACCGTCAGGTTATATGTGACCGATTAATCTGACCGAGCATATTGGACATTTTATCCAATTTGACCGGTCACTTATTGTCAGCAACGTCAGAAAGGTTTTTTTTTATATAAATAGACTTTATTCTATAAAACTACGGAAGTTTTAGAATCATCGAAGCTAACTAGATGTCATTCATCGATCTATAACACAGTAATAAAAAATACTTAATAAAATACAGTATAAATAAAAATAAATACCTACGTGAGAGTCTATATTTTTTAAAAGTTATCTACACACTATGTTGGTTTAGAAAGTCAATAGGTATTATTTCACATTCATAAAGTTAAAAATTTGCCTGACTTTCAATATTTTACGAAAATAATAGTTACACCAAGTAAAAAATACTAATTTATCTGACCAGTATGACAATAAATGTCCAATGTGACCGGTCATTTAATGTTAATTGACGGACGCTTATCTTATGTGACCGTCAGTTTACAACCCTATTCACAATATTTGAAAATAGAACACCATTAATGTTTTCAATTGTTTTTCGTTAAAATGCATTGTAATAAAAGACAAAAGTACATCTTTAACACTCGTCGAATTACAATAACAATAACTGCTAAATAAATATAGTTAGCTGAACCTACGAAAAATATGTAATTTCAGATCAAGCCCAATAATAACAACATCAGCAGTAGTAAAGAACAAGGGGCAGTTCATCTTCGAATCCGAAAAGCCGAACTCCCACAACGCATTGCTAAAAGAGATCAATAAGGGCATCAGGTTGAAGAAAACGAAGACCAACGACAGGAGTAAGCCAAATCTGGAGGGTTTGAGGAAGTTCAGGAGGCAGATGACGATTGAGGAGCAAGTACAGAAGAGCATGTCACAGGCGAACCTTGCGGCGTCGCCGTCAGGAGTCGGCCTCGCTTCGGCGGAGGCGAGTAATTCACACGTAAGTAACGCTGAATTTTTTTTGTATTCATACTTATGTTAAAGAAAAGAGGATTCTAATTATGTTAGATGTTCACTAATAAGTTTTACAGCAATTTTACTTGCAGCAATATTCACTGATTTAAATAAAATCTTGTGAATTCATTCAATACTAGCCTGGGGGACAGCAAAATTTTAAAATAATAGTATATTCTGCCCGTATTTTTTTGTTATTATCAGTTGTAGACACAAATATCAACGAGAGCGATCTCAAGAAGCGAAAAACTTAAAAGTAGTAATAGGCACAATTTTTGATCCAAAACCAAACTATGAACAACACCGAATGTTCCCTACTTTAAATTAACTGCTGAAATGTTTCAGATACCTGGTGTGATACCGCCTGAAGAAGAAGAAATTGACGAAATGGACGATATTGACAAGGTCAGAGATGATCTGCAATCTACTAAGCAGTTGCTGGCTATTGAACTTAGGTAAGCATTGATTATCACGATTAATCAAAATCTATTAAGCCCGGATGAAATAATGCAGATTGCCCGAAAGCAAATCCTGCAGCCCATCACAGCTGCTGGATGGGGTGATCTTTCATCAAAACAAGCGGCGATCATAATAGATCAGCTCTAGTCGCATTGATACCACAGCCGCATAAAGACAATAAAAAACACGATGAATGGGTTTAATTCGGCAAAAACGACGGTTCTTTTTGGCAAACTACGTCAAAATTTTACCCATTTTTCAAAGTAATCGAAATTGTTTCGGATTTTTAACGCTTCAAATCTATTCTAAGCATAAGTTTTGAACGTAAATTGAACTGTAATGTAATGCATTTGGCATGTTGAAATAGCTTGTCATAATTAGTTTAATTACTAAGAGATATGGGTAGAGAGTTGACTCGTTTTTATTGAACTAAACTTACAAAACATACCATCACGCCTATATTCCTCGAAGGGTTAGGCAGAGGTGTACTAATGAACAATTAATATTAATGATTATATCAATTAATTTGGATGAATGATGAAGGACTGCCGCTAATTAATAACTTATCTATAACAATACATATTAGTCACAATTACAATCCATATCAGGGTATAAACCGAGTCAGTTAATTTGATTTTGTATAGGTAGGTACTTAAGATTAGGTTTGCTGAAATTGCACGATTATCATCTGATATAATTACGTACCTACTCACTTACGTAATATCAATAAAAGAACCTAAGTATCAAGAAAGTTGATGTGTAATTATTTTATGAATCAGGACGGTTTTGATTCATAAAATAATTAGCAATCAACCAAAGATTACTTATCTTTTCCTCAAATATTACCAAGAATTTTAAAAGTTTTGAGATCTTATGGTTTTATTTTATACAAACAAAATAAAGGCAGTTTGATCGGCGTGAAACAAAATTGTTGCTTTTAAAAAAACTGAACTTCCCTATGTAGTCACAGGAAAGACAACCATACAGTTTCTCTTTTTAAACAAAATCCGTATTTTTTCCCAAAACACACACTATAGCCATGACGAAACAATTTTCTCTACCAATATAATAATAACATTCACCTTGCATAATTCCACAGAAACAAGGAAGCTCAAGAGAGAGAAAACAAACGACTTCTAACAAGGATAGCAAACTTAGAAGCAGAGTTAGCCAGAGAGAGAGCCTTCATCAAACAAGAACAGCACAAGACTGTGATATCCGTCACCGACGCGTACGACGAAAGATTAGTAAACAGTCTTAAAATGGAGGTAGAGAAAACTAAGGAAAATGCCGACAGTTTGGAGAAACAGTACTTAGATGCTGCAGAAGATAGGGACACAGCACTGACAGAGCTGGAAGAAGTGAAGAGAAGGAATGCTGAATTAGAGAAGAAATTGGAACAGGCTATGTCGGTAGGTTCAAACCTAACATAGAAGCAATTAACAAACTTTTAGTTGATTAAGATAAAAACAGGACACTAAGACCTGCTAGTTTGGGCGCATGATAAATTATAACCAGACTGAAATGGCAATAATTTCTTATATTTTCAAGTGTATGACAGCAAAAGTTTTTAGGCAACACTGTTTTAAACAAAGCTTCGCAACGTAACTGCTTCACTAACAATTTACAGGAAGAAGAATCTCAGGAACCGTTATCGTTTTATCAAAAGCGTCAACTCGATTTTGCAAAGGAGTGCAGGTTGTTGAATATAGAAGTGAACTCACCTGAAGCTGAACAGCTGAAAAGACAGAAGATTGACGCTAACAATAATCTTGCTAAAACTAATCAAGCCAAAGCTAATGACGCTTCGAACACTAATGTACCCGCTAATGAGGTACAGCTTTATCAGCTAGTAACACCACACAAACTTTCTTCCATTTTTCTTCATCCAATAAGCGCATGTTTCAACAGTTTTACCTCATTCTTTACCTTATTTTAAACTGCGATTGATTGCATTGTCCAAACATAACCTTATTTCCTGCTTTCGCATTATAACTAACTAGATACGTTTCTTTTTACATCTACCTAATAATTATGTGCATTATACTGTACCATATTTTTACATTAATTTATGACTGAGATATAAGTAACTAAATAATATAACATTTTATGCACAAAATTCACAGGGTATCATGCCAACGAGCATGGGTTCGCGACGTTCGAGCCACGCCATCAAGCAGCTTTCTGTCACTAAGGATGACAGTTTCGAAGAGGAAGAGGAATCTGATGAGGAGGAGGTAAGGCGTGCTTCCATCTTTAGAATTAACTTTGATAGCAGGTAATGAAGAGGTTTTTGTTGACCAAAAAAGTTGAGACTGTAATGTAATTATGTGGTAGACGGTAGAGGATGGTACTCAGAATGAAATGGTGGTAAATAGGTTTGTATGTAAATTGCAAGGCGCATTATACGACTAGAAACATTCACTTTACTTGTTCCAGTAATAAAAATATTTTCATTACAAAAAAAAGTTGTTGACTAATTCCAACACCCTTCAATGTTTCAGGAGGAAAGCGAAGAGAAGAAGCAGAAGCGAATGGAGAAGGAAGTCCGCAACATGAGAAACAAGATCCGTTACCTGAAGGAAAAGCAAGACCACATGAAACGAGAGCGTATGGGCTTCAAGATGTCGCTGAAGAACCAACAGGCAGCGCTCAAGTCAGTAACATTAATTTGAATTATTGCATTTATCATGACAAAACTATCAAAATCCATCCACATCTATCCAGCTATGTTTAAGACCCAATCCCAATATGATGCGGATAAGACTCACTTCTATTAAAAAATCGTAAAGACACAACACCATCCATCAGGTCCAAAAAGAGAGTTATGTCAGACTCTTACCGACTTAAACCCCTACGGATACTTCTACCATCACGATTTGGGAGTCCGGTATAAACTTGACGCATGATCCGCGCCCCAAACTGTTTGCCAACCAAACAACAAATTTTCCGGCCTGAGAATCAGTAGTAAGAATTGCAACCCTTACAAGGTTAGAAACAACCAAGGATGAAATTAACTAGATACTCGAACTGGCCACTTGAAATATTCCTATCTAAAAAGCAACTTTAGAACATAATCTTGGTAAATCTCAATAATCCCATGAGTAGGTAATTCGTTGCATGTGTACGATTACTTTGGTCGTTACATATGTTTTAGCTTAAGACAACAATCAATCATCAGGTTTTATCAACACCTTACCTTTACCTTAGAAACATTTATCTTCGGAAAGTCAGTCAGCCATTGTCGGTAGGCACTTCATGTTTAAACAACGTTTTATCATCGTGTTTAATTACTTTAATCGCGATTATCTACAATTCATCAATCACTTTTATAATAGGTTCGACGAAATAAACGGTAGATAGGTAGTTACTGTTAATTGGTTGTTTTTATTTTTCTTTCTTTTATTTCTTATCTTGTTTGATTTGATTTACACCATTGCCAAAAAAACAAGTCGGGTAGATAACTACCTACCTACCTTTTTTACATTTACAAATGTTTAAACTGCTCACTGGCCTTTATACTAGGTGTCCATGTATCTTAAGAGTTAATTCATAACACTCAAAGAACACGAGGGCTTCTGGTACTACACCTCAACACCTAAGTACATAAATCTAAACTAAAATTATTCTCACAGGGAAGAGAAGCGAAAATACAAGGAGCTAAAACGCGAGGTCGACAAGATGGCAGCCATGATGAAGGAATGTGGCTCAGACGACGAAGACGACGAGGATGAAGAATCTGAAGAAGAGAAGAAGTCAGAGTCAGAAGAAGAAGAGTCTGAGACTGAAACGGAACAAGACACTGAGAGTGAGACGGAAAGCGAAAGTGAACCTGAGGTGAGTTCAAACAAATATACAATATCTACAGCACGAGCCAGTGACTACTAAAATACCTCTAAAAAAATTGATTGTAATAGAATAGACATAAAAACTAAATAGACACCATTAGATACCGCCACCAATAGACACCGTTCTAGGCGCCTGGAACTAACTTCAAATAGTCTAGGAGTGATTAATGCAAAATATTTAGAGCTAAGACCAGAATGCAAATACTATTAACAACAGTACATGTCACTGAAGTGACTGTGATCACACTGATCACACATCGGTCGGTTCTGGAGTTGACCGCAACGACTGGAGTTCAGAGTTGATAACATTTCTGTTAATGCGATAGGCCACACTACTGCAGCTTACGTAGTTGACACCATCATAAGAGTGCCTCCCTAGGACAAAATATAAAATTCATTGGCACAGTAAAGCCTTGACACTGTATATAATATACTAAGTTTTCACACAAACGCTTGCATCTCTTTTCAGGATGCGCCCCTGCCCAACAAGAAGGAGAACCTCACAAAGAGGATGAAGCGACACGAGACCAGAGTGAACGCTCTGAAGAAGGGCAACGCACTGCTAATGGCGAATGTAGATCGTTTGAAGGACGACGTCCTAAAACAGAGGGAAGAATCCGTCACCTTGCAGAAAGAACTCGACTCGCTTATTGATGATCTTGAGTGATTCAATGTTCTTGATACTTTTTATGCTACTCTGTACTCTATAACAATATTTAGAACGAGGCTATGATTCTTCTTCTTTCAACAATTGGTGTATATCTAAATTTTTGTAAATACCTCAGAAGTAAACAAAATTTAACCACCAACATAGAAATACGGGAAGCCATACATACAAAATGTCCATAAAACCTTTAATTTAGTATAAACCTGTAAATTACCTATTTCGTAGATTTTGAACTTTTATTACATCTTTTTAGAGCTGATTGTTGCAATACCGATGATAATATTACCGCGATGTTACTGTTGTTTACTTCTGAGGGGACCAGGTAGATTTTTGGTTTTCTATGATGTTCCTTTCTATTGACTGTCTAAATTTCCATCTGTCGATCGAAAACGACTTCAATTTCAGAGTAAGAATTATTTTGGTTAAAAAATAAACAACAAATTGTCTTAGGTCAAAGTTATCTCAGATTACGTATCTTTATTCGTTCGTAATTGATTTGATAAGATTGCCAGATTTAATCAACGGTTTCCAGTAGGTGATCACGATACCAAAGATTCATTGATAGTTACCAATATTCTGATAATATTGATCGACTTAAAAATATTGTTTGTGACTTTCGAATCTCATTGAATACCTACTACTTTGATCTTGAACACACTTACATTATACTTAATATAACTACTTAGATAGTTCAATGAATATATCTTTCATATTTTTTATTTATGTAGATAGTCGAAGATATCTGTATTGATGATTCCATCATTATTTATAATTTTAATAAGGCTTTTTTTAATCATTTAATATTATCTGCAAAATAATGACTGCTGATGTTTTTTTCTGACAAAATGTTTGTTTGTCAAAAATTTTAACCTTTGCTCCTATTTTCCTAAATACTTAATAATAATATTTTTATATTAATTAATATGTCATTTACCACCAAAACGTGAAGATACTACCTATTATCCACTTATTTTTTCACTCATTTTTGCTATCATTGTGATTTGTACATAATATTTTTTAAGTTAATTATTATTTATAAATTAATATACTATTGTATTACCAAACGACACAATAAACTTTTACACAATATTAAAAACTTTTTTTACTTTAATTATAAATAAACGTTAAATAAATAAATATTAAATCAAGAAATACATTATCATTTTTCATTTTTGTTCGTTTCCCCAGTAGAACGTATTTCAATTGACCTTAACCGGAAGTAAAGTTACGATTAGAGTATTCTAGAGATGACGTTTAGCGAAAGGGTCTACAGTTATTTTCCAAAACCGTAAATAGCGCTAAATGCCCAAATGAAAAACGAACTAAATAGTCGTTATTTAAACGATATATTTAAATACTGGCAACATCGTACTAATATGAAGTTGTCAAACTGTTGTCAAATAATGGAATGTCAATGCATGGCATGTCAAAAATTCAAACAACAAAACGGTTATGAGCGCGAACTAGCGAGTTGTACTATTTTGTTTGTGAATGTGTTTAAAAGCTCAGACTAATTTATAAGTGGTCATTTTGTTTTTGTGTTCGTGGAATTATAACTTTACACCTCTTATTTGTTTTGCAATAGTTCCTTAAGTAAAATGGCTCCAACAGAAAGCGAAATGTCGCAGCCAGTGTCCTCCACTGTAAAACCGAACCCTCGAAACAATCCAACGATGTTCAAAATATTTCAAAACGTACAATACAATGTGGTTCAACACAAGAAATATGTTAAGGAAATGATTAAATTGTATAAAAAGGTAAGTTCACCAACTTCAATAACAGAATCAAGAAATACTTACTGTGTTTACTTTGTGAAAAAAAAGCTGTATACATTGAGTTAGTTTGCTTATCTTGCACAAAAAGGTTACTGCAAAGAGGACTTATAATGATACGAACGATATTAAAATGATAGAAAACATTATTGGGTCAGTGGGTAGACCTAAGGGATTGGGATTTCAGTTTTTGTTCTTAATTTAAACAGCCTGTTAAGTATTGTTGTAAAGAATAATTGTCTCATTAGAAATGAACTCACTATACTTGCGCCACATTAAATGCGGAACATTCAATACCAAACAACTGTCAAATTAAAGAATAGTGCAGGTACAAAAATAACTTTTTCACTACCTTTAAAATGTTCTATTAAGTATATTTATTGAACAAACTGTTAAGGAAACACATGTAATAATGGTAGTACTTGCTAAACAATACAAAAGTAAATCTATACTAATATTATAAAGCTAGAGTTTGTTTGTTTGAATGTGCTAATCTCAGGGACTACTGGTTGGAATTGGAAAATTCTTTTAGTGTTGGATATTCCATTTCTTGAGGAAGGCTATAGGCTATGTAACATCACGCTACGACCAACAGGTGCTGAGCAGCGAGGGTGAAACCGCGGGGAACAGCTAGTTGTAAATATAACTTTTATAACATGCAGCAAGTGCTTACATATGTTTTTTTGTTAAAGATTCTTTTTCGAATTTGGCTAAAGTATAGGTAAATTTGGTTCACAGCTTGACGAGGATGGCTTCCGCGAAAGCTTCAAGAATGCCCTGCAGTACTTGTTCACGTTCGGAGACACCAGTGCTAACGTGGACCGTGTGGTTCAGTTCGTGGCCACGTTCTGCACCTCGCTTGATGATGAGGGAGAGTTCCTGCTGTTCATATTTGATATTATTTTTGATGTAAGTGTGCTGTGATTTTTTTTATGTCAAATTTTGATAGCTAGATGTCTTGGGCTCGATTCCACTGTTGAGCAAAGTGTTAATGAGTTTTTCTATGAAATTCTCAGGTAGATTTGTGCTCGGTTGATGGCAATAGGCTCACCCCTTACATGGGACCTAAGCATACTGGCAAACTGTAGCTGTCATTGTACCTTTTGATATTTTTATATAATCTTTAATGCAATACCTGCTTTACCTACTTGTATATTCAATGAAATGTAATTATTGGATTTCTTAACCTTATTACTCTCAGCTAGTGCTGTTCTTGATTGGAGCTGGTGAGCAATTAGCTGCAGTTTTATTGATTAATAAGGAAAGTCTCAACTCAATTAGTTTAAAAAATTATATTTGGAATAATTCAGTGGATTCAAAATAAATTGGCCATTAATACCAAACATTCAGAAATGATGTTGATTTAATGTAATGAGGGTTTATATCAGCAAGCATTTGCTAATTCAATCCACCTAGTATTATAAATATCCTGTAATTTATTTTCAACTTCTTCTATTCTACTAGAAAAAGTGGTAAGTACCACAGTTGCCATAGCACCTAACATTATGTGTTATATTATGTTATTGTAACATTTTACAATAAAATCTCCCTAGTTGCCAATGATAATAATCTGTACTAATATAATATTATAAAGAGGTAAAGTTAGGTTGTAGGGGGTAATCTCTGGATGTAATAAACACACTCATCAAACGCACTTGCGACCACGACACGAACGGGGCAGTCAGATAATTAGCTAAGTTCCCTTAATGTTCACTTGCAGTGTCAATGTGTGTCTGGTCAGTCAGTGAGGTATCGAGCCAGTCAGCTGCTGGCGGCTGTACTGTCTGCTCTCGGTGATGATGCCTCGCTGGATGATAACCTCTGCGACAAGTTGCTGGCATCCCAGGTAAGCCGGTTTTTTAGATATCATTCGGTAACCTTCAGTCTCGGTTTGATTTTAAGATTATTTCTTTTCTATAAAAATATAATATAAAGAGGTAAGATTTTTTTGTTTGCTTGTAATTACTAGGCTTCGAAACTACTAGACTGATTTTAAACAATTTTTCACTACTAGATAGCTACACGCGGACGAATTCGCGGGCATTTCACTATTCTTTTATAATATACAAGATGAAAAAAATAACACAAGTAGTCTAAATTCCCACTGAACTGTTGAAAAAACAGCAACATTTCAGAACAGAGGCTGTCCATGATGGTACATTTCAAGTGAAAAATCGACCCGCCAAAATCGGACGTTTGGCAACACTGACATACATCAACAATGTATTGAATAAACTAACAACACTTACTGACATTTATTTAAACATTCTTCCATCACCAGATGCAAAGACTGCAAGACACACGCGGCGCGGTGCGTTGCCGCGCTGCCCTGGCTCTGCAACGCCTGCAGAACCCCATGGAACCAGATGATGAAGTCACTCGAGCCTACCGCTTCCACATGAGTTGCGACCCTAGCTCCTCTGTTAGAAGGTAACTATTTTTTTGTGTGTGAAATAAGACTCAATGAATAAACAGCAATATTATAATGGTCTTTGGTTCGAGTAGTAACTGTCACGTTAGCCTAGTGGTCCTAAGCGCGACTGCTACGCTAGAGGTCGTGGGCTCGTATCCCAGGTCAAGCATAGTGTTATTGGGTGTTTCATTGAAATTCTCAGTACCAGCTCGGAGTTACGATTTGTGCCCAGTTAATGGCAACAGGCTCCCCCACTATTACATGAGATCTAAACTTACTGGCTAACCGTGGGTGTATATTGGTGCACGTCTGCCTAACCCTTCGGGGAATACAGGCCTGATGGTATGTGATTTCCTCACAAGTTGAAGTTGAAGTATTTAAAATCATCTACATTCATACATGAAGAGTTTCTTAAATGTCCATAAGACAATAAGTAAACAAAACTCACTCTTATCCACAGAGCCGTAGTGATGACAATCGCTAAATGTCTCCGCAACGTGCCCTTCGTGCTGGAGCGTCTCTGTGACGTGGACGAGGCAGTGCGTCGCGCCGCCTTCCTTTACATCTCTGCCATTAATGTTAAGCAGTTGAAAGTCAGGCAGAGAGTGCTCACGCTTAAGGTAAATTGACCTTTATTCATGAGGTAATAGTTTTGTCTATAGTTTATTATAGTTAAAAACAGATACAACGTGATCTTGAGTGTGTCCTCCTGTGTTTGTAGCGGATTTACATAATATATTACAACTATAACTACCTCATTAGCTTAGTGGTCCTAAGCGCGACTGCTACGCTAGAGGTCTTGGGTTTGATCCTAGGTCGAGCAGTGTTTTAAAAATTTTATAGAAAAATCCAATAGATTTTTCTATAAAATTTTTAGTAGCAGCTCGAATTGAGGATTTGTGCCCATTAACGACCATAGGGTCGCCCTCTATTACATAGGGTCAAAAACATACCGACAAACTGTTAGCGCACATTGGTAGCCCACCAGTAACCTGTGGGTACACATTGGTACACATCTGCCTAACCCCTCGGGGAATACAGGCGGATAGTATGTATATAAAAAATCCTTCTGATAATTCAGGAATAAGAGTAGTAATCATATATTCCACACTATTGCGCAAGAAGTTACAAGACATACCAATATTCCACATCCCTCCAGGTGGGTCTAACGGAACGCAGTCTCCGTGTCCGCCGCGTGGTGGAAGAGATCCTGATCCCCGGCTGGCTGAGCACGTTCCAGGGTAACATAGTGGAGCTGCTGAAGGCAATACGATTGGACAACGCGCACGATGCTAAGGATTCGCAGTATGTCGCCGGGAAACTGCTTGAGTCGCTGTTTAAGTAAGTTTAATTGTGTAAAAACTAGCTGTTGCCTGCGACTTCGTTTGCTTTATGGTTATGAAACATACAATTTTAATTTCGCGTAACCCTAATTTTTATTTAAATTTTGAAATACTTAAATAAAATTTCTAAAATAAACACCTCTAAAAATAAATAACTGTGGTCTAGTGATCCTAAGCGTGTGCCTGCTACGCTAAGAGGTCTTAGGTTCGAATTCCAGGCCAAGCAAATCTGTGAAATTCTCTGTAGCAGCTCGGAGTTAGGATGCCCGTTAATGTCAATAGGCTCGCCCCCTATTATATGGGACCTAAACATATTGGCGAAATGTGGGTCTACGTTGATACACCTCTGCTTAACTCTTCGGGGACCACAAGCGTGATGGAATGTTATGTATGTTTATTTATTTATTTATTTTATTATACTTTTATTTGCCATTCATACGCTAAGCCAAGGCTGATGAACTGCAGGCCCGCAGATGGATTTTAAATAGCCCGCGTAACCGTCATATCTGATGGGTCACATCTATTGATACAATCAATTTTAAAATTTCTAAATCGACTGGTTGGCCTGACTGTTAAAAAAGTTGACTGATGTTAATCCTAAGACTCTACTTACCACTCTTTCCCACTACAGACGCCTCCCAATATCCGAGCTGCTGGAATGGCTGCCCACCGACAAGTCCTTACGCCTCATCCCTGCAGAGAAGCTGAACAAAGAGACGGCGTGGTACTGGCGCCATCTAGCGGAGCATCTACAGAAGATAGACGATGATGAGACACTGGAGACCATACTACCGGACTTGGTGGTGCTTACTGGATATATAAGAGCGTAAGTTTAGGCTTTATGTTACCGGCCAAACCCAATTTCAGGACAAACTAGTTTGGCCTAGGCTGATTAATTACAGAGTATTTTATTCAGTTTATCTATTTATTTTGTCTTTCTAGATATACTGTAATGTTTAGACTAGGCCATACCAGTTTATCCTAGAGTGTATGCATTTATATCAGGATCAACTAGTTTGTCCTAGCCTTAAGTGGTTTATCCTATCGGGCTTAGGACAAACTAGTTTGGACTAGGCTATACTAGTTAATCCTATCGCGCATAGGAAGAACTACATAGTTTAGCCTAGGCGAAACTAGTTTGTCCTGAAATCGGGTTTGGCCGGTAACATATACATAAATTCACGCCTTTTTTCCAAGGGGGTTGGCAAAAACCACAACGCCACGACCTTTCCGAAGAACCTCACCAATAAGGTTGGGGTAGGTTCAGTTACGTCTTTAGTTACTGCTCCGCTCCCGTATTGTAGTGTGATGTTATATTGGCTATATTACCTCATGAATTTGGTTATCCTTACTAATATTATAAATGCGAAAGTAACTCTGTCTGTTTGTCTCTTCTTCACGCCTAAACCACTGAACCGATTTCAATGAAATTTGGTACAGATATAGTCTGGGACCCGAGAAAGGACATAGGATAGTTTTCATCCCGGAAATCCCCCGGGAACGGGAACTATTAATCCACGCGGACGAAGTCGCGGGCAAAAGCTAGTTTATCTATATATATAAAAGAAAGTCGTGTTTGTTACAACACTTATAACTCGAGAACGGCTGGACCGATTGCCATGGTTTTTGATTTGTTGGATTTGTTTCCGTCCCGAATAGCAGAATACATCTTAAAAACAATGAAACGAAAAAAAAAAAAACGGAAATGTCGGTAGGGGTAGGGTTGGGTAGGGGTAAGGTAGGGTAGGGTATGGGTAGGGTAGGGGTAGGGTAGGGGTAGGATACCACGCGAACGAAGTCGTGGCGGGTCAGCTAGTTATAAATATAAAAATACATTTTAGAAGGGGTAATCTCTGGATCTACTGAACCGATATTGAAAATTATTTTACCCATAGAAAGCCACGTTATTTGTGAGTGTCATAGGCTATATAACGTCACGCGATGACCCACGGGTGCGGAGCAGTAACCAAAGACGTTACTTAACATGGGAGAAAATATCCACACAGACTAAGTTGCAGGTAGAAAGAAGCTAGTAATAAAGTCCTCAGAACTAATTTCTAGTTACAAACTTCTCAGGATTGTGGAGTCCCCGTGTCCATCAGAGGCTGAAGACCCGGTAGGGTTCAGTACTCGTCAGTACGTGCTGCACGAGCTGGGCACTATGTTACGAGTGTACGACGCTACGGACCCCGCCGGGAGGGGCGCGCTACAAGCCCTTATCACTGATGTTCTCACTGGTGAGTGTATGGTGCTTACACGTAACATACCGTCACGACTGTATTCCCCGAAAGGTTAGGCAGAGGTGTACCAATGTACACCAACAGTCTGCCGGTATTTTTAGGTCCCATGTGAGGGCGATTGCAATTAAACGGGCACAGATCCTAACTCTGGGGTGCTACTGAGAGTTTCATAGAAAAACCCAATAACACTGCTCAAACTGGAAATAGAACTAAGCTAAGATCTCGCTAAGAACAACTAGGCTAACAAGGCAGTTAAAAGAAATAAAAAAAGAAAAATGCCAAAGAAACAAAGGAATATTAAGTGAAGAAAATTTTATTTAAATTAAATGTCTGTGGTGTTCGGTCATTGTCCTAGCTCATGATTTGAGCGCCAAATGTAGGCTATGTTAACAAACCCGTTATGATGGTCCTAAGCAATAATTGATTCACCGTCCCCAGGTGACTACGGCCTCCTACACGCAGACGTGATCCGTGCGTTCGTGTCTGCCCTGGAGCTGGTGGTGCCGGACGTGTCGGGTCGCATGGAGGTCATCAACGGCGTCCTCCAGTCACTGCGCGACCCCCCGGAGCCCGACCAGCCGCCGCCGCCGCCGCCGCCGCTAGTCGACTGTACTGAGGCTAAGTTACAGGTAAATAGGACACATATTAATATTTAGCGCGAATGTCGGATATCATGATTTCTTTTTTGCGTAGATCTCTAATTCTTTATCAAAAATAAAAGTAGTCTTACTCCATATAACATCAACTATCTGCCAGTGGAAGTCCCGGCAAAATCGATCCAACCGTTTTGAAGGTCAGGAGGACCAACAGAGGCAAAAAAAATAAAAAATAAAAGT
This sequence comes from Caradrina clavipalpis, assembly GCA_932526535.1. Classification (NCBI taxonomy): domain Eukaryota; kingdom Metazoa; phylum Arthropoda; class Insecta; order Lepidoptera; family Noctuidae; genus Caradrina; species Caradrina clavipalpis. The sequence goes on along the minus strand of OW052106.1, from coordinate 5,790,280 downwards.
TTTTTTTTGTCATATGTACTTTGGATAAACATTAATTGAATATTGTGCATTTAGTAAAAACACTTTTATTTTGACATTACAATCAGACTCTTTAATTAAATTTATTTGTATAGATACCAGCCTTTTATTTTTCCACTGCAGGGCAAATGTCTCTTCGTGTAGTAAATAAAAGGATGCGTAAGCGCAACAAACAGTGCAAAAATATGCTCTAGTAGTTTCATATTTAAATTGATAATGAACTGAAAACATCACAAATAGACTTGAAAATGGTGTGTGATATAATTCCACTTGACATTTATGGCGGCGCAATTTTCAACTCTATTTCTGTCACTTTAATTTCATTATCAATTAAAACATAAAAAAATTGACAAGTATATTTCCTGACAGCTATATATAATTTGAATATAAATATTTTATTGTTATACAGAGGGCGCGTCTCCGCGTATCGTTGAACGTCGCCATAGAGGCACAAGAGGAGGCTGTGAGGGACCAGAACTACGCTCTAGCGGCCGAATGCAAAGCTAAGGTAACTAACACTGTCATCAGTTGAGGCAAAGCTATTTTCTTTTATCATACTTAGTAAAATAAATAAATAAATCTTTATTCAGAATTTTCAAAAGATAAAATACATCTTAAATCTACATTTAACAAATTGGTAAAGTAATGTCATACTGTATTCTTCCGACCGAATAAAGGCCTATTCAAACCTGAGCGATATTCGCTGCCGCTGTGGGTAGAGGTACATACCGCGCGGGTTACGAACGGTAGCGAATACCGCTTAGGTGTGAACAGTAATATTACCGCATACCCACTGGGTTTTCTCTGCCGCAGGCGGTAGCGAATACCGCTTAGGTCTGAATAGGCCTTAATGCTAGTACTTACTAAAAAATACAAAAGTAAATTGTAACTCTAAATGTATTACTTTTAGTAGTGTTCAAGTGCTTACATACGAGTACCCGCATTTTTAAAGTGTTTGGTGTTAAAGATTCTTTTTCTAGTTTGGCTAAAGTATAAGTCAGCAGGATATATTATAGTATATTATATATAGTGTGTGGAGAAACACCGGTACTTAGGCTCCATTTAATTACTCCTATATGTATCTAAATTATGTTAAAAATTAATTATTATTAACTTGAATAAATCTGCGCGAACCTGCACTCGCCGCGAACTTCCAAACCGCTATTGAGTTTGAATCGTACTGTAATATGTATTTTTCACTAAAATGTAACTATTCTATTTAGGTGGCAGACATTCAAAAGAAGTTAGACGAATTGTCTATACAACCGGCGCCGGCACCAGCTCCAATACCTATTCCGGTAAGTTCTTATTAAGTAAACACGCCCCCCACGAACGACGTAGTGACAAAAGTTTATGAAATATAATAAAATCCTCCGATGGAACAGCAATCCGACCAGGGAGATATTAGACGCAAGACCAACGGTTTAAGCAATAGTTGCCAAACTTTTCTCCTTACCTTCTTTCTGAGATTTTTTAGGAAAATCCATAATCATACTATGCCCGACCTAGGGATCGATCCTAGGACCTCACCGGCTATAAGTCACGCTTTGGCATACGAGAGCAACGGGCAGTCGGTGCAGAACAGTCTATCTATAGTATATAGTAACTGCCTATAGTTAAAAAACATGAGGTACGGTCAGCAACAAAAGTCGATTAACAATGTTACTTTTACTTAACATTTAAATAAACACAAAATAACACAATTCACTGCTATGCAGGATTGCAGGTAATACCTAAGAATTAATTTTACCTTAATTTTAGATCCATTTCGTATTCCCTTTAATACTGTGTTCAACAATAAGTATTTAAAAACCTGAACTGTTAATCTACTTTTGTTGCCGGCTGTACCCTCATTTGATGTTTCTTTTAATAAAAATCTCTTTGACAGATGATTAAAGAGAAGCTCTCCGACACAGAAACACTCACCAAGTGTTTGACTATACTGAACTGTGCGCTGGACACGCCACAGCTCAACAAGGTCACACCGATGATGCAGATGATCTTCAACGAGTTAGAGGTATGTTGCATTAACTACATCACAGCTAATGATCCGATGTGAAAGTCTAGTGATAGGTCATTACGCATTTATAATACTACTAGGTTCTGCCCGCAACTTCGTTTGCGTCAAATTTGATATATTATCACACGGCCCAAGTAGCAAAATAATGTCATATAAAAGGTACAATAACGTTTTCAATTTAACTTTCAGTCATACGAAAACGTTTTATAATAGTTTTTTAAACGTAAATATAACGCGGGTTTGGGCGCAGATTATATAACATTTCAATCGTGTAAAGGTCGTGTTGCAGTCGCGTTAGCGACAAATTATGTTGAGTAAAAGTCACGTAGACGTTGTGAGTTTAACTAATAAGGTTTGTAATCGTCTAGTAATCCAATGAATAACTATATCATCGTATGAGAGTGTCAGCGACGATTTGTGTGACATTTATTGTGTTATGGCAAAATTATATTATAAAGTTAAGTAAAATGTCGTATGAATCATTATTAAGAATTCTTTAATATAGAGAAAGCATATTGCGGTGGAAGATGAAGAGCGATGACTTATACATGGGAATTAAATTTTTTCGATGATATGTATGGTTATCTTTGTCAATATTTTCATGGGCCTTCATAATATTGGAGTTTTCATATTGTTTATAAAAATAAAATATATTAATTGACAGCAATAGTCTCGGCCATATTGCCAATAGACATTGGGCGACTGCATTTCGACCTTTACATAACTATTGGTCGTATACATGTTTTTATACGATTTATGGCGTCCACCATGACGGTTACAATTAGAGTTCTGTTGGAAAATAGTAAAATCCTTTGCGTATAGTCATGGAAATACTTCTGTTTTATTCACAGGGACATCGTGGTGATTCTGGCGTTGATAAGCTTGTGAATCTCTCATTAAGTTTATCACATTTTATTTTAGTCATAGATTGGCACACGTTGTAGGAATAAAAAATATTCTATATATATAAAAATGAATTGCTGTTCGTTAGTCTCGCCAAAACTCGAGAACGGTTGAACGGATTTATCTTATCTTAGTCTTGAAATGTTCGTGGAGGTCTAGGAAAGGTTTAAAAGGCGAGAAAAATTTAAAACGACCCACGAGGGCGGAGCAGTAACCAAAGACGCGGGTGAAACCGCGGGGCACAGCTAGTCAGTTATATTAGAATAACGTTTCCAACTAAAAGTTATTTAATGGTTTTGTATATGACCTATTATGACGATTTTATAATAGATAACTATAAAACCATTACATAACGGTTTGTTATTTAAATGTTGAATAAAAGGTTCTAAATTTACGGAACATGGCGAGTCATCACTATTGTCCGACTGAAACGTTTACTCGACTTAACATTATATAACCGTCTTATAAATTAATTGAGACGACGTTTACCAGACGCATTAATATGATTTAAATATATATAACTAATGCGTCGCACTGAATACTATTTTACAACTGTTTAGTTACTTCATAACTATTTCAAACCCCTTACATGACTGTTAGTCGTATAATTCTAAACTTATATAACTTTTTTGCTAGTTGGGGGGTAACGTACATTTTTCCGGGATAAAAAGTATTATATGTGTTCCACACTACAATCTTTCTCAGTGTTAAATTTTATCGAGTTCCGTTCAGCCGTTGAAACGTGAAATAGTCACAAACATCCATCCAGTCATACATTCTTACAAACTTTCACATTTATAATATTAGTAGGAAAGGCCATTCATAATGCTCCAAGACAGCAAAGAAGTTACCATTTACTTTATAATGAAAAGATAAAATAGGTGACGGCTCGAAGACGGCACTTTGGCAGCTAACGGATAGAAATTAATGAGGATAGACATCATGCTACGGCGTAACGGGAGCGGAACCTTAGACGAAACTAAACGCGAGTAAAACCGCAGGGTATAAGCTAGTAAATAAATGTAGGTTAATTAGTTCATCAACATCATCTGCATAGCCTTTTTTCAACTTTGTTGGGTCGGCTTGCAGTCTAACCGCGTGCAGCTGAATACCAGGGTTTTACATGGAACAACTGCTTATCTGACCTTCACAACTCAGTTACTGGGCAACACGATACGAGGTATTTGGGTTACTATCTAATTAATCAGTGCCTTACTATTATTTGTTTTAGGTGGATATATTCCAAAACCCAGAAATTGTTGAAACAGCGCTCGTAACCGTGGCTCTGTTCGGAATGTTGGACAAGGAGTTCGCTAAAGAAAATAAAGCCTTCTTCTTTGCTAATGTGAGTATGATGATCGGGATGAAATTTTCTGGGTTGAGTTTTTTTAGGGTTAAGTTGTCACGAATTTTGTCCCATTTTTCAAACTAAGAATGACTTTAAATATTTAACGACTCATTATTATGAAATCTATTCTAAGCATTGGTATTACTGGATAGAAATGTAACACAGTTGCTATATTGAATTAACTCGGCCACTACACCAACTTTATTGTCGAAATAAATGATCCCTTAAACGAATTTTGCTCTTTTCTCAGCTCATCGACACTTCAAACGAAGGCACAGTGTCCACGGTGCTCCGCTGTATAGTGGACTTGCTGTGCGTGCACGGCGCACGTCTGTTCGAGGACGAGAGCAATCAGGAGGACACCACGGTCAACACCACCAAGAAACGGAGCACTTTCCATAGCATTATGGATGACGACGGTAAGGAGTTCGGCATTCGGATTGATTGATTGATTGAAATATAGATTACTAGAGAACTGCCCGCGCCTTCATCCGCGTAAAGTAACGTCGTTGGTTACTGCTCCGCTTCCGTGGGTGTGGTAGCGTGTTGTTATATAGCTTATGATACTCACAAATAACGTGGCTTTGAGTATGTTATGAGTTATGAGTAAAAGAATGTTCAAAATCAGCTCAGTATTAATTCTTCTTTATAATATTTGGACACATATTTACAGGCTGGTACTAAATTCATAGCCAGTTAAAATTTAAAAATAAAACGGTCTAATTATTCAATGTAATTGGGTCTATTTATAGAAAAGATATTGAATAAATTATTAACTTCGACTTTTTTGTTACAGGCAGTATTTCGGAGTCGGCCATCTCGATGTCGCCGGCTCATAGCACGGTCATCGAACTGCTCTTAAAGATTATGGACAGCACTGTGAGTAAATTATTGACTTGTATCTGTGGACAGGCACTTGATAAGCAAAAAACTGACGCATTGAGATTCAAAATGGCCGCTGAATAGTATGCGCTTTAACGCTTTTAATTCAATTTAAACCTCATTCCAATCGATAACCAATACTCAAAATGGCTTGTTGCAAATGTTGCCGATATAAACATTCCAATGTTGCCATTGATCATATAAAATTCTATATGTAAGACCGGATCAAATAAAGTCTCAGCTATATACGGGCAACACATGTGACAATATACTTATAATATACTAGACATGCATTAACCATAACTATGTGGAAAGAATTAACAAAAATTTTGTGAAAATTGTGTGGTCAGACTGACTCGTGCCTGTCTGTCTAGACTTCTAGACTTGCGCAAGTATAGCATCCCCGTGTGACTACAATTGTTTTTAAAGTTTTTATGTACAAAACAATAAAGAATGATTCTTATACTTCTTGACCGTATAACAAAGAACCTTAAAACATTCAACAATAGAATCTTTTTCGTATGACAGTGTGCAGCTTACAGGCTGATAATAGTGGAAGGTCTATGCCGCCTCCTTCATCTTGGACACCTCGAGTCCCCCGCCATACTCAGCAGACTACTGCTTCTCTGGTTCAATCCAGCCACAGGTATGCTAATCTCAACTTTAATACTCAGCGTTAAGATTTATATTACCATTTTTTTTTCATCTCACGATCTTTATTCACCTCATCAGAACTTAACTAAAATTGAACCTTATGTTATATTTGTTTAAGTTGTAAATGGTTTGAACGTTAAGAGTTTATTATCACACATTTCTTTACCCACACCATATTTATAAACCTCATAAAAAATTAACTAAAACTGAACCTTATTTATCAGTCTATTAAGTTGAAAATGCTGCAAATCGTATGTTTTTATACAAATGTTTGTTGTCCGTATAGTTGATGAAGATATGCTGAGGCAATCTATTGGCGTATTCTTCCAAACGTTCCCAATAAGCGTAGATGGTGCCCAAGATCAGATACAGGTAATTTTTTAATAGCATTTCTTTTATAATTTCATATTAAAATAATCATGTTTTTGTACTGAATTTATGCTGAACTAATTATATTTTGATTATAAGTACAAAAATGACTTCAACAATTTATTTAAACTTTATGCAACAAAAAGTATAAAGGCGGACTTAATGCCTTAGGCATTCTCTTCCAGTGAACCAACAATAACAATTCATATTCTCCTAACCAGACGTTATTGATCACTGGCTCTTGCCTGTCAAAATTCGTTATCAGCAAACATGTTTAACCCTTTTAGTGCCCAGCACCCGGCTCCCGAGTCGAACCAATTATCGTTCGACTCCGGAGCCGGGTGCTGGGTACTAAAAGGGTTAAGTTTGTACCGGTATCGGTACAAACTTAACCCTTTTAGTACCTACCTGCCAAATATCAGCTTCATTGGTAATTTTCTAAATGTCGTGTTTAGTCAGTGAGTGAATGAGTGACCTTTTAATTAATGTCATACTTAATTATAATATCGAATATACTTTTATGTACAGAAAGCAACGTTACCTACACTTCGCGCGCTCGCCAATGCTCCGTCCAGTTCGCCGCTAGCAGAGATCGATCAAGAGGCAGTCGTCCGGTTCATCGTGTCACTCACCAGGGTCAACCATGAGGTAAGTTACTAAATGAACAAAAATAAATATACAGGAAAAATTTTTAGCCAGTGCATAAATTTTGCCATAATAAACTTCAACACGTTTTATTAAACACGTATATTTTATTTTGATATGTATTAGTACTAAAAAAAAAAGTTATCGCTTACGAAACATGCTACTTAAAAACCATATTTTATTGTCACTCGGCGCTAGCGCATCCCCCACCCCCTCACCCCAGCCATACGCCCGGGCGGCGGCCAAGAGTTTTCATTGATAGTATGGCGAATAGATTATGTCCATGTTTTGCTTATTTCAAACTCGGATAAGGATGAATTTTTTTAATTTTTTTTTTAACTAAACACGGAAATGTGTTCTATTACTGACACTGAACTACCAAAAAAAATTTACGCACTGGTTAAAAACTTTTCCTGTATAGGAATTAAGGCACATGGTAACTTTTTATTAATCTTTACAAAATCTCTCTAGATTTTGTAAAAAATCGTTCGAAAAGAGCATCCCCAGAGTTACTTGCTCGTTCTTCTCCATAGAGACGTACCTTTTTTTTAGGATGGGAACACAACAAATTACTTCTTCCGCTCTGGGCGGAGCGGAAGGGAGTGTCAGACTCTTATTGACTAAAACCCATCGTGTTTCTCCGGGGCCGCGGTAACTCTTTCAAACAAATTCTACAAGCATGCCAGGCACTGGCCTTAGCGGGCCCCGTTACGTTTTAGAACAAGCAACTACAGCTTAAACTTTAGCATCCAAGACAGTTGAATCGTTTCTCCGGGACTCGTCGAGCTTCATTGTCTCGGCGCTTTTCTTGTGGTCGCCACTGTGGATTCTGGCTTACAAGAGCTGCAGTGGTTTTGGAAAAGTGTGACGGGCTTGTAAAATAAAAATAAAAAATAGCTTAAACTTTCTGACCGACTCTTGCACAATTCATAAGTGCCTGTAAATGCTTTGACTTTTTCTTCATTATTTGTCCACAGCTATCAGACAGTCAGGGCGGCATGGCGCTGGTGTTGTGCCAGTACGTGGTGCGCCGGCCCAGCTCGCCCGAGGTGGGGCTGGCGTGTCGCCTGCTGGCGCTGCTGTCGCCGCCACGAGACGCGCGGCTCGCCACCGAACTAGCGCACATGCTGAGGGATCTGTGTCTTGTAAGTGTACCTACTAAGAGAGAAGAGAGATATTTGCTTTACGAAAATAAAAAAGTAAATATCGGCCCCATTCTTTGTCTTTTTACACCAATTCTGTATACCGCAAAACATATGTCTTTAATCTTCTTATTATTGTAACTAGATGCTAATACTATTATTAATCTCCACAGAAACTGCCAGACAAGCAGTCTTGTCGCAACTTGACGCGATACTTGGGCGCGCTAGAGGCGTTTGAGCGAGCCAGTCTTAACAAAATGTCACATACAGGTACAAACTAACAGATACTTTCCTATCTCCAATATGTGTTTGATATTCTACATATAACTTACTATCCTGTTGGTCTCGAGGTCGTAAGATCGACTGTTGAACGTGTGGTCCTGAGTTCGATGCTCAGGACGAGCATATTGATTTTGGGTTTTTTCATTAGGAATTTCTCAGCAGCAGCCCAGAGTTTGGAAGTTGGTGACGGCACCGTGTCTTGATACGCATTTGTCGCACTTTGTCCTGCGCCTGATACCCACATCGGTCGTGGCGGATTGCCGTCCTATCGTATTATGAGAGTGAGGAAAGAGGGAGTGCACCTGTGGTTGCGCACACTCTTGTGCATTATAATATCTCCTGCCTAGTTAGGAGTATACGCAAATAAGAACTCAAGTTAAACAAATCTGACACCCCTGACCTAGACTAGAGTCAGGAGCAAACCCTTAAAAAAGTTATGTTAATAAGAATTTTTAATTTCTTCAGGAATAACTGAAGGCGTAACAATGCAAGAAGATTCACTGGCGCCGCTTGGAAGGACTACATCGTCTTTGCGTAAGTAATTTATATAAGCACTTGACAACCTAATGGGGTTTCACGATACCCAGAAACTGGGTTGTGTAGGTCAGATAGTCAGTTACTCCGTGTAAAATACTGGTGTTCAACTGCATCTAGAGTTAAACTGAACGAAGCTCCTACTTTTTTTTATAAAACCGTAGGAAAATGGATGATGATGTTGATAGAAGTTTATAAGGTCGTCGTATTAAACAGTTGTACTCCATTTAACATTGGAAAAAATAAGGTTACAACGCTAAAGTTACTTTAATATTATCTCCGTTATTTTACGATAAATATAAAGCACTAACATTACTAGCCACTAAAGAAATTATATAATCAAAATGGAGTCATTTCGAAATATTGGCCACATTACGATAGTTATTGTGTGTTGTGGACACATAATTACTACGGTCATTTGGGCGATATTTTTTGAATGCTACAATTAATAAAGTACAATTAATAAAATACAATAAATTAATTTGTATACGTTTCCAGCTCAACCGATAGCACGAAGCACACATGTTGTCGTCAATGAAACGGTAGAGGAGGAACCGGAAATAGATGAGACTTCCCCTATTGATGCCATGTCAAGAATCTCTGAAGGTGAGAAGTTAAAAATTTTTCTTTTGTTCCGTGCGAGAATCGAACCCACTACATGCAGCGCAGCAAATAATGGCTCGGCCACTGCGCGACTCGTGTCGAGCAGACGGCAGACGACAGTAGTCTTTATATCGCTATCTCAAACCAACAGCAATAGCTAAATATCAATAAACGTGGCCAGCTATAACTGGGCCCATGTAATATTAATTATTATAAATAATGATACCATCACGCCTGTATTCCCCGAAGGATTAGGCAGAGGTGTACCAATGTGGGTGTACATGGTATGATGGTATATGGTATTATAAATAATGATAAATGGATCATAGATACGAAAAGAAGAAAAAACTTTAAATTGAGAAGTTTTTGAGAATTCATCCGTTGCCTATTAAACAATTTGTAATTTCATAAGTTTTATTTCTTACAGCAATCCCTCAAGCTGAAAGTAGTCGAGCAGTAAAAGAGTCGTCGGTAACGGATACCGCGGCGGCCGCGGAGCCGGCGGACTCTCCCTCCGACTCGAGTAGCGGCGTGTCACCCGTCAAGAAGGCTAAAGTTCTTAAAGGTCTGTGTCGCATGCTTTTAACATCGTTTACTCACATAACTTGTTTAGATAAACATTGTAAGTACTTAAAAAAAATATATATATACCATCACGCCTGTATTCCCCGAAGGGTTAGGCAGAGGAGTACCAATGTACACCCACAGTTTGCCGGTATATTTAAGACCCATGTAATAGGGGGCGAGCCTATTGCCATTAACCGGGCACAAATCCAAACTCCGAGCTGCTACTGAGAATTTCATAGAAAAACCCAATAACACTTTGCTCGACCTTGGAATCGAACCCGGGACCACTTGCACAGCAGTCGCACTTGCGATCACGAGACCAACGGGGCAGTTCGGGTACTTTTTAAGGAGGCAAAAAATCTGCTGCTGAATATACCTAGCCCTTTTTTTATTGGAAATTGACAAATATGACTTCTTCCGCTTTGGAGCGGAAGGGAGTGCCACAGTCTTACTGTCTATATTTTATTATTATTTTAGTATAATAATAATTAATGAATTAATAAATTCCGCGACCTATATATAGTTTCTACACAGTCACAATGAATCGAATTTTGTCTCTATTGAATCTGTAATAGTTTTCTTTGAGTAGATAGTTTTCGCTGAGTTTTTTTATACCCGTTTTTATCATCCTCATGAATGAATGTAATATATTGATATAGCTTAATGTATAATAGTATAGCTCATGAATTTATTATATTAGTATAGGTTAACTTAACAACTTTGTTATCGTCAGGCAAAAAGAAAAAGTTATCAATGACGAGACAAACCAGTGGCTCAGACTCCAGTAAGCCAGCTAAGGAGAAGGCCAGCAAAGGGAAGAAGGACACTAAGGAAGAAAGTGAGAAGGGCGTCAAGAGAAGCAGGTCACAGCGCTCCTTAGTCGATGTCGAGAGAGGTGAGACAGCTTATTAAACAGGATTGAATTTTCAGATTCATATTTACGCAAAGTTTATTACAAGCTTTTAGTTACTTTCACATGTTTGTTGGTGTATGTGGATGAAAATTACAAGTTAAATTTGACCCACGTCCCGATGTTCGATTGAGCTGATATTTTGCGCAAATGTGCAATTTGAATGACAATCCTACTAATATTCTAAATTTGAAAGTTAGTGAGGATGGATGGATGGATGTTTCACTCTTAAACGGCTGAACGGATGTGGATGAAATTTGGCATTGAGATAAATTTTAGTGCGGAATAACACATAAGATACTTTTTATCCTGGAAAAATGTATGGTTTCCGTGGAGAGGTAATGTTCAGTTTTAGATAATAACTCTTGTATCTCCCACCAGCGAAAGCCAAAGCCGAAGAGAAAGCAGCCAAAGAAAAAGTCTCCGAAACTAAGTCCAAGAACAAGCAGTCACCAAAGAAACCGCCTTCTCCTGAAGAGTTCTCATCTCCACCTTCAGACTTGGACGTGTCCAATGTGACGGTACGAAGGTCCACGAGGGGCCTACAGTCTGGGTCCAGTACAGACTCTAATGGGTCTAGTAAGGGGAAGAGTAAAAAGGCGCCCAAGGAAAAACCAGGTTAGTTCAATTTCCTAGTGTTTTTGTTAGAGGTCGATGTTTAGTTTATCCGATGATAAGATATTACCTCTGCCTATTGACATCTGCAGTACCAAAAGGTAAAGATAAGATATTTATTTATAAAGATTCATGTGCCTGTAATTTCACCAGCACCCCCTTCAATCCGAAACACAGCACATTTCTTTGCGGGTAGATATAGGTATGATGGAAGTACTTCTCCGGATTTATTAGCCTTACTTCACAAAGAGCTCTACTACTACTACTTGCTATAAAGATCACAATGCAACACCAGACTACATGGAAGATCAACATTTCGAGAACGTTGGGCACCTACTTTATGAGCATAAATTGTTGCTCTATAGATTACACATACTTCATTGTTGTACACCAAAATTGATATACGACATTTGTCATGGTCTAATATCAAAATGATATTGATTATGTTTATTTTGTAATATATAGCAGCTCCCAGTAAGCCAGTCCGTACGACGCGTTCGTCGGCCGGGTCGCGACGCAGCAGCGCTGGCTCCTCGCGATCAGTACTCGACGATTCAGACGACACCATGCTCCACACCATCGTTTATGAACAGGAATTTGTAAGTATACTTACTATAATTACTTATTTATTTGGTAGCAGCTTGGCTAAGCTTTTGCCAGCGACTTCGTCCGCGGAAATGCCAGTTATAGCGGACGCAGACGAAGTCGCGAAATAAAAACATCCTTTCTTAAGATTAATGGAACCTAAAGATACCAGCGAACTGTGGGTGTACATTGGTACACCTCTGCCTAACCCTTCGAGGTATATAGGCGCGATGGTATGTATGATGATCACTTTCTTGAGGTTCAAACTTACCCCTTGCCAAATTTCACCAAAATCGATTCAATCGTGAAAGCGTAACAGTCAGAAGTAGTCACTTTCACATTTATAATATTAGTAATTGTGCTATTTGGGTTCTTGACACCACCAATCAATTGACGCACTCTTTGTTAACGTTTATAATACTTTTAAATTTTAGGTCCAGTCAGTGCTAAACGATTCGAGCGAGCTGGCGGAAAGCAAGCGCGATTCTAAAGCCAACGTCACCATTCCCGAGACACCTGATGCCAGCGAAGAGTGAGTCTTTTGTCTGTAATACATAAGAGCGAGCGCGCACTGAGATGCAATTTTTTAAAATCACGATTTTAATAAATATACGACGAAAGAAAATGGCAACAATAAAAACACAGTGCGCGCTTTCGCTTATATGGTGTAAATTCTCAAGGAATATCGAGGGATACACGTCGACACGTATATTATATCTAACTTTGCTTCCTCCTTACAGATCCGAACCCGAACCAGAAATACCGAAAAAGGGCAAACGTAACGGAAAAAAGAAATAGCCTAGAAACAATTAGTAAATAATAATAAAGTAACTGTAATTCTAAATTTGAATCTTTAATTTCTTAATAAAGGCTACCGCGATTGGGTCTTGTCGTTCTGTTGCCAGTTTTTATGCCAGTCTTGGTTCTTGTTCTGCCACTCGGGTTGCCAGTTCTTGTCCCAGGGCTTCCACCGGTGCTCCCAGCGGTAGTTCTTGTTTGTCTGGTTCTCTGGCTGCTTTTGGGTGGGTCCTGGCGGGTAGCCGGGGTAGCCATTGTAGCCGCCGTGGTGCCAACTGAAATGGCAATGGGGAAGATCAGTATTGTTTTTGTGTTAAAAAAGATTTTCTTTGATTCCGGATTCGTGATAGAATTGAGAGTGGTAGCGCTAACCATGCCCAACTCACGCATTGGCGAGTGAGAGAGCATGGTGCGTTTCCAATTGGGTAGATGACTCCACTAATCAATTGACTTACTTTTTATGAGCTGTCAAAACGCGATTCCCCCATATACAGATTCATAAAAGTATGCCAGTTGATGATTACATAACAAGTAACGCCTTCCTTTTTTACACTAAAATAATGGCACTTCTATAAAGGCCCCTTGATGTTTGATAAAGGCAAAGAAATACTGAATATGGATGCAGTACATGCAGCGAGTAAAAATATTAGTAATGTATGAAACTTTGTAAAATGACACACTAATGTACGATTTGCACCAACCGGGCGCCATCGGAGACTTCTACATAATACGTATAGTTAAGGCTCATGGTTACATGAATTTTATATTGCTTGAAACTCGGTTACATCCAAGCGTTATAAATTCCATGCAAATATGAATCTTATCTATTATGTAGAAGCCTGAATTTTCTTTAGCACAGTAACATTCTCCGATGCCGCCCGGTTGGTGGAGATCGTACATAACACACCAAATGCAGTGCAGTTGTAACACGCGTGCAGTGCGTTTGGGATGTTATCTCACAACGCGTTTCATACATTACGTTACGAGTTCTGCTCGCTGTGTGTAATGCATACGCATTGCATCTGCACTTGACGTGGCTCCACCTTAAATTAATTCATCGGGTCATATACAATCACGTTCATAAGTGCAGTTCTAAGTAAGCGTTTAATTCATTGATATTTCATCGAATAAATCTCGAGAGATTGCAATTAACCGGTAGCAGACGGAAAATATCTTCACACGTGCAAGCTAATGTATTCTGTTAGATAAAACTCCACGACTCCGGTCAAATAGACCTTGCTGATGACTGGCACCAGTCGTTAGCAAAAGCCACTTATAAAAACATTTAGAAAAATGTAACCCGCCAATATCTGGAACAGGCTCCAGACTACCGGTGGTCAGGGCTCCTGAGACAGGAATCTCCTCGTGGTCGCGCTTGCTGCCACGAGACCAATAACGACGCGGTATAGTAATGTAATAAAAAATACACACTTACTCATGATGGCCAGGTCCCTGACCGTCCAATCCCTCATGGCTGGCATAGTTGCCGCTCACGTCTTCAGAATTCTGTGAGTCCTGACTGCCGAACCTGTTGCCCAGAGGATGGGGCGACTTCTTGGACAGCTGGTGGCGCGTCACTATGAACTCGGCGCCGCGCTCCGCTATCATTATTATGGGGGCCATTGTGTTACCTGTTAATGGAATAAGAAGGGTTAGTTTCGAAGCGAGGCAACTTTTAGCAAAGTAGTGTGAAAAAAAACTAATCTACGTCAAAATTTTCTCCCAATTTCCATGTAATTGTACTGATTTCAAAGACGTATTTACCATCGATTATATATATTTTCGATATATCTGTTATTGCTGGATAATATTATCCAACAATAACAGTTCAATTGTAATATATAAGCATTTTGAAGTAAGTTGTTTATTTAGTAAAATTATTGTGAGCTTATCTGCCGTCATAACTAAGAATGCAGTAATCGCAAAATGGCGGTTCCGAGATAAACGCAAAAAACATATTTCATATGATCTGAGCAAGTTCTTCGTATTTTATTGGCCATATTATATATCAAAAAAATCGGAAAAAAATCAAGCTTTTACAAGATAATTTTCCTTTATTTAATTTATTAATATATACAATTATAATACGTATTACTGCGTTTCGGTTTAGTATCAGGTCGTTTCCGAGTCACAGGATACTAAAACTAAATGCAGCACTTGCGCGTATTACTGCATTATGTCTTAGCACAAGTTGATTACTGCATTCTTTTTTAGTAATTATTGTCATTATTATATGCTCCGAACTAAGTTGAAGTGTACTGTGTCTTCTCAACGATTTATATAGGTGCATTTTAAGGTTAAGGTTTTTTTAGTCTCTTAGCTACGACCTAAGTTTTTACATCGTGGAATGCAAATAAAGTATTGAGTAAACTATACGGATGTTAAAAACCTACTTCATGTTCTTATAATATGCAGCATTAGGGTGAAATAAAAAAAAACATGTTTTTGCAAATTCGTATTCGTATTACTCCACCGAATGACGTCGCCGAACTGATTTACTAAGACAAAACGCGGCAATGGATCGCACTGCTACGACTATGGCTACGACTTCGCAAGCCTTTACTACACTTAAATACAGTAATGTGGAGTACTGCGTTTTAATTTAGCAATTTGTCTACTGGATGTAAAACAAAATGATAAAGTAGTGGATATTACTGCATTCTGTTTTAGGGTATTCTTGCAAGTACTGCATTCTGTCTTAGGAAATGTTTAATACTGCGTTGTTTCTTATCATTGAAGCAGTTTTCATGCAAGTACGGCGAAAATCATATCATAAAAAACATACTTCGAGTGAATTTTTTTATGAAAATATTTTTTTTTTCATGTGCATGAACCTCCTGGGATTCCATTTCTGGAAAAAAGTGAAAATCCCAAAAATGTCGATTACTGCATTCTTTGTTATCAGGGCAGTTATGGGTTGGCTCGTTTTGGCTAAATTTAGGTATCTATTAATAAAAAACACTTACCAGAAGGCAGTGTTGGCATTATAGATCCGTCTGCGACACGAAGACCTGCAAAAAAGTACAATTAAGAATAAGTAAGGAACGTATAAGCAGTAAACAAAAATTCAACGTAAACAACAGAAATAGAGGTAAAAATTGCTTGCAAGATAGTAAATGCTGCGCTGAATTATGTACTCTATTGGTGGTGTTCATCATCTGACAAGACTTTTTCCAACTATGTTGGGACCGGCTTCCATTCCAACCATACGCATCTGAATGCCAGTATTACATGGAGAGACTGCCTATCCCACCTCCACAACCCACTGGCATTTATTTAATTTTCAATTATCAAAACATCTGCTAAATCATGGTGCTGTACTGTTTGCACTAAGATCAGTACATAATGTATAACGTAATGTGTAAACCTATCCTCTCTTTCATGAATAAACGGCACAAAACATTCAAATATATTAAACAGCACTCTTACCTTCAATCCCATGAACCTTAAGCTGCATGTCCACGACAGCCATGGGATCGGAATCGGGCCCCATCTTGCAGGTGCCCACCTGATGGTTCTCGGGCGCCGTGTGTTGCTGCGCGAGGCACTTGAAGAACTCGTCGGTGGGGTCGCGTCCTCCGCCCTCGCACTCCTCGCCGTGCCCCTCTGTGGGTACCATGCCGTATTTTTCTCGGAGAATCTGGAAATACAGTTGGTCCTTGTACAATTGTTGTTGTTGTTGTTGTAAGACAGTTGTATCGTTTCACCGGGACTCGTCGAGCTTCATTGCCTCGGCGCTTTTCTTGCGGTCTCCACTGTTGATTCTGGCTTTCAGAAGTTGCAGTGGTTGGGGCTAGGGGGGCGGTTTTGTCCCAAATTAAAAAAAGTTAGTTCTTGTAGGTCTACTAGCTCCTAAAACTACGCTAGTAGTTTTAAGAGTTGGTAGTTAACGCGAAGTTTAACTACAAATTATGTATGACGTTTTTTTTAAGGGTAACATCGGGTTAGCAACTAACTCGTAGTTACGTTTTTGGCGCAAGTGAACCCAACAGGTTTTATAAGCGATAGTGGTGTCGAAGTAGAAGGATACCTTCCTTTTACTTAGAAGGTCTACTTACAAACCTGAACCACAGGCTGCTTAGGTTCTGCAGGCCCCACAGGCAAGAAAGAAAGATTACGCAGGAAATTACAACCACAAATAATTCGAGTTATTTATAGCTAGGCACACAAATTTGGAGCGATTTCACCTAAAAATAAACGCGGTACATATTGTTTCAGCATCGGTAAAAGTGGTTTTGTAAAACAAAAAACTTACAGTAGTATTAGCAAGCCTGTAAGCGATCCTCGCGGCGTCGACGAGCACGTTGAGTTCGTGATCCTCGTAGAAGTAGTTGGGCTGCATCACCGGCGGCTGCGCCGGGTCCACGGACCGTATGGAGACATACCCTCGGCTACGCGGCTGCAGTGCTATCGCTGAGATCCTGGGTAGTTAAGAAATTCGGTTTACAAGTTTTTCCACCATACCTGCCGGTCTATTATTACAACGAAGCTTGCATTATGTATCTGTATTTTTTTTTTTTTTTTAGTAGCCTATCATGTTTCCCACTGCTGGGCAAAGGCCTCCCCTTTCTCCTTCCAAACCTCTCTGTCCTGAGCGATGTCCGGCCATGCTCGCCCCGCAAACAAGACCAGATCGTCACACCACCTTCGCCGCGGTCTACCTCGGCGGCGATTTCCTCCCTCAGGCGTCCAGTGAGTGACGATCCGTGCCCACCTCTCCGGGTGCATTCGTGCCACGTGGCCAGCCCACTCCCACTTTAGCTTGGCGGTTTTTTTCCCAACATCTGCTACCTGAGTTATGGAGCGCAGGGTGGTGTTTCTGACACGATCTGTTCGCTTAACACCTATTATGCTGCGCTCCATTGCCCGCTGGCAAATCTTGAGTTTGGACTTCAGTTGTTCAGTAAGTGACCAGCTTTGTGCACCGTAGGTTAGGACGGGCAGGATGCACATGTCGACGAGTTTTCTTTTAAGTGTCATTGGAAGGCTTCCCTTCATGTGTTCTTTAAGGGCCCAGAAGGTCTTCCAGGCGTTTTGCACTCGTCTTTCGACTTCTTTGTCTTGCCTATTTTTAAAAGACACTATCTGGCCCAAGTATGTATACTCATCGACATATTGCAACACATGCCCGTCTACCTCGACCCTACGTTTCGTGCTGTTGGTTATGACCTGGGTTTTGGTCCTGTTCATTGACAGTCCAACCTCAAGACTTGCTGAGCTTAGATCTTGTATCTGTATTATTGTATGTAAATATTATAGGTACCTACGTCTTGATTGTAGACCTCAGAATAGCATACGTAGGGCAGCAGAACAACTACAACCTAAGCAGACTGTCGGTCTGCTTAGGTTGTAGTTGTTGACAGTCTACGTAAAATTAGTTAGCAGTTAGTTGAGAGTACCTAAACATCAAGTGCAGTGGCACGCAATTAAGGGACGCAGAAGAATATTTATTGAGCCATGACTCAACCTAATTTTACAGAGCTTTTGCAAAAGTGGCAAGATACTTGAGAAAAGTGGTCTTAAATTAGGAGAAACTCCTGGGCTGTAAGTACCAGCTAAGAGATTCAACATCTACCAGTGGACTGCTTGCTATTGGCTACAGATGACGAATCATTTCAATTGTCTCTTTGTAGCAGCTTCATTAAAGTAGTAATCACTCACGAGATATGCCTCTTGGGAGCGTCTTCGTCTACATCCTTAAGATCCACAACAACTGCATCACCACACGACGCGTAGTACCCTCCGAAGAAGTACTGCACGTCCGGTTGCCGGCCTCCGGCTGCTGCCAACTTAGAATTCACCTTGCCTGTCAACTGTAGAAAGAATCATTAGTTAGGTTGTTTCACAGAAACATAGTATAGCCAAAAAAAATTAAAAGTAAAATTCTTATAGCAGAACAGAGTCGAAAACATATTCTCTGGTCATTGAAATGGTGTTTGTTGGTAGATTGTACCTAATCATATTTTCAACTTTATCGATATTTCTATGATGCAGGCCAGTCTAACATGATTTAACATAGATCATTCTATCTTAATAAGAACATGGTGTTTAAAAAATGTGCACCCTGTTGGTAGATCTCCATTCGCGAGTAATGTGTGTAAAAATGACATCGCTCAATTTTCATCAGTTGAGCTAAGCCAGGGTTATACCTAATTGCTTAGTTTCACACTCATTTCTTGCTACGTATCCTCACACGTCTCTGATGAAAACACGGCCTTTGTATGTCAAACCATGGTATACCGATAGTCAGCTTCGATGACAGACACACCCACAATTAATCAAGATAACAAGAACGTCGAATAACAATACTTTGTCTTACCTGCGACATGCCAGTACTAGACATAGGACCGCTTCTGCTCAGCAAGTATTCAGTAGCGATATCCCAGTTCAAATCTGGAATCTTGGGTTCCTTAGTTAGAGTGAAGTCCAGGGTCACTCCCACGTGGTTCTGAAGGTTCTGTCCGACTCCCGGCAGGTCCTTCAACGTGGGGATGTTGAACTTATCCAGGGTCTGTTTGGGTCCGATGCCGGAGAGTAGCAGGATTTGAGGACTGTTGAGTGTACCTGCTGTGAGGATCGCCTGGAAATGAAGAAGGAGTAATGTTAAAACATGCGCTAAAACTTAGATTCGCAAGAGATGATTCGATTGAAACATCTCCCATCCATCATCATCTTCATCATCTGCTTAGCCTTTTTTTTCTATGTTGGGGCCGGCTTCCAGTCTGACCGGATGCACCAGTGTTTTACATGGAGCGACTGCCTACCTGACCTCCACAACCCAGTTACTGGGCAACGCGATACCTTTTGGTTAGACTGGTTGTCAAACTTATTGGCTTTGACTATCCGTAATGACTTTCAAAGATTACGAATGACAGCAGGGACCAACGGCTTTACGTGCTTTCCGAGGCACGGGTTCCATTCAAACAATATTGTCGCTTAAAAAATCCTTTAACACAGCTTTAACACAAATTATCACTATGCTACACACTGCTGCTGCTTGTTCACTTTGCTATTTATCACTTGCTTTGATCCCTTATGTACCTAAAGGTAGATAAGGGATACCTTCCCCTGACTCTGATCCACTTGGATCTTGCCCGGTGTTGTTATATGACCCACTTCAACGTAACAACAAATTCGTCCATAGATTGCTCACCTCTTTATTAACACCGACAGTCTTCGTAACACCATCTTTGACGTATTCAACACCGGTGACCTTCTTATTGACAGGGTCAACGATGACACGAGATCCGAGCGCATTGAGCATCACGTGCAAGTTGGCTCGCTTCGAAGCAGGACGGAGGTAGGCTCGGGCTGTCGTGTAGCGAGACCCGCCACTGTTGAGAGGGAGAGTTAAGCATGTATTGTACAAGACTGGGTGATAGTGTGTCTACCGCCATAGCCTTTTTATTATTTTGAAAGAATATTGTTTCCAGGATTTTGTAAAGACCAAATTGAAAAGAGTGTTTTTGGAGTTTCTTTGGAGTTATTCTCCATATAGACCTGTTTTGGAACGAGCTTCAATGTTTCAGTTATTTTGATTTATAAATCAAGAAGCTAGTTAACCGATTTCGATAAAATTTATGTGGGACGTCTGACTCAGACCAAGTATGTCCAAACAAAAAACAGAGATCCTCCTCCTTTTTTGAAGTTGGTTAATAATAAATGCTTGACTTCGACTTTTAAATTTTGTTAAAATAAATTTAGTTTTTGTCTTGGTTAGATTCGACACACTTTGGGTGCTTCGGCTCATAAACCTTTCTGACTAGAGCCAACACTATCTTCATCTTATACGGATATGAGAGGAGACTACATCAGGCCCTCTAGCCAAGTCGCAAACGATAATCGTAAACGCTCGGTAGGTACCAATAGATTTTAAACTTTATACCCCAGAGCCTTAAGTTAAAAATCGATTAAAGATTTCTAAGCGTTAGCGACTGGAAAGAACGAAAACGCTATGCAATCTTCATTAGATCTTCAACTTAAAACCAAGCACATAAAGTTGAAGATCTATTAAAGCCTACTCAGCGTTTCCGTTTATCGTTTGTTACATGGCTACACGTGCATACTTACTCATTCAAAGTTTGAGCGATAGTGAAGCCGGTGTTGGTTTCCCCGTTCAGGTCGGTGGTGGGCGGGTAGCCCAGCTCGATGGCACCTGACACCACGTCGTGAGCGAACTGAGGTGCGTGGCGGAACTGTATGCGGAAGAATGAAAATAAGACTTACCTATATTACTATGCAATACAAAAATATTGAAAATATTCGTAAGAGTACCTAGCAGATTAAGGGGCTCGTGTAGGTTTTACCTACATATTTTAATACAGTTACATTTACCATGGCAGATCTCTCAGTCTAGATGTGGAATCGATAGATTAAATCGTTTGACTAAAAAAATATTCATAATAACTAAAATGTAATATTAAAATAGTGCTCTTTTAAGAGATGGTGATAAGCCCCCTGGAAAAACCTTTGGATAAAATGTAGTGTTCGACCCAAAATAAAAATTGAATAGTGCTGTTAAACACTACGTTAAATTAAGTCCATCTGAAAACACAACTCTCACCTTCTGCACCGGCAGCGGTCCTCCCCGGCTGTGATACTGCGCCGACACTCCGTTTCCGATCTCCTTGTTGTCCTCACTCCTCAGGAAGTACGGCAGCACCTCGTACCAGGACCAACCAGTCGCGCCATTGACTGCCCAGCCGTCGTAGTCCGCTGGCTGGCCGCGCATGTACATCATGCCGTTGATTACTGAACATCCACCTGGTAATAAGGTTCAAATTAGAGAAAGAAAGAAAAACCATTTATTCTTGCGAAAGCGACGCACAACACAAAAATAAAAATAAAAGATAACAAAAAAAAATCTATATGCGCCACTACCGCGCGAAAAGGCTGACGCTCAGCATAAAGCCGTGGCCCGTGCAAGAGACACGGAACCACAGCGTCAGCCGGCGTGTCGCTGTCTCGGAACTATAAGGTACGACATCACCCATAGTTCCGAGACCGAACAACAATATTTTAATTAATACTGTGGACACAAAAAGACGGCGATCGGCAAGCACTCTCAAAGTCCATTATAACTTTATAACTACACAGAGAGGGTAAATCACACCTGGTAATAAGGTTCAAATTAGACTGCGAATTGGAAGTTCAACTGCGCTTGGCAATAGATTTGGTGTGTGTAATTCATTTCCACCCGGCTGTTACTGTGAGTGCGTAATCTTCTATTCTCTGTCCGCAGTCATTTGTATAATCTACCGGCCTCCGTTATACCTAAGAGTGTCCATGGAGTTTCTTGCTCGTCCTTCTCCATAGAGATCTACGCTTTGGAACGAGCAACTAGCTTCAACTTTAAACTGTAACTTCTTGACACTGCAAAAGTGCCTGTAAATGGTCTAATTGAAATAAATGCTTTGACTTTGACCTAATGTTAAATAATATAATATAAGAAAATATCCTATAAGCTTCTTCTTCTCAGATGACAAACTTATACTATAAATTATAATATAATACTATTAAAATTATTTTGCATAGCCCGCGTGGGAATGGCTAACTTTGAATAACATTTTTTTACTTCTGCTTGCTTTATTACGTTGGTAACATTGTTAAGAAACAAATTAAAACTAGATTTTGTGTGAGATGAAATAAAGATTTGAAGAAGATAATCCGCTATTTTTAGGTCATAAATTCCCACAACTTAGTCTATACTTCTTATAGTATAATATTTTTTTTTTGTTTGTGATTTATAAAACGATAACACGTAAATGTACAAACTTTAAGACTTGTATAGCTTTTTGGTGAACATTTCGTCGTAGGTAGTTAGTCGGGGCTTACTTTTTAAATACATTTTTAACTAGCAAATAAAAGGATGAGATTATAACTCTTGATGATGACTTGCATAAAGCTCGGACAGAGGAAGAGGATCGCTTTAGAAGCGGACAGTAGATTTTGAAAGGTTGATTATAATGTTCACATTCCTACATAAATCCTCAGAAAGGTAGATTTCCTATTGATTCTTGTTACTACGCAGGTCCCTCACGATACGATTGGTTCTCATTAAAGCATTGCAGCTAATAAGAACACAAATACCACACATACCATGACGCATGTATTCCCTGAAGGCTTAGGCAGAGGTGAACCAATGTACACCCACAGTTCGCCGATATGTTTTTAGGTCCCATGTGATAGGGGGCGAGCCTATTGCCATTAATCTTGCCCAAATCCTAACCCCGAGCTGCTACTGAGGACTTCATAGAAAAACCCAATAACATTTTTGGGACTTGGGAATCCAAACCAAGACCTCTAGTGTAGCAGTCGCGCTTAGGACCACTAGGCTACCGAGGCAGTCAAAACATTCAACCGCCAAATACCAAGGCTAATCATTGCAGGTAATAAGAAATTCTACATCAGTCTCCTTGGTCACAGACATAATCAAGCTCCAAGATCTCATGTTTAAGCTTACCTAACATTTTCCCCCTCGGCCAGTAGCACTTCCCGCCTTCCTTTAAGCAGGCTCGTTCTTGTTGCTCGGTGAAGTACATCCAGTCTGTGTCTTCTCGCGACCAGTACGCCGTCACCCACGCGGGGACTCCAGACTGGGTTGGTTCGTCACCACCTGCTTCTATGAGCAGCACCTGGAAGAAAAAAGGTCATCATCAGCATATCAGCTGCAAGACGTCCGGACATAGGCCTCCCACAAAGATTTCTTAAAGTATCGGTTGGAAGCGGGGAAGCGGCCTGTATGCAGCGTCTTTCTGCAGTCTGCGGACAAGGTGGACTTGAGACTTGTGAATTGCGTCTTGAAAAAGGTAACTTGTGGCAAAGATGTTAAGGTTATTGGTTTCCACCGGGCCCGGGGGCAAAACTCTGTTCTATTTGCCCATCCCATTACAATAAGTAATGGGATGGGCAAATAATCTGTGCCATCTTCGTCCCGCCAGATAATCCCACGGGTTCAATTACGATTGGTTTGGTGACAGTGGTTAGGGACAGTAAGAGTTCTGTCACAAGACAAAATGATTACGATACGTAGTCATTAAGGACGCAGGCATAAGATCGATCGTGTTAAAAATACACCACCATTGTCCATTGCCAAACATCAGATCAATGCCCGTAACGATCGCAATCTAGTCGCCCAGACTAAATTTGACAAAAATAATCCTCTAATTTGCCAAGTTTTTGACATTGATGGTCGCTGAGATGACATTGCGACTAGATTTTAAACATTTTTAGTTACGAGATTTGGCTTTTTCGACATTGAGATTAAATTGCGACTTAGACTTTAATGTCATTTAGTCATTTGAATTGATTTTCAGGTCAGGGTACGTGTGTGACCTAAGACGCTGATACGATTAGATATTCTATAAAATTATGTTATTATTCCTTCGGTGTGCTGGCCCAAGCTTCCCACCTCTAGCCTCTGCCGAGATAAAAAAAACAAATCAAAGAACTTCCAATTCCAGTTTTAATTAATTATTTCACGCCAAATTAAATATATTAATTGACGTACCTACATTCGTTAACGCAGATATATAAAACAAATCTACATGTAATAAAGATGTAATCATTATTATTACCTACATTTATTTTCTTATATAATATAGCGACGTAGGTACCTTTACCTATTATAACACCATATAAGATGTTCAGAAGTTCTACCGCTAAAACATAAAAAATAATTGTAAGGCAAACTGCTGGAATGCGATCTTATATAATTTCCAACAGTGCATACCTACCATAGTCGACGGCCGATCATTCTGAACAATTATCAAGAAAGTCAAAATCAACGAACTCTTGCTTGTGGAAGTTTGTAAAAGGAGAAGTGAATATACTACCCCAGTTCTAGCCACTGCACTGGTAGCTTGGCAATTTTATTTAATTTAAAGTTAACCTGAACAGGCTTGTTCTGGGTAAGCTCACATCGCTCACATCGTCGACTTTGTCCTTGTCACCTCTGACCTAGAGTCAAGAGTAAACCCTGTCTCGAATAAGAAATAAATAAAAAAATAACTTAGACCCTTAGTCTTAGCGGGTTGTTGTACATTCGTCACATAGTAAACACGCCACGAAAAAAAGTATGTGTAAATTCGTCACAATTCTCAATATATTAATTTTGTTTTTTGTAAATTCGTCACATCGTGTCCTGTTCCTTTATAAGTGCTAATGCAGCACACATGGCTAAGTGCCTTTTCTGTTCTATGTCATTCAGGTGTAGGTCATGTGCTTAACTGGCTAGAGCTTAATAGCGTGTGCAAGAGTATCTTTAATTTCGGGCGCAAAAAATCAATAATGTTGGTTGCTATCGCTACATCAAGATAAATAAATGAGGATTTGTGTCAATTTACTATAACCCTCATGCATCTGTGACGAATTTACACATATTTTAAATACATGTGACGAATTTACTTTCAATGTACGATTTTTTCAAAATGTGGCGAATTTACTTTGTGACGAATGTACAACAACCCGTCTTAACATGGTTTGTATAGTGCTACTTTTGCAGTAGGTACCTATTTATGGACTATGTTTCTTATGTGATTGTGTGCCTCCCACTATGTATAATTACCCATATCCGAGATAATGATGAGAATGATGTTTTTGCTACATTTTTTCCAAACGTTGCCACATTGATTTCAACTGGTTTTGAAGTATCTTCATTCTTAGATAATAATAATAGAAAAACCCGGCTGTGGTGATCATTGAATTATGTTTAGAGACTGACCTATTCTGGCGTGATAATTAACATATTTAAAAGTTACATGATATATCGTACTGATTCAGAGACATTCAAATACGGTGGAAACGTGGACGGAAAAACTTTTGCCATGAATTTAATAAGTGCATGATTCTATAAACTTCGAAATTTTACCTGACGTAATAATAAAAAAAAAAAACAGTAAAGTTAACACAAGAATGCAATACCTACAAAGTCAAAATATATGGAACAGTTGTACAAAACTCTCGGATCTAAAATAATTCACTGAATCAATCATCATACATTATCATAACATCAATCACTGCAGCCATGGTAACCCTGCGGGTTGTTCGAAAGAGATACCGCGCCCCCGGAACGCAAAGGGCACATGAAGGAACATAGACGGGTTTTAGTCAGTAAAAGTCTGACACTCCCTCCCGCCCCGCCCAGGGCGGGGGAAGTTATTTGATGATTTCCCGTCTATAAAAAAAAAAAAAAAAAAGCCATGGTAACCGGTTATGCAGCGATATCCTCCTTGAAGGGACTAAGTATATTGAATGACCCGGACATCCCATAGTAATCGAAGGGCCTAAAATCCACAGCTCCAAGTAGGCAAACCGAGGAAGACACCATTTCAGACAAAGATCGGCGACCTTGCATGGATAGTCCACGGTACTTGCAACAATGCGTGGTGCAAATCATCGGCTCTAGCGTGAAATCACCGCGAATGTCCATCCATTGTTCTGAGCCCAAAGGCCTAGAAACTCGATGCGGTGTCCACGAATGATTCGCACATTTACGAGTGCATTTTTTACACATTTTATGGCATTAAGACTACAAATTAGGTACCTAGGTCGTCACATTGGTATGGGATAATGTTTTTTGTAAGCTCAAACAACCATCATACATAAAACCGAATAACATAAACAACCGAATAAACATTTGCTCGTCCTGGAAATCGAACCAAAGACCTCAAGCGCAACAGTCGCGCTTAGCACCACTAGGCTAACGAAACAGTCTAACAACCCTTGGTAAAAATAAGGGTATTTTTTCTAAAAATCCATGTCAACCTTGAAGAGTAAAATTGAATACATACAGATTGCTTTCAAAGCCCTAATTAGTTCCTAAATAGGTACTGGCTGATCAGAACACTTCCAAATCTTGAAAGATTACCAACCCTACAGGTAATGTAGACTAGTAGAAAAAACCCCAGGACATTAACTCCACCATTGTACGATGTATTTTATATTATTACCATAACACAAGCTCTGTTTAGCTTGGGATCAGATAGCCGTGTGTGAGTTGTCCCAAGATATTTATTTATTTATATTTACTTATTTATTTATGTGCATAAAAGTAAATAAAGCTTCTACATACCTTCCACTGAGGATTCTCCGAAAGCCTGGCCGCCATGACAGCCCCCGCAGTGCCTCCGCCGACCACCACGAAGTCATAGTTGTCATCAGGCTGGTCCTTACTGGTGATCCTGTTGCAAGGGTCGGCCAGGTCGCAGCGCCCGTTAACGTACGCCTCCAGGATCGTCATGAACAGCAGAAACTGGTTTGGACAAGCCGATACCATGGATGGTCCGACTTCTTGTATGGGGCATCCACATGCCTGTAAATAAAAGAAAAAATGAAGATTTTTGTGCTACTTTTTTTCAACAATTTGTCGGAAATGGAGGTTGTTGCAGAAAATTAAGATAAAGTGTAGGTTCCTACAGAAAATTCAGGATAAAATTCTTGACCCCAGCAATCAGATTTTCCTCCTGATAGTAAATGTATAGAACAGTTCAGTTTTGTTTTAATAACCGACGAGTAGGTCAGACCCATTTTCTAAATTCGTTTATATAGTATGATTTTCTTCTATTCTATTATAGAAATAAAATTGGAAGGTAAGGCAATGCCCCGCGTCTCATCAACATTAAGAACATGACCTCTGAACAAAATACGGAAATCTGATGTACAAATGAGGAAACAAATGCCAACACACGCAACGGAAGAATTTATTGTCACAATGAAAACAAAGGGTTAAGTCAAAGTTAATTGTTTGTAATGACATCCTCTGATTGACTGGTAAACGAAGATTACTACCACAAGAAGTCAATTATTGAATGATTGAATATTATAGTAAAAACATCGGTATCTCCATTTGAAGGGTTAGGTAGGGCATAAGTATATATTCTAGGTACAACCTCATAAATCTACGTAGGTAAGTATCTCATATTCTTATTTTGGAAGGTATTGTGACCAGTAGATATACTTCTGCCCGGGCCGTACCAGGCTTAGATATTTGTGTGAATGTGCGCGGCGTAAACTTTTATACTTGAACGGAAAGATACGCTTTTCTTGAATAAATCATAATTATTAGCTGTAAAACAGCGTGGTTACGATTTGAGCCAGAGCAATCAACTGTCCAATAAAGAAAAAAACCAAATCACCTATAACTTTAAAATTAGAATCCCTTCTGGAATTTTGCTGAGTGTTTAGATATAATTAAACTTGTCAGCCAGGTTGCCTTATCATATAACCGTTACAGTACCTACCTACTTCAAACAGAAAAGAAACGTTCAAAACGGAAATATGGTACCTGTTTTCCTCCAACCAAAGGCCTAGCATGAGCATGCTTCGTAAGTATTGGATGCAAGCCCATTTTCGATTGGAAATACTAACAAAATAAGTAGGTACATGATGCGAATGAAGATCATAACCCTGCCTTTGCTGTCGCGCAGACAGGGCAAAATATCAACCCTCGGCTTTCGGATGAGTACTTCACTACCTCACCCGCCTCTCATGCATAAGGTTCTGATTTCGATACCGAGCAACTAGTAACGTGACTTCTAATTTACATATTGTACTTTCTAAGTTTATCTTGGACATCACCGACATCGGTGAAAGAAAACATCGTGAGTAAAACTAGACTCATCCATATAAGTCTGAAATCCCCAATCCGCCTTGAGCAAGCGTGGTGATCAATGCTCAATCTACTTTGTATAAAAAGAGGCCTTTGCCCTTTAGTGGGTCAGTAATAGGCTAGTACTTCACTCCTTATCTACCTACAGCATTTAAGTAGTAACACCCAACATGATTTTGATCTAATGAATCATTTTTCGTGACGACTAACTGATTTCTTGTAAATTCGTGATGATGGAGTCGATAGTACCAGTTCCCATCATGATGACTTTACAGTTTCTTACGTGAGGAGTACCAGTGGATTGATATCTCATATGTATATTTAAATAAATATAACTTAGATGAATTTTCTTTTACGAACTTCGTGAAATCGTGATGATTATGTTCTAGGATTTAATCATTGTTTAACTAGTAACTTAATGAGTCAATAAAATCGTGTAGATAACAATCATATACCTGCCTACTTAAATGTAATTCGCACAGTTAATTACCTCGCTATATTTTTATCTTCCACAAAAATCAAAGTTAATGGCAATATGCGTTGCTAAGCGCTAAACTTGAGAACGGCTG
This sequence comes from Caradrina clavipalpis, assembly GCA_932526535.1. Taxonomy (NCBI): domain Eukaryota; kingdom Metazoa; phylum Arthropoda; class Insecta; order Lepidoptera; family Noctuidae; genus Caradrina; species Caradrina clavipalpis. The sequence goes on along the minus strand of OW052106.1, from coordinate 5,761,229 downwards.
GACCGATTCGGATGATTCTTTTTTTGTTGGATTCGTTATTAATTTTTTTTATTATTTTAAATCCACTTACCCAATTAATTCGTTAAAAAACGTGATAATTGTAGCATCATACACATAACGCAATACGTCAACAGAAAATAAGCAAGCATTTATCAACAAAATTTTGTTTTCGAATGAGATAATAAGTCATAGGCTCGCCCCCTATTACATGAGACCTAATACATACCGGCGACTGTGGGTATACATTGGTTACATCGTGCCTAACCCTTAGGGGAATACAGGCGTGATGGTATGTGAATGAGATAATTACGCACACCGACTGCTCACTTAGCAGAGAGTTGCGCAAATGCGCAGGCGCCGATGTCAAGGATGATTTGGGAACAAGTTTAAGTTTTACTTAGTCAGTTTTTTGTTATGCCTACCTAATTAAGCATGTTTGTTTATGTAACTATGTATTATTACACCTATCTACAATTTGTATGTATTACATTATCTTCTACCTGTACTTTGCTACAAAATATTTAGCACTTAACTAATTTGTTCCAAAAAAAAACCATCTAATAAAAAATCTTCAATAAAAGAAAATATTGTTATTTTTTTCAACTTACCGCAGGGTCCCGTATCATGTTGGCGACTTATGTTGTGCACTGAAACAATATAATTTTTGGCATTTAATACATTTAAAGAGAAATAATAATAAATCCTGTAATTAGACCTGCGCCAGCCGGGGATTGTCCTTGGGAGCATTTGCATAGTGCAAACAGGGATGTTCCATTTTATTGTAAAGCCTTGTAAGGGGCCTCTGCGAGTTGGCTTCGGCTCCTCATACGCCTTTCAAAGGTCCGGGACCCTAGGGTCCCGAGACAGTTAACGAAAACAAAATAATGATTCAGATTTTGACAAATCCGAACCAAAATTATGTGTGCCTAAAACCTTACCTAAATAAACATACATTAAGCCGAGTAACACTTGAGACCTAAATGTTTCCTATAGTTACGCAAAAGTCGTGTTAACCCTATTTATTTATAATACAGGTAGTGTTTCAAATGTTACCTGCTCGTCACGATTACAATTTGAAGAATTGAGTAAACAATGATGACTTAACGCCTTCATCATCGCCTGATTTTTTGTACATTCTTGTACCTAACTATTGTTCTTTTATTAGTTGTTATTAAGTGTATTTTATAATAACCTCAGAATTATATTATATTAAAGCTGAAGAATTTGTTTTAAACGCGCTGCTGTGGATTACCTAGTTACCTACTTGATTGTAGATTTTTATTAAATTTTGATAACCAACGAAAATTATTTACCAAGTTAGCCTAGTGGTCCTAAGCGCGAACGAGCGCGAGCAAAGTGTCAAGCAAAGTGTTATTGGGTTTTTCTATGAAATGCTCAGTAGCAGCTCGGAGTTAGGATCTGTGCCCGGTTAATTGCATTAGGCTCAACCCTAATTACACGGGACCAAAACATACCTGCAAACTGTGGTGTACATTGGTACACCTCTGCCATTGCAGCCATTGCCATTGCAACTTTACATGCTGTAAAATTCCCGACAGAAAAACCCAATAACATTTTGCCTGACCTAGGAATCGAACCCAGGCCCACATTCAGCAGTTGCGCTTTCCACCACTTCGAGTTGCGACTGCGAATTTCGAGGCAGTCAACCGGTACAAATGTTATACCGCTATATTTTATTACATATTTCTATGTATTTATTTTAACATAATATTATGACAAAGTTGACATTATTACTGATGCTATGGTTCACTGTCCCCTCACGAATGTAGGTAAACCACATAATATTTAAATTTATTTAAATATAACAGTAAAAAATATTCGTAAAATATTAAAAAGTAAAAAAAATATATACTCTAAAACATGAGAACGTCTAATCATGGGGTTGTTTTATGTCAGAACAAGTCAAGTTGATAGCATGACATTACGGTCTAAGATCCCCGGTGTGGCTAAATCTACGTCATATCGGCTGATTGTAAAGCGGTCTATTTCCACACGAATCAAATATTTGTGTGGCCTACAGACAGCTGTTCCTGCTCTGATTGATTGTGTACGCAGATTTATGTTTGTAAACGCACACGATACAGAAGGCATACCTTTTTTTTTTTTTAGAGATGGGAAATCATCAAATGACCCCCCCCCCCCAAGCCCCCCCCCCCCCGCCCTGGGCGGGACGGGAGGGAGTGTCAGACTTTTACTGACTAAAAACCATCTATGTTCCTTCATGTGCCCTTTGCGTTCCGGGGGCGCGGTATCTCTTTCGAACAACCCGCAGCAGAAGGCATACCTGAATGACAAAAATGTTTCAAAAATGACTATCTGTCAAAAATGTATCTAATTTTGTTACATTTTTTTACATTAATTGTCACTGAGATGAGATCACTAGACTTTGAATATTTTTAGTACTAGAATTGGGATTCGTCTTTGGTCAAAATTTCAGCCACGGTAAAGTGACGTAAGCCTGGCGACAGTGACATCTTGGACTATTATGGAAACTGGTCCAAAATGATTGCTTAGAAACGAGCTATTATTATTGTAGAGAAATATAATATTAAAATGTCCTGACGGAAACTATTAGGTATTACGGTAAAACTTTATTTACTACTAATGCTAATGTTAGTATAACTGTAACAATATTATGGGCCGTTTATTTAATATCAGTCAGATATCTTTAAACAGAGGATTAAATATGACGATTTGACAGTATGCGCGCAACTTCATTTGCATGATCGTCGGTTATCACGGGGATTTATATTTTTTGCGCGGAACCCTAATTTATTTTTCTAAAATGGAGTAGCCTACTTACTCCTTCTAACATAAGCAATCCGCCAGTGAAAATGAAAAATAAAGAAGTTACAATAATTTTAAAACAGAATAAACTAAAAGGATCGAAATGTCTTATCAGTGGGAATATTTCAAATTTTAATTAAATAATTACTGTTGCCATAATTATGAAAATCACAATAGTTTTACTCAAATAATGCCATCAGATTCTAGCTAAACGAGTAACTTTTACAATTTACAAAAAGACGACTGAATTTCTTTAGATCTGGGCGCTTATTCTAGGTCCACCAAATTATTTAATTTCTACCTTCGCGGCTTCAAACAATTATGAGATCATTAAAAATATATTTAGTGTATTGAAACCACAAAAAGCTAATAAAATTTACTTTTTATGAAAATGGAACTTTCGTTTTCAATGGTTGTCCACTTATTATTTGTCAGACCATGTGCAAGACAAAAGTGAGTAACTTTCGCTTATTCCACTTTTACGATTCTACTCGGGTGACACTTTCAAAGTTTTCTTTTAACAAGAATATTTAAAACGTGTGTGTATTTATTTGTGACCGAGTAAAATAAATATGGTTATAGTATGCATAAAATATCTGACATTTCAAAAGTAAAGTTATGTTTAGTATTTTTTTATAAGTATTAAAATAATCACGTTACCAAGTATGTTAATATAGCATTTACTTAAGATAAATTATCACTGATTAATGATCAGTATAATAATTTATTTTGCATTAATCTTGGAATAATCTATGTTATAATTGGCTAGAACTGTAACATACAACCTTAAAAACGAAAATACATTCCACACATATATAAAATATATATTTAAATGAGTTAATATTCACCTTAAATATTCCTATCACTATTATCACAAGAACACTATCACAAAAATCACAATTAAATAAATAAATAAATGAAACGTATTGGATGCGCGCACGTGAGATGATGCGCGGTGGACAACGCGCACTGCGGAGCCGCACCTTTTGTTTATATGGAGAAGAGACGATTGGGCTGAGGGCTCATACACACTGGTGATACATCGTTGTGAACCGGTGTTACAGCTTTGTTAAGGATTGCCGTAAAAAATGCTTCGTAATCTTTCGGATGGGTAATGGGATCATCAAATACCTAATGCCCTTTGCGTTTCAGGGCCGCGGTAACTCTTTCAAACAAATTCCACAACTTTTTAATCTTTCCTACCAGCCTAGCCAAGTCGCAAACGAAAATCGTAAACGCTCGGTAGGTACCAATAGATTTTCAACTTTATACCCCAGAGCCTTAAGTTGAAAATCTATTAAAGATTTCTAAGCGTTAACGACTGGAAAGAACGAAAACGCTATGCAATCTTCACTAGATCTTCAACTTAAAACCAAGCACATAAAGTTGAAGATCTATTAAAGCCTACTCAGCGTTTGCGTTTATCGTTTGTTACATGGCTACAGGCCCAGTATGGTCAAGGCTAACTGTCCAGGATATCACGGGGATGATATAAACATATATATTTTATATTTTTTTATATATTGTTTATTTCGTTAAATAATAATAAGGAATCAAGGAGCTGGGTTAGCTTGAAAAGAGTGGATTTTAAGCATCAATTCGGAATAGGTAATCCAACTTCGTACTAATATTATACATGTGAAAGTTTGTGAGGATGGATGTTTGTTACTCTTTCACGCTAAAACGGCTGAACTTGGCACTGAGATATATTGTAGAGTGGAATAACACATAGCCTACTTTTTGCACCGAAAATGTACGCTCCCCGTGGGGAATTAAATCAACATTGACGCGAATGAAGTTGCAGGCAGAAGCGAGTAAAATAAATAAATGTAATTATTATAACTAGCAATAAATAAATAAAACAGTGTAAAATCTATATCAAGGCATTGAGACTATGAACGACACTTTAGAACAGCGCCTTGGACTCTACAAGCCCTCATAATTCAAGCCTTGTTACATTCAGTCCACTTATGATAACACAAGATTTCCCGCATTAGACATGACAGAAAAAGTACAAGTACCTATTTTACATATTAAAATGTACACTAGATTTTACCCGTGACTTCGTCCACTTAAATTTTGGTTATATTTTTTTAATTCCATCGTGCTTCGAAAGACCCTTGGCGCCATCTATTATCATAAGAAGGTTATTATGGTTTTCCTCGGGAATACTTTTTTCGGGGATGAACGTGCAATTCTGCGTACCTGACAATGTATAATTATGAAAAATTACAGAATGATCGGTTCAGCGGTTTAGACGTGAAAAGGTAACAGACAAACTTACTTTCGTATTTATATTGTTAGTTAGGATATATATTCATATTATAAACTTTCCCTGTTATCATCTAGAATTCTAGACAATGATCTGGGTTGCATTCCAGGGTTCGTAGTATGACTGGGTTTTTTATCAGACTGTGAGTGCTGTGAGTGTTATTCCATTAAAAAACATACATTATTTACATGAATGAAAGTTTGAAATTGAATTCTGCTGGTGTTGATGTCATGTTGGGAAAAAAAAAACCAGTGATATTTGATTACCAGAGAATCTCAAAATGCGTAAAATACGGGATTATTTCACGCAACGTAAAAAATAAATCTAATTTTTAGAGGGCTCAAAAACCGATGGTCAGTATCTATAGTGGGCGGTGAACCAAAATTTTTGTTCCATTTTCAAATTTCAGAATCATTGCATGCTTTTCGAAATGACAATCACTTTTTTAAATCAAATATGTGAACTATGGCAATACGACACGCCCGGGGAGAGATCACGCTTATCAGCAACGGTTTTTACATACTTTACGAGACACGGGGGTATCACACCATTAAGTTCTGGCAACTACTGAGAAATTCTTATTGGAAAAACCCAATAATCCATGGCTTAGCAGACGTGCTTGCGATTATGAGATCAACGTGGCAGTCAAATATAGCAGTCATTCAACTATAGCATGATCAACATCCTACTAATATTATAAATGCGAAAGTTTGTACATTTGTCTCTTCTTCACGCTCAAACGGCTGAACGGATCTGAATGAAATTTGGCACTAAAATAGGTAATAGTGCTGAACACCACATAGGCTACTTTTTATCCCGAAAAGTGTACGTTTCCCGTGGGATAATATGTCGACTTTGATTTATTTTTTTTATCTATGAGTTATGGAAGACTTACAGCTAAACAAAACAGAATATAAAATAGTAGGTGAAACTGACAGCTAATTACAAGTCTGATAGTCTGTGATGCGGACAAAGTCGCGGGCAGTAGCTAGTCCGTACTAATATTATAAATGCGAAAGTAACTCTGTCTGTCTGTCTGTCTCTTCTTCACGCCTAAACCACTGAACCGATTTCAATGAAATTTGGTACAGATATAGTCTGGGACCCGAGAAAGGACATCTGATAGTTTTCATCCCGGAAATCCCCCGGGAACGGGAACTATTAATCCACGCGGACGAAGTCGCGGACAAAAGCTAGTAATACTAATAATCTGAGGGCCACCCATCTCATAAAACAGTAATATTTTAATATTACTTTCCCTTGCGCACTGTTGGAATTTCAACGCTCGGCTCAGCACCGAGAGTCCAAAATTTATGAACTGATATTACAAAGTAATATTCAAATGGTACGGTTTCATTAGATTGAGGTAGGTCCTATATGTCAAGCGTGAGTCATACGTACCGGCGTGCTTGTATGATCGATGTGGACGAGGCGAAAGGAGTGTGTAAGGATCGTAGCAGGTGGTGGTTCGTGGTTTCTGCCAGCCCTCATGGGAAAAAGGCGTGAGTTTATGTATGTATGTATGTAGGTATGAGTCATAATTTTATAACACGCTTATGTATGACCCGCACTATTCTCATAAGTAAGACAGTCGCGTTTCCGTGAAATTGATTAAAATTCATCTGATTACACAAAGACTGGGTTTTTCCAGTTTCCAAAATATTTTAATATTTTTTTTCATTGTTTTCTTTTTTTATCTTTGTCACACAAATAGTAGGTCAGGGTTTCTTAAAAATACGTATGTTTGTATATTTGTCTGTTTACTAAACAAATATACTTGGGTATGCATATTAAGGCCTATTCAAACCTGAGCGATATTCGCTGCCGCTGTGGGTAGAGGTACATACCGCGCGGGTTTCGCTCAGGTATTTAGTATCAAGTACCGCGGCTAGAGCGACCTGAGCGATATTCGCTGCCGCTGTGGGTAGAGGTACATACCACGCGGGTTACGACGGTAGCGAATACCGCTTAGGTCTGAACAGTAATATTACCGCATACCCACTGGGTTTTCTCTGCCGCAGGCGGTAGCGAATACCGCTTAGGTCTGAATAGGCCTTTACTGAGTAAGCCGCTTCATATAATGGTTAGGTAGATAGTGTAGATACCTATTCCTAGGTACTTAATTCAACCGGCTAATTGGCCCGCGGTAATTCCGGCTGTAACTGCTTCGTGGGCCTAGTGGTCCTAAGCGCTACTGCTACGCTAGAGACCTTGGGTTCGATTTCCAGGTCGAGCAAAAAGTTATTGGGTTTTTCTATGAAATTCTCGGTAGCAGCTCGGTGTTGGGATGTGTGCCCGGTTAATGGCAATTGGCTCGCCCCCTGTTATATGGGACCTAAACATACTGGCGAACTGTGGGTGTACATTGTTACACATCTGCCTTACCTTTCGGGGAATACGGGCGTGGTGGTATTGATAATTTGATAGTATTATCAATATTTAGTTAACTTAGATAAATAGCACTGGGGAGCAATTCAACTAGCTCGCTCAGCTCGTTCAGCTAGGAATGCTCGAAATCTAATTTCAGTCTCAATCTGTCAAAAAATCCACAAATTTTTCTCCATTTTGACATTAATTGCATCTCGATAATTTGACCCATGTAAAACATGGTGGGCTTGCTATTCTATACATACTATAAAGAGGAAATATTTTTTGTTTGTTTGTTTGTATGGAATAGGCTCCGAAACTACTGGACCGATTTTAACCATTTTTTCATCAATACATAGCTACATTACTCCTGTGTAACATAGGCTATATAACATCACGCTACGACCCACGGGAGCGGAGCAGTGACCAGAAACGCGGTTGAAATAAGCTTCGCGAACGAAGTCATGGGCAATTCGCTAGTTCTGTATAATGAACTCAGATATGACCTGAAGCTATTTTCAAATTAAAAAGTAAACAGAGCGCGTAATTACTTGCTATTCACATCAAACCATAATACACTAATAGGTCCTAGTAACGATTTTCATTTGAAAATATTGTGCCCGAGGTCGGCGCGGTTTCATTTATGCGATTTTAAATTTATACTACCTTCAGCCCGCTACTTTGTTTGCATGGTAATGAAGTTTATATGCCAAAAAAAAATCAGTTAAAGTTTTTAACTGATTTTTTTTGGCATATACACTTCATTATTATTTTAAACAGATTAATCGGTACCTACTTTCTGAGATTTTTTCGTAGCTATACTTACTTACCAATATTATAAAGAGGTACAGTTTGTGAGGTTGTAGGGAGTAATATCTCTGGTTCTACTGAACTGATTTTGAAAATTATTTTACCCATAGAAAACCACGTTATTTGTGAGTGTCATAGGCAATATAACATCATATCACAAGGGAGCGGAGTCTATGATGACCCACTGACCGAGCATTAACCAAAGATGTAACTTATGGCGGGTGAAATACGCCACGCGGATGAAGTCGCGGATAGTTCGCTTATAGATAAATAAATACAAAGAAACTTTGCTTCTAAGATGAAAAGTAGTGTTCACAGCTATGCAATAGAAGACTAGAGATATTGATTGGAAAATCTTACCTGAGGGCTCCTGAGGGTAGCATTTCTTCAACTGCTTCGCGGCCTGAACTCAGGCTCGGATGCACATGGTCGCCGCGTGCACTGTACAGCTCACTCCTTTTTTCTCACACAAGTATTCTCATTGGTACCGGATCTTAGAAAGGAGAACCTACACTTAAACATTATAATAATTCAATCTTACTTTTAAATCTAACGAGGAGCAAAAGGTGCCTCACTCTTTCGCGTGACGCTGTACAATGGTGTATTGTAATCTGATTGGACAGCGTGCATTAACTAAAATATTTCCAAATTAGATACTTTTATAAAAATGTACATTTTAATGATAATAAAATAGTGGAAAAGTTAATAAATAAATTATCTATGAATAAAAATAAATGATTGGAATTAAATTTGTGTGTGTAACATTGATCAAAATAAAAAGATAATGATATTATGTTTTGTCTTTTTATTTTAAATTGATGTTCTAAATCAAGATGGTGGTTTTTATTCGAGTATTAAAAATGATTATTATAAACAATAGATTATATTTAAACCGAATATACATTTGAATAAAAGTAGTTAATTTAATTATTTTCTCACACGTTTTTTATTCGCGCCAAAGTTGTGGTGAACCTGAGTAACATCAACATTATATTTAGATTTGTAAAAAAAACATCACAAGACAATTTATTAGCGTTTACAATTTATTTGCATTAAAATAAATATAATTATGATTATTAGGTACTTCGTAAGTTTATGTCTCAATAGTAATTATCAAAACATGGTACACTATACAGATATGTATAAATTCTATTATGAGCCCCAGTCACTACACTTTCCATAATTAATTATTAATAAGGGGAAAATAACGTTACAACGTTATTTTTCCCATATCCGTTATCGTTATTTCAATGTTAGCGTGTAATAAGCAAAAAAACATCACCAAAATGCAGTCTTCTCAACGACAGTGTTTTTTTTTTTTGTATTTATTAGAGTAATCTAGAGTAAAGTCGTAAATTATTACCGTTTCTTCATCGATTCTGTTCCAGTAGCTACCTAAAGAGTAGGTTGCAATGGAATGATCCTACTTTGCAGTAGAATATAATTTCAGTATAAATCGATTTATTTATTAAATCGATTTATACTGAAATTATAATAACGCGTTCCAAATTGATCGTTATTAAATAAATTATAATCCACATTATATGATTTTCCGTAAGAATAATTTCGTTCTATAGATAATTCTGTTTTTATATAAGCTTAGGCTATGGGTACCTATCTACTTTATAGTTTTTACGACTCATCAGATCTAAGGAAGCAATTATTGTTGTTATGGATGCATGTAACTACCAATTTCCATTGGGTATTATCCTAATAAAGATGTAATTTATTACAAGTGTACGCTACACTATAAAAACACGATATTTCTAATAAAAACACGATACCAATCCAAAGTATGTGTTTTCCTTAACCGCGATTGATTGAACTTTCGACCCTGAACTAAGAACCGGAATAGATAGTTCAGAAGATCTGTAATTAATTAAATAATTGAGTCATTTTAAGGGTTCCGTAGGCAACAACACAGGAACAGAAACAGGAGCTTTTATAGTTCCAACATGTCCGTCCGCATTTGTCCCGCAGCTTAGCTCAAAGATTTTTGGCTAGATTCATGGAAAGCTGTAATTTGGCACATGTCACACAACAAAATCTTAGCAGCAGCCTAGTCTTTTCCCAACTGAAAAAGGACGATGATGATCTTATACTAAAAGTTGAATGTTCATTTTTGTAAGGTCACTGCTGGGTAGCGGCCTCCTTTTGAAGGAGGCCTCCTTAAGGAGTTTTATGGAGAACATGAGTATGCTCTCTTCAAAATTCCTTCCGTTTTACTACACTGACAATATAATACATTTAAAAAACTCAGGGAATCACATACAACTCCATTTAATTTCCGTCATAGTTTTGTTTAGACGCGGAAGCCAGACATCCCACAAAAATAAATAGGTTGACAATACAACACCATTGCTAATGGCTGTTCCGCAGATCATGGCGTATCACCGTCGCTGTTATACCCAGAACATGGTGGAAATATGCTCTGTCATTTCTACGTTTTCAATTGATTTTTCACTATGCAAGTTTAATGTAAATTTCATGGATTAGGTTCATTGATTTACCTCCTTTTTGTTATGCATATGTAAAATATATCTTTTGTTTAAATTCCGTTATTGATGGCATTCACCCTTTTTTATCATAGATTGAGTACATACATGATATTAGATCTTCCCCCCCTCCCCTCTCAGAGCTAAAATATTTCGTTAGTTATATTTTTTTAATTTGCTGCTTCGTCATAAGTGCAACACCTACACGGTCTAACTTTATGGAACAACTGTCAAAACCGACGAAAAATTATACCTTTTGGGGGCGGATGAAAGTGAATCTAAACCCCCAAAAGGTATTCTGGGAAAAGTGCCTATTGATAACAGTGCGTAATCCCTTTGTCAAGTGGAGAACGGAGAAGCGCAGTGAATTTAAGATGTAGACTGTATGGAGAACAAACAGAAGCGCTAGAAAAAAAAATTGTCTTCAAATACAGAAAAAGAAGTTCTTTATTCAAATATTTTTTTTTTAATACTGACATTTGAAACGTCGAGAAGTGTCATTGCTATGATTCTGTATCGAGAAATAAAAAAAAGTATCCCATCACCATCGTGAATCATGCGTGAAACAGCCAACTAATACGTAACAGCAATTTTGCTCAAAATTAACACCTCGTGCGAATAAATAACGTATGTAAATGATACAACTCACTTGTATACGTAATAAGGCCTTGAACCATTCTCAGGCGCGCTTGTAACTGTCAAGTTCAAGTTCGAAAATCGAAGTAAGCATTTCGCGTTGAAAAAACGCTTTGTCGATTTTTTAAATATCGATTTCCAATATCGATTCCGCGTGAAATTATTTACACTAGTAAAAACTGCATATTCAATACACAAAGAGAAGACGTGACACGAATCGATTTATATTTGAATGATTTTACTGAGCAGCTGGGTGTGCTGTTCGATGATATCGAGCGCTTTTAATTGTATCGAGCAAAAAAGTTACTTTTGCTATAATAAAATCATGGCACGGTTGGCGCAGTGGCTGAGCGATTAGCTGCTGCGTTGCGTGTCGCGGGTTCGATTCCCGCACGGAACAAATATTTGTGTGACCTACAGATAGTTGTTCCGAGCCTGGCTGTTTGTGTACGTGAGTTTGTAAACGCATCCACGATACAGGAGAAATTCCAAGTGAGGGGCCACGTTTAAATAAAATGTTAGCCAATTATCAACCTATATACCCTTTGAATTTATAAAACCTGATTGTTTCAACCGGGGTTATCTTTTAACTCCAAGTTAGTTGCTAATACGGCTGTGGGCTCAAATTGTATAAAGGCCTATTCAAACCTGAGCGATATTCGCTGCCGCTGTGGGTAGAGGTACATACCGCGCGGGTTTCGCTCAGGTATTTAGTATCAAGTACCGCGGCTAGAGCGACCTGAGCGATATTCGCTGCCGCTGTGGGTAGAGGTACATACCGCGCGGGTTACGAACGGTAGCGAATACCGCTTAGGTCTGAACAGTAATATTACCGCATACCCACTGGGTTTTCTCTGCCGCAGGCGGTAGCGAATACCGCTTAGGTCTGAATAGGCCTTAACACATTGCAATGTTACCTAGTTATGGCAGGCACGGGGGTGTCACTCCAGCTTCCAAACTCCGGACTGCTCTACCACTGAGAAATTCCTAATGAAAAAACCCAATAGCACTTTTTGCTCGATCTTCGAATCGAACCCAGGACCCCTCGCTCAGCAGTCGTGCTTACGACCAAGAGACCAATGGGGTGTAGGTTAGTATGAAAGCCTACCTTCTTAGATGGTTAGGCAAACCTAAGTAATTTCAAAGTCAGTGTAGGTATCCAAGTCACGGTAACATTCACTCGAAGCGAAAGAATTCCTGCAGCTCGCTTTAACGGTACACGTATTGTAGGACGCTGCACGTAAAATAAAACATTTCACATTTTAATGTCAATGTTGCGGAGAAAGTTAATATTTCTCTTCTGAAGGATTGAGATCGGTCCTTTAAAAATAATCCGTACTAATATTATAAATGCGAAAGTAACTCTGTCTGTCTGTCTGTCTGTCTCTTCTTCACGCCTAAACCACTGAACCGATCTCAATGAAATTTGGTATAGATATAGTCTGGAACCCAAGAAAGGACATAGGATAGTTTTCATCCCGGAAATCCCCCGGGAACGGGAACTATTAATCCACGCGGACGAAGTCGCGGGCAAAAGCTAGTCATAAAATACATTCAAAATGCTCCGAATAAAATCATGTAGGTACTACCTCATAGGTAGATAACCTTCTTTTTTATGAAACTCCGGCCACCTCACACTTACTTTACAAAAGGAAGGTACTCCTAATCAGTCAATTGGGTACTTGACACCACTAACCAATAATTTTAAGTAACAATTTCAGTCTTAAAAAAAAAACATTTTTTTTTACAAAAAAACATTTTTTTTTACCCATGAAAACCAAATAACTTTCAATTTATTGTAAAATTAGATTTTTGTTTACTTTAAAATCAATAAATAGTTTGTCAATTGAGTAGGCCGACAAGTGATGTCACAGCATGCTATTTCCATACAAAATCTAAGGGAGAATCGCGTTTTGACAGTTCATAAAAAGTATTGTCAATTGATGGTGGTGTGAACTACCCAATGGCCCACTTACTACAGAGTAGAGTGTCAAAGAGTCCCTGCACGTTAGAGCGCACCACGCTACTGATGCCGCGGTAAAAGTTGGCCACATTTAATCGGCATCAGCAGCCTACGGGGCCCAAAATTTATAGGATTAACTAAAATCATCGTCTCGAAAAGAAAAAAGAAGAACCGAGGGAGACTTTTACAGAACAAAGCGGCGGGTGGGATGACGACTCACCTCAAACTCACTTCATCTAAATTCACCAAGGATTTTTCACAGAATAGATCGGTTGACCTAGGATTGGTGAGGATTATAGATAATTACGGAAGTAATATGACTTGTAACCTAATGTGCGAAATAGTACTTGACCATGCCATTACCATAAATATTATTTCTGCCGCAAAACAGCGTTGCTTTTTCCGGTCTGAAGGGTATGGGTGTCGGTGTAATTACAGGCACATGAGACAATTCAGCTTTGTATCTAGGATGTGAATACCTATAGGCAGCGGTGACCACTTACCATCAGGTGGGCATAGGCGCCAGCTTGTTTGAAATTCAATGACATTAAAAAAACTTCATATTACTACTAACGATCATGTAGTCCGTTTAATTAGTTCACAGGAGAGGACAAAGACTAATTAACTAACGTTATGACACGTGACGAACAGGCCTTTATGTGTTATTCAAATTACACGCAAGTTTGGACAAAAACTATGATAAAACATCTGTACCTATCTGGTTATATTCTGCGTTAATCACTTGCGAAGATTCAGTATCTAAGTACGCAATAGTGGCCAATGGCAAGGCAGCCTAAGTCCCTGGCAATTGACAAAAATTAAGAAATTTTGTTTTTCCGATTTCGATCATGACTTCAGCTGAATGCTTACAATGGACTTAAGTCTCCCTCAAGGATTATCACCACAACCGGTCCAACGGAATTGTATGGGTTTATCCATGAATAATAATAGATATTAATAGAAACCAGATATAGAGCTGGGAAAAAATAATACCATATAAACTTATAATAGGTAATCCCGTTGACAGCGATGCGGATGAGTGTTTTGATGCTAAATGAGCTTCCTTCTTTCTCTTTTTAGTAATTATACATACTTTGTATATTATATTATTAATACGTTTTATATTTAGGTTAATTATTCCAATCAAAATAAATCACAACGACTGAAACAAGAGATATTACAATAAACTGAATATCTTAAATGTAAAAACATCACGACTTTTCGGGTGAAGTGGTCACCCTACAAACATTTGATGCATGTTCCGCTCAATTCACAAGTTTTGTACAAACTGTAATTACCTACAACTCGTTTAATGAATTCTTAAAGACATAAAAAATAACTCATCTGTACATAGTGATTTGTTATATTATCACAACTTCCTAGACGAACCTCATACAGGTATTTTAATCCCTATTTACCTTATATCCTTCTGCACAGTCTTTTTCCCAATTTTCTCCGGTGCTTTGCCCATATGGCGAATATTATACAAGTGAGTATAATATTCGCCATATGGGCAAAGCACCGGAGAAAATTGGGAAAAAGACTGTGTGTCCGTGTGGTTTTTTTTACCCGCATGAAGTTACGTAGGTATTTGGTTACTGTTCCATATTATTTTTCGTGCATCTGGCTATCATATTTTTCCAATTCCAAACTGGTAGTTCCAATAATGAACGCTTAAAAACAATACAAAAACTCTCTTCACTTTTATTATATTCGCATAGATATGATTTAAACAAAATACGTGGTTAACCTTTGACCCTAGTTTTTTTTGGTCTTTTATTAGGGTTAGTCCCCTAATATAATTTGTTTATATTCATGAGAACTATAACTTGGTATCTTGTGTGGACCCTTACATCTATTTGTCACTGAATGCTAGCGAACTCGGTTGTTCTTTTCTCAATACGTTCGGCATTAAACATATTAATCCAAGAAGATTCAGCTGCTTACCAGAGTAGCTTTAGTAGACCGCTCATTGGGTAGACCGTCGACCTTGAGAAGATTGCAGGCATTCGGTTGTATCGAAGGACCAGAAAAGGGCCTATGATTGCAGCTATCCTTGGGGGAGTCCTTTGACTAGAAGCTAAATGATGATGATGACAACACCTGGATAACCTGTTCACATGACGTGACGTGATCGTGACGAAAAAACTAGTATTACCATTATTGTATGATGGTCTTCCGCAATAAAACAATAACTTAATCATCTCGTCTAACATTACGTCATCAAACACTCCGGTAACACACAGGCAAAAAGTTGGGAAACCACACGTTTTCTCTTTGGTCGGAATAACCGACGCGACTGAACGTGACACACACATACAAACATCAATCATGAGGAAAAATCTGTATTATCATCGTGTATAATGTTGCTTTAAGTGACGTATCGATAACAGATTCATTTCGGCCATCGGATTTGAACCCGTCATCAAAGGCACCTTATTTGATTGAAGAGTCATATTTTGATGATAGGAAATTAAATTGTTCTTATTGTGTTCTACTGTGTTACGTTAGACTTGTAATTAGCTGTTTGTTAATATTGTTTCATCTAAATATATAAATAATCATGAATGGCTAAACGTGTTACTAAGCGCAATATTCGAGGATGGCTGGACCGACTTGGAAGATTTTTTTTTGTAATGTCCGTAATATCCCGGTCTAGGTCTGTATAAGAGTTTTTTTTTGGAAAATCCATCGAAAAAGTCGGAGATTTGCACCCGTGCGGAGAAGTGGCGATTCGCTACTTCTTTATATATTTAGTTTATTAGTCTGTAAGCCTTCTGTTTAATACTTAAAACAAAATAAAGTACTCAATTCTCGATATCTTTATTACTTTTCCATATGTATTCTCAAGTGGGAAAACGTGCTAACACGGGTCAACAAATTTCACAATTTTTCGAAGTATTTAAGTTGTACTGGTTTTGGATATTTAATGTTGATTAATTTAAAATATGGATAATATAAAAATAAGTTTAGGATGTCACGCCCAACATTGAAGTATTATTGCTAAACACATTTGGAATATTAAATTAGTTTGTTGTAATTAATTTAATTATTGAGAGATCGCTCATTTTGACTGAACTATGCTCAATTTGGTCGGTTTTTTATCGGTTTTATAGTACTTACTGAGCAAAAAATGAGTGCAATAACTGTATCTAATATATAAAATTCTCGTGTCACAGTTTTCGTTGCCATACTCCTCCGAAACGGCTTGACCGATTTTGATGAAATTTTTTGTGCATATCGAGTAGGTCTGAGAATCGGCCAACATCTATTTTTTATATCCCTAAAAAAAATATATATATATGGTAAAACAACGTTTGCTGGGTCAGCTAGTAATGCATATAAAGTTGCCGACTTAAAATAAAATATTAAACCTATTCTATCCTTGATATAAGACGCTACATTTTATCATTGAGAGCCTACAAAGAGATTACAAAGTAATTGAATTCTTTATGAGTATTAAAAATATATTTTAGTCAATACACTTTTTTATTTGTCTTTTATTACATTGATCATACCGTTGCACATTGCAATCAGGTACACTTTCCGAGTTCAGAGACAAAAGTGAAATCAACCTGTTTTCATTCTGAAACAGGTATCTGGGTAACTGTTTCTTTAGCCCTTTTATATAACAATTTGTACAAATTCCAATAAAACAAAGAGATCTCGTGATTTCCAATGTTACTTCTTAGACTTGATGGATGGTGTTTATAATAATAATTAAATTGCAAACCATGTACAGTTTATAAAATTACGAGGTAACAAACATAAAAAAAAAACAGTCGAATTGATAACCTCCTCCTTTTTTTGAAGTCGGTTAAAAAGGGAAGCTCATAGAGCATCTAAAACTCATCCGCATCGCTGTCAATGCGACAGGTGCCCAAAGGCTGGCAGCATTGCCACGTTGTATGGTTGACCCAAGAAAATACCAGCCCCTCTGGTCACGTGAAAACTCGACCAGTCGCTTAAAGATGTCCCGAAAAACTAGATGAGCGTGTGCCCTAGCCCTAGTGTTTCAACCCTAAACGGCTCAAACATATAGCTTCCAAGAAGGCCGGGGGCCGGGGGGGATTTGCGCCGTTTGGGGTTTTCGACACCAGTAGCAGCCGCCTCAGCACAACACGTCGTGACAATATAATAATAATAATTAAATAAGATAATATACATTTGTTCCGGTCAATGGTTTAATAGCCAAGAGTCTCTACCAACATCTAAGGAGGCTCTCGTTAGGAGGCTGGATCCGGCTTGCTTCTGATGGCACTTTGTCGTTTATGTTAGGCGCTAAGTCACTGTGCAATCTTGTGGCACTTGCCCGTGGAAGCGACGGAACACCACGCCTTATGGCCAAGAGACACGTACAGAAGTCACGAAGCAGGAACGAGCTAATGTTCTTTTTCTTTCCGTATTTCTTTCTTTAAGAATAAACATTGCCACACTTGTGACACGCGTTGTGTTACTTGCGTTGTTACACTAAGATTTTCTACTGTATCGTGGGTGCAAATGCAAAAAATATAAACTCACATACACAACCAGCCAGACCAGTAACAAGTATCTATAGGCCAAACAAATATTTCGAACCCGCGACACGCAGCGCAGCAGCCAATCAATCAGCCATTGAGCGAACCGTGTCGGCTCTGACGCTAGAGGTCTTGGGTACGATTTCCAGGTCTAGCAAATTGATATTGGGCTTTTCTATGATATTATCAGTAGCAGCTCGGAGTTAGGATTAGTGCCTGGTTAATGGCAATAGGCTCGCCTCCTATTATATGGGACTTAAAAACATACCGGCAAACTGTGGGTGTACATGGTTTACACCTCTGCCTAACCCTTCGGGGACTACAGGCATGGTGGTATGTTTATGTGTTATGTCTATTTAAAACCAAGTTCGTTCTGGCAATTCGATGCGAATTTCTAAGGATCGCCGTTATCGAATTCGATTATGAGGGTCTATACATACGTAGGTACATAAAGGTGAAATACCTTCGACAAGTGCAGAGTGAATCACTTTAAACACTCATGATATTAGACCCATATTTCAATCACTAATTCGCACAAAAAGTTAATTTAAAATCGCTCTCTGATCAGCATCTGACATTTGAATGAGCCTTTTAGAATGCACTTAAGTGCATCGCCAACGACGCTATTCATCAATCTAAGTCCAGATTAGATTCAGTTCGACTTAAAGGTATTAGTCAGATTGTGGTTTACCCAGGAACAAAGACTTGTAGAGGTACCTAAATACGGTAATTAAAAAGTTATGGTTTTGTTCAGCCGTATTTTTCGGAGGCGGCCCCGATCGGACCCGAACACAGAAGCGCGCTGGTTCCGTAGTGTACCCAATTGGACCCCAAAATTTACATATCGCCATCCTAACCAATTAGTCTACATATTATGATTATGCTACCCATTAAATCTCAAGAGTTATCATTAATTAAAGAGGTACCTTAAGCTAAAGCTACCTGGCTAAGCTCTCCATCTTATTAGGAACTTGTCATCAATGCGCGTTGCGCCAGTTCTCGAGGCTTACCTACTAAGTAGGTCTACAAATTGGACTTTGTAGACCAAACCGACACACGACAAAATTAGTCCCATTTATTAGTTTAAGTTTTGAATGTACCTTGGACTGTTATTGCTAGATAGTAAAGTGACAATTAATTTGACGTTATTAATTTAAAATTGAAAGATTGTGGATTGATATGATTGACAGAAGTGATTGGCAGAACTTAGCTTCATTACGCCTGCAGCGTGGTACCAAGTGGCATGGCAGTGTAGCCTTTGCTATTGTAAACCATGCGGTGGTCCTTCAATAGCATGTTAGCACGCAGCGGAGCACTATTATAAGCACTAAGGGAAGCTGTACTGCTGGAGAATCATAATGAGTGTGCATAAAAATCATTATTGATTCAAAAAATTACAATATTTTGACATTAGCTGTGAGCTCAAATCTTCATTTCTATTAATTCTTTCATTCATTCATTAAGTCATTCTTGAAGTACCTACAGAATAGAAGTAGGTTAGGTATTTCAATAATTAACCTTAATAAATATTAATTATGACAATTAACCTAGTTTTATAATGTCAATACCTAATAGTCCAAACTCGTGCTGCATTTTTATGTTTACAACTTTACACTGTGAATGGGTAATTGTTGTATTTATGTAAGAACATTTTTTTTTATAAATATATTTTTTATACATAGATCTTTGACAGTCGTGACGGATAGTCAGAAGCCAAGAAGTCTGACAACCAGTCTAACCAAGAGGTATCGTGTTGCCCAGTTCCTGGGTTGTGGAGGTCAGATAGGCAGTCGCTCCATGTAAAACACTGGTATTCAGCTGCATCCGGTTAGACTGGAAGCCGACCCCAACGCAGTTGGGAAAAAGGCGAAGCAGATGATGATATTTTTCATACATACTCTTCTTGTCACTTTATCCTATGGACCAGCGCGCACTAGAGACTGTTCGTCGGCCGATACTTTGCACGGTATAGTGTAAGTACTTTATATATTGATAGTCCATTTCACTGCAATAAAATTCTGATTCTCTTGTTCACAAACTTAACTAAATTTAAGTTAAATGCATCTTTCTCTTTCAATTTGTTAAAGAAAAGGACAGAAGATACATATTTGTTTAGTCCTGTCAAATTAGACAGCGCCTGAAGAAAATTGGCGTGTTTCTAGTCGCCACGTTTTTAATCGCGTCTATATTATTTAAGGACTGTCTAAATTTGACAGAACTTAACTAAAATTTTATCTTCTGTCCTTTTCTTAATGAAATGAAAAGAGAAAGATGAACATAACTTAAATTTAGTTAAGTTTATGAACAAGAGAATCAGCACCATTGCCTGACTGACTAAACTATTTCTCCCTGAACTCGGAAGCTTTACCGCTCGGAAGCTTTTTTTTTTTTTTGCTTTTTAGAAGAATGTGCAACGGTATGATCAATGTATAAAAGAATGACGTATTGACGGAAATATATTTTTAATGCTCATAAAAAATAAAAAGTCTCTTGTGTACGCTGACTCTAACTAGGGCATCTACTACCTACCAAACAGAATCGATGCATCTCGGATGTCGCTAGATGACATATGAGCGACACCGCTACTGGGAACGGTGGCAATGTAAACCGACACCTATAATCCTCCGCATTTACCTAGATACAGTTCTAATATTACAGGTATTTAGGCTACATAGACGGACAGACGTGTCCTTTATGTCATATAGCTCTTGAAATTATGCGGGCAAGTGTGTTATTATGGTCGATTACCTTTGCACA
Organism: Caradrina clavipalpis; assembly: GCA_932526535.1. Taxonomy (NCBI): domain Eukaryota; kingdom Metazoa; phylum Arthropoda; class Insecta; order Lepidoptera; family Noctuidae; genus Caradrina; species Caradrina clavipalpis. The sequence goes on along the minus strand of OW052106.1, from coordinate 5,740,604 downwards.
AAATGTGAAGTGTGACATGAGATAGGCCATCATAGGCCGGAGTTGGTACGAATATGGACAGTAACGGTGAATTGGAAATACCGGTTTCACACTTATTTTTCACTAGCTTCTGTCTTCGGCTTTGTCTGCGTGGATGACAGAATTAAGTCAAAGACCTAAATTATCCTGCGAGAGCACAAAAATTAAATAGAAATTGATATTTGTTGCTATACATGTGTTAAGTAACATTAATATCTATATTTACGTGCTTTCAGCTAATTACATTCAGTGGTTCCTTGCAGTACATTTTTACCAATTGTCGCTTTAATATAGTAGTAGGATTTTCTTTAAATCATCACCATCATCATATCAGCCCATAGCCACTGCTGTTCGTAGCTGTCCCTCTCCAAAGAGCGCCAACCATCCAGGTCCTGCCCCCCTAGCCAAGTCACAAACGATAAACGCAAACGCTGAGTAGGCTTTAATAGATCTTCAACTTTATGTGCTTGGTTTTAAGTTGAAGATCTAATGAAGATTGCATAGCGTTTTCGTTCGTTCCAGTCGCTAACGCTTAGAAATCTTTAATAGATTTTCAACTTAAGGCTCTTGGGTATTAAGTTGAAAATCTATTGGTACCTACCGAGCATTTACGATTGTCGTTTGTGACTTGGCTAGGGGGGCTGGGCAGCCATGTATAGTGTATTATTTTCTTTATAGAAACAGATACCTTCTTATGTTGAATCTTTATCAATTTGCTTGTTTCCGACGGAAATCCTTTATTTGACACGACTTGTCCTAATGTCTTGATAAACTTGATTAAAATTGAATTATTATTATCTTAATTACGTATTTGCATTGGACCTACAGTTTAGTCAAATTACACAAGTTAAAAACAGAAATAAGTAACTAAATATGGAAATATATCCTGTTACTGCTGACTCACGAGATAATCGCAAAATTACCACTTGCCCGCATTTTAAATTCATGAAGAAAGTCATAATTCCCGTCCGTTTTATATGTATAATTAATATGTTTTAACCGCGACTTCGTCAGCGTACGTCGTAAAAAAAAGTACCCCATGTCCTTTCTTGGGGTTCAAACTTACCCCCATACTAAATTCCGTTAAAATCGAATCAGTCTTGAAAGCGAATCAGGCGGGCAGAGTTACTTTTGCATTTATAATATTTATTGGTATGAATTCTGTACGTGTGCATGCCACTGAACTCCTTCTACACAGCTAAACCGATTTCGATGACATTTAGTTGTGAATTTTAGTATGTCCCTGGGAAACCATCCGTCCAAATCTAAAATGATTTGAGATTTACAATTGGACCCAGTAGGCGGTGTCGCGCTGCAAGCCAATGTAAATCAAAAGGGCAAGGCAAAGTCTACCGTTCTGCTAGTTTTAAACTATATTTTAAAAGTATGTTAATTGCGCCTGCAGATTATGAGGACTGAAGACACGCACGGCACATTTCTTGCAGACTACAAAAAACAAATAGAAAGATACAATGAAGATATCTTCTGTAATATTTTTGTAACAAAATTTTTTACAGCGCGTCACTTGGCTCCAGATATTTGGCGAATGAGAGCTTAAACTGTCACGACAGTGCCATATTATAATACAGTTAGCTGTAGTTATGTGTTATGTGTGTGTCTGCTTTTGTTATATAAACAATATATTTGCCAATTACATTAAACAACAATCCTAAAATACAATTAACCCTATAATGAGAATAATATATAGGTAGCGAAAGGAAGTGTGTCCCAACCGGTTGTTCTATAATATCTCCCATTTTTTATTATCATCTATTATTTCTAAATATCGTAGCGGAAAGTAGGTACCTGAATTTTTACGCACACTTTATTCGCGTTTGTGTATTTTACTCATGTCTGATTGAAGGCGCATGCAGTGTGTGACAAAAAGACTAAAAGAAAAATACTTTTAATAAGCTTCTGTGTATTTTACGAGTATTACTCAACGCTTTGGTTGTGATGGTAGATGAAGGTACTACTAGAGACGGGGCCCACTAGGGCCAGTGTCTGCCAGGGTTTTTTTTTTGCCCTATATGTTCGAAATATTCACCGCGGCCCTGGAACGCAAAGGGCATCAAGAAAAACACGGATGGGTTTTAATCAGTAAGAATCTGACACTCCCTTCCACTCCAGGGCGGAAGAAATCATTTGATGACTTCCCATGCTGAAAAAATAAAAATGGAAAAAGATATAGTACTACTATGTACGTACACCTAACTGAGATCGCCCTACTGAGGCCATAACGCTAAACAGATAAGCAGTAAGGTCTATTTTTAAAGTACTTGATAAATACTGATCCGATACTGTTGATAGTACTGTGGGTGTACATTGGTACACCTCTGCCTAACCCTTCGGGGAATACAGGCGTGATGGTATACTTGATGGTTGGTACTTGATAAATATGAATTATCTCAAGCTGCAGAAACTATTTAAACAGGCGCTTACGCCGACGCCGAGTGCAAACCGCTTAGCAACGCATTGCCGCTCTAAAGCAACAACAAGTCAAACTACAGGGGGTTCTCTGATCTACATAATTATAAAACTGCTTCATATCTGGTATCCAGTTTTATATAAAGCCACGCGACCGACGACCACGCCCTTTCGTAAAGCTATTCACAGTTACATAACACTAGACACTAAACGTAACTCTATCAGATAACCAGCAATGCGGGAAACATATTGCAAAGCAAATATCTTATAGATAATCTGGTTGCTTGAAGAGGCGTGTTGGCAGTTTGTCGTGTTACGCAAAACAATTGAGTAATGTGTTCTGTGACAATAGTTGTAGGTACTACAATGGTTTTGTTTCAGAGATAAAGAGTTTGAACTAAGGACGTAAACTATCCCGACAGCATAGTAGCCTAGTATATTTTGCCATATTTTGCTCATTAAACAATTGGGTAGTAGGCAGACACTATTAAAAAATAATTCCAAGACGCCACTTCTCTAAAAAAACACTTCAATTTAGCCCTGAAAACCAGATTAATTGGTCAGTGGGTCATCTTAATTTTATTGGTTTAATTGGGTAGGTGACACTACTAATCCATACTTTTTATTAGCTATCAAACCGCGATTCCCCCATAGGTTTTGTATGACAATACTAAACTATGACGTCCCTTTTTTGTTATGTCAATTCACGAACTATTTATTGATTTCGAAGCAATAAAAACATCAAATTTTATAGTTATTTAAAAATTAATCGGTTACAGGAGGAACCGTGGGGTTTTCGTCGGTAAAAGTCCGACATAACTCTTCGTTTACACCAAACGGAGGGCATCCATGAGGATTACCCAAGAGAAAGAAAAAAGGTGCTACAACCATGTTTCGTGTTCCGTTTTGAAATCCGTTGTAATTACAGAATGAGACATGTCAACTTCTGAGATGTCATTTACAAGGCCTGTGGTGTTGCAGATATCTGCAGTAGTAACCACTTGACATCAGCTCCGTCGGCTCGCTTGACATCCAATGACATAAAATAGTCTTCTTAACTTGTTGTGCTGACAATGGCCTAGACTGCTGAAGCCAATCTTGGAATAGGAAATAACTAACTTACATACCTTGTTATTGTTCTAACTCTTTGTTTAACGTCCTTCTGCTTTGGTAAAATCCTGATGATATTTTTTTTTTTGCCAAATGCATTTAATTCAGATCAGGTTAAGATTTTTTACAGTAAGGTATTGTTTTTTGACCTCATTCAAAGTTCAAGCTATCTTACCAAATGTCATTAAATTTTGTTTAGTGGTTTGGCCGTTCAAAAGTAATAAACAAACAGAGAAACTTTCAAATAATATTAACTATAGTAGTTATGGGTTTATATAGGTTATGAACTTATCAAACAAACGTACAAAGGATAAACAATTCCAAAGTCCATTAGGTCCTTTCGGTGAGAACTTTACTACCATTTTATGTTATTTGACACTAAACCTAGTGATTTATACCTTAGTACCAGATTGATCTAATAAAATAAGATCCGCTTTACTTCTCATTAGGTATGCATAACATTGTACTGTTTATCGGAACCGAAGTAAACTTGTAACTGAGCTTGTATTACAAAGTGTACCATGTATAGTTATAACTAGAATTGCAATTCGGTCAAATGTTACTGATAGATATTTACAAACTTTGCTTGAAAAACCGGCCAAGTGCGCGTCGGGCTCGTACACGACAAAAAAAAACACGTTTGTTGGATGGGAGTTCCCCTAAATATAATATTTGTTTTATTCTGTTTTTTTTTTTGTATTTGTTGTTATAGCGGCAACTGAAATACATCATCTGTGAAAATTTTAACTGCCTATCTATCACGGTTTATAAGATACAGCCTGGTGACAGACGGACAGCGAAGTCTCAGTAATAGGGTCCCGTTTTACCCTTTGGGTACGGAACTCCATTTCAAATACAGAAAGTGCTAGTATGCAGTTGCATTCGGTTGGGATCAATGGAGCACTTCTCAGTCTTTGCTTGTACATAATATATTTAAGTAGGTTAATACAACAAACACGAATTTGCATGTACAATAAAATTTTGTACGAAGAATCCAGTTCCAATATTCATTGCGGTGAATTTAGATTAATATTTAAATTGAATTTAATTGATAACGCATGTTTTTGTGATTAAGTACTTACAATCTATCAGTAACCAATCAAATCATTTTATTTTACAGTTATAATTTAATCTTGTATCGTGTACTTGACTTAATGCATTAGTTGGTCTTGTAATGGACCCCACCCTATGTCACTAACATAATTTTGTGGATTGATAAATTTTAATGTAAGATATATTTTACGTATTAGATTAAACGTTGATTGAAAGCAATAAGTAAATGAAACAAGTTGGGGTATTTTAATGATTTTGTACTTGTGTACATTTCAATTTATTTACTCTCGAAGGTATAATAATTTGCACCTGGCGTGTTATCTCTTAACCACCCTTGGTTGACTGGTAGAGAATTCCTAAGGCATTAAGTCCGCCTTTGTACTGATTTTGTTGCTTAAAGTTTACATAAATGAATATGTAGAAACAAAAACACAAAAGACATATTGTGTGGTGATGTGCCTGTGTATGTGTGTTATTGGGTTTTTCTTTGAAATTCTCAGTAGCAGCTCGGATATGTGCCCGGTTAATGGTAATAGGCTCACTCCCTATTACATGGGACTTAAACATACCGGCGAACTATGGGTGTACATTGGTAGGTACGACCCTTCGGGGAATACAGGCCGGTTATAGACCGAATACAGGCAGAATATTATGTTTATGTGTACAAAAAAAACACCAACCGTAAAATTATTAGATTTTTTTATTAATACATTTTCAAGTTCGTTCTACAAGAGTTTGCATTATAATACACAGTTCACATTCAACTTTATACAGTTTAACATTTTTTTTGGCTTTTTCTGGTCGTTTTGTATAAAAAATAGTGTGTCAGGCAGTAGTGAGCTTGGGTCGGAGGTAGGGTTTAGTGCCAGCCGCCGTGGTGGCCCCAGGGCTCCTCGGGGGAGGCGGCGGCGGCGTGCGCGGCGTGCGCGTACTGGGAGAGGTGGACGGCGCGTGCGTGCTGTACTTCAGGGGTGTCCACTACGTATTGGCCGTCGTGGGTCAGCTGGATGTGAGCCTGGAGACAAATAAGAAGAGATTAGGTTAGCCACATTATTATCAACTCTACTGCCTAGTACGATAGTCTACTTTCAAATATTGATCATACCTTTGTATGACAAAAATAAGGCAGGTGAACAGAAATCCATCACAGTCTCAAGCATGGCATGTGACCACCCAAGCTGCCAATTAACAGAAACCAAGTCAGAGGCCCTTTGAATTGGTTTAGAAATTCTGATACTAGGGTGTGTGGGGTCATTAGACCTTACTGCCCACACGATAAAGAAAGAAGCTGCCAATTTCGTCATCCATCTTGGCTTCAGTGACTCCTATCATTGCACTTAAACGAAGTTGAATTAATCTTGAGTGCCATTGCTGCTAGGCACGATTGTCCCCTGACATGGATGTTAGTGCAGCGGACCACATACCTGCTTACTATTTTGTACTAGCTTATGTCTCTTATATATCAAAGTTATCTATCTGAATAAATAAATTCTATTATTATAATCACCTGAGGACCAGTCCATTTGCCGTAGCCCGCAGCGTAACCCGCTCCGTGTCCAAGTCCGCCGTATGCGAGGGGAGCCAGGGCTGCTCCGTGGCCGAGACCGGCATACCCGCCGTGCGCTGCGCTGGCGTGCGCGGCGCTGTGGGCGGCGATGTGCGCGGCCTTCAGGTGCGCCACCTCGGGGGTGTCCACCACGCGCCCGTCGTGCGCCAGGGGGGCGGGGCCGTACTTCAAGAGACCTGGTGGGAATTTGTGGAGTTGGTTGAGGGTTTTTGGTGAAATTCCAAGATGTCAAGCTGAGTCCTTTTTTTGGTGATAAGCCTTTTCGTGTAACTTCAACCTTGGATCGTGTTCTGCTATGCTAGAGGTCTTGGGTTTGATTCCCAGGTCGAGCAAAGTGTTATTGGGTATTTCTCAGAAATTCTCAGTAGCAGCTCGGAGTTAAGATTTATGGCCGGTTAATGGCAATAGGCTCGATCCCTATTACATGGGACCTAAACATATCGGAGAACTGTGGGTGCACATTGGTACACCGCTGCCCAACCCTTCGGGGAATACAGGCGTGATGTTATGTGTGTGGATCTGCTATAACCAGTGAGTATACTGACCAGCGGCAGGAGCGCCGTAATGCGCGCCGGCACCATAAGCGGGTCCGGCGATGTATCCTCCGGCGGGTGCCCACGCGCCGTGCGAGGTGGAGGCCTGCGCGTGCGCCGCGGCGTGGGCGGCCTTAGCGTGCGCCACCTCCGGCGTGTCCAGCAGGAACTTGCCGTCGGGGCTCAGTTGAATGTGCGCTGGCGGGCCCGCGTAGTAGGAAGCCTGGGCCAGGCAGAGGGTGGCTGCGACGATAATCTGGAAAGAACGGTACAGGATTAGAAATATTCGGAAAACTGTAACTACTGGATCTACAAACTAAAGTTGGTGGAGGTGGACCTTATTGAGAGAAATGGTAAAGTCAAAGGGTAAGAGCCCTTTTTTTAAAGATGGGAAACCATCAAATGACTTTGTGTCAGACTCGTACTGACCAAACCCTATCCGTGTTCCTCTTAATGCCCTTTGCGTTCCAGGGCCGCGGTAACACTATCGAAGAAATTCCGCAACCCTGTAAGAGTAAGGGGCCTACGAAAAAGGTAAGGGCCTTGTTAAAAAGACTCGATTTTCAAATAGTACTCCAAGTACTTTTATCATAATACAGTATGTAAATGTAACATAGTATAAGGTGGCGTTTGGCAAGTCAGAGCAATAAATCGAGCTGGCTAGAATAATGGGTTTATAAAATTAAGATCCAATTAAGGAATTCAATATTAATTCGAGCATTAAACTAGGAATGTGATAAAGTGTAATATGGTAAACTATGAAAATGTGGAGAATAAACTATGAGAAATATTGTTATGTTTATTTTGTGGTATTATTTAACAAACAGCTCAAAGTAATTTACTAACTTCTTTTTCTCTTTAATAAAAAACGTTGCCCCTAATGAAGATATTTTAGTTATCTATATTGTGGATGCGGTTACAAATATATAAACTCACATACACAAACAATCAGATCTATACAGAACAACTCCCTTTAAGTCATACTAATATTTGCTTCGTGCAAGAATTCAACCCGCGACTCGCAGCGCAGCAGCGAATCTCTCAGCCACTGCGCCAACCGTGTCATCGAGTACAATATTTTCTTTTTAAGGATAGGAGATCATCGAATGACTTCTTCTGCTCTGGGTGACTCGGAAAGAAGTGTCAGACTCCTACTGACTAAAACCACCCGTGTTCCTCCTAATGCCCTAGATATCACTACTACAGACAGCATCATCAATTGGTTACCCCTATTGCATTCAATCAAAAACAATAACTGAAATCGGTTGAGTACATCTAAACACTTATTTATAATTGATCAGTTTTCGACTGACATTGTCGGTAGATATTTATCGGAGCGTAACCACAAGTTTCGCGGTTTCACGCGGTCCGTTCCGAAACCTAGACACTTACGCAGCCACCTGCGCCGGAGTCACTCACACGTGAATGTAATTAGACAGCTTGCGACAGCTCACTCACGTTTACCTAACTGGTAAGGGCCCATACAGGATATATTAAGCGATAAAACGGTTCTTGGTAAGGGACAGTTGAATTCGAATAAGTTTAAAGTTTAAAGGCTGAACCTTTTCTTCTATAAATTCAGGTTCTTATCTCACGTTGAAGCTAAGGATTGACAGTTCACATCAAGCTCACTTCACCTAAATTAATCTCATTTTACAGAAAAGACCGGAAGATGATGGTCCAGAAAGCCGACGACTTCTATTTATTTAACCTTGTGTACGAAATGGCGGTCATGTAGATCCAAAATCCAAATTTGAGTCCTACAGTGTAACTTTAATTGCTATTATGGGGGTTCTAGATCCAAATGCAGTATATTGTCTTCAAACATTCGACTACAACAAACCAATTCTAATTAAAACAATAAAGATCTTCTTGTACAGCTAGAGTATTTTGTAAAAATCTCCCTAAATGAATGAGAAGTGAGCTTGAGGTGAGTTTCCATCCCACCTGGTACAAAAGATTTACAGCTCACCTCAAACTAACTCACCGAAGTAGCATTTTACAGAATAGCAATATTGGAAGTATATGTCAAAACCCGTCTGCTACAGTTCCGGGCACAAATTGCATACAGGCTGACCCATTACAGCTCACGCTTGACTAAGTCCGGTGCAAAAAGTGGCAACAGTCAGTTTGGACATGTCGTTATTATGCCTATTACACGGACGAGCGGCGCGACGTCTGTATCGTAATGTTGCCAAAGAATATTACACTAGTTTCTAATATAGACATGTAAGCTATCGTGCTTCTCTATATATGTCTATAATGATTTTTATAATGTCTATGGTGTTTATAGTGTCTATGGTAAGGCTGAAAATGTTTAATCGTTCTATTTTTGAAATCTGAAAGTCTCTGGATTACAGCGAGGAGTTACCAGCTTGCAATAATGGGCTGGCAACATTTAACTAAATTATAGTACACTAGCTTTTGCCCGCGATTTTGTCCGCATAAATGTCGGTTACTGCGGACGCAGACGAAGTCGCAGCATATGAAGTAGCCCATGTCATTCCTTAAGGTTTAACTTACCCTGTACCAAATTTCATTAAAATCGGTTCAGTGATTTGGTCGTGAAACCAGCAAAGTTACTTTTGCATTTATAATATAAATTAAAGTATGGATATTACTTCCCTATTAATGCTTTACGAATAAAGGTGAGCTATAAAATAGACTACAAATTGCAAACCCTTACAGGGAAAATCCACCAATTTAAAGTAATAAGCAAAGTGTTAGTAATAAAATTATGAGCGATTCCAAATTGCAACAAGATTAATACACAAAATGTATCATATTATTATCTAATCATAAAGTTATCTCGTCAACTCAAGTAGAGCAATTACTAAGCACGATTACATTAGAATTTTAATCATATCATAGTAATTCAAGTATTGTTTTACTATCCGATTTCCCACGAGCTTCATTTTCTATATCAGTCACATAAAATGTCAAGACATCAAAATGTTGCATCGTGAACCTAATTTCAAAATGGACGCCGAATTAACGCGTGTGAATTTGTAAATTATTGTGTTACTTAGGTAACGTTTTAGCAATACTAGTAGTTTTATGTAGAAGTAGAATAATGGCTTTAATAATACTAAATACTTTTGAAGAGGTTTTGTAAAAATAATTAAGTAGAGAAAGAAATTACGGATTAGGGAATAAATGCCTTAAGACTTCAGCTTTAGGGATGCTTTTGAGTTACAAACATTGAATGATAATAGCATTGCAACGCTAGTTCGATTTTCAAAAACATAGAAGTACTATTGTGACAATGGACTGCCATAGAGGCAATACACCAAAGAGACTTAATACACTATTGTCACTTTATAATTGAGACAAGCAGCCCACAATAATGACTATGTTTTCAACCTCATTAATTTAAATTGATTGAACTCGAAAATAAGTAATAAGTCTTTGCAGAACTAAATAGTTTATTAGTGCTGAATACCATTTAATTTTACAATTCGTGAGCAACATTTCTCGAGCAGCGTCGTAAAGTAGCTTACAGAAGCCAGGGTGTTTTGCAAAACTACTGCTTGAAGCTAACTAGTTACGCGAAATGTTGAAGGCGTGGCACGCACCCGCTATGGCTGCCATTGCAGATGATAGATAAACAACAACAGCTTTAAATAAAGCGGACAAGCGATAAATAGCGCTTTACAGAACAGATACAATCGAACACCATAGATTATGTTACAAAGGGCCGCGCGCGTGCTGTTCTCGTTTTTCAAAAATGGAACGTTGTTTTTTTATGATTAGAGACAACAGTCCTTGAACCGCACAGCGTTGTTACCTTATGAGTATTTAATGCTATGTAATTGAATATGAAATGTTATTTTTTAAAAATCTTTCTTGAAATCCTTAACATTCTAGAATGTTATAAATAATATCATTAGTTGTGATCTATTTTATCCGACTATGTCAAGAATTTTAATGAAATCTCTGGTTTAATTAGTACCGCGGCTGTAAAGATCATTTGTCGAACATGACATATTAGAGACATAATTGGCAAAGTAATTATTACACCGAGTCTATATTTTATTAATTGCATTAGATAAAACTGTCAATTTCCTCCTTCCTCTTACCTAGTTTAGACATAACAATAATAATGCATAAAATTAGGCCTTTCTTGTATTATCTGGAACTATGGGTAACCATTTTTGGAACTCAATGTGTCCAACTGTGGATATATAATATAATAATGGCTGATATTATCATATTCCAGATAAGTTTATATTGTCGTAAAGTACTGATCGGTTTTAATGTGTTAACATTTAAATACTTACCAAAATTTATGTGCTCCACAATCTATTGAAAGACAAGAATGGAAACATATTTTATTTTCAGAAGCAAAATGGACTCATAAACATTGAATTTCGAACGCTCCTTACTATACGTATTTTAAAGTTTTTAATTTTCGAACCGCAGCCGAAACGCGATCCATCTCGTGATGTGGTTTACTCTGTTCTTACATATCTGTATCGCGTTTCTACCGATAATAATACAAGTAATGGCCTAACACAAAATATTGACATCGAATATTAAACCGCAGACCGCTATACATCCAAAATGAGATTTATAGCAAACGAAATAGAAAGTGGCAAGTGCGAGCGTTATCATAAACAATAGCGCCTTTTTATTCTCGGCTTTAGAGCCTATGACGTTCTAATTTTAAATGTTTTAGTATGTAAATGAAACGGCCTTTATTTGAGTTGCATTACAACTAAGTTCCAAAATTCCAAATTATAAATGTGAAATACTTATGAAACATAATTTTAATTTGAAATAGTAATTAACGTAATGCCACGCCCTGTTTAGCCAGTTATAAAACACTTTCCTATGATAATAATAAACGAATATAAAAAAATATATGTGTGGCAGTTTGAATTTGATAAGACTTGAATGAGCTATGAATTCTATATTAGTTTAAACTCTCGAAAAAGCGCAATGTCCTATGTGTTAAACGCATAAAATTGCAATTGATATTTAATTATCGACCTTGTCGAAAACTATCCTAGTAATGAAAGTTACAGTCATGTAGGCGTAATTTTAAAGGGAAGTTATATCATATTTTAATCGATTACCTATCAAGATAAGTGAGGTATTAGAAGGAAAGAAAACTATTACAAATAGACATCAGAAGATGATCGTAAACTCTAAAGATTTTGAATTGCGAATCTCCTCGTGAATACGGAGTAAGGCCAGACCATAAAGTACGAATATCAATGAATCAATATTTAAATCATGAATTCAATCGACCCGAACCCAAGATAAATATGTATATGGTCATAATTCAGCACTTGTTCGCTCGTGCAGTCCAATAATCGCACGCAGGACAAGTGATCGGCAGTGTAAATAGCTACAACTGTTTGATAAACAATCGTCTCTTGCGCAACGTCGAGCCACAGCCCTCGTGCTGAAAGGTCTAGATTAACAACTATTATTATTTAGATATGCGTCCATTTGTACCCATGTAGTTATTTGAATTGAGAACGTTTTGGCAGAATGGTTAATTGTTATGAACTTTTTCAAATGAAGTTCGAAATTCAAAAATGGGTAACCTATAGACATAAGCTTTTGTGTTTTTCAAGCAAAGAGATTTAATGATACAGCATGAATTAGGTTTGTCGAAACTCGGAACAGACAAAGGTATAATAACAGCAAGCAATAGCTGAACCAGTTTACGGGCAGTCTCTCAGATTCTGTTATTAAAGAAAATTTAAGGACATCAGACAAAGCGAGCGCGGCCATAATTTGTGGGCGTGGGTCTCATATCGACTCGCCTTTGCATTCTGTTGCAAAAGGCGCCATTTTGCAATAGATCGGAATTATCATTCGGCGAACTGGTGCACAACCGGCTATTGCGAGTTAGATGTTGCAAGAGGAAGCCGTGGGCGTGAGGAAGTGTTATGGTGGTCATTGACGGTCGAAGGTCATAGAAAAACGGGACATTGAAAATAGAAATTTATCACGCTCGAATAGCTATCGATATCGCACAACTTTTTGTCGCGGTTACTCGTGTTTGACACGAACTTTTTACACGTAAACGGTATGGAGTTATGAAATTTTAATGTCATAAACATACCCATTATACCTTTTTTGTTAGACTGCTTTTGCTAGCGTAATATCGAAAGTAATTTTTAGCGGACATATTGAAGTTATAGCTTCAGAAAATACGTCGACGTTTGCCGATAAGCGGTAGTTATTTTGCGGACGCGCTGCCCGCCCACTCATTAGTAAAATGCAATGAAGACGCGCGCCCGCCCTGCACGCTTGCTCGTCTCTTAGACATTTGGGCGCGAAAACTATTACGTCAAGAGATGCTTTTCTGTCTTAATTATTTTTTAGTTTTTTTTTTATTATCGTATATTTCCAGTGCGTGCAGTTCTATTGAACTATTAATTATGATGATGGTATCGTTTTTAAAGGTTTTTGTTCAGAACAACATTCTATTATACAAATTAAAATTTTACACATTCTTCAAATTACACTTAGCGCTTATTTCTTATAAGTGTACAGATTATATCACACGATCAGCTAATCTAGTAGTGTAGGTACAACAAAATATTTAATATTCAAATCTTTGACGTAGGCGAGTATTAGAAAACGGATACATGTATTAATCATCACTTACATTGTTTTAAATGGTCCTTGACATAATTAAAACTACATATTTAGAACACCTCTTTGGTATAATTTGTGAGGTCATTAGTTGTTTTTTTGTGTTGCACTTTTCTTCGATTGTTTTATTCTCATTTAGTGGAACTAGGGGCCATAATAATTAGGATCAAAATATTCTTGTGTTGAGTATTTGACAGTGACATAAATTGTCATCATAGTCTGATAGGTCAATAGGTTATTGACATAGAGATAATAATATACCTATAGTGATGCCTAAAACCGAAACGTATGAAGTCAATGGTTTTTGGTGATTTCATTTTAACATTAAGAGAGAAACCATAGACTATTTTTTTTGACGTTTCTTCACGAGACCTTATTCCATAGTAATTTTAGGGGTCATAGTCGTGATGTTTGTTTTATGTTATTAAAAAGTCAAGGGTGTAGGTATCAGATACATAGTGGGTAGGGCCCATTGTTTTAGTGTACTACATATTTTGATTATGTACTTTAAATGTTTATGTTGTTGAGGTAAAGTTTGCCAAGCAGTAAACTAGAATTATGTAATTTTTATTAAATAAAGAAATAGATTTTGTATTAGCAGGTAAACAGTATTTCATTACTTTTTGATGAGCGTGACGTACTTATTGCTTTTTCCTCGTTATTGTGACACTATTGAAGAATGAATTTCGTTCAATGTTTTTTTGTGTGTTAAACATCTCAAAGCAATTGCATTATTTTTGGTAATAGCAGTAAAAACTGTTTTCGACTACACAATAGATACTTTTTAGATGCACTAATTTTTTAGTGCATTTGTTTCACAGTACCACTCTCTTTATATATTACGATTTAAAATAAATTATTTCCACTTTTGCTTTTGAAAAATAGACTTACGCTTTGAATTATCTAACTACGAGACAAGTATTTAATTATTTATGTATTAGTTTTACAAAAGCGTAATCAACAATGGTCGTCCTTAAACTGGTCCTTCGATACGCGGAACTTTAACTCTATAGACAATTCAATACATAATCAATTTTCCGCTAATTACGAACTTTCCATAACTGATTAATGTTTGCAAGGAAATGTCAGCGATGCCGGAGTATTGTTCTCAGTATATAAAGTCGCATATATTACGCCACGAAGGGAAGTCGTATTGTAGGGATATTTAAATGTTCTGAGGGGTGAAAGTGGATGAGAAATAGTTTCCTTGAATGTATTTATTATCGTGTCTCTCTGATTTATAATGGCCGCCTAAGCTGTAGTTGAATAATGGAATTTAAAATTAAATGGGTGATATAGAAGATAAATTGGACCATTGGCTACGTTAAAAGAGATTTTTATGGGGGATGTAAAGTTTAAAAAGTGTAAAAAATACGAACTCTTTGTTTTCACGAGACTGAATTGGCTTTGGTAAAAGTATTATTGAAAATTGTAAGAAAATACTTAACAAGATTTCAGGACAGTTTAGGGGCTGACAAAAAGGACACAGTTTTCAAAGGATCACAAAGTTTTTGATTACAATGGATAAAGTAAAGAGGTTTTAAACTACAATATAATAGTTAGTCAAATATTTTCAAAAATCGAGCAAAATTAAACCGAAAAAAAAGGAGAATTAAAAAACAAAACACTCACCATAGACTGCATGATTACTGTGTGTATTACTAAGGTTTAGAGATCTCAAACGAACTAACTTAAGCGCTACTGATAGACAGAACTCGCCTAGAAATTTTCGCCTAAGTAAGCGACGTGTGAATGCAACCACCTTCCAAGTCGGAATGCCGATTGGCCACAGTACGCCCCTTTATATATGGAACACCCCGCTTTGGCGGTTCGTAATTGGAAACAATTAAGTCGCGAGCAAGTGCAATGCTGTAATTTTTAATTGTTAGATGCGCATACGTTTTTCCGGCGGAACGCGTTAAAAGTAACCAAAAGAAATGGACTAAAGGTCGATATTCAATCTTCTTTTTTTTATCAAATGCTTGTTCTAATCATCGGTGTTACTAAAGCCGGTCTTTCGATACATTTGTTCTGTCAATAAAGTATATAATGGAGATAAAGGACGGCTTAAGCACCCGTTGAGTAAGATAATGGGAGTCCCCTATTATATTGCCATTTGTTACTTGTTTATATTGTTGTTGCTACACACAACTAGATACGTTTTGTGGTTAGGAAATGTAGTTAAAACCAATATTGTACATTAGGTATTGGCCTATATTTCTTATACATAGACATACTTTCAAAATAATCTATTTTGTAATCGTGAAGTTTAGTGACTGGCACAGGCTTTAGGGACTGCCTCGTTGGCCTAGTGGTCCTAAGCACGACTGCTACGCTAGAGGTCCTGGGTTCGATTCCCAGGTCGAGCAAAAAGTGTTATTGGGTTTTTCTGTGAAATTCTCAGTAGCAGCTCGGAGTCAGGATTTGTGCCCGGTTAATGGCAATAAGCTCGCCCCCTATTACATGGGACCTAAAATATACCGGCGAACTGTGGGTGTACATTGGTACGCCTCTGCCTAACCCTTCGGGGAATACAGGCGTGATGGTATATATAATAAGTTTAGTGAAAAATTTGTGAAATTGAGTAACTGTTATCATGGTATTGTAGGTTCTATTTAAGGGAATTATCAGTGGAATTTATCGGCATTAGGCTATTTTAGTAGGTAAGGCAAGGTGAACTTGGTAACAATGTAGACGGTAATCGACACATACCTTAAATTAACGGCTAACATTTCAGTCTAGCGTTTATCTATAAGTAATTTTATTAACTGCCCCGTTAACCTAGTGGTTCTAAGCGCAGCTGCTACGCTTAGGGTCTCGGGTTCAATTCGCAGGTCGAGAAAAAAGTGTTATTGGGTTTTTCTATGAAATTCTCAGTAGCAGCTCGGAGTTAGGATTTCTGCCTGGTTAATGGCAATAGGCTTGCCCCCTATTACATGGGACTGGGACCTAAAACATAGCGGCGAACTGTGGGTATTCACTGGTTCACCTCTGCCTAACCCTTCGGGGTATTCAGGCGTGATGGTATATTAACTTTATGAACGAGAAATTCCTAGAAATAAGTTCAGAAAAGAACATGCATATTTATGTAACCGGACCATTCGAAGTTTCGAATATTTAGGTACCATAGCTCAAATAAATGGTCAGATTGAACCGGAAATGTGCAGAGATCCGTATGGTGTACTTGAACTTGAATACCAGTCAATTACGAGTTTGTATTGTGATGTGATATGGTATTTAGAACGTTTACAACGAGCTCTAAGTACGTCTGAGAAAAAATATGTTAGTCGTGTTTTATTATGTTTAATACTATAATAGTTTTATAACCATTACATACCATCACACACACTATCAC
This sequence comes from Caradrina clavipalpis, assembly GCA_932526535.1. Classification (NCBI taxonomy): domain Eukaryota; kingdom Metazoa; phylum Arthropoda; class Insecta; order Lepidoptera; family Noctuidae; genus Caradrina; species Caradrina clavipalpis. The sequence continues at coordinate 5,723,926 of OW052106.1, read as the reverse complement.
GCCTGCATTCCCCGAAAGGTTAGACAGAGATGTACCAATGTACACCCACAGTTCGCCGGACTGTTTTTTTTTTTTAAGTCCCGTGTATTAGGGGGCAAGCCTATTGCCATTCACCGGGCACAAATCCTAACTCCGAGCTGCTATTGAGAAACTCCTAATAGAAAAACCCAATAACACTTTTGCTCAACCTGAGAATCGAACCCAGGACCCTATGCTCATCAGTCGCGCTTACGACCACGAGACCAACGGGGCGGGGCGGGGTTTTATAACCATTATTCCCTAATAAGACTTCGTAATGTAAGAAAAATTGGTCGTGTCACACATCACACATAAGATCTTGCGCGTTGATGTCTTTACTATGAAGATGTTACACATGATTTTTCGCGTTGCTTTTTTGTTTTTTTTTTTAAAATGAAATTATAAAGTACTTAGATTTATTGTTTAATTGCCTTGTGTGAGTGCCCCATTTTTTGAAGATTCAATAAAATTCAGATTCCTCTTATTTCGAATGCTTTTGGTGTTTATTGGGATTGATTTTGTTTTTTTTTATTTAATTTTGAAAAAGGCTTACTTACGATTTAGATTCGGAAAGTCTAATATTGAATAAGGCTTTGGATTAAAATTTGGATTGTCTAATTTTTAATAGACCCTTAAATTTAGGCACGGATTGTGGAATTTTAATTGAGAGGTGAGTGATTATTACAGTGCGGATCGCGGCTTTTTAATCTATATTGTCAAATTACGTTTCCATGTTTGTATGTAAGGTATTCATAGGGAGGGTGGTTATCCCTTGAGGCATAATAAATCCAGGATTCCATCTCGTCCCACCATCGCCATCGCCACCTCCATTTATCGCGATACCGCTTGACATATTTACATAAATACAAAAAGAAAGAATGTAATTGTTACGGCTATTTAAAATGAAAGACGTCTTTTTCTAATAAAACCAGCCAGTTGCAAATAAGAGAGCTATGTATAATATAAAGGAAAGTACGATATAATGACTATTTGCTTATGTAAAAATATTAAACAGAAATATTATACTGTACAAAAAGAACTCTTTTTAAATTGATAATGTCAATCATACTGTAAATGACTATAGGCCGATTTGGCAATTGTCATTTGACTCTTAACAGAAAATTATAAACAGGTGGGCTATTGGCTAAAAATATAATTGTTGTGATATTTCATGAAGTTGAAACACAGAAGATCGATTTCCAGGTTGAGCAAAAAGTGTTACTGCTCTATGATCTATTATAAAACAATATAAAAATAAAATTAACAAATGAGTATTTATTCTAGCGGGAACCAAATTCTTTTCTTTTTCGTTTTTCGATATTTGTGAAGGAGCTGTCTAAGAAAGCTCTACTCGTACTACTCCTACATTTCAGTTTTGTCCATAGAATGGCAAAACGGAAAATGGAAAATGGGACTTACGACACGCATCATGGTTGTAACCCCTTAGTAAATTCTCTTAATATAAAAAACAGATACAATAAACAAAATAGTGATAAATTTTCATAAAATCACAATACTACAATTTACAATTTGATTTTTTATTTCAATAATTGCCGATTTTTGCACACCCTTTCGATAGGCGCCCGTGACACTTGCCCTACATGCCCCATCCAAGATACATATTTCGATGCTGACCAATTGGACGTAGTTACGCAAAAACGATCCAACCCTCAAAGTGTTGGTGGTGTGTGTGTGTGTTGTGTGTATCGTTTTCGCGTAACTACGTCCAATTATTAGGGGGTCTCTATGCCTGATTACCACCACTTCTTAATCTACGATTATGAAGAAGCTAACTTTAATATCCACAACTAATTAGTTTCGCGTTACTTAGCAAAAGATTGTGTGTTAAACATTCTTAACATTGCATGTACTTAACTCATTAATACTTTCTAATAATTATTAGATAACTAACTCTTTTTTATCGCCTGACGTTATTGTCTTTGGTATATTTTATAACAAGCTGGCCAGTTGCATTGGCAATTAATTTGTTTTTTAATTAAACGGTTCTATTTTTGTTAATTAAAATTCGAACACTTTTTATGTTTTATCTTCTCACATATACAGGGTGAAATTGAATAGATGCGACAAATTTAACTATACAATATTACGTGTTATCAAGAAAATTTTGATCATACCAAAAGAAAAATTAATAAACTTTTATTAGTGTTACGAAAAACGTTAAAAAATTTAAAGTATCAAAGAATTTAAGTACATTCTTTACACTAGCAAATAAATTAGGTAAATGACCGCTATGAACGGCAACGTTTAATAACATTGTAGTACTCCACGACGATTACTGAGGACTGCAATGAGTCGGACGAGATTTCTTGATATTTTAATTTTTCTCATTTATTTAGCATATTTTTTTTTCTGGAATGCCGATAATTTGTATTTAAATGAAGATAACAAGATCAATGGACCATTTTAAAACGATAATCACTTAATTTTTTTTAACAATTTAGATTGTAGAAAAAACATTAAATAATTACTATGTTACTGTAACTGAAGCTCCCATTTCATTTTGTCGCATTTATTCAAAGTCATCCTGTAGAGGTATACATGTAGTACTGCCACATTTGCCAGCATATTGATGAACCATTATAAAGGGAAAGCAGTGGGCCTATTGCCATTATCCGGGCACAAATCCAGAGTACGAGATTTTGCTGCCATTGCTGATACGAAGAGGCCAGTGTTATTTATTATATGTCTTATGTGCTATACAAGCATGTGAGACATTTCAGATCGTTTGTTTTATTTAGTTGTCTTATTAATGATATACATCTGTAATGCTGTTGGTATTGCAGATGTTCATACACACCGGTATACTTGCTATCAGATAGACCACCTGCTTGTTTGCCATCCAAAGTTAGAAAGAAAACCTGAATAAAAGATTTTTCTACAAAACACTATATCTTCAAAAAGAGCCGGTTTCTTCAGACCACACACATAAATTCTTAAAATTGTATCAAGTAGATATTATATCACAATATAATGTAATTCATACTATCGCCTGATACAAAATTTTACAAAAATATGAATTATTCATACGGTAATGATGAATAGAACCTGCAATGTGAATATATTGCATATCATTACGTGTTCGCATGGCAATTATAGAAAAATACAGTTTGACTATTTAGGTGAAGGAAATAGATAATGCAAATGGATTTTATAATTTGTTTTGCCCCAGTTTTTCATTTTACTAGGTTTTGCCCGTGACTTCGTCTGCATGGACATCATGTACTTATGCCATAAAATATATACTATACTATGACACTCGATAATGATGTTGCTTTAATCAATGAAAGAATTTTTGTAATCGGTCTAGTACTTCCAGAGATTACCTTTTACAAACCAATAACAATCAAACTACATCGCTTTATAATACTAGTATGAAAAACTTTGTTCTTTTCATACAAAGTAATTCAAAATTATAGTAAGGCATAGAGACAAACTTCACCAAAAATTGAGATTCGCTCCTGACAATGAAGTACTGTCTGTGACTTATAAAAGGTATCGGAACTTCTGCAACAATCTTTTGAAAAAACTAAAAAATCAATACGACAGAAATGAGTTACAGAAGGCGGGGAAAAACAGTAAACTTGTGTGGAAATTTGTAAAAACATACAGCCGTAGATCTAAAAATCCCGAACCTCCGCTTGATATACTATCAACAGAGATAAACCCATCCGACGCAATCAATAAAGCAAACAATTTTTTTGTTAACGTTGGTAAAAACCTTGCTGGAAAATCATTAAACTCAGGTACTTTTTCACAACAAAACCCGGCCACGACATGTAACACATTAAAATCGTTTGTTTTATTAGATACCGACGTTGCCGAAGTAGTCAGAATAATAAACGAGTTAAAGGAAGTTTGTGCCACTGGGTGGGATGATATACCTAACAATATACTAAAAAGATTTAAATACCTACTTGCCCCTCCTCTAACCCACATTTATCAACTGTGCCTTTCTAAAGGAATTTTCCCAAAATTGCTTAAAAAGGCTGTGGTCACACCTGTATTCAAATCTGGAGATAAGAACTGTGTAAATAATTACAGACCCATTTCAGTGTTAACAGGACTCTCCAAAATTTTTGAAAAAATCATTAACAGTAGATTAATAAAATATTTAGAAGATAACAGACTATTATCAGATAGTCAATTTGGTTTTAGGGCCAAAAGATCAACTAGCCAAGCAGTCCATGAATTGACTAACTATATTACTACTAACCTGGATAATGGCATGCACACAATTGGGATCTTTTTAGACCTTGCGAAAGCCTTCGACACAATTTCTTGTACTTTGCTTTTGCATAAGCTTGAAACACTTGGGATAAGAGGAGTACAACTTCTGCTATTTTCTGATTATCTCAGCGATCGTCATCAATGTGTAAAAATTGGTCAGTACATTAGCTCTGATCTTAAAAATAGTAGTTTTGGTATCCCACAAGGTAGTATTTTGGGCCCTACTTTATTTTTAATTTATATAAATGAGCTATGCAGCCTGAGACTCCAAAATGGTGCTATAATGTCTTATGCAGACGACACCGCGCTATTGTTTTCAGCTGAATCAAGAGTTGAAGTCTTTGAATATGCTCAAAATGGTTTTAACACTGTGTCCAATTGGCTTCGTAATAATCTCCTAACATTAAATACAGATAAAACTAATTACATTTTATTTACAATGAGAAATACTAACATACCGCTTACGAATCTAAACATTCAAGTACATAATTGTTTCACGTATGCTGACACTGCATGCTCTTGCCCTACTCTAGTTAGAGCTGACCATGTAAAGTATTTAGGTATCACCATTGACACAAATCTAAACTTCCGTAAACATATCGATTTATTGTGTACACGAGTGCGCAAATTAATGTATGTTTTTAAAAACTTACGGAACATAGCCGACTTTAAATTAATTAATCAGATCTATTTAGCTTTGTGTCAATCCATTCTTACATATTGCATAACTTCTTGGGGCGGTGCGGCCAAAACAAACTTACTTCCATTAGAGCGTGCTCAAAGAGCAATTCTAAAGGTGGCCACATTTCGCCCTTTTCGATTTCCCACACACCAGCTTCACACATCTTGTAATGTGCTTACGGTACGCCAATTATTTATTTTGCACACAATACTACACCAGCACACTGCACTTCCTTTCGAACCTGTACCTCCTAACAAGAGAAGGAAGGACTTGGTTTGTATAAAGCCTCAAACTAAACATGCGTTTGCACAACGTTTTCATGTGTTCTTAGGACCTTTTCTATATAATAGGCTCAACAAAGTACTAAGCCTCTATAGTGTAAGATATATACTTTGTAAGAAATTGGTATCAGCATATTTAGCGTCACTAAATTACACAGACACAGAACAACTATTAGAAATTTTGTCATGATGATATTTGATACCTTCGTAAGTGTTTACTTTTGTATAATTCCATAGTTTTAGGTATAAATGTTTGTAAGCTTATTCTCGTAGTAATACTTTTAATTTAAATCTTACTGTCCCAATGTAATTGGATTGTAATGTGATGGCCTGAAACACAGGTTTAAATTAACCTAGATCGGGCGGGTCGCTACCTAACATTGCAATTCCGAACTATCGATACTTGCTCCTATAATTATTTAGTTTTAGTTAATTTTTAGGCACTGTAATTTTATGGAAAGCTTTTTATCTGTTTGGTTTTATGTACACTTTTTGTAAACATTTTTATTTGAATAAATTATTATTATTATTATTATTATAGTGTTTTAAAAGGTAGTGGCCTACCGCCTCTAGGGCGTCGCCCTGAAAACCATTTCTTCCATCGCTACAGTCAAATAGCCGTCTGTTCTGAACAGTACTACTGCAACTGGCTAATAATCTGGATCTACACTAATATAATAAAGCTAAAGAGTTTTTTTGTTTATTTAAACGTGCTAATCTATGCAAATACCAGCCGGATTTGAAAAAATCTTTCTGTACCTATAAATGATGGCCAGATTCGGGAGATACAGTATATTATGAGACTATAAAACATCGCGCTGCAGGTCACGGGAGCAGAGCAGTAACTAAAGATGTAACATAACGCAGGTAAAAAAAAAAAAATAAGGACCATTGGCAGAAGCTATTATTTTAGCTCTTTAAGACAACGAACTGTCGACTTATTTATTTATTTATCACAAAATCCACACTCTTGTTGTCTTGTCTTGTGTGCACTTATGTCTTGTCTTATGTCGGATACTTATTCGCATACTTCGCAACAACCAATCTATACCTTATTACCAACTTCAAAATATCATTCAAATAATTACAATAACATATTAATCCCCGTCACTCCAGATGACTACAAGCACAGGACCACGCCCCTCAAGTACCCTTCATCGAGTGACAGTCGACCACGATACGATCGAGAGTGGGTGGCCCCAAATATTTAGTCTAATTGTCCTGCGTATGCGCCGGTATTCCATTCTATTGTGCGCGGGACTGACTGACTAGGACATAGGTCCTAGTGACGATTGGAAGATAATATTTAAAGCTATATTTTCTTGTTTTTGTCAATTGTTGGTTTATGTTTGGTAATTACTTAAAATTAAAAGAAATAAATTGTCTTTCGCTATTTCACTCTGCAGCCAGTTAGTGGTTAGCCACTGCGCCAAATGGGTCCATAAAAACTCAACTGGAACAACTTACAAAAATATGAACTCTGAAATATGAACTCTGGGCTCAACTTGGGACGTAGGGTACCCAGCAGTAATTCTAAATTTGAAAATGCAGGAAAGTAAGAAAAGAACCATCTTCTTTTTATACTTTTATATTATTTTCTTATTTTATTTCTTCTTTTTCAATAACAAAGAAAAAAGTGCAAATACGCCTTATAAGTTAATTTATTTACACTTCATATACAATAGCAGCGCATAGGTTAAATCAACCTTTGTGTTTGAAGGAGTACTTCGTGATAGGTTCGAAAAAAAAATGAAGTTTCCATCGCAATGTCATAAAAATACAGTACAAACAGTTCTTTTTAGTTATTTTCAAGTATCAATTTTCCATATAAAAAATAAATAAACAACAATCCTCCCGGAATAATCTTAATCTATTTTTGGACCAGTCAAAAGTTAAAAGCAGCGATATCTCTCTTCCGACTATTTCAGTCAGAGCAGCTGACAGATGACCACTCCCCGGCGCTCCCTGGCCTTGGTCGGCCCACGATCAGTTACACCTCCATGGTAACAATAAGCCTTTGACATGACCTTTATGTCGTTGCAGTAAGGGTGGTTTTCGTTAACGTCCGACGATTCGTAAGGTACACTACGGAGTTCCACATTAGGGATGTAATGAAGTAAGGTCAATATGGAGACAAGAAGGTTGATTGATTTTATTTTAATAGTGTGTGTGTCATTCATGTTATTTTTAATTGTTTTTTGCTTTCGTAACCTGCAGGATTATTGTTTAAATATATTCTTCGGTGAATGTAGGTAAAGTGAGCAGATCTCACACTTCTTCTTCTGTCGTATCGTAATAGGAAAACTCTTTTCATCACACTTGTTGCTTGCTTGCTTGCTGCTTGCTGTGCTGTGCTGTGTTGCTGTGTTTGTTGACAAATAAATTATCTTTCTTTCTTTCTTTATTTCTTTCTTTCTTTCTTTCTTTCTGTATATTTATCTTCCTGCCTATAGCCTTTTCCTAACTAAGTTGGGGTCGGGTTCCGGTCTAACCGTATGTAGCCGAATAGCAGTGGATCCGAGGTAAAAAAAAACCATGACGAATATGAGCTTGATGCTTTTTATATAGATTTTTATAGTGTGGAGGGCTTATCCCATTAAAAAAAACCCACCTGATTCTGCATCACCTAACATCAACAGTCACTGTTGCTGTGTCAGGTGCTGCAACAGGCACATGCGAACTGTGTTAGAAACGTGATAGAAAGAAGATTACTTTTAGTTATATGCAAATAGAATTCAGAATATCACTTCAGACAAATAAACCGCGTCTAGATTCAAGCAGCGCATTTTTAACTTTTCAACGAGACACAAAATGCACTGACATTATCGCAGACATTCCACAAAAAGTGACACCTACATCGGTTTTTATCACAAACTTCGGTTATTAGATATCTACCCGGAAGATAAACAGGAAGGATTGCTGACTAATAATCACAAATTTAAGGAAAACCAGTTTGATTGAACGCACCTCGCGATTCAAATGTCAAATGATACCGATTACCATATAATTCACATTATTACTTGTTGAATGCAAAGTTATAGTATTTTTTACTGCAAATGTAATTATTAACGTTTTATTGCTGCATGATCCTGCGGCGACAGTTATCATTGACTCGGCTCGGATATCATTGTCATAATTGTGCAAGAAATGTTACCGTGGAATTTTTAATCATTCATCTCTATCTTCTTCTTAGCGTATCAATGGCAAATATTGTCATACTAGCTGCATTCTGTCCGCGACGTAATCCGCATCGACGTTGGTGTGTTATCCCACGAGAACCGAACCTTTTTTTCTGGAATAAAAACTACAACAATCATCAACAATTGTCGGTTCGGTTAAAAATAACTCATAAGTTATTCTCGCCACAATCTATCTTAGCGCCAAATTTCATCCACCATCCATCCACCCTCACCAAGTTTCACATTTATAATACTAGTAGTAAGTAGGATAGTAGGAAACGCGATAAAGTATTTTTTGTAAAGAAAAAAGTGTAACCCAGTATTTAGTTACGATAACAACTACCGCTGAAGCATTCAATAGGTCCTCACGAGCGCATGTGACAGGACACAGAAGGGAATGTTCTATGTTCTATGTTAGGGGGTTTGGTTTCCGCACTTAGTCCTACAATGGACCATTGTGCGTGAGCCGTGGTGGGGGTTATTCCAACCAGCCCACCTCCCTCCAAAAGCAGATCAGTCTTCCCGGTCTTCTCAGGGCGTCCGCAAGGGATTTTGGTGTACCGAGGGTTTCTTTGCGGGTTTGGGCGACGCCGGTGCATTCGAGGAGCACATGCGCCACCGTTTCTTCTGCCTCCATGCACGCTCTGCATAGAGGACTGTCTGTGATGCCTAAAGTGTGGAAATGTTTGTTTAGTGAGCAGTGGCCCGTGATAGTCCCCGCCACCAGTCGCAGGCTAACTCTGTCCAGGCGCAGAAGGCGCCTGGTCAGTCCCTTGTCCAAACATGGCAGGGCCTCCTTGGATTGCCTGCACCCTGGTGTCAAGGCCCACCACTCCTCTGCTTGTGTATGTGTGTAGTCTTTCAACCAGCTCCTAAGCTGGTTGAAAGGGATGGGCACTATTGGCTCTGGTCCGAAAGGTTTCGTGCTAGAACCCCTCCTGGCGAGTTCGTCAGCAGCATCGTTTCCTAGTGATCCACTGTGTCCTTTGATCCATTGTAGCGTCACCTTGTTACGGTTTTTTTCCGTGACGCGTTCTAGTGCGTTATGGCATTCCAGTATTAGTCTTGATGTAATTTGGTTATTCTGTAAGGATTGGAGGACTGAGGCACTGTCGGAGATTATACGGATGTGGGTGTCCGTGACTTTCCTGGCCTCTATGGCGTGTGCTGCTTGAATAATGCCTATGCATTCTGCTTGGTATACAGTGTTGAGCGTTCCAAGGGGTCGGGATATTTTGATGTTTAAGTCTTCAGAGAAGACTCCGACTCCGGTACCCAGATCCGTTTTAGAGCCATCGGTATAAATCCTTAGCTCTCCTGGACCCGAGTAGTCGCACAACTCCGGTGTGAGCTCTATGTTGTAATGTTTGTGGAAGCAGTGTTTTTTCACGATTCTATCATTGGGTGATGCCATCATGGGCTGTCTTCTGATCGCATCCTCTTTCAGTTGTGTGTGTTTAACTCTGGAGTCTTTATTTAGAGTATTGGATATTTCGAGTCTGAATGTTGCTAGGGCCGCCTCTTCTCTTATAATTAGGTGTAGAGGTGGTAATCCCAGCATTGCCTGCAGCGCAGCGGTGGGAGATGTTCGCATGCTACCGGTGATCGCTACACAGGCTAGTCTTTGCAGTTTCTCGAGATCCTTCTGAGCTACACTTAGTTTGGTCCTGGGCCACCAAACTAGAGATCCGTATGTGACAATAGGTCGGATAACTGTGGTGTATAGCCAGTAGGTAATTTTGGGGGTAATGCCCCAGTTCCTGCCGAGCAGTCTTCTACATTGCCCTAGGGCTATACTGGCTTTTGTGGTGATGTATTCCGTGTGTTTGGCCCAGTTCAGCTGTTTATCCAAATAGATGCCCAGGTATTTGGATTCGTTTGATAAGCTTAGGGTGGCCCCAAAGAAGTGCGGTAATTGAAGAGTTGCCAGCTTCCTCTTTTTTGTAAAAAGGACGAGTTCGGTTTTGGTAGGGTTCACTGCTAGCTTGTGTTCCCTACACCAGTCCTCTACTATCTTCAAGGATTGCCGCATAAGGTTGCATAGCGTGTTTTCGTGTGTGCCGTTTATTATTATAGTTATGTCGTCAGCATACCCTACCGTGAAGTAGCCCCCGGCGTTTAGACGCCTTATAAGGCTATCCACGACTAGGTTCCATAGGAGTGGTGAGAGAACACCTCCTTGTGGGCATCCTCTTGCCACTAGGGCTCTTGTGGTTTCATTCACCGTAACTTGTACGGCTCTCAGTCTGAGCATGTTGGTGATCCATCCGCGCAGGGTCGAGTCTACACCATGTTCTTCGAGAGCTGCGTTGATACTGTGGAAGATGGTTTTGTCAAAGGCGCCTTCAATATCGATGAAGACTGCCAATGAGGAACATTTATGGTCTATCGCACATTCAATCTTGGAAATCACGCTATGTAATGCGGACTCCGTTGATTTCCCTGTGGAGTAGGCGTGTTGTTGTTTGTGCAAAGGTAATTTTCGGAGAGGTCCGTCCCGAATGTGCCGGTCGCAGAGTCTCTCCAGTGTTTTCAGTAAGAACGATGTTAGGCTTATTGGCCTGTACGCTTTAGGTTGTGTGTAGTCGGCTTTACCAGGCTTTGGGATGAAGATGACCTTCACCTCACGCCATGCCAGTGGTACGTAGTTGTGTGCTATGCAGGCTCGATAAATTACAACCAGCCAGGGCGTGATGTGATCAATTCCCCATTGTAGTAAGGCTGGGAAGATTTCGTCTAGTCCTGCGGATTTGTATGGTTTGAACGTTTTGATTGCCCACCTTATACGGTCTTCCGTTACTATGGTGCGGGCTCTGTGCCAGTCGCGGTTGCTTGGTGTGCATGTTACTTCGCCCGCCCAGGTTCTGTCCTCGGAGAGGCTACAGTCTGGGAAGTGGGTTTCCAATAGGACCTTGCTCGTTTCAAGGTCTGATTGTGTATATGTGTTGTCTGGGTTTTTCAGCGACCCGAGGGTGCGATCCTGATCTGTAGATAGGATTTTCCTCACGCGCGCGGCCTCGCTGTTTGCTTCGATCTCTTCGCAGAATTTCCTCCAGGCTGCCCTACTGGCGGCCCTGATTTGTTTTTTAAACGTGTATTGGGTTTCTTTGTATATTTCCCAATCTTCGGGTAGTCTAGTATTTTTGGCTCTATTAAAGTGTTTGCGTACCGTTTGTCTGAGCTTACTTAAGTCCGCATTCCACCAAGAGCTACCCTTACTCTTGTTGTTTGGATCTTTCAGTTTGCAGCAGGCGTGGTAGGCTTCGATTATGTATTCTGAAATTTTTGACACTGTGTTCTCAAGTTCTTTTGGGTTTGTTATATTTAGGAGTGTTAGGTCCCTAGCCAGCAATGAAGCCAAGAGGCGTTTATAGCCAGGCACATTGGTTCGCCGTGGATTGCGCCGTGGTTCGGGTTTTTTTGTGTTGGCTAGTATTGAGAAGCGGATCCTCCTATGGTCGGAGCAGGAGGGCTCGTCCGATACGTGCCAGTTCGTGATTAGATCTGTCGCGCTTCCTGAAGCTAGTGTTAGATCAATTATGGTTTGTCCGCGGGCCGTGACCCAGGTGGGTTCTGAACCACGGTTTGCAATGTTAAGGTTAGTCGAGAAAAGATATGTGCATAGTACCTCACCTCTGGAGTTTGCTTTGTTGCAGCCCCAAAGTGGGTGGTGGGCGTTCGAGTCCGTGCAGATGATCAGGTTCAGGTTGGCGTCTTCGCAATGCCTTACCAGGTCTGCCATCTCCTTTGGTGGGCAGTTTTCGTCTTCGCCTGGCATGTATACCGAGGCCAAGACGATGTCGGGTGCCACACTATCAGTGTGGAGCTTGATGGCTGTTACATCTCTGGAACAGAATTGTGTGAGTGTTGTGGTAGGGATATCTCTGGGTATGTAGGCACAGGTTCGTGGCCTGTCTGTGCCGTGTGTGTTGAGAATTAGCTTACCCCCGATGTTGCTGAGGCCGCATATTCTGTTGTTTCTGATCCACGGCTCTTGGATCAGTGCGATGGTTCTGGGTTGAACCTCCAGCGCCCTGCGTAAGCAAGCCGTGGCAGTCTGGCTATGCTGGAGGTTGGTCTGGATTATGCTGAGGGGTTTCGACGGCGATGGGGTGGAGTTAGGAGGAGTTCGATCCATCGGAAGTCTCTCCCCCATCCCCCATCCCATGCCGGTCGTCACCCGGAGACGAGGCGAGCAGTCGCTCGGACCACCCCGGTGATGTGGGTGGCACGCTACCTGCATCTGCATCAGCCATCGCCGCTCTGGCCATCTCCTCCTCTAGCTCCGTCATGGTCCGGTCGTCGTCTGGTCGTGTCGGTTCGTCATTAGGAGTCGTCGTCGGGGTCGTGGTCGGGATAGTCGTGGGTTGGCTGGTCGAGGGTTGGGTGTCGGGGAAGAAGCGAACATATATCGAACCCAATAGGTACGATATGCGTCGCTCCCGCCCCGCGACCTTTACGGCTTCGTCCGGTGGTATACCCAGGGTCAAGTATGTCCCATGGTTATCACCACCGACCGCTGTCGCCCTGTACAGTGACCACCTTCCCATGTCGTACCAAGTGTTCTGGCGAGCCAGAACACTATGGAGTCGCGCTATGTCTCCGTGGTACCGGGGTACGAAGAGCGCGGCTCGAACTCGGGTCGGTAAGTCTGTCTGTTTCATGACCGTCAGTGTCGCGTCAGAATTCGGTAATGTCAGTTTTGGTACTGTCTGTGTCAACCAGGTCAGGGCATAGTCGTCCTCGCACCACATCTGCACGGTACCTTCCGCTATCCGAGGATAACCGCGGAAGGCCGGGAGCGGTTGCGAGGTGTCAGTGTCCATTACTGCGTCTTCGAGGCTGAGCTTAATGTGCTGAGCCTCGTCAGAGGTCAAGTCTCGGGTCGGGGGCGAGAGGCAAATCGCTACGGCGAGCCGCGCAGGGATGTCCTGCGTTGCCCGGGCGTAGGTTTTTTGCCCCCCTTGAGCGGTCTGGGTTTTCGCGCGCTTGGCATCCCCTTGAAGCATACTCGGCGAAGCCGACTCGTCCGGGCGCACCCTCTTTGCCGCGCCCTGGCCACTGGGACCAGCTTGCGGTTCCGAAGGGCCCGGCGCGATATTACTCGCCAGGGATGCCTCGCGTTGAGAACCCAAGCGCCTGCCTCGCTTCTTCTTTGGGTAGGTCAGTCTGTCGGGACAGGTCCGGTTGCCGTCCCCGAGTGGTTTTGGAGTGGGCAGCGACTTTTCGCGCTGGGTTTCCCCTTCGCGTACTGGTCCCTGCCCATCGGTTTCCGCGTCCGGCCGCTTTTCGCGCTGGGTGTCCCCCTCGCGTACTTGCGGCTGGTCGCGTACTCCCTTGCTCACAGCCGTCTTTGCTTCGCGTTGGCGTTTGCCCTCGCGGATGTTGCGTAGACGGTTGTTGAGCTCCTTCACTCTGTTCTGGATTTTTCCGCGCTTTCGCCTTAGCGAGCGTACTTCGTCCACACAGATGAAGTCCGAGCCATCGGATTCGGCTCCCTTTCCTGTTCCGTGTCTGTCTGTCTGTCCGTGTTCAGGGTCAAGGTCTCGCAGCCTTGCTTCGATCTTCTCGCGCTGAAGTGCCAGCGCGCGAAGTTCGACGTCAATGCTGGAGAGTCGTGCGTTGTCAGTGTCATTGTCGGGGTTGTTTGTTACACTCTTCCGGACGACAGAAGGGAATGTCTCTCCGTGTTCCTTCTAACGCTCTTTGCGTTCCAGGCCGCGGTGACTCTTTCCAACAAATTCCGCAACCCTGGCAACCTAACTAAATACTGAAGGTATTAGTTGGTAACTGAAAGGTCTTCGATGCCGGGAGGGGACGCCCTAGAAAGACCTACCCTGACCTTATTGGTGATGTTCTTCAGAAAGGTCAGGTGCGCAGTACTCGTAACTCGTAACCGGTGTGCTTGTATGACCACCTGTATGAATGTGGAAGAGACGAAAGGAGTATGTAAGGATTGTAGCAGGTGGAGTTCCGTGGTTTCTACCTACTTCCATGGGGAAAAGCGTGAGTTTATGTATATATGTATGTATGATAGGGCTTCGATTAGAATCTAGCGTCTTAGTGTTATGGTTCCGTATCCAGCTTTCTATTCATATGTATGAGGTTTCCTATAAGGCTAAATAACAGCAATAAAGCATCAAGTACCTCATTAGTTTTATGACTTAACGAAGACTGAGGTTTATCTCCATATAACTGTAATTAATAACGTACTTTTAAGTATTAACGATCGATTTAGTATTCATTAGAACCATGTTTACTTTACACCTAAGAAACAAATCAATCCTATATTCCATGCCTAAATTATACGAGTAAATACCAAAAAAATAATATGTTTATTTGTTTGTTTCGCTTTCACTGCTAAACTACCGAACCAATTCTGATGACATTTTGTTGCTAGCTTGTTTTTAACCAACGAAGTCGCGGGCATAATTTACTAAATTAATAATAATACTGTGACTACACACAATACATTGGCATTCTTCAAATCACAACAAAAAAATAAATCAAATAATTAAACAACAATACTAACAGACCGGCGAGCTATTAAACACGACTGCTCTAAATCGAACACGCCCTTGATTTTTCTATTACATCTACATACGAACGTTCTAGATCCACGCAACTAAAATGGCTTCCAAATGTCAAACGTTTTCTTACAAATCGTGACTACTATGCTCCTGATTGTCTACCAGCGATAATCTAAAGATCTAGCTGCTGTTTTCAACAAAAAAACACGCCTAAACTTGAATAATTAAATTACCTAATTTTACGCATTGTTGCAAATTACCGTTTATTTAAAAGTTGCAAAAATATTATGAGTAATAAGTTTTTGTAATGTCTAAAATTATTAATATGTCTGTTGCAATGAAGTGTTTACATTTTATTTATATTCAGAAATTAATTGGGCATGCATGCCGGTTTAAAGCTTGCAGCACACGTTGATGGCCATGTCATAGAAGCACAAACTACTTACAGGCTGTGACCATCAAGCTGAAGGTCCTGTGTGGACATGACAAATCTCGCTCTGTGAATTTAGGTGATCTATAATGATAGATATAATGAGATTGGTGGAATGCCACCAGACGTCCAATTCTTCTAATTAATAATACTCGACTGCTACGCAAGAGGTATTGGGTTCTATTCCCAAGTTGAGTAAAGTGTTATTCGGTTTTTTTATGAAATTCTCAGTAGCAGCTCAGAGTTAGGATTTGTGCCCGGTTAATGGCAATAGGTTCGCCCCTATGACATGAGACCTAAATATTCAGATACGAAATGTGGGTGTACATTGGTATACCTCTGCCTTACCCTTCAGGGATACAAGCGTGGTGGTTCGTAATAACAACGTTCAAAATCTAGATATAATCTCATCTCAGCGACAATCAGTGTCAAAATATGTAGGTAAATTAGAGGGGACTATGACAGATTGAGACAGATTAGATTGCGATCGTTCTTAAAATATAATAGAAAAAATAGACAGCTGATTTTATTATAGATAAGCACTGCAGTTTGCCACTTCGAAGGGACGTTATGGTGACAAAAGAGATGGCAGAAAGGGAGCTAGGAAAACAAGTATACAACCTCCCTTCATACTCGTAGCAGACACACCGGACACAGATCGATGCATCTAATCTGTGACGATGCTTATGACTGTTGATTATTGATACTTTGCCGGTATATCCTCTTAAAATCTCTCTAAGTATAAATCTAGAGAGATTTATTGGACTTATAATAATATAAGTCCAGAATTCCTCACGATGTTTCCTGTCAGCGATATCAGTGAAGATACATACATACATACACCCACGCCTTTTTTCCATGTGGGTAGGCAGAAACGCCACCTGCTGCGATCTTTACATGTTCATGATATCACAGGTTACATATAGAAAGATCCTATTGCTATGTTCTAGCCTATTTTCGAACCCTCTTACATGAAAGGACTTAACCACTGTACCATCACGATACTCAGCTACCTTGCTAATCCAGTCTTCTATATTTTTATTAAAATCGTTGTTGAAATCTACTCTAGGTACACAAGCAGTTACACAACTAAGTAAGTGTATTATGACCGAACTGCTAAAATATAACATTAATATTAGACGTAAGATTATTGCGATTGTTATCTAAACCGAGGTTTTATAAAAATAAAACAAGAATTCTAAACAATTATGTTGTTTTCTTGCTAGTCTACTCGTTCACTTAACTTTTCTTTTTTGATAGCTAGCCAAGTGAATTGGTTTTGTCAGCCGATTGATCGATTATAATGACCGCGTTCGAATAATTTCTGTCAAGTGTTTCCTGTCAATAGAGACAAATCGACAGATTAGTTACTCGATCGATCGTGTGAACAATAATTTGCGAAAATCTATTAAATTAATTAATTTATAATTGTTTAATTAAGATGCAGTTATTTGCGAAGTCGATCATGTTTAATTTTACGTGTATACTTAGCGCTCGAAATTAATAGGGTATTCGAGGTATCTCAATCCAAAATCTTGATCCACAATCCTTGACTGCTGCTTGTGATTTGCCCTCTCAAGGTTACAGCTTACAAACTCGTCCATTGTTTGGTCATAGACCAAGATCGATCTTAAGATTGGAATAGAGATAGATCATTCATTTCTGGTGTAAGTCGTTAATCATTTTGAACTTCAACCTTCATTCCACTGCCTTTTTCCCAATCACCTGCGACCAAAATTATTTTTTTATCTTATCGGCAGCAAAAAGATAGTAGCGTCTTTATTTAACATGAAGTAGCAATAAAATTATACGTCTTACTACAATGTACATTAACAGGAACAAAAAAAGCAAAATGCGAAACAATTAAACAACTTTATTAATCAAAAAAATCTCGATAACGTCCGATACGGATTGCATATAAAATATTTAAATTAACGTTTATTTATTTCAGATATAGGATATGGTCGGCGAAACAATTGACCGGGGGGTTTTGCCTTCGGAGAGAATGCGTCTGCGCTGCCATGACTGTTGACATTCAGAGCACCTGCCCATCGTGGGACAGACTGAAATGGAGGCAAGTGTCAAGGGTTACGATTAATATCGATTGAAGTGACCGGTACCTGCAGCTGGATGGAATAATTCCTGGAAATAACTGGTACAGATAAGTTGTAGGTCTTTGTGTTAACAGGAAAATTAATGGCATGAATGAAGCGACAAATAAATCTAGTTTAAATATTAAGTCGACGTTATTAACAAAAACAACAACAATACGAGCATATTATTGTCCCACTGCAAGACAAAGGCCTCTTCTCAGACAGGGAAGGCACGAGCTTTGATTTTATCAGATTGACGATTTCAGACTTATAAATATAAATGACTTTTTTACTATGTTTTTCATCTCCGATGTCAGTAATGTTCCAGATAAACTTAGAAAGTAGGTACATATGAATTGAAAGTCCCGTTTTTTTTTTATTTTTTTAGTTTTTTATTTTGATATACCCAGTGTCACTCTCACAGTAAATACGAATCTAACGACACCTCTCAAGCTAAAATCCATCAAGCCGTTCAGGCTGCACAGCGTGCCAAACAATTATACATACATACATACTCTCGAAAAACATAACCCTCCTTCTGGCGCAGTCGGGTAAAAAGGCACATTGCTAGCTCGGTATCGAACCCGCAACCACATGCATGATAGGCCCTAACTACTAGGCCATCACGTCATTCTTCAGTCGACATTACAATCCAAATAAGGTCCGAACACGTCTGCATGTTGTCTCTGCTCCATACATCATATACAAAATGACTGCTGATATCCCGCTGTTATATTAATACTTCACACTTTATTTAAAAGTTACCGTCAAATTAAATTAATGGCTGAAAATTAAGTTGTAATTTTTATCTTGCTCATCTTATTATTGTCTCAATTAATTTTAATAAGAGCTTTTTGTTCTGCTTGCCTTTTCGCAAATATGTTGAGGTCAGTGGTTAAGTACCTAGGTATCTCAGTGTGGCCCGTAAATCCAGGGATATATAGTATCCTCGAACAGATTTCATTATTGATAATGAACTAAAATGTACCAGAAATACAGTTGAAAGTTGCGTGACAAAAGATGACATCCCGATCGGCATTTATTGTCTTGCATGCAATAACGGGATTGTCAACTCTGTTTCTGTTGAATTTTAGTTCATTATTCATTAATCGAGGGCTACTAAATCATCCCTAATGTTTATTGAAAAAAGTTGAAGAAGCAGTTGTTTTTTTTTTTTTAATTTCTTCCTTTACCTGATACTTGACAAAAGCAAGTACGTATACAGTATCTTGAACTACTAGTTCATTAAGAAAGTAACTTGTTAAACCGATTTAAAATCAAGTTAACAAACTAAATAATTATATTTCCCATTCGTTAGTACCCTTAACTCTCACCAGGCCCAGACACCTAATTCTTTAAGACAAGCTCCCACACTGCAATGCCACAACACGGATATTATACGAGCTATATAAGAGCTATATAAGAGCTATATTACATCACACAATGTCCTATGACTGGGAGGAAGTAGTCATTCATAGTGGGTACTCTAAAAACTAGCGTTTACTTCGTTGCATAGGTTTTTACGCAACCGGGAACGCATGTTAGCGAGATAAAACATCAAGTCTTATGGGTTTATAGAGCAGAAAATGCAATGTAAGTGGTGCTTGGAAATAAGAAAAAATATACGGATCAAGCTGAAATCCTTTTCCTCATTGTAAAGGATCATTGCAGATTGATACTGATCTACGTGAAATATATTTAAGACTAGCTTTAGCCCACGACTTCGGCCCAGTAACAATATCTGTTCATCTTCATCTATAAGCTACCTAGTTTACGAGATTTCATGTTTACTCAGTGAGTCAATGAGTGAACTTTCGTTTATTTTATAGATAACAGAAATCCCCTTCATTAGATACCGGAAGTTTTAATTAAAAAAAAAACGGTAATTTAAAAAACTAAAAAACCTGACTTCTTTACTGAGTATTTATGAAAAATCCCTAAAACAAGAAAGTCGTTGTACCCGATTGCACTTAAAATTGTAGCAGTCGGGACCATCTGCAATGTAATATAGGTATGTGCTCTCAATCTAAGCCTCCATTTTGTAGAATGGGTCCCGACTGCTACAATTTTAAGTGCAATCGGGTACAACGACTTTCTTGTTTTAGGGATTTTTCATAAATACTCAGAAAAGCAGTCGGGTTTTTTTTTTAGTTTTTTATTTTGATATACCCAGTGTCACTCTCACAGTAAATACGAATCTAACGACACCTCTCAAGCTAAAACCCATCAAGCCGTTCAGGCTGCAGAGCGTGCCAAACAATTATAGATACATACATACATACATACATACATACATACATACATACATACATACATACATACATACATACAAACATACTCTCGAAAAACATAACCCTCCTTCTGGCGCAGTCGGGTAAAAAAAACAGCCTTCAGGTTTACTCACGATGTTTTTACCCGACTGCGACAGAAGGAGGGTTATGTTTTTCGAGGGTATGTTTGTATGTATGTATGTATGTATGTATGTATGTATAATTGTTTGGCACGCTCTGCAGGCTGAACGGCTTGATGGATTTTAGCTTGAGAGGTGTCGTTAGATTTGTATTTACTGTGAGAGTGACACTGGGTATATGAAAAAAAAAAAAACAAAATGGCGGATTTTTGGCGCCAAATTCAAATGTTTGGCTCGCTCTGCAGGCTGAACGGCTCGATGGATTTTAGCTTGAGAGGTGTCGTTAGATTCGTATTTACCGTGAAAGTGACACAGGATTTATTAATTATTTTTTTTAAAAAACACTGAAAAATAAAAAATAAAAATCGGTAATTAAAAAAACTAAAAAACCCGACTGCTATTCTTTAAAAAGCCCTAAAACAAGATAAATTGTAGCAGTCGGGACCCATTCGAGACCACCTGCAATGTAATATAGGTATGTGCTCTTAATTCACTCACCCTCCATTTCTAGAATGGGTCCCGACTGCTACAATTTATCTTGTTTTAGGGCTTTTTAAAGAATAGCAGTCGGGTTTTTTAGTTTTTTTAATTACCGATTTTTATTCTTTACCGAGGAAAGTAATTGTTAAGATAAACTTAGAAAGTACTTACAAATTAAATTACAAATAGGCACATTGGTACTTGTCTTAACCACTGGACCATCATGATACTAAGCTAAATTAAAAAAAAAAAACAACAAAATGTTACATCATTATTTTATTTATTTTTCAGTAACCTTACCACAGTGATCACCGTATTCCTCGTATTCTTGATGACTTTTCATCGTACAATTAAAAAACGAACGCTGAAAATCCCCACTGCCTTTCTTTCACCTCAGATCAACCCTGAAAAAATTACCACAAGTTACGAAACTGAAATTCCAATACCTACCCACACGTATAATCGTTTGTAGTTAAAAAATCTTAATTATAAAGGAACGGTAATTGTATCCATAGGCCACTAGTTGCACACTCGACTTACATGCACTTTAGCAACTGTGGCATTGCGTCCGAACTACGTCACAAATCTATTTACCAACCCATTTACATTGTCCTCAGACGATTTTCCACCTTCAGCGCTTGTTTTAAGAGTGGGTCAAACCGCATATGAAGTTTGCCTGTCGGTCTAGCCGTACCAATCCGTTGTATGCGTGTGAGCACTCTTTGATTTCTCGCTCCATTTATCAAACAGCTATTAATCAGTTTTAAGCGTTACAACAGTTTTTTTGTTACGTTTTGCAAATAGATATGTTCTTATGTTATTGAATGAAAGTGAAGCTGGCTTCCGATTTCCCTCTTTTGAAATGGCGTGTATATTTGACGGGTTGAAGAAGAGGACTGGTTTTATGAAAATAGCTCTTACTCCAGCAATGATTAGGTCTGCTCTTCTGAGAAGACTTAATTATTGGCGTTTTGTTTTCTATGAGATTGGCATTTGTTTCCGTGAATCTTTGTAAATCACGATGGAGATTCCTTAAATATCTTATGCCTTATCTTGCTAGAATAATATTACCTACTTTACGTAGTACTAACCACTATTATAATGAAAACATTTCATGCTTTAAGAAACATCCTGAGCACTTCCTGAGTCATATCTTACAGCATTTAAAGGATTCAAAGGAGTCCGGTTTAGCTTATGCGAACCAAACTCTAAAGTCTAATACGAAAAGCAAAAATTCAAAGACAAATAATGTATTTCCGTAAGACCATTAAAAGGCACACTTTGAATGGCATCAAGAAAGGAAAAAAAATATATTAAACCTAGTTATTGTACCTAGAAAAAGTACCTATAGTACCTTCTTAGTCAGTTTGTCATTATAAAATGCCGGAACAGCCAATCACAAAATAACAAACGCACAAACTAAAAACACTTAGCCAAACAGAACAATAATTACGTAGCAAGTACTAAAATTAAATGGTTGGTGATAATTACGTACGAACAGCTTATCTGTTTCAATAATCGTCAGTAATTAGCCAATTTTGCTAACTAGACCACAAATATAATCGATCGTGAAAACTACAAATATTCGAAATTGTCGGCTTGCTAGCTTGCTACACCCTTACGACAACGATGAAGTTTACAAAGTAGGTACCTACTTCATTTCAGTATCTAGGTATCTATTCGAAAAAATATAAGTCAAGATTATACACATACCATCACGCCTATATTCCCTGAAGGGTTAGGCAGAGGTGTACCAATGTAGTGCACCCACAGTTCGCCGGTATGTTTTTAGGTCCCATGTAATAGGGGGCGAGCCCATTGCCATTAACCGGGCACAAATCCAAACTCCGAGCTGCTATTGAGAAATTCCTAGAAAAACCCAATAACACTTTTTGCTCGACCTGGGAATCGAACCCAGGATGTCAAGATTATATATTTTTACTTTAAAATCGTCATACCCTAGTGACCAATACAAGGTCGTAGAAATTTCCATTCCATGCTTGACGTTATGTGACAATAGACACTTATCTATATTTAGGGTTCCGTAAACTAAAGGTTAAGACGAAACATAATTATGAATATTACATAAACATTATAATTAACATAAAAGAATTATGCACACACAACTTCCTTTAAGTATATCAATGTATGCGTTACACGAATAAATTTAACAATCTTATAGCCTAATTCGTTTTTTTTTATATATTTATTTATCTATTTAAAAGCACACTCCGCACATTAAATTTTCTCTCACTCACGCTTTACGTTCCATTCCACACACCATTCATACGTTCCGTTCTACTCCCATCCTACAATAATGAAATCAATCTCTTCTGTGTACTTAGGCCTTCTGTACTCTACTGCCGGACACACCTAGGCGTCTCCTAAGTTGCGACACGGCACCTAGTCCTCACTTTAATTCAATTTTACCGGATCTTAACGTATCCTTATAAGAGCGATTATGCAAATGCCTATATAATTACAAAACACCGAGTAATATGCAAAGTATATACTAGTTCTTTACTTGCTAGTTGTAATGTGAGACTGGCTTTTACACGACGTTTGGTCTTTGTAAAATAAGGCTGGATTTCTACTATAACTGGGCAAGGAGGCGTAATATATAATTTTATTTTATAATTAAAATTATATTATTACCTAACTAGCGAACCGCCCCGGCTTCGCACGGATGCCAATTTCATACGTTTCTGGTGTAATTTCCAAAAAAAAATCTTTCATAAAAACCTTGTACGGGAAATTAAGGATATAACAAAAAAAAACAGCCAAATCGGTCCAGCCATTTTCGAGATGTGCGCTTACCATTCATTTTGTATTTAATAGATAATTATAAAATATTATTCACAATTATAAAAAAAAAAAAAAAAAAAACAAAGCAGATTTTTTCTTTTGTCAGCAAGGTTAGTGTATGTAGTGGCTGAGCAATTGGCTACTGCGGTGCGTGGTGTCGCAGGTCCCATCCCTGCATGGAACAAATATTTGTGTGGCCTACGGTTGTTCCGAGTCTGGCTGTTTGTGTATGTGAGTTTACGTACATAATTACGTGTCTGTAAGCGCACCCTCGATACAAGAAATTCTAGTCCAAGTCTAGTGTGGGGCAACGTTTTTCTAAAAAGACAAAAATAAAAATAAATGGAATCCAAAGTCGCGCAAAAGCTAGTGAAGAAATAAAACAGTTAAAAATCTAAACCTTGTACTGCGCAAACGCATTCAAACGGTAAACTGCATGCGGGTAAGTAAAACGTAAGTATAGAACTAAAGAATAAGGTTATAGAGTAGCACAGTAACCTTCTGAGTCAGTGTAATAGCAAGTAATAGTGTGTAATTATGATATTTACCTAAGAGTGGGACCGTGGGTGTGGCAATAATAACATCTGTAACTGTTGTGTGCGCTCTGTGACTAATATGATCTAACAATCTAGGTCTACAGCGTGTGCGCGTGTACACGACAATGTGAGATCAAGGAGGCAATCCTACTTACTTTTAGGTACAGTCGCAAACTAATTTCATTCTCAAATTGACAAAAAAAATATCCATTGTAACTACCAACATATGACATTTTTTGTCGCTGATATGAGATAGCGACTAAATTTTGAAAGTTTTTTATTAGTCAAATTGGCTTTCAGTACAATGCCTACCATTAGATTTCTACCTGTTTCTATGGCCAAGCAAGGCTGTAAACAGATATAGGTTTTGGGGTTCAATCCCTCTTTCTTCCCACCACGAAATGCTATAGCCGACTCACCATGCACATACACACTTACTAAATTAGTTTCTCGTATGTATGTTATTGGATTTCATGATTTTCTCCCTTGATGATACTTCTTCACTCTTGATCTAACCCGCCCCCTCCACCCGAAGAAAATTCCTGGTTTCAGCCTTACATCGCCGAACTTTCTTGATTCTGCCAGTCATCATAATTTACAGTTCGAATGTTTGAATGCCAAGGCCACCACAGTTGTAAACAAGTACCTACCTATTATAAATGATTTCTTGCTTATAGATAATAACTTGGAAATGTCAATCAACAAAAGTTAAATAGGCGTTACCTGCCAATGTTAGGATTTGTATAACGACATGCAATAAGGCACAACTATTAGTTGTTGCCCAGAGGCCACATTTGTTACAAAATGTTAAACGAAACTCAAGTTAGTTATTTGTGGTTTATTTAAGCAAATATCGACCTCATTAAATATTATAGAAAACATTACAAAATTCGAAATTTAGATGTACAGGTGCAAAACTAATTAGCCAGCGTAAAGGTTGTTGCTTTTACCCTAAAATTGCACTGTGATAATGAAGAAGTACCTACTTGTTAATATGTAGATAGTGAAAGTGGTCTATGACCTAATAGGCAACTCAAAACGTCGTGATCAACGCGCCCAAACCTTTAAAATATATACAAATGTAACACAAAAAGACACTAAAATCGATCGAGTTATTTCGGAAAAGTTGACGGACATACACACACGACATATATATGTCACCGGAAAATAACAAGATCCGTAAGTTTATAAATTTACTAGGAAGTTTATAAACTTTCGTAAGATTCTAAACGGGAGATAAATTGTAATATTTTACGTCCACATTTTCGTAAATTGATAAACTTACTGAACTCACTCGTAAAATAATAAGTAAGCAGTAACCAAACGCTACGCGCGATCTGATTGGTTGGCTGTCACGTGTCACTTCTCCTTCCTCCTATGGACACAAGCATTGCCACTATGAACATTGACCAATCAGAGAGCAGTGTGTTATTTTACGTATTTCAAAGATCGTATATTTAAAAGAGTTTCTGTGATTGGTCGAACCATTTAAAATCTTACGAATAGATATTCGTTAGTTTATAAATTTACCGTATGACGTCGGAAATTGATAAATTTACGAAAATGTGGACGTAAAATATTACAATTTATCTCCCGTTTAGAATCTTACGAAAGTTTATAAACTTCCTAGTAAATTGATAAACTTACGGATCTTGTTATTTTCCGGTGACATATACATATATAGTTACAGTTTCTTTGTATTTGCCATTGACCACAAGAATTTCGGCAGTAGCAACGGATTCCTGACACGCTGTATACACAATATTAATGAAGCATTAACACGGCCTCTGCCACTCGTGCGAAAATCCGCTGCACCATAAATAACCACAATCTTACAGATCAGGTGATTATCAAAACAACATGAATATATAATAACATTTTAACTTATTTAATACAACGAGCGAGAAAATCAGTTTACTACGCCCAACATCGAATGAGACGTTTGGCCAAGTAGCGTGATATTCGCTTGTTCTTAGAGCCCGGACACACTGGAGCGAACGTCTTGCTACGCGGTCGCGGTTGTGATCGCGATCAGGGGGGCAATTCTGGAAGCGGTGAATGCTTATTTATTTATTTTTTTTAAAAGGACAGTCAGCCACTCTATTCCCAACCTACCCTGTCCTGAAAGCCAGAACAGCCCGGAGAGACGATTCAACTGTCTTGGATCCCGCAACGAATGACCCTCTGACATCCCACAACAGAGGAAGTTCATTAGGATTACAACTGCCTTAAAAAAAATTAGGGTCGATTCAATATGTTTTAGTAATGATCGCAATCTAATCTCAGGTTCAAACTGTCTTAAATGCCTCTAATTTACCCAATTTGTTTGTCGTTGAGATGAGGTTTAGACTAGATTTTGAACAGTTTTTGGCTGCCCACATTTGTGTGGTTTCGTCAAATATTGCTGGAGTAACTGCCAGCGACCGCAAGTTGTCCGTTTCGGTGTGACCGGGTCTTTATGCGGGTTGAGAGCCGCTTTACATTACAAGTAGACGAGAATACCTATGTTAAATAATTGGATAATGATGAGGACCTCCCAGGTTTCAGTGGTAGGTATTACATTCCGGAGGCCTACCGCATCTCTTAAAATAATATTATTTTAATGTTACTTTGCCTTGCGCACTGTTAGATTTTTTAAATTACAAAGTAATATTAATATGATACTGTTTTAAATTTGGTGGTATGGCACTTGTTCCTAGCCGTGGATCAGAACGTGCACTTCGTCATCACCATCATTACATCTGCGTCTTATAGCTACATTATAAACCATTCCTCATTCTTCATCTCTTTCTCTCATCTTAGCTCTTCGAGGGTAAATAGAATGATTAGTTGCACCCTCACAGAGCTGACTTTTCAGAATGACCAACACCAACTCTGGTATTGTAAGGTAGTATTAGTAGAGTAGGTACCTACAATAATTTAACATAGATACGACAATCTGAGATACCTACTAGGAGGATTCTGAGTGCGAAATTTGGTACGGGGGGTATATTGAACCCTGAAAGGCTACTTATTCCGCGATATTCTTGGCGGAAAAAAGCTAGTATCATATAAAGCATATTAATAAATAAAACCGCTCATTGTTAAAAATACGATCCAAACCTTCATCTAAACCTTTTGTGTCTTTCCCAAAAAAAAATGTTCCCAGTTTTTGCATCACCTATTTCAGGTCTACTTGCCCAATTTGGTTAGCCAAGTCGCTCATATTTTAGCCCGCTATAAAACCACATAAAACCTACCCGATTAACTGTGGGAAGACCTAGTTAGAAGCCCGACTTCCTTGAACACAATGACGAGGCACTTGACAAATGTTGAGCGAGCAACATACCAGCGCCGTTAGCCCAGTTATATGTTACCTAACACATTTTATTACTAGTCCAATGAAATAGCGTATTGTAATGTTTAATTAGCTGGTTATTGTTTCTGTAAAACAGCATGAACTGTATTGGGTCGTAGGTTTCAACCTTTATTTATTTATTTAGGGACAACAAACAGCAATGCAATACATACATACCATCACACCTGTATTTCCCGAAGGGTTAGGCAGAGGTGTACCAAAGTACACCCACAGTTCGCCGGTATGTTTAGGTCCCATGTAATAGGGGGCGAGCCTATTAACATTCAACGGACACAAATTCTAACTCCGAGCTGCTACTGAGAATTTCATAGAAAAACCCAATAACACTGCTCGACCTCGGAATCGAACCCAAGATCTCTATAGCGTAGCAGCGTACTAGCGTTTATCTTATTAAAAAAACATCATCTCATAGCATCTTAAATGAGTTTGTATTTGACTCTTTCAGCTAGAGCCACTACAATACTTAATCTTTATGAGAACAGCATTGCTTAGTAAAAATTGTCCAGTCAGCAAGGTGGTTGCGAGAATGCCTCATGAACAGATGATATTTTTCTTATACTAAGTACTATTACTTCTTCTTCTTTATCGTGTGGGCAGTAAGGTCTAACGACCCCACACACCCTATAGCAGGGATGGCGAACCAATGGCACGCGTGCCAGTAGTGGCACGTGACAAAATAATTCGGGCACGCCAATATATGACAACTGTATATGTATTTGATCGAAAACAATTTACAACAGCAGAAATCACACTAACCTTTTATTAAAATAAACATAAAATAGTAAATATTACGATTCTTGTACAAACTAGTTGCAAACAAAGAGTGTTAACAGCTTCTAGTTGTATTTTTCTCCATTCAATGACTAAGCCAAGATTATTTGATGGCACGTCATAGTCACATTATTATTTTTCTATAAAAAATGGCACTATCACCGATAAAGGTTCGCCATCCCTGCCCTATAGTGTCAGAGTTTCTAAGCCGCCTCAAGGGCCTCTGGCATGGTTAGTACTATTTTTAAGAGACATTTGTGCCGCCTACTTACCCTTCCGCTTATAATAGCCGTGACGGTTATAATATATGTAAGTAAAGCATAATTAATTAGTTTTAATGATAAAGGGTATGCTCCGATTGCTCGTGTTGAAACGTCGGTGGAAAGAGTGACGAAACGGAAGTATTTAACACTACTGTAATGTGAAATAGGAAATAACTTATATCAAGATGTTGAGGAATTCGTGTTGGGCAAAGGTGGTGCCGATACAACTGAGTATTGCTGGCTCATCATCTGCTTACCCTACTCAATTATAGAAGCAATAAGAATATTGTAACCAGGACTTTGAACCTAATTGAAAAGAGTTGGGCTTTGCTATGAAATTCTCAGTATCAGCTCGGAGTTAGGATTTGTGCCCGGTTAATGGCAATAAGGCTTAATATTACATGGGACCTAAGCATACCGGCGAACTGTGGGTTGGTTAATTGGTGCCTAAGCCCTCCGGGGAATATAGGCGTGATGGTGTGTATGAGTGTTGAAAAGAGAATCCGAGGAGCTTCTTACTCTTTCTTCTCCATAGAATCCTGCATACGTTTTGGAACTCGTTCCAAAGTTAGTCAGAAAGTTGAAGTTAGTTGCTCGCAACTAACTTCAACTTTCTGACTAACTGACTCGTTGACAATTCAAGTAAACGCTCCATTGAAATAAATGATTTGTCTTTCGTCCAACCGAACTAGATGCAACCAGTATCGAATGCCCAGCACAACTCAGTTATTCGTAACACGATACCTTTGACCGGACTAGTTGCCAGACTTGCAGGCTTCCGAATACCAGTAACGACTGTCAAAGATCTACAAATGACAGCCGAGATCAATCCCTTTACGTACTATCCGAAGTATTGCAAAATTTTACTATGAACCGTACCTATCTAGAACTCCGAATTTCTACTATAAGGTTAGAAGTTATAGGAGATCAATCAGAAAACCATACGAGCGTAGTATATACGAGCTTTATACTGACTCGATTAGCTTTCGTCTCGCTCCCGTATCTTCGTCTATAAACTGCATCACGACTATGCGTGCGACAACCTACGTCCACCTTTTACACAGCGCAGCCGTCGATCTAACCATGCTGCGTTCAAACGCCCGGCTAACTCGCCCGCAACTTGCACGCCACTCGAACGGTATGCGATACAAAAGGTCCTCGCCGATTATCTTGTATTACGTTTTAAATGCCCTAATTTGCTTGACCGCAGCCAAAGTATACAGAATACGAAATAGCCTGAGGTTATAGTTTATTGCTTGTGTGCAAATCTGATTCGTACAAAGAACAATAAGATTGTTCAATGAATATTGCAGTTTAGTAAATGTTACCGATACATTACGTTTGATTAGGAAGTTTTGTACAGAGCACCATGTTATTACGTGTCCTTGCAGTCGGGACGATTAAGATGTAATAAATTTAACATTAATCTGATTTAATTAAGTTTCTGGAGTTCAATGTAATTAAGTTTATTAATAAACAGTTTATGTCAAAGCATAACAGGGCAAGTCAACTAGTCAAGTAAGTGTTAATTAGTACACTGTCATTTTCACATAAATTATGACCTTATTTATAACTGGCGCGACCTGGGCGCCACAGACAACCATATTTTTAATGGTATTAAGTGACATTTGTGTGTCTATTATTTCTAGCATTCAGTAGCAAGCTTAAAGGCAGTGTGAAGGGTTCTGAGCTAGATACTCATATCAGGGCAAGCAGCCCGGGGCTTAAGTGTGTATACCCTTTAACGGCAACAATTTACGGGACTTAAAAAGTAATTTGCCAGATGCCTAGATGTAGTAGCACCATAACCACAGACATACACAATAAAAAAATAACATTCTATTTTTAAAAACTGAGCGATTTCTAGATAAATTACGTCAAACTTTTTATTATGCCATAAATGTGTTAGGTTTCTTTCAAATAATAAAATTTAATGTAAGTATGTTATATGTACAATTGTACACATACATTTAAATAAATATATCCAAAACCAAGTACTTCAAAAAGTAAGAGAAGTTTCAATGTTTTTGGCAGAACTTAGTTATGAATTTTAAATTGAAAACAATTTGTTGTCAATATTGTTGGGACAATAAATTTCTGAAATAGTTACCCCAGATACATTATCAGTGCGTTAATAACAGGGTGTAACGGATTGGTATCAATCATAATAATCGATCAGGGGACTGTACCGGCCTCCAGCTAATGGTTGTAATCAATTTGTTTATCACTGAGTGAAATCTTAGCGCCTGTCTTTACTTCATGCTTGACATGCGGGTCGCGAACTTTTGCGACAGATAACTTTGACCCGCGGATTTGCTTGTCTGGAAAAAGTTC
Organism: Caradrina clavipalpis; assembly: GCA_932526535.1. Classification (NCBI taxonomy): domain Eukaryota; kingdom Metazoa; phylum Arthropoda; class Insecta; order Lepidoptera; family Noctuidae; genus Caradrina; species Caradrina clavipalpis. The sequence continues at coordinate 5,693,508 of OW052106.1, read as the reverse complement.
ATATTTTAAGTTGGTAAGTCTGTGGACGGTTGGCTTTGTAATTTGTTGAGTAACATTATATTCGTTAATATACCCAAACAGCAGATTTACGGTACCATTTTATATCGTAATTTTAAGGGCCTTATCACTCTTTTTTTTTATAGATGTGAAATCATCGAATAACTTCCCCCGCCCTGTTCGGGGCGGGAGGGAGAGTGAGACTTTTACTGACAAAAACCCATCTATGTGCCTTTGCGTTCCGGGGGCGCAGCCCCGGCAGCCTTATCACTCTGCCCTTATCATTATCGGGCGAATTCAAAGCAAGACAACGTTTTCGTCATCTGAAGTGGGATAGGGCGGGCTTTTGAACGTAAGTGTACAAAATGGCGTCCAGGGCACTATCAGCGGAGTGCCAGCTGCGATTTGAAGAAGCCCGAAAAACGCCAGTGTGAAAACACTCTTATAATCAGCGCAGATAGACCAGTAATATGCTATAGCAGTTTAAGTTTATTACTCAATAATTAACTATAATTAACTAAAATAGTACAGGAAAGGTTAAAATTTGCAATAATTGCGAAATAAATCAAATGCTACTCGAAATTATATCTTGTACACAATTTTCAACTCTATTTATGAGGTGGATTAGTTCACTATCAAATTTGTTACTCTTTCACGCATAAACGGCTAAACGTATCTGCATGAAATTTGACACTGAGATATATTGTACTTTGGAATAACACATAGTATATTTTTTATCCCGTAAAAACGTACGGTACCCGTGGGACAACATATCAAATTGATCGACGAAGTCGCTGGCAGAACCTAGTTAATCAATAAAAACTGACTATTAATCTTGCTTTGTTAGCACCGCCCAAAACATTAGTTAAGCTAACACGCGCGACAGGTGACAATCTCATTAAAGGCACAGTTGACATACAAATACTTTACATTAACTTTACAAGTGTCTATTTTGACACATAATAACATGAAATAATTACTACCGTCTCGTTAAGTCAAAGCTGAGTGTCGTAAACATGACGGATATGTAGAACAGGGTTGGGCACACCTCCAGGGCACAATGCTAAAAGAACGTTAAAATTCTATTACAGTTATTATACGAACCATTTTTGTCGAGCAATTGCAAAATACATTTGTAATATATACTTTTTCTGTTTTATCCAATTGATTGATTTGATTTGATTGATCGAATTAGGTACATAGTGTACAAAAATATTGCAGTTTTGTAGTTATGAAACAAAGTTATTTTGAGGAAAGGCCAGTTTATAATGACTGTTACTGTAGGTTTGAAGTTTCTAGTTAGTATTCTTTAATGTCACTGAATGGCAAGCAAGTTGACGGCCCACCTGATATAGGGCTGCCTATAGAGTCATCTGCAATACTAAAAGCCATGTAGATGCGTTGCCATCACAGAGACGAAGCTAAAATGTTTAATTTGCCTATTATCACATCAGCACCTATAACACTGGACACTGGAAGCAACGCTGCTTTACGACATAAATAGGCAGCAAAAGATGCGCCAAAAAAATCTTCTGTTAAAAAACTTACTACACAGTACAAAAAATCTTCTGTTAAAAAACTTACTTTCAGCTTTGATCCGCCAAGGCAAAAATGTGCTTTACCTCATTCTAGACAAGACACAAGGTGCTGCAAGTGCTACGTCACCGTGACATGGGCCCTTCGTCTAAACAAGGCATTGCAATAAACAAAATAAGCCTTTGTTTGAGTCTTTGGAAAATCCAAAGGGCTCTCATTTGATAAAAGCTGGTCCATTCATTTAAAAAAATGCTGTGTTTGTTCCATCTTTAATCAATTTTTAATAAGATAATGTTTACTTATCAAAAAAATATAGACAAAAATTATAAAAAATAAATGGCTTTATTTTTTCAATTTCAAAAACAATTTTGAATCTCTATTTGTAGCCATTTCATTTACTTAATAATACAGCAATTTTGAGGACTAAGAAAACATTTGTATAGCCTGAAATAATTTTGTATCCAAAAGCGAAAAAAGGACAAGAGTGAGTATCATCAACAATCTTCTAAACAATTAAAAAAACATTCGATGAAATCAGTAATCAGAATAGTGAAGACCATATCAAATACTGAAAACGATTAAAGAAGATTACGACAAACTAATCATTTTCGTAAAGAAAAAATATCTCTAAAACCAGTTCCATTAAGTTTAATTTTAAATAACAACATTACACCCACACCGGAAGCACGCCATTCGCAATATAATAACTGTCTGTATGTGTGAATTGAATGATGTATGGATGTTGGTCTGTTGCCTGGTGGCCATTAATTAACTGCCTGATTGATTTTGACAAATGTGTATTGATTTATTTTTAAGAATTGCGCGATTGACAGAATGGTGTTAATAACGACTCTGTTTTTGTTGCTTTTGAATCGAAATCCTTGTCCAGAAGTAGTTAGATAGACAATTAAATAAAAAAGTAATTACGTAATTCTGGTTCTGTAAAAATGCTTGCCTTCTACCTTCTTCTACCCGGATAATCTCAAAAGTACATAGATCAATTCGATGGTTCCTTACAATTTGAGTACTCTAGACTTTAATGCATCCTATGAGCCGAGCACGATCTTACTGGAGTAACATTCGACTGACTCCATTTTCATATTGTTCGCTGTTTGTGTATGTGAGTTTATCCTACTACTATTATAAAGGCGAAAGTTTGTAAGTATGGATGTATGGATGTTTGTTACTCTTTCACGCTTAAACGGCTGAATGGATCTGGATGAAATTTGGCACAAAGATAGATTATAGTCTGGAATAACACATAGGCTACTTTTTATCCCGGGAAAATGTACGGTACCCGTAGGATAACACATCAACTGTGACGCGGACGAAGTCGCGGGCAGAAGCTAGTTTGTTTATAAAGGCACCCACGACACTGGAGAAATTCCAAGTGTGGGGCAATGTTTAAACAAAAAAAAAAACAAAATGAATAAATGATAATAGAAATAAATTATTTGATTGCGAGATTGTGCAAAATGGGCATTCCAAATTTAAAAATCGACCTTATTAATGTTACGTTTATTCTACTAGCCCCTCTTTTCACATGTATCACTCTTCTCAACCTACCTATAGGAACAAATCAACCGTAAAACGTAGAATTAGTAGATTTAAACCTACTATACTTACCTATCTATATAATTATAGTATACCTCAGTGAAGGACGAGATTACAGTCATTTAACTGGACATTACAAATTATTAGGTACTATTTCACAATACAGAACTATAATCGCAATTGGAAATGCAACTGTCAAGCGGTAAATACTTCAAATGCCAGTCCGACACTATTGATTAGGTATTATCATTATTTATCTGTGTCGCTGCTCAGCGGCGCGAAAAATATCTAAGTTGCAGATTAGTTGCAGATTACGATTGTTTGTTGAGATTGTAGGTAAATTATTCGGTAAGGTAAAGTATTTCCCGAAGGGTTAGGCAGAGGTGTACCAATGTACGCCCACAGTTCGCCGGTATGTTTAGGTCCCATGTAATAGGGAGCGAGACTTTTGCCAATAACCGGGCACAAATCCTAAATCCGAGCTGCTACTAAGACTTTCATTGAAAAACCCAATAACACTGCACGGGAACCAAACCCAAAGCCTCTAGCGTAGCAGTCGCGCTTAGAACCACTAGGTCAACGAGGCATTTAGAGATAAAATGATATAATAATAGAGCTACATTCATCATGAAATCTACCATCCGACTGTTTTCTGTATATTAATCAATCGACATGACTGTTTCGGCAGTCAAAAACATTAGCAGCGTTGTTCTGGAAAAGATCTTCCTCTGTGAAACTAGATGAAGTGAGCTTGATGTCAGCTGTCAATGTCCAATATCAGTAGTACTAACCCTCAGCTAATCTATTCTGTAAAATTCTGCCTCACTGAATTTAAATTCATTGAGCTTAAAGTGAGCTTTCAAACACACTTTTCCTAGAATTCAGAGAGAGAGATTTGTACATAATACACCGGCTGTTTTCGTTTTCGTTTTGCTCTCGTATACCTACATAAGCCTGATTTCAGCTTTTTCTGGGACTAGGGACCTCTTCGTCTCTCTCTCTTTGTTCGTGCCAGTCTCATACTTGTTCGAGATTTGAGCAATGGCGTCTGTTTATCTCACGCGAGTTAAGCGGCATTCGCACTTTACTTTTAGTACGCTATTCAGTAACAGATCTAGATAAAAATCTAGCTCATACTTTACTCTAGTATACGACAAACAATTCCTAATACATTAAACGTAATCTTTATCATCGCAATAAAAACTAGAGCAATCTTATCAAAGCAACATTAAAATCATTACAATTACATACATAATAAATGTTTAAAATTTACAAGTCGGCAACTATTAACGAGGGAATAAATACTCCTTGCGATTCATAAGTACATACTGGCTACTGCATAATACGGCAATATCATAATTTAAACTTTTAAGAGTCTCATTAATACCGATTTGGCCGCAGGCGCACAATTAAACTTGATCTAACGCTCTGTACTATCAATTACGGTAAATGTCGACGTGTTTTTTATGGAAAATATACTTCAATCTTATAACGGGTGTTAAAAGACAGAGAACATATGTTTTTCTTGTCATTGCGACCATTTTTTTCTGGGGCATACCAGTGCACTTCTAATTACGGATATATTTAACGGATAAATTATTTCCTATTGTTGTTTTGTAAATAAGTTCCAAATGTTATTACTGAACTTTAAGTACCCCCATGAAGCTTGTGTTCTTGCATGCACCTGTAAGCACAATCTTGTGAATAAGCATAGCATTAATTAAGCTTATTTCAACATTTCTCCTATTTTTCGATTGACGTTATAAATTGAACTATCAAGCGATTTTGACTTGGCTTGATTTGGCAGATCTAAATTTAATAGTTTTTCTTATAATTGTAACTCGCGTTTTCCTTTCCATAAAAACTCTTGTTAACATTAACACGACCAAACGCATTTAAATGTAGAACAACTCGCAAAACACACTGAACCAAAGAGTTCGCATACAAAAAAATTTTTTTTGGTAATTAAAGTAATTTTGATTTTAGTTCTTTATTATTTTGCGCTAATTGCTCCTCCATTTGAATTGACCTCGCGATTGTTATCTGTTGTAGACGAAATGTCTCAACAACTAATTAATGCAGTGTACTACCTAACAAGTGTAGATTCGTTTGATAAGGTTCAAGTAGGTAGGTCTTGTGTACTTATCACTCCACATGTAGGTTGTGCAAAATATGAGAACATTTTTTTCTGTAATGTGAAAATAATATAATTAAGTATGCAGTAATGCTATTTACCTACACATTTGTAATTATGTCTAGGTCACGATGACGTAGATCAGATTAGAACATCCAGTTAATCCAAACGCAGAATAAAAAGTTTTAAAAGAAAATTATAGAATAAGTACACCTGCTTACGTTAAAAAAATCTCTATATTTTCATTTCTAACTGTTAGTTATTATAATAAAAAAAAATATTCTGGGGGCCTGCCTACCACCATCTCTTACAACAGCACCATAAAAACACCACCAAACAGTCAACAGTACCATTTAAATTACTTATTTAATATTTTCACAGTTCGCCGATATGTTTAGGTCCCATGTAATAGAGGGCGAGCCTATTGCCATATAGGGGGCAAGCCATGCAATTAGAAATACATTATTAAAAGTAATCTGTGCCTCAATTCGAGTGTAGACAATTTTCCGGCGTGAAATTGTACATTATGACCTTTTACCAGGCCTTACTGTGTTTCGCAAAATAGATGCGGTAGTTTAGTCAAGTTTGTCTGTCAGTAAACAGACAGACATTTCATTGTATTGGCATTTCATTTCGTAGTGGCATCCGGAAACACCTTATTATAACGGCTATTAACGTTTTTACTAATAACAACTTTTGTTTATAGAAGCAGAACATTGCTATTACAATAGCAATGTTCTGCTGTTCTGCTGAAGTACACCTACTAATACCAGTTTATTATCGCGGGACAAAGGCCTCTTCTCCCACAGAGAAGGCACGAGCATTGATTACCCCGCCTGCTCAATGATCGGCGATTTCAGACTTATATCTTTACAAGTCTAAGTTTCCTCACGATGTTTTCCTTCACCGATGTCAATGATGTCCAAGATAAACATAGAAGAAAGTTTTTTTTTAAATGTTATTGGATGGCAAACAAACCGACGTGACGGCCCATCTGATGTTAAGTGGTCACCGCTGCCTATAGACATCTGCAATACCAGACGCCCTACAAATATGTTGCCATCCCAGAGACAAAGTTGAAATGTCTCATATGTAATTACACCGGAATTCATAAACTTCAAACCGGAAGACATCAACGCTGCTTTGCGACAAAAATAGGTATGGTAGTAGTACTTTCCAGGATGAGCTTTATGCAAAGAGCTCTACTACTACTAAAGTACATGTGAAATAGAAAATGTCTCATTGGTACTTGTCCTAATGAAAACTGTACCTGTCGTGAATTTCCATACTTTACTTATTGATAATATTTACTTACCTAATGGCAATAGGCTCGCCTCCTATTACACGGGACCTAAACATACCGGCGAACTGTGAGTGTACATCGGTACACCCCTGCCTAACCCTTCGGGGAATACAGGCGTGATGGTATACATGTGTTTTAAGTTACCTGACCTTTAAAAAGATGAATTCTAATCTGACCTACTTTGATAAAAATAAATGAAACCTTGAATGGTTGGTAATTAGATAATTTTTTAATTGCTGCAAAAAATAAAATAATATAGTAACACCCATCTCAACATACGTGAGCTCAGTAGCGCATGAAACAAACTCGTCATGACCGCCGAGGTCGCCGGATCGATTCCCGGATGCGCATAATACAACAGTGTGAATATCGACCTGCTTGTTTGTAGGGCTGCTACGGTACTACTGCTTCGTTATAATATGTTAGATATATTTATGTTATTATTCATCCTCGATAAAATGTTAACTGCGATTTTGAAATGAGATTCTTTGTCTTTATCTTACCTTTAACGAGAATCAATTTTATTAAGTCTCTAATGAAACCTAAAAGTCATCTTACTTAAGTGTAGAAGCAACATAAGGTTTCTACAGATGGCACCCAATGCCGTAACAAGAGCGGTGCCAGCAGTGCCCAGGCACAGGGCGCAGATCCTGCAGGGGCGCAGAAATGACCAGACCAGTACCAAGATTTTTTTTTCAAGGGCTCTATTATAGAATCTCGCACCGGGCGCATAGAAGACTAAAGACTAAGACATAAAAGACAAAGCTAATTACGGTACCTAAAAAAAAAACGTGCTTAAAAACCCGTAAATGTTTTTTTTTTAAGTTTTGCACCTGACCTTTTTAGTTATTTTGATTACCAACATTAATTTTGTGACAGCCCTGAATGAAGGTGTGTACGTATAATACACACATTGCGATTGTTATTTTATCAGAGCAACGCGGAACACTCGTTAATAGCAGTGCCCTGGTGATAATACGAGCTATATACCACATCATTATACACCCATAACATAGAATATACTCCAAGTTTATATACAAGAAGTTCGTTTAAGAACAAGAAGTACCGTTACTGTCATTATTTCACACTTTATACTCTGTGGTACGGCTGAAAATTCTTATGATAAAACAATGTTCATATGTAATAGGTGTCGTTTGAAACAATTATTGATTCCTTTAGAATTTTCTATGTGACAAAATAAGACAGACTTAATAGTTTCACATGATATTTTACAACGAACAAAAATATTTCTAACTATACAGGTAATTTTTAATTTTTTAATTCCATAAATCTATGAAGGTTGCATCTGCTCACTGGTACTCTATGAAATAAAAATGCAAGCTGATTTGCACGAAAAACTAATGAAAAGCCGTTTCATATTGGAAGAAGAAAAAAATAAAAATAAAATATTAATGGCATTCACAATTATTTTGACAGGAAATGGCTAGTAAAATTTTATATAATTTAAAATAGGAACGTCCAAAAAGTTTTCATTACAAAAATTATATAAATATGTTTCAATGGGAAAAAAAAGCCATTTAGAAAGGCTAGCATTGCCGACATTTTAATTCTGAATAAAAATTATGTTTTAAATGGCTTTTAATTTAAACGATCTACATATTTATTCATTTATAATTTATTAAGCATAAAAAATCCTAATTGCATTAGATATTTATTCATAACATTACCAATTACCAATACCAGGTAACGTAGCAACAGATCCGTATAGAATATGGGTGCAGCTAAATATATGTAATAAACAATAAAACATGTAATTTGAATTACTCTGAACTCCTAATGACTTTAAAACGTATAATTTTTCACACTTTTAATTATACTTACATGTAGCTACAAAGTTATTTTAACGACATGCGCTGTATACACTAGCAATTGTTGCTACTAATGGTGGTAAGGCGTGGTCGACACTAAATCCAAGGTGATGAACAACTTGTCCGCATGTCGTAAATCTTTTTTATAAAAGATATTTTAAAATTAACTTCAGCTGCTTTGTTAATCAAGTCTTAAATAAATAAATCAAAGCATGTCTTGCTTTGATTTAAATTCTGTTCAAATAGATGGCGTTGCGTAAAATTTTCCTTCAAAAAATTAGATACTTTTTTTTAAAGGATGTGAAATTATCAAATGATTTCTTACGTTCTGGGTGGAGCGGAAGGGTTAGACTCTTAGGTACTGATTAAAACCCATCCTTGTTCCTCCTAATGCCACTGTGACTCTTCCGAACGAATTCCGCAAAGAAATAGGTACCTAGGTAATTAGGTATCTACCACCATGCTCTCTTGTTCTTCGTTTAATGGAGACAAGTTTGTAATGTGAGGAATTAAGCATATGCGTCAGGCATGAACATCCCCTTGACAAATATGATATATTTTTCATTTATTAAATGTGGACAGTTTAATGTTTTGGTCTGTGACGGACTGATGGCGGTCCTTGCATGCATCAACGTACAAGTATCCTTCTTGTAATTCAGACTTTTCACTCGTAACCTTTTTATTACTTTTTCACTGGCTATTTACTGTCGAAACAAAAAAGAAATGCCATTAGTGTTTTCTTTTTTATCATTTATTATTCTGTAAAAATGGCTTTTGATTAAAGTTTTTCATGAAAAGCTGCTAGTACCTAACTAATTTTGATTTTAATGCAACCTTTTTACTTTTATTTTAAACTTATTACTATTTTCATAAATAAATAAAATGTCACCAGGTTACTCGTCTACACATGAGCATTAATTGCCTATTATAATCAATATTTTAATCAATGGCCGAAAGTCGTTTATAGGTGGGACAAGTGCGCATAATAATTAGTAATATTGCGGTTTAAGTTACTACAGCCGGCATAATTACTTATTACACACGCAAATCAATTGTAAGTGCGTGTTTACGACCTTAGTTTTAAGTAATTGTATGACTGCTTACTCCCACTGAGAGAGCTTATTGTTCGACTCATCCGGTAACATGACGGCAAAATACTTAATATGGTATGTGTAAGGTTCATAATTTTAATCTTGGGAATATTCGGGAGCTGGTTCTGGTACATTTTCTGGTATAATTTATTATATTGCGTTATTAGTGGTCAAAAATTAAACGATAACTTATTTTTTAATTAATTTTAGCTCTATGCACTTCTAAATCCAATATAAAGTTTAACTATGCCAAATCTCAGCCTCCTTGGTGCACGTAATATTTATAATAAGAAGTAAAAATTTTCTATTCGGGTGTTGAGTGACGTATGACATGTTTTACGTTATATTTTTGACTTCCACGCAGACTTTAATATTATTAGTCGCCGGCAAAAGCTGATAAAATATTAAACCATTTGTTAGATGCATTTCGTTTTGTGTAGTTACTGTATCACATATTTTGTGCTCCATACACGCATCACTAACTGCAATTAAAAGTAAAAGTAATTTTCAAATGTCATGCTTATTGCGCTCGCATGCGTTTTTTACTTAGCGTTTTAAATTGACGATAGACAGTCATAATCGGATATCTATTTATATCAGGATCAGGATTAATCGAATACCTATTTATCGAAAATACAGGTGGCCTGCCACCATTTCTTAAAAAAATACCATTTTAATATGTAATTTCAGCTGATGAATTTTCAACTCTTGGCCCTTAACCGTGTGTTGAAAATCCAACAGTGCGCAAGGCAAAGTAATATTAAAATAATACTTTTTTCAAAAGATGATGGTGGTGGCCCCAGCTGTTGGCTACGTATGGAATGAAATTTTCTATCGAAAAAGTCCCACGAATCCATCGCTTTCATCACGGCTACAACTATACCAACTCCATCTAGCTGTACACGTTCGCCCTTCACAACAAAAACCACACTAATAAATCACCACCTTTTGTATAAAACACGCATTAAAAAGATAAATTAACGTAATATGTATCAGTACTAAAACTAGGAGCTCGTGGCTAAATAATTACAGCCGCATAGACCGATCTTCCGGGTTAAGCCACGCTTGCCGAGGTCGGTCTATGGATGGGTGACCATTTACCATAGCGAGTTTCCTCCGTGCCTCGGAAAGCACGTAAAGCCGTTGGTCCCGGCTGTCATTTGTAGATCTTTGACAGTCGTTACGGATAGTCAGAAGCCAAGAAGTCTGACAACCAGTCTAACCAAGGGGTATCGTGTTGCCCAGTTACTGGGTTGTGGAGGTCCGATAGGCAGTCGCTCCATGTAAAACACTGGTATTCAGCTGCATCCGGTTAGACTGGAAAGCCGACCCCAACATAGTTGGGAAAAGGTTAAGCAGATGATGATGATGATGTATCAGTACTAAAACTCATTTAGTTCCTTACGTATTTCTTGTTGTACTAACTGCTTCCGCATAGCTCGCCCAAGTTCCAACGCCTCCGTGAAACCTCCGCTGAGTACCTAACTAAAGGTTAATTTGAATAGAAATGTTTGTAGAATTGTGACAAAATAATGCTAGCCCGATTAGTCAATAACCAAGTGTTGAATATTCAAAAGCTGTCTCAAATTGAAAGATTGTTTTGTAGATAAAGGTGTGATATGAGAATTAAATCCAGTGTTTCCTTAATACAAAAGTTATTCGGTTGCTATAACTTACCTACCGTTATTGTTAAATAACGATTGGTTTATAGATAGGATTAACTACGGTTTCTATAAAGGGTGTTAAAAGGTATTTAACAAAGCCTAAGGTTACATATTGTTCCCATCATCGCCATCATTATTATTTTCTGTAGGTACCGTAGCTTCTTTCTTTTTTTGGTACGCGGTGGAAATCCTCATGGACTTCCTCCGTCATGGAGAGTGACGGAGGGGCATGCCGGACTCTTACCGGCTAAAACCACCGCGATGTTCCACCTCTGCCTATGGCCGGGGGGGGTGCGGGATTCGCATAAGCATTCACCGCTCCCCCGTAGCTAGGAAACCTCTGGTCACAGAGATATTGAAGGTCCAACTTTATTTGACGTATTTTACGGAAGTCGATTCCCAGAAATTATGTTTGCCCAATGTTATTTAGTTTGATGGGCAGTATACATAGTTAACGGCTATGTGATGTGTGTTTTTACACTTCGTACATTATATACCAACACCTAATTTGGTAGTAAAAATGGTAAAAAAATACGAAGCGATTGATAATGTCTCCAAAGCATAGCAATAAAAGTTTAATCAATTACGAGTGTAACATGCTCAAAAAAAACGCTTTATAAAATTTTGTTTATCATTACAATGGCTACCATGTTGTATGTTACCATGGAAATAACCACTTGATGTCATCTTCACTGCAAAACATTCCGTCAATATTGATGTTGGTGGTTCATTTAAAACCAAAAATTGTATGATGGTTTAGTCACCCCCAGCTAAACTGATTCAATGGTTAGAAATAATGCAAAACAACTGAAAATAGTGTGACGCGATTCAGTAAAGACCTAGGATATAGGTTGGTTTTGGTCATTATTGATCTAATTATTTTCTTTTAAGGTTGAATAGTCAAAATTCAAGCAGAGAAAGTTTCAGTATGTTAAATCCGACCGACCGAAAATGTTTCCAGGGAAAATCTCTACTGGGGATTGACTTGACCTTTGCTTTGAAGCAACTATGCCTACCGTTTATCTATTACTATTTTGATTTTGAACATTTTTAATGACGGTAATTCACCTCCATTATATCGATTCGCCAACAAAGTTATTGGAACTGGAAAAGCTTATACAATTCAGTATATGCTGTAAAAAAATCATAAATAAAAAGTAAAACATATAAGTTAAAAATAAATAGTCTACACTTAATTTGAAGGTTCAAATATTCTTGAATTTCTTTCTTGCGGTGGCAGTGGTATTGATATGTCTATTAAGAATCCTGCAGCTCGTTCAGTCCTGCGTGCCTCTCTTTACGAGCACACCACACCGTCCGCCTCCGTCTTCCGATACTTAGATAGCGAACAAATAAGTTGTTAAGTTGGCATGCGTCGCGTGCGCACCGCTCCACTGCGCATGCTCGGAATTACCTTAATTGGATTAAATCATTAAATTTATTTGAAATTAATCAGTAGTTTCCTTGCATATTGCTTTGCGGAGTTCCGATTACGATAGACATTTTATCTATGCTCATCGCATTAAGTGCATCTGTGCATCGTGATTGATCGGACACATGCACACATGCACAGTTGCACAGTCAGCCGACGAACGTTATGAGTTACATGCTTTCATCGTTTCGTTTGATTAACTTTTGCAACAGCGAGTGCAATTTAATGTGTTGACGATTGAAGAAAATAAATTGTGGCAAACTGGCTCATTATAGCACGTACTGAATGGTACCTACAGAGATGTTAAGTGAACGCAGCCTACTTTACTGCTTCTAGCTTTGAAACATCATAACTCTTATTTGCCAGTGTGACTTTTTTATTATGTAATTAATATAGGTAGTAGATATCTATTAAGTTGAGTTAACTCTAAGTTTGGAATCGCCAATCCGCTATGACAAAGCGTAGTGATTAATGCTCGTGATTGTATGAGAAGAGGTCTTTGCCCTGCATTGGGACAATAATAGGCTAGTATTATTATTATTTAACCTTTCTTCAACATTACTTTGTTGTCTACAAGTTAAACATACTCGTAAACTAAACACAAAGATCCCAACGAACATAATCCACTAGTCAACAATTAACAACACATTAGAAATAGTTAATGAATCTGATAAAAGAGTTGCATTGCACCAGCTTGTTGTTACATTGCAACATAGTAAATGGACATTAGTATAAATAAGTGTAAGTGTTCAATTCTTCGATCGAGCCGCGCCCACCTCGCGCTGCGTGCGTACTACCGTGGGCGAAAGTGTTCTACAATGCGCAAATATTTTGCGCTACCAAATTGACAGCTTTTGAATTATGTTGTTGTTTAAATATGCACCCGGTGGTAGCTTAATTGACAGTCTAAATATTAAATATGCGCATATTCACACCTTGTTAGAGAATTGACTAATTCAATTTACTCAAGCACCGAAGTTGGCTGCAATCTTCGTAATTAAAATTACGTGTTCTTCGTTAATTAAGCAGAAACAGCTCATTAAAATTGTCTGTAATTTATCGAGTGTTAAACACTTACGTGATGGACAAGAACTAATCATACTGTACTTCATTCTTATTTCTAAACGAGCGAATTGATATTGTCTAATTTAGGTTGCCACATCAACCCATTTTGCAGCCACAACACTTGGGTATATTGTAATGGATAATTTCTTCTACTTGAATCACTATCTCTGCCCTGATTAGATACTCCCAATAATGTTCATTTATCGTTATACGGATTCAAAATATCACTATATCCTATAGGCACTTACAGGCATAGCTATATAGGTACGCTTGCTATGTTCCAATCGCTATAATGTTTTCATTTTAATTGAATAAAAGATTTATTCCTCCATCTGCAAAAACGAAAAACAACATTATTTGTAATTTTTGTTTTATCGTAAAGAAGCCCCATTTTCATAAAATTCCCTAAACATTTAGGTGGTAGTTGTACTATGGGTCGCTATCAAACACAAAGCGTTGTTGTAAGTTGCTGGTGGCCGGCCGCGAGATAAGGGTTATGTAACGCACGCAAGGTAGCTCCACTTTCATTCTCGGCCGATACAATTTCACTGCTTCACAAATTTATATGTATAGTGTTCTGTTAATAATGAAATGATTATTATTTTTAACGGCTGGACGAACATAGCATTGAAACCTTTTACAATACATGATTCTATATCACCAGCAATAAGTGACATGTTTCGCCAGTTATTAAAAAAAAACCCTCCCGTATTTGTTGGTGTGCTCTTTAAAGGGTTCAAATAAATTTTCTTATCAGGATGAATATTACAGAGAAATATTCAACGTTATTTTTCAATACAGAGAAAGAGTCCTCTATCTGTGCGTATGATTTCCATTTGAAACTTAATATTGAAATTTTAAAGTTTATAATTTTTCCTCTTGCGTTTCTCACTACCAAGCTCATGGATGATACATGAATGAAAAAAAAACGACGGGTTGCACTCCGGGAGTGCCGGCAGAAGTGAATCATAAATCATAAATCATATATTTATTTGCAAACATGGGAAAACGCTAAAGACGTACACAAATATGACAATTGATTGACAATTAATTGTCATATTTGTGTACGATAAATTCGTAAGATTTTCGATCAGGTCACGTGTCCTGACGCAAGTTTAACATTTTTTACCCATTCCAAAACAAGTGCACAACGCCGCTAAAGAAGTTTTCACTTCAAAAACACTTCTAACAACTGTGTATGTTTGTTACTCTTCATATTATGGTCTCTCAAGTTCATCCATTGCCATGTTCTTTGGATTTATCGATTGTTATGCAATCAGCCGCAAAATTTGAAGTAGGTACCTAGTGACATTCTGTAGTATCCATAGTTGTTATAACAATAATTAGTAAAATGACTAGCCTACAAATTGTTAAACACAAATAAACGGCGATATAATAACCTCAAATTCTCAAAATATTATAAATTCCGTCAGATCTAGGTTTAAACACACTTGTTAGTGCGTGTTACCCCACTATAAATTACCAAATAGCCCCCTTGCTGGCAACCCGGTCCGGTCAAGAGTACCCGAGAGCTATTGGGGCAAGCACGCGGTGTTTGGGCGTGGGGCCGCTACTGCGAGATGGTAATGCGATACCAAGGAGTTCAATGCCGTACATTGCGTCTTATTAATGGATTTGAGCACTAGAAAGGCCAGCGAATGCAATGCTTTCCAAAAAACCAACTATATGCGCTCCTATATTTCAAAGTTAAAGTCAAAGCATTTAGGTATTTCATTTTTTTTTTATGATACATTACATTTATTTCAATTACACCATTTACAGGCACTTTTGAACTATCAAGAAGCTATACAGTAAGATGAAGCTATTTCCAAAACGTAGGTCTCTATGGAGAAGAACGAGCAGGAGAGCTTCCTGCTCGATCTTCTCCACGGACACTCTTTTCAAATTTCTTCTTTTACATCACTAACAATAATCAGTATATCGCAGTTCGTATATGCCTACGTTGTAAGTAACCTTCAGTTTGTTATTGAATCTGCCTTTCGTAATACATACTTCAAGAATGATTCATTTAAAAGTGAATCTTACTCTACCTACACACCACTCAATTGTGTTCGAACAATCATCAGAGAAAAATGAAGGTTCATCTCTTTGGATCGCTCTGATGTTTGTGTATCTTCTCATTTATAACAGAAAGATATATTGGAAACTCACGGGAACCCCACCTCCAAATTAGGTTGCATTGAACCTAAATTGGAGGTGGCTGACTATTTGCTTATAAAGAAAGACTTGGAAGATGACCTATGAAAGCCAATTCTGCTCATTGAAAACGTTCAAATTCTAGTCAAAGTCAAAGCATTTATTTCAATTGGACCATTTACAGGCACTTTTGAATTGTCAAGAAGTTGAAGCTAATATAAATAAATAAAAACTTCTTCCTTATATCTGTGTGTACGTTTCTAAGGAGAAGACCGAGCAAGAAACTCTACGGACACTCTTTTCAATTTGGTTTAGAATAAAAAAATCCTAGTTGTGTGAGTTCGTAAGGCGCAATCTCATCTCAGCAACAAACAGTGTCAAAAAAAATTAGGTAAAATATAGGCATTTTTGACAGATTGATACTGGGGTCTCCAGCAGGCAATATACCAGTAAGTTATGGTCTGATGGCATTGTGAGGCTAAATAACAACGCACACTATTCCCCCTTCCAAAAGATAGTTTCTTTTAGAGAATAATGTAGTCAGAATCCAACATTATCAACACCAATATCCTTTTAATAAAAACCATTTACAATTGAGTGGACTTACAAGCAGCAATGTACACCATTTCTGTTATTGGCTCCAATATTATCAATCTACAATTACGTAGAAGCAATTTGTCTCAATACATTATTAACTACTTACAGTAGCATTAAAAATCTCGTAATAGAACCTCCGTGGCTTCTTATAACTTTTCTATGACGGAAAGAAGGTTGGCTATTGACTCACTGACGCAAATCGCAATGTGTTAGGTTTTTGACTGCCTTGCAACCACTCCATGGAGGATGGGTCCTGTATCTCCCTCGACGAATTAACTTTGTCTCTGGGATGGCTACGCATTTACTAGGCCTCTATAAATCTATGGGGGAGGCCTATGTCCAGCAGTGGACGTCCTGCGGCTGATATGATAAGGACGATGATGATAGGCAGTGGTGACAATTTAACATAAAAAAGCTGTCAATTCCTGCATCAAGCAGCAGTTCACCTCAAACTCAATTCACTGAAAGAGATCATCAAGTCGAAATCTGCTCTGAATCAGGTTGAAAAATCTGAACAGGTTTTTTTGCCTCGGACTATGTCGTTCAAATCTTTTATACATTTTATTGGAAATATTCAAGTCAATTTATATCCTGATTGTACTTATTTATAAATAAAAAAAGATAATTAAAACATGTGCGACATAGCTTTCATTCTTTAGTGGGTATTAGTTATATGATAGCTTTATTAAACACCGGAATTGAATTATTGACTAGTAATACTTATATAGCTACACTTACACTTAGCAATAGATAATAATTATAATAGAAGTAGGGTTATTGTTTAAAAAAGTAATAGGTTGGCAATAAAAAAACAGAGTGCGTCGAGTGGGGAGAGGATACTCCATTTGTTCAAGCGAGCTCACTGCTCCAAAAGATCAGGGAAACAGGAGAACACACGGCGATCGCAGCCCGCACCATCAGTGTAGACGCAATGGCGATGGGATGGGAAAGAGGAGACGTCGCAGACCGTTTCGGCTGTTTGAAAGCCTCAGAGCAACACGAGGTGATAGTCTACGAGGACAGAGGGGAATCTCTGAGCTTCCTCAAAGCCCCTCGAGACCCAACAGCCGGGGCGACGAGCCCCACAACGAACCCCACCACCCTGAGCGGATCAGAAAGGGCCCAACTAAAGGCAGCCGCCGAAAAAGCTGCAAAGGAGCAGGCCAAAACAACCAGCCCCGAGGAGCGAGCCCGGTCGAAGAGTCGCCTAAAAGCGATCGGCACTTTCCTCGGCGCACTGCTCCCAAGCACAAGCCGCGAGTCACCATCCGCGAAGCAGGAGGCAGCAGTCCTAAAGTTCTTCAAAAAAAAACCGGACGAACCAAAGAAACCAGTTCCTACACCAACAAGAGCTGACAAAGGGCACGTCAGCCCGCCAATCCTCGCAGTGAATTCGGGAGTCACGGATCACGTGAAGAGCGCCTTCCTCGAGTACGTAGCAATCGTGAGAGCGACCAAGGAGGTCAATCTCATGACATGCAGGAAAATCATGCAGACCTTCCAACGCCAAACTGAAGGCCTGCTGAAAGTACTGCTCGAGGAAGCAGAGGCAGCCGTGTACGACAACGTCACATCTCAAGTGATCGCTGGGGAAATGACGGGGTCGTACATGGCAGCATACAGCGCAACGAGCAGTTTCGTGACCCTGGACGAGGAGGAAACGGAGCGCACAGGAACTTTAAAATTCAAAACCCCAAAGGATGACCCGATAGTGGTTACCGCCAAATGTACCAAAATCATGCTGGACGACAAGATCCTTGAAATGGCCCAGTCCATTTCCGGGACTACTGATTCCCCAGCATCGCAGGAAAGTTGGGCGGTACCCAGTATCAGGTGGGTAAACGGAGTCCCCGGTTGCGGCAAGACAACCTGGGTGGTGAAACAGTTCGACGAGGAGAGGGATGTCGTAGCCACTACGACGACCGAAGCTGCCAAGGATCTCAGAGAGAAGCTAGCGCACCGCTTAGGAGATCGTACGAAAACAAAGGTGCGCACTATGGCCTCAATTTTAGCCAACGGGTTCAAGCCACAAGATAAGTGCTACCGCCTCACGGTAGACGAGGCTCTCATGAACCACTTTGGGGCCATAGTCATGGCAGTAAAGTTGTCTGGTGCGAGCGAGGTTGTCCTCATCGGAGACGTGAATCAGCTACCATTTTTGGACAGAGAGAACCTATTTAAACTTAGGTATACCCGTCCAAACCTGGTGGCTGGCATCACCCAGGAACTGCTTTGCACACATCGCAACCCGATGGATGTGGCATACGCACTGAGCGAGATATACTCCGGTATATACTCCTCCAAGTCGTCGCTGTCACGGGTACACTCCCTGAGGGTGGAAGGTTACACAGGTGCGCAAATACCGAGAATCGCCCAGAATACCTTATTCCTGGTTCACACGCAGGAAGAGAAATCTTCTCTCGTCAGCCAGGGATATGGTTCCGGCGAAGGGTCGCGCACTTTAACCATCCACGAGGCCCAGGGATTAACCTACGACAGCGTTATCATCATTAACACCAAGTCTAGGAGGCTCCAGATCCACGACAGCATCTCCCACGCGGTTGTGGCGGTGTCGAGACATACAGTCAGTTGCGTCTACTACACCGATGACGCCGATGACGCCACAGGCCGCTTTGCGAAGAAGGCGATGGATGCGCCGACTAAAACGGTCGTCGACTACAACCTTAAGACGGCCATGCAGCATCGAGACGCCCCCGTCGTGGAAGCCCTGCTTAGACTAGCGAAATCCCTGGTCGGTAGCAGGAATGTAGCCCAAACCTAGAGTCCCCCCCCCCATAGACTCCCTACCCATCCCATCCCCACACAAACCTCTGCCCCTTGTAAATAATGTGTAAGTGAACAACGACAATACTTTTGTTATAGTGTAATTATGTCAAAATTGTAAGTTGTAAAAAAAAAAAAAAAAAACCATGGCAGTTGAGGGCATGTCATGCTCTCCTTAATGTCTCGCTGACGGTGGCGCGTGTGTTGGATCGTTTGGTTCCCTTCAATATGGTTGAGCCAGATGGTGCTGATGCACGCGTCATACTCGTGAACGGGTGCCGTCAGTTGGGATTGGTCATCCCTTAACCGCCATGGCCTACATCTAAACAAAAGTGTAATGTAGTAATAAACAAGTAATATTAAAAAATGTCTATGGAAAAAAAAAAAAAAAGACTACTATATATAAATACAGATATATTTATTTAAAAAAAAAAATAATAATAATAATTAAAAAAAAAAAAAAAATATATATAATATATATGGACTCACGTAGTTCTTAAGATAGCGTAAGAACGTGTCTAGTGAGGACACGATAGTGTAATTAATTTTAAGATTAACACTGTGAAGGACACTAAGCGTTAATAGGTGTCATAAAAATGAAACATAATTGTCTCGTTTGGTGTACTTCACAGTGTTAATAAATATTGTAAACAATAAAAACCTATAAACAAGAGCGCGGACGCTTATGTCCGCGGTAGTAGTACTCATTTAAAAAAAAAAAAAAAAAAAAAAAAAAAAAAAAAAAAACAGAAGATGTCTATTGTTTATAGGGTCTCGATAACCACCGTTTGGTGACGGGACCCTAAAAATGATAAAATAAAGTTTTTCTAGATACCATAAAAAGGTACATAATCAGGCTTAATTGCTATTCAACCAAGGGCAACCAAGGGCGGTGAAGAAATAACATACGTACAAAGAAATAACAAAATAATAGAATAGATATTGTCCCAATTTTTTTTTCTTAAGTTTTTCAAGATCCTCTCCTGCTCTACCATAGAGAAAACCTTTAAAAAGAATAAACCACTATTCGCCACAAAGAAAGAACTAAAGACGCTAAATACGTTCAAAAGTATTCAAAACAATATTCGACAGCGGCGGAACAGAAAGGCACTTTATAATGAAGCCCAACAGTATTCTATTCATTCAATAAGCTAAGGGCATTCGGCCTTTAAATAAGATTGACCTACATTTTGACCTTTTACACCACACCCTAAACCATTGCCAATTGGCGAGCAACCTATTTACTAATCTAGGTAACACGACCACACAAATGTAATCGTTAAAATATGACGCAATATGCAATAATATCTTCCCGATCAAATTTCGGTCATGGTGAAACCAATTACCTAAACAAGAGATATTATGGTGCACAAGCGAGTGCGCAAACACAGGCGCACGCCCTCTTCTCTCACATTCCAATGGGATGGTAATCCGACGTCACCAAGGAGAGATCAGAGACTGGACCAACGACCTTAGGTGCTTTCCGAGGCACGAGGACTTGTATCTGTTAAACCACCAACTTTCAAACTCCAGGTTCGTACTGGAAGCCAATTCTACTAATTAACCACGGGGTCTCAACGGGAACGAATTATAATTAGTCTTGAAAAAAAATCATAGATGGCAGTATAGGTTACTCTAACAAAATTTACAACCACTAAATTGCGTTAAACGGCAGATTTTGGCTGAAGTAAGATTAGTAAATATTAAAACTTCATTGCTCAAGGCTGATTTATCTATTTACATTCATAAATCACGTAATTTCGGCAAAAAAAAAAAAACTGAAAATTTTAACTTCCATTCGAACGTGATTCGAACCCATAGATTGATAAAGTCGTTAGATGCAGCTATCTGTTACCCATTTAGTTTAGAGCTATTTGCAATAGATGGCGTTTTACTCAATTTTTACAATAAGCGTAAGGCGGTAGCAACTATTGTTATTAATTTACGTTTAGTTACTTCATTTATGTTTACTTATTTAATTGTTTTATAAACATATTACTTACAATTTAGATCAAAGAAATAGGCAGATAGAACGTGCGCGAACAACAAAGTGAAGCTAGTTTTTATTTATGTGTGCGCGGCTGATAAGTGGCGCCGTGTACGGACACGTGCATCTGTGTGCGTTTACGGTTGCCAGATATTGAGAAATACTCCCATATTTTTGTTCAGTTAAATTGTTCTCAAATATTGTAATGTAATGTAATGTAATGTAACGTTACAGATACGAATTTGAACATAACAAATAATATCCTTGGGGTCGAGTAAATAATATCGAAAGTCATTACATTAACAACATTGCTGTATCGACAACGTTCCATCGACGAGTTAATGAATCGACAGTAGGTACCCAAAATCAATGGTACGCTACATCTACAGTACTTACTCCAAATCATTTGCACGGTGTCGATCACAGATATAACAAAGAAGGAGATGTGAAATGATCGTTGAAAATCATCGATCACTAATAAAGAACTGAAAATGTATAAAAACCTATGTCTCCGCTTTTGCCCTTCCAACTCGTCACTACTACACATGCAGCAATAAGTTACGCAGTCGCGCACACACTCGCAATCTTAAATCAGGACGTACTACACAATCAATTATAAACCTTATATGCCCAAACACAACGTGTATTTACCATTCACCGTACGACTTACTCACACAGAGATTTCTTTGTACTGTGGCAAAAGACACCTATTTTACATGTACGCTAGTGATTGACAAAAACGAAAAGTTGTCGATTCTTTCAATTTATTATTGTAGGTACTATAATAATATTTTTGAGGCCCTGAAAATAAAATAATTAAAAAATATATACATTATCAATATTTAACACTGTAAATAATACGTAAGAAAATGAATAAATGAAAATGAAAAGTTAATCAACTTACTTTACGGTCGTTGGTTACGCGGTTACGACTACGATGTAAAATACTAAAAATGTATGTACGATGTAAATAAAAACATTATTTCACATCGATCTTCCAACAGAGTTAAAACGGTTGAGAAATTGAAGCATAAACTATAATTGTCTTATCGACCTTATCGATAATCTACGTTAGTGGATCTGTACAGGCACGTCACTGACTGGCGGCGAGTTCCTACGGCCGGTACTACCAGTACTACGCACAAATAAAATTACGACACTGTCGTTTTATGATTTTTACATTGGTTGTTTAGTTACGTAACTACAAAATTAGGTAGTGGTTAAGGAGCAATGTATTTGTTGCAAAAATAGTATTTTTGTTCACAAATGACAAAGCGACCGCTTTGTCATTTGTGAGCAAAAATAACGTAGTAAAAGTAAGGAATATTTTACGATTTTGTTGTTTTTCGTAATTTTAGAGATAAATATAGTGTAATACTTGTACTTATATATGGTAAGAGATTCCATGGTTACCCAAGTTTTTTATTTGGCTTCGGTTTTTGCAACAAAACATTCCATAACACGGCATTCTTGAATTTTTACCCGACTGCGACAGAAGGAGGGTTATGTTTTTCGAGGGTATGTTTGTATGTATGTATGTATGTATGTATGTATGTATGTATGTATGTATGTATGTATGTATGTATGTATAATTGTTTGGCACGCTCTGCAGGCTGAACGGCTCGATGGATTTTAGCTTGAGAGGTGTCGTTAGATTCGTATTTACTGTGAGAGTGACACTGGGTATATAAAAAAAACAAAAACAAAATGGCGGATTTTTGGCGCCAAATTCAAATGTTTGGCTCGCTCTGCAGGCTGAACGGCTCGATGGATTTTAGCTTGAGAGGTGTCGGTAGATTCGTATTTACTGTAAGAGTGATACTGGGTATATTTATTTCTTTTTTAAAACACTAAAAAAATAAAAAATAAAAAACGGTAATTTAAAAAACTAAAAAACCCGACTGCTATTCTTTAAAAATCCCTAAAACAAGATAAATTGTAGCAGTCGGGACCCATTCGGGACCATCTGCAATGTAAATGTATGTGCTCTCAATTCACTAATCCTCCATTTCTAGAATGGGTCCCGACTGCTACAGTTTATCTTGTTTTAGGGATTTTTAAAGAATAGCAGTCGGGTTTTTTAGTTTTTTAAATTACCGTTTTTTTATGACAACTACGTTTGCGCTCGCTACGAGTTCCGACTGAGGGGCATTATTATGGCAAGTTGCGAGCGTTTCGCTCAAAACCTCGTGACACGGACACGCCCCCTTGGCACTTCTCCTGTATTTTATATTTCTGTGGTGTCGATACAGGCAGCGTACCTACTATCAATATTATTAATATATCTTATTCCAGCGATTTCACCCTTTCCCACTACAACTCGAAAATTGTCCCACGGGAACGTAAAATCGGAATAAAAAATATTCGAAAAAAAAATCCAGATTGTAAACTAGTCGTGTACCAAACATCCAAATCCGTTCAGTATTTTTAGCGTGAAAGAGTAAGAAACATCCATCCATTCTCACAAACTTTCGTAGGTATTTATGATAACTGTTAAAGCCGCAAATCGTTGCGCGAATCATATTGTGATCAACATTCAAACTGAAAGTGACCTTCGAATTGTAAAAAACGCAATTGTAAAAAGTTGATAGCTCACTCACACAAATAAAACTGTTGTCCTTGAACTCACGATGCGGTGCAATGAAGAGAACAGAGAATCTATAGAAAAGCAACGCCCTCTAGAGTATCATTGCCACTTAGTTTCGATTCCACCTATTATTTAGGTTGACTCCTAGATGGCGTTGTAAAACTACTGTTTCTGGCAATTAGTGAGTCGCCGGTACTGCCATCTATTGAGGAAATGGAGAAAAAAATATTGCCAGTCGAATTGCCAGTTTTAGGAAGGTCACATTTCTTTGTATGGGATTGGGTATCTGTATTGTAATCTGTGTAATTAACACAATAAAACGCAAGAACAAGAAAAACCGCAGCAGTTAATAGATAGGTACGCAATATTATTTTATTAAAGCATCGTTATTGAATGTGGTCCTTTCATGTTCGATACGTCTGCTGCGGATAAGGAGGTTGTATGCTATCGCTCCCGTTCCGCATTTTTTTTTTGTGTCTGTTTCGAACTCTTTTATAATTATGAACTTTGTGAACTTTCTAATTATTTTTATAAATATATTTTGTTTTGACGTTCCAATTAGATTCTTTTGTTTTTGGTAGTATTCTTTGTCATAATTTTTCCATCGTGGTAATTCTCATGTCATATTTTCATTTATTTATTAAATTGTATTGTTTACGGTTCAAGGCTTTATTTCATTATCCACCACAACATTTAGTCCACCTAAACACTTTCAACGCCTCGCAAAGTGACAACCAGCTATTTATCTATAAACTTTTCTTCGGTGAAATAAGGTAAAATGAGCGTGTGGTGAGCTGTCAATCTCTAGCATCAGTAGCATGACAACTCACCCCAGTGAATTAATGAAATTTAACTGAGAACGTGAGTCCTTTAAAAATGTGTATAGCAGTTTGTGCACCAAACGCGTCTTGTAGCTATGACTACTTATCAAGTTCAATAAGGCGCTTTCTTATTCTATAATCTTGAGCGATTGGTTGTGGACAGATAAAACTAGCAATCGCCCTAGTTTTTTTAAAGAACATAATGTGGTTTAAGCCAGTAAAAGTTTGAATCTTTCTACCCCAGGGCAAAGGACGAACTAACAAAAAGTACAGGCTGGCAAAAAAGAATAGAAAGCTATGTTGGCGCCACTGTACAAAGCGGTTATAACGCGTTATAACGATATCGAAACGTTGATGATTAAATTGGATATTCGTTCGGTTATCGTTACCTTTATATTATCTGTCTACCTAGTGTAGTGTTTACTTGTCAGTTGCCAAGCAGTTTTATATCTAAAATCATGTAAGATTACGATTCGATTTAGATTATAAATCAAGGTCAATTAATATTTCGAAAATAAAATTGTTAAAACTAAACGAAAGTGTGAAAAACAAAACACCGGATTGTGCGTCATAATATTGGGTTATTATCTTTGTTCGACGCATTCATCTATTGTGTGAGTGAAGGTGTTGCGCCATATATATGAAATCCATTTTGAGGAGTTTATATAAAGAAGTACAGTCATACAGTGTGATACTAATTAAAAGCACACTAAGACAACAGAGGTAAGTTGATATACAATTACTATAATTATTAAAAGAAGTAAGTACCTATCTAACGCCGGATTGAAATAGTTATTTTTGCCTTGGTAGGTATATTAAATTGAATTTGATGTGAGTCAGTGAATATCGGACATAGCTCCACCCCTAAACCTACCGGCACTATTTCTGTGGCTTAAAAATAAATGAAATCATTTTGTTGAAACATTGTAATATTAGTAGGTATACCTATGAAGTCAAGGTCACTGTGCAACGACACTTCGTAAGTCACACTGATGTCATCATTCTATTGATTATCCATGTCTACTTCAAAATACACAGTAAGATGTTAAAATAAATTGTAATAAATAAGGACCAATAAAATGGCCAAGTGCTACTCTGACTCGTACGTCCATGATTCCGTACCTTTTAAATAAATATAAAAGTCCATTTTTTTATGGTCACTGCTTTAGAATTAACGTCTAAGTTCGTAATGCCATTTTTTAATTACTATAAACTGTGCCAATAATAGATACAAAATTATTTATTCTCTTTAATTTACTAAGAATAAGATCAGCAAACAGACTGTAGTCAGAAAAAAAAAATCTAAAACGTGTTTTGAAATAATATAGTAAATACATTAATATCAATATTTAGACAGTTTACTAAAACTGCTGTCTTGTAGCTCCAACGGTAAAGTTTCACATCTTGTCCTGCAGGTAATAAAGAAAATGTTTGTGAAATAGACCATTCATTAAAAATTAGAAAATATATCGAATGCAAAAAAACAAAGTTTCTAACTACAACAATAATATTTAATTTCCAGCTCATCGCAATGGCGCCTGTGACGCTAGAGGGAGACACCCTCGGCAAAAAGCGTCAACACTACAACAAGCTCATCGAAGATGCGATTGCTGATAAACAATATAAACTATGTGACATTAGTGACACTGACAGCGACATAGACAACCTTCTGAAAATAGACATCGCGAGTAGAAACAGAAATGTAGACTATATCATCAACGTGATGAAGTGCAAGGACATGCTGTATGCGGCGACAGCTATTAACAAATCCACGTGGCTAATCACCGAGCAGCAGTACGCACACATCATCAATCCAGAGTACCTACACACACAACTATTACCTAGCATGAACACCAAGACATTTAACAAACTCATGCTTCACATTAGACTCAACCTGAAGGACGAAAGTCGAGTGGAAACCTTTTATGAATACCTTAAACTAACGAACGCCGACGCTTGGAAGTGGTTGCAGAACTGTTCCATTCCTTTCATAGAAAATGTTATAAAAAACGAACGACTCGTGCCGCTATCTCTTTTTAAACGTTTGTGCAAAAGATCTGCACATTTTATTGCATATCATACACGGGTGGAGGCCGCCACATACACCACAAAATATGAAATGTTATTTTTGTTAAAGTCCCATACCACCGATGTTTTAAACGTACTAGAGCATGATAACTATAACTGCTTCCCTACGCTGGGAAAAAAGAAAACACAAATTCTGATGAAAACACATTCACGAAAAGTATTTGACAACTTTGAAAAGTTTGTAAACGTACTTGACCTATCAGTAATAGTCAAATATTTAAATGAAAAAGAAACAAAAACTTTTCTTTATGAACATGGTAAAGAGAAAACGGGATTTTCATTATTTTATTATGACACACTCGGACATTTTATCAAACACATGCCAGAAGAAGAGAGATTTGACTTCGTAAAGAAAACTTTCATCGATAAAACTGAGCCAGTTTTCTATCCAGATTACAAAAAAGACATGATCAACTGGCACATAAAACCATACCAATGGTATGAGTACGCCCCATTTAACGTTGCATTAACTGAATTAAAAACTCTTATTCGTAAAGAACACCAGCCATCTGAACGAACTGCCATGCTCACGTTTTTAATCAGTTGTGCAAGAAAAAACCTAGATCATATAAAAAAAATGCTCCAATGGTTCAAAGAAAAACATATTAATGAACCATTCAAGTTCAAGATTCAATTTGTCAATAATCTGCTTTCACAAATATCTACTCACGAGTTCGACGTTGATACTTGGAACGTGTTGGATCAGTTGTTCCACAGTATGGAAGTGTACACCGAGTCAGATAACAACGTGCAACAGTGTCTCGAATCCATAATTATTTATAAGGTTTTGCACGATGAACCGGTACCGGAAATTGTAGAACAAAAAATGTCCTTTAATAGTTTTGTAAAAATCCAAAGGAAACTAAATAAAGAACAAAATGATAAACTGTTTACTTATCTGTTACGTTCAGTATTGAGAAAGGTTCAAAGTGGAAACAATGCTAATGAATCTGAATTCAGTGAGACTATAACTCAATTAAACAATGCCTTGACTTTGATAAGAGATTGGAATAGGGATATCAGTAAATACCCAAACGTGCTTGAGAAAATCCATCAGTTAACTGAAATAAAACAAGAGAACATGTGGATAACAGACATGTCCTGTTTGTACAACGTGAAGAAATCGTGGCGGAAGCACATGTTTGAGGAGTCGTTGTCACTGTGTGTGTGCGAGGAAGCGTGCCTGAACGCGCTGAAGCACAAGCCGCAGCTGCTGACGCGCCACGACAAGCAACTAGACACGTTGCGCACTAACGACGCTGTCTCGCTGCGCCGTCTGCTCGCCAAGCTGCGCGTCTACTGGCCGCACACACTCGCCCAGCAATGGACCGATGCCTACTTACTAAATCTAAACAACCCTACTGGACAAAAAGCCGTTATTAAAGGTCTCTTTGTACTTCTTCACCAAAATCAAGTAATAGACATGGCAAGACAACATATACCCGATGATAGTAAGGTGAACTGGGGTGAGACGGACCACAACGAAATTAATATAAGGAAAAATATCGCAAAACATTTGCACGTAGCCAGACCACTCATTCCCTTAAATGTCATTTTATGGTACGCTAAAGGAGATTACTTACAATACGCAGTCCCTTCACTTAATGCAATATTGTCTAACATGAGTGAAGTTGAAAGTCGTGAATATTTGCCGAAATTGTTGGATGCACCAGTCTCTTTACAAAAATTCGGACTTCATCTAGCTGCTACCAACCTTAAATCTGAAGATCTCAAATCAATATATTCGAATGTTTGGAAAACTTCAAAGAATCTTACAATTCGGTCAGCCCTATTTAAGCACACTTACGAACAGATCTGTAAGGCTACTAGTAATCCAACAGTACAAAATGACCTTTTTGAAATATTATGTACTTTTATAGATAATTTATCTGCAGAAGAGAGTGCGGAAATTTATAAAATAATTGGCAAAGTTCATAATATCCCTATCAGTATTCGAGCAGAATTTTTCATGAAGAGTTATGTGTTTTTATCCTCGTTACCTGCTAGCGCTAACTGTGAAAAGTATGTGAAGGATTTAATACAATATGCTCCAAAAATAATGGACAGTCTAGAAAATGATTTTATTGTCGATAAAATACTTTCACCGGTTGAAACTATATTTTGTTCGAAAAGAAGCGAAGTTGTAGAAGTATTAGCATGTTACGTATTGTGTGGTCAAACTGAAGAAGATCAGCTTCAAAGATTTAAAACAGCAGTAGAACCAGCAATGGAGGCTGCTTTTACCATGTGGAATTGTACGCGCTCATGCCATTATTACGTTAAAGATAATTTTAATAGTTTTTTAAGCTACTTGTTTTGGAACTTTAGAATTTATTATCTTACAAAAAAAGCTTTGCCAGTCCAGCTATTTGTAGAGATACGAACAAAAATGGAAAAAGGGTTGCCTCTGTTAGAAAACTACGTGCTGCGTACTAGTTGGAAACTTTTAACTGAATACGTCAAGGTAATGGACGAACACAAATCTAGTTTGAGTGACATATTTGAGTCAAAAAATATTTATGAGTTAGATTACGGTTATAGATGGATGTCAAATGAAATGGAGAGCATTTGGAAGGATATTCATTTTAAAATATCGCCTACCTTAGGTCCAGTTATTGTTAAGCATTTCAAAGAAGACACCGAGCAATTTACGTTTCCAACAATGTATTGTCTGTTTACTGAAGCTTTCGAAAATATGTTTAGAGAATTATGTCAAAATGAAGATGTATTAATGCTAGAAACCCTAAAGCACATGCTTAATGATAATGATTTTGTTCCTTGTTATTTTCTTGCTTCAAGGGCGACACCCAAATACTTAAGTTCCCTAATAAAAAAGGAAGCACGATTAGAAATACTCGAAAAAATAGAATCACATCCATCTAAAGCAGTTCAGATACATTATTATAATGATTTCCGGAATTGTCCAAAAGACTTCGACTAATAATATATGCGTGTGAAGTGCAATATAGGATATTATGAGGTCCTTGTTCTAGTAATTGTTTTTTTTTAAACTAATGTATGCTTATGATGTGTAATAAATTATGAGGTCCTTGTCTTAATAATTGTTTTGTTTTTTAAACTAATGTTTACTTGTGGAGCGCAATAAATAATATGAGGACCTTGTCTATAATAAATAATCATTGTTTTTTTTTAGTGAAACCTCTTGAGCGATTACGGTAGAGGCAAACTTATGGGTTCGCGTCACCGGCATGCTAATGTGACGTTAAGTTTTCATTTTTGTCAACAGCCCTCATAACTGCTTATTTTTACCCGACAGTTTGTGTGTGAAACTATATTACTGTGTGCGGCAAGATAGCTAGAACAAATTCTAAAATCGACTAAACAACGAATGCCCACCAATGAGCTATAATTATGTTATGAAGTCAATATAATTATTGTGTGATCTTTTAAAGCTCCTCAATCTATATCTAGCTGAAAAGGAAAACAACATAAAAATTAAATGTGCAGTTTTGAAGAACTAATCGGTCAAACAATCGAGACACTTTTTTTCGATATGGCTTTTCCCAGGTCGACCGGGGAGGTTGTCGGCTCCTTGATTGCCTTTCATTTCATGTGGTACTTAATAAATAAAGGCGAAACTTATAAACTGACTCTCACGCTAAGGGTACCCCTGTGAAGGACAGCAAGGAACAAGCAGGATTGCAATTAAACGACAGACGCAAAAAACAATTTTGTGTAATATTATCTAAACGGTTATATCAAATCAATACAAAGATAACGATATCCATATATCGTTATTTTAATTATCTGTGCACTACAAAAACCATTTCTTATCTATGCTTTACAAGTATAACTTTCTGCTGTCAATAAAATTTTTGTGTACAATTGGAGCCTTATTTCGGGGACACAAATATTGAAATTGCATAGCAGTAAACATATTTTTGGAAACACCGGGTTCTGAATTAGTCATTATTACCTAGGTACTTTGTTTACGTTGCATAAGTATTGCACCAGTTTGTGTAATCAAATTGTTGATAGTGTTGTGTTTTAAGAAGTAGTTTAGTGAGGCTTTAGTTTTAACTTGTATAAGAGAAGAGCTGGGTAAGTAAAACGATTACCTATTGAAATAATACCTAAGTTATCAATTGTTAACATTTTTGTTTTCCTTTTGGTTAACTTTACTGCCGCGGATCTTGTTGTCAAGTTTACATGGAGTACAAAGCACTCAATGACTCTCAGTTCATTTCTGCGAGAATGATGAAGTGCCAGTAAGGAATGCGTGCTGAATGTTATTTTATAAAGCTTCATAATAGGTAGGACGTAGATAACCACTACTTATCTACAAAATTGCCGTTTGATAAGTTAAAAAGTTCTTTATCAGAGGTTAATATTTCGGTATGTCATGTAAGTACCTACCTACTGGCATTTTTTTTAGCAATATTGCCATATTAAGGTGGAACCTCCACGGTAGCCCGCGAAATTCAAATTTTCTTACGTTTTTTGCAATTTAGAAGTCGTATTTATCCTATTATGTTTAAAATATATATATAATAATAATTTGCTGTGTATAAGGATAATTAGGAAACGTACTGCATATTTCCGAAGCATACTAGTACATATAAACAGATCAATGAGTAATTGCTATTGACTTGCTTTTAAAAAATCGATATGTAATTGTGCACGATCTTTTTCCTATTACCCACAACACTGTAGAAATTGTGTTCACGAGTTAGCTTATTTATTTACGAGTACCTACCTACGCTAAGTAATTCTTATATTTAGTTTTTAAGATTAACTTGTGTTTCTCATATTAAGTGAATTGTATTCTTTTTGAGAAATAAATGTCTTAAACCGTAAACCGTATTAGGTTATTATGTTCATTAAAGTATGATTCGCGGGCGTTAGAATTTTATATTTTCAGAATTATAACCATTAAAAAGAAGAAGTGTTACAAAGTTTCAAAGTTAAAATACTATATAAAGCTATTATAACCTAAGATAAGAGTTTGGCAAAAGTGAATTAACTGTTGTGAAGTGGTGTTTGACAATACCCTGTAAAACGTTTATGAAAACCAGCCATCACACTTGAACGTAAATTAACATTCTAAAAAAAGGGTCCAACATTATAAATACTAACAAGTACGTATGTATACTTTTCCTACGAGGTACATCATTATCCCTCGATCTATTCACAAAATTACGGCCATAATAAAATTAAATTGCTCTGGAGACTTTGGAATGTTGGAGGGATGAATGTTTAATTTATGCAATATACTAAAATGTGTGTTATTATTAAAAAACGATAATAGGCCGCCAACACCTAGGTAGGTATATGAAATAAAAATGTTTGCCTACCTAGGTAGGTAGGTACATACCTATCGAGGATCTAGAATAGTATGAAAGTATCAATCAACGTAGGTAAACTACATACTTATTTTAGAAACATAATTACAATTTTTAACGATATTTAGATACAATTTCTTTATCAAATGACAACGATTTCCTCATACAAGATACAGAAAAGATTCAAAGTGATTAAATAAATGTCCTTATGACTAATCAGTCGAAGTTCTATAATCTTCATTGAAAAACTGATCATTTAATTTCCAGCTCATCACAATGGCGCCCGTGACGCTAAAGGGAGACACCCTCGGCGAGAAGCACCAACACTACAACAAGCTCGTCGAAGATACGATTGCTGATAAACAATATAAACTATGTGACATTAGTGACACTGACAGCGACATAGACAACCTTCTGAAAATAGACATCGCGAGTAGAAACAGAAATGTAAACTATATCATCAACGTGATGAAGTGCAAGGACATGCTGTATGCGGCGACAGCTATTAACAAATCCACGTGGCTAATCACCGAGCAGCAGTACGCACACATCATCAATCCAGAGTACCTACACACACAACTATTACCTAGCATGAACACCAAGACATTTAACAAACTCATGCTTCACATTAGACTCAACCTGAAGGACGAAACTCGAGTGGAAACCTTTTATGAATACCTTAAACTAACGAACGCCGACGCTTGGAAGTGGTTGCAGAACTGTTCCATTCCTTTCATAGAAAATGTTATAAAAAACGAACGACTCGTGCCGCTATCCCTTTTTAGACGTTTGTGCAAAAGATCTGCACATTTTATTACATATCGTACACGGGTAGAGGCCGGCACATACGCCACAAAATATGAAATATTATTTTTATTGAAGTCCCATACCACAGACGTTTTAAACGTACTAGAGCATGATAACTTTAACTGCTTCCCTTCGCTGGGAAAAAAGAAAACACAAATTCTGATGAAAACACATTCACGAAAAGTATTTGACAACTTTGAAAAGTTTGTAAACGTACTTGACTTATCAGTAGTAGTCAGATATTTGAATGAAAAAGAAACAAAAACTTTTCTTTATGAACATGGTAAAGAGAAAACGGGACTTTATTTCTTTTATTATGACACACTCGGACATTACATCAAAAACATGCCAGAAGAAGAGAGATTTGACTTCGTAAAGAAAACTTTCATCGATAAAACTGAACCAGTTTTTTATCCAGATTACAAAAAAGACATGATCAACTGGCACATAAAACCATACCAATGGTATGAGTACGCCCCATTTAACGTTGCATTAACTGAATTAAAAACTTTTATTCGTGAAGAAAACGAGCCATCTGAACGAACTGCCATGCTCACGGTTTTAATCAGTTGTGCTAGAAACAACCTGGAGCATATAAAAAAATTGCTCCAATGGTTCAAAGAAAAACATATTAATGAACCATTTAAGTTCAAGATTCAATTTGTCAATAATCTGCTTTCACAAATATCTACTCACGAGTTCGACGTTGATACTTGGAACGTGTTGGATCAGTTGTTCCACAGTATGGAAGTGTACACTGAGTCAGATAACAACGTGCAACAGTGTCTCGAATCCATAATTATTTATAAAGTTTTACACGATGAACCGGTACCAGAAATCGTAAAACAAAAGATAACATTCAATACTTTTGAAAAGTTCCAAAAGAAACTGAACCAAGAAAAACATGATAAATTGTTTACTTATCTGTTACATTCAGTATTGCGAAAGGTTCAAAGTGAAAATATTACTAATGAATCCGATTTCACCGAGACTGTAACTCAATTAAAGAATGCCTTGACCTTGATAAAAGATTGGCATAAGGATATCAGTAAGTACCCAAACGTGCTTGAGAAAATCCATCAATTAACTAAAATAAGACAAGAGAACATGTGGAACACAGACATGTCCTGTTTGTACAACGTGAAGAAATCGTGGCGGAAGCACATGTTTGAGGAGTCGTTGTCACTGTGTGTGTGCGAGGAAGCGTGCCTGAACGCGCTGAAGCACAAGCCGCAGCTGCTGACGCGCCACGACAAGCAACTAGACACGTTGCGCACTAACGACGCTGTCTCGCTGCGCCGGCTGCTCGCCAAGCTGCGCGTCTACTGGCCGCACACACTCGCCCAGCACTGGACCGATGCCTACTTACTAAATCTAAACAACCCTACTGGACAAAAAGCCGTTATTAAAGGTCTCTTTGTACTTCTTCACCAAAATCAAGTTATAGTCATGGCAAGAAAACATATACCCGATGATAGTAAGGTGAACTGGGGTGAGACGGACCACAACGAAATTAATATAAGGAAAAATATCGCAAAACATTTGCACGTAGCCAGACCACTGATTCCCTTAAATGTAATTTTATGGTACGCTAAAGGAGATTACTTACAATACGCAGTCCCTTCACTTAATGCAATATTGTCTAACATGAGTGGAGTCGAAAGTCGTGAATACTTGCCGAAATTGTTGGATGCACCAGTCTCGTTACAAAAATTCGGACTTCATCTCGCTGCTACTAAACTGAAATCTGAAGATCTCAAATCAATATTTTCGAATATTTGGAAAACTTCAAAGAATCGTACAATTCGATCAGCCCTTTTTAAGCGTACTTACGATCAGATCTGTAAGGCTAGAAATCCAACTGTTCAGAAAGAACTTTGGGAAATATTAAGTACTTTTATTGATAATTTACCTGCAGAAATGAGTGCGGAAATTTATAAAATAATTGGCAAAGTTCATAATATCCCTATCAGTATACGAGCACAGTTTTACATGAAAAGTTATGAGTTTTTAACCTCGTTACCTGCTAGCGCTAACTGTGAAAACTTTTTAAAGGATTTAATACGATATGCTCCAAAAGTAATGAACAGTCTGGACAATGATTTCGTTATCAATAAAATACTTTCACCGGTTGAAACTATATTTTGTTCGAATGGAAGAGACGTTGTAGAAGTATTAGCATGTTACGTATTGTGTGGTCAAACTGAAGAAGATCAGCTTCAAAGATTTAAAACAGCAGTAGAACCAGCAATGGAGGCTGCTTTTACC
The DNA here is from genome assembly GCA_932526535.1 of Caradrina clavipalpis. NCBI lineage: Eukaryota > Metazoa > Arthropoda > Insecta > Lepidoptera > Noctuidae > Caradrina > Caradrina clavipalpis. Next base: position 5,658,504 of record OW052106.1, on the reverse strand, counting down.
ATGTGGAATTGTACGCGCTCATGCGATTATTACGTTCAAGATAATTTTAATAGTTTTTTAAGCTACTTGTTTTGGAACTTTAGAATTTATTATCTTACAAAAAAAGCTTTGCCAGTCCAGCTATTTGTAGAGATACGAACAAAAATGGAAAAAGGGTTGCCTCTGTTAGGAAACTACGTGCTGCGTACTAGTTGGAAACTTTTAACTGAATACGTCAAGGTAATGGATGAACACAAATCTAATTTGAGTGACATATTTGAGTCAAAAAATATTTATGAGTTAGATTACGGTTATAGATGGATGTCAAATGAAATGAATAGTATTTGGAAGGATATTCATTTTAAAATATCGCCTACCTTAGGTCCAGTTATTGTGAAGTATTTAAAAGAAGACACCGAGCAATTTACGTTTCCAACCATGTATTGTCTGTTTACTGAAGCTTTCGAAAATATGTTTAGAGTATTTTGTGAAAATGACGATGTATTAATGCCAGAAACCCTAAAACACATGCTTAATGATGATGATTTTGTTCCTTGTTATTTTCTTGCTTCCATTGTGATATCCAAATACGTAACTTCCCTAATAAAAAATGAAGCACGACTAGAAATACGTGAAAAAATAGAATCACATCCATCTAAAGAAGTTCAGATACATTATTATAATGATTTCTGGAAATCTTCAAAACACTTAGACTCTTAGACTAATATAATGTTTGTGGAATCCAATAAAATAGATAATTGTTTTATTTTAAACAAATATTTGCTTGTGGAATGAAATGATATATGCGGTCCTTGTGTATAATAAATAATACTTGATTTATTTTTAAATGAAACCTCTTGAACGATTTTTGTTAGAGGCAAACTTATGGGTTCGCATCACCGGCATGCTAATGTGACGTTAAGTTCTCGATTTTGTCGGCAGTCCTCATAACTGCCTATTTTAACCCGATTGCGCCAGAAGGAGTCATGTTAATCGAGCGTATGCATGTATTTATATTTTTGAGTTTTTACCCTTTGCACTCTCAATAGACACATTCTCTGAACAGCTTAGGTTTGTACCGTGTTACTCGTTTTAGGCACCCTCCTTTTTAGTCATCTTTTTTTATCGGAAGGGCATCTCGCAATTCAGCCTAGGAAGTTGTTTACTGCCTAGCCGGGCTTTCCTGTGGATGCCTTTCAATTAAGGCCTCCCGCCAGGGCATACAAGAGTCATCACCTATAACTTATGTTTTATACCCAACTTCGGCAATGCCAAAGAAGGGTCTTAAGATTTAAGCAGTCTGCGAATGCATGTTTATTTATTTTGTGTGTGAAACTATATTACTGCGTGCGGTAAGAGAGATATTAGACTACTAGATCAAATTCTAAAACCAACTAATAAAATTAAAAAAAAACACCTGTACTTGTTATTATTGATGGTTGCCTACTTGTTATTACTGTTGGTTATGTCATTTATCTCAACATAATTTAAATCAAACTGAATACTTAAACCCATCTACGGTAAAAATGTCCACCAATTAGCTATAAATAAGGTTTGAAGTCGATATAATTTTTTATGTGTTCTTTTAAAGCCCTGCAATCTATTTCTAACTGTAACTATATGGAAAACTGTATTAACCCTTGATATGTTTTTTTTAGCAGTTTGTAGCAGAGTACTTGAAACGTTATGCTATATGCTATTTTGTACACGCGAAGGGTTAAATCAGTAAGTTTTGATAAACGAATCGGCCAAACACTCGGACACTTTTTTTCTATAGGTATGCCGTTTCCCAGGATCGGCCCCTGGATTGACTGTCACGTGATGCCTTAATAAATAAAGGCGAATAACGATATCCATACATCGTTATTTTAATTATCTGTGCACTACAAAAACCTTTTTTAATCTATGATTATTGATTTATAAGTATTTATAAACTTTCTGCTGTCAATAAAGTTTTTGTTTACAATTGGAGCCTTATTTCGGGGACACAAATATTGAAATTGCATAGCAGTAAACATATTTTTGGAAACACCGGGTTCTGAATCAGTCATTATTACCTAGGTACTTTGTTTACGTTGCATAAGTATTGCACCAGTTTGTGTAATCAAATTGTTGTTAGTGAAGTAGTTTAGTGAGGCTTTAGTTTTAACTTGGATAAGACTGATAAGAGAAGAGCTGGGTAAGTAAAACGATTTTTGAAATAATACCTAAGTTATCAATATTAACATTTTTGGGTCAGTGGGTCGTCTTAGGGTTTTGTTTTCCTTTTGGTTAACTTTACTGCCGCGGGTCTTGTTCTCAAGTTTACATTAAGTACAAAAAGGTCAATGAGCCTTAGTGCATTTCTGCGAGAATGATGAAGAACCGGTAAGGAATGCGTGCTGAATGTTATTTTATAAAGCTTCATAATAGGTAGGACGTAAATAACCACTACTTATCTACAAAATTGCCGTTTGGTAAGATAAAAATTCATTATCAAAGGTTAATATTTTGGTATGTGACGTAGTTAGGTACCTGGACCTACTGGCAATTCTTTGGCAAAAATGCTGTATAAATAGAAGTGTTACAAAGTTTCAAAGTTAAAATGCTAGGTAAAGCTATAACTTAAGATAAGAGTTTGGCAAAAGTGAATTAACTGTTGTGGAGTGGTGTTTGACAATACCCTGTAAAACATTTAGCGTCTCCACGCACGATCGAGAATCGAGTCGATTTTCGGTCGTTTCTTCTCGCCGACTGCTCGTTGGCCTAGTGGTCCAGAGCGCGACTGCTACGCTAGAGGGCCTGGGTTCGATTCCCGGGTCGAGCAAAAAGTGTTATTGGGTTTTTCTATGAAATTCTCAGTAGCAGGTCGGAGTTTGGATTTGTGCCCGGTTAATGGCAATAGGCTCGCCCCCTATTACATGGGACCTTAAATATACCGGCGAACTGTGGGTGTACATTGGTACACCTCTGCCTAACCCTTCGGGGAATACAGGCGTGATGGGTATATATTCTTCTCGCGGACAAAGAAATCTGTCAAAAATCGGGACGATTATATCGGTCGTAGGAGCAGACCCTTATGAAAACCTGCCATCACATTTGAACGTAAATTAATATTCTAAAAAAGGGCCCAACATTATACCTAGGGACTAACAAGTACGGTACGTATGTACCTATACCTACTTTTTCAACTACATCATTATCCTTCGATCTATTCACAAAATTACGGCCATAATGAAATTAAATTGCTCTGGCGACTTTGGAATGTTGGACGGTAAGCATTTAATTTCTGCAATATAGGTACGAGAATGTTTGTTATTATTAAAAAAACGATAATAGGCCGCCAATACCTAGGAAGGTATATAAAATAAAATGTTTACCTACCTAGGTAGGTTGAAATGAAACTACCAATCAACGCAGGTAAACTATTTATTTTAGAAACATACTTAATTACAATTTTTAAAGATACTTAGATACCTACAATGGCTCTTTCGTCCAAACCGTTGTCGAGTACAGACGCATCGTCAAATTTCTTAAGATATCTTTAATTACTTCAACTGCGATAATAGTTCTACTTACAAGTACAATAGACTAGATAATTACAAAACACTGTGCAAGGAGTCGCCGCGTCAGAAGCCCCCCGAGCCTCGACCCGCGAGAACGAGACTACCCAAATAATTGCCATCCCTTTCTGGCATCGCTGGGACCTGCCGCCGCGCGCCGCTGCGCCGCCGCCGCCGCGCGCCGCTGCGCCGCCGCCGCCGCCGGCCGTGCGGACTAGTCACGCATACAGCAATACATATTATAGCTATCGCTAGTGCTATATAGTAGGCAGCTTTGCGACACAACTCCTGCCCTGCTCCGACGCCGCGCTCCGTGTTGCCGCCTCGCCCGCTCACAAGACTTTACCGCGTCGTCGGTCGCCTGTCTACCAAAAACTGCACCGCATCTCTACAGTCTTGTATCTTCTTGGTGAGTCAACTTGCTTTGATTTTGTACCAAATGATGAATACCTCGGATCCTAACTTTCTGAATAAGTCTGTGTCAGACACGGAAGTTAACACAGCGGGCACACATAAAACTCCACCTAACTATGTGTTCCAACGCGTCAAAAGAAACCGAGATGATATGGATGATTCACTAATTAAACAATTAAATGAATTTAAGGAAGAGATGAAAATAATGCTCTCGTCCTTTAACGAAAAACAAGAGAAAGAGACACAAAAAATTAATTTAAAACTACTGGAGATTCAACAGTCAAACACAAATATAGATAAGTCAATCGCGCTCTTAACAGCACAAAATTCGGACCTCCAAGAGAAGTTAAACCGTCTCGAAATGCAGTCTAAAGAAGACAAGAAATATATCTTCATTTTAGAGAATAAGATTGAGGACATGCAAACGGAAAATCGGAAAGGCATACTTTTGATTAAAAATGTGCCGAGAAAAAATGGAGAGACCAAAGAAGACCTTTTAGAAAGTGCTACGTGCCTTTTTGAAAACATACAGTGCAACATAAAAAAAACCGACATTAAGGACATATACCGAGTACGAGGAAAAACAGCGGAAAAAGGGAACACACCCATTGTCGTGGAAATTGGTTCCACAATCCTCAAGACTGAGACTTTGAAAATGGCCAAGGCCTTTAACACAAAACATCTAAATAAATTAAGTTGCAAACACATGGGGTTTAAAAGTCAAGAAGACACCCCAGTCTTCATATCAGAACATTTAACGGCTAAAGGCTCCCGCCTCCACTTTCTGGCACGTGATCTCACTAAAGCTGGAATATACAAGTTTTGCTGGACTGCCTATGGCAAGGTTTACATCAAAAAGGATGAAAACTCGCCAACTATAATTATAAGATCTGAAGAACAGGTACATAAACTTTTACTTGACAAATGACTATTTTCCCTTACCCTTATAACTTGTCTCCTTTTAACATTGAAGATGTTAAGATGTATGTTTAATTTAGAATTTATCCCCACCAAATACTGGTCGAAGATTTACTCAACTTGTTACTATAGGTTCCCAGCCGTCATGCTAAACTAATAATAATAATAATAACATAAACAAACAACATCACCTAAAAAAATTGTTCTCATATTTTTACCCTATTTTTCGTATTTAAAATTCTTCCAACAACCCACATTCATAACATTCGACCATTAAACCTTAAATTATATCAATAAAAGCCGCACAAAAACCTTAAAATGCGTAAAAGAAGAAAATCTGATCAAGACGTGGAATGACGGCTGTCAAGGCCGTCACGAAATTAAAATTACGAAATAATACCAGGAATGTTGACAAGAGCCAAAAAACGAGAAATTAACGCACGACTACCACCTCCGGACTCGTCGCCCAGCTCCGCCTCGCCGCCGTCGGAAACCAGCCCCACAGTGAGTGCAGTGACACCGACCGCGGCAGTTGCGTCGAGCTCCAGCGACGAGTACTTCTCTCCGCCGACGACGCCACCACCTGTTCGTCGACGGGGAGGACGCCGGCCGCCGGGGGGTTTGGGACTCCGAGGCCCACTGGCCTCTGATAGGGTCCCCGCTACCGGTGGAAGTGTGCAGCGCATGAGATGGACACAGTCTATTAATGAAAGTGTCATGCGCTCATACTTTGGGGCTACAGAGGGGGGAAGTAACCTGACTGCGTACCGTGGCCGGATGCTCTCTCTGTTTCAGGTGCTTGAGCCAACTGTCAACGTATCGGCACAGCGACTATCGGATCAGGTACGGGTTATACAACGTAATCATATGTTGGATAATACTGTGCTTGATCGACTTAGACTCGAATCACGGAGTAGTCATGTTACACCTGCTTTGTCACAGCACACGGCCGCGGTGCAACCGCAAAGTTTACCCTGTGCTTCACCGCGACCTGAACGCGTTGATGAAGAAGATGATGGCGTGGCTATTTCCGTGAGTTCCCAATGTAATGAACAGTTGAGGAGTGCTTTGGAGGGTGCGTTCCGGGACTATCGCTCCACACCGCCTGAGCTTAGACCACGACTACCTCGTTTGCCCATGCACAATAAAAATAAGGCGCTGGTGTGTGCTCTAGATTCGCAGCTGTCAAACTGTTTTGACGGCAGCAAAGACCTTATCGATACCCACTCAATCTTGTACTGCGCGGCTGTAGCGGCATGTCGTGTAGCTCACGTCAAATTTCCCAGTGACGGAGCTGCACGACCAAAACCACCTGTACCAGCATGGCAGTCCAGGATTGAGCTTCGTATCGATGGGGCTAGAGCACTCATCGGCAAGCTAATCTGCTTCAGGGAGGGCAATACTCGCCCTAGAGTGATGCGTTTTGTGAGGCGGGCATTCTCGGGGATTGATATTAATCCTCGAGATTATTTGTCCCGCGTCACAGAACGTATTGACTTCCTGAAGCAGAAGATAAGTGCATGGGCGAACCGTATTCGTCGGTACAAGCGGCGAGTGGAGCGATACACCCTGAATCGCACATTCCAGAGCGATGAGAGGTGGGTTTACAGGGCTTGGGAGCGGCCAGATCAAGGTGTGACTGATGCGCGCCTGCCGGATGATGATGCCATGAGTTCGTTTTGGCGCAGCATCTGGTCGGTACCTGTCAGTCACGCTGAGGGCGATTGGACCCGGGACGTTGAACGAATGTGTGATCCAATACCACAGATGGGGGCAATTACAATCAGCCCCCAGGACGTAGCTCGTGCAGTTCGTCCGTTGCCTAACTGGAAATCTCCAGGGCCGGACGGACTGCACAACTTTTGGATCAAGTGGTTCCAAAGATCACACGCTCGCTTGGCATCCCAGTTCCAGTCAGCCTTAGAGTCTGGATCGTTGCCCCAATTCTTAACAACTGGTATAACCCACCTGCTCCATAAATCGGGTAGTACTACGGAACCCAAAAATTATAGACCGATCACATGTCTACCGACGGTCTATAAAGTTCTTACATCTATTTTGAGAGCTAAAATCAATGATCATATTGATAACAATGCTATCATGTCTGTCTCTCAGAATGGATGTAGGAATGGGTCCCGTGGTACTAAGGAGCTACTCCTCATTGATATGGCCATTAACCAGCAGGTTCGCCGTTCTCGAAAGGATCTGTCTATATGTTGGATAGACTATAAAAAGGCGTATGACTCGGTGCCACATACATGGCTCATGAGGGTGCTGGAATTGTATAAAGTAGATACAACTCTGCGCACCTTCTTGATGTCGTGTATGGGGCAATGGAGGACGGTCTTACGCTATCCAGGATGTCGGCAAATCCGAGAGAACAGTGAACCAATAAAGATCGAGCGTGGTATATTTCAGGGCGATAGTCTGAGTCCACTGTGGTTTTGTTTAGCCTTGAACCCTCTAAGTACACTGCTGGAGGGTTCGGGGCTGGGTTATCGGTTGAGAAGAGGTGGTCAGGTCATATCTCACCTCCTTTACATGGATGATCTGAAACTCTTTGCCCCCAGCAATTTGCGACTGATGGAGCTACTGAAGGTAACAAAAACTTTCAGTAGTGCCATCAGGATGGAATTTGGTGTGGACAAATGTGCAGTCATGCATGTAAAGCGAGGAGAGATTATGGAATCTGTGGGAACCCAACTCTCAGATTCCATAAACCTTAGATCCCTTTCCTCAACTGAAACCTACAAATATTTGGGTATGTCGGAAGCGTTAGGCATCAATGCTACTGACATGAAGCAATCGTTGAAGGAGCGCTTCTTTGGCCGCCTAAATAAAGTTTTAAATAGTCTTTTATCAGGCGGTAACAAGGTGCGCGCCTTCAACGGTTGGGTCATGCCGGTTTTGATGTACTCTTTTGGCATACTCAAATGGACTCAGACAGAACTTGACGCCCTGGATAGGAGGGTTCGCTCACTATTGACCGCAAATCGGATGCATCACCCAAGGTCGTCAGTAATGAGACTGTATATCCCGCGGAAGTGTGGTGGTCGAGGCTTCTTAAATGCTAAGACCATGCACAACCGAGAGATATGCAGTCTCAGGGAGTACTTCCTGGAAGCCGATGTGGGGATGCACCGAGATGTGGTCTCAGTGGACAAGGGCCTCACCCCGCTCTCTTTAGCGAACGAGAACTGGCGCAAACCTATGGTATTAGATACTAATGATCGCACGGAAGTATGGAAGAGCAAGGAGCTTCACGGGCGCTACTACCGGGCCCTACATGGGCCGGATGTTGACTTCAAGGCGTCCGTATCCTGGCTGCGCGTTGGTGACCTCTTTGGGGAAACTGAAGGTTTTGTCTGTGCTATTATGGACGAAGTTATGATGACGAACAATTACCGGAGATATATTGTGAAGGACGGTACGGTTGACATATGTCGGGCATGCCATCGTCCCGGGGAATCAATCCGTCACATTATATCTGGGTGCTCTCGTCTGGCTAACGGAGACTACTTGCATAGACACAACCTTGTAGCCAGGATTATCCACCAGCAACTTGCTCTGAAATACAGTCTTGTGGAATCGGAAGTACCATACTATAGATATGTGCCCGACCCAGTTCTTGAAAATGGGCATATCACGTTGTATTGGGACCGGTCTATCATCACTGACAGGACTATTGTAGCCAATAAGCCTGACATAGTGGTGGTAGATCGATTAGAGCGTCGCGCAATGATCGTTGATATTACTGTTCCGCATGACGAGAACCTCGTGAAAGCTGAGAAAGATAAACAAATTAAGTATCTTGATCTGGCTCGCGAGGTTGTCGACATGTGGGATGTGAATACAGCAATCATTGTGCCGATAGTTGTGACGGCCAATGGCTTAATAGCCAAGAGCCTCGACCAACACCTGAGGAGGCTCTCGTTGGGCAGTTGGATCAAGGGCTTGATTCAGAAAGCGGTACTCCTAGACACGGCGCGTATTGTTAGGAGATTCCTTTCTCAGGAGCCCTGACCGCCGGTGGCTTGGACCCTGTTCCCGACGCCGGTGGGCTACTATTTTTTATATTTTTAAATGTTTTTTTTTTTTATATTAATATTTAAAAATGTAAATAATATGTAATACAAAATAAATAAATGAGAATAATAATAATAATAATAAAATCGTTTATTTATAAAAGAGGCAAAATTACAACGAAATTTATCTTAAAAATTAAAATAGAGCACTGTTTCTTAATTGCCTGAACTAGGTTGAACCTGTGTTTCAGGCTACAAGACGCATAATTATGTACTTAAAATAAATAAATTAACATTAAGAGAGAAGTAAAGTACTAAAATTAAGTGTTACACAAAAACAAAAAAATAAAAATAAAAACAAGGCAGCGTGCTTGCGATTTACTTGCATACAACAAGTAAATCTTCTGTCTGTGCATAAGACATGGGTTGCAAGAAATTAATTATAGATTTTTTACAGCTAAAATAGTTTAACTTATATATACTTAGTTTTCTATTTAATCTATTGTACAAAAATGGGCCTAAAAATGAAAAAAATCTTTCCACAAAGACATGTTTCGAGGTTTCGTTTGAATTACATACAATATCATTCCGTCTCTTGTTAGTAATGTCAGCATTGTACGTAAGCATTGTGTGCTGTTTTAATACTAAGTGCATAATGAAAAGCTGGCGCACAGTCAGCACTTTGCAGGATTTATATAGTTGATCTGTAGGAAAGAAAAAGGGATGGAAGTTTGCTACCTTTAAAATTGCTCTTTGAGCTCTTTCAAGAGGAAGCAAGATAGTTTTTTGTGCGCCACCCCATGAGGTGATACAGTAGTGAATTATGGATTGACATAAGGCGAAGTAAACTTGTGTGATTAATTTTGAATCTGCAAAAGTTCGTATTTTTTTAAATACATATATTAATTTGCGCACTCTCTTAACCAGACTTTCAATATGAGGCCGAAAAGTGAGTGTGTCGTCTATTATAACACCAAGGTATTTAATATTACGGGTTTTCAGGATAGACGGACAATTGCACATGTTGACTAATAGGTTGTCACATTGATGGGCACGTATATGAAAGTTATCAGTGTTAAGTTGAGGCTTGCGCATGGAGAAGTGAATATATTTTGTTTTGTCAGCATTTAGTGTTAGTAAATTCCTTTGAAGCCAATTAGTCACAGTGTTAAAACCAAGTTGGGCGTTTTCAAACAGTTCGCTACTGTCTTTTGCAGTAAATATTAGTGCGGTGTCGTCAGCATATGATATGATTTTGCTGTGCTTGATTTTTAGATTATACAGGTCGTTAATATAAACCAGGAAAAGGGTGGGGCCCAAAATACTCCCCTGGGGCACACCGTGTCCAGTATTTTTCTGCTCTTCGCTCGTGACGTTATCAATCCTGACACATTGGTATCGGTCGTCTAAGTAGTCAGCAAGTAATGTCAGCGTCGTTCCCCTTATTCCTATGGCCTCTAATTTGTTCAGAAGAACAGGAACAGAGACAGTGTCAAAAGCTTTCGCTAAATCAAGAAAGACTCCCAGGACCTGGTTACCCTTACCTAGCTCCTCTGAGACATATTCGGTAAGGCTATGCACTGCATCGGCTGTGGATAATTTGGCTCTGAAGCCAAATTGCGCAGGTGACAAGAGGTTGTTTTTTTCAAGGTAGTTAACTAGCCTGCTGTTTATAATTTTCTCAAGGATTTTTGAGATTGAGGAGAGTAATGATATTGGCCTATAGTTATTGACTAAGTCCTTGTCTCCAGATTTATAGATAGGGATAACAACTGCCTTCTTTAGACAATTGGGGAATATTCCTTTGGAAAGACAGATTCGAAATACATGCGTTAAGGGAGGTACCAATACATGTTTGTAGAGTTTAAGGATCTTATTGCTTACATTATCCCATCCAACTGCACAGTCATCTTTAAGGCCAGAGATTATTCGCGATATTTCCATTTCGTCAGTATCCAGCATAACAAAAGTTTTCAGGTTACAGTTGTTGTTCGATTTTTGGATATATGGTTGGCCGCAATGTTTTGGAATCTGTTCGGCCAAAGTTTTCCCAACATTGACAAAAAAGTTATTTACTTGGTTAGCGGCTATGAGAGGTGAAGGATTATTATGCAGTAACCTCGAATTTGATTCACGTTGTTTAGCCATGTAGGTGACGTTTTTGATATGCTTCCATATTTGCTTGCTATTATTACCTGCTTTATTTAATTCATTTTTATCGTAATTTAATTTAAGCTTCTTTAAGAGATTGTTGCAGAAATTCCTGTATCTTTTATAGGTGTTTAGAATGATTAAGTTATCAGGGTATTTCTTAGTTCTTTGATGAAGCTTATCTCTGTGTCTTATACAACGAATGAGTCCAGGAGTAATCCAAGGTTTAATATTATGCAGACGATTATTTACTGTCACAGCTGACGTGTTACGCAATATGGCTTGTTGGACATATTTTATAAAGTACGATAAAGCGGAATTAGCGTCAGCAGAATTGTAAACTGGGCTATAATCAATGTTGCGTAAATCATATTCGAGTTTGTTTACATTCAATTTAGTCTTTGTCTGGGGACGATTTTGCTTAGGTAGCGTTAAATTTACGGTTAGTAGGACAGAGTGATGATCGGTTATTGTTGAGTTAGTAACAAGCGTAATATATGAATAGCTGGTTTTAATAAACATATGATCGAGGCAAGATCCGCTCTGATGAGTAGGCAACGTGTGAGCAGGCAGGAAACCATGAGATGAGCACATATTTAGGTAGTCTTGTGTCCCTGCGTCACTGTTTTCAGAGCCGATGTTAATGTTAATATCTCCCGTTAGTATTACATTCTTAAAAGGGCTAAGTGCTTGAAATATTTGGTTTAGGCTATTGAGGAAAGGGGCAATATTTCTTGCGGAAGGGGATCTATACAAAGCAATTATCGCCGTGGTTGTATCAATTTTGATGACAAGGCAATTACTCATACAATCTTGTAGGTCAGGTTCTTCGACTTTGATCTTTAGTGAATCTTTGGCAAAGACAACGACACCATCATTTTGATTGTGGTTAATTTTAGTGTACAGTAAGTTGTATCCTGGTATTACCGGCAGATTATTGTGCCGCTGTAATAACCAGCACTCTGTTAGAACCATAATATCACAATTAAAGTTAAGTCTATGAAGAAAAATGTTAAAACTATCCATGTTCTTGTAAACACTGCGTATGTTTTGGGTTAGTATGGTTAGTGACTTTTGATACTGGGAAAGATATTGTTTGCAGTCCTCAACCTCACATGACTTTGACTCAGTTAAAAATGAGTTATCTATGTCGGTAATTATATTGATATCCATTCTATTTAAGGCTAACAACAATAAATTACGTCTAAGATTTAAACAATTAAGGGGCGCTCTTAGGCGCCTTCATAGTCAATTGAATTAATGTACCTGTATTCGGCAGCTAGTTTAGCTGGGCAAGCTGCATCTCCCGTCTTGTGGTTTGCTTGTTTTTTGAATCGCAAACATGTAGCACATTTTGGGTCATCGGCTTTCTTCCCACAGTCTTGGCTAGAGTGTCCTTCTTCACCGCAGTGTCCACAAGTCGGAACAGCGGTTTTGCATGTCTTAGATGCATGGCCGTACTGCTGGCACTTGAAACATCTCGTTACCAAAGTAAAGTCTCGTACAGGGCAGGACGTCCAATTTATGAATAATCTGTCCTGTGTGATGAGGGCCTTACGAATGACGGCTGAAACTTCTATGATGTAGTTACAATTTTCAGCATCCTTTCTACCAGATTTGTGGCTAAGTTTAATTGATGTCAAGAATGTATCTAAGGTCATACTCGGTAGCTTTTCCGTTATGTTTTGATCATAGATGCATTTATAAACTTCGTTTTCGGTCATTGACGCGGGAACTCCTATTACAATAATGCGAGGTTTGCGCTTCCGAGGTTCGTCAACAGTAAGGCCCGACGAAGCGATTTGTACTGTTTGTTTGAGCTTATCTAGGTCATCCTTGGTCTCAGTGCTGATGATGAGTCCTCCTTTCCCAATTTTGCGGACACCCCGTACCTTCAGCTTCATTTCACCAGGGCATATGATTTTCTGTACCATGTTTTTGGTTTCGTCACTGGTCTTTGACTCGTCGCGTGGAAAAATCGCCACGGAACTGAGATTATTGGGTCGAATAAAACTACTGGACCCTTTCTTCACCATATCGGCAAACGATGTAGAAGGTGCACCCTGCTTCGTACAGGACTCCTGAATTGTGCGGTTCATATCTGTAAGACAGTCTGCTAGGTCTCGAGCTTCGGTCATCGTTTTCAGGGCGGTATGTGTTTGGATGGCTCTTGATTTCAGCGACTGGTATTGAATAGCCAATTGCGAAGCACCATGTACAACTTTACGGCAGAGAGTGTTGATTCTTAACTTCTGGTCAGCGTTTAGTTTTCCTTCGGACGAAATAATACAGACCTCATTCAGGTGCTGCTCGATGGCCCCCAACCAGTTCTGAATCTCCGGAGTAGAAATTGTTTCAACGGCTTCTTCTTGGCAGTGCTTGGGTTGTTGAGGTGGTGTCGGTGTTGGTGTCGACGGAGGGCTGCGTGACGTCATCCCACTCCGAGTAAAGGGGCTGCTGTCCATTTTGAGATAAATGCAACTAACTGTTTATAATCCAGTTAGTCCATTTTTGTGTTGAAACCACTTAGTAAGTAAATTTGTATATCAAGCCAATATACTTAAACTGGGTCGGAATTTATTTTGCAAGCGTTAATTTATTTATGTTTATACTGCATTGATGTGTACGTCTGTATGCGATGAGCGCAATCGATACGATCAAAGCGCAATCGATACGATCAATTCGTCGTTTTGTAATCAAACTATTTAATTACAAAACGCAACTCCACCATAAATACACACATACTATACATATCTATCTTACTTACACACGAAGTATCTACACGAAGGTACAACACACAAAACACGCAAATACATAACACACTTATATCTATCTATGCAAACACTTTACATCCCTCTAAAATAAAAATACACCCCACTAAAAAAACACAAATTAAATTATCAGTATATGGCTACTTACTGTTTATATACATTGAAATAAATACTTCCCTAAAATTGGCGGTTATTCAATTGAAATCAACCATAAATGGATAATACACTTCATACCGTCTCAGAAATAGATAGCATTGAAATCGCCAGTACAGTTGAATGCGACTCTGCAGAACTCCATAAACATATCTGTGTAAACAAAAGTGACCTCACCATAATTTGTCAAAACATACGGAGTATCTACTGTAACTTTGACAACTTTCTGATCACTTTATCTACCCTGAAATTTGAACCAGACATTGTTATCCTAACAGAATGTAGATTGCATGCTAACAAAGCAATTCCGCAAATGAAAAACTATCACTCGTATATGACAACTCGTCAGTTGAACCAGAATGACGGCGTAGTTGTATACGTTAAGAACTCTTTAAACTCTAAAGTTACGGAAATTCATCTGCTTCAAGCATCCTGTCTACGATTAGACATATTGGGTAATATTGTCTTCTGTATCTACCGATCTCCCTCTAACTCAAATACCGACAGCTTCATTGACTCTCTCAGCACACACTTAAACACATTAACATCACCAAAAAACATAATAATAGCTGGTGACATAAATATTAACCTCATACACAGAGATACTGAGTCATCCCAGGAGCACAAGAGTAGAGTAAACTACCTAAATATGTTATCGTTTTTCGGTATACTTCCTGGGCATACTTTGCCCACACGAGAACAAAACTGTCTTGACCATTTCATGCTTAAGATACACAAAAGGTTCTCTGCATCTATCGCTATCTTACACACTACCGTGACTGATCACTATACAATATTTATTTCTATAAAAAAGTTAAAAAATAATCCAATCATAAATCGAACTTCCATTACACTGAATTATGAACAAGCTTTAAAAGATTTACAGGAAAGGAATTTATCTGACTTATTATTTTGTAATGATCCTAATTTATTAATCAATAATTTTATTAATATGCTTACCAAAGCTGTTCATGAAAACACTAATATAAGAAATATCCCATGCAATCAACGCATCATAAAGCCATGGATTACCGCAGGTATCCTACGCTGTATCAAAAACCGAAATAGATTGCAAAAACAACATCGTAATGACCCTCATAACGAAATCTTAAAACTAACTTATACTAGGTACAGGAACTATTGCAATAATTTAATAAAGAAACTAAAAAGAAAATATGAAAGGAACTTACTTGCACAATCAGTATCTAACAACAAATTACTCTGGAAAAATGTAAAAACTATCACATACTCAAATAAATTAAAAAGTCAAAACGTAGAACTGTTAAACATAAAAACAACCCCCATAGAGTCTATTAACTATATTAATTCTTATTTCGCTAATATTGGAGAACAACTTGCTCAAAAAATTCATTCTAATTTAAATAATATCTCTAAGAAACAAACGAATGCACTAAAATCACAACTAAACACTTTTGTACTACTGGATACGGACGATTCAGAGGTAGATGGTATTCTGATGAATCTGAAGTCTGATAGCGCCCCTGGGTGGAACAATGTCTCAACAAAATTTTTAAAACACATAAGAAAGGAAGCTGTCCCCATTATCACCCACCTTACTAATCTTTGTTTCCAAAAGGGTATTTTCCCGGCTCCACTAAAACAGTCCGTTATAACCCCGGTTTACAAGGGCGGGGGCAGTGACGATGTCAGCAACTATAGGCCTATTTCCGTTTTACCCTCGATATCCAAAGTGCTTGAAAAAATTATAAATATTAGACTAACAAATTATTTCAAAAAATTCAACATATTATCTAACTCGCAGTTTGGCTTTAGGCAAGGTGTATGTACTGAAGATGCAGTTACTGCGTTAAGTTCTCTTGTAACTGAGCATCTTGACAAAGGAAACAGATGTCTTTCTGTTTTCTTAGACCTCAAAAAAGCATTCGACACCGTCTCTGTCCCAATCCTTGTGAACAAGCTAGAGAAGGCCGGAATAAGAGGCAAGTCACTCAGTTTACTTAAAGACTACCTCTCCAACAGGAAACAAAGAGTAAAAATAGGACAGTACTCTAGTGAACAGGTCGATGTGTCCTACGGCGTTCCACAGGGTAGCGTTCTAGGACCTACCCTCTTTCTCCTTTACATTAACGATCTATGCAGTATGGAAATAGAAAATGCTCAAGTATTCTCCTACGCAGATGATACATCTATCGTGTTCTTTGGTTCATCCTGGCGCGAAGTTAAGCTAAGTGCAGAGGCAGGAATTGCTCGAGTAGCTGAATGGCTAAAAAGTAACTTGCTTTCCCTGAATACTAATAAAACCAACTACATATGCTTTAGTATCAGTAACAGAAATCAGCCTATTGAAGAGTTGGATTTAAAGGTACACACATGTGGAAACTTGTCCACTATGAGTTGTGATTGCCCATGCATTGAAAAAGTAGCTCAAACTAAATATCTTGGAGTTGTATTAGATCAAGCACTGTCCTGGTACCCTCATCTTGAGCAGACTTCAGGAAGGATAAGGAAACTCAGTTGGATTTTTAAAACCCTCAGACATATTGTTCCAACTAAAATAATGAGCTGTAACAACCGTCCCAGAAATCTTCTAAATGACATATATGTGGCACTAGCCCAGTCTGTGCTATTATACTGCATCCCAATTTGGGGCGGTGCTGCAAAATCAAAATTTATACATTTAGAACGAGCGCAGCGTGCTTTAATAAAACTAATGTATTTTAAAAATAAAAGATTTTCTACTTCAAGTTTATACCAAATAAGTAATTTAGTCTCTGTAAGAAAACTTTACATACTCCAAATTATACTAAAAAAACATAAAACCCTACCATACCATGATAAAGAAAAATCTAAAAGGAGAAAAGATTTAGTTCTCCAAGTTCCCCAAACTAAAACTAGATTTGCATCCAACCAATTTAATAAACGCTCTAGTCAGCTGTATAATAAAATTAACAAACACTATTATGTATACGATAAAAGTTACCACGACTGTAAAAAAACTATATTAGACTGGATTAAAACACTTACCTATGAGGAAACTGAGGCACTCCTGGAACACGTTGGGTAGCACAAACATATCACATAAACATTATACATATATACCATAACTTAAAACTACACACATCATTCTATACCACACACTTCATCACACTCACGACTCACACATATCACATTCACATTACATCACATCACATCACATCACATCACATCACATCACATCACATCACATCACATCACACCACACCACACCACACCACACCACACCACACCACACCACACCACACCACACCACACCACACCACACCACACCACACCACACCACACCACACCACACCACACCACACCACACCACACCACACCACACCACACCACACCACACCACACTACACTACACCACACCACACAACACCACACAACAACGCACCACATCATAGCACCTGCACCACACTCCTTACCACACCACACTTCACATCACACGAAAGGAATAAGTTTTGTTTTATTTTGTTTTATTTTACTGTTAATAATTTAATTTAAACTACAACTTTATTAGAATATATTTTAAATTTCTTAAGATTAGTATAATATATAACTAAAATAAAAATAAAAAATGTACTTACATTGCATATTTACCTTTTAGGTCTCAGTACACTATAATATTAACTGTGTTAGTATTTATGTGTACGACAATAATGTTGAAAGAGCGGAGCCTCCTAATACAGGCATTGTTTGCTTAAAAGGGGGCTCCAAACACGTTAACATGTAATGTACTTACTATTTAGCACAATAAACTATTTTGTATTGTATTTGTATTTGTACAATTTCTTTATCAAATGATTACGACTTCCTCATGCAGGATACAAAAACCAGCCAAGTGCGAGTCGCACTCGCGCACTAAATTTTCCGTAACATTGTCAATCACGTAAAATAACGTTTGTTGTATGAATATTTGTTTTATTTATAATCATTTATTTTTAAGTGAATATATAACTAAATATTCTGTGAATATTTTAAGCGTCTATCTACCTGTTGCCGTTATCAATATCCCCCTAAATATTTATTTTATTCTAGTTTTTAATATTTGTGTTTATAGTGGCAACAGAAATACATCATCTGTGAAATTTTCAACTGTCTTACTGTCACGGTTCATGAGATACAGCCTGGTGACAGACGGTCAGACAGCCAGACTGACGGACAGCGAAGTCTTAGTAATAGGGTCCCATTTTACCCTTTAGGTACGGAACCCTAAAGAAGATTTAAAGTGATTGCATAAGTGTCCTTATGATTAATTAATCAAAGGAAAAATTACAAAAACTTAAAATTTGAAACTTCAAAGAAAACAAACAAGTTTGATAAACTTCATTGAAAACTGAACATTTAATTTCCAGCTCATCACAATGGCGCCGGTGACGCTAGAGGGAGACACCCTCGGCGAGAAGCACCAACACTTCAACAAGCTCGTCGAAGATGCGATTGCTGATAAACAATATAAACTGTGTGACATTAGTGACACTGACAGCGACATAGACAACCTTCTGAAAATAGACATCGCGAGCAGAAACAGAAATGTAGACTATATCATCAACGTGATGAAGTGCAAGGACATGCTGTATGCGGCGACAGCTATTAACAAATCCACGTGGCTAATCACCGAGCAGCAGTACGCACACATCATCAATCCAGAGTACCTACACACACAACTATTACCTAGCATGAACACCAAGACATTTAACAAACTCATGCTTCACATTAGACTCAACCTGAAGGACGAAACACGAGTGGAAACCTTTTATGAATACCTTAAACTAACGAACTACGCTTGGCGGTGGTTGCAGAACTGCTCCATTCCATTTATAGAAAATGTTATAAAAAACGAACGCCTTATACCGCTATCACTTTTTAAACGTTTGTGCAGAAGATCTGCTCATTTTATTGCATACTACACGCGGGTAGAAAACTGGCCCGTAGTTTACTTATTAATGAAATGCTTATTTTTGTTGAAGTCCCATTCTGCGGACCTTTTAAAAGTACTAGAACATAATAACCATTATAGCTTTCCTCCATTGCGGAGAAAGAAAACAAATCTCCTAATGAAAATATGCCCGCAAAATGTTTTTAAACATTTTGATAAATACGTTTTCAGCCTTGACTTATCCGTTGTTGCAAAATATTTAAACAAGAAAGAAATAAAATCATTTCTTTATGATCAAATGAAGAATGAAAATAGATGCTTTTTATGTTACTATGACAACTTAAGCCCTTTTCTTAAGAACATGCCAGAAGGAGAAAAGTTTGAATTCGTGAAGAAGGTCTTTATCGATAAAACTGAACTGGCAGCTTTCTATCCAGATTACGAAATAGGGAAGATCAACCAACACATAAAAACATACCAGTGGTATGAGTTCGCCCCATTTCATGTTGCATTGACTGAGTTAAAAAAGTTTATACATAAAGAGAACTCACCCTCTGAACGAATTGCCATGCTTTCAATTTTAATCACTTGTGCCAAAAGAAACCCAAATCATATAAAAACATTGCTTCAATTGTTCAAAGAAAAACATATTAATGAACCATTGAAATTCAAGATTCAGTTCGTCAATAATCTTCTTTCTCAAATATCTACTCACGAGTTCGACGTTGAAACTTGGAACCTTTTAAATCACTTGTTCCACAGTATAGAAGTGTACAACGAATCAAATAAAAACGTACAACAACTTTGTCTCCAATCCACAATTCTGTATAAAGTTCTACATGATGAGCCGGTACCAGACATTGTAGAGCAAAAGATAATATTCAATACTTTTGAAAAATTCCAAAAGAAACTGAACCAAGAGCAAAATGATAAATTGTTTACTTATCTGTTACATTCAGTGTTGAGAAAGGTTCAAAGTGAAAACATTACTAATGAATCCGATTTCACCGAGACTATAACTCAATTAAAGAATGCCTTGACTTTGATAAAAGATTGGCATAAGGATATCAGTAAGTACCCAAACGTGCTTGAGAAAATCCATCAATTAACTAAAATAAGACAAGAGAACATGTGGAAAACAGACATGTCCTGTTTGTACAACGTGAAGAAATCGTGGCGGAAGCACATGTTTGAGGAGTCGTTGTCACTGTGTGTGTGCGAGGAAGCGTGCCTGAACGCGCTGAAGCACAAGCCGCAGCTGCTGACGCGCCACAACAAGCAACTAGACACGTTGCGCACTAACGACGCTGTCTCGCTGCGCCGGCTGCTCGCCAAACTGCGCGTCTACTGGCCGCACACACTCGCCCAGCACTGGACCGATGCCTACTTACTAAATCTAAACAACCCTACTGGACAAAAAGCCGTTATTAAAGGTCTCTTTGTACTTCTTCACCAAAATCAAGTTATAGTCATGGCAAGAAAACATATACCCGATGATAGTAAGGTGAACTGGGGTGAGACGGACCACAACGAAATTAATATAAGGAAAAATATCGCGAAACATTTGCACGTAGCCAGACCACTCATTCCCTTAAATGTAATTTTATGGTACGCTAAAGGAGATTACTTACAATACGCAGTGCCTTCAGTAAATTCAATATTGTCTAACATGAGTGAAGTCGAAAGTCGTGAATATTTGCCGAAATTGTTGGATGCACCAGCCTCGTTACAAAAATTCGGACTTCATCTCGCTGCTACCAAACTGAATTCTAAAGATCTCAAAACAATATTTTCAAATGTTTGGGAAACTTCAAAGAATCTTACAATTCGCTCAGCCCTATTTAAGAGTACTTACGATCAGATCTGTAAGGCTTCTAGTAATCCAACAGTACAGAATGACCTTTGGGAAATATTAAGTACTTTTATAGATAATTTAACTGCAGAAGAGAGTGCGGAAATTTATAAAATAATTGGCAAAGTTCATAATATCCCTATCAGTATCCGAGCAGAATTTTTCATGAAGAGTTATGTGTTTTTATCCTCGTTACCTACTGGCGCTAACTGTGAAAAGTATGTGAAGGATTTAATACAATATGCTCCAAAAGTAATGGACAGTCTGAACAATGATTTCGTTCTCAATAAAATACTTTCACCGGTTGAAACTATATTTTGTTCGAATAGAAGAGACGTTGTAGAAGTATTAGCATGTTACGTATTGTGTGGTCAAACTGAAGAAGATCAGCTTCAAAGATTTAAAACAGCAGTAGAACCAGCAATGGAGGCTGCTTTTCGTTCGTGGAGCAGTACGCGTTCAGGCAAATATTACTTTAGGGATAACTTCAATATTTTTTTGGGTTTCTTGATTTGGTACTTTAGAATTTATTATCTTACCAAAAAGCCACTACCTGTCCAATTATTTGTAGAAATAAAAACAAAAATGGAAAAAGGGTTGCCTCTGTTAGAAAACTACGTGCTGCGTACTAGTTGGAAATTTTTAACTGAATACGTCAAAGTAATGGACGAACACAAATATACGTTGGGTGACACATTCGAGTCAAAAAATATTTATGAGTTAGATTTCAGTTACAGATGGATGTCAAATGAGATGGATAGTATTTGGAAAGACATTAATAAAACAATATCACCTAGATTAGGGCCAGTTTTTGTAAAGTATTTAAAAGAAGACACGGAGAAACATAATTTTCCAACAATTTACTATTTATATGTCGAAGCTTTCAAAAAAATGTTTCAAGACTTATCTTTTCAAGAGGTTGATTCACTTGAAATCCTGCAACACATGCTAAATGATTATGATTTCATTTCGAGTTATATTGTAGTTTCGAAACTAACTCCCAAATATGATAGTACACCTACTCGATTAGAAATACGTAAAAAAATGAAATCACATTCCTCGAAAGAAGTACGGATACATTATTATAATGATTTTCAAAATATTCCAGAAGACCGATTGCAGTGATTTCTGACTGCGACTGATTTATTTCCGCGAAATGTTTATTTTATAAGCTGTTACAATTGTGAAATTTAACAGAATTTGTATCAACGTTCTATCAAAACTCCTAAAATAATAAAAAGAGATTTACTCAACGCTTTGGTGTTTTATTTGATTACTCCATCATCATCATCATCATCATGCACCTTACCCACTGGTGGGCGGAGATAGCCCCTTTCAGTTTCTGCTAATTTCTCTGCGGTGCCAATCTCATCATGCGCCTACATCCTCTTCATAGACAGGGATCGTAGTTTCTACCCCAAAATGGCAGAAAAGGAACCCTGCCGGTACTTCAACTGTCTGTGTGTCTGTCACATGTGCTTTTTCAGTGAATACTAAAACTATTTGAATTTTGTAGTTTAGACATTGTAAGTGACAGATTTTTTTTGCAATAGGTGCACGTTTTATGTTGTAATTTAGAAGTTGTACTTATATAAAACACATTTTTATTTTTACAAGTGTCTATGCATATATCATAATTTTAGACGTATGATGAGAAATATACTCGTACATACCGTTTGTTTCAAAACAAAAAGTTTTTGTAATTTAGGTACGATCGGAACTAATAGTAATATTCTCCAGATCGACTTCGGTCATGGCGTAGCGGCCAATTTCAATGGAAACCAGCAAGTAAGCATAGCAAGCATATAGTGCACTAGTGTGTACGGAAACCAAGGTGCACTCCTTCTTCCTTCACTTGCATAGTCTGGTAGGATGGCAATCCGACACGACCGGGGAGACATCAGGCGCAGGAGCAACCACTTTACGAGCTTTCAGAGGGACGGGGGGTCACACCATCAACTTCCAAACTCCGGCCTGCTACTGCAAAAATCCTGAAAATCCTCATAACACGTTTTGCCTGACTTGGAAATCGAACCCAGGACCCCACGCTTAGCGGTCACACTTAACCACGAGACCAAAGGGGCAGTCAGTGTCACTATACTATACGAAAAGGAAAAAATAAGGAAATGGTTAGTCGTAGCGGTTATTTATACACTCACACATACTTAGGTACCAATCGTTAAATTCCCGATTGCTATCGTGTTGCACAAGTTTATGAAAACAAAATCTTTTCCTGCTATTTATTTGTGAGTTCGAAGTGTACAACTTCTGTTCAGTGCGGCATCACATCGAGAGCACATCACATAAAGAAGGTTAGCTTACACCAAATATATTAATTTATTTATATACTAATCCTCTTTATAATTTAAAGGAAAGATTTGAATGTATATATGCAATATGCATGTGTATATTATGTAACTAATAATCCCAAAAACTACCGGACTGATTTCAAAAATTCTTTGACCGTTAAAATGCTACTTTGTCCCCGATTAACATAGGCTATATAACATTACGCTACGACGCACGGGAGCGGAGCAGTAACCAAAGACGTAACTTAACTAAAAAGCTTTAATATGATGAATGTGATAGGAACCTACGTATTTCATAATTTGTAAGGTAGATCTTGTCTACTGAACTAACTAGCTTTTGCTAGTTAGTTAAGCGACGCCGCGGGCTTTAACCCGCGGCGTCGCTCAGCTGATTTTAGCAGTTTGTAAGAAATTGTCAAAAAAAAAACAAATTAGTTATGCGGTCGCAATGTTTTTTTTTTCCTTTTCTTTGCTACGGAACCCTTGTTCGACTCGTATTATGCGATTTTTTTAATTGCAGCGGTTCACTAAGCGCATCACCAAAAGAGGTAAAAGTTCACAAATGTGAAGTAGATAGAAAAACTAATAAATTATTTTTTATATACTTACGATCGAAGAGGAAAAATATGGAAATGGCTTAACAAATATTAGTCATAGTTATTTACATTGGTACATAGGGTGACATTTATCAAAATAGAAAATTCTTGATATTTATTAAATGACACAGTGCGTTGGAATTACCCGCTATACTCGTCATCGGGAACCCGTCATTTAGTGGTATAGGATACATTTATTTTTATAAAAACGGTAGGTACATGATTTACCAACACAATGAGGTCTGAAATCTTTGTTAGAATTTCAAAATAGATTAACATTTGTTATTTGCACTAGCTTAAGCCCGCGACTTCGTCCGCGTGAATGTCAGTTATCGACGGTGACTTCTATATTGCGAAATCTCATACAAAACTTGGTATAACCTTACAGTATTACTAGTGTCAATGGTGAGGGAATTTAATGGGATAAAAGGAGTTTGAGGAAAATTAATAAAAATGGTTTCGATATCTTTATAAAATAAATATCTATATTTCATACTAGCTAGACGTGTCTTCCCAAGATTTTCTTACGTATTAAATATGACGAGCTGTCACTCTTGACAATGACATTCTAATGTGCGCCGACAAGGTATAATATGCATGAGCAACTTAATAATAATGCTAGTATTTCTTTTATCGCAAAAAGTGGAAAACCTACCATCCTAAGTCAATCAAAACAATGGTGTAGATTTAAATTTTTTCAAAGTCAAAGTCAAATCATTTATTCCCAGTACACTTTCGGACGTCAATTAACTAAAACTATTGAATCTAGTTGCCCATTCCAAAAGGTAGTTTCGTATGGAGAAGAACGGGCAAGAAACTCCATACATACTCTTTTAAAAAAACGTCTTACATTATGTTGTACTATTACATTATGTTTAAATTTTTTGAACAGTGAAATACAAAGTAGCCTGGAAAAAGTAGTCAAAATCAAATACTTGTAATTAATATTATTTAATTTCCAGTATCGCAATGGCGCCGGTGACGCTAGAGGGCAACACACTCGGCGAGAAGCACCAACACTACAACAAGCTCGTCGAAGATGCGATTGCTGATAAACAATATACACTATGTGACATTAGTGACACTGACAGCGACATAGACAACCTTCTGAAAATAGACATCGCGAGTAGAAACAGAAATGTAGACTATATCATCAACGTGATGAAGTGCAAGGACATGCTGTATGCGGCGACAGCTATTAACAAATCCACGTGGCTAATCACCGAGCAGCAGTACGCACACATCATCAATCCAGAGTACCTACACACACAACTATTACCTAGCATGAACACCAAGACATTTAACAAACTCATGCTTCACATTAGACTCAACCTGAAGGACGAAACTCGAGTGGAAACCTTTTATGAATACTTTAAACTAACGAACGCCGACGCTTGGAAGTGGTTGCAGAACTGTTCCATTCCTTTCATAGAAAATGTTATAAAAAACGAACGACTCGTGCCGCTATCTCTTTTTAAACGTTTGTGCAGAAGATCAGCTCATTTCATTCCATATTATTCAAGAGTAGAATCAAACAGCATAAATATCGTGAAGAACGAAATTTTATTTCTGCTTAAGTTCCACACCGATGACGTATTAAATGTAGTGGAAGACGAAACACATGCTTACTTCCCTGAAATGGGAACAAAGAAAACAAAGATACTTATGAAAACGTGCCCAAAGAGAATTTTTAGCAATTTTGACAAATACGCTGATACAATTGACCTAGCTATAGTAGCAAAATATATAAAAAAGAAAAAAATAAAAGCTTTTCTTTACAAGCACGCGAAAAGATTGGGACCCCGTTTATACAATCATGATACATTAAGACATTTCATTAAAAATATGCCGATAGGGGAAAGATTTGAATTCGTAAGGAAGACATTTATAGACAAAGATGAGATGTCGTTACTATTTTCAGAAGAAGAAAGGCGGATTATTGAGTCAAATATTAAGCCTTACCAATGGTATGAGTTTGCCCCATTTGATATAGCACTGCACGAAATAAAAAAGCGTATTCGCAAAGAGAAATTACCCGCTGAACGAAGTGCCATGCTCTCAGTTTTGATCACTAGCACACGAAAAAACCTACATTATATTAAAGCATTGCTAGAGTTTTTCATAGAAAGACACATTAATGAACCATTCAAATTCAAGATTGAGTTCGTCAACAATCTGATTTCACAAATATCTACTTACACGTTCGACGTTGAAACTTGGAACGTGCTGGATCAGTTGTTACACAGTATGGAAGTGTACACCGAGTCAGATAACAACGTGCAACAGTGTCTCCAGTCCATAATTATGTATAAAGTTTTGCGCAATGAACCCGTACCAGAAATCGTAGAACAGAAGATGACATTGAATTGTTTCAAAACAGTTCCGGGAAGACTAAATCAAAAACAAAAAAGCAAAATGTTTACCTATCTCCTAAAGAAGGTTCAATGCACAGGCATTGCAAAAGAATCCGAGTTTAAGAAAACTGTATTTCAATTAAAGAATGCTTTGATTTTTTTAAAAGATTGGGAAGAAGATATCAGTAAGTACCCAAACGTACTTGAGATAATTAAGAAACTTATCACCATAAGACAAGAGAACATGTGGAACACAGACATGTCCTGTTTGTACAACGTGAAGAAATCGTGGCGGAAGCACATGTTTAAGGAGTCGTTGTCACTGTGTGTGTGCGAGGAAGCGTGCCTGAACGCGCTGAAGCACAAGCCGCAGCTGCTGACGCGCCACGACAAGCAACTAGACACGTTGCGCACAAACGACGCTGTCTTGCTGCGCCGTCTGCTCGCCAAGCTGCGCGTCTACTGGCCGCACACACTTGCCCAGCGCTGGGCCGACGCCTACTTACTAAATCTTAAAAATGCTACTAGTCAAAAAGCCGTGATCAAGGGCCTCTTCATGCTTCTTCCTCAAAAACAAATAATAGACATGGCAAAAGAATATGCCCCCAATTGTTTCAAGATAAATTGGAGACTTATTGATCCGGCAGAAATTGGTATACGAAAGAACATTGCAAAACATTTGCACGTAGCCAGACCTCTGATGCCCTTAGATACGGTATTGTGGTATGCTAGAGGTGATTACTTACAACATGCAGTACCTTCACTAAATGCAATTTTACACAATATGAGTGAAATTGAAAGTCATGAGCATTTGCCGAAACTATTAGATGCACCAGTATCCTTACAAAAATATGGGCTTCATCTTGTTTATTCTAAATTTAAATCTAACGATCTCAAGTCAATATATTTAGAAGCTTGGAAAACAACAAACAATGTTTCTATTCAAGCCATTCTTTTCGGATACACCTATGATCGGATGTGTGATGTTAAAGATCCTTCTGTTGTAAATGAACTATGGGAACTATTAGACTTATTTTTTTATAACATATTTTCAGGCAGATTGGGTCACGTTGCACATGTTCCCATTAGTGTACGAGCGCAATATTACATGAGAAGTTATGTATATTTAGAAGCGTTGCCGCGTAGCGAAAATTTTGAAAATTACATGGATGATTTAATACAATATGCTCCACAAATAATGGATATACTTGATAGTGAGTTTGTAGCTGACAAAATGCTGTCACCAGCAGATTCCAAATTCTGTTCGTATAAAAGTCAATTTATAGATATTTTCGCATGTTACATATTGTGCGGCAAAAGCCAAGAAGATCAGCTGCAACGATTCAGTAGAGTAATAGATCTGGCGTTAGATAAAGCTTTCCAGTTATGGAATAAAATACATTCAGACGATTACTACGTTAAAGACAATTTTACAAACTTTTTAAGATCTTTAGTTTTTTATTTAAGAATGTATGTAGCTTTGAATAAAATACCTATGCCCGCGAAATTGTTTGTAGAAGTAAAAACTAAAATGGAAAACCAATTGCCCTTATTAAAG
Organism: Caradrina clavipalpis; assembly: GCA_932526535.1. Taxonomy (NCBI): domain Eukaryota; kingdom Metazoa; phylum Arthropoda; class Insecta; order Lepidoptera; family Noctuidae; genus Caradrina; species Caradrina clavipalpis. The sequence goes on along the minus strand of OW052106.1, from coordinate 5,630,994 downwards.
AACTACGTATTATTCACTAGTTTCAAACTTGTAGCAGAATACGTCAAAATAATAGACGCAGAGGGATGTGCGTCTATTGCGCGTGAGTTTAGCAAGTTCACAGAATCATTGAGTCGAGATGGACGGATGGCCGATGCTATTGAGAATGTGTGGAAACATATTCATTTAAGAATATCTCCTTTGCTGGGTCCAGTAATTGTAAAGTGTTTAAAAGAAGACACCGAGCAATATGGCCCAACTATACATAGTATGTTTGCTGAAGCTTTGGAAAAAATGTTTCAACTATTTGCTTTAAAAAATTACGATATGTTTGTACTAGAAACTGTTAAATACATGCTAGATGATAATGATTTTATTCCTAGTTATCTAGTGGTTTGTAAGCTGATCCCTAAGCATTGTAATGACGATGACTTGAAATGTATACAATTAGAAATTCTTAAGAAACTGAGATCACATCCATCTGCAATCGTGCAGATGCATTACTATAACGATTTTCCAAATGTTCTGGAAAACAAACATTTGTAGTTGAAATGATGATTTATGATTTTACGATGTAAATATGCAACCATTAAATCTTTTTTAGCAAAATTGACACGTATTTTTATGTAACTAATTACCTCGTACCCATCCTTTTTAGGGTTCCGTATCCAAACCTTTCTGTCTATCAGTCTGTCACAGGGTTGAATCAACATACAAGATAAACAAGCGGTGTAGATATTTGAAAACGAAAAATGAATCAATTCCTACTAAAAAAGCAAAAGTAATTTCACAACAATTATTTATATCTTCTAGGTACAGAATGCGATAACGGCATTGTGGAGCATTTTTTTTTTGACATGTTGTGTTTTATGTGTACTGTAACACCTGTTACATAGTATCGTTATATTTTTGCATCTGTCACCAAGCACCAAGTTCATAATTATGGCAAGCAGATAACAAAACGTAATTAAGTAGACAATTAGAAAAGAACTCTAAGGTAAGGAGGATAAATAATAAAATTGCTTAACTGTAAGTATAGTGCTAAGTAGGAAAAATCTTTGCAAATAAACACAACACCGCAGTTGGTCATAAGTTATGTTGTTAATAAGTATTTGTAGCACACAGCTACGTAATGTGGGTAAATACGCTGAACTAATTAAAAAAAACCCAGTTTGATAGTGAACCAGTTAATAATGTACACTATTGTTATTTCATACACATGTAGGTACCTAATATCCTTTTGTTTTGATTATGCGTTAGTTCGGAGTATTCCCAGTTTGATAATGAACCCATGTAATAGGTACACTACTGTAATATCGTGTACTTACTTTATATTCTATCGTTTTATTTTTGTTTTAGTTGATTTTGCCTAAGAGAAGTACCTACCTGTACTGTGAGATTTCATGTGAAAGACAGATATAGAAAAAGAGGTTATAGCAAGCAGTAAGTACATATTGTTTGTAATTATATAAACACCCTTAGTGACTACAATAATTTTCAATGTAATGTAGTGTGTAGTTTACTTCCAAAACTGGTTTGACCAAATGTTTACATAAATCATTTATTTGTTTATGTTTAAAATTCATTTACAATTGTTTATGATGTTTATCATGTCGTTTTAGTATGATATTCTAAGACAATTATTTGTAATCGGCATCCATTGCCCATTCAAATGGAAATTGAATTATTTATTTCAATTAGAACATTAAAGCCCTCTAACAGAAATGAGGTTAAAAACCTGTATTTTAGCACTTGGCGTCAGTCCCCTCAGGAAAATTAGGTCAAACTTATTTTAGTTATAGGTACAAGTAAGGCAAACAACTACAAATTTAAAACAAATTCTAAAAACATCCAGTGCTTGGATGTGATGAACTTCTTTTTCTTTTTTACTGGGATGCAAAAGAATATGACGTCAATACTTAAGTTCAATGATTAAGTACTATTACAATCTTATGAATACCTTAACATCTTAAATTTTGTTTCATTTGCTACTTAAAAGACTTAAGTTAGGAAAGTGCTTCCAAAACTACATAGTTAGATATATGCTTTCATTGTTTTTAAAGACACTTGTTCGTAAAGTGATCGCAAAGTATTATTTGATCTTTAAAATAAACAAAGGAGACGGGGATTTCTGGGCCAAATTGTATTAAGTTGTGATATGGGTTAAAAAAAGCGTCATATTTTCCTATTTCAAATTACAAAAAAAAATGCCTAATTCAATGCCAGGAAGAAGAGAAATCTTAAAAATAAGTTTAAGTCACGACTAAAAGGGGATATCGATTACTATAATCGATTAATGTGAATGAGTTTCAACAATTGAACACAATATAATTATCTGGCACCAGATGATGGATTTAATCATAATGCCCGCAGTTAAAAAAAAAAACATTATATAAAGTCTGCCGTCATAACTAAGAATGCAGTAATCGCAAAATGGCGGTTCCGAGATAAACGCAAAAAACATATTTCATATGATCTGAGCCAGTTGTTCGTATTTTATTGGCCATATTATATATCTAAAAAATCGGAAAAAAATCAAGCTTTTACAAGATAATTTTCCTTTATTTAATTTACTAATATATGCAATTATAATACGTATTACTGCGTTTCGGTTTATCATCAGGTCGTTTCCGAGTCACAGGATACTAAAACTAAATGCAGCACTTGCGCGTATTACTGCATTATGTCTTAGCACAAGTTGATTACTGCATTCTTTTTTAGTAATTATTGCCATTATTATATGCTCGGAACTAAGTTGAAGTGTACTGTGTCTTCTCAACGATTTATATAGGTGCATTTTAAGGTTAAGGTTTTTTTAGTCTCTTAGCTACGACCTAAGTTTTTACATCGTGGAATGCAAATAAAGTATTGAGTAAACTACACGGATGTTTAAAACCTACTTTATGTTCTTATAATATGCAGCATTAGGGTGAAGTAAAAAAAAACATGTTTTTGCAAATTCGTATTCGTATTACTCCACCGAATGACGTCGCCGAACTGATTTACTAAGACAAAACGCGGCAATGGATCGCACTGCTACGACTACGGCTACGACTTCGCAAGTCTTTACTACACTTAAATACAGTAATGTGGAGTACTGCGTTTTGATTTAGCAATTTGTCTACTGGATGTAAAACAAAACAATAAAGTAGTGGATATTACTGCATTCTGTTTTAGTTTATTCTTGCAAGTACTGCATTCTTTCTTAGGTCATGCTTAATACTGCGTTTTTTCTTATCATTGAAGCAGTTTTCATGCAAGTACGGCGAAAATCATATCATAAAAAACATACTTCGAGTGAATTTTTTTATGAAAATAATTTTTTTTCATGTGCATGAACCTCCTGGGATGCCATTTCTGGAAAAAAGTGAAAATCTCAAAAATGTCGATTACTGCATTCTTTGTTATCAGGGCAGAAGTAATCTTAAAGTTGATTCTCGTTTACAATTCGATTTATTACTTGTATTTTTAATCTGTGCCGGCAGTGACATAGAATACTTTTTGACAGCTCTAGTAGACTGTCAATCACTCGTTTCGTAGTATCGTTTTGTGAGTTTCCTAATGTAATACAATTAATATAGTAAATACAATACAATACACTCAATACAGTACAATTAATATAGTAAATAACAGTATAACATAATAAAATAGCAATCGCTCTTCAAAATTCGTCGGTTTCGTATAGGTTTTTGCCAATTTATTGCATAACCTCACTTTTAGAAAACCTTCTATAACTCTGCTCTCAGACTCAAAATTTGCCGAATGTTTAGTAATACTTTGTTACTATAATATAAGCCATTAATTGACACCAATTTTATCTTTTTATACCCGGGCCCAAGAATGTATGAAAGCGTATCCGTCTCCTTTATGCTTAGATTAGATAGTCATAAACTTTTAGGAACGATCGTTATTTAAATGTCTCAGTATGTCGAAAACGCCTTGTCACTAAGAGAGAGAGAGAGATAAGATTTTGCCTAAATTTTGAACGTTTTCTGATTTTAGTCCTAAACTAAAATCATTCACAGAAATTCACCTTTGGGATCTTACTTTGTTTGTAAAATATTCATGGTAACAATCTCTGTGTAAAGAATCATTGTTGGTGCAAATGTAGCAAAGTTAATATTAAATTTCCAGCTCCTCACAATGGCGCCGGTGACGCTAGAGGGAGACACCCTCGGCGAGAAGCACAAACACTACAACAAGCTCGTCGAAGATGCGATTGCTGATAAACAATATAAACTATGTGACATTAGTGACACTGACAGCGACATAGACAACCTTCTGAAAATAGACATCGCGAGTAGAAACAGAAATGTAGACTATATCATCAACGTGATGAAGTGCAAGGACATGCTGTATGCGGCGACAGCTATTAACAAATCCACGTGGCTAATCACCGAGCAGCAGTACGCACACATCATCAATCCAGAGTACCTACACACACAACTATTACCTAGCATGAACACCAAGACATTTAACAAACTCATGCTTCACGTTAGACTCAACCTGAAGGACGAAAGTCGAGTGGAAACCTTTTATGAATACCTTGAAGAAGAAGATAGTGCTTACAAATGGTTGCAGAACTGTTCCATTCCATTCATAGAAAACGTATTAAAACACAAACGGATCGTACCACTATATCTGTTTAAACGTTTGTGCAGACGGTCACCTACTTTAATCGCATATTACTATACAAGTGTAAGCTTTCCCAGTATCAAAGCTGCAAAAACTGCAATCTTCTTTTCGTTAAAGTCTGACACTGTAGACGTACTAAATATGGTTGAAGATAAAACACGTCGACCTAATAAAAGCGTGTTAAAAAATGAAAACGTCCCTGAAATGGGAAAAAAGAAAACAGAGTTCTTTATGAAAAATTATAGGCAAAGAGTTATAAATAATTTTGATAAATACGCTGATACAATAGACCTATCCGTATTTGCAAAATATTTAAACAAGAATGAAATAAAAGCTTTTCTTTACAAACATGCGAGATTATTGGGACCCCGTTTATACGATCATGATACATTAAGACATTTTATTAAAAACATACCAAAAGAAGAAAGATTTGAATTCGTAAGAAAGACATTTATCGATAAAACTGAGATGTCATTATTATTTTCAGAAGAAGAAAGACGAATTATCGAAACTAATATAAATCCCTATCAGTGGTATGAGTTTGCTCCGTTTAACGTTGCATTCACAGACTTAAAAAAACACATGTATAGAGAAGGCTTACCTTCTGATCGAATAGCCATGCTTTCGGTTTTAATCAATTGTACAAGAAAAAACACAGACCATATTAAAACATTGCTTAAATTCGTCAAAGACAAACACATTAATGAACCATTCAAATATAAGCTTCAGTTCATCAATAATTTCCTTTCACAAATATCTACTTACGAGCTCGATATTGAAACGTGGAAACTTTTGGATCAGTTGTTCCGTAGTATGGAAGTGTACACCAAATCAAGTAAAAACGTACAAATGTGTCTCCAATCAATAACTATGTATAAAGTTTTGCATGATGAACCGGTACCGGACATAATAGACCAAAAGATGGCATTCAATACTTTTAAAAAATTTCAAATGAAACTGAACCAAGAACAAAATGATAAATTGTTTACTTATCTGTTACATTCAGTATTGAGAAAGGTTCAAAGTGAAAACATTAGTAACGAATCCGATTTCAGTGAGACTATAACTCAGTTAAGGAATACCTTAACTTTGATAAGAGATTGGAATAAGGATATCAGTAAATACCCAAAAGTGCTTGAGAAAATCCATCAATTAACTAAAATAAAACAAGAGAACATGTGGAACACAGACATGTCCTGTTTGTACAACGTGAAGAAATCGTGGCGGAAGCACATGTTTGAGGAGTCGTTGTCACTGTGTGTGTGCGAGGAAGCGTGCCTGAACGCGCTGAAGCACAAGCCGCAGCTGCTGACGCGCCACGACAAGCAACTAGACACGTTGCGCACTAACGACGCTGTCTCGCTGCGCCGTCTGCTCGCCAAGCTGCGCGTCTACTGGCCGCACACACTCGCCCAAGATTGGATCGACGCCTACTTACTAAATCTAAACAAAGCTACTAGACAAAAAGCCGTCGTTAGAGGTCTTTTCATGCTTCTTTCCCAAAAACAAGTCATAGAAATGGCCAAAGAATATGTTCCAGAGGATTCCAAGATAAAATGGAGCTATACTACTCGTACCGATACAAGCATACGAAAAAATATAGCACTAAATCTGCATGTAGCCAGACCACTGATTCCCTTAGATACAATTTTGTGGTACGCTAAAGGAGATTACTTACAATATGCAGTGCCATCACTCAGTGCAATTTTGACTAATTTCAGTGAAGTCGAAACACGGGAACATTTGCCGAAATTATTGCATGCACCAGTCTCTTTACAAAAATTTGGGCTTCGTCTTGCATATTTTAAACTTAAATCTGATGATTTAAAAACAATATACAGTGAAGTCTGGAACGCGACAGAAAACATTTCAATCCGAGGCATCTTATTTGAATACACCTACGAGCAGATGTGCATCGCGAACAATGTAACTGATGAAAAGGAACTATGGGCATTATTAAGCAGCTTCATGGTTTATACATATACATGTAAATTAGGGCACGTTGAAAATGTACCCATTAGTGTACGAGCAGAATACTACATGAGGAGTTATATGGTTTTAAATGCGTTGCCACGTAGCCAAAATTTTGAAATTTTTGTGGAAGATTTAATAGAATATGCGCCTAAAATAATGGATACTCTCGACAGTGAGTTTGTAGCCGACAAAATGCTGTCACCTGCGGTTTTCAAATTTTGTTTGTATGAAAGTAAATTTATAGAGACGTTTGCATGTTACGTGTTGTGCGGCAAAAGTCAAGAAGATCAACTCCAGAGATTCAAAAGTGTAGTAGAGCCAGCGATAGATGAAGCTTTTCAATTGTGGGACAGTGTTCACTTTGACCGTTTTTTCGTTCAAAACAACTTTATCAAATTTATAAAATGTTTGGTTTGGAATTTCAGAATATATTTTAGTTTAAATAAAATACCAATACCCGTCAAACTGTTTGTAAAAATAGCAGCTAAAATGGAAAATAAATTGCCAACGTTACAAAACTATGTTCTGTGTACCAGTTTCAAACTTATAACAGAATACTTAAAAATATTGGATGAAGACGGATCTGCGCCCAGTGTTTTTGAGCACTTCAAGTTTTCAGAATCAGATATTAAAGATGGGCAGATGCCAAGAGAGTTGCGAGTTGTTTGGAAATATATGCATTTTAAAACATCTCCTTTCTTGGGTCCAATAATAGTGGAGTGTTTAAAGTCAGACGCTAAGCAATATAGTCAAACAATACATTATCTGTTTGCTGACGCTATCGAACAAATGTTTCAATTATTTGCTTTTAAATGTGATGAGTCTGTACTAGAAACCTTGAAATACATGCTAGATGATAATGATTTTATTCCCAGTTATGCAGTGGTTTGTAAGGTGATCCCTAAACGTTGTAATGACGATAACTCGAAATCTAAACAATTAGAAATTCGTGAGAAACTGAGATCACATCCATCTATAACCGTTCGGATGCATTACCGTAACGTTTTTCGGAATGTTCTGGAAGATTCATCTTCGATTTCCGTTCCTGAAGGACTAAATAATACTTCAGAAACCGAGTGCTGTGTAGTGATTTGAGTGGCTGATAAAGTCAAAGTGAAAGCATTTATTTCAATTAGACCATTTACAGGCACTTTTGAATTATGAGTATCAAGAAGATGAAGCTAGTTGCTCGTTTCAAAACGTGGGTCTGTAGGTCTAAGTGGCATTTTAATTGCTTCTACAAGTCGATCACTATCATCTTTTTTTATGTTAAAAAGATTACAAATTATATAAACACTAGTGTGTCAGGAGCCTGCAGAGAATTTGTATTTTTTTTTTAATATTTTTTACTTATTCTATAAGATTTTACTCTTAATGCTATCTGTTCAGGTTTATTATGTAATTGTGTTAATACACAATTACATAATTATTTATATAAACCCGATATCTGAACGACTCATCATCATCATCATTTTATCTTGGAAAAAAAAGCACAAAGTAAGCTAATGCTTACTTTGTGCTTTTTTTTCGATGTGTTACTATCAAAACAAATACCTATAAAATGTGTTAAAACTTTTTTTATATTTATTGATTCTTATCTCCGTAAAAAAAAACAGATTTTTGCTGCTCCCACTAAACAGCAAAAAAACTCGAGTTCATTGATTATAATACTCGTACACCTACATAATGCAGTTATAATCAGTTAAAGATTGATTGGCTTACTGTCTTTTGCCCGCGACATCAATTCAATTCATGATTAAAAGAGACACGTGGCGCCATCTATTATCATAAGAACGTGATTGTTATTTTCCTCAAGAAAAGTAGGTACTTTTTTGCGAGATGATAATTACCCTATGTCCGTTTCTGTATACCTGACAACGTATATGCAATTTTTTAGGATAATCGGTTCAGTGGTTTAGGCGCGAAAAGGTAACAAACAAACTTACTTTCACATATTACTTATAATATTAGTTAGGATAACTAACTTTTGACTAAGTACTAATAATATAAGTTTCACACTTTTATATCCCTTGTTAACCATTGTTGCTTTATTGTTGTTATATTATTATAATTATGTTTGTTGGTTGTCGCAAATTCATTCAATTGCTTATAAAACTGACGATTGCATCGGATTTTGTTAACAATTTTATGGATTTTAATTGTTTTACGTGGAGCCTTATTTCTTTTTCAAATCTAAAACTATCCTAGTTTATTTATGTACTCATATTCTACATTACCTTATATTTATCGTGAAATAACGCAGCTTATTACACGCTTCATTGAAATAAAAATAACGTTGTGACGTTGTTTTTCGAATTTAATATTGAATAAAGTAATATACAAGCGAAAATACCCAGATATGTGTATATCCTACTGAATCTGAGGCAATGGAAAAGTGAGTCGCGTTTTTTTTTCTTTATTAGATAGATGAGAACCCAAATTAAATTAAGCGTAAACAAATAAATACCTAGTTTAATAACGGTGTTTATAACGTGTTATAACTAGTAACGTTATTTCACCCCGTACTTACTTATCTGTGCTGCTTTTGTGAATCTATCAGATATACAGAGTAGGTAGTTAATAATTGACTGTATTCTACTTAGAACTTAAGAACTTTATGTGTTACCAAATAAACGTTAAAATTGTCTAACAGTGTGTCGTCGCATAAGCCTTTAGCAACCTACAAACTTCGTAAAGTGTTTGTAGTCCGCCGTGTTACCGTGTACATACAACACCGGCTTTTTCTGTCTGACTCATAATTTTGATTGTATTGCACAATATTATACCCATTTTTTGATAGTCGTAGTGTGAGGAATTTGAAATCCAGTACTGTGTAGCATTTGTTTGGGAAAACATTGTAAAACGGGAGGTAAGTAATATTATTAGGTATTTCTTTTTTAATGTGACTTTTTTATTTTATGACTTCATGGCACTGAGCAAAGCGGTTCAGTCCGTCAAGGACGTCTGTTTTAATTTCTCAAAATAAAATGTTCGGTATGTTATCGAGATTACACCTACACTTCATTATGTATCTATTAGGTATTGATAATTCTTGAAAAATATTTATCGCAAGTACAATTAGGTAGGTAAAGATTATTATTTGATCTAGGTAATAAAGACAAATGGATGGTTAAAAAATCGTAAGTAAATAGATACGGTAGGTAATATTTTACATTATTTAACTGTACCTAACTGTAAGAAAATCTTCTAATTGTGCTTTGATTGTAAATTTACAGTAATTAATTCCGTATTTAGTTAAATCGATAGATTAATTAAGTATATTACCCCAACCTTACTACTATTTGTAGATGACATCAACGAGCTGCTTTTGTTTTCGGATGTGAAATCATCAAATGGCTTCTCCTGCCCTGGCCACCCTGGACCTGGGGGGGAGTGTCAGACTTTTACTGACTAAAACCTATTCATGTTCCTTCTTGTGCCCTTTGCGTTCCGATGCCGCTGTATCTCTTTCGATCAATCCCCAGCTCAACGGACAACGGACAACAGCAAGATCAACGTGCTTGTGGTGCTTGCCCGTTACACCAATACCAATATGTTATTTTTTATATTGGAATTGGTGTGACGGGCTGGTATCCGCATCTCCACCACAGAACAAATAACCTTTGACTCCACGTCTCAGCGCGTATTTTGCTTATATTTCCTTTTATTTATTTCCTCAATTGTGTTGCAGCAGAATAGATCCTGGGTACAAGTTTATAAAAACAAAACTTTTCAATTTCTAAAAACGCTTAATTTAGGTACCTATTTGACTTTCATGAATCATGATTAACAGACATCTTACAGCCTAAACCCCGCAACTTCGAAACATGAAATTTGCTAGTAGGATTGCCAATGTTTTTTAAACCATTCCACATATTTTAATGTAAATATTTCACTGCTTCGTTAGTCTCATGGCGCGTAGGAGGGTCCTGGGTTCGATTTTCAGATCGGGCATAGTGATAATGAGTTTTTCTATTAGGACTTTTTATAGCAGCCCGGAGTTTGAAAGTTGGTGATGTGACGCCACACTCCCGTGCTCCGGAATACGTAAAGCTGTTGGTCTTACCCCTGATCTTTCCCCGGTCAATTACTGACCCAAAGAACTATAAGAAATGAAAGTAGGGAGAGCATCTTTGTGCACTTGTGTATTTTAATATCCCCTGCCTAGTCTTTATTGACATAAGCCTCTGTGAAAAAAAAACTAATGGGAAAAAATAAAGGTTAGTTAACACCGTGTGCGATATAGTTACCTACCGGCCTTATCATTCACGATTTTAACTTACCTACCTTAATTTTGTAACCTTTTTTTTTCTACAAACAAATAAGTAATTTTGCTTGTCCGAGTTACCCAAAGACTGAAGATTATAGATCGCCCACGTTACGATATCCGACATACATATAGTTTTTTTTTTCAACCTTGCCCCACACTAGGAATTTCTCCTGTATCGTGGGTGCGTTTACAAACATATAAACTCAAATACACAAACAGCCAGACCCGGAACAACTATCTGTAGGTCATACAAATATTTGTTCCGTGCGGGAATCGAATCTGCGGCACGCAGCGCAGCAGTCGATAGCTCAGCCACCGCGCGATGGCTGATAAATAACAGATGGCGCTGTAGCAAAAATGTTTCAATCTCTGACACTTGTGTGTAATATAGACGAACAATTAGACAGACCCAAACATATTATAGGTCAACGAACATTATATGGTACCTACTCACGAATGCAACCTCAGAATATCCCCTCTACTATACAGAAATTTTATGTGGATATTTGTATGTATCTAATTAATTTAACAAAACCAATATTACATTTTCAGCTCTTCACAATGGCCCCGGTGACGCTAGAGGGCGACACACTCGGCGAGAAGCACAAACACTACAACAAGCTCGTGGAAGATGCGATTGCTGATAAACAATATAAACTGTGTGACATTAGTGACACTAACAGCGACATAGACAACCTTCTGAAAATAGACATCGCGAGTAGAAACAGAAATGTAGACTATATCATCAACGTGATGAAGTGCAAGGACATGCTGTATGCGGCGACAGCTATTAACAAATCCACGTGGCTAATCACCGAGCAGCAGTACGCACACATCATCAATCCAGAGTACCTACACACACAACTATTACCTAGCATGAACACCAAGACATTTAACAAACTCATGCTTCACATTAGACTCAACCTGAAGGACGAAACTCGAGTGGAAACCTTTTATGAATACCTTAAACAAACGGAGAGTTCTTACAAATGGTTGCAAAACTGCTCCATTCCATTTATAGAAAACGTTATAAAAAACGAACGTCTCATACCTTTATCTCTTTTTAAACGATTATGTAGAAGATCTGCTCATTTTCTTACATACCACAATAGGGTAGAGAATCAAAGGTCCCTCGATCTAAGACGTGAAATGTTATTTTTGTTAAAGTCTAACACTGAAGCGCTATTGAACTTTCTGGTAAAGGACAACTATTATTACGGAACCCTCGGAAAAAAGAAAACAGAAATCATCATGAAAACATACCCGCAAAGAATTTTTGACGAATTCAAAAAATTCTCTTACATCGTCGACCTGTCCGTTGTTGCAAAATATGCAGAAAAAGGAAAAATTAAACCTTTCTTATATAAAGAAATGAAACCAGACCAGTTTAGTTGTGGCGAATACGATAAATTGAAACATTTCGTTAACAACATGCCAAAAGAAGAAAAGCTACAATTCATAAAGCAAACCTTTATCGACAGAACTGATCTGAGTTTTCTTCGTTCAGAAGACGAAACAATTAACTCTATGGACGTAGCCTTCTACCGTTGGTATGAGTATGTACCATTTAATGATGCATTCCCTGATTTAAAAAAGCTTATACTCGCCGAGAACTCACCTTCTGAACGAATTGCTATGCTTTCAATTTTGATCACTAGTGCAAGAAGAAATCTAGAGCATATTAAAACATTGCTTAAATTCTTCAAAGATAAACACATTAACGAACCATTCAAATTCAAAAATCAGTTCGTTAATAATCTTCTTTCCCAAATATCTACTCACGAGTTCGACGTTGATACTTGGAACGTGTTGGATCAGTTGTTCCACAGTATGGAAGTGTACACCGAGTCAGATAACAACGTGCAACAGTGTCTCGAATCTATAATTCTGTATAAAGTTTTGCACGATGAACCGGTACCAGAAATTGTAGAACAAAAAATGTCCTTTAATAGTTTTGTAAAAATCCAAACGAAACTAAATAAAGAACAAAATGACAAAATATTTACTTATCTTCTGAATTTCGTATTGACAAAGGTTCCAATTAAAAACATTGCTAATGAATCCGATTTCAGTGAGACTGTAAATCAATTAAATAATGCCTTGACTTTGATAAAAGATTGGAAAAAGGACATCAGTAAGTACCCAAACGTGCTTGAGAAAATCCATCAATTAACTAAAATAAAACAAGAGAACATGTGGAAAACAGACATGTCCTGTTTGCACAACGTGAAGAAATCGTGGCGGAAGCACATGTTTAAGGAGTCGTTGTCACTGTGTGTGTGCGAGGAAGCGTGCCTGAACGCGCTGAAGCACAAGCCGCAGCTGCTGACGCGCCACGACAAGCAGCTAGACACGTTGCGCACTAACGACGCTGTCTCGCTGCGCCGTCTGCTCGCCAAGCTGCGCGTCTACTGGCCGCACTCACTCGCCCAAGATTGGATCGATGCTTACTTACTAAATCTAAACAAAGCTACTAGACAAAAGGCCGTCGTTAGAGGTCTTTTCATGCTTCTTTCTCAAAAACAAGTAACAGACATGGCAAAAAAATATGTTCCCGAAGATTACAAGATAAATTGGGGTGAGACTGACCAATCCGACATTCGCGTACGGAAAAATATAGCACAAAATTTGCACGTCGCTAGACCGCAGATTCCCTTAGATACAATTCTGTGGTACGCAAAGGGAGATTACTTACAATATGCAGTGCCATCGCTTAATGCAATTATGTCAAATCTGAGTGAAGTTGAAAGCCGCGAATATGTGTTAAAATTATTGAAAGCACCAGTCTCTTTACAAAAACTCGGACTTTATCTAGCGTTCACAAAACTTGAACCCAATGAACTAAAGAAAATTGCCTTGAATGTTTGGAACACTAAAACCAATTCTACAATCAGATCCGCTATTTTTAGGAATACATACCGTCGAATTTGTAAGGTGAAAAATATAACCGTTGAAAAAGAACTATGGAAATTACTAAGTACGTTTATCGATAAATTATCTACACGGGAAAATAGAGGAATATTTAAATGTTTAGTTAAGATAGAAGATGTTCCCAGTAGTGTACGAGCAGAGTATTACATGAAGAGTTATGAGTTTGTAACGTCGTTCCCTGATATTGGCAAATACGATCGCATTGTGAACACACTAGTGCTATATGCACATGACAAACCTAACATCATAAAATCATTCAACGATGATTTCGTTACGAATAAATTACTTTCACCGGCAGGGACAAAATTTTGTTTACATGACAGTAATTATTTAAGTATATTTGCAACTTATGTATTGTGGGGGAAAACTGAAGAAGATCAGCTTCAGAGATTTAGAAGGACAGTAGATCCAGCAATGAAAGAAGCTTTTCTGTCATGGGATAAAACACATTTTAACGCTTACTACGTTAAAAACAATTTTGAAGAATTTTTAAAATCATTGGTTTTGAGTTTTAGATTACATTACACTCTAAATGAAATAACTTTACCCGTCAAACTGTTTGATGCTATCAAAATGAAAATGGAAAACGAATTGTCTTTGTTAGGGAACTATACTCTGTATACCAGTTGGAAACTCTTAACAGAATATGTAAAATTAATGTATGAGCACACATCTACTAGCAGTCCATTTGAGTCGAACCAGTTTTCTGAGTCTGACTATGATTATTACATCTCAGGCATATCAAATGAAATGAACAATGCCTGGAAAGATATTCATTTTAAAATAGCTCCAACACTGGGTGCAAGAATAGTAACATATTTAAAAGAAGACACCGAGCAATATACTCCAACCATACCTTATCTGTTCGTTGACGCTTTCGAAAGAATGTTTGATTTATTTTCATTTTATAGCCCAGAGTTTGAACTGGAAGTATTGAGACACATGCTGAACGATCACGACTTTACTCCTAGTTATGTTGTAGTTTCTCGTTTAATGGCCAATAGAAATTACGTTTCAGATGATTCGTTAAAAGGGTTACAAACAGAAATACGTAAAAAAATTAAATCACACCCATCTCAAGAGGTGCAAATGCATTATTACAACGTTTTCAAAGATTTTCCCCCTAAAGAGTAGGTAGTTTAAAAAAATAACGTATGATCAAATCTTGATGTTGAAATCCTTCACGTAAAAAATTAGGATTAATTTCATGAAAATGACACACAATAAATACACTGAACTAATAAATTGATTACACTTATGTATTTTAATTTTTTTTCTTTACATCCATAGGCGTATTTAGGCGGGGTGGGCCGTGCCCACCCCAGAATGGTCTTGTGCCTACCCCAGGCTGTAGGGCTCACCTTCCGCCTGACCGCATTGCATCGCATCGGCCATGGCATCTTAGGGGCTAGGCCCCCCCTGAAAACTAACTCTAGATACGCCAATGTTTACATCGTTACCACATTAGAAATTCCTCTTCGATCATATGATGCGAATATTTGTTTCGTGCGGGAATCGTACCCGCGACAAACAGCGCAGCAGCCAATCGCTCAGCCACCAGACCGTGTCCGTGTGGCGTGTTGCCAATTATCATTAATTTGAGATACCTCAAAATGTTTTACTTTTTGAATGAAAATTTTAAAATGTACTTTATTTGTAGTGGCTTTTGCTTTAAAATATAATGGTTGTTTAAAATAAATAATATTTACAAATAATACTTTTTGTTGTTTCAATTAAAATGTTGAGTTTCAAAATATTCCCTGACTGTAGGCAAAACCTGGGAAGCTTGGTAACTCCGTATCATTCGGTGGTTTCACCATATATAAAGAATAATTAACTATGTACTATGCTACCCGTAAATATTTCCTCATCACTGGAAGTCAGTGTTCCAAGGTCAATTTGTAAAAATTCATGATTATGTTAATTACTAGTAATTGCCTCGGTAGCCTGGTCCCAAGCGCGACTGCTACGCGAGAGGTGTTGGGTTCGATACCCAGGTCGAGCAGTGTTATTGGGTTTTTCAATAAAATTCTCAGTAGCAGCTCGGAGTTAGGAGGTTTTTATACAAGACTGTCACATAGGTTATGTCCAATAATGAACAACGAAATACTTCATTCTTATTGTACCATTTGTTCTCCATTCGATAGCGAGTTAACAGCATCGAGGCCGTGGTGGGACATATTTCTTGACACCAAGTGGTAGGTACATTCGGAAAAAAACACATACCTACTAAGGTACGTTTCAGTTACGTTATTTCTGATAAGTATCAATACCTACTCTGAATTAATAGCGGAAAAAATTTTTCAAAATCCAATCATTGCTATTTTTGTTGTTGTTGTTTAAAAGGTATCGTGTTGCTCAAGATTAATTCCAGTAAACCTAGTAACCTGGATACTTTGTGGGTTCTATAAAAAAAGCGCAAGGGGGACAAAAAATAAAACTCACTATGTTCTCCAAACATCATTATAATGTAGGCTTCAATATCCTAAATCGCACTTAAAATATTGCCAATCTAATATTACTTAAACTAAGCAAAATAACATTGGCAGACTTGGCCAAAAGTAACATTATAACTAAGTTTCACTAAAACATTATTATTATATACTTCCATTAATTAAAATAGAATCTGCACTCGAAATATATAATAATAATCTTTTGGAAAAAAAACAGACCTTTTTCGTCATTTATTGCATATTTATCATACAAATAACGAAAATCACAGAGTGGGGCAGCAAGAGCTATTATAAGTTTTATAACCATGTTTATTATAAAAACGCGATAGACAGGACCGCATTCATCTTATTAGGCAATTTAATATAAACCTAGTTTAAGCTGGCGGAATTTTTGAATTCGTCTTTATTTAAAAAGGATTCAGATGCAGTCAGACTAAGAATGTATAGAAGCGAAACGCACATTAAGATACGTTCATCACAATTGGCTGGTCTATTTTGTAAAAATCTTCCTCCGAGTCCTAGATTTTTACAGAATAGCACTGCAGGATGTTGTAGAGGTACGCAATTCGCGCTCGATCATTGACGGGTTGAATCATTTCGATAACATCAGTTGGTACATGCACAGAGAAAAGGATGTACAGTCAGCGACAAAACACGCTGAACATGTCAACGTTCCACATTGACGTTAACAACATAAACAAAAAAAGATCTCTTAATGCTCAGGGCTCACAATACGGTGAACATGATAAGCCAACAAATATTGGTGATTGGCTTATCTTACCCACGCACAAGTCTTGTGGAACATTTTACAATTTGGATATATTCAACGACTTTTGTTGCTGACTGTAGACGAGTCCCGCTTATTTCCCAACGCTTAATGTATGAGTTCATACATGGTAAAACCTGTGGTATGTACATTGTGCTTTAGTCAAATGAATTAATGCCAGTATCTTATTTTACTAATTAAGTGTATAGAGAAACAGTAAATTTAACTACTTACAATTCTTTCTATTACAACACAGGAGGTCAATATATCTAATTATTCTTTATCTCAAGTGTTTAATAGCTTTAGTTTAATTTTAAAACATTTATCATAAAACTGGAATCAATTTAAGGCAAAAATAAAACGAAATCATAATTCAATGACGATCTTATGATTGAGTAACATTATGTAACAGTACATATTTTCATTGTTTATACTCAAAAGTAAAAAAATAATCAAGGCTCCCAATGATTTATAAATTTTTAGAGAGTCACCATTATATCTACAAAGTTAATTAATCCTATGTCACTAAATTTTAATTTTAAGATTACTGAAGTGTATTTGAAGAAACAGAAGCAATGTGGGATGATTAAAGTGATCATGAATAATAAAAATTCCCAATCATCATTTTCATTTCGTGTGTCAAGACAAACTTATTGCATGGGAGTAGAAAATCTGAAAAGAAAATCTCTAATTGAATAAGGGCTTGTATTCTAATGGCCGGCGCTCACTGCCGGCATGACACGGCATGGCAAAGGATTTTATTACTAATCAAGTTATTTTGAATCTTATTTCAATGAGTTTAGAGTTCATATTGCTTTATTTTGACACCACGATGCCGCGGCGTGCCGCGGGATGCTGTGCCATGACGCGGCACGGCAACGGCACGCCATTGCATCTCGCGAGACGTATGGGTCACTTTGTGTCGAGGAATTATGATTGCTAAGCTGGTTGAAATAAGGTTGTAACTTGTGCAGCGGTAATTTCGATTAACGGGGCGCCAGAAGTGCTATTAATACTAAATGCTAATCAGCCATAACGACACAACCAAATTCGAATCCGCGCGGAGCAAAACTGATTGATGTCAGGGTGGCTGGGCTTTCAGCAGAATGCCATGGCATGCCACGGGATACCACGGAATGCTGCGGCATGCCACGGAATGCTGCGGCATGCCGTAGCACAATCTGCCATGATGGCAGTGAGCGCCGGCCCTTACTTTCATTCTCAATGGAATGTTGGCAAGGTCATCTGACCCATTTCTAAATTAAAACAAAATCTCTATGAAAATTAAGCGGTTAAGGCACCCGCCTCTCATGCACGAGGTTGCGAGGCTTCGCAACCGGGCACGGGCTAGTATCAATGTGACTTTTTCTAATTCATGCACTTTCTAAGTTTATCTTGGACATCACTGACATCGGTAACCATGTCAGTGGCCCTTGAGGCGGTTTAGAAACTCTGACACTAGGGTGTGTGGGCTCGATAGACCTTACTGCCTACATGATAAAGCAGACTATGAAAATTGACGAGAACTATCAGTTTTTGTCCATAGACAGCGCCACCATGACAGGCTCAGATAAGTTTACGGCTTTAAAACAGTCTAGCAACAAAGAAAGCCAGAGGATAGGCTGCTAAGAAATATACAAATAGCAAGTCTTTACTCTGGTCATGTAACAACAGAAAATTACAAAGAATTGCACAATTTATGAATGCAAAAGGAAATGAACTCTCAATTACCATAGCCCCTAGTCTTCGGCGGCTGCCTCATCAGGTGCCGGCGTGTGCCATGTGAGCCTCTCTTCGTAGAACTGTATCACAACCTGTGGGCACCGCACGTTTGCTTGCTTTGCGGGCACTAAGTCCGCCTCGTCCGTCCCCTGCCACTTCATGAGGAACATCAGCTCACCACTACTGTCTGTAGCACCTGTAATTATTCAAATTTGTTTTTATTATTACTATATTTAGATATCAGTAAATAAAACATACAATCAACAAGATGTGATAATTATCATTTTTTTTTATTTTTTATGTGCAATAGCAGTGACAACATACAGGATGGAAATGAAGATATCAAATGATAATAAAAAAATAGAGCAAACATAAAAATTGTTATTGGTCTAGTGATCGCAAGCATTTATACCTTGATTTAAGTGATAGTATTTAAAGCAGTTAACATGCTTAGCCACAATAAATCAAGGCAGTAATTCTAATCATGGTTTACAATCTTTAACTTCTGCCCCTGATTCATCCGCTCAAAGATCACAGGTGACAAACTCAGTAATGGTTTGGTTACAGACAAAGATCGAGATTGGTATTTGATGCTAAGCATTACTTTACGTAAAAAAGAAACATCAAGCAAATCTTAGAAGCATACAGTGATTAAGCTCTGCAGTGAATAGTATACAAAAAAAAAATGAGATTAATTAAAAAAAAAAAAAAAAGCTGGATTATCATGCAGTATTTTTTCTATACTAGCCAACTAAATATTAATCGCAAGCATAATACTAGATAAAACTAAAGCTGAAATACTAACCAATAATCTTCTCAGGTTCTAGGCCACGGTCAAAACCTGATGCTTTTTTGTCATCACTTTTTGCCTTTTTGGCACCTTTTAAGTCAGGCGTTGGCACAGCAGATTTACGCTTCTTTGCATCCTTGTCTACTTTCACAGTTTTACCCTCTGAAATTACATAAACAAACTTTTAGTATTGATACTTCAGTGAATTACTTGTACAGCACCTTCGGCTGATATTAACATTATTCAGGTTAATAATACTAGCCAATTACTGACAAAACCCTCTTTGCATACAGAGAAGCAGGTTGGCAATTTCAGTCTTAAAATTAAGTTAATTAGTGTTAGTGTTAAGTTGATCTAAGAACCACTTAGAAACTACACTGTTTATTAAAAAAGACACATTACTTGCCCGGTATTGAACCTGCAACCTCATGCATCAGAAGCCTTATCCATTTGGCTATTATAACAATTAGGAAAACTTCTACAATCCAATTTACCAGATAAAATGATAATTCTATTTACAAACTTGTCTATAATGCTTGGTAAGAAGTTGTGTGTTCAACTATGAAATATATATTTGTACTACAAACATAATGATTTAACCCACCGGCTTCCTTCTTTTTCCTGGCCTCTTCAAAAGCTGATATAAGATCTGGACAGTCGAGATTCTCTTCCGGCTCCCAAGTGTTGTCTTCGTCACTGTACCCTTTCCATTTAAGGTAATATTCAACCTGGAACATTCATTCATTTTATTTTATTTCAATTCTCATGTAGTTCTCATATTTTTACACATACCATAACACTTGTATTTTCAGAAGGGTTGGCAGAGTTGTACTAATGTAAACCCACAGTTCGCTGGTATGTTGAGGTCCCATGTAATAGGGGGTGAGCCTACTGCCATTAGCCGGGCACAAATCCTAATTCCAAGCTACTGAGGATTTCATACAAAACCAATAACACTTTTTGCTTGATCAGGGAATCGAACCCAAGACCTTTAGCGTAGCAGTCGCGCTTAGGACCACTAGGCCACGACGGCACGGCAGTTTACGAGGCTCATGTGTTTTAGCAATCTAAATTTCATTTGCTTTTTTATGTTGTATTGAGTTGTGGAAATAAAGTTACCTTTCCATTCCGTACACGACGATCCAACACTTTCTCGACTGAAAATTCTTCCTCACCCTCTGGCTCACCATCCTTCTTCCTTTCAGCCATACTGAGTTCGGAGTTCTGTAAAACAATCATACGGTTTTTTTTACCAATCAAAAATAACCAAAACCGCGGGAACCTAAATAAAAAAACAATAAATCTTTTTAAGTTGACAAAAAATTTAAAAAAAACAATAACACCTAACAGTTTATCTTACACTGATATGGTAATAAGCAAATCTAGTGTAAAATTACATGTGCATTTGTACATTTAGATAGAAAAACGCATCAGACAATGGTATCACATTTACAGGATTAAATAACCTGTTTAGTGATGAGTCTTTATGTAGAACATGTCCTTAACATTCACAATTAAACAAACAATGTTTTGAACTGTACTAATTATATTGCAATTTTAGGCTTTTACAAAATCATTTCAAACAAACAAATCAATTCAGCATCGTGTCCCGCCATTTTGACTCATTATAAACCAAATTGTTGAGTCGTCAAATTCATTTTTATTGAAACCACAATTCAATCAAGAATGAAATTATATTTGGTAAATAACAACACAACACGCAAAAATTAAATCTTGTTGTTTTCTAAAAATAATACACACCTCTATAACTGAAATTACCACGAAAGAAGTTAAAAAACCGGCGTCGCTGTACCACAAACAAAATTACTGAATGATTTATTTTTTTGTCTTTACTTTACTACCAGACTGAACTGTGTCAGTACAGTTTCATTCATTCGCACTTTCTTTGCAGTCTATGGTCAGCACTGTACCATTCAGTGTTGCAAAAAGTCGAAATTTATTTCAATCGTCTTCTCAAGAATGGATTTTAGATAGTGTTAGAAAAGGGATAGATTTCCAGAATTTCTTATACACCCAATTTTTTAAAAAATGTCCTAGGGTCATGGCTGTTGTCCCCACACAGTTCGAAAGAGGCAGTAGTGGTGTATTCTCCGTAATTAAGTTAATATAATCTTTCGTGCATAAGTTGCTGGACACCTTAATCACTAAGCCATCGCGAAATTTTCAACCTTGATTAATAAAATTTCATGTTAGCGTCTCCCATCAAAATATCCCATCAACTCGTGACGTGGGGCAGTAAAAGGTAGTTCTCCCACCACAAAGTATGTAGAGAGTTTGCTCCCACTAAAAGGCTTATTACATCGACTGAATGCAGTCGCTACTACTGAATTCAGTTAGGGGTTTTACATTGGTCAGCATATGAGCATAATTATCATAATTACGCGAGTGTAGCAAGAGGATAGGCTAGATCGACGGTTCTTGGCATTTTGGCAAGTGGCAACGCGAATAGCAGCGCCAGCTACCTGCGGTTGCACAATGTTGCCAGCATATAAAAATCAGATAAAATGGTTTTGTAGTTTCTTTATTTCATCGGAACCGATTCAATTGATATTTAAAATGATTGAACTTATATTTTTTTTTAATTTATTTCAGTGTATATGAAGTGATTTTTATTATTTAGTTATTTTTGACAAGGATCGAATAGATAGAGTGAATCGATATTTTTAAGAAACTCGATTCAGAGATCACTAATATATAATAGGTATTATATTTATCTGTATGTGTCTATGTATGTCTCACGGGAAAGTTGTAAATAATTTTCATTAAAATTTTGACGAAGCTCCTTCAATAGAAGCCTATGTTAAATAATAAGTTACCTAATGATTACAAAGTGAGTTCTGAAAGTGATGGGAAACCGTAAATGGTGTGCCTTATGAAACAAAAAACTATCATTGCGCACGATACCCCAACGCCATTTTGAAGCGAAATTTTGTATGTAAGTGCCAAGTATTTCGCAATATTTTCAATTCTCACCCTTGTAAAGGGGGTGCGTTTGATAATTAACGATAACAGTGAATGTGAAACACGTCTGAAGAGGTTCCAGTATGTGATCAAGTGCATTGACGGATGCCCAGAGTTGGTGGTTGCATCGAGGTGGGTTGCGGCGCCGTTTATCTGGAGCTCGCATTAATTAAATTAATAGTGGTATTGAACTGACAAATTGTTAGCTGACGATGTGTACAGTAGGCAGTAAAGTTGCATTATTTCTGTGGGTTTTGAACGCAAGTGGTGAGTGCGAAGTGGTGTATTTCGGCGTGGCGAGTGTTATCGGTGTCGTTTCCGACTGTTGCAGATAGCGGGTGGCGCGGAGGATGGCCCGGCCCGACGGGAGTGCTCTCAATAACTGACGGACGCTGCCGGCTTCCAGCTGGCGCAAGCAGTAGGTTCAATGCCTTGTGTTTTCATCAATTAGAACTCTAGACAACACATTACTTTGACATTGATTTTTCCATGTCATTTGAACTCTAAATGTGACGATTTTCCACTAAATTAGACACTGGAGCAAGGTTCATGTGAATACATTACTAAATTTCCTCAGATATTCTATCTGTTAATTTTTTTTTAAATATTTTACAAATCTATTTCAACTTCCTTCCAAATAATTTCTTATTTGTTATTAAGTGACAGAACAACAATGTTCAATAATTTTGCTGTAGAACACAGATAGACCTAAATATTTACATAACTAATCACACCTTTGAATGATGCATCTTAGGCAATTACATACAATCTTCCTTGTTATACAGAGGAAAAGTAAAACATTCTTAAAAAGTAATAAATAATGACTTGGTTGGATGTAACTGTTGTAATGGTATTGATTAAGTTAATGGTGTAGTAGAAAATAATGAAGACATTCAGATAAGGAAAACAACAATGTTACTCAGATTTTGAATTACTCATGTTTATTAAGTTTAGCCTCATTTCTTACTGTCACAATCCAGACCAATTTTTTGTTTGTTTGTTTGTAAAAACTATTGAAAACATTCATGTTAACCAAACTTGAAATTTGAAGAAAGATTGGATCAATTGTTTTAGAGGTTATGTCACTTGCTTGTAAGAATAGTAAATGTATAACATAATTAAATAATGTAAAGCCAGTATTTTGTGTGCTTAGCAAAGTCTATTTGGGAAGATGGAGTACTTCCTTCCTAAACATTTTATCATCCTATCTATACATCCAATAAAAATATAGAATGAAAATAGAATTTGATCATAATATAATCTATCAAACTAAGATCATAAAAGGCAAATACATCTACTAATATACTTTTGGTGGAATTGTGGTGTCCCTACCTATAAAATTATATAAACAAGGTATCTTAAAATAGATGGAATTCTCTTTTCTACACCAAAAATTCTGATTACAAAGATCTAACAATACAAACATGTTCCAGATTAAAATGCCACGACCTGGCAGTCTGAAAGACCCAGACATTGCTGAATTATTCAGCAGACATGATCCAGAGAAGATCTTTGAAGACCTTCGTGAGATCGGTCATGGGTCTTTCGGAGCGGTCTACTATGCTCGCTGCAATCTCTCTAAAGAGATTGTGGCGATTAAGAAAATGTCATATGTTGGGAAACAAAGTGAGGAGAAATGGCAGGATATCTTGAAAGAAATTAAGTAAGTAACTTTTTTTATGTGGAAGCAGTGATAGTTCTAAATATTTCCTGTATTTCATTGTCCTAGGCCCTAGTTAATTGATGACTTGACTGATTTAGTGATAGGGAATTACTGCAAACACTTGCTTACCAAAGACATAAATTACTCACCTACCCTCGGTCATAAACAAATCTTGGGTGATATTACAGGAATTATGGAAATAACAATTTATTTATATGATCTTGAACTTTCTTTTTACATTCTGGTATAAACAATGATAAGAGTCAAATCACAGAATTAATAGAAAGTAGGAAACATTCAATTACTAATATAATTTGATTGCCCCATTGGTCTTTTAGTCTCAAGCAAACTGTTGAGCATGGGGGTCCTGGGTTCAATTCCCAGGTTGTATAAGAAAGTTGGTGCTGTGAATCCCCCGTGTTTTGAGAAGCATGTAAAGCAGTTGGTCCTGCACTTGATCTCTCTCTGTTTGATTGTTGGATTGTCTCACCTCATCAGACTATGAGAGTTAGAGAAGAGGAAGTGCACCTGTGTTTGTACGCACACTAGTATAATATCTCCTGCCTACTTGGCAAGTCTCTCAGAGAATATAAATGTGTTTAGCCCATGGCAGTTTTATGTTAAAGTTAAATATATAAATTATTAATCATACTCTAAAATATGTAGTATAGAATATATACAATCTACATAAAATATATAAAATACTAGTTAAAAAATTAAGGAAAAAATCACATTGGAAACATTAACTGCTGCTGCAGTATTCTATTCATAATATAGTTTTTTAAAATATTACTATACTATTGTAATGATTTTTATACTGCGAAGTTCCTTGTAATAATAGATAGGTGTTAATTAACTGAAGACTATATTAGGTGCCTATATAGTGTCCCTACTATGTATACTAGCTTTATTTATCATAAACAATGCTACTGCCAGTTCATCTTAATGGTACCTTAGGAATATCATATGATTGCTTTCCTACTAGAAAGTGTTGCCCACATCCACTGAAGCTAACAATCAGCATAAAATAACATCACGCCTGTAATCTACGAAAGTAGGCAGATATGCTATGGTTAGTTTTTGGGGAGAGCTAGACACAAATCTACACTACTAAGAATTTCATTATAAGACACAGCCCGAATCTAGGAATCGGTGCGCTGACAAGACAGTCCCAGTAAAAGAAACATTTCTTTATTTTTTAGATTCCTGAAACAGTTAGAACATCCGAACACCATAGAGTATAAAGGGTGCTACAAGCGAGAACACACAGCATGGCTGGTCATGGAGTATTGTGTTGGTTCCGCATCGGACATCATAGAGGTAATGTGTTTTTTTTTAATAACTTTATTGTTGCTTGTATTTATAAACAAACTTGAAAAATGACTACATGTTTTATATCTATTTTAATTACCTATCGGGTTATTGTTGATGGACATACTTCTAAAGTTTCGTTACATTAAGTTTAAATAATATAAAGCCGAACCAAATAGCATGCTAGTCAGTTCCGATAGGATTGGATGTTCCCGTGTTGGATATAGATTTGTTGAACATGGATTGTTGTATTTGGATATAAGCATTTCATTTCCATTCGGCTCCTATTGTGTCTTCAGCCTATTATAGACCAAATTTTGGACACAAGCCTGATCTCTAAGGCAGGCCAAAGTAGTCATATTAAACCATTTGCCACTAAGGACCTGAAAGATGTACTTACATTCATTAGTTCAGTCATTTATCACAATCATCATTCCAATAAAATTCTACCAGGAAATTGATAGTTACATAATCAAATTGTGTACTCATTAGATACCATTTATTAAGACTTTAGAATTCCAGGAATTGTGATGTTATGTTATTGACATACATGGCACTTTCATTATCATATTTAATTTCTCTTTGGTAACATGATAATTGTATACCCGAATGTACAAAAATCCCTGTTGAATAGTTTAGTTTACACTTTAGATTAAGTTTTTTTTAGTTTCTTGATCAAATCCAAAAAAGTTCTGGTACTAAATTGATAGTGCAACACTGTGGAACACCATTTCCAATATTTCACTAAACACCAATTACCGTGGCAATAAGGATAAATATAATGTTATCGTTACAAGGGTACTATTATTTCTTGGCTTGTCCTTGACCTAGTGCAATTCTTATCAATAAAACAGAATAATTTATTAAATTTCCTCATGCATACCTTCATTACTTAACATGTAAGCGTGAAGGACGCAAGATTCTATTCATCACACTATTGACTACTTCTTACATAGCAGTTTGAATTTAGATGAGTCAGTCAGGCTTGACACTTGCCTTTATAATATTTCATTGATGAGATGTTTACATGCGAATTAATGATGCGAGACTAAGTCGTGTTGGAACTGCTTCGTCACTGTGACTTCACGCTATGTACAACTTGAAGAGTGAACGACAATGCGACAGAACGCTCCGACAACGTCCTTGTGGCTTATAAGGACGCTGAAGGTGTGTTGGGTCGCGTTATCGCAAAGCTACGGGTCTCGACGCACTGGGTGCTACCCGATCTGGTGCTGCAATGCAACATGTTTTTTTTTCTATTTATTCGCATTTGCATTCGCGGGCCTGCCTAAGAGGCTATACTACTAAGACTTTTTAGGGTGCCTTAAAAAATTAAAGCCTCCAGACAGGGCTTATAAACTAAGGTAGTACACGCAAAGTGCACCCCCAGTTGGGTACGGACCTCGGCTTAGGGCGTCGCTGGGGAGGACAGGTAGGGGATAGGCTGGATAGTTAGTATCTTACAACGCATCAATGTGCCATGGAACATTGATTTATAATTATAATGAAGGACGACGCAGCACTGCACGGCAATGCACCGTGTGACTCTTTAGACAACATAGTTTTTGTATGTAGTCATCAATTATTAAGGAATCGTAAACCGATTTCGTTGAGTCCTAAAAATGACCCCCCAAAACTAAAATTGTTTGTAGTAAACACTTTTTCTGAAGCTGCACACTCAAAAGTTCTCGGAATTTCGATGACTAACTAAATACATGTGAACAACTTACATCCTAAAATTATTATACTAAAACTCTTGTTGCATACGCTGTTAGTTATCGTTGATTTCCCAGAAGGAATTCAAATCAACTTAGGTAATACTCACTGACAATCCGCATTTTGAGTCACCTAATTTATCTATAAACGAGTATCATAAGTAGATAATTAGCATATTTGTACGATTTTTTTGCTACTTTGATAGGGCGTATAATCTTTCTCGGGAAGTTACGATGTTCTTTCGATAATACTTATATCATCATATTATCCCAAACATTGTAGACTAGCTGTTCCCCGCGGTTTCACCCTCGCTGCTCAGCACCTGTTGGTCGTAGCGTGATGTTACATAGCCTATAGCCTTCCTCAAGAAATGGACTATCCAACACTAAAAGAATTTTCCAATTCCAACCAGTAGTCCCAGAGATTAGCGCGTTCAAACAAACAAACTTTTTAGCTTTATAATATTAGTATAGATTTTGGTTTAAGTTTTGGCTTTCTTTCGTACTTTGCTTTAACCTTCAATTGTCAAGAATATACGGGGTGTAAAAATACACATAATATACCCGTTAACTACTCATACAGCCTATCGAACTAAGCAGCATGCACTGTTCATGATTGTCCGCAATGTAACGCTCTCAAAACATTTCAGACTTGTTTTTGTAAGAAAAAATATCCAAAAAACTCAAAAGTTACGCAACTATAAGGTTTCCTGGAAAAGTCCAGATCAAAAAGATGAGATCGCAGTGATGAGAAGTCCATATAACTTGCGATCTTTTAACAGCCTTTATAAAACTAAACGAGACTCGTCATTGTATCACTTGTAGCAAATACAGCTTTCCTCTGATTGTCCTATTCTTTCACCACGACAGTGCCATATAATCATAATAAACAAAGAACTAGGTACTGGACTATTACAAAGGTGCAAGGTAGCTTACCTATTTATTATGTATCATTCGATTTCACAAAATGTCAAATGGTGTCGGGTCCCGAGTCCCAGTCGTTTAATGTATGCATGCCGCATGCCGTCGCGTTTTACATGCTAATTAAATAAAATATCATATAATGTCATATTGTTTCCTGTTTTTGTGTTACATAATACAATCTGACTTCCGACGTAGTTGATCGCGTGCTTCACTTGACTCTTGTTTTGATAGGTATTGGTTTATAATTGCCAGTAATTGTCGTAAGCAGAGGTCCACCTATATGCCTAGGAGTAGTTACTTCGGAGAGACTGTCGAGCATCTAGTGTCCACAATAAATCTTATTCACTAAAACTTACATTGAAAGCGCCTATCGCAACTGCTGGACAGAATTAAATATTAAAGGTCTCCAACTTACACAGATGGGGGGAATACCGTGCATATTATTCTTGTATGAGTAGGAATAATTTTAATCTAGCGATTTAAATACTAACTTTGATCTGTTGGATTTAAATTGTCCCTACAATCTAATTTTACAAGCACACTGGTTGCACTTAAATTCGGAAACACAGCGCAGCAATAGACAATACTCAGGTCCCTCAGCACAAAAGCCAATTTTTGCACCACTACCAATAAATGGTCTTTACATAAAATCTATACAAAAGGTTCAAAGAAAATATTAAGGGTCCTATCACGCCGATAACATTAATCTTAATAAAACTATTTACGTTAATGTGTGCCAAAATTTTTCACCACTAGGTGCACAAGCGGCCTCTTCGCGAAGAAGAGATCGCTGCGATCTGCGAGGGCGTGGTCTGCGGCCTGTCGTACCTGCACAGCCTGGGCCGCATCCACCGCGACATCAAGGCCGGCAACATCCTACTCACAGAGAACGGCACTGTCAAGCTGGCTGACTTCGGCAGTGCCAGCATCAAGTGCCCCGCCAACAGCTTCGTCGGAACGCCTTACTGGATGGCGCCCGAGGTTATACTCGCTATGGATGAAGGACAGTATGATGGGAAGGTTAGTGTTACATTGAATCATAATTAGTAACTGATATTCCATTTATTTTATATCTTAGAGGAGGTTAGTATGCCGATATTTCCAGTTACGTTTAAGAGCAAGCCTATATTACCATGAACGGGGCACAAATTCGGCCTTCGTATCACTAAAAATAAAAATAAAGTTTAGCTATTTTCCTACCTGAGGCCTCCCTAGTTCAACTTTGAACTTATGTCTATTTAAAAGATATGCTATCTCTCAGGGCTTGTTTGCATTGCTAATTGCTGGCAATTGCTGAGTCGTTTGTCAATTAATTTACAACATTTGTATTATTACTCATGTTTCAGTGACTATGCAAATTCTCACTGATTCTACTGTGTATGAATAACTTAAGGGCGCGTTTATAAGATATCACAATGTCTCTTAATTAAGTGATCAACATAACTTCCGTGGCTCGGAAAGCACGTAAAGCCGTTGGTCCTGCGCCTCATCTCTCTCCGGTCGAAATGCCGTGTCAACGGGCTGTGAGAGTTAGGAAAGTGGGAGTGCACCTGTTTGCGCACACACTAGTGCACTATAATATATCTTACGTACTTGGCTAGTCTGCATTAAGATTAGCCGCCGTGGCCGAAATCAGTCTGGAGAATTATTTTTTTAGAGCATATCATAAATTAAACTGTTGTATCAGAGCTCTGTTACGTGTGGTGTGTTGTTTCCAGGTGGACGTGTGGTCGCTAGGTATAACGTGTATCGAGCTGGCGGAGCGCAAGCCGCCGTACTTCAATATGAACGCCATGTCCGCGCTCTACCACATCGCGCAGAACGACTCCCCCACCTTACAGGTAACTATCATCTTTATGTGCTACGAAAGCCTCCAAATTTTGTAACGGTACTTTTCTTAGACGTCCTTATGTCGCTTAAGTGACCATGTGAGTTAACCTTTTGCCCGCTTCGTCAAAAATGTGCCCTTAGCGCCAAGCTACGAATACTTTTACCTTTAATACCTACGAAATAGTGAGTTCGGAATTATATCTATGTACAGTTTTATGTACAGACAAAAGTTTGTCATGGGATCGTGATCGTGGCGTGCTGGGCACATTTTGGTTTGTCACCAAAACATGACTGTGGCGGTCAAAAGGTTAAATTACGTTTGAGTATTTCACCTATCACATCAAAATTCTAATGCTTATCTGTTTTCATGCTTACCAATTGGACTTTCATATACCATAATTGTGTTGTTTTATATGATTTCTAATCAAAATATTTATATACAAAAAAGTACGTATTACAGGCGCCAGAATGGACGGACACATTCCGCTACTTCGTGGAAGCTTGCCTACAGAAGAACCCTCAGGACCGTCCGTCGTCGACCAAGCTGCTGTCGCACCCGTTCATCACGCGGCCGCGCTCGCCCAACGTGCTCGTCGACCTCATACAGCGGACCAAGGCCGCCGTCCGGGACCTCGACAACCTCAACTACAGGAAGATGAAGAAGATACTGATGGTAGACGCTGATAACGAAAGCGCTATAGGTATGTACTGATCTGTTATCTCTCTTATATTTAGGAACACTTGACCCACTTTTGTTGAGTATTTTGACCTTTTTTATCGTTCACGCAAGATTGATGCTTGTCATTGATGTTTTCGTTTTGTATTCAAATGCGTAGTATTGGCTTTTTTTAATAACATGTTATTGACTAATATCTTTAGTGACCTGCGTCGTGGGAGATATATTTCTAGTAACGCAGAGAAGATAACACACTCATTTAGACTTGTATCCACAATTAGCATAATGTTGTTTAGCCAATCGTATCATTTAATAAGATGTATCGCCTCTCGCCCCAAAAGAGCACAATGATAAGAATGTTTGAATCTGAGTCGTATGTTTGCTATACATTCTGCCTACCCATATTTTGGGTTATTTCCCGACGCCAGACTTATTTTTGAACCGACAAATACGTCAAATGCGTGTAGCTATGTCTGGCTTGAACTGCCTCGTCGGCCTAGTGGTCCTAAGCGCTACGCTAGAGGTCTTGGGTTCGATTCCCAGGTCGAGCAAAAGTGTTATTGGGTTTTTCTATGAAATTCTCAGTAGCAGCTCGGAGTTAGGATTTGTGCCCGGCTAGGGGCAATAGGCTCGCCCCCTATTATATGGGACCTAAACATGCCGGTGAACTATGGGTGTACATTGGTACACCTCTGCCTAACCCTGCGGGGATTACAGGCGTGATAGTATGTGGTGGCTAACAACTGATTTGTCCAGGTGATAGTGAAGAGACGGCGGAGGAGCGCTCGGGCGGCGACAGTTCCAAGTCGAACTCGGCGACGTCGGAGCACAGCGCGGCCGGCGCCTCCAGCCAGAGCTCGTCGTCCGGCAGTCTGCGGCGGCGACCGCACCCGGTGAGTGACAGCCTGTGATACTAATTGTAGACCACAGAATAAGCACGTAGAATTGGAAAAGGTTGCAGTATCGATGACCGTTGTGCTCGAGTAAAGATGAAGAACCAATGTAGGTTAGATCGTCTTCAGAACTATTTTGAAAAACGCAGTAATGTAATCAGCCTTTTATGCGCCTCGTGCGAGCTTCTATAACTGCACCCCCGATTTTTTTTTCTGCCCCTGGTCTGGTTATTTCTGTACCCCTCCAGGGTCTGCGCCCTGTGCCTGGGCACCGCTGGAGCTGCCATAGTTACGGCACTGGAAAAACGTAGTCTAAATAAACAAACGAAAAAGACAGTGGAATTGTATGAAATTCAGATGCGATAAGAAAAAAAAGCCGTGACTCCTGAGCCGATTCTGTGATTGTCTGCGCACGAAATCGCTTGCTTAAGATGCCAAAATTACGATGTATTTTCTGATTTAATATCGGTTCAGTCAGCATGTCGTAGGAACCGGGACTCACATTCACTTACTCATATTTCTTAGGTTTCTAAAGTGCCTATTATTACAAGTAATAAATGGCGATGTCTCTAATAACTGTATGTCCAGCAGGTGAACGCGAACCACCACCAGCACCAGCCGCAGCCGCAGTACACGCACCTCAACCACCAGCACTCCGCGCACTCCGCTAGGTACGTACCCACCGACACGGACAGACAGATTACATACTATGTTTGCCTGTTGTTATAAACTCAAACTATCTGGGAGCTTACTATTTCGTACTATGACATCGTTAAATACCTGCTTTAACTATGTCATAGTACTAATTAGCAGTACAGTTCAACTTCGGGCAACTTCTGCCTTGCTATAAGAGCTCAAAGTAAACCCCTGTTACAATTTGTAAATATATGAAAAAGGTAATGCATGTGTAAAATTCGATTGCTTTTAGTTTTGTTGTAGATAAAGTTGTTGTAAAGTCGATGTGCTAGTTTTAGAAAAAAAAATGCATGTTACATAATTATCCGCTCTGTAAATAGATGTAGTTATAAGCACGCACAAGTAGCGCTTACAGTATGCACGTCCCGCACTAGATAGAGCCGCACTTGCGTTTCAGAGTTCACAAGAGCTGGCTTTTCTCATGTTGCTGTTTCGTACGCAGAGAGAGCGAGAGCCCTCTGCCGGGCGCGCACGACGACTACGTGAACCGCGACGCGCTGCGCGACTACGCCAACCGGGACTCTCTGTGCGACGACTACGGCGACGACTACGCCAACAGGGACGCCATCCGCGAGGCGCGCGAGCGCGAGCGCGACCGCGAGCGCGAGCGCCCGCCCAGCGACTACCGCGAGTACGTCAACGCGCCCGCCGCCTGGCACGACGGCGACGACAACCGCAACACGCAGCGGCGCCAGACCAACCGCAGTGAGCACACACACACACTTACACATACATACAGGCCTAGATACCGCCATTCAAATAACATACCTATACGAACTATCAAAACATGATTCTTCCACAGATTTTGCCAACTCAATTGGCTAAATAATTACTAAAATCTAATTTTATAGTTTCAATAGTTGATTTTCAGACAAGTTGTGTATAGAAATTACTAGATAATGGTGTCTACACATTGGCTCAAATAATCTTAAGCCTCTTTTAGACGAGGAGTGTTTCTCGATAGTCGAAACACCATGTGTACTCAACTGAGAAATAAAACCTCGAAAACGATTATAGGTCGATCGAAATAAGATTGCTTATTTTGTAATAATGTTGTTGTATTGTTAATTTTGTAACACTGCTCCATTCGACATGCGAGTTACGTACAAACTGCTTACACGATTTAATTATGAGTCGTGTTATTCTCTTATCGAAAAAGATAGGTCAGTTCTATTTTTGAATGTTGGCAGTTGGCCCTTGATATCACTACAATCATGATCTGTAGTTTCGAAACTGCAATGTTGATCCAAGACTCGATTGCAGTAACATTGCTCGATAACACTCATAACAGTCAACCCGCGCTTTATTATTTACCACACCACAAGTTTCTCTCTGTCAAACGTCATCTCATTTCATTTAGGATTTGCTCTCCTCTTCATTCTTGGCCTGAGAGCGTCTGTCTTGGATTGTTCAGACGTCTAATTGGGCTTTATTTAATGTTTAAATCGGACATCCAAGATATAGAGGTGTTTTCCTTGTTTCTTTATACCGGTGTAACCTATTGTGGTAACATATATCCGTGTGTGTCAGGTTTAAGCAACAACGTGTCGGCGGCGATGTCCTTGGTGTCGGAGCATGGCGCCAACAACTTCGCCACGATACGGACCACCAGCATCGTCACCAAGCAGCAGAAGGAGCATAACCAGGTAGTTAACTACTCTAATGATAGCATTTGGTGTTATTGTAGTATTTCCTAATACATTGTTTAGTATATAAGTGACTCAATCCTACTACTATTATAAAGGCGAAAGTTTGTATGTATGGATGTATGGATGGATGTTTGTTACTCTTTCACGCTTAAACGGCTGAATGGATCTGGATGAAATTTGGCACAAAGATAGATTATAGTCTGGAATAACACATAGGCTACTTTTTATCCCGGGAAAATGTACGGTACCCATAGGATAACACATCAACTGTGACGCGGACGAAGTCGCGGGCAGAAGCTAGTAGTCTCATAATCTAAAGTGTTACGGTAATAATTGAGCCTGTCATGATGACTTTGGGTTTAAGTTTGTCTATTTATGCAGCAGCAACCACATACCGTCATGTGGGTCACCTGCTTGATTGTCCCACAATCTGGTAACCGGGATCTTGGGCGGATACCCGTCTTACCGAAGGGCAGATAAGCAGGATTTAGCTTGGTTTCAGGAGATGCACGAGCAGATGTCAGGGTACAAGCGCATGAGACGCGAGCACCAGGCGGCGCTGCTGAAGCTGGAGGAGCGCTGCAAGGCGGACGTGGACGCGCACAAGGCGCAGCTCGACCGCGAGTACGAGGCGCTGCTGCAGCAGCTGTCGCGCGAACTCGAGCGGCTACAGGTATACCTCCTCTTTATCATGTGCCCAGTAAGGTCTAATGACCCCACACACACTAGTGTCAGAGTTTCTAAACAGCCTCAAGGGCCTCTGACATGGTTACCGATGGCAGTGATATCCAAGATTAACTAGAAGCTATATAACTATTAGAAAGTACATATGAATTAGAAAAAGTCACATCGGTTGCGAATAGAGGCGGGCGCCTCTCATGCACGAGGTTGTTAACCACTGGGCCATAACGGACAGACAGGTGTTGTCGAATAGGAGGATATAATGGACTTTGTTGCTGGATTCTGTGTTTCACGATAGCTATCCTGATACCAGCCGTGCTATTCTCTAACATATTTCAACGCTGCGCTGGACGTCGAGCTCGTCGACGACACTACTGTCAAATCAACTTTACGCACAACGCATAGAGTTGATTTTACCGAAGTTTCGTCAACCAGCTCGACGTCGAGCGCAGCGCTGAGATATGTTAGAGAATCGCACGGCTGGTAGTTGACAATTCGATTGTCATCTATTTACGATACCATGAAATAACCTTCAGACTTTCATCATTATCTAACAAAAATCACAAAACGGATCCTGTGCTAACAGCGTTCCATATCAAAGAATCCACTGTTGCTCATAAGCATAGCAATGCTTATCGATAATGCGGATCGGTTGTTGTAGCAACAACAACCGATCCTACACTTCTCGTATCCAGCAGATTTTCGCAACCGACATTAGAGGCCATCAGTCCACATTGCAAAGACTGGTCTTCCTATCTTCCTATATAGAATAACTCGGCTTGTGACATCACTGCCCGTATTTCTCTGATTGTGGTATAGGTTGCCTCGCTAACTAAATAACGTCACTAACAAAATTCCTTTTTCATTCCAGACAAAACACGCGCAAGAGTTAGAACGCAAGCAGAAACAGAACGCGGCAGCGGAGAAGAAGTTAATCAAAGACATCACCGCGAGACAGGAGCAGGACCGCAAGGCGTTCGACACGCAACGCAAGCGCGAGTACAAAGCCAACAAGGAGAGGTGGAAAAAGGAGCTCAGTATGGACGACGCCACGCCCAAGAGACAGCGGGATGCTACGCTGCAGTATGTATTTTTTGATACATTTATAAATAAGCCTACAGGCAGTAGTTCCGTGTCTGGCCGTTCGTGTAAGAGAATAACTGTAACTGTAAAAAAAAAAATTGTCGGGCAGAAATTTAAAGGGCAATAGTAATTGTCTAATCAAAGTTTGACAGTTAACCGCTTATATGTTTGCAAAGGCACACACATTATAGGAGTGAATCTTCAATACTTACCATAATATTGACTTCTATGATATTGCTATGAGTCACGGACATCCGTCTGCAGTTTTCGTCGACGAACATTTCTAACGTGATAGCCACACAGCACAGTCCGTCCTAACACTTACATATCATGTCAAACACAGCTTATATTAATGTGTTGTCGTACGTACATTACAGATCTCAGAAAGACAACCTGAAGCAAGCGGAGGCCGCGGAGGAGATGCGAATGGTGCGGTCGCAGCGCGAGTACCTCGAGTTGGAGCTGCGACGCTTCCGCCGCCGCCGCATGCTGGCGCTGCATCATAAGGAACAGGAACTACTGCGAGAGGTAACACATAGTAGCATTTATCTATTTGTCTTGAAAGACTTACAGCTAAAATAGACCAAGAACGGTAAAAACTGACAACCAATTACAGGTCTTTCGAAAGCATTTTCCTTTTATACAACGCCAATGAGCAATCAACATTACGGATCAAAATTGACTGGTATAAGGCGATTCGCACACTGCACCGTATCACGGAGCGTAGTGCGAGAGTGCGTGTTCTTATGTTGTTTGCAAGTATCTGTTTTTGTATAGAAAAACCGCGTACTGCAACACACTGAAAACGTATTCACGCGCAGTATCAGCGCTAAGTCGCCACGCACCTCGAAGCGTAGCGCAGGGCAGTGTGCGATTTGCTTAAAGTGCGTTTCCTATAAACGCCAGACTTAGGCCTAATGTAAAAACAGCTTATTTACAAATAGCACAAATGCTAATATACTAAACTCACAATCGTTTTGTCTGTAGGAGCTGAACAAGCGACAGAACCAGCTGGAGCAGGCGCATGCTATGTTGCTACGTCACCACGAGAAGACGCAGGAGCTCGAGTACAGGCAACAGAAGGGCGTGCATGCGCTCAGGTACGTGCTCTAGAGACTGCTATTCATATTTTTAGGAGTCGGATCCCGAAGAGTGCCAATGGGAGTCTGTCACATATGTGTATTTTTAACCTCAATAGGTAGTCAACCTATACGCCAATTTAGATGAGAAAGTAGGGGTGGGTTGTGATTGGTGGTGGTGTGAGTGGCAACGCCGCAAAGGGACGCCCTAGAAAGACCTACCCCGACCTTATTGGTGAGGTTCTTCAGAAAAGTCGTGTGCGCAGTACTCGTAACTAGCGTGCTTGTATGACCAGATGAACGTTAACAGGGAACACAAAAGGAATATGTAAGGATCATAACAGGGTGGTGTTTTGTGGTTTCTGCCTACCCCCTTGGGAAAAAGGCGTGTGTTTTATGTGCGTGTAGGTAGTTAAAATATTACCGAGTACGTGTTACTATGGTATCTGTCTTGGCTTATAGGCCGACAAACATGTCGGCAAATATCCTGACACGAATGTCAGGATTTAGATAGACATTTATGCACATTAGTGTGTATACTGTACCTCATATCACATATTAATAATTTTGTATAGGGTGTTTATTAATTGTGAAGTAACAATGTATGGTTGTGTCCCAGGGAGGAGCAGTTGTCGAACCAGCACGGCACGGAGCTGGCCAACCAGCGCGACTACATGCAGCGCGCCGAGCACGAGCTGCGCAAGAAGCACGCGCTGCAGCTCAAGCAGCAGCCCAAGAGTCTCAAGGTATGTACCTATGTTAGCGGTGAACGTTACTAGGTTTTACTATAAGTACAAGATTCTTTAATATTTTGAATTATTTATTTTTGTTTAATACTGAAAACTAGGCTATTCCAGTTACAGCTTCATTAATCTGTAGAGATTCTGAAAGATCACACGATCGCTTTAAATTATGTCCTGTAAATTGTAGATATGACCAGCACATTTTGTGACAATGACAATGAATAATTGACACTTATTTTTAGACAGTGGTGAGTTAACACTGAATGTGCCTGAAACGACAATTGTTAAACATTTTACTGGCACCTTAATAATAAGAAACGAATGAATCTGTTTTCAGCAAAAGGAGATGCAGATCCGCAAACAGTTCCGTGAGACATGCAAGATACAAACGCGTCAGTACAAGGCGCTCAAAGCGCAGATACTGCAGATGACCGCTAAGGTAAGCTTCTACTCTAATCGTCTATCAAATTAACTAATTGCAGCCAGTTATGGAACTGCCAATACAAATAGTACCAAAATACTGGGTAGAATAGTTGATAAAGAAAAGACTTTGAAGCCTTTCTGCCGTTACAGTGATATGACATATCTCTACTCTGTGTAAACTCGCTACTCGCCTAAACTACTGGTCCAATTCTGAACATTCTTTCGCTAATGAGAAGTGTCCCGCAGTGGTTACTGGCCACACACACTGGCCACAGTATAAAAAAATGGGAAAAAACTCCGTAAGGAAATTGACGCGGACTAAGTTGGGGGCAAAAGCAACTCATATTACATGCGATGTTTTAAGTCAAGTTAATGGGTTTACACGTTTACCATACCATATTTAATCTTCCGACCGGTCCTTTTGGAACTCTATGGGGGAGGCCTATGTCCAGCAGTGGACGTCCTACAGCTGATATGATGATGATACCATATTTATTGTACTCCAAATATTCTAGTGACTTAACGTTATTTGTGGACGTTCCAGGAGCATCAGAAGGAAGTGATAAAAACGTTGAAGGACGAGAAGCGCCGCAAGTTGGTGCTGCTGGGCGAGCAGTACGACCAGAGCATCACCGAGATGTTACAGAAGCAAACCGTCAGGCTAGACGAGAGTCAGATGGTAAGCACCGCTAATTATTTCACTTCTTCCCCATTGCTCAACTAGATTGCTCAATTGCTCAACTACATCGCTCAATTGCTCAACTACATCAAAAACTGCGTAACTTTATTTATAGACTAAAACTCCATTGCTAAATTAGTTGAGCAGTGGGGAACCTATGGATATTTATTTACAAGTTTGATTATTTTTGAAATTGATAGCACTCTTGTTTGCGCAATCTTAGTAGGCCATATTTTGTTTCTACTTGAGTATAAATAAACACATAAGTGCGATAATCGTCTGCCGAGTCTCGCTTATGAGTCTTACACAGACGTTTTCGCTTTTCGACTGTGGTCCTCAGTATAGGTCAGTTGTATGGCTGATGTAGGAATTTAATCGGTACATAATATTTCCCCAGATGGAGTGCCAGCAACTGAAGATGCAGTTGGAGCATGAACTGGACATGCTGACGGCGTACCAGAGCAAGAGCAAGATGCAGGCCGAGGCGCAGCGCAACCGTGAGAGACGCGAGCTCGAGGAGCGCGTCGCCGTCAGGAGGGCACTGCTCGAGCAGAAGGTGCGTTTAGATATATCATTTATACTACTGGTGATCATGATTCTTAATTCTACAGAGACCAGGAACTTTTATTTCATGTTGAATGTCAAGAAAAATAGCTAAAAAACAGTCAATGCAGACATCGACATCGTCGAGGCTTTGTCGCGGGTTCGGTTCCCACATGGAACAAATATTTGTATGATCTACAGATAGTTGTCCCGGGTCCGGCTGTTTGTGTTTGTAAACGCACCCACGATACAGGAGAAATTCCTAGTGTGGGGCAACGTTAAAAAAAGCATTAAAATGATTACCGTGGCAATGAGTACACTATTGTATTGAGTATTGTGTAATGACAACCCTCCAACAATGTAATGACGTATTGATATGTTTGTGTTGTACCAGATGGAGTCGGAGTGTGCGCAGTTCGTGGCGGAGCGCGCGGAGCGGACGCGGCTGCTGCACGAGAGGCACGAGCGCGAGCTCGAGCACTTCGACAACGAGAGCGCGCGTCTCGGCTTCAGGTGAGACCTTCTTATACCACATAAGCGGCCGTTCATAAGCCACATCGACTTTAAAATAGAGCCTGTGTCGAATATAATAATATAAGTAACAAGCATATATTCTAAATTTGCAATGACTGCTGCGTGCTGTAATGTCGACGCACGTCCAATGGAGATTAACGTTGGCAGCGCCTTTATGTCGCTTTAATAAGGGTGGTATTTAGAGTTCAAGATTCACGAGATATCACTTGATTCTAAAAATTTCAACTTATGTTGTGATGCATTTCGTCATATGCTGCCCCATGCCTCACTATTTTTCCCAAGGTTTTAAGCATGTCACTTAGAATGTAAAGTAACGTGTGTTTGTGTTTTGCAGCGCGATGGCGATCGCGGAGGGCAGCCGGGAGGGCTACGGCTCGGAGGAGCAGTCGCTGTCGGGCTCGATGCTGTCGCTGGCGCACAGCAACTCGTCCGCCAGCTTCGCGGCCGGCTCGCTGTAACGCCGCCGCGCCGCCTAATGCTGATGCCAAACCTACGCGCTTGTACACGCTACGTGTACGCTTCCGTAGATCATTGCTTGCTCGTATTCGTGATGGAAACTCTTGTATTATATTTGACGGGCGCGCGGTTCCCTCACTGTCCATGTTCGTGACTCGGTCGCCACTGTGATAAGGCGTTAGCGAGAAGGAATATTGACGGTGCAGTAATCGTAGTCGACGACGCGATGTATAGAGCGTTATGACGCACACAAAATTTTGTGGACCCCGGGTGTAAGTATTGTAAATTTTTCATCGCGAATTTTGGAAGTGTCATACACTCGTTGCGCTCTCTAGTATTCGGAGCGGTTACATACGATCGATTGTTGTTATTATCATTAGCAATGTTCACGGGCTACCTCATTAGACTTGTTACGAAAATTATATGTGTTGGTTGATTGAATCGTGTGAGTATATTGTGGTCCGCAGAAGTATTATTTCGAGTATAGGGCACTGTACAATGTTTTGGCACCAGCATTAGAACTCCACGTCCCATTCTTATTACAGAGACTGTCTGCCCTCCCGCGGTATGTAAATTCATGTTAATTTGCAACATGAGATTATTTAATATACTGTTGGACACTGCTAATATTAGCCTAATTTTTTATATTTTTTTGTTACGTCTTCCAAAGTGAAAAGTACGGCCGTTTCTCAAATGGTTCGGGAGGGCATTTCCTATTTTATTACACTATTAAGTTTATTGCACTCCATAATTAAATAATTATCTCTTAGCTACAGTCGAGTCGAGAAATAAACCGGAAAGTTGCAGCACGCAATGGTAGTCATTATTTGTATTGAAATAAGGTTATTATTGCCAGTTGTAATGAGACATAAACATTATTCTCGACCTAGTTATTAATGGATATGCATGTTTCTGGTGTTTTGAAAAATAATTTGAACTGAAACATCTACATTTGTACATACCTAATATTATATAGCTTTCAGTTATAAATAAACGATTATTTATTGTACTTTATATTGCATGTTCACTTTTAAAAATAAAAATAATTTTGTAAATCAGATGCTTCAGCTATCAATCGAAAATTGTGCCTAACTCTGCCTAAATGTTTTATCAAAATATCGGAAACATGTTGTTACATGAATAAAAGTGAAGATATAACGGTAACAAAGAGGTTATATGCAAGTCTGTCTGCATTATGTCTGAGGTTATTTAAATGATGCATCGATGTGAGAATGAAACGCTTCTTTTCTATTAGAGATTTACTCACGGTACGACACTGTTCCGTTGGCTTGCCAGCCGTCACGGCGCTAGATAACTTTAACGATACATTAGTTGTATAACTGGGAATATGATAAAATACGTGCTCGATGTATCCGCACTACACCTAACGTTGTTGTCACACGAGAATATTTAAATTAACACTTAAATTTAAAACTTAATTTATTCGCGTCTGAATATTCGATCTCTTAGACATAAGAAATTTTATCATCGTCTCTAGAATGTTATTAGACCGTCCATCGTTAAACCGCAGTACACCTACTACAACGGAACAGTGTCCAGTAGAGGGCATGATTACATTTTAAAATCTAGTATTCCTGATCCAATCTTGTATAAATATGTAGTTTATCGTAAGTTTCCACAGTGGTTCTAGCTGATTTTTCATCTTGATGCTCTATTGAAACAAGATTGAAAAGTATCAATACGCATTACCGCGACCACGTCAAATGATAAGGTAAACTTTGCAGTGAAACCAAGGAATGTTGATCCTCAAAGTGTACGCTTAGCAAGTTTGACAAAAGGCATTAATTAGATGAAGTAGTCAGAGACGAGGCACCGAGCCGCGTGCACCCCGCCCCACCTCACTGTTCACAGAGGATGTTATTATTTACAACATTAGATAGACAAAATTCTAATATTCATATCATTAGTTTTTACTTTAGGAACCATTTTTGCATATAATTATTGTAAGTTAAATTCTTTGAAGAGCGGACTGACGGTTTTGTTTATTGGCCTAG
The DNA here is from genome assembly GCA_932526535.1 of Caradrina clavipalpis. NCBI lineage: Eukaryota > Metazoa > Arthropoda > Insecta > Lepidoptera > Noctuidae > Caradrina > Caradrina clavipalpis. Next base: position 5,588,899 of record OW052106.1, on the reverse strand, counting down.
TATTGAGTTTATTGAATGTTAAAATGGGTTTAGTAACGAAACGTTTATTATTATGCTTACTTTAGATGATTTTTAGATGTTAAAAGGATTGTAACACGCTTTACTAAATCATAATAACAATGTGCAGGTGGTGCGTGCCGCTGCCGGTTCGTTGTGTAAATATATAAAGTATATATTATTGTGAATATGTATTAGCGAGCACACGATTTGCCTTACGGGCGAGGGGCGCGGCGGGCTCGGCGTTATGTATATAAAGAACAATAATTTAAAATATTATAAATAATTTGTTACTTTTGTAAGGTGCGAGTGCGGTTTTGTGTACATTGGAAGTGCGACGCGGCGGTCCCCGTGCGGGGCCCGACTATGTGCTATTTTCTTTATTTAGTGTCCTAATACCCTATCGTATTGTGTACTAAGCTTACCAGTCAAATATGTATAGCAAATGTATTATTTAATTTAAAATGGATTATAGTCATAAATACCCAAATTTAGTTAATACTATTTTTAAAGTATTTTTTATTATTTTTATTAATATTCTTTTCCTAAAGCATCACATGATGTGATCGTATTATTTGAGTTTGTTGGAATTTTCTTGACGGATTTAAAGTATCGAAACCTAAGTGATTTAGGTATAAAATTATATGTATACAAAGCGTTTGACAAAAGTTAGCTGTTTTACGTGAATATCTTTACACAACGCTATTTACCTTAATCGTATAATTATAAAATTTGCTTCTATTTCCTAGATAATGCAAGATAATGGTAAATGGCATTGTGAATAGGTTTCACACTATTCGTAGACTCCACATTATCCCCTCCTGAACTGACCAAATATATGACAATAATCTCTAGACACAGCCTAACTTGACTTGTCACCATGTCTCTGTACATAATTGTAGACTGCGAGCGCGCGGAGTGGACCTAACTGTTGGGAGAGCTAGCCTGTATATAACTCACTTGATAAACAATGTGTTACACGCAGTTCGCGCCGACAACCTCTCACAATACTCAATGTAGGTAATTATGTAATAGATAATATTGTTTCGTAAAATGTAAGTTATCTTGATACTAAAACAGTAGTAAAACAACAGACGAGCGCGTTATCCTAGCATGCGTTATCAATCGGCTATCTGAGTGACACTTTTATTTGTGACAAAATAATGCCGGTACTATTCCGCTCTGTTACGTCCACTGTCGATCTCCGCCGATGTCGTAGCTAATTCAAGAACCGAAGCACTATGGAATTGATCTGTAAGCTGTAACTTCGCTTGGATGCAATAGATGGTCGGTACTTAAAGTTAGGCGCGTAGTATTTTGCTCGCTGTCATAGGTTCCTGCCTGAACGCTGGCGTAGAGACCGTGCCGGTCTCGTGCGACGCGAGACTGTCACGCTCTGTAGCAGGCCGGAAGGCACGGGTATAGTGCGTAGGCGCGTCTTTTTCCTATTCCAACCTCCCACCACTTAGCTGTTCTAGAGTTAGATGTTATCAGTTATCTGTCACCTTTCAACGGTCACGATCTACAGAATAATTATTATGAGATAGAAGTACCAAACTCGTAGTTAGCGGTCACGTATTTTGTAAATTGTAACTATACAATTTTTATATTTTACCATTGTATAGTCTTTTATCACAGATAGGTAGTTAGCAATATTGTGACCGATGTGACAAGGTGTGCGCGCGCGGCCGCCGGTTATTGATATAGTTTGCGATTGTTTGCGGCTCGCTCGGTGCACCGTTGTTTTCTTTTATTTTTTGTTACATAATATTTAACAATGAATTTCTAGATTCTAACTATTATCACTAATAATACTGTAATATAATCTGGTTCATGAAAAATCAAACCGAAATAAATTAAATGGAAAGAAAATCATTTTCTTGTATTATTTACTGCAACGCCTTCCTCAGCTTGTCGTAGTCGCCAGAAGCACAAATAAAAGTTAAGTCAAACTGTTTAAAAAATCTATTTCTGAATGAACATAAAATGTGAAACAAACAATATGGATATACAACAACATTACCAAGTACATTATCTTCAGATGATTATCTAGAATTAAACCTAAGATTGATCTTATATTAATATTACGGTTTCGTTTTTCATAAATGCTATCAAAAATAAGAAAAATCAATTGTAAAACTAATTTCTACTACAAAACTAATGCCGTGTCTTCACATTGGCCTGTTAAATTACTGTAAAATAGAATAACCACTCGGCTTATAAACAATATGTGAAGACGACGAAAAAGATTGTGCTTATCATAGTAAACTGGTGCATGTGTCTGATTAACACGACGCGACAAGAACAAAATAACAAGTTGAATACATAAAACATTAGAAAAAATTGCTTCTTAGTAATCAACAACATCTTTTTGCCTTTGGATTTATAAAATATACATAAATATTTTCATTAAAAAATCGAATAGATTCTTTTTTTTGCTTACGATTATTGCTACATAGCTTTTAGCATACCGTTTCCTTTGTGGAACTTTGAAAGGCATACTTCTTGACATTGGAGCACAATGCCGCAATACATTTACGCATATTTCATTTAAAGTTTGTCCTAAACGAATGTTTGAAACATTAATTTATATTAGATTTTAGGAAAATCTAGCGATTAAAACTGGGGCGTATTTAATAGGATGGCTACCCCATTGAGTTCCTATATAAAAATAAATTTTCGATATTTAGTAAAGGCAGTTCCTATAGGATTTAAATGCGGTCGTCGGAAGCAGTGGGCTGGTGCGCTGCTCTACTGGGTGGGCGAGAAGGATGTGGGCTCCAGGATGCGGCAATGCATCTCTCGGATGAGAGGAACCGTGTACGCTACGCACTCGTCCCAGCCCGGGTTGCGCCATGTGCTCTCACGCGTCTCGCGACGAGCTTGCAGATCTTTATAGCCTGTGAAGTAGAATTAATGAAAATTAGACTTAGTTTGGAATGCCCCGTTGGTCTCGTGGTTGTAAGCGCGACTGGTGAGCGTGGGGTCCTGGGTTTGATTCCCAGGTCGTACAAAAACTGTTATTGGGTTTTTCCGTTAGGAATTTTTCGGTAATAGCCCGGAATTTGCAAGTTGGTGGTGTGACACCTCCGTGTCTCTGAAAGCACGTAAAGCCGTTGATACCGGCTATCACCTATCGCTTGATCTTTGACTGATACTTATGTTTGGACGGCACTGTTGTGCATAAAAATTTCTTTCGGTACAGCACGGCCGACGTATACTGCCGGTCCTGAAATTAGCTGTATGGCTACGCAATGCATCTTTTTATGTACAAAATTGTCGACTCCGCGAACTAACAAATCGGCTAACTTCAGGACTGCCAAGATACGTCGGCCATGCTGTATATTCAACCAGAACGACGTCGACCACTCTATATGGATCGCCAGTTAGCTGATTGTAGCTTGATAAACCTATATAATGCGGCAGCCATGCATCATATTGACAGATTGTATCAATCGTTTGCAATTTAGTAGCATGTTTAGTAATCGTCTTACATCTGGATAGTTATATCTATATTATTGAAAACTCACACCAAATGTGATGAACGTTGTAGAGTCGTCCAATCTGCGAGAAGTACCCAGCGAAAGCTTCGTTTTGAGAGCGGCGGTACGTGAGGCCGCGAGCCCAATTGTTGCCCCACTCGATCATCGTGCCCGGCTTCAGACTGGATATAACAGACATGATTAGCCAATTTCATTTGTTAGTAATTAGGGCGGTTGGCGAGCGATTGATTAAATAATCCTTTCATTGTATTGCATTATTAAATGAAATGCTAATAATTCTAAACAAATAAATTAATTTAGTTTCTTGAAAGCGCACGCGCAGCATTCTTATACCGATGATCACTAACTTCGATCTTACGGCCTCTGCCTACATCCGATCGTTTAATAAATTCATAGTTTCGTGGGACCTACTTTTTGTAAGACGAGTGTATATTAGAATTGTTATGTTCCAGTGTCTCAGACAAAAAGAAATCGGTTACCGATTGTCTGACGTTAGCAGACAGCCCTATTAAGTGAGTATAGACAAACCTGTAGGATCGAATCTCATAAATGTTGCTAGGCGAGCGGGGCTCTCCATTGGGCCAGAAGCTGAATGCCAGCAAGTATTGTAAATGCCGCGACCTCACGAAGTTACCGCGTTCCACCTCTAGGGCTCGGTAGTCCTGCAGATGAACAAGTGAATGAATAAAGTTAAATTAAAAATAAAAGAAGATCAATGACTGATCAATTGAAATTATAATCTTAACTTTTTGAATTCCTATTTTTAATTGACCTAGGTTTGATTCTTTCTTTGAAAAATAGCAGTTAGAAGAAAAGAAGACCAACTAAATCTACAACAATATAAAAAACAATTGAACATCTAGTTTGAATGACAGAGCTATAGCTTTGAACCCAGTTATTATTACTCCTCCAATCATAGATGTTTATTTTTTCCACCAATAAATCTAGACAACTGTCAGTATTGCAAACTGACAGTTTTAATTTATTTTATTGGATGAGTAGTGACATCTACTCTATGATCTTCCTGCCTTTATGAAGGGTTTTTTCTGGTGGTGCACCAAGACACTGCCCTACCAAATTTAATATATCCTCATTAGTTACATAATAATTTCTTAGGCATTTAGAATTCTCAACCATGGCCTGACCTGACGAACACCCCTGGGTATTGTTATAATAGCAATAAGAACTTATCAAAACATTAGCAATTATTACAATATCTTACTGCATTCTCTTTGAACAAGATCTTTGCTTTGTCAATCTTTTCAAAGCCTCCGACATATCTCCACAGGTGCAAGGCCTGGTCCATGTCCCCCACAGACACAGTCCATGAGCCCACCAGCTCGCAGCCAAGGTCCGCCTTGTGAGAATGCACAAACTCCACTGATGTTTTGCTAAAAGTTCATGAAATGTTACTTTCATCACACAAATCATTTTTATAATGATAATGAGTACAAAGACTGTTTGAAAGCAATGTTTAATTTTGATACTAGCATGTTGATCATTTTGATTCTAGTTAGTTAATTCTATATGTAAAGGTTAGGTAATATTTTGACATCAGCCTCAATCATAATTAATAATTAGCTAAAAAATTAGAAATCAAAGTGGACCCTCTGACCAAAGAATGTTGTTAGAAACAACACCTAGGAACGGTTAGTATGACTGATGTAAAGGGTCAAGGTTTAACGCAGATAACATACATTGTGTAGAAATTCTAATGATTTGTTACTGTAATAAACAGCATTCTATTTACAGAATGTTGCATAATAGCCAGTGTCTGTGCAGTGCTACCTAATGCACTGGTGTCTATGCACCTAGATTCTATTGTACTTAGATAATAATAATTATGCAAACACATACTAATTTTGCAAGTATTTCTCCGTGGAGTCCGGCCTTATGTTATGTGTGTGGAGTGCATAAATAATCTCCTTGTCGCTAAGCATCCGACTGTGGGACTCCTTCGTCGGCTCTATCCTCCGCACCAGCAACTTCGAAAACCATCCATCGTCGGCGTTCGATAATCGTGCACTTGTTGAAATCGGCCTACAAAAATAACTTCCAATTACACCAAGTTCCAAATTTAAAATCGGACACTGTACAAAATAATAATACGAAAAGTACCTCAAACTCTTCGGTATAGTTGAACTTAAAAATAACACTCTATTTAGAGAATTCATATTGAGAACCAAACACGCTAATAAAATTTTAAACTACTAAATAAAAGGTTGATAAAAAGTAATTCTTGTTATCAATAATTGACAAAATCACTTGAAGGTTATCTTGTGAAAAATAGATTTTGCATACGTAGTGACACCTATTATGAGTGACCGAAACCACCATAATATTTTGCTTCAAGTCAGCCAACCCGTAAGGCCGTAATCACTTTCTTCGTAAATATTATGGACTCATTGATAATTTTGATCTTTTGTCTCTGTTTTTCAGCACTAGTTTGTATGTAGCTATTTCATTCACATGCTTTTAAACTATTTTACAGAATATTGCGTACTGGAACTACTGGACCATTTCAGAATCTGTCAAAATGTTACGTATAAGTATTTCTTGACACGCAATATTTTTAATTTACATTGGTCATTTCTTCTGATACTTCGTAATCATCGCAGTACTTAATCTTAAATAAATATTATAGAATCATAAATTTTGTATTTATGAAATAAAACAAGTTAATGGAAAGCAACCAAATACGAATGCTCCCTAAAGATTAGTATGTTACAGAAATAAGTAAAATGTGTTTCCGTGAAAAGAAACGTTATGTTTATTGACTGATGGCCGACAATTTGCTGACATTAGATAAATTGTCATTTCTTAATTTACGAATAAATATTTTTTATTCTAACAAAAGAATTCAAGGCTTTTCTTATAAGATTCTGCAATACACATAAAAAACCTCGTCATGGGTGAGTAGTTGCTGCAAATACAATGTTTTTTGCTTGCAAAACTTGTTTGTAATAGTGGGCGGTGTTGTCGGTGGCAGTCTTGTGACTATGTCGGTTTGTGTAGCTTCGAGCGAGGTGACGAAGCTGCAGCAGCACTTAGCGCTGCTGAAGGAGGAGTATGGGAAGCTGCAGAGCCACTGCGCGGAGGTGGAGCGCAAGTACACGCTGGCGGCGGCGTCGGCAGGCGATCTGAGCGAGACCAGCTTTGTGGCGCGCCTGCTCATGACAGTGGCCACTCTGTACGGCAGAGAGACATACTCCGACATCACCATCAAGCTGCAGAGCAAGTCCATGCCCGGTCACAAGTTTGTTCTGAATGCACGCTCTGATGACTGGAATGAGGAAGCCCTCAAAAATCTCGAGGAATTAGGTGAGGTTTATTTAATTATAAAATGTAGATGAGGTGTGTACTACTCATAGTAATTAATCAGATGTCCTTATCTGTATATGATAAGTCTATTTCTAATCTATTTATGTGTCATGCATTTCACTAGTTTCGGGATGTCCCCCTAACACATGAATATGATTTGTATTCCAGACTGGTCTACACTACCAGATGACATTGGTGCGGCCCTCCTCAAATGGTTGTACACGGATGTGGTAGACTTGTCCCGAGGAGACTCCTTTGCTCTGCAGCTGATGAAATCTGCAGCCAGTTTTAAACTGCATGGATTAGTTGGAAAGTGTGAACAGGCACTTATAGCAACAGTTGGAGTTAGGTATGAACATTTTTAATGTACATAGATTTTGTAAATGGATGCCCAAAGTTCTGATAAGGCAAGGGAATTTTATTGATAACACGTTTTTGTATAGATATTAAAAACCATTATACACAATGAAGCCAAGAGAAAAACACAATCTAATATGTTACCCGACTGTGTTACAAAAACAATTTAATGCTAATGTTGTAATATGAAAGTACCATTTTCAATATTGTTCTAACAACACATCTTTGTATTTGTAATATTTATTTGCCTTCTGCCAGTATTCTATCCCGTGAAAAAGGAATCTGTATGTTTCTGTTCTTGTGATTTAGCTCCAAAATAGCTGAATGAGAAGAGAATTTCTTTTCTACATTCTTAATTGGCTGCTTCATCTATACTACACTGTAGAAGCATTCCTGAAACCCTCTGAAAGCATATGTACAAACATACCTGTGTAGACAACCAAAGCAAAAATCAGTTATGTTTAAGTACAGTGGTCCTAACACTGCCTGATTAGCTTAGTGGTCCTAAGCACGATTGCTATGCTAGATAGAGGTCCGTGATTTGATTCTCAGGTTGAGCAAAGTGTTATTGGGTTTTTCTTTGAAATCCGCAGTAGCAGCTCAGTTTGGATTTATGCCCGGTTAATGGCAATAGGTTCACCTCCTATTACATGGGACCTAAAAAAATTGGCAAACTGTGGGTGTACATTGGTACACCTCTGCCTAACCCTTTGGGGAATACAGGCGTGATGGTATGCTATGTTTAAGTGCCAAGTAATAGTAAAATACTCAAGAAGGTACTCAATATTCAAATAATATTATTATAAATAGGTTTCCGTCTTGTTTTTAGATCCTGTGTAAAGTTCTATTCAGCAGCTGATGAGATTGGTGCATCAGCTCTCAAAGAGCATTGCTCAGGACTCATATCTGCACATTGGGATGACCTGACAGGTACGCCATTCATAGACTACTCTTCACCTGTAAAGATAAGAAATTACTGATATAATATTAGACTTCGCAATGTTGTGTTAATTGCAAATAATTTAATTAGTTGTGTAATGCTACATTGTGTGAAGATGTGTGATAGTAGGTACATAATAACATAACCTACTGTACCCAGGAGTTAGTTAACTATAATAAATATGAGTACTCCAGACATCTCCTACCAGATTCCCTTCGGAAATTCAAAACAATGGTTACTCTAGCTCCATTGAAAAAAACAGCATAATCAGTAGAGTAGTTAGTTTCTAAATAGTATAGTCACACTGCAAATATTTAAATGCAGCTACTACTAAAATGTCTATAATTTATGCCTAATATTAAGAAGACACACAAGGAATTAAGCAATTTTTGCTTTAATTTTCCTCTTAATTGATTTATCCCTCAAATAACAAAATAAAGCAGTAAGAGTAAATAATTTACTGAAAGTAGGTATGAGTCTGCCTCTTTCAAAAATATAATATGTCTGAGTAATAATTATGGGATTTATGACTACAATCCATTTCATTCTACTGTCTATATCTATACATATAAGGTTTAAATTTCAATGATCGACGCATACTTACTAAATTCAATAAGTGTAATAAAAATCTTTTTTTGCCAGGCGAGGACTTCGCGCACATGTCGTCGGCGCTCCTGTACCGCATGTTGAAGAGTAAGACGTCGCAGCCGCTGCACGGCGCCGTGCGACTGCTGCGGGAAGACGTCGTGTTCCTGTGCCTGGTCGAGAACCACGCCAACGTGAGTATGCGCATGCGTTTATACTATGGCCTATGCTGGTGGACTTTATGTCGATGATCGCGTATTCATAAACGGCGTAAATTGGCGGAATTTTGGTGATTACTAGGTATCTTTCAATCTTTTTTGCCTTGTTGGCAAACATTGCCCCACTGTCAAACTTTGCCCTGTTGTCAAACTTTGCCCCGTTGCCAAACTTTGGCCTGTTGTCAATCTTTACCCCGTTGCCAAATGTTGCCCCGCTTTAAGAATTTCTCCTGTATCGTGGGTGCATTTACAAACATATACACAAACAGCTGGACCTGGGTCAACTATCTGTAGGTTATACAAATAAATACTCCGTGCGGGAATCGAATCCGCGACAATTTGATAAGTTAATACTGTGCCCCGTTTCATCAGATAAAATGGATAAAGTCAACTAATCCCTAAATATGTACACACTTGAGGTAAATCGTAAACAATTTTATCTTATTTGATAACAATTCCACTTCATCTAAACCGGTTCGATAAAGATGTTCTGCAACTATCAAGTGACATTTAAATGCAGTCAAATTAATTGAGCTGCACAAAGGCATATTGTATAAAACTATAAACGATTCATCATCGTCTTGAGTTTCATAACGTGTACATGTTACATACTCGACCTCGTTGGAACCCGATGCACATAATGGCTCTTTTACATGGAGCTGTGCATTCTATATACATGCAAGAAATACTCCTTTAAGTTGAAAAGTAACGAATTACCCTACATTTGACTTCAGTTATTATAATCATGGTTAATTATGATGTAACTTAAAATGTTATGGGGGCCTACCATCTCTAGAAATAGTGTTATTTTAATAATACTTTCCCTTGCGCACTATTCTATTTTCAACCCTCGGATCAGCGCCGACGGTTCAAAAACCACCAAATGACATTACAAAGTAATTCATACATAGTAATAAGTAGTATTTATTTTGGTTGGGTGCAGTGTAAATAAATCGTACAAAGACATACGCAACTTAACTTTTCAAGCAAACCTTATTTCATTTTTTTAACAACCCTTGCCACTTCGTTAGAAGCCTGTAATCTTATCAAGTATAGCTGTCTTTAAGAGGGCAAAAGCGGTGTCTATAATCGTATGGACACGGAGCAGGTACACAGCGACGCCGCTAATTAGTGTAGCCGGTAGCTGAACTACTTTCAACAGTTGATTATACATAATTATTGATTACGGTTAGCAAAGCTTTGAAGTAGTCGTAGACAGGATTAAAATGAACTTTAAAAGCTAATTGCAGATTATGGCGAATAGGCCAGCTATCTTATCCAGGAGTTGTCAAACAGGCCTGTGGACTGAAATGGAAATGCTTACGAAATATAATTTAATTAGCTTTTGCCCGCGAGGTTACCCGCGTCTAGTTAGATATTTTACCCCACGGGAACATTATTCCGTAATAAAAAGTATCCAATGTGTTATTCCACACTACAATGTATCTCAGTGCTAAATTTCATTTAACATCCATCCATCTTTTACAAACTTTCGCATTTAATAATATTAGTAGGATCATAGTAGGAACTAGGATAAAACCGAAATAGTATAGGAATGATTTTATTTAATTATTAAATTACACATAAGAATGAGTATCACGTAGATAAATTACAAAACAGTACCTACATCCTAAGTAATATACAATGTAAACTTATCAACTTCCTGGCCTTAATTAGTAATAATCAGGCGAACACTTAGTACGTACGCGAGACTAATATTCAAATAAAAAATAATGACTACCTACCTAACATTTGTGAAGACAATCACAGACTTGCAATCTTTACAGTGTATTCTTCCTCACATGTCATATTTAGTAAACAATACAGTCAATAACACACTTTAGTTTTGTATGACCATTCGGTGAGAATAACGTCAAAACCTGATTCGAAATAACGTTTACACATACATACTAACACGCCTGTGTTCCCCGAGTTAGGCAGCGGTGTACCAATGTACACCCACGGTTCGCCGGTATGTTTAGGTCCCATGTAAATAACATTTAGTTTTCTAGATATCAGAAACTCAGTACACCATTTTTGTTTACAAGATATGACATGTAAAGACAAACACACTTTACATAAACTTGACTAGCAATAATGCGTATTATAATAAAGCACCACTGTTGCACCAATGAAGCTCTTTGGGATTGTTCATAACTAGGTATGTGACTATTTGTAACTTAAACATTAACACTATTGGCAGTATATTAAGACCCGTATGGAGGTATTAGGGATCTTATAAATAGCCTTAATTAAATATCATACGAACAGGAGACACCGTTATTTTATAGCGGTGAATAAACAAATTATAAATGAAGAAAATTAATAAAATGTTATCGATTTACAAAGCAAGGTGTCTAGTTTAATAATAAAATGATATTTTGAGTCTAGCTAGACGAACCTGTTTTCGTAGTAACACACAAAAAGTGATAATTGAGTGGAATATTTACATATCACCATTTTTCAAGAACACTAAACAACAAAGTTTCATTCGCTTTGCACACAAATGCTGAATTATTAATTTAAGTAACCTTTTATCAAGCTCAAGTTTCATATATAATAAAAACATAACATCTTTTTTATAACAGCCTAAGACTAGACTGTTAAGCACCTTGTTCACGACAGAGCTGGTACTCTCGACATTCTACCTCAAAAATCCTAACTATGTACATGAGACAGACTACTCTAGCGAAGCACATTATGACTATATTTGACGATAGTAAAATTGCCGGAATATTCTGATCTGTCAACCCGCTTTGTTCTCACATGGGGAGACGAGGAGACAGTCAACGAGGGGACAGTTCGAACTTTATTCATTCCTTTAAGAACACGACTCCAAAAGTTGATAACAGGGGGACAGATTGGAATATTCCCATACCCAGTCAGTGCTAGTGAGCTGGTAATTTCTTTAACATCTCTAACTTAAAATAAACACTGCTACTGCCAAAGCAGACAGTGCTAAAGTACTTCTAAGTATTTTCTGGGCGCCATTGCACCGATCCCCCCTGCAGTAGCAATGTATCGTCTTGGTGGACCGCTCGTCATTGCCCGGGTCGTCTGAGCACGATTCGTCGTACACCTCGTGTATGTCGTTCACTGCTCGCCATTTGCCGTTGATCTTCCTTTGTTCTCCAGTCGTTGTTTGCGGTGCGCAACCGCGAGATATGCTAAGCGATGTCACTGAAAAAAAAAGGTTACATCTTATTTTCCAATATACATCAGTTAGACGTATTAATGACGAAAGAAATAAACGTTTTAGCTTCAGGGAAAGTTTTAATTAAAATCTAACAGCTATGCTTGAAATTCAATGAAATGTCCGGCAAGAAATATGTATGTCTAATAATTGAATATACAAAAAAGTTTGATTGAACGCAGTACAATCATCCTCATGAATCATGATCGAGCAGTTCCGCGTAGCTCGTCACGCTATTTACCTTTAAACAGGAACCGCAGATTAAGACATGAAAATCAATCCTTATCTACCAAATAAATACCTATACTAGAAAGGTTTAGGTAGTTAACTAAAGGTAAACAAATCGTAGATAAGGTTTTTTATAGTTGACACTTCCTTGTTTAAAAATACGTTACAACAAAATCAATTCTAATTTCGATTTATGCGATACTTTTCTCTTTTATTAATGTATGTTAAACTTTATCATTTATTCGTAAACTACTCTTCATAGATGTCATTGTTTGGACACCACTTTTTTGTTAGTTTTATAAAATAGTATAATATTTTGTAATCTGTCTATTGTAAAGAGCCTAAAAAGACAGGTTCCCAAAACCTTTTAGAAGATACGATGAATTATATAACGTCGCTAAATTGAAGAGTACGCCCGTGATGTAGTATGGCAACTAAAATTGCAGGTATTACGTTTAGTCGATTAACCAGGCCTTTGAAAATTGCGAGGGTCATGTAATAAAACAAGAACAGAAAATGTTTAAATTAGATAAAATGATTGATAATACCACTAAACGTTTTATTATTAACGTTTCAGATAGTTCCTCAAATTCTGATATAGACTAGAGCCTATTATTATACGACTTTAAATAATACGATTTTAAAATTTGAAGTGAAAGGTTTAGCATCCATGAGTCACGTGGTTTGTTTTGTTTACATTTAGTTAACTACCTAAACCTTTCTAGTATAGATAAAGTTACTATTAACTTATTTGAAAATTAAAAGAAATGCAATACGTTTTTGTTTAAAAAAATAACATACTTATTGTCTTTACATTGTCATTTGAAATGTTACGTAAATTACATGAATTAAAAGGTGACAGACTGACAATGTGACTTACATAAAATTCTAAAACAAATGATGTAATTGCACGCAACTAACTATTCCTGACACGATTGTGAAAGTAATGACTGTGCAAGTGTGCACCAATCATTGCATTGTACGGCTTATTACACATGTAATTAGAACACCACCCGCGTTTTAGGGTTACCCGGAGTTTTGACACTATTTTTGAAAGGGCATTTTGGTAGCAATCTTTGATTTGTAGTCAGAAGTTCAAATTAAATATGTATCATCAACCTAAAAGATAGAGCTAGGCACTTCTAAGTGGCCTGTGAGCAATGTGTAGCTCACCGTCCGTACGTTAAATAACGACAGGCCGTGTAAACGGCGACGTGTTACACGCGCGCCTTAAAGAGATGTCAGGAAACATTGGAGGGGCCACTCAGGGCCGATACCTGCCGGGGCTGCGGGTTGTTCGAAAGAGATACCGCTCCCCCGGAACATAAAGGGCACAAAAAGGAACATGGATGGGTTTTAGTCAGGTTAAGCCTAGTCCCGCCCCGCCCAGGGCTGGAGAAGACAATTTACGACTTCCCATACAAAACAAAAATGTGCAAACTGCACGTTTAACCCTGCCGGTGCGCAAGCGCCTTCAATGCGTGCAGTCCTCATTAGCATCGCCGGGTTACAAGAGGAACTGATAATTCGTGACTCACATAAAACGATTCACAATTTTGTTTGCGATTCTCACTATATTGTGACAAAGGGGAATTTCGATGACAATTACTTATAACAATTGTATCTCGGGTACAATAATTTGTCCTCAAAAATCCCCTGAATCGTTTTTGTTCGTATTTATGGTCACTTTCCTCATATTCTCGTTGTTCGTAAATCTCGTTCAAATATGGATCTCTTTTAAGTACACAAATGATGATGATGAAGCGGGAAATACAAGTTTCAAGCTTTTCACGCACGTAATCACTGTAACCTCTGAAATAACTACTTTTCACAATACTTAATTTAAAGACTTTTTAAAGTAGGTAGGTATATTATGGTTATGCAACAAGTCTTGAATGTTTCGTTTTGATGTTAACTGACATTTAACTGTAGGACATAAAGTTGCGCGATCAACGGGCCATGTGACACATATTCCTTTTAAGGGGCATTTCGTAAGGAAGCCGCCTGCGCCTTAACGGTGCACCATATCAACACATTCTTTTTAATGTCCTCCACTTCCTTTAAGCACATCTTTATCGATTCCTATAAACAGCGCATTGACTGTTTGAATAATGACCCTTAAGTTAAGTACTGCCTTTTTATTATTTCGTGATGAAATGTCACGAATTGAAACTCTGTTCGCTTTGCAACACAGTTTCAAATTCCTCGTTTAAATTCATCATCATCATCATATCAGCTGACAACGTCCACTGCTGTACGTAGGCCTTGCCCATATATTTCCAAAAGGACCGGCTGGAAGCGGACTTCATCCAGCGTACAAATTCTACAAAGTGGAAAAAAATAATACAATTTTTGATGGCATCAGAGTGTGCGTGAGTAAAAACAATGACGAACTAATACAAGGCACTAAATCTTCGGTAAATGTTAAACGTAGTTTTTTGTTCAGGCGCATATCGTTCAACGGCTGGGTGAGGTGTTGGTCACGGGTCATTGCCACTAAGCCTCACGGGCAGCTGGTGACTGCTGTCTAGCTCTATTAATAACCTTACCTTAGCGAATTAATTCGCAGGCATTTTACCATTATGGCGTATTTTTGGTAGGTATCTTATGGTGTTTGACGCGAACTTAGGTTTTATACATAAAGCTTTATATTTTTTGTTTTCAGTTGTAGTTTTTTTGTTGGTTATTTTTATAGTGCATGTAAGCCTATCCAGGCCGCTTCCAACCGGCCTTTTTGGAAATCTATGGGGAGGCCTATGTCCAGCATTGGACGTCCTGCGGCTGATAGGATGATGATGTAAGCCTAGTGTTATTTTAATAAAACATACCAGGCTCTCCAAAGGATGACTGGTATTCGATTAAGTATCTGTCTTTGAAGTGTTAAGTGTGGTCAATTTACAATGTCGATACTGCATGATTCAGAAACTAAAAATAGTAGCAGTCTTCTAAAACATAATCCTAGTCTTATGGCCGTTGTACTTGTCTTGAAATATTTATTGTTTTGATTGGCCTGCGCGTGGGTAACGGTTTGTATGAAATATTAGTTAAAACTCGGGCCTGAAAATATGTGTACCTAAATCTAAATCGGGAGCACATTCATCAACGTTCATGCTAAGATTTGAACCTTTTAAGACTACGGCGTAAAAATGTATCTTTTATACTAATATTATAACGAGGAAAGATTATTTTTGTTTCTTTATAACGAATAGGTTCCGAAACTACTGGACCGTTTTTAATCATTTTTTCACCATTAGATAGCTACATTATTCTGAGTAATAGGCTATATAACATCATGCTACCCAAGACGCACGGGAGCGAAGCATATACCAAAGACGTAACTTAAGGCGGTAAAATAAGCCATGCGGACGAAGTCGCGGGCTACTAGTTATATTTTTTGTTTTCGTACAGTTAACACGGCGGATCCTAAAAGCACAAAAACCCTAACTTTTTCAGTAATTCTGGAGTTCTAATTCTACTTACATCCGTCACCGAACTCCAACGTGGTTATTCTTTTGAAGCACATGGTGGACTTTTCGCACTCCACCAGGTACTTGTTGCTGTAGTCGAACTGCGTGCACGCTTGTGTCGTGTGCTCCGGACTGCACGTATAGCATTGTAGACTCCATGATACTGGAAATAAAAGAACATTTTGTTTGGTGAATTTACAAGTTCATGAGAAGCTGTCATGTACCGAATGCTTGGTAGAAGTTTGCCATACGATGCATCTCCCGACCGGCATCTCTTTAGGGATTGATTGGTTAAATAATTTTTTCCGCTGTTCATATTTTTTATCTGCCTCGTTTGCCTAGTAGGTAGTCCTAAGCGCAACTGCTACGTAAGAGGTCTTGGTGTGGATTCCCAGATCGAGCAGTGTTATTGGGTGTTTCTATGAAATTCTTCGAATTAGGATTTGTGCCCGATTAATGGCAATCGGCTGTTACCATACATGGGATCTAAACATACCGGCGAACTGAGGGTATACGGTGGTACCTCTGCCTAACCCTCTGGGCAATACAGGCGTGATGGTATGTGTTAATCCAGGTTTTCTTCCAATAAACAAAACTCAGCTCGTAAAAATTGCACTTCTGTGTACATTTTAAATACACTTCTAATGAGTCGAATTGCATTCCAAACACCACACCAATGCGCCCGCCGTTAGAAATTAACAACAATAATAGCGTTAAATCCAACCTCATAATTGTGGTTTCCCTTAATTTTCGTGGGATCATAAACTGCGGTTCGTTAAACATTTTCTCAGAAATTAAATGAGTGAATTCTCCCTTAGGCTAGATTCTCTCTCTACTGTAGAGTGTCAGCCATTCCGAAAGTATTTAAATGACAGGATTTACCAAATATATAGCCCATTGTACCACAAATCTTTCGACCCACTTGCAGGGCACCCACCCACCCAGACAGGGCCTTCTTTTAACTCCAAATTGCTCGCTGTTCGCAGCTCATTAAGTATTTTAACCTCGTTTTATTAATTAACTCAAAGTTTAGTTTTTAACTCATGTGGGCCCTAATGGTTTACTTTGACATATCTCAAACAATAACATACTTAAATATGAATGCTTAGAGAGTATATTTTGTAAACTCCATTCTTCCACCATTCATAATTTAGTTACATTGCTTCCTGGTTTTAATAATATTTGCATAAAGTAGGTTCACATTGTTATTTCATCTAGCTAGTTATTCGCTATCAACACCCATTCATCAGAACTAGGTAATTTTTCCTCAATGATCTCATGTATTATGTGACTGTCTCGAGTGATTTCATCTGGCTTATGAAAAGCTTAACATCTCATTTCTGTCACATTTCTAAGAGCATGTGACAATCACCGCATCAGCCGAGTAAAGTGCTCTATATTAAATGTAATGTCTCCTTTATCTATGTATACTAGGAAGTAGTGACACAAATATCCAGACTATTTGGCTATTTCTGCTAAGCCGGAGGTCGTGGGTTCGATTCCCACCCAGGACAAACTTTGTGTGGTGAGCATGATTGTTTGTTCTGTGTCTGGGTGTGATTTATCTATAATATGTATGTAATTATAAATTATATAAGTATGTATATCAGTTGTCTGGTTACCATAACACAAGCTCTGCTTAGCTTGGGATCAGATAGCCGTGTGTGAGTTGTCCCAAGATATTTATTTATTTATTTATTTATACGTAACATACAAAGCTTCTTCACAAACCCGGAATACTTGCAAATCTTTGAGCCAAAAGACCCCGCGTTTGACCAACGAACATCGTTTCAATTGAAGAGAATTTAAAGAAATATTTTTATTAGTCTGTTGTGTATAGTGTTATCACTAATTACAGTTAACTTTTTACCCGACTACGGCGAAGCAAAAAGGAGGGTTATGAGGTTGACCGGTATGTATGTATGTATGTATGTATGTATGTATGTATGTATGTATGTATGTATGTATGGATGTTCATCTGTTCCCTCATAACTTCTAAACCGTCTAACGTAAATTGACAAATGAGGTGTCATTAGAAGCGTCTTGATCGTCCGCTGGTTATAGGCTACATTATGTTGCAATAAATTGTATGTGGCGCCCTCTGGGGCTCAAGAAGATGTGAAAAAAAAATTTTTTTCTTCCAAATATGGTCGTGTTGCATATCAAACTAAAGGGCTTAATTAGCACATTTCAAATATATATATATATATATATATATATATTATATAAGTAAATTGTACATAGCACCCTTTAGAACGCATCATAAACCTATCTAACTAACCAATATTTCGTTTGGGAGACTTAATAGATTATTATTTCATATATTGTGTATATATGTTGCAGTTCCAATAATATTACGCATATAAATGTCTAAATTTAAACCCCAAAATATTTTAAATAAAAAAGAAGTTTAAAAAACTAAAACCCGACTACAAAAAATTCACGTTCTAAAAAGTATGAAACAAGAAAACATTCTCATCTGAAAGCCGTGGTCGTATGCCACCTAATTCAGGTAAAACTGTATGTATGTAGTTATAGAACATGAATCTTTAGCACTAAAGTTTAGGGTAAAGTGGCATACGACCACGGCTTTCAGATGAGAATGTTTTCTTGTTTCATACTTTTTAGAACGTGAATTTTTTGTAGTCGGGTTTTTATCTTGTTGATTCAGCTTGTTAAGAAACGGCGGGATTGGCGCTGCTCATGTCTGTGTATTAAATTTCGCAGTCGTAAACGCGATAATATAATTTGCATTTAAAAGATGGTCGTGATCTCGTGATTAAGGATTACTTCTAACTAATATGTTCACAGTGAATGTGGTTTGCACTTGACCTACTATTTCTGTTCGCTAACCATGTATGCCCATTTAGTAAACGACCTTTTATGTTCTCGTCTCCTATGAATACTTTATGAATAAAATTGCGTGAAGATTTGATTGCATTTGGGCGTCGCGACTTTAGACTGTCTCGTTTTCCTTGTTTATTCCATTGTATGGGATTTTATCAACATTGGTATTTTAATTTCCTTATTATTTATAAAGATTTTTTTTTATTCTTCTCTACTATATTTAAGTTTATTTTTTATGAATACCCTTGCATTACTAATCATAATATTGGGGATCCTACTATTGACCCACTGCAGGGCAAAGGCCCCTTGTCCTACAGAAAAGACACAAGGATTGATCACCACGCAAGGCATTGCTCTAATTCTGTATCTGTCTTGAGAACACACCCTGCTCTGCCGCCCTCGCCATTAAAACGGTCACGTCGAATGAGTATTTTATCGCACCATCTCTCGTGCGTCAGAACCTCGTCCGTCGACAGCTGGTAGTAATTCGCACCCACCCCTGAACCCATTACTGATTAGGAAGATAATATCACATCAAAAATCGAAATGTCAACCTCAAACTTATGTAGTCTTGATAGGTAAGGAATTTCCTTTCTTGAGTGCAACTTCGACAAATGCAAACTTTTAATCAAGTTCTTCGTAGTCAAAGCACTGGTATAAAGTGCATTACAAATAACAATTGACATCCGGGAGCCGGGCACTTGAGGGGGACATCCTAGACTTACATTTCCTATTCCTCGCTCGATAGACGTGCCGCTGTACAAGTTTTTATAACCCAATACAGCCTTTGAATAGTTACATTTGAATGAGCCTTCATTACGCCTACCTCGAGGTGACAGACTGAACCATATGGGAATGAATAATGAGGTTCGATACCCACATAATATTAATTTACTGATAAAGATGTCCATTCATGGCCACTTCGCATTTTATTACCTATTGTTTTTACTTTATATATCACGAATACAATTAAAATGTATTTTTTTTTATCAGTGTAACGTACTACTACAGCGTTTTATGAATTTTTCAAGGTTTTTTTTCATGTTACTACACGATGTAGCGCAAGTCATCTCTGGTATTCAATTCTCAAATATTTGGCATTGATAATGTATTTGTGTATTTGGTTTATTGATTAATAATTTAGGCAGGAGCCAGATACCGTAAAATATTATAGAGGTCAATTTACCATATTATTAAAAACACTTTTTTGAGGATGTCATTCTCATAATATAAATGAAGAATGTTAGTAATTTTTCAAACGACCAAAAAATAAACAACGGTATTAATAAGATAATATTATCAAAACACTTTCACTTACATTTCCAAAACATTGTAAAAGTCAATAACGAAGCAGCTAAATCCATGTTTATTAATAAAACACCACTTAAAATAACGGTTACTCTACAACAAAAAAACTACGAAGTGTTATTTCTTGTAATTACATTTATATGTTACGTATTGACAATGTTGCGATTGCGGCGCATGTGGCCGGCAGGGCTTTACACTGAACTGAAATTGGCACCTCCGTACTCAACTTCATGATTCACAGGAAGGAAGCTCAGTGGCAAAACGGGACATGTCCAAAAACTGAGAAATAGCACTCTTATGTTCGCGGTGTTAACGCTGATTCATGCGATCGATTCTGGCGCCGCACAGTGGTCCCATATCGAAAATTAGTGGACATAGGCAACAAAGTTCCAATATCGATGCGATTTTTTTTTATGTGATTCTTTATGATATTCCTGACAACTTTTACTCTTGTGAAATTTCTTCTAAAGTTGATAGTTTGTCTGAAAAAAAAATTATTAGATTTTTTTGTATGGAGCGAATCACCTTTCATTTTTTTTCTTCAATTGTACTAATATGCTAGGTGTATGGCATGAGTATTATAATAGCAAGGGTCATTCTCTATCCACGAAAAATAAAATCAGCGCCAGCCATCTGCGGCCGCGCGAGTAATCATTCCTCAAAAAATAATAATTGTTTATGATATTTTTTGCCATTTAGAATAATTTCAAAGTATATTTTTTGTCTCATTTGGCTGTTCTGACCTTCTTTTTTTTTAATATATAGTTTTGATAGCATATAAGGTACCTACAACTAGTAATTCTTGGAGAGATTATTTTTTTTTACCGAGTGATTACTCGCGCGGCCGCAGATGGCCGGCGCTGATTTTATTTTTCGTGGATGGAGAATGACCCTTGCTATTATATACTCACGCCATACACCTAGCATATTAGTACAATTGAAGAAAAAAAATGAAACGTGATTCGCTCCATACAAAAAATCGAATTAATTTTGTTTAATTTTTTTTTCTTCAATTGTACTAATATGCTAGGTGTATGGCATGAGTATTATAATAGCAAGGGTCATTCTCTATTCACGAAAAATAAAATCAGCGCCGGCCATCTGCGGCCGCGCGAGTAATCATTCCTCAAAAAATAATAATTGTTTATGATATTTTTTGCCATTTAGAATAATTTCAAAGTATATTTTTTGTCTCATTTGGCTGTTCTGACCTTCTTTTTTTTAATATATAGTTTTGATAGCATATAAGGTACCTACAACTAGTAATTCTTGGAGAGTTTTTTTTTTTTACCGAATGATTACTCGCGCGGCCGCAGATGGCCGGCGCTGATTTTATTTTTCGTGGATAGAGAATGACCCTTGCTATTATATACTCACGCCATACACCTAGCATATTAGTACAATTGAAGAAAAAAAATGAAAGGTGATTCGCTCCATACAAAAAAATCTAATTTTTTTTTTTCAGACAAACTATCAACTTTAGAAGAAATTTCACAAGAGTAAAAGTTGTCAGGAATATCATAAAGAATTACATAAAAAAAAATCGCATCGATATTGGAACTTTGTTGCCTATGTCCACTAATTTTCGATATGGGACCACTGTGCACAGTGGATTTATTTTTTCGTGGATGGAGAATGACCCTAGCTATCATATACTCACGCCATACATGCAACATATTAGTACAATTGAAGAAAAAAAAATTAAACAAAATTAATTCGATTTTTTGTATGGAGCGAATCACGTTTCATTTTTTTTTCTTCAATTGTACTAATATGCTAGGTGTATGGCGTGAGTATATAATAGCAAGGGTCATTCTCTATCCACGAAAAATAAAATCAGCGCCGGCCATCTGCGGCCGCGCGAGTAATCATTCGGTAAAAAAAAATAATCTCTCCAAGAATTACTAGTTGTAGGTACCTTATATGCTATCAAAACTATATATTAAAAAAAAAGAAGGTCAGAACAGCCAAATGAGACAAAAAATATACTTTGAAATTATTCTAAATGGCAAAAAATATCATAAACAATTATTATTTTTTGAGGAATGATTACTCGCGCGGCCGCAGATGGCCGGCGCTAATTTTATTTTTCGTGGATAGAGAATGACCCTTGCTATTATAATACTCATGCCATACACCTAGCATATTAGTACAATTGAAGAAAAAAAATGAAAGGTGATTCGCTCCATACAAAAAAATCTAATTTTTTTTTTTCAGACAAACTATCAACTTTAGAAGAAATTTCACAAGAGTAAAAGTTGTCAGGAATATCATAAAGAATTACATAAAAAAAAATCGCATCGATATTGGAACTTTGTTGCCTATGTCCACTAATTTTCGATATGGGACCACTGTGCGCCGGCGCGACACTGACCAACATTTGGCGGTCCCACTCTGTGTCGGACTGTTTTGTTTCTCGCTTTGTCCGGATTCCGGTGTTTAGTTTTTATTTTAGAACTTTTGCAATATTTTTATTTAATTTGCATAAGCTTGCTACAGTTCTAAGAATTTATGAAGAATTTGTGAAGACTCGATATAGAATTGATCAAGTGCCTTTACTTTGGTAAAATTTTTGAAGTATTTTTATAACCAGTAGTACAGTCTGCTAACAAGAGGCGTTACTTAACTAAAACAATAAGCATATTTATTCATAGACTGTCCACGTAGGCGTTAATTACGTTAATAGGATAGTCAATAGCTACTGAACCCACACTCCCACAGTAGCAATAAATTAAACGACAGGTTTTAAGTTTTCAGTGTTTTTGTACTTGATGCTAATTGTGACATTGTAGTGTATTGTATAATTACGTCGATGAGAGATTTGTCTGCAACTTGACCCATTTTAACAGTTGTACTATTCATGAAATTGTATTGTGTGGTCGTCATTTTCTTTAAATATTTACATTCCACTAAAACCCAGATTGCCATTTTATTGTTTTTCACGTGGAATTTGTGGGAAATATTTAGGTAATTTGGCTGCAAAAAGTGAGCTAAGAAGCATCCTCTCACCTTTGTTTATTATTCTTTACTAAACGGATGTTGAACCTGCTTTCTGTTTAGCTAAAAGTTTGGAATGCTTTGTGTAACCTGTTGACTGGTTAATATCTTTTCCTCGACATATGTATCTCTCTCCACTCATCCCACACACCTATTGATAAGAACATTAATCTCTTTACCCACGGTATCAGTACTTTTGTTATTTTCTTTTATCTTCAGTGCCATTCTGATAAAAATAGACCGGCTGGTGCATAAACCGCGAATCTGAAATCGTAATTGTGTGACTTGCCTCATTCGCTTTAGGTCCCGTTGTGAAACGTTTTACTATCGTGGGTCGCCTCGCAACATCCTTTGTTATTAGCGATAAAAAATAACATCTGTTAGCAATTTTTTTAAGGATAACTAATGTCAATGTATTAATTACTTACGCTTTTATCCTATGTCAGCACTTCGCAATTCGCAACAATTAAGAGCTTCTAGATATTTTTAGACAAAAATTATAAAAACAAACTGGGCTAACTTTATAATCTCTTTAAAAAAAAAACAGCTGGTTTACATTTATCAATGTACACCCACAGTTCGTCGATATGTTTAGGTCCCATATAATAGAGGGCGAGCCCATTGCCATTAACCGGGCACAAATCCTAACTCTGAGTAGCAGCTCTTTGTTATTCGGAGAAACGCAATACCATTTTGCTTGACCAGGGAATCGAACCCAAGACCTCAAGCGTAGCAATCGCGCTTAGGACCACTAGGCTAAAGAGGCAGTAAATCATAACATATCGTACTAAATTCACCCTGTATAACTCGTTTTCTTTGATTGGTTATCTGTGAAGTTCTTCGCTGGTGTTATAAGTTTATCTTGATAAACATAACTTAAGTCCTCACGATAAAAAATAAACTGTAATAAATAACAGACACATCGGCATAGAGCTGTGACATTATCATGTCAGTACTAGAGCAGTTTTCGAGGTTATCACGAATATTGTTCACATTTAGGTCGATGATAGCGCAACAGGCGACATTTACTATTATTGATTATATGCTCGAGACGTGGGTGTGTCTCGTGCCGTGCTCTGTCACTATTTGTCTCTCCTGTCCAGTTTAGAATTACTTTTTAGGTCGTGGGAAAAGTCGAGTTTTTGCCAAAAATATTATCCGTACGGTTTTTTCGCTGCATCTTTCCTGTAGTGTAACTGATAAAACTATGATGTATGAAACCGTGGTGCGCAAATTATATTGAAATTTGATTTTCTTTACCAGTAACAGTTGTAAAGGTGGGCTACTAGTTTATTACTTAAAATTCAAAGTGTATTTTTTATGTTGTTTTATTATTTTTAATACTCGTCGTGTCCATCAAGTTTCGACAGTAAATGAACGTACCTACCTAAGCAAGAAAATATCACTCAATGGATGCCGTTGTGAATTTTCATTTTGAGTGAGTAAGTTGCCTGCAGACGAGCATTAAAAATGACGCCAGGGTAAATAACCCATTACATTCCATTAAAGGGGTCATCGACTCATCGTGCAGTTTTACGTTAGGTATCTGTTATCGCAGGCTATTTTTGTGCATATAAATATAATCATCATTATTCATACTCATAACTCAGTAACTTACCTATAATCATTTTATTGTATTCTGTGTTATAGGTGGTTAAAAATGTAATAGGTAATTATGTAAAAAAGTTAAAAATAAATTGTATTACTCTTTGAATATTAGCAGCCAAATATAATGTGCCTATAAAGTTTAATTTAATAAATAAGAGAAAATACAGTTCACATTTTTATTTCTTATTTCATAGTTACATGAAAATTCGAGAGTCGGGATATAAATTATACCTATATAAGTTTAATAGGACAATAAACTTTTAATACATTTATTTAAGTAGTGGCTTTGGAAATATAATTATAATCACAATCACAGCATTCGCTTCTCAGGGCACAAATCGGGAGGAATATTAATAATAATAATAATAATAATAATCGCGAGGTTGTCGACATGTGGGATGTGGACTCAGCGATCATTGTGCCGATAGTCGTTTCAGCCAATGGCTTAATTGCCAAGAGCCTCGACCAACATCTTAGGAGGCTCTCGTTGGGCAGCTGGATCAAGGGCTTGATTCAGAAAGCGGTTCTCCTAGACACGGCGCGTATCGTTAGGAGATTCCTTTCTCAGGAGCCCTGACTACCGGTGGCTTGGACCCTGTTCCCGACGCCGGTGGGCTACTATTTTTTATATTTTTAAATGTTTTTATATTTTTTATACTAATATTTAAAAATGTAATTTATATGTGTATTTGAAGAATAAATGGAATAATAATAATAATATAATAATAATATATCATTTATTTCAGGTTACAAAGACCCATATAAAAGTTACAATAAATACACTTAAAAACTAAAACTACTGCACACGAAGAGACGGCGAATATTGAGTTCAGCTGAGAAAATGACACTTGCTAATGATAAATTTATGCTAAAATGCACTTATTACCTTGACTGAACTTTGAGGGGTCAACTACGCATACTTTACCCATCAAACTAAGGAACTTCTAAGAAATATGATTGCTGGGAAATATATATTTTTTTTGTGAAAAATCACTGTTTATTGTAACGTGGAACGTAACGTACGGAAAACTTTGTGCTTACAGGTGCATGTATAGGAATAACGGGGGTATTTAAAGTTTAGTTATAACATTTCAAACTTATTTTCGCATTTAAAGGTAAAATGAAGTCGGAATTTTGATATTTCATATCTCAGTAACCACGAGGTTCTCTCGAACCTACCTTCAATTTGTAGGTACAAAGCACTGATGACAGAATACTTTAATTAAGTGTAATCCGTAGTAACCTAATTAACGTATTTACAACTAAAAATAATTATACCTTATCTGGAATTGTGCCCTTCCGAACTTTACCTGTTATATTTCCTCAGGGTTTATGTAGTAGAGTATCTACCTACCTGCTAATTATACCGACAGGCCGAGGGGCCTGTTTGTATGAGGAAAAAAATATGATCAATTCTTGCAATTAGTAAAGCAAAATCTGGGAATATTGATGACAAATTAAAATTAATTGCATTCATTTGGCATCATAACGTTGCATATAAAATTTTAATTGTGGTAGATATCACATAAGATGATATGAAATAATAAACATGTTTTACATTTTGTCAACGACGATGCGACGATGCCATTATAACGTATTGAATTAATGAACGTAAAGGTCAAACAAAGTAATAAACGCAATTTTATATTCCTAATTTCCATATTTTGACAGACCATGACACGTTCAGTAACTTGCATCCAATAGATGTCTAATATCTCACCACTAATGTTAGTGGTGAGATATTACTACCAATAATGCTTCTAAAAAAATCCCCAAAGAATAAAACTAAAACAATTTCTTATTGGATTTAAAAGGGAAATATAATAATACGTTCTAGGAAGTCGTAAAAAAAATTGAAGTAGTTTAAGTATCTGAAAAGGATCTTAACATTATGATTGTGAATATCAAATATCCAATCATCATTAACACAACATGGTGTTTTCATTAACGCGTCTGCGGCCTACGCGTTTTTGATTAAAACACACATTTGATCGATAAATAACTTCTGTACAGTAACAAAATTCATTTATTAATTAAATACCGATATACAAATTATATGTTATTGTCTTAAATTAAAGTCACTATACCCTTTTATTTATCACAAAACATTGCTAGCAGTTGCATAGCACGGAGTAGTAAGATTATAATGGAGAGCTCAGTCGATACGAATATTTATTTTTCATTTGGATACCGCGCTACTAATTTGTGAAGAAGCAAAGGTACTTTTACCACACATGGTCAGTGCTACCTTCGGATCTGTCTGGTCTTACGGCCTAAACATCCCATGTCTATAACAACCGGTGCGATTATTATTATTTTGTCACTGAGAGAGAATTTCGACTAGATTTTGAACGTTTTTAATTACTTCTTTCTGATCGTTCCAAACTGGCGCAGGTTCACCTGTCTATACAGATTGCTCTCCATGTATAATAAGCTCTAGGTACTAGGCACTGGTATCGCTTTAGTTAAGATGTCCTTGGTGCTACGGCTTTTCGCCCACATATCACTTTGCTTACTACTCTGTGTTGCGAGGCAACTTTACGTAACATAATTAATTCCTACGCATTACTACGACTACTACCTAAGGCTGTTGATGTATTTCATGAGGTTAAATACTACTATGACGCCCATGATGTCTGTGTAACCTTCGTGACTCGTGCTCGGGGAGGCGTTGCAGAGATTGTTGCGGCAGTAGCAGTATCTGAAGTCACATAAACACATTGTAAAATAATGGTAATTGTTAAAATTATGACACATATTGATATGTTACGAAAAGTGGGCGTTTTGGGCAATTCTGACGGCCCCATTTATGGCATTTAATTGACTCTTAGGCTAGCTAACTATAAGTCTATGTCTACAAAAAGAACTACAGTTTAATTTAAGGTCTAATGGGAAAACTAAACAGGCGACTCCAATATACTGGAGGAACGTTTAATAGCTTTAAACGGCGATGATGCTCTTATATGGAAAAACGTTAATTCCGAAGTTATAAATTGAATGGACCAATACGTAACTTAACATCGTATTAATTTGCCAAGGCGGACATAATTTCGCCAAATTGCCTTAGCGCCAATGTTCGCAATATAATGTTTAAGAGTAAATGGTGCAAAGTGGCTCATAATGCTGATGTCGTGTCATTATTACACTACGCAGTAAATCGAACAAGTTATTGCTACTGGTTTTAGTACACGTTTACGTACAGCCGTCAAATGCAGTAAACAATTTTCTTAATGAGAAAATTCACTAAGAAAACTGAATGACAAAGCATCAATACTTTCAGAATTTTCCTCTGCGTTGTTGTGCCATTTTAATTTGCTATTCTCATTATGTTTATTCTTGCCAAATAAGTCTCGTATTTTAGCTCTAAGGCCCCTTAATTTTCCATAAAGTTTCTTTGTATCTCATCAACTCAATCCGATAACTGCTACTATACGATTCTATAGTTGAGTTACTTTTGGACCGTCAAAGTGTTAAATGATTACCTAGTAGGTGTACTCCTCTCTCCCTTGTCGTCGGCGTTGATGCAGCCTTCTTGGTAAGGTTCCAATATTTCCATCTTCGGCGACCACCTCCCATTTTTGTAGTCCTGGTATTCGTGTTTCTGTGGGGCGCAATCTCGAAGAACGCCATTTATTCTAACTGAAAATTTAAACAGTAAATTTTGTTAAAATAATTATTTCATGGATATTGAAAATTTTTTTGTAAGATGTTTATTATGTTGCAGTTGATGACAAAAGGTACAAGACCTTTCATGTAATGATGTGCCCATTGTGTAGTCGTAATTGCTTATTGAACAAGTCACTATAGTATTACCACATTATGCAACTCTACGATCTGCAGTTTCTTGTATTGGGCTATGCACAAAATCAGTATTCGCTAATTGTAAGTCAAAGAAGCAATTAAACCACGTGACCACGTTTAGTGTTATGGTCTGTGGCGTTTTAATGGCTACGCCTTTTCGGTACAATTTGCACTAATTGCTTCATATCCAAAAGCCTTGCAAGTGAAACACAAGTGAAACATTACGTAGATTGTTAGTGTTACAGATATTAACATTGACACTTGTACAACTACAATGTAAATCAAGGGCGGGTTATGCATCCATTTTTTAGCATGATTGTGTATCATTTGAATGCAATGTAACTTTTGCGGTAATATTTTGATTCGTGAGATTATTCCTTGACATCGCTGTTGTGTGGCTTTGTATAGAATGGTGCTGTTTTTGCAAGTAAATTATTGTCTTCTGCCCAACACACCTTCACCTTGAACCACCTACCACAGCAAACATACGTACCTACTCTAGTACCTTGACCGCATATCATATTGTTATCGTCAATACTGAACCCTTCCCTATTAACATTCAATCGCTAATAATGAGCGTCACTTGGCGAATACTTGAGTGTTTGCTATTTGTAGCTGTAGCATGTGTAAATATATGAATACACTAGCTTCTGCTTGCGAGTTCATCCCCTTGGTATTTCATCCGCGTTATGTTATGTCTTTGACTGCTGCTACCGTGTGTCGTGCCGTGCCGTTATATGGCCAATACTATTCCTCAAGAATCTGGCTATACATACAAAAAGATTTCTTACAATCCGACTGATAGTTCCAGAAATTATCGCGTTTAAAGAAACAAACGAGCAAAAATACTCTTTATCTTTCAGTCGTATAGTTTTAGCACTCACAATTATGGCAAGACAATGCTCAATATAATGTTCTACATCGACATTATCCAGATTCCATTGTTTTCTTATTGGTGTCCTAAGTGGCTAAGGCCTACTTAAATTCCCTAAGATGGCAATATCCTCTGCAGATCCTTAAACTAGCAAAACTTAAACACATACCTCCATTTTGTATATCTAGATGAAACTCCTGCTTCATGCACATGGTGGAGTAGGGGCACTCTACTATGAACTTGTCAGAGTGATCGAAATGCACGCAGAGCCGCTTGGTGGTGTTGTAGTACTGGCCCGGTGGCGGGTTGATGAGGCAGTGGTAGCACTGCAGCGATGATACTCCTGGAAACGATATGATGAGGAACAAAGTTAATAATTATTTTTCGCTTGGGATAAAGTTGCGTAAGGCTTAATCTAATACTGCACATCTCTGATCCGCAAACTGTATTTGGTAAGTAAGATGTTCAGAATAATTTCAATGAGCCTCGTTTTTGTACGGGGTGACCAAAAGACACATCACATAGCCATTAACTTCGCATACTGATCATCAAATTATGCGACATAGAGCCAAAATTCTTACTAGGAAACGACGGATTATTTTTGTTGTAAAAAATTTGAATTTTTATTTGAGTGCATTATACGCGCTCAAAACCTTGTGCTTACGGGGTGCATGCAATATTTCAGAGGTCGTGGGTGTATTAAAAGTTAAGATAATATACTAAGATATAAGATTTTTTTTTTAATTGAATTTCTCAAAACGACATTTTTTAAATCTCTTCTTAACCAGATGGTTTCCAGTTATGGCACAGAGCAATGATGGGAAAAACGTCACTTTTGGCTTCGTTGAGTCTCTTGTTACATCCATAGTAATGCTAGACTGGTGTAGTACCCCAAGAGTGCTATGACAGGTCATTGTGTTCTGAACAGTCATTCTCTAATCTCAGCCATTTTCGCATGTCACTACGCTTCGTTCAAATCAACGAGCTTTACAATTGCAGCCATTTCTGTGTCTATTAAGTTCCACTGTTGTTGACCTCTATTACATATCGCGTGTTCAACGCCAAGTATTTCCTGTCCTATGATGCTGTCAATAGCTAAACTCAGACAAGTACACTCTGGACGCGCACGCAACTTATACTGATCCTAGCATTTACATATAAATTGTTCTTGAAGGTAATTCTCGTGAAGTATTTTTCCATTTCCTTTACAGCTAAGAACATGTCCTAAAGGTCCACCTGTTTTTCGAGTTAACGCTGCATTGTAGTCTATAGCAGTTGGTGTAAACACATTAGCATCTAATTGTCCTATCTTCAAGGCAGTTCAAGGTCCGCCGCCTACTGCAATTTGTATTGATTGGTCACCTGGCTGACATTACAAAGCATTGCTAATAAAATGTGGGATGGCATCGTTGTGATCTTATCTTACAATTTGCCTTGACGCTTCATTCTGGATGGATTATTATGAACTTACATTATCTATCTCTAGCGCAGTTATCGTAGGACTGTTTATGATCAAGACTGATCATCATATTTGAAGAGTTTAAAAGCCAATATGCAAGCAAATGGCTGGGATATATTTGATTAACCCGTAATGCATTTTTTTATGGATTCATTAAATGTCTAACAGGAAAATAAACAAGCAAAATGGTAAGTTTTAGCTTTATTGTGTCCTGTTTAACATTGCATCGTAAATACTAACGATGATTCGCTTACAAAGGTTATTTTTAAAATTATTGATTAAAATGGCATGCGTCCATGTGTTGATATATCCTTAGCTCTGATTTGTTTGCAGACACCCAATCCTTTGTGTTCCCTGGTCGTCAAACGAAAATATTGCAAATACTTGCTAATTAGAGCCCATGCAGCATCACATGTTTTCAAAACATTGATTGGTACTTTGGTCAAATAGGCAGAACATTGTATTTGTAGTGTGCCTCCTTAGGAATGCACTTAATGCAGTGCATTCGGTAAATATCTTGCGTCACCGCGGGTGGGTCGTAGAGACGGTGACTCATCTTCATATGTTTCTCGCGTCACTTCAACTTAGCCGCTCTGCAATTTATAATCCCGTGAGCCTGTAGGTATCTCCTTGATCTAAATTACACTATTACTCTTTTTTTATTATCCATATAAAGCTGTTCTATCGTTGTAGTACAGTGAACTAATATTGTACATAATTTTTTTCAACGAAAAATATAGTAAATATATAGAAATAAAATATATAGAAAATTACAAAACTTTTTTCTCTGCTTTTTTACCGAAAGTTTGGGTAAAGCGTCTATTTAATTTGAGTCCTATGAGATGCAGAGACTTTAGCATTAACTTAACTTATTCACAAAATAACTACATGTAGGTAAATAATGGTAGCACATACATTTATCATACGGAGCATGCTAGTCACGATCTCAATACTGATCCGTTCGGGTCGTTGACTTTAACACATGCCTCGATTTGTAATTACGCCTGAAATCATAGTTAGAATTCGCCAAAGTTGAAAACGTCATTAAAACGTTTTTATAAAGTAACTTTGTAGGTATGCGTCATCATTCTATTTTAATAATTGAAATCTAAGATAAAATAAACTATACGCATGTAGTTTTTTTGAACAGCGCAAATTTTATCATTTTATTTGTCTTTTAAGTGAGTCACAGAGTTTTGTTATGTCAACCCACGCAGTCCCACGCAGGTTCACATTACGCATGCGCCCCCGGTGATCGCTCCTTCTTGGAATCGAACCTTGCCTGCTTTGGTGGACAACTAACTGTCTACTACTAAGGATTTTTACTTTTCAAAACCTGAATACTACAATACAGCTTATATTATTCTTTTATCTGTAATGTATTTTTTGTGTTAAATAACTCATCTGACTATTAAATAGACTTTGTGATACTAAAGCTGAAACATACAAAATTGCAAAGTTAAAGCAAATAAGGAAACATTTTGATATTGAAATTACAATTATTTAAATAATCAATATACACGAATTTATAATGACACATTGAAATAGATTCCAATGTTTTAAAGTCCAATAAACCAGTTTCTAAAATCAAGTAGGTTTAATTTTTGATATATCATATCTACGTAAAGGCGACAAAACGATTAACACGATGAAATTAACGTGGGTCTTATTTGTTTTCATGATAGTAGATAGTTATAGTGTTAGTGTGGATTACCTCGCTAATGAGGAATCAGAACTTGAAGATAAAAAGGATGTTAAGAAAGTACCAAAAGCACTTAAAAATAGACTGCAAAAAAATACGAACAGCCGTACAGATAACGTTACAGAGTTTTATGGCGAATCAAGTTATGAAAACTATGATGACCTTTCGGATATTGAAGAACAGACGATGAACAAATCTTCTAAAAACATGGTACCGATAGGACCAAATGTTTATGATACTGATTCCTCGAAGCCGGAAGTCGGTTACGATACAAATGCTATAATACGAGAAGGTGTTAATGATATATCAAAAGGAAAGTCTTTCGAAGATATTCTTAAAGATTATGTATACCATGATGATGCCGCAGATATAGAATCTCCATTGCTACGTTGTGAAAACAAAACTCAAACACAATCCACATCTGAAACTAAATTCGATTTTAACAAAATTGTAAGTTCAAAAAATTCCACCGATGATGAAAACGATTCCGACAAGTTATCAATAGATTTTTATAGTGTACTGCCAGCCTCGAGTGTAAATAATGAAAATAATGACTATTTTCGCACTTATAATTACTCAAACACTAACGTTTGGTACATCCCAGAAAATAGCGCCTGTTGGGAATTACCTATACTGTACGGCGAATTAGGCCAACCTTCAAATACTTCACAGGTTTTTTTGATGTATCCCGGAATTCTAAAGAACGTTAAGGAAACAAAAGAAGAGTTAAGCAAACCCACCAGGCCCCTTTATATACCCGTGTCTCAAACTATGAACAAGTGGTGTGCTGCAGGTCCTTGTTACGGTGATCACACCATGTGTCTCTTCTCAGACATTACTAATTCCAAGTTATGCCTCAATGGCTACATTGTTTCGACCCCTACTATGGTTGAGCAGAGGGCATTAGTGAATACTGTGAATTCAATGCGAAACCGCATCGCCAATGGTCAAACAGATAAATACAAACATTTACCTCAAGCAGCTGATATGAATCAGTTAATATATGACTTTGACTTGGAAAGTATGGCCGCAGCATGGCTTCGCCAGTGCCTACCAGGTCCCGCAGCTTGTTCTGCTCTTGACGGAAACTATGTATCACAACTAGAGTGCACCAAACACGCGAAGCATTGTTGCGTAAATTCCTTTAAAACTGAGAGGGCTTCAAAATGGTATGTTTTTTTAAATTTATATATCAATGTCAATTATAATTGACATTATTAAATCTATATAATTCACGGAATCTTAACTTTTTTACAGCATACCACAACACGAATGCTATGTAGATCCTATAATTGGTTGTATTCACGTATGGTATTGGAAAGCTGGAAAAGCACTTACTACGACAGATGTAGAGTGTGGTCATATAACGCCAGCCACGTTCTACACCGCCCAGTTAATGTGGGCGGAAACCACTAAAATAGGTTGTGCGTATGGGACGAATCCAAACGGAGATGTACGAGTTGTGTGCAACTTCTCTCCTGGTGCGCCATTCTACATCGACACTAAATTCTACTGTGGCTTCATTGCTCATAAGGGAGTTATGACCTTCTTCAAGGAAAACATTACATCTACACAATTCTTAGAAACGCTGGGTATTTTTTTAACTCCAATGAAAAATTTCAAGATTTCTGAAGCAGAGTCTGCTAAATACGCGAGTAATACCTCCAAATTTTCCGAAGATGACGTACTTGGTAAGATTTATAAGAGAAAATGGATACGAAAGAATTTGAATGATACCAGTAACGGTACTGTAGGTCTGATCGCTCGTTTGGTGACTAAGTACACTTTTGGTGAAGACAGTGGCTCTCAGTGTGATATGAATGAAGCGATTTATCAGAGCGGCGAACCCGGCTCCAAGTGCGTGGAGCGAGGGAGGCGCTTCCACGCTCTCTGCTATGATTTCCGTGACCCAACGCCGGGCTACAGGATGGTTGCTGTGCTCGCACCAGTCGCCTTGTTTTCCCTTATATTGTACGATTTGTTCAGTGGTGTGGTACGACAAACTAATTATTAATAGGTAATTACAATGGAATGCATAATTATCTCAAATTCTGTTCTTATTCCTAAACCAGTTATAATTCTTTTCGTAAGCTTGTGGTGTACATTGTCATTATGAATTCTAGTAAATGAACAACAGGTGCATATTACGTTCTCTCTGAAAAAAAATAAATATCAGAATCATATTGTAGGTATTGCAGAATTACCTACTAATGTTTTATCCCTTAATTGTACGTTCAAATTGTTACTTTTGCTTAATAAAATTGCTCTTGATCACTATCAATGGATTCTGAGTCATCGCATTAATACGTTGTATTATTATAACTTGTGATAAATTCACGTCTCGCTGTAGTAAATACTCCAGTTAAATGTAAATTGAACTAGAACTATCACATGAGTCATTCGAGTAGTGAATAAATAGATTAAGTGTTTTCCCATTAGATACGTGAACTTTTTGTGTGTTGTTGAATATACCAAACCACGTTATGAAAACCCAATACTGACTTGCTGGTGTTATTTTCAGCATCATTATATGTTCTTTATATAAGTTAAAACCTATTGCACTGTGCTTTGATAATGAATTTTAGATAAAAAAATTAAGGTAAAACATGAAATCCAAATCATATGCGGTCTGTAGCGACTCATTGTTTCCGAATTCGATTCAACAATGGTTCGATACTGATAAGTCTTATTCACACATTCGACAAGTTAAGTAAACTACGTTGTAGTTTATGCCAAGCAGTTATTTTGCCTTTATCTGTACGTAAATCAATTTAAATAAAGTGCAGTTCAGTACATTTGCAAGTAAACAGTCCTTTTTTAATATTGATTTATCATCCGTTCAGAATTTGATAGAGACGTATGTAATTAAGTAATACTTGTTCGGGCTAGATCTCCTAAGCCACTATGGCTCACCGCGTTTAATGCTCCCTTGGAGACCAGACCGGACTGTGATATGTTTGCGGATGAATGGAAGCTGATCTTGTCAGAATGCTTGAGTTATTGCGAGCGGAATGCGATATATTTATGCAGTTTTTACCTACTTTGTTCCGACCAAGCACATGTATTTTATTTAATTTATGTTGCCAAATTGATGTACGGTGATTGTTTTATCCGTTATAAATCGACAAAAAATAAATTAAGTTGCAACGCTAAAGCCTACACATACACTACAATACGTCGTATGTTTAAGATCTCTCCCACACAGCAAGACTCAAAAAACTGCACAGTCATTCAAGGATTGAGAATGTTTCGACGACCTCAACATCGTTACTTGTTTATTTTATACATTATGTATTATTACAAACTGCTAACAACTAACGCAAGATAAGTTCTATACAAAAGTCTAGAATTCATAAACATCAGCATAATCACGTTCATTCGACCGTATAAGTAAAATTGATTACTTCCATATATTAGTCTGCATCGTACATAATCGTGCAAATTAATACACTGATATCCGCGCGAATGCTTTTTACATTTCCCGAATATTCTAACTTCTTTACACTTTACTTTTTTTACCTGCACAATTGTACATATTCAACCGGCAGGTATTAGCATCGTCATTCCTTTGATACATATCTCATCAGAAAAACAAGTTATTTAAAGAATGGAAAACCGTCATAACTTTATGTATAAGTTGAGTTGCACATAACACTAATATTTTAGTTGTGATGGGTTTGCTTTTGACTCTAGTTAAGGTCAGAGGTAACAAAGACAGTCGACTATGGAGTGAGCTTACCCAGCAGAAGCCTGTTCAGTCTAATTTTTGAAGAGATTAGGGTTGACTGCGTTCGTCAATACAGACGCAGGTAGAGAGAATGGTTTACTTACAGCAAGTCCGCAAGTAAATTTATTGTAAACTCAAGCAATAGTCAAGGGCTGTCAGTGGAGCTGCCTGATGGATTAAAGCTTCTGTAAAAAATAAACCCTGGGTGAAAGGTGAAGTGAGCTTGAAGTGAGCTGTCATCTACCTAATGCTAAGGATTACCAACTAACCTTACGTAGGTTAGCTGGTGCATTGACCGAGGAAGATTTTTACAGAACAACATTGCTGGTAAACAACTACGTGTAATCAATAGCCAAACTTTTTCTTATGTTCATGTGTTCTTTTTGTTGTTTTGTTACATTGCAAAATTAATTATTAACAGAACCTGATAAACTGCTGGTTCGAGTTAATTTGTTGATTCAATAGACCCGAATACGCAATCATGTATCGTGTCTACGTGAGGCTTCTTTTGAGGTTAGTATGATATTAGTGCATTAATTAAGTGCTGTCAGCGGATTTTTCTTGAGTAATCTGCGAATAAATTTATAGTACCTTTAAATAAATAAAAATCAACACTACGAACCTGTTGCTATCAAGGACAGGATAGTATACACCACGGCTACCATGCAATACTCCATACTCATTCCTTTTGCAGCGAAGTTACTCCTTCGCGATTTTTCATAAAATCGCACTATCAAATAATTTGATGTCTGTGCTCCTTCTTGGCGCAATCGCCGCTGCCATTCAAAAACCTGAAAATAACAAAAGAATTGATTTAGAACTCGATTATACTTGCTAATTTAGTGAATCTGTTATTTGATGAAAAAAATGAGAAAACAAATCAATATGCATTACAATAATAAGTAGGTAATTTAGATGGCAAGGACAAACAAGTTATCAATAAAATTATTGAATGCCCTTGTCTCGGCACGTTTTCTGAAACCAATCGAGATCTCTAACACGATTTGAATAAGTCGAGCAGACATGTGTAGTGCTATAATACAAAGTTCATTTGCGAAATCACTTCTGAATTCGATCCGCAAGTATTGCAGGAGACTGAACTATTCACATTAGGTTCAATATCGTTTAACAGTTCAAAATCTAGATGACCCGGCAGGCGGCAACTCGTTCGTTATTTTAGCAGTGAATTGGCGCACTTGTGATATTTTCAAGGTCCTGACACGCTTGTGTTGCCTTTCCCCTTGTTGGGGTTGGCTTTCGACCAATAATATGCATTTTATATTGTAATGTGCTGTATTTAGCCATTATGTCATTTTACCGAAATAAAATTTTCCTCAACTTCTTGTTTTCGAAAGGATATTACGGAAATAATTTTAATTAGATACTTTAATTTTCCTCTATGGAGACTGTAATAAATGTAGCTGGTTCTAGTTTACACGTATTTTATAGTATTCCTAATATTATACAGTTTGTTACGCAAATAGGTACAACATTAGAAAATCATAGGCTGTCGAGTATTGACACTGCTTAAGATAATTTTATGTTTATCTACTGGTAGAGCATGTTATATTTACGTAATTCAAATGTTGTATAATCCAAGATCCCTATATTGAATTAAATATGGTGTGCGTAGATTAGTACATACTATAGTTATACTTGAACTTGCATAACAGAGTGGTACCTAATTGGTTCATTTTAACGAGTTCGGCTATGGCAAAGAAAAGCGGCACAAAATCCGAAAGAGTTTCAACACTCGACGGACTGTTGCGTATGGGCACGGACACTGGTTCAGTGTTCAACCATGAAATAGAATTATCAGAACATTTGTCTCACTGTTGCAGAATGACACAATTGCTTGAACTGTTTTCTGTTACAGTCGATTGTACTTGTAATGGTTGCAGTAATATATTTAGTACTTATTTATATTTATTGACAAGTGGTGTAGACTTGAATAGATTTGAACGACTTAACCTCAATAAATCGTGAATATGAATATATTATTCAATAGTTTAATAATGTCAATATTCGGTCTGATGCTTAAGTTCATTTAAATATTTATTTACGGATTATAAAACTGCTTATATTCGTGTTTAATGGTAGAATCTCACCATGATATAAAAAATAGCTACCTATATTTATACCCATATTATTTTAGATATGGGTAATCTATCTATTGTATGAGGTAGTATACCATATACAATAGATTACGCATATCTAATATAATATAATAGGGTAGGCTCATGCCTGCATTAGTCACCATTTTATTTTTATGTTTATTTATTTATTCCTCCTTCCTCGATAAAAGGAATAACCAATAAAAAAATATTTTTTCAATTCGAACTAGTAGTTCCTGAGATTAGCGCATTCAACCAAACAAACGAACTCTTCAGCTTTATAAAATTATTATTACTATATAGTATTATGTAGATTAATTTTCAATTTTATTAAAATGTTGGTAAGCACTTTTCGTTTTACAAGGTGAGCAAGACTTCAAGCTGTTGCGCCGTGTTGTGTCGAATCACCGGAGTATACAGCTTAAAGTGACAGTTTGGTATTTCAGACCCGTTCATATTACACTTTGGTCTCATACCAGTGATGCACAGAACCATTATTAAGTGATAATATCTATACTAATATAATATAGTAAAGCTGTATAGATATTTTTTGTTTCTTGGCTGCAACACGCTAATGTCTGGAATTGATTTTCAAGATTCTTAGTGTAAATGATATCTAGCTACATAACATCACGCTACGACCCACGGGAGCAGAGCAGTAATGAAAGACGTAACTTAACGTAAGTGAAATCCTGGGGTATTGCTAGTTTCGTAATGAAGCATTTCAAGATCACGATATTAACAGAAACAAAAGAAATCATTATATCATCAAAGTAGAGCAAGGCAGTCAAAAATTCTTGTCACAAAAAATATATTTTTAATTCGTTTGAAAAAGTTTTATTTTCAGAAATTATAAATTTAATTAAAAAGTTAAGTACTTAAAGCAGGTTTTGCAACAATTTATATTTGCACAAGTTTCATTGTTTTTTACAATCATATCTTTTATTCCGGTTTTTGATCGCGTATCTTTCGACACAGCACTGCTGAGACCGTTACATCATTTTATTTTATTTTGTAGCATGTTAAGGACATTCAAAACATTTGTGCTGAATTACTCTATGTAGGTAACTCGAAAATCATCAAAAATTACTGCATCGCAATTATATTCAACTTTAAATTAGAGATGCAACGAATAGTTGTTTGGCCGGATACCGGATATTCGGCCTGACCACCAGCCGAATATTCGGCCGTCCTAAAAATGCTGAAAATCTTGTTTTTATACATCATAATTTACCTTTGGTGGATTTCCAATATTAAATAATATTACTATTACTAGTTACTAATAAGTACATTTTTTAACTATCAGTATTATCACCAAGTTACTTTAAATAATTGATTTATTATAAAAAGTTAAAGTTGTTTAAAATAATAAAAGGCTTCAATTACAACTGTGTCTTTATTTAGACTCCATTTATAAAATCTACCAACTTTACTATCTGGTATCCGGCCGGATTGTACATTACCATCCGGTATCCGGCCGGATAGCAAAAAAGGGCCGGATAAGCCGGATACCGGATAGTAACCGAATATTCGGTGCATCTCTACTTTAAATCATGTTAACTTCAAATTATCTATTGGTTGCATCCTTACATACCTACATAAAATTGAAGAAAAAAACAAATAAATAAAATTGAAGTGTTTGTTTGTAATTTTCAATTAACAGCTTTTCACTAAATGCATATGAATGCTGGTACCAAAATAAAAATAAAAACTGTCTGTTCCGGCTAATCTCTGAAACGGCTTGACCGATTTTGACGGGATTTTCACTCGTAGATAACTAATGTTATAAGCAGTATCTTAGGCACTTTTGTTTTAGTAATTGTCTTATTTTAATAATAAAATTGGTTGAAACCAATGAAATAGTGAACGCGAAAGAAGTTGTCGCGGGCAACAGCTAGTAATTATTAAGTTTTACCTTTCAGAAACATATTATAATAATATGTTAACATAACAAATAAGGATAATAAAAGGTACTTAGCCACGTACGCCATTGCTTTGTAACTTTGTAATAAATTAGCGTTTGATGAGTATTTTTAATGCATACTACAGGCCACAGGCTGCCACTGTACATAATTTGCTTAAATTATTACTTCACGTAAATAATTATTTGAATATTGATTAAACCTTTAAAAGTATTTGCACAA
Organism: Caradrina clavipalpis; assembly: GCA_932526535.1. Classification (NCBI taxonomy): domain Eukaryota; kingdom Metazoa; phylum Arthropoda; class Insecta; order Lepidoptera; family Noctuidae; genus Caradrina; species Caradrina clavipalpis. Next base: position 5,548,509 of record OW052106.1, on the reverse strand, counting down.
CACGTCCAATGTAGTTTTTTTATATTGATTTGTCATTGAATGGCTGACAAGCCGACGGCCCACCTATGTTAAGTGGTGACCACTAGACCACTTCTTATAAACATAGTTTACTGAAACATTGATCTGCGCAGGCGCGGTTATTTGAAATTAGTGTTGAAATTATCGGCCTATGCAAAAATTAACAAAAACTCGCGATTTTTCAACGAACGTTTGGCGTTAAAATAGATATTTCAACATAAGGTCATAATATTTAGCAATGCATTCTACGGAACCGTGATAAAATCTTTGTGAATCGAATAATATTTCATTGCCGCAGTGGTAAAGCAGTACGATTCCAACAATCACCAAACAAATCAATGAAGACCCTGAGCTCCTTACCAAAGAAAACTTCCTCTTTTCTGAAGATTGCAGCTAGGCTTACCGAGAGTCAATGAATAAATAGAAAAGACAAAATGGTCCATCTCCAAAATAAACGTACAGTTTGTAAGATTCCAACCCACTAAATAAGTGCAAAAAACATCATCATCATATCAGCCGTAAGACGTCCACTGCTGGGCATAGGCCTCTCCCAAGGCGCGCACTGAGCCCGATCTTCGGCTCTCCGCATCCAACAACATGATAACCCTAACTTGTACTATGTATCTGCAACTGCTTCCTGACAATTAACTTCAAGTTCAGGGAATGTTGTATAATAGTTATACAAAGTAAACAACTCGTTTTCACTGCTGACCTTATGACAGCACTCGGTACACAATTAGGGTTAAAGTTTATTCCGGACTGTTGTCGCAAGTATTTTATTAATAGATACGCACGAGGAACTAACACGTGTAATAGATATACTCCAGAATTTATCAATAGATCGAATATAATAGATTTAACTGCCTCATTAGCCTAGTGGTCTAAGCGCGACTGCTACGCTACATATCTTGGGATCGATTCTCAGGTCGAGCAACAATGTTATTGAGTTTTTCTAAGTTCTCAGTAGCAGCTCGGAGTTAGGATCTGTGCCTGATTAATGGCATTAGGCTTGCCCCCTATTACATGGGACCTAAACATACCGGCGAACTGTATTCATACATTGGTACCCCTCTACCTAACCCTTCCGGGAATACATGCGTGATGGTATGTATGTATTTGTAAGGAATCAGCGATATGCCTCACAAATTTAGTTTGTATCTTGAACATTTAACGTTTTTAATAACGAAACATATCTATCGTTGATTCTACCAATTAGCGCGTTGCGAGTTTTAAGGTGTCGGAAACTATTCTGGTTATTGATCTACGACTTGATGTATGTTTTAAAGATCTTGATGATCAAATTATATAAACATGTAATTAAATAATATCTTCTCGTCTATTTCCCGTCAATCTATTTCCCCAGGAAACGATCCAGACCGTTTCAAACATTTTATAACAGAACGCTTTGTCATACAGATGCCAATCAAAACCTGAACTAATTATAACGTGACCTTCATATTTACTTAAGCCAAGCGATATTTAATAAAACCGCAGTAGGTTTTATTTAATAATGCCTTATACTACGGTTTAACAGTTTAAACCGTAGTATTTGATAACGCAATAATAATCGCGGTTATCGAAACGTCGAAACGGTCGTTAATGTCGAAGAGTGAAACAAAACTGGAAATGTTAAGGATTTACATAACACTGGGCCCCAAGAATTTCTTTGATTATTCAGATTACTGCTCATCGACGCGACATGAGACAGTGTCAAGGACTTTTGATCAGATTTGGTTACTATGTTATGAACAAAGTATTCAGCAAATGTTGCGTCAGCGTTTATTATAATTAGCTGTTCTAAATGACGAAAACACACCCCGGCGAATTTGTGTTAATGGCAACGTGAGACCTTTTTTATTTAATAAACATAATAGGCAATAATTCTTCACGATTAAGGTGAAGAAATATTAGGGCTGCCACTGAATTAAAGACTGTACAAAGTAATTAATTGTAGCATTTTTAGATGGGCAAGATCGGACTGATCATCGTTATAATAAACTTGTCCTGGCTTAAATATTCTCACAGTTTTGTACATAAATAGATGTTGAATCACAAATAAACTTATTCGTTAAATTATCGCTTTAGCAATGAGAAAATGATAATAACAACAAACGGGAAACATAAGTATCGGTGACCACATGTCATGTTGTTTGAATAGCTTTTAATTGGCTCCTAATTCTACATATAACAATATAGTATGATTATGTAAATTGACTGTGAAATTATTGTGTTTCATGTACTTAATCGAACAAAACAATATTAACTATGTACCTAATGTCAGGGAAATTCAACGTAAATTAATCGCCCTACGACATCGGCCAATCCTCACAATACGTAGATAGACGAACAATTTACTAAACGATGGTTATTCATTATGTTATGGCCTTACAGTTTATGTACTTAGTTGTAATCTTTCGTTTGATTACATTTCCAAGGCTATGCAACAAACGATGAATGAACTATCATCTGGCATCTGCATAACACTCTGTAACTCGACGTAACATAATTTATGAAGCCAATCCTTGACCTTCCCTGCATAATCTGTGCATGACCATTATTTACGTTTTCAATTGCCTAGTTTTGCAATACCTTCTTGGCATTGACTTTAATTCTTCAATGTTATATTGGCTGCTATAAGTTACGTCAAGTAGACCTCATATTCGCGGATTTGTTTCCTGAATTCGCGTTGTTATTAAACTTTCTCGATTCTGAATATTTTCACGTAAGTTAGTTTATGGTAATCCAGTTTCAATCAGATTGTCACAAATTGGAGGCACTCTATTTGTAAATAGAGTAAAGTTTGCGAACTAACAAATCACTCCATCTCCGAAATAATGATCTTTGTAGCCATAAAGTGCCAAAATTAGATTATGTTTACAAGTATTCAACTTGACAGACCGGCTTTGTAGACTTTGGATTGGAGGCAGTGCAAAATTCCAAAAATATATTAATTTGCATACGGACACATTACTTACTGTTCAATATATACACATTTACGTAAATTCCACACAAAGAGCAAAGCCTTTAATATGTATATTTTAAATATTTCACACTAGTTTTCACAGCTTTGATTTCGTAATTAAACACGTGTTTTCGTTTATGTTGCGAGGTAGACTTAACATCTGCACGTGTGTCTCCGTGCAGAGTCGGCGGCTGACTGGCCGGCCATTGCCAAGACAATAGTGCAGACATTTCTCGCGCAAGGACTTCTGACACAGAGCGTAACGTAGGGCAGGGCGCTGACTGCGCAGACGCACACCTAATCAGACCTGCGTTTGTCGCGCCCGTGTCGGCGCGCTTGTGTTGAGCAAGAGCAACGGAAAGTATCTCGGAACGTAGTCACCGTATTGTTGTAAAACAGCCATTGCATACTGAATGACCCTAGGATTGCAAGTTTCTTTTATAACTTACTTTCGCAAAAAAAAAATTCAAATAAGATAATAATAACCGAGAACGAGATAAGCAATTCCCATGTAAATGACCAAATATTCCTTCAATATTACTTAATAATTGAGTACAACAAAAAACATTATAAATAACCTTAAAACTGGAGTTCTTATAAGATATACCTACCAATCAAGTGCGGTTTTTAACCCGTTCCGTACACCGTGACATTTTGATGTTACCAAGCATGTTTAAAGGTTTGTCTGATCACGAATAAAAACGTGATGTTCACCAACAATTAATAGTAATTGTTGATGACATTGACTTCAAACGTGACAATTTAATATAAACAATCAATGAAGTATCCCAAAAATATAAAATAAAATCAGGTAAAACCAAACGAATAAAACGCGATTACGCTAACGGGACACCGTGCGCGCTGACACGACACGTCATTAGATCATTACTCCAAGCGCTACCATCCGGCCGACATCAACAATCGACCAATTGAATCGTCCCTGACACTGCTCTACGACACTATAGATATCAATCAATCTTCTAGAGCTCGCAGAACAACACATTCTTCTACTCTGCTAATGATAACAAAGGACGAAAAAAAAAACGAATTAAACGAGTTCGAAATAGATGCGCATCTTCAAATGTCTCTCGAGAGTCTATCGATCGATTTTGGGATGTTAAGAATTCCGCACATGATCCAAAGACGTCTGCTCGTTCTACAGTGTAGGAGTACAATAGGAATTATTATAATTTCAAGTTCTTCTTACAGTTGGTCCAGTGCTTTCCATTTTCAATCATCCTGAAAACCTTCTTGTTTATCTTATTTATTTATTAAAAGTTTATGTACAAATGTAAAAATACACCGTACAAAGGCGGACTTAATGCCTTGGGCATTTTCTACCAGTTTAACTTAGGCTTTTTTATTAACTTCCCTATAAACCTGATTGATTACCTGCCATTTCTTGTCACTTAATTCGAACGGTCTAGCGAAGGGAAGACTAAAGGCTGATTATTTTATTCTACAAACGTTAAATAAAGACAGTGGTCCTCGTTCGGCTTTTACGAATGAACAAAAAATAAATTGGATAGATTGCCATTTTACTTGTTATACAACGAGGTCAGTATTATGTATATCACGTAATAATTCTAAGTAATTGTGCAGTAGTATGAATAAGTATTTTTGTTTTATATCTTCGTAAATGTTGAGGCATTTCCGATGACGTTGTCGAATGTAAAGATGCCTATAATCCCACGTTTACTGCCTGGTGCAGACGCCACTTGAATATAATTACACTTTTTGGCTATCTGTTTCTTTTATTAAGATGTTATATCAATTCAAGGAGTAGTATAATGCCTAAGCGTTTGGAATTTGATGTATGAAATTAATAAACAAAAACATAAAAAAGGATGGTCCTAAAATAAAGCCTTGCGGTACTCCAAATGTAACTTTTATCATATAAGATTTATAACCCATTAACTCATGGATTTACCACAACACCAGCTCAACAAACAAATTAAGCACCCTGCGAAGATTCACGATTGTTTGAGAATTCGATTTTGGTTCATACATGTGTGCTACACCTTGTCAAAAGCTGTATCAGAGTTAGTATACTTGTTATATAGTTGGTCGTGTTTTTATTAACTTAAATTAAATGTCTGTTTTTGTGATGCGTTGTCGATTATCCTTATCGACCTCTTAAGGTGCATCACAAAGTTTACTGCTTAGATTAGCTTACAGTGCTGACAAATGTATGTTGTTTTATTTTATGGTTTATTTTTTCTTGTTATTTTTCAGACTATTTCGTTTTCATTTTATAAGTGCATAGGCATACTATGAAATGTGAATTCCGTTGTATCTCAATAATAAACAATGAGTTGTGGTAATTCTTTATAAAGCTCGATATTTTCAGTTATTTGATAGGCAGTACTATACTCATTTAATAGCCGCTTGACTTGTGTGGGAATATCAGGAACTAAAACTCGTTACGTTTTATTTGTTATTAATGCATAATGAAGCTATTTTTGTGTCTGAGGTAATTCATCGCTGCTTTTGTAAAGTCGGCTCTACATGCACAATGACAAGTTGTTCCGGAAATTTTCATACGCGAATTATTTAATAACTTGTACCTACTCATACAATGAAAGATTCGTGTAGGCCCTCGAAGTATAAGAAGCATATCAAACGCAAACGCCAAATATGTAGTACAAAATACGCTGATCAAAAATCAAATTATTGTATTTAATTTTAACTATTGCGCGATTTACATAAAGGCACGAGACACGTTATAAACCCAACTTCCGAACGCATTCAACCCTAATCTAATCTCTTCAAAGTTAGAGTGAACAGGCTTTTTCTGGGTAAGTTCACTCTTTGTCTATGTCACCTTTGACTAAGACTAGAGTCAAGAGCTTACTCAACTCGAATACAAAAAAATATAAAAAAAATTACGAAGCCAAGAGTAGTCCAAGTCAGAAGACATAAACATGGATATCAATATAAACTCTTTACGTGTGTACTTACAGCCGATTGTATTATATTTACAATCATTAGGTTTTCAGTACAGCACAATCGTTACAGAATCGAATATTCTACTATGTTACAAATTGGCACGGCATTATGTAACCGTGAAAGTGTATTGTAATTCATCAAGTAATATTAGTGCGTGAATATGTGCCACGCATCACTAGCAAGGCACACTCGCTGTATTTTAATTCAGTTCCTCGGCATGTGAAGGTTGGTTCAGATACATGTTGGTTGGAAGGTGAAGGCCACTGAGTGAGCGGACGGCGGATTTAGTACGCAGGTGTTCTGCTGTATCCGTCAATTACTTATCTGTTTTGCATGTCATATCACCAAGTGATTATATTGTCCTGCAGTACTGAAATCTAAATGTCAAATGAAACTAACCGATTTATTTTTGTTAATATTATTTAACCGACTATCAACGCCGCGGCATTCAACAAATAATGGCATGCTACTGATAGTAAAGTAACGTTAATATGACTCATTTCTTAGAATTTGCACAAAAGGAAGCAAATAATGTTTTCCCATAGTTATTCCAAGTATAATATAGTTACTACATGCGCTTAGTCATGATCATCGGTTTAAGTTATTTTTTTATTTAAATTATAAGTTCGAATAAACAGAGAATCAACTAGGTACCTACTACTGTCAAATAAATTAGCTCATATTGTGTAATGCTAGGTCAATTAACTTAGGTTATTTGGTACTTATGATTTCCATGCACTAAATTAATCATACTTCAATTGGACCGTTGCATTGGCTTCTGAAGTTATTTACAAGCAAAAGAAGAGTGAAATTGTTGTTTGTCTCGGCACTATACATCCACATCATCGCATTCTTTGCCCGCAGCCCGCTGTCTTTACAGCCCGACCGCAGCTTACAAATCAGTAATGAATGATGACAAATTATTTAGATGCTTCCGCTACGTGAATGTTTTCCTTATATTGTTACTTAATAAGCGTAAGCGCTAAACGATTGTTGTTTATTTATAGATCGGACGATCTTGTGATGTTTAAGAATTGACACACATAAGAAAATTAAATAAATAAACATACAATGTATTTATCAACGAAATCTTTGAAAAGATAGATTGATTACTAAAATTACTAGGTGATTTCTTGAAGGCATATTCTACTAATTAATAACGTTCAAACTCTAGTCGCAATCACAACTCGATAACAACTCAGGTCATGTCAAAAAAATTATGTAAAAAAGAAAACTTGTTTTGTATTGCCACCGACTTCCAACCTCCAACCTCCTGCTAATTTTTAAGTCGGTTAAATACAGCTTTTTTAATTGATTAAGACTAAGATTAGATTGTAATGCGTTCTTAGTAGAATTGACCAGAAGTAGAATGCCACGATCAGCTGGTAAAAAAATTGTCGTAGTCAAAATTACAATAAAATTTTCTTTATTACGATAGCTAAACTATTGCCAGGATTAATATGGCACCGGTCTTCTTTACTCAGTTGTTGGCAAATATATCGCCTTTCACAATATCATGCCAGCAGTCGCTGAGGGTTAGGTAAATACCGCGGTATTGTTTGTCATTGTCATAGGTTTAGGTACCCACTTTGACATAGGTAATTATGTATTCAGTTGGTTTAATCATGGTGCCTTCATGAAACATGACTGTTTTAGTCATTACCTACATTATTTTATTTAGGGATGACTGACACTATCCGTAGCTAATAATAATATTAATAAATAAACAATTAACACCGTGGTTATAGACATGGTTGGTCACTTTTGGAAAGCTATCTTTCTAGCTGAGGATCCTTCTTTTAAAACGCACCTACTTTAGCCCTGTTAGAATAACTCCTTAGTTACGATTTAACCTATAACTTACTTCATCTCATTTCATTGTTACAGTTAACAGACATAGTGAACGCAATGTCGACGCGCGGCGAGCTGCCTTTAGAACTGGCGCTCCGGGGGCGAAGCTCCTCGATAGCGACGACATTGCTGCAGCACTGCGCAGACGCAGATTCGAGGGGTCCACGCGGCAGAACCCTACTTCATCGAGCCGTGGATGCAAGAGACGCCTTCTCTGCTAAGTTCCTTGTCGATAATGGAGCTGATCCCAATTTAACTACGAAGTTAGTTATTGTTTGAGTTTAATAGTATTTATAACCACATACCGCAAACAAAAATCATGCACTGTATTGACCAGGCTGGGAGTACACTGCAAGATTTTTCTTATAGGAGTTTGTAAGTATAAAAAAATAAAAGAGGATATTACAAATTGTCTCGCTGCTAAAACTAGTATAAATTAACATACTGCATAAAAAGATAATAAAAAAACAATTTAGTCTCCTATCTCGTGCCATGTTTTTCTGATCTGCATTGAAGTTTATGACAGCAACATTATGCTCACTGCATTTAAACTACTGGATTGATATCATCGAATATGACTTCATGTTGTGCTGTGTAGGGAGGAGGGCGACACGGCGCTGCACCTGATAGCATCGCTGACGTCGAGCTCCTGTGACGAAGAGACGATGGAGCAGATGGCGGAGATCGCTGACGTCATGGTCCAGAAGGGAGCTGATATCAACCGACAGAATAGAAAGGGATTGTAAGCAGTCAATTGAGAATTCTAAATCATTTTTTGCTTAGGTTTTTCGTTTATTCTAATAAACACACTACTCATGCGCGTTATTTCTTTTGTGAGGTAACAGGAATCCATGAAGATCTTTCGCATGCAACGTGCGTATACCAATTACGCGCTTAATAATTAGCGTACGTGTCGCGTTCCTTAAGTAATGCACGTCCTTGATTAGATGGCCCTTCGATCCGAATCAGTTGAGCAAGCATTTCTTTTCGTTACATATTCCCTTTGTACTCTTGAAATGGTATCTGCCCGATTTAAATTTATACTTTTCAAACAGCACACCTCTCCACCAAGCGGTTATAGCGAGAAATCAAAGGATATTCGACTTGCTCCTCAAACAGCCCACATTAGACACGAACCTTCGGACCCTGACAGACGAGCACCCGCCCCTGTACTACGCATTAGTCGACGACCGACGAGCATCGATATCATCCAGTGAGACTTTAGTCATGAACGGGTCCAATCCCTTCGATACGCCGGTGACGAATAAAAACGCCTTTACGGAAGACCCAGTGGAAGGCAAAACTGAGAATGTGGTAGAGAGAGGATTCGCTGCCAAGCTGTTAGAGAAAGGATGCCAACCAAATCCGTTGTACTCGGGAGCTGGAGACAGTTTGCTACATATTCTGGCGCAAGGATGGTTTGAGGTAAGGGAAAATTGGCAATTGTATAAGCTCCTAGGCTCCTACCCCCATCCTTATTCAATTGAAACCTTGCACTAAGTACATCTTTTCATTCGCATGCCTCTATCAGCCGTTGCCTCAGTGCTCAGAAAAAACTTCCTATTCAAATTGTCTTCGTTTATCCTTTTTTTGGTCTGTCACTTTTCTTGTCACATACTCTCCATATATTTGCTTCTCTGGTCACATTATTTTTGGTTATTTTTGCAAGGAATCAGCGGTGTTCCTGGTGTCTCACCTGAACGGAGAGTTGAACCACACCAACGAAGCGGGCATGAGTGCGTTGCACGCGGCGTGTGCCAACGGACTGGCCCGACTGACTGCGGCTTTACTAGAACACGGAGCTAGGCCTAACTTGCAGACCGCGTATGGGGAACAAGAGGATACGGTTTATAGGTATGGATATTGAACTACTTTTTCAAGGAATTGCTTTACTTTTGCAAAAGCGCAAAGCGTTATTGGGTTTTTCTATGAAATTCTCGGTAGTAGTAGATTTTATTTTTATGCTAAACAATCTCTTGGCCCAGCTGATGTTAATGTGCCCGTTTAATGGCAATGGGCTCGCCCCCTATTACATGAGACCTAAAACATACCGGCCAAACTGCGGGTCTACATTGGTACACCTCTGCCTAACCCTACGGGGAATTGATGCTATGATATGCTTTCTTTACTTTCGATGTGGGTCTACGAAACATCGTGATGATTAGAGATCGGCATCAATGCGTTCCGTAACAGTTTATGAAAAGTTAAGTTTGGAGTTCCCTATCTCTTTTATTCATCTCATGCTTCCAAGCTCATCCAGCACTACAGGTCAAAGATTCTGGAGTTTCTTTCCAGCATGAATCGCATCCAAGTTAAGGCTTCTTTTATAAGGAATTGGTGATTTTCTTCCTGATTTAACCATTTAATTGAAACCAGACAAACGCCACTGCACTTGGCAGTACTGAACAACCACGAAGGCGCAGTGTTAGCCATCATAGAGCACAAGAAGCTCATAGACAAGGGCGACATGGCCGCTTCGGACCGCAGCAACACCAGCCTCATACCCAACCTTAACTTGAAGAACTCGGATGGAGACACCCCTGTCAGTCAAGCGCTTACTGAAGGTATGTGATATGTGATAAAGATCAAAGCCAAAAGACTAGTGCTCAAACATAGTGAATTGTTATCTGTAGTTTTAACAAAACCAAAAAAAAATGTTGTTGAAAATGTTTTTGAAAAATGTTGTGTAAAAAAGAAAAAAGAAAATAAATTATGCACAATAATTATTCATAATTTTTATAACAATGGCTTTAACGTTATTCTCTAACACATTTGACGTTTACCTATTGACCTCAGTAAACCATTATTAAAAATTGCCATTATTCACGCGAGCAGACCCGTAACTTTCACCAAAACTTAAAAAGGAAATCTTATTAGCAATATTAAGTACTTTCGCTTAGTACTTACTTTATTTACATAATACTTTTATGGCTTCATTGCATTCATCGAATTTTATGGCATTTTTGACTCCCTCGTTGGCCTAGTGGTTCTAAGCGCGACTGCTACGCTAGAGGTTTTGGGTTCGATTCCCAGGTCGAGCAAAAAGTAATTTTGGGTTTTTCTATGAAATTCTCAGTAGCAGCTCGGAGTTTGGATTTGTGCCCGGTTAATGGCAATAGGCTCGCCCTCTATTACATGGGACCTAAACATACCGGCGAACTGTGGGTGGTATATTAGTATACCTCTGCCAAACACTTCCGGGAATACAGGCGTGATGATATTTTATGATGGTATAATTTATGACTTCAGGTCACAAGAACCTAGTGGCCCCACTGATAGAAGGCGGCGCGGATCCTAACATCCGCAACGGCAAGGGCTTCACTTTGTTACATCAAGCCATCGTGGAGGAAGACTCGAGGACGGCCATATACCTGCTCGACCATGGAGCTGACATGAACGCGCTGTGAGTACAATTATGTAGAGTAAGAAAGATGTACTTGATGGGAGTCTTAAGTTCAGATTCTTCAACAATGCAGTTTCGCTCGTTTAAAACGAATTCAGGAGCGCCGTTTCCCTTAACTTTTAATGGTGAGCAGTATTTATTGCGCGCTCTCTGTGTACTTCATTCATACCCATAATAACATAATTTACTACATTCCACAATGTATTTAGGTGTTAACATATAATGGCTTAAAGATAATATTTAAAAAAGAAACAAAAAAACATAACAATTGATATTATTCTTATTAACGTTGAATTTGTACATGAAATAAGTATCACTTTTTTTAAAACCGAGGGCCTCATGTGAGGTGCTTTTAGATTGGCCAAGCCATTTAATGGTTTCGCTACTTCACGAGGATTCTTCTTACGGTCTGGATTTGACTATTTGTCAAGACCTGACACGTACCAATAAATACATGATACCACTAAAGCCGTTGGTTCTGCGCCTGATGTCTCTCTCTGTCTCTTTCGATTGCCGTCCCAAAGAACTATGAGAGCTAGGGAAGAGGAAGTTCACCTGTGTTTGCGCAAACACTTGTGCACTATAATATCTCCTGTGTAGTTGGCTAGTCTGCATTAAGATCAGCTGCCGTGGCCGGAATCCGTCTGGAGAATACACACAATGATATTGATAAATTAATGATGGTTGTATGTGCCAGCACGGAGGCGGGCGAGACGCCGCTGCAGCTGGGCATCCACTGCCGGCTGGGGCTGGTGGTGGAGGCGCTGTGCGTGCGCGGCGTGGACATGAGCCGCCTGGACGCGCACGGCGTGCCGCCGCTCTGGGCCGCGCTCGACTCCGCGCAGGAGGAAGTCGCTAGCGTACGTCACACAGATACAGCTTCCGCATTGATAGCTTATGTTAAAACTAAGAGAATTGGGTAGTTGACACCACTAACCAATAATTTCAAGTCACAACTTCTCCAAAAAAGCACTTTATTTTACCCATAAAAACCGATTATTTTTCACTTTTTTGTAAAATTAGATTTTTACTTACTTTAAAATCAATAAATATTCAATTGAGTAGGCCACGTAGTGGCGTCACAGCGTGCTATTGCCATACTAAATCTATTGGGGAATCGCGCTTTGACAGTTCATAAAAAGTACCTATGTCAATTGATGGAGGTGGACACTACCCAATTATATGGGCGATGTAAAAGACTTACCCTGACCTTATTGAAGAGGTTCTTCAGAAAGGTCGGGTGCGCAGTACTCGTAACCGGCGTGCGTGTATGACCAGATGGATGAACGTGAAAGAGGCGAAAGGAGTATGTAAGGATCGTAGCAGGTGGCGTTCTGTGGTTTCTGCCTACCGCCATGGGAGAAAGGCATGAGTTGTATTTGTATGTCTTAAAACTTTGTTTTCAAAGTCTTTTATGTGTATGTGTGGTTTTGCATTTCACAGATCTTGGTTAGAAACGGCGCGGACGCAGATTGTTGGGGCCCAGGACCTGATGGATGTTTACAAACGTTATTGCACAAGTAAGATATTTTTACGGAAATTTTCTTTTTTTTCTTTTGTTCTGTATGACGATTTTGCTCAAAAACAAGAACAATGTTTATTCATTATGTTTTGATGACAAAACAGTGGCTCTAGCGGTCTTTCTAAAAATAAGTTCCCTTGAACTTCAGAAATCACCTTTAATACTTTTATTTCCTCGACAATAAATTACCCTTGAAAATATTATACAGACAGTGACGTGTAATATACAATATATTTAGAATACATGAAAAGAAGCGTATTCTTTGTGTAGACTTTGTACTTTTTGAAGTCCCTGGTTAGGAACAGTTAAGGACACTTATTTAGCTCAATTCATCTTTTGTCTATAGAAAATGCTAGGTTTCTACTACCGCATCCGTTCGTACCCGTGTTTTCTGTGGACAAAAGCTGAATTGATCTAAATAAGTGTATTTTGTCCCTAAAACACACTTCCACCCTTCGGGAAATATAGGCGTGATGGTATGTTTATCACACTTCCATGGTAACAACTTGGTACCTATTTACGGTGCATTTATTTCGTAGCAGTTTTCGCAAACCAAGTACGATTGACGATTGTCCGTACTATGTAGATTTTGTTATTTATACAACGCTTTAGAATGAACCAACTTATTGTACCCAACAGAGCAATAGACGAGAACAAGGAGTCGCTGGCAATGTTCCTGATCCGGTCGGGCTGCGACGTGGAGTCGCCGCGCCGGCTGGGCCCGGCCGGCGAGGGCGCCGACGTGGCCAGCGAGAAGCACTCGCCGCTGCATCTGTGCTGCACCTGGGGACTCACCGATGTCATACAGGTACGCAATCTAGCAAGGACGACTGGGCATCATTTAAAAAAAAAAATAAGCTCATTATATCAAGTAGTGTGGATAATCTTTTTAGTTCTATTACAATCCATTTATGTCTATGGAATACTTAGTCAAAGAAAGGCTGTATTAACGAATGCCAGAAATTGGAATATACATGTTGATGTGGTTCATGGTACAACCAGCAACAAAAGTAGATTAATATTTCAGATTTTTTAATTCTTATTATTGAGCAAAATTTCAAAGTAAATACGAAATGAATCTAAATTTAAGATAAAATAAATGAACTCTTAGGTATTGTCTAAAATTATGAATAGCAGTGAATTGTATTATTTAGTGTCTATTTAAATGATATGTAAAAGTAACATTGTTAATCGATTTTCTTTGCTGACCGTACACAAAGTCTTATAACCTCAGATAAATGAAATGGTCACCCTCAAGCTTAATTTTATCACTTTAGGACGGAATGAAGCTCAACGCTAACTACAAATATTTCTCAACAGACTCTCCTAGAACATGGCGCGAACATAAACTCAAAGGACGCGGAAGGCAAGACCCCCCTCCACATCGCTATAGAGAACCAACACGCGGGCATCATCTCGCTGCTGCTGTCACAGCCGGGCATCGAGCTGTCGGCCAGAGACAACCGGGGCGTGTCGCCCTTCGCCGCCGCACTTACTGCCAGGAACAATAAGGCGGCGCAGGCTATATTGGAGAAGAATCCCTCAGCTGCTGAACAGGTTAGTGTTTTTATAGCTAGTAAGAATATAACTGCCTCGTTGGCCTAGTGGTCCTGAGCGCGACTGCTACGCTAGAGGTCCTGGGTTCGATTCCCAGGTCGAGCAAAGTGTTATTGGGTTTTTCTATGAAATTCTCAGTAGCAGCTCGGAGTTTGAATTTGTGCCCGGTTAATGGCAATAGGCTCGCCCCCTATTATGTAATAGGGGGCGACGGCCGGGGGGGGGGGGGGGCGGTATATTTAGGCCACATGTGGGGCCTAAATATACCGGCGAACTGTGGGTGTACATTGGTACGTCTCTGCCTAACCCTTCGGGGAATACAGGCGTGATGGTATATATATTTTAAGAATATATCTAGTAAAAAAATTTGTTCTGCTTCGTAAATCCTTTCTGGGTACTACGCGAAAGATGAGAAAGTGATAATTGTATACCGTTTCTGTGTTCCCATGCGATAATTTATGACTTTGGTCAATCCTCAACTGTCAGTCTATGCTGAAAAAATCACGGGCAGAAGCTATTTATCCATTAAGAGCGTTTACGTTGCGCGAAGCAAGTGAAGATTAGGTAAATCAGAGCAAAATTCACTCACACAGACGCAAGCGCGTTTGTGTGCGTAGAGAAGCGCGCTCGCTCACGGACTATAGTCGGAATAAAAAGCATTTTGATCCATTTGATTATTTTTGTTTGTAATATATACTTTTATTTTTTTACAAAATATTTCATATGCTTATATTAGACTAGGTGTGCCCGCGGTTTCATCCGCGTTTATGGTAAGTGTGTTATAGCGCGATGTTTGATTAAAACGATATATCTCCCCAGATATTCGTTGAAATCTAATGATGTTCAGGGCAATTTTGTTCAAAATGAAATACTAATGATGAATAATGTATTTATTTAGATAAAGATAATATCATGTTTATGAAAAACTAGCTGTGCCCCGCGGTTTCACCCGCGTTACGTTAGGTTTTTACTGAACCGTTTTCGTGGCTCATAACGCGATGTTATGTAGCCGGATATAGTGCCAATCCCACATACAACTCCCTGCACGATCGCCCGCTACTCGCGCACGCGTCCGCCTCGCTCTTGTCGGCGTAATCTTGTGCCGTGTGCTATGGTATATTAAATGTGTTATAGTTATAATCTGTTATTCTGAGGTACAGGCTACGAAATGTCATTATTTTGCTGCGAAGTTATTTTAAAACTGTGATATCTACTAAGATATTCATTGAAATTAAGTGATGTAAAGGGCAATTTTGTTCAAAATTAAACACGTGTGATGAATAACGTATTTATGTTGATAAGGATTAATACTATATTCATAAAAACACCTTCGTAAATAATGCATTATTTTAAAATAAATTTTCTGGCAAAAAGTTAGGCATTTACTACCGCGGACTTTTTTTTTGTATATTTTTTTTTTTAGAGGAACCATTCTGCCGTACGTTATTTTTGCGTAACTTTAACCGTTTACGCACCGCACGCAACGAAAGCCCTCAAAAGCTCGTTTTTGCCACATTTTTCATTGATGCTCCGCTCCAATTGGTCGAAGCGTGATGTTATATAGCCTATAACCTTCCTCGATAAATGGGGTATCCACAAGAATTTTTCAAATCGGACCGGTAGTTCCTAGGGTTAGCGCGTACAAACAAACAAACAAACTCTTCAGTTTTATAATAATAGTAAAGATAAAGCATTTACTAAAATTGGAGTCATTTTCTACACACTTTCCGATGTGCTTCCTTAAAATCAGATCGGATTCTAGCGTTGACTCTATGCAGACGTGTTTCTCATGGCTCCTATGTTGTCTAAACTACAAAAGATTGCAATAGGAGTAGCAATATCAAGTACGGTTGTAGATACACGAAAAAGGAGGAAAAGTGAAGCTTATAGGCTGAAGAAATAAATAACAGACAGAGAAAAAAAAGTAGTTTAAAAAACTAAAACCCGACTACAAAAATTCACGTTCTAAAAAGTATGAAACAAGAAAACATTCTCATCTGAAAGCCGTGGTCGTATGCCACTTTGCCCTAAACTTTAGTGCTAAAGATCAATGTTCTATTACTATACACATACTGTTTTACCGGAATAGGTGGCATACGACCACGGCTTTCAGATGAGAATGTTTTCTTGTTTCATACTTTTTAGAACGTGAATTTTTGTAGTCGGGTTTTAGTTTTTTAAACTACTTTTTTATTTAAATTATTTTGGGGTTTAAATTTAGACATTTATATATTATGTAATATTACTGGAACTGCAACATATACACAATATATGGAATAATCTATTAGGTCTCCCAAACAAAATATTGGTTAGTTGGCTAGGTTTATGGTGCGTTCTAAAGGGTGTGTGTACGGGTGTATGTATAATTTACTAATAAAATATTTATATATTTGAAATGTGCTAATTAAACCCTTTAATTTGATATGTAACACGACCATATTTGGAAGAAAAAAAATATTATTTCACATCTTCATTAGCCCTAGAGGGCGCCACATACAATTTATTGAAACGTAAGATAGCCTATAACCAGCTGACAATTTAGACGCTTCCAATGACACCTCATTTGTCAATTTACGTTAGATAATTTAGAAGTTATGAGGGAACAGATGAACATCCATACATACATACATACCGGTCAACCTCATAACCCTCCTTTTTGCTTCGCCGTAGTCGGGTAAAAAGGTATACAGGTCTGAAAATGATTAAGGTCTAAAATAATTTAATGATAAAATAAGATTAAAGTTTTTTATAGGACTTAGTTCTCAAGTCTCTGCTCGAGTATACAGGAAAAGTTTTTAACCAGTACGTAAATTTTTTTGGTAGTTCAGTGTCAGTAATAGAAAACATTTCCGTGTTTAGTTAAAAAAAAAAAATTAAAATTTTTTCATCCTTATCCGAGTTTGAAATAAGCAAAACATGGACATAATCTATTCGCCATACTATCAATGAAAACTCGCGGCCGCCGCCCGGGCGCATGGCTGGGGTGAGGGGGTGGGGAATGCGCTAGCGCCGGGCCGCCGCCGCCCGCCCGCCGTCAGTACGTTCCACGCGCAATTGGTGTCCTGACGTCCGAGCGTTCTTACCCCGCGCAACCCCTGCGCCCTGCAGTTGCCGTGTGTACTCGCGTCGGATCAATCACGATGTCAAACTTTACTCACCGCGAATACTATGAAATGGTGCGAGTGTATTTATTAAGCAACGAGAATCTATCTTCATGTTTATGTTGCATACCTATCTTAGTGCTTCATTCAAGTTTATTATTATGCATTTTGATGGTCCTAAGCCCATGAAAGTATGAAGGAAAAGTTGGAATTACGTTAACAAGTAACTTCATATCGCAGTCCAAACTAAAAAAGGTCAGTATCCGCACCGCGTAGGTACGTCGTCGCAGCGGCGAGCGAGCGCCGAGTCAGCTGTTACCTACGCGCCACACACGCGCCGACACAGCTGATACGCGCGCCGCCCGATCGCCCGGCGAGTGACCATAAAATATGTTTTTAAGTAAACATGTTTCGTAAGCGATAACTTTTTTTTTTAGTACTAAGACATATCAAAATAAAATATACGTGTTTAATAAAACGTGTTGAAGTTTATTATGGCAAAATTTACGCACTGGTTAAAAATTTTTCCTGTACACATATAAACATCTACATTCTTTGTAGCACTCAACACAACACAACTGGAGACTGGAGTGCTGATCGTGTATGACTGTGACGTTTAATCGGACGAATGTTCTATACACCATTCGATTTAGAATCCGATTTTAGGAAAAGGACGGTCGAAACATCCGATTTTTCAATTTTGTAAAAATAATAACATTAGAATTATAGACCGATCACATGTCAACCGACGGTCTATACAGTTCTTACATCTATTTTGAGAGCTAAAATCAATGAACATATTGACATTAACGCTATCATGACTGTCTCTCAAAATGGTTGTAAGAATGAATGCCGTGGTACTAAGAAGCTACTCCTCTTTAATATGGCCATTAACCAGCACGTTCGTCGTTCTCGAAGGGATCTGTCGGCATGTTGGATAGAATATTAAGAAGGCCTATGATGCGGTGAAACATACATGGCTCATGAGGGTTTTTGAAATCCGTTCCTTCTTCATATATATATATTTTAATAGCATTTTAATTGGTAATGGTGTACTTGATATTTTGCTCTGCTTACCCCTTCAAACCGTACAGACGTGATGTTATATTATGAAATCGTGAAAACAAAACAGACATACGATCACAGCAATTTCGGTTCATTTGTTATTAGTTATTGAAGAGTTCCAGAAGAGATCCTAATGTATTATATACTAAAACCTTCCCTGAAATTATACACTTAAATAACGAAATCCCCATTCAAAAAGAATAAGCAGTTTTTGAGAAATTCATTCCTATGAAATTCGATCGTATGTTTGTATAGTACATACAAACATATAATCTACTATTTTTTTAAGTCGGCTAAAAAATATACTTTTATATATGTAAAATGGCTATTAGTATAAAATAAATAACTTCTGGCCGTAACAAAATATTCAATTTCCAAATTTTCCTTTTCCTTTTTTTTTTGATAAAAATATCTTGGTTTTCTTTCCCATTGTGTCTAAAACATAATTTATTGTTACTCTTAATATTATATCAGTCATTAAAATTTATAAAAAAAAATCTTACTACCAAAGTACTAAAATGTTTTAGTCGCGCTATAGCGAAACGGGCTTTGTATTTACGAGAGCGCGGGCGCAGAACGTTTGGACGTGACCTCTCCGTGTAAAGGCTCGCGGCCGACTGAATTGGCTACCGCTCGCGCGCCTTAATTTATAGTAGTTTTAAAATATTTATTAAAAAATTATAAAGCTAATTACACGAAAATTTTGAATTGCAAGTTTTAAAAGAGATGTTCTTCTATTAGAATATGTTATTATTATAATGATAAATGCAAGTTAAAACGTTGAAAAAGATCATTTTATCTACGTGTATTTTGTTAATAGTTAGACATTGTTTTGATTTTATTTTCCGTAGTAAGTAACCTAAATCGGAAAATCTGTCTTGACAAAAAAATTATTAAGGATATTACCAGTTAGCAAATATTTTTGTTTATTGATTCTATCAGCAATTTTTGGAGATTAACGGCTTCGAAATTGACTCTGAACGTAAAATACGCAAATCTCACTTTAGTTATCTTAATATAATTTACAAGCATGCTATTTAATTTTAAAAAAACCTCTCACGTCCTCTAGAAGACAAAATTTCCTAATATTATTCGTAAATTGCATGTTTGTACGATAAGTTATTAATGGGTATTAACAGGTTTGAAAATCATTGATTTTGAGGCAAATAGCGCGTGGACGACGCGCCGCCGGCGTAAACCCTCTTAAATAGTATTGGATTACAGGATACTTAGAAGTATCGGTGAATGTGGCACTTCATCATACTTTAAACCGTAGTAAATCATAGACTTAGTATTTAGGAAATAATAAGATTGAGAAATAATGGAATCACGATCCTCAATCACCATAAATATGTTTTTTTTTTTAGTTTCGACGAGCAACTTTATCGACCTTTAAAACTTCCAACTCCGTCCATGATAACAAGAAGTATTATTTACTATTCACAGGTCGACAAGAAGGGTCGCAACTTCCTCCACGTGGCTATTCAGACGTGCGACGTGGAAAGCGTGATGTTCTTGCTGTCCGTGGAAGTGGACGTCAATTCGCGAGTACAAGACGCGTCACTAGCGCCGCCGCTACACCTAGCGGCCGCGGCGGGACATGAGGTGTTGCTGAGGAGTCTCTTACTAGCCGGGGCTAGGCCCAACGACCGAGATGCACACAAGTATGTACCTTACCTATACTAATATTATAGAGAGGAAAGATTTTCTGGTTTGTACCGAATAAGCTCCGAAACTACTGGGCCAATTTAAAAAAATTTTTCAACAGTAGATAGCTAAATTATGAGGCAAACCTGACGCAAAGCGGCCGCAACAGAACAAGATGACCCGGGCGTCGGGAGTCGCAGGGCGATTCCCGGCATCCGTAGGCGGTAAGCGTTGGGTGGCTCGCCGTCCAACCAGTACCAGGCCCGGGTCAACGGCGCATTGTGTTCCAAGCGCGCCTCTAAGAGATGAGGTGGCCCGCTATACAATATCCGCTATAAATATCCACGCGGGTAGAAGCTAACTCGTGCCCGGTTAAGCAGCTTCAACCTTAGACTCGCATTCGAGGATTCCACTCTGTATAATAGCATATATTCGGTTTGCCGATGACATTGTAGTCATGGCAAAGTCGATGGAGGAACTCAGCATGATGCTCGATGGCCTCGACCGAGTTTCACAACGGGTGGGCTTGAAAATGAACATGGACAAGACGAAAACTACGTCAAATGCCAATGTTGTGCCCACCCCAGTCTCTGTTGGAAACTCGGTACTCGAAGTTGTTGACTCATATATCTACTTAGGACAAGTAGTCCAATTAGGTAGGTCCAACTTCGAGAAAGAGGTCAACCGCCGAATCCAACTCGGCTGGGCAGCGTTCGGGAAACTACGCAATGTCTTTTCGTCCGACTTACCTCAGTGCCTCAAGACGAAAGTCTTCAACCAATGTGTGTTACCAGTGATGACTTACGGCACCGAAACGTGGTCTCTCACTATCGGCCTCATCTCAAAGCTCAAAGTCGCTCAGCGAGCTATGGAGAGGGCTATGCTCGGTGTTTCTCTACGCGATCGAATCCGAAATGAGGAGATCCGTAGACGAACTAAAGTCACCGACATAGCCCACCGGATTAGCAAGCTGAAGTGGCAATGGGCAGGCCATATTGCTCGCAGAGCAGATGGCCGATGGGGTCGAAAAGTGCTAGAGTGGAGACCACGGACTAGCAAGCGCAGCGTAGGACGTCCACCAACAAGATGGACAGACGACCTAATAAAGGTTGCCGGAAGACGCTGGATGCAGGTCGCTTCCGACCGGTATATGTGGACATCTAAAGGGAAGGCCTATGTTCAGCAGTGGACGTCCTATGGCTGAGATGATGATGATGATGATGATAATAGCATATAAGTGGAATTGTTGCAGTAGACCAGACTACCGATTTGGGGGTAACCTGTTATGGTAGTTGTGTTGTAGAAATAAATAAATTTAAAAAAATTGTATTTACAGTAAGGTTGCAATTCAAGAGCCCTCTTTTCGACTTTACCCATGAGAATGTACCTTTAATTTTCTAGCCCATTTATCAGATAAAGGCTTTAATACTTTCCCCCCACTTATACAGACGCACGGCGCTGCACGTGGCGGCGGGCGCGGGGCACGAGGCGATCGTGTCGGCGCTGGTGTCGGGCGGCGCGGAGTACGGCGCCGTGGACGCGGCCGGCGACAACGCGCTGCACGTGGCGGCGCGCGACGGACACGCCGCCGCCGCGCGCGCGCTGCTCGCCGACACCGACATCGACGCCGCCGCTACTAACCTGAAAGGTGCTTATGACTGACAGACCTGAATCATCAAATGACTTCTTCCGCTCTGAGCGGCGCGGAAGGGAGTGTCAGACTTTTACTGACTAAAACCCTTCCGTGTTCCTCGTGATGCCGTTTGTTTGCCCTTTGATTATGCCTTATAGGAGTTGCAGTGGTTTGGGAATAGTGTGGCGGGCTTGTCCCATTAATGCCTTGTGCGTTCCAGGGCCGCGTTGACTCTTTAGAACAAATTCCGCAACCCTGGCAGGCACTGGCCCTCTCCCCGTCTATTAAGGCTCCAGCAGACCGGATACGTATGCGTAGACGTGCACGTACCACTGA
The DNA here is from genome assembly GCA_932526535.1 of Caradrina clavipalpis. Classification (NCBI taxonomy): domain Eukaryota; kingdom Metazoa; phylum Arthropoda; class Insecta; order Lepidoptera; family Noctuidae; genus Caradrina; species Caradrina clavipalpis. Next base: position 5,526,465 of record OW052106.1, on the reverse strand, counting down.
GTTGTAATGAATAGAACTGTATGAGACAGGACACACCGCTTGCGTAACGTAGACGTGCGCGTCGACGTACAGTTCCATACATTACAACTCAGTGGTACGTGCACGTCTACGCATACGCATCCGGTCTGCACGAGCCTTTAGACCTGGGGGCCTACCCCAATCTCTTGAAACAGTATAATTTTAACATTACTTTCTTTGCGCACTGTTGGATTTTCAAGGCAACATTGAAAATCCTACAACTGAAATTAGAAAATAATATTAAGATGTTACAGGCCCTAAACTTTTTCTTAATTTGAACGTACCTTATTTACGCGAACTGTACATACGAGTGTGATGAGGTGAATAGACGTGCGTGATTCCTTGAATATGTTTTTATGAGAATGTTAAAAAAAAAACATCGCCCTTACCCCAGGTCGTCATCTATTTTGTTGGCAAACAAAATTGAATTCTGACTCGCTAGTCATATAGTTAATGATATAAGATTATTTTACTTTATCAGGTAGAAATCCACTACATGAGCTGTGCTGGTGCAAAAGAGACAACGCGGCGACGATTTGCGAAATATTCCTAGAGTTTATGCCTGATTACCCGATCAATAGGACTGATTTACAGGTACGATATTTATTAGTATTCTACCTCAACAATATTTATTACCTTTTTAACCCCCGACTCAAAAAGGGGTGTTATAAGTTTGACGTTTCTGTATGTCTGTCTGAGGCACCGTACATCTTAAAAGTGTAAACCAATTAGAATACGGTTTTTTATTTGAAAACAGGTTTCCTAGCGATGGCTCTTAAATGTCCAGAAAATCGCTTCAGTCGTTTCAAGGTTATCAACTTTTTTGTCACCGGCAACACAGATTTTTAACCTTCTGTCGGGGGTTACCTAAAAATTTTAATTTTATAACTTGTTACAAAATGTGATGATATTTTTGTAGGGTAACACTCCGCTCCTACTAGCGTACATGAACGGTCAGGGCGCGATGTGCCGCGTACTAGTGCGGGCCGGTGCGTGTCTTGCTCAAGAGAATAAAGACGGAATATCTATATTTAACTATCAAGTAAGTACCTATAGTCTGAATACGCCCTAGTCATGTTATTCAAACTGTTTTATAGCCACAAATTTTGTCGTTTTTATTTCGCCTTGTGGACCTTTCGATAGTAACTTAGAAAGTAGTGAATCGTGCCTTCGTAAATAAATATGTGTTGTGCAGGTTGCAACGAAACAATTACTACATCGTCTGCTAGATGTGCTGCCGGCTGAGGCGCCGTGGGCGGAGTCCGACCTGTGCCAGGAGTGCGGGACCAAGTTCACACTCACCATGAGGAAACACCACTGGTAGGGCAAATTCTACAACTGCCTACAATTCTTTTCCCGACTTTTGAGGTGTAGGCTGAATAGAATGATAAGATCTTTATTCTTTTGCCAAAAATGCATTTTGGTTGATGAAGAAAATCTTGGCAGTCCTTCTGATTCTGAAGTGTTAGATGATTATTAGAAAATATTTATCTTGATAATGGATTTTGAGCTTAGTGTCCCCGAGTGACTGCTAGGCATCTATCATAGGCTCTGCTAGGTGCATTCTGGCAAATGTCAATACAGCATTTAATCGGTCATTGTGTTCCAGTCGCCACTGTGGTCGCATGCTGTGCAACAAATGTTCGAGTCAAGACGTGCCGATCCTCAAGTTCGGCATGAACAAGCCGCAGCGCGTGTGCGAGATCTGCTTCAACGTGCTGCAGGTCGGCGCGAGTTAGTGACACAGCGGGCACTGTGTCGTGTTCGGTACTGACGGAGTACGCCGCTCCAACGACGGATGCTCTTTAGCCGAAGAATTGGAATAGCGTTTATGCACTGAACCGATTCGTATCTCTAAGGACACAGTGCACAAATACCCGACACGACTTTAAACAACGCGTATTCATTGGCCACATCACATCACGCGATGTAATGTAGCCAATGAAAGCGCGTGCGGTCGTGTCGGGTGTGCGGTTGCGTGTGTCAGGCTCTTAAAAGTGACTTACAATTATACAATCCGCGGTAGTACGCGATTCACAAGCTGGATTAGTGGTCCGACTGAACGTAAGGTTTTATAGTTTTGTATTGCGTAAATAATACATCACATTCTCAGTGAGTAGAACAAGCAATAACTCTTTTGCTTATGAGGCTAGAGTTTCCCTACCCGCTTCTTATCTATAATTTCCCGTTATTGTATATCTTAGTATGTACGTACACACTTCCTGGCTCAGTAAACAACGCCTTACAGAGGTGAGGTGATTCTCTGTCGGAGGGTTAGATAGCAATATGTTACTCTACTACATTGTTATAAGACACAATGTGATTTAATTAAACTTCTAAAGTCACAGTTAATGTGTCGATGCGAAGTATACTCTACTATTTAATGCCTAGAACGTAATCTATACAAGCCAAGAGCGCGTCCATTAGATATTAAAGTAAGAAACACTAAAAATTTGCTTAAAAACTAGTGCCTCCACATTTAATACGACACATTGATTTAATTCGTTTTCTTTTACTAAATTATGCCAAAGTTTTCTGTGCTTTTGTTTCCGACAATTCTAGCTTTAATAATATTAAATTGGTTATATTGTATTGTTAGATATTATTGTTAAAATTTTATAAAGTTTGTGATGCTCATACATTAAATATCTCACTGACACATTATTGAAAAAAATATTAGATTAGGGTAGCTTATTATTCTGCAAATGTTTATAACGATTGAACCAATCATATCCTAAGAACTCATAAAGCAATATTTATCCGCGACTGCAGCGACAGCAGCAACGGTAACGCGTAAAATGTGGAAATGCTCTCCATGTACGATTTCCACCAACCGGCGGAATCGGAGCGCATTTTACACTGCTAAAGAAAATTCAGGCTTCTATATAATAGTTAAGGTTAATGTTTGCATGGAATTTATACTGCTTGGAACGGCATGCGCGCGGAGCTTACCGAATTTTCTTCAGCACAATGTGAAATGCGCTCCGGCGCGGCTTGTTTGGTGGAAATTGTACATAAAGAAACTACTAAGAAAAAAATAACAAGCAAAAATCAATTTCACAGGGCGATTACGCCCGTGAAGGGGGAAGTGTGTTTTTGGCGACTGCGGTCCCGCTACCGCTGCGGGCGCCGCGGGTAAATTTCTTTTAGGGTATGCCCACAATGGCAAACACTCATCCAACATGAGAGTAGATAGAGATTAATGTGGTTATACAGGCATTCGTATTTTTTTTTTTTTTACTTTCTGTGTGATCATTACAAACAATTTCTTTTATCAAAACAATGCATTTCGTACTTTTAAAGTCAATTTTCACTACTTTAGCTATAGGGATTTTATAGAAACTGAAATGTATTCTTTTATTACCTAGGTTAAGACACATTATATTGTTTACATGTTGTAAAGGTACCTAACATTATTTTGATTTGGCATTTGTTTTAACATTCCATTTATTTTGCACAGGTTTATGGAAATATACACTTTGTATATAAATTATTATAAACTATTTTTTTTTATTGAGTGCCATTTATCTTGTGATGTTCCAGAGTTAAAATTCTTATTTTGATATTTATTTTTTTATAGGTACTACGAAATATTTTTTCTTTTCCAAAATTTTATATTTGCTGTAATAAAAAAAATATATGCAAAATGGTTTTTAATGTTGTAATCTACAATTAAGAATTTTTAAGGTTTATATTGCATTGGCTAAATAAAACACGAATATTAACGGAGATTTATTTATTTACAAATAAACAATAAACTTCAACTCGTCGATCTTCACACTTGGTACATAAATTATTAATTTGCTAAAACTACATCTACCCTTTGTACCAGCAAGTTCTAATCAATTATTAACATAACATTGGACATTCTGTACGGCAGTTAAGGGTAGAAAATTAAAATTAAGTTACTTTAGCCTCTTGAAGAGGTCCTTGGTGACGCAATGGTCGAGGACATGCAGGTAGTCAACAAGTTCCTCCGCGCAGGTCTCAGTGGTTTGGGAGCGGGAGTTGACGCGGTCATTGCACTCTTGATACTTAGCCCAGAAGCTCTGGGCATCAGCCTTCTGATGACATGACTCCTGAAATGACATGTGCTATGTTAGTGCTTGTGTTATAAATATATTGCCCATTTATATACAACTACATTATTGTAATATTTACAGAATGATAATTATAATGAGAAATAAAACTATTTTACAAATAATGATCATGGGTTGCCTACAACAGTTACCTACTAAAATGAGAAATAGAACATCAACTTTGGTGAAATCAATTTAAAAATAAGAAAAAACCTTTGCATTTCTTGAAGCATTTTTTAAGCATTCAGATATTGTCACTAAAAAAGGAAAATCATATTTTAGTTTCTGCAGACATCAATGGCTACAAATGACCCATCATAATAATGAGTCTCCGACTCAACCTAAAGTTCCTAAATATTGTAACATAATGTTTTCTCCAGATCGATTCTGGCTACAGCGGCTAATCTCACTGCAGACTAGCCAAGTATGCAAGAGATTAGTGCACAAACACAGATGTGCTCCCTCTTGCCTAATTCTCATAGTCCAATGGGACAGCAATCTGACAACAGGGGAGAAATTGGACTCAGGACCAATGGCATTACATGTTTCCTAGGTATTACCCTACTGCCAAAATAGTATTACCTAAATCAATGTATCCAAACTCAGGTGCAGAATAACAGATAGACAGCTGGTATCCTGTGTTTTAGTACAGATTTAATTTCCCCACATTGAAATAACACGTCTTGATAACTTTTATATCAGACTGTTGCGTTGGGTTGGTGGGTTTTATACATATAGCATATTTGAAATGTAAACAAAAACTATCTTGGTGGTATCTGTTTGGGGTTTTCTGTTTGAAGACTTTTATTTGGATTTTGCAACAGGACTTTCTTAGCCATCCCAACTATTATACTAACCAAACTGGTGTTATGTGGGTGGTTGTAAACTCCTCTGCTTATTTGCTTACTAATAAAATAACATTCGGTTTTACATTTAGATGTCAAACTTCACAATCCATGGTGCAGAGCAGAGTACTTCAGTGATTCAGGTACCATTCCAAGAGGTACCCATCATGTCTCTTATAAGTACACTAAATAGTGTAGGACATGGAGTTGTACCAATACAATAACATTCCACAATCAATGATAGGACACAAGACACAATATGAGATGTAAGTAATTGATAGTCTTTCTGTGCCATTTCTATTATCAAAGAAATGGCTTTAATAGTATTAATGATAAATAAGGCTACTCATTTAATGTCTTGTGGACATAAACAACATCAGGCTGTCCCTATCCCGAAGCTTGAGAGGGCAAACCATTATTTAAGCAAATTTTGCCAAATGGTATAGGCATGCTTCCCTGGAAAGGAAAGAGGCCATGCCCCACCATCCGCATAGCTTGCATCAGATATTTCACCCTCCATTGAGGTTAGCTGACTGCTAGAACTAATTTCGAAAAATCAATAAAAGCCAGGCGTTGCTTTTAAGCCGTGATCACACTCAGCAGCCTCACTTTTGATCACTATACTCAACTTTGGAAGTTTACAGGAACTGTGTGACAATATCAATGTAATTCGACTGCTTTGAGTTATTATTAGAAATGCTTTAAAGATCTGGAGCACTATGAAGTTTTGGTGACACCCTAGCAAACAGGCAGACTAAAAAATTGGCAGATATTATCTTCACATATACGAGGTTATGTTATGAGTATGATCATTCCAAATGAGATCAGTGTCAGGTATATCAAAAACGTGTAAGCAAGTAATGGCATAAACATACCCTTAGTTGGGTCTGAGGGTCAACCAGCTCTACCTCCTCGGCTGCCTCCTCCTCAGCCTTGACCACAGGAATAATTTTTTTCTCGGACATTTTGCCTGAAAATAAGTTTCACTATATGACACAAGTTTTAACAAATGACTATTCGCAAGTTTTAACCGTAAACCACTTAGTTTATAGCGAGAAATGTATTTTTTTAGCGAAAAATTACCTAAATCGATGATGCAACGACCGATAGCAAGTCAAGCAATGTTGCTAGTAGTTCTAGTTAGTAACTACTAGTTACTAAATATTTACTTTAACCTTTACATTACACATTGATTCTATCTATGCGTTGTTATTTTCGACATTATTCCGTAATATCCCTGGCCGACTAATCCAAACAGGAAAAAACAATTAAAATACCTTTACCAATAAAACTAATTAAAGACTGAAAATCTGATTAGTTTTTAAATGGCAATATTAAACTGTAAAAAGAATATGACAATGACATTAAACAAGTTGGCAACATAACGGTACCAATATTTGTCTATGAAGTATACACTTTTTTGACGTAACAATGCGTAGAAATAGTACAGAGAAAACGCATACTTTATGAATAAACATAGGGGCAGTAGTCAACTGAATATTTTATTTTAATGTTTATTGAAAAATAAATAAAAATACAGTTAGTAATGATTTCATTATACTTCAAGTTATTAAACGTGTTGATTGTATCGAAAGTAAAAGGATAGAATGTGAGTATGTTTTTATCCACTCGTCAGCTCTGAACTGGTCGTCACCATGGAGAGAGCTTGCTGTAGAAAATTATTTTATAATTCGATATTGTGGTGTTAAACTAGTGAAATTCTTATTGCAGCTATGGTTATCGTATTATAGAAATTTGAGTTTATATAAGGTTTAAAATGATATTGCATCATACAGCCAGTATTCGGCAAAAAATTGGAAACTATACGATTTCCTAACATATTGTTTTATAAACATTTCAGGTTCGTTCTAATGGAAAAGAGGTACTTTATCATGTTTATCCATTTTTTCCCGGACTCTGGTACCTTCGACTAGCACCTATTGTTGATCGTTGCAAAGAGTTGTTGATTTATTGTAAAAGTAGAGGTTATGTTTTATAAAACATTTTTCTGTTTTGTCTTGCAGAATGAATGGAGGAATGGAGCATAAAACTCCAGCTCACAATGCGGTGCTTCATAAAGCGCCTAAAAACTACAAACTGCTTATGGACCCATTCCTAGTAAAGGGAGGAGCAAAAGTGTATAGATATGATGGCACTGTTCCTGGAGACACAACTTATCCACCTGTACAGTGCAGAGACCCTAGGTCTCAGCTCTCAAGAATCTGGAATAGACTAGAACCAGCTGACCTCCCTGTTCCTAGGTACCCAAAACCCAAAAGTTATATTCACAAGCTTGTTCATTATTTTTACATACCCAAAATGTTATAAACAACTTTAAAAAAGCAATGAAATGTATTTATATCATTGTATTACTTTCAATTATAGTGGAGAAATCTGTTTTTATAGACCAAAATCACTAGTTTGTAATTTATAACCAGAAATCTTATTGGCATCCCGGTGCCTACAAAAGGTTGTTGACATGCAATTTGGGCATGTTAAAATCTATTTTTTGGATATAATTAAGTGTGTTGAGTGATAAACACTTGAATTAAATATAATTATTTAGTTAAAAATGAGGTTTTGGTAAAAAATATTCTTTGTTTTTATTATAGCTTTACTTACAGTAGTGCCAACATTACATGTTGATTTGACATGAAGTGTGAAGCGGGAATTTAAAAAAAAATTGTGATCATTCAATGTTATTTTCAGGTTCAAAATAGATAAAAATTATGTAGGAATTCCTCCACAGCTAGAAATTACTATAGGAAACTTAAATGACAACATTGATAAAGCATTTTTGGCAGACATGATGAATAAAGTTGGTCCATCTGAGGAATTGACAATATTCTACCATCCAATGACAAACAGGCACTTGGGATTTGCAAGAGTAGTGTTTCAAGATGTAAAATATTCAAAGCTATGTGTAGAAAAATATAATGGAAAATCAGTAATGGGCCAGGTATGTGTATATCTTTTAATTTATCTGAAATCAAATAAAAATAATTTCTCTTAGAAAAAAGTTAGAATGCACAATGTTCTCAAATGTTTTATAACATAGTCATAGTAGTTTAGTGTGGAGCCTCTCATGCACGAGGGTTGTGGGTTTGCAACCAGGCATGGGCAATTACCATAGTGACTTTTTCTAATTCATATGTACTTTCTAAGTTTATCTTGGATATCACTGACATCATCGGTAACCATGTCAGAGGCCCTTGAGGTGGTTAAGAAACTGTAGACACTAGGGTGTGTGGGGTCGTTAGACTTTACTGCCCACACAACAAAGAAGAAGATAACATACTACCTACCTTTATGAGAGAAATAAATGATAACTTATTTTATAATTTATTATAGTGTGTAACTTATTATATGATCTCCTTGCAGGTGCTTGAAGTCTTCCATGATGCTTTTGGTAAGAAATGCCAGGAAATGTTTGAAAATAAGACTGTTGATAAGAAGTCCCAGCAGGTGGCTCCTCCGATTGTCACTAAACCAATTCCGGTTGTTGTTGAAGAAGTTAGGCCACCTAAAGTAGACCCTACACTAAGCAAAAGATTAGAGGAAACAAAAATTACTGAAAAAGTAAGTGCCTTTTTATATTGGGTATAAATAGTTATTAGAAAACAGATAATAAATTTTCATGAATTAATGGTGACTATTATAATTTCAACACTAGAGTCAATATCATGTTTACATTTCAACAACAATGGTCTGTCCAATCAAGAGGCTAAATGCGGAGACAGCCCGGCTAAACCATGTTACTACATGTTGTTGTGGACTAAGCTGGTGTTTGTGCCGCTCACTTACTTTTTCTTTAGTGGTTTTAAAGTGTTGCTAATTTAAACTAATTTTCATTTTTCTTTCTTTCTATGCTTGAGAAACACATTGCAACTTGTATGATTATTATTGAAAACCACTTAATTTACAGCTTTATCAGCCTTACTTATAAAAATAATGCTAACTAATACTTAACTACCTCTCAATTGAATAACTCTTTAAGTCCTTGACTAGTGTCAACTTATTTTCACTTATACAATGATAAGTCGCTAATTAATGTTTAGCTGTTACTCAAATATTTGAGACTGCTTTATTAGTAAGGCTGTGTATGTTTCATGATAAAGTTTCTGCCTTGGCATCCTTATGATGATAATGAAAGCGTTTTATTCACAAAGCTATTTGTTATGGTTCACACTCCTAACAATAGTTGCAAATAATCCAGAATCCAGGATTTAATAACAGTTTTTTACATCTATACTCCTAAAATATTTTGTAGGAGCCCTACACTCGGTACAAGGAACCAGTGGAGCATGTAGTGCCACCTCACAGTGACAGCAACACACGGTGGTCAGACGAAGAGCGAGAGTACCGACACCGGCACCGCAGCCGCACTGAGCGGGACAGGGACAAAGAGAGAGACCGGGAGAGGGGGGGAGAACGGTATTTATGGCTTTAATGTACTTGTAACTAACATACCTTTTTCTTTTAAGCTAGTTTAAGGGAATTCGAAAAGTATTGGTACTGATAGCAGTGTTGGATTTTTTGTTAATTAATTAATACTCAATATTTTTCTACCCTATGTAGTTTTCTGTTTCTATTGGTTATTTATATAGTGTGCAGAACAAAAACTTTCTATTCATCTGATTTCCGAAGTAGCTTAGACTAGAATTCCACTTAATCTTCTGAATTACACTCCTTTATTCTGAGGTCAGTGACTTCAGGAAACCTTGACTGGAACTTGATAAAAGTTACATATTCTTTTCCTGAATGCTTATGATTTAGTAATAAAATCTTTAGTAGTTGAGCTCTTTCTGAAGGAGCTCATCCAAGACCATACCTTTTCTGCCACAAAACAGTGTTGCTGTGTGGTGGTTTGAAAGGTATGGGCGTATTTGCAACGTCTTTGCAAGGCCTCTTGTATTGCACATGTCTATAGGCAGCGATGACCACTTAACACCAGATGGGCCGTCAGCTTAATTGCCATTACAAAAATATGTAAAATATGTATAAAATATGCATGCAAAACACTGTTAATGTCTAATATTAATGTTTCTTAATATTTTACAAGCAAACGTTGCAAGAGGAAATGTCGGCGAAGGTATACTAACATTTTTTTATAAGTATTTGTTTTGTTATGAGTTTTTTATAGTTTTACTCTACATGCTTGTATGCCAAGTAAAACTTTTGTATTCTGTTTTTATAGGCTTTGTTTTAGTTTTACAACGTTTTTTTGGTTTGTTGGATTGGTCACATACTTTAAATTATATTTTTTAAATTATTGTTTTATGTTCTTCTGTTGCCAGTTTTTTATTGCATAAATTACACGAATGAGAGAACTGAGATTGTTAATGCGTACCCTACGCAAGTTTTTCCGTGTTTTTTTATTCATTTGCATTACTTGTTACTCAAGTGTATTTTTCCATACAAGTCTTAATTGGTAAACAAGCACCGAACGATATTCTTGAGTTATCGCATCAATCACACAATCGTTATAAAAAAACAAATTTTCTCACCATTCAAATCTCTTACACCGTATTTGTTGGTGCTAAGTAAAATATCAAGTATAGAAAATTACACTTCATTCAATATTGTTGTGTTATTTATGATGCTTTTTTTCACTCGAGTCTTATATGAAATGACGGCTATTAGATACTATGTGTAAATAAATGAAATGCTTCACCTACTCCAAAAAAATTACAGATTTTACCCAGGTCTTATAGTAGGGTTGTGTTACAGAGAGAGGTATCGCGAGCGGTATGCGCGGAGCACCAGCGAGGCGAGCGAGACGCCGTACGCCAGTAGCGCCAGCCACACCACCGAGGTGCCGTACACGCCACACACGACGCACCCGCCCCCGGCCGCTATACCCTACGATCCTTATTACCAGCAGAGGTAACACTACTTTATACGTGGCATGAGACATGTCAGAGTACCGTAGTATATTATTGTTGTCATCATATTATAGTATTGCGACACACCCTGGGCCTGTAGAACCATCTATTGCAACAGTAACACTACTTTGTAATTTCAATTGTTGGATTTTCGATTTATTGTACCGTTGAAAATCCTACAGTGCGCAAGGCAAAGTAATATTAAAACAGTACTGTTTTAACAGATGGGGGTAGGCCCCTTGTTGTGAGGCTTCTCGACTGACTGGTTCCAACGCGAGATATTTTTTTATTACACCAGGAATACCAATATTGTAGAACACCTACAATGACGATAATGGGTCGCGAGACGGTAATAAGCACTATAATGGTAGCCGGCAAAAATCTTGAACTATCATAGCGCCTACTGCACATGTCCTTCAGACTTCCTTCCAATAATTCCATATTATCGTGTTTTTGGCGCACGCTCAATATGTTTATGGGATATGACGGGCTATAACGGTTTGGTTATTGTGACAGCTACGGGTACAGCTACACGGCGGGCGCGGCGCCGGGCGGCAGCAGCATGTGGTGGGGCGACTGGCGGCATCCGCACCACACCTCGCATCACCACTCACATGTGAGTTACCAACTTCACCACACCACTCAAATAACTGTTTAAAAAAAAAATATATAATAAATATTTATTATACATATATTTTTAACCACATTAGAATATATTAGGGGAAAAAATATTTTATTGTGAATAATATGTAAAGGCCTGCTTGCATCACGAAATAAACCTATTAAAACACTTAATTAAAATTTAATTTTTAACCAACTTCAAATAAGGAGGAGTTACTCAATTCATTTGTATGTTTTGTCTCTGTCAACTGCAAAGTATTGAACGATGTTTTAAAAATTAGTTAAGAGCAATTTGTGATGCAAGCTAGTCTTAAAGTTTTAAATAAACAGAAAAATACCTTAAAAAAATCTCAGTATATTATTAAATGTTCTTTGAAATTACTTGTTCAGACGATCAACTAAGATTGTACATAAAGTTAGCAAGAAGCATTGCGACGGCTTTTTAAATGAGTTGTTTGTCGTTTGATGTCCTCATCATAACCGTGTGTATATGAATACTAACAGCTCCAGGGCTTTCAGCGCGGTTTTCATTGTCTCATCATAATCTTCCATTGAATATGAATTCATTATCGCTTCTTCATTTCAACTAGTGTTTTTGATTCATTATAAAATACCATTATTTCATTATAAAATTGCATCACTAAAACGTTTTCTGCCATCTTTGGGTATCGAAACATAATCGAAAGTGATAGCTGTCGCCATGACAAAATTAACTGCATAATATTTAACATATTTTTTTTAAATAAGGGGCTTATTCTTCTAACTTTTAGGGATAAGCAGGCTCGCATTCTAATCTCACGTCTCCATCCGTCAAAATGCATCTATTTGACCATAATATTTGTCAAATTTAGACCTTGATTGTCGCTGAGATGAGATGGAGGCTAGATTTTGAACATATTTAATTACTGGTATTCGCCTTAGTTCTCTTTAGTCGATCCAAAATAACATTACTTTTCTGACGATAGAGCGACTAAACTGTATTATATATTCATCTCACTTTTCAATGCTATATTAAGCCATAGCTATACATGGGGATAGATATTCTAGGGCACGTATCTTAATAGACGCCGAGTGAAGTCGTAATTCACGACATTACCAGCCACCTTTTCGGACCTTTTCATCGTTTTCTATGTCACCTTATACAATACTCTTTTACTTGTAATTTCGTGGTTCGAACATGTGTAAGTAATGAAGTAGAAATTGAACGCAAAGCTGGAGCGTCGCTCGTCCGCGACGCCGTCGGCGTCGTGGGCGGCGCCCGCCACTCCCGCGTCTAAGGAGCAGCACTCGCCCGACCACCGCGACAAGGAGCGCAGAGACAGAGAGAAGGAAAAGGTCGGATGCCTCACTTGCGTACACGCTTACACCACAGATTATTTAGTATACAGATATACTGTCTTCCTGTATAAGTCACCCCTGAACAGCATATGCAATGCTTTATAAGAATTCAGACTTTCAGTCGAATGCAATGTGCATGAGTATGTAGTATGACAGTTTTCATAAAGTTACTGTTAATTAAATTCGATTATTCGTCTGTTACAAAATGTAAATGTTTGAGCCTTTGTAAATAATATTTTACACCGATTTGGACGGAGGTATCGAGGCAAATTGCAAAAGAATCTCTTTTCTCCCGGTGTCTCACAGCATCGCTCCGAGACAGTAACAGCCCGGCCGACTTCACCTCGAAAAATCATTTTTTTATTTTGTCATTAAAAATAATATTTTACCGCCCTAAATTGAATGGCAAACCATTTGCTGTATCGTAGCCGTGCTGTTATGATGGCTATGACCAGAAGTCAGGTTAAACATTGTTCCAACGCGAAAAAGAGATGAAAAATTGAACCATGCCATCTTGGTCGACACCTCCCGAGGTCTTGTGCAACAATTGCATCAAGTCTTGACGACGCGGGCCCTTTGTGTATGTGAGTTTATGTGTTTGTAAACGCACCCACGATACATGAGAAATTCCTAGTGTGGGGAACCGTCTTTATTTAAAAAAAAAGGTCAAGTATCTGTATACTATGTAATCTGTGCTTACACTGTAGTGGGCGTAGGTGTCACTGTAGACGTTTCTAAGCTTGTTTTGATTGTAAAATTACTTGAAAGGTATTATATAGCACTTGATTATGTACTAAATGGAATTAAATATGCTGATTGATAGTTTCACAATATTAGTGTTATGGAAATGTAAGTATGCACAACTAGCTTTGGTTGGAAAGAAGAATGAGTATAGCTTTACATTATTGGGTTCTTGGAGTCTTAATATCTGTATTTAGGCTGATGCACTGGTCTTATGTATACAACATTTAATATGACTTAGTTATATATGCACCTTATTATATGAATCATAACGCACATTTCACTTTGCATGCTAACATGTTTACCGAGTAGCAAATTCATAATTTCTCCTGCATGTTGCGATTTCATTCATTTTAAATTGCATGAGTATGTAGATAATGCGTTTTATATTGACATCAACTATATAGACGAATATGCACATCATTAGCCTTAACTTTTTTTCACAGCTTAATAAATAGGCATTACCTACAAATTGCAGTTCCAAAATAATCCTTATTTGTATTAGTAATAGCAACAATTGTCCCGTAAAATGAATCCACCTTTGGAAGGTGGATATTTAAATTAATATTTTATCTTGTATGCATCGAAAAGGAAATCTATTAAAGGGTAAATACCGGACATTGATGCGCACCTTATTACCATCAGAGGTATATGATTTTAGACCCATCAGAGTTGAAATTTTTCGTACTTTGATCAAAGAAAACCAGCTTTTCAATACATTTTGGCCTAGTAGTGCACTTTTAGCGGTGAATTCTTATGCGAATCCCGCACCTCCGGCCATAGGGACAGGTGAACACTGCGGTGGTTTCAGATGGTAAGAGTCCGGCATGCCCTTCCGTTAATCCCACGATGAACGAAGTCCATGAGGATTTTCACCACGCACCAAAAAAATAAGATATTGCACTTTGGCATAAAACAGCAGATTTTTTTAAATATGCGACTCAATATTCCGTTTCTTAACGCAAGGTAAAAGTTTATGCGTCGATACCACTTCCACTGTATGTACCCCATTTACATGGTTATATAAATAGCATTGGTAAATACCGTAGGAAGTCCCGCTAGAGCCCAAACCCGTGGAGATAGTGGAGCCTCGGCCGCCAGAAGACATCACCGACAGCAAGGAACCCGAGCTGAAACCACCACCACCCGTCGAAGAACCCAAGAATGTTGATCTAGATACCAGGTACGCACTACCGAAGGTGGGTAGGTTTCATCTCGGGGTTACGACGATCTAATCTTAGTAAGCAACCAAGCATAATAATACTTAAAACATGCTCCACCAAGGCGTATCTTTTGAAACATTTATGGTTATACTTATGTTGCTTTTTACCTGAAGTATTCTTTTACCTGATCGTGATTAGCTCTTAAAGTTAATTTAGGAATTGTACTGCATATGTTAAATTTAGATCTAGAGGACAAGACGTTGCTAATTCCTAAAAATTACCTTCCTATACTTACCTAATAATTAATTTTGTATAAAGGTGTATAGTTTCCTGATGTTTTTCCTAGAGAACTGAATGTTAAGACAGATATGCTAAGAAAAATAAATGTTACTTAGCGTGTGTGCTAAGTTTGCTTTGATATGGTTCACTCTGTGTCTCACACTTGCAGTTTCACAGTTGTGCGACCGTGACAGGGTAAGTACTTAGCCAAAGCATATGCTAATGCTAAGTAAAGTCAAGGTCAACAGTCTAATACGGTTTATAAACCTACTAGCTTTTGCCCGCGACTTCGTCCGCGTGGATTAATAGTTCCCGTTCCCGGGGGATTTCAGGGATGAAAACTATCCTATGTCCTTTCTCGGGTCCCAGACTATATCTGTACCAAATTTTATTGAAATCGGTTCAGTGGTTTAGGCGTAAAGAAGAGACAGACAGACAGACTGACAGAGTTACTTTTGCATTTATAATATTCGTACGGAGTACGGATTTAACACTTTGAAAGACACTAAACGAGATACATTAGAAGTTCTATTGTTATGACGCCTATGGGCGTTTAGTGTCCTTCATAGTGTTAAGAAAGCTTGTATGGTGCACAGAATAGCGATGTTGCTGAAGGGCGCGAGTACAGGCGGCGGCCTGGCGCCCCCGTTCCTGGCGCTCGGCATCTCCTCGGAGGAGGAGGACGAGGACCGGCTGCCGTCCATCATACCTGACATCGATTCGCACAACCCGCCCTCCGATGACGACGGTAACTAACTTGCTTCATATTTATTAAGCTGGATAACTACCTGTTTACGACATTCTTGCGCTGTAGCTGCGTTATTAGGGCAGATACTACTCATTTATCACCCATAATTTATAAAACTCGTATACTTGTAATAACCTCGTTAGGCTAGTGTTCCAAAACAGGACTGCTACGCTAGAGGTCTGGGGTTCGATTCCCAGGTCGCGCACAAAGTGTACACGTAGCACGGAACAAATATTTGTATGACCTACAGATAGTTGTTCCGGGTCTGGCTGTTTGTTTATATGAGTTTATGTGTTTGTAAACGCACTCACGATACAGGAGAAATTCCTAGTGTGGGGCAGCATTAAAAAAAAGTGTTATTGGATTTTTCTATGAAATTCTCTGTAACAGCTCGGAATTAGAATTTGTGCCCGGTTAGTGGCAATAGGCTCGCCCCGTATTACATGGGATCTAGAACATACCGGCGAACTGTTGGTTTATATTAGTACTCCTCTGCTTAACCCTACGGGGAATACAGGCGTGATGGTATGCTATGTATCTCATTATGATTTCAATACATAATTTACATCCAATTTAATATGTCCTCATTTTTCCCTTAGGTTCCATCAGTGAAGACCGCGAGAGTATAATATCCATGTGTTCGAACAAGGACGCGAACCCTGAACCTCTTTCCACCACTCCATCACCTTACTTAGCGCGGGAGAACTACCTCGAATGTCTTCAGAACACTATAGAAAGGGTAAAGTAGCCATTTCCTATTTATTTCAAACAAAAGTGGCGAAACATTGTCAATTTTGTACAGGTTAAGTCTTCAATCACATTTTTATGCGTATGCGCAATTTATCATCCCTAAAAAAAGGATAGTGTTGTTTTAGTACGATTCAAAATTAATGGTGGCTCAGAAGTTAGTTGCGAGTGCAGGTTTGCGCAGGTTTATTCTAGTTAATAATAATTTAGGCTCCATTTAATTACTTTTATAGCATAAATATATTATATATCTAGAAATCATTAAATGGAGCCTAAATTATTATTAACTAGAATAAACCTGCACTCGCAACTAACTTCTAAGCCACCATTAAGTTTGAACTGGATTATGCAAGTCAACTCTTCAATCACATTTTTGTGCGTATGCGCAATTTATTATATTGTACCCTAAAAAGTGTTGTTATCTCTTCTAAAAGTTTGTCTTTTTTCATACGTTGACACGTGACGTTGGTCGTATCGCTGTCGTGCGTTTGTGGTACGGGTGTTGCACGGAGCTCTTGACGTTTCATCTGTATGAAAAAAGATAACTGTCTGTCTTTCTGTTTGTTCCGGCTAATCTCTGAGAGCTGGTTCACATTAGGTCGGACGGACAGTTTACCGTTGACCGACTGTCGGGTGTTGCTGTTCACACTAGACGCTGCCGACCCGACCTAATGTGAACACCACTGACGGTACGGTCGTTTTACTGCCCGGATCGTCACAAAGCAGTCAGTTTCAAAGATTTATTTTTATATTGTTCACTAGTTTTATCCCATAATAAACTCCTGTCTTCCACAAGAGAAATCAAAACTTCTGTATTTATTTCGCCCTCCATATTAACGTGTTTTCTCCGTCGACGAAACTGCTCGCGCGAGTGCCGAGAGCGGGGAATGAGCGGGTGGAAGGGTAGCGGGCGGGTGGCTCCGCCGCTTCGCGCCGACAAATGTGAACGGCGCTATACTTGCCAGTACGCCAATATTATGCCGACCCGACAGAAATCGTGGCTGAACGTCCGGTAAAAGTGTCGCCTCCGTTAGTTTTGTCGGGTCGCCCATATGTGAACGGCGCTATTGAAATACATATGCCAATATGGATCCGACACTTTTGTCGGCCCGATAAAACTGTCGTTCCGACCTAATGTGAACCCGCTCTGAAACGGCTGAACCGATTTTCACGGAACTTTCACTCGCATATAGATATAAGGAATAAAGCAACTTTTATTTTAGAAGAGAGAAAACAAAATTGAAACCAATAAAATAGAGAACGCGACTTCTACTATTAAAAACATGTAAACCTTCCCTTAGGAATCACAAATACCTCCGCCCAACACTCGGAAGAAGTTCCCGCCCATAGACAAGATCGGCTCGGACATATCGTCGTCGGAGGATGAGCTGTTAACGGGTGAGGAGCCGCGACGGTCGCCTGAGGAACAGAACCGGGGACAGGACAACTTGGATGATGATCAGGTAAAGATTTGTGTTCTATATTTGAATATATTTGTAGGTGACATAGTGGTTCATAAGGTTCTTTTAAGGTGCAACCTCCACGGTAACCCGCGAAATTCAAATATTCTTACGTTTTTTGCAATTTGCAAGTCAGTTTTAGGTTTAATGTTGATTAAAGTAAGATTCGCGGGCGTAAGATGTATGTATTTTCAGAATCATAACCATTAAAATCAGTAAAATAACTCCATAAGTCGGTATAATTCCAAAATGTCAAGATTTCATGAAATAGTCATTCTTTGGGTTTACCTGGTCCTATGGAGTTTTATTGCTGACTTAAATGGTTATAATTCTGAAAATACATACTTCTTACGCCCGCGAATTATACTTTAATCAACATATAACTTAATACTGACTTGCAAATTGCAAAAAACGTAAGCAAATTTGAATTTCGCGGGCTACCGTGAAGGTTCCACCTTACGATGAAACAGAAATTGAGTTGAAAATACTGTAATGCGAATTATATCATGAATTTTCAACTCTTTTCCTGTTACTTTAGTTTAAGTAATCAAATAAAAACAGCGTGAGCACATTGCTATTGTATGTGCTGACAGTAGGGCCGGTTGTACACGTCCGCTTTTTTCACCGGACGACAGACAGTTTTATTCGCTGGAATCGCGATGGTGTATGGCTTATAATGAAGGTGTACATGCGCCGGATATCGGTCCGGCGACATAAAAAACCATACACCACCGCCAACACGGCGTTAAAGACTATTGAAAACTCAGCAATTAATCATCAATACCGACAAAAAGTCAATACAAGTAATTAAACTTTTTAGTTCAATAATCTACATTCAGTCTTTAATCATCATCATATCTCATTAACATTGTAGATGTCGCTGTCATCGCTGTCGTCCACGGAAGCCAAGATCGAGGAGCAAGTACCAGCCGACGCGTATTACTACAACCCGCCCACTACCGCGCCTCCGCCACACCCGCACTACTATCAACCAATGTGGCCTCCTACAGGTATTGTGTTCTACATTTACAGACAAAAGTCTACCTAGTCAATTCTGAAATCTATGTGCCTAAGATGGCCACAGTAACTATTTATTTAAATAATACGCCATTTAAAGTGAAAGTGCAAGGTAGTCTTAGCGCATCCTACTTTCATAAATTTCATGATGATTGATTGTTGCATGTATGTGCACACTATCAGCCTTACTTATAAAAATAACGCTAAATAATACTAGCTACTTATCAATTGATTAACTCTTAAATCCTTGACTAAAAATCAATTATTTTTCACATAGCAACCACTTTCAACGGTGTCTCAGGTGAAATTTTTTACCTATAAACGTTAATCAACGTTGAGACGTTGTTATGTACTAGCTCAGTGACAGAAAATTTAAACAGCGGCGACCCGTTGTTTAAGTATAGTTCAGAAGTAAGATGGCGAGTTTCAATCAGCTGCGACGATGACATTTTTGGTCTATGGATTCTATTGTAAATTTTGACAATTATGCTCAATTGTTCGTTCGATTTCGTTCTCTAGTCGAATAATTTGGTTATGCTCTATGCTGACGTCTAAGTGTTGGCAGATTAAAGAGTGTTTCATCGTTCAGTCAGTCAATTAAGAGGTAAGCTAAGTATGAATTAGCGTTATTTTTATAAGTAAGACCCTATATCCGCAGCCGTTTAGACCTAAATTTATCTGTTTAGATAAATAATTTCCTCCATGTCTTTACTGTTTTTTTTTTGGGGTCTCTATGCAAGTTCTTAGACAGACAGCGTTATCAATGGATTACCCCCCTTGGTCTCTTAGGCAGTAAAAGTCTGGCATTAAGGGTGAAGATGATTTCCCATCTTGAAAAAAATCTCCCTCTTGCAATTAAATTAGTTCGAAAAGGGGGTAACCAGTCAGCCAGACGCTGACAATATCAATGGATGTCCTTACAAAGCAAGTTATCTAAGTGGTATTGGCCCGCAGCGTACCCGCCGCCGGGCTACTCGGCGGGCGTGCTGCCGTACGCGGGCTCGTTCGCGCCGCCCGCCATGCTGCCGCACTACACGCCCTACGCGCCGCCTGCGCAGCCCGCACAGGTATGTACACCACCTCTACTAATATATCTACAACGTGTCCCAAAATTCAACGATAAGCGGGCGCCAAAAGGTTGACCTGCTCATGAGCACTTAAGGAAAAATAATAAAAAAAATATACCAAAATTTTTTTTTTAGTTACATAATAAACTTAAAAATTCTTTGAAAATTTACACCTTGTATGATATTTTGAACTACCACGGCCACAATTTCTTAAATATGCTTAAGATTTTTTTTGTATCGGATACCTAAGTAGTACTACTATTCACCACAATTCTTAAAAACACCACAATGCTAGCAATTTTGACACAAAAAAATATCAAAATATTTTTTTTCCCTCAAATTTGTAAAGAATTTTACTTTCAGTCTACTTTGACTCATGGTCTTGCAAAAAAAAAGTATGAACACCGCTATGGCAAGTTATTTTCAAAGATGACGCAACTAATCAAGATTCCAAAATAGTATAATACCCTAAGATAACTAGTCACAAAAAAAAATATGCGTACCATTTGTAAACAAGAACCAAGTAAAGAGAAGAAAAATTTGAGGGAAGAAAAATATTTTGATAATTTTTTATGTAAAAACTGCGGGAAAAAAAAATTTAGATATTTTTTTTTTATTATTTTTCCTTAAGTGCTCATGAGCAGGTCAACCTTTTGGCGCCCGCTTATCGTTGAATTTTGGGACACGTTGTATATATTGTGTCAGTGAAAACCAGTATGTTTCGAGAAGACAGTCATCCACCTGCCCTCTTCACGATCTGATTAGCGTCTCGGAAGCGGCAACAAACGTGGCCAGCTATAGTGGGCCAATGTAGTATAAACAAGGATAAAGGACAGTGAAAGGTTACATCCCTAATGTTTTCGATTAACAATACAAGAATAATATAATGAATATAATATAGTAAAAAGTCAAAGCCCATTTTTTTTATTTCAATTAAACCATTCGTTTGTCATTGGCAAGAAAAAATAAATCAAGCTGTCTCTTCCAAAAAGAAATAACTGTTTATAATTAGAAGATGTACTTAAATCCCTTGCAACTTAAAACGTTATAAACTATCTACAGGAGCTGGACAATCCTTACTACCCAACAATAAACAGCGTAATAGAACGAGTAACAGCAGAGCTAAAGCAGATTCTAAAAAAGGATTTCAATAAAAAGATGATAGAAAGTACGGCGTTCAAGAGCTTTGAGGTGTGGTGGGACGAGCAGAGTCGGAAGATCAGGCAACCCAAGCCTAAGGAAGACGCTAGCCAACCGTTACAGGTACACACCACGCCTGTAAGTATTTCTTGTTTATTTTGTATTTCAAAAGTCGACCTGTCGAAGTGTATTTTAAACTGGTACACATATCAACCATGTGTTTATTGTAATAGAGTTTATAATAAACTAGCTGTGCCCCGCGGTTTCACTCGCGTTACGTTAAGTTTTTGTTTACTGATCCGTTCCGTGGTTCATAGCGCGATGTTATGTAGCCTATAATATGTTATTCTGATGTTTCGCAGAGCCATTATTTTGCGGCTAAGTTATTTTAAAACTGTGATATCTCCTAAGATATTCATTGAAGTTAAATGATGTAAAGGGCAATTTCATTCAAAATTATACACTTGTGATGAATAAAGTATTTATGATGATAAGGATTAATACTATTTCCATAAAAACACCTTCGCAAATAATGCATTATTTTAAAACAAATTTTCTGGCCATAAAAATGGCTATAGTGAGTCAACCTTAAATGTTAGGCATGTACTACCGCGGACTTTTTTTTAGTATATTTTAAGAGGAACAATTCTCTCATACATTATGTTTCCGTAACTTTAACCGTTCACGCAGCGCACGCAACGAAAGCTCTCAAAAAGAATATTTTTTCCCGTTTTTGCCACATTTTTCATTGCTGCTCCGCTCCAATTGGTCGTAGCGTGATGTTATATAGCCTATAGCACTCACGAATAATGTAGCTTTCTACCAGTGAAACAATTTTTAAAATTGGTTCATTACTTCCGGAGATTACCCCCTACATACAAACTTACAAACTTACAAACATACAAACTTACAAACAAATTTTACCTCTTTATAATATTATAATAAACTTTATAATATTATAATAAATAAAGTATCTACGTTGGATGACGTTGTGAAAAAGTTGCATCACCCTCCCTCTTATTTCTAATAATTTAAGGTTAGCAAATCTACCTCTTAAAAGAGGGGAAAAAAACCGGAGGGAGGGATGCTTAGATGACATTTTAAAGATATCTATAAATAGATATCTTTAAAATGTCATCTAAGCATCCCTTTGCTTGTGGAGTAGTATTTTTTATTTGCAACTTTATTTTAACTCGAGTAAAGTTGGTATTCAAATCCATAATCCAAAATCACACACCTAACTCTTAACTTTCAGGACATTTCAAACAAAAAGGAAGAGGCAGTGGACTCTATAAAGAGTATAATGGAGTCTCGCGAGATAGGGCTCGAGTTGGGCGGCTACGGGTCCGGCATCGGGCTGGGACTGAGAGCCACCATACCCAAGATGCCCAGCTTCCGGCGCAAGCGGAAGATACCATCACCTGTGTTCATGGATGACGACTCCTCCAAGAGGCTTAGTGATCAGGTATACTTTATATGTCTTGAGTTTGAGATGCCATTGTATAGTAACTTTTGTGGATGTCTTTGCCCTACAGTGGGAAAATATTAAAGGGGTATTTCTTTTTCTTCGCCATAATAAATCCACTGGTCTTATAGTACATACGTGCACGTAAAAAAAAATAGATGTTTTCATGTTCTTCAGTTACAGATAATTATAATCAATCAATCAATCTTTTATATCTGCGTACAGATTTTTATATATACCGTCATGACTAACAGATACAAAGCAAATCTATGGTAATATAAAAAAGTTTGTAGCACAGAAAAACATTAGTTATCTCGCCCCCTATTACATGGGACCTAAACATGCTGGCGAACTGTGGGTGTACATTAGTAAACCTCTGCCTAACCCTTCGGCGAATACAGGCGTGATGGTATGTTATGTTTTCAGGAAGAAATGGTGCAAAACTCGGACGAGGAGAAGGAGGTGCCGACGAGTCCGCGGAACAGGACGACGGGCTCGTACCTGTCGCGCAGTCGACGCCGGCCGTCCAGCAGTTCCTCCAGGTCAGATTGTACTACACCACTTAATTGGGTAGATGACACCACTAACCAATAATTTCAAGAAACAACTTCACAAAAAAACATTTAATTTTAGCACTAAAAACCCGATGATTTTTTAAATAACTATAAAAAACGATTTTTAGTTGCTTTGAAATCAATAAATAGTTAGTGAATTGAGATGACAAAAAAGTGACGTCATTATTGAGTATTGTCATAGAAAATCTATGGGGGAATGGCGTTTTGACAGCTCATAAAAAGTACGTTAATTGATTCTCCATTGATCTATCCAATTAACTATGTATCTAGAACTATATTTGTAGAAACTAGATACAGCTTGCTTTGTACAGTGATGTCAGGTGTTCTCGTCATCTCAGAAGTATTTATACAAGCTAACTCATTTATTTTTAAATCGTGGTTGATCTGGGGTTTATCGAAATGTGTACCACGTTATCATTTTCATCGACATCTCAGCCTATAGCTGTCCACTGATAAACATAGGCTTCACCAAAGAGCGCCAACCTACCGCATAATTACTCGAATTATCAAGAAATTAGTTTACCATTACGTGTGTAGAAGCTGTGATTAAAACAAAGATGATACATCCTTTCTCGAAACACCGAGTCCATAGATAGTTTTGTGTCTCTTTTGTAAGTTATCACCGAAAGGACCACACACGTCCGTCTCGAAGGACCAAATAATAAAAATAATACGTTTCACCATGTGTTGTTGTTTATATTGTAATTGTGTTTATAATGTTTTATGTAGTTTCTAAGTTTGTCTTGGACATCACCGAAATCGGTAATCATGTTAGAGGCCCTTGAGGCGGTTTAGAAACTCTGACACTGGGGTGTGATGGGTTGTTACACCTTATTGCCCACACGATAAAGAGAAAGAGATATGTTTTACCTACAACTATATATTTTTTGTCTAGATCCTCATCTTCCTCATCTAGTCGGTCGTCCTCGTCCACGGGCTCGGAGCGGAAGGGTCCGGCGCCGCGGATATACTCCGACACCGACGACGACTCCGAACTCGACGAGGCCGAGGTAATTACTTACAGCTACCGTATTGAGCTGTGGTTTTATTCGAGTTGTTAAGTATAAGAGTTGCTTAAGTCGAGAAAACTAAAATCTAACTACGACAAAAACGTTACACAAAAGGTTATTAACAAGACTGCAAGTTTGTCTTCAAATGTGTACGTAATAATTTTATAAATTCCAATAAAACATTGTTTTCTTAAAATCGCAATCACATTTCATTTGTATAATTTACCGGCTTATGAAATAATATTTATTAATATGGCGATTAGTGATTAGCATTACTTCTGCCTTCTGCAATAGAAAACTAATACTTTCTTACGCGCTCAATGTAACGCTTCTAGCGCTCACACTTACCAAACAAAATTAACAAAACTGGGCGTATATGTTTCTCAAACCTGTAGCATTGTGAAATAAATTTGAGCTTGATTTTATACGCGGTATTGCATATCGTTCAACCCATCCACATAGTGACTTCACATTTTGTGACACACAAGTTGAGATTTCCAAACGTAAACTTAGGCCAGTATAATACACTATTCGTATGAAGCCACAACCTCACACCTACTTTCATTAACCATGAACATTTTAAACAAATAACATTGCATTGCAGCCTTCCCAGGCGGCTGAGAACGATAAGCCGCTTTGGAGAAAAATGGTAACAGACATACTAAAATAGACCTTATATGTTCCTACATACAGTACCCTGGTGTTAACATGACATGCCGAGCTTTAGAAAGCGAACCGAACTTTCTAAACCCCTCTGTGCCATATTTACGACTACGTACTGGGACTTGATTGTAGACTAAGTTGTGTTGGTATTAGTAGAGTTGTTCAGTGATCTTTAGGCAACTGGCGGAAATATCTTTGGCTGCTAAATTACCTGCTACAGTTCTTCAAATCTACGAAATACCATTTGCATACTAAAACGATTTC
The DNA here is from genome assembly GCA_932526535.1 of Caradrina clavipalpis. Taxonomy (NCBI): domain Eukaryota; kingdom Metazoa; phylum Arthropoda; class Insecta; order Lepidoptera; family Noctuidae; genus Caradrina; species Caradrina clavipalpis. Next base: position 5,501,340 of record OW052106.1, on the reverse strand, counting down.
AAACAAATTTTTATACAAAGTCAAGGAAATATGAAATTTTTCAATTATGAATCTTTTAAACATACAATTGTCAAAAGATATTTCTTAGATTTGGTGAACTGTAGTATTAGAGATGTTGTGTTTTGTCCTAGAATTCCCCTAAGGCCTTGCATTTACTGAAGAGACGAAACTTAGTTGTAAAAGTTCTTAAAAACCTACACAGAGGTGCTTGCAGACCTTTTAAATGAATTCCTGAATGTGCTTGTTAATGCACCTTCATAAGTCCAAAGTGAAATATTTTTGAAAAAACGCTATGATCGGAATGTTATCCTGTTTTTTGTGCACGTAAGGCCTTTTTTGGCCTGTCCATTCGCTTCTGCATGACAAACATAGACCCTGATTATTTTGACGTTTCATATCCGTTGACATTCTCCTCCTCTAGTTAGGAACTAAATACATTTATTCAGCTCCATTCAGCTGTTGTCTATAGCAAACACTATTTTAGTATGCGTACGCGTACGCGTGCGTTCAGCTTTCCGCGGCTGAACGGATGCGATACAAAACTGGCGCTTTCTATAGACAAAAGCTGAATGGAGCTAAATAAGTGGATTATTTTGTCCCTTATTTTGCGCTGCTTTCCCCTTGGCCACCTGCTTCTCCGTGGCCGTGGCTCTCCAGTCCTTAGATATTTCCGTCGGTCAGTAGCGAGAGTAGCGTCAGTAATGCATGCGGTAGTGTTTCATGTGTGAGTGTACTTTGTTTGCAGCTCAAGGTGGTGTCCAACAAGGAGCGGCTGCGCAGGGTGTACTCGTCCTCGTCAGACAGCGAGGAGGAACAGAGCAGAAGAGGTGAGACGTGAGACTAACTATACTTACAAACGGTTCCTATTGTGTCGTGAAGACAGAAATTACATCACGAAATAGTTAAAATCTTGTGACTTTGTAATATCGGATTCGCACAATGCACGCTTGTGTTTCTTGGCATATGGTCCCGCAGAAAGAATTTGACTTTTAAATGAAGAAGAAATAAAATTGATTCCGGTGTTATAAGACATAATGCACTGATTTTTGCTGTCAATGTACTTCAGTATTGATTACGTTTTGCGTTTAGTATTAGTATCTGCAATCTGTTCTTTATGACAGCTTAGTTTGTTGATCTAGATTCTACTTGCTTGCGAGGGCAATTTTCTCATATTACCATGCTTACAGAAAAAACCCCAATCCCTCAAATGGAACCGTGGGAGGGCGAAGGCTCAGGGGGCGAAGCTCCCGCGGCCGTCAGTCCGCCGCGCGACCTTCTGCTCGACAGAGTATACTCAGACTCGGAAGAAGAGAGAGAATACCAGGTAAGACACAAAATTACTTTATCAATTGTATGTATTTAGTTCCTCATGAACTAAATAGGTAATAGAAAGCATCCGCTACAATCAATAAAATCCTCTATGACCGTAGGTAGAATCAAGAAAATAGTTTATCAATTTTGACATAATTTCCTAGCATAGTGGTAAAAAGATGCTTAGGTTCACATGACGTCATATAATATTGCGATATTATTTTATTTTTGGACTGCCCCGTTGGTCTCGTGGTCGCAAGTGCGACTGCTATGCAAGGGGTCCCGGGTTCGATTCCCAGGTCGAGCAAAAAGTGTTATTGGGTTTTTCTATGAAATTCTCAGTAGCAGCTCGGAGTTTAGATTTGTGCCCGGTTAATGGCAATAGGCTCGCCCCCTATTACATGGGACCTAAATATACCGGCGAACTGTGGGTGTACATTGGTACACCTCTGCCTAACCCTTCGGGGAATACAGGCGCGATGGTATATTTTTTATATATTATTTTTAAAAAGTGCATAAACCCTGATTGTTTGATTACGTTTCAACTGTCTAACATTCGTTGATCATTATGTTGATCTTCAGTAAAGGTACAGATTTTTCTCAGCTCAGCTACTTGCGTTTTGACATCAATAAACAATATAACATTTTACAGGAGAGAAGAAGACGCAACACGGAGTATATGGAGCAAATCGAGCGAGAGTTCCTCGAGGAACAGAGACGGAAGTTGGAGCCAGATTCGCACCCGCTGCCTGAAAAACCACCTGATGAAAGGTACTGCACAATACTCTCACACTGTGGGCCCTCTGTACTCTACTGCAATTATGGGCCAGTTTATTTATTTAGTTAAACACAACAAACTGAAGTTTAACAATAAGTACACATTAGGTTATAACTTAATAATAGAGATAACAAATACACTACTCACAACGTTATCCACATATTAGCGGATGTACTAGTTGTTGGGAGAACGATATAAAAATTAACATACACACACATTACATTATTTTAAAAATAAACAGTACTTAATTATATTAGAAATATTTTAGTTATCCTTACATCGCTTACCGCGGTTGATATATTTCTCTTTTACATCTCTACCAGTAAACCCGAGTCGATACCAGAAGAACCTCTTTCACCCATCAAGAACCACACAAAGTCTCCGGACAGAGACAAGAGCAAGCGCGACGCGTCGCTGGAGGACGGCGAGGTCAGCGACGACTCGGCGCCGCTGCGAGCCCGCAAGCCGGCCGACACGACCGACGCCCGCCAGCGACACGTGTCCTTCAGCGACCACAGCACCACGGAGACTGCGGTTAGCGTTAATGGAATTAAAGATGTGAGTCATGTGATTGTATAATTATAAACCTATCAATTTTTTTTTAAAGTCAGTGATTTATGGGTCTTTCTAATGTCCAACCACATTATCTCACATTACTTTGATTACCAGTTTATTGCATTTTCTTTAAATAAAATCTGTTTTCGTTCGATAGGCAAGCAGCGCGCTATCAGAAACTTCGTCGCCTCAGTCTCAAGCGTCGCAGGCGTCGCAAGCGTCACAAGTGGCGCTCGACCACTCGTACTGCCGCCCGCCGCCTGACGACACCACCGAGAGGAGGCCTTCCAACCATCTGCAGCATGATCACGGTACGATTATATTATCAACAAGATATAAAATTAAGAGAGACAGAACTTTCGAGAAGTTCTCACTGGTGTTCGAACCATTAACGAGGAATGATAATGATGAGGAAATATAAATTAAATTAATAATAATAATTAATCAATTAATTTTTCTTAAAAATATAACTTCCTATAACCACTCCATGTTTGCAGGTTATACGTGGATGGCTGAGCCGGAGAGCGCAGTATCTCCGGTGGAAGAGAGAGATAAAGAGGAGAGGGAAAAAGATGAGAGAGAGGCGGAGGTGGCCAGCAAGAAGGACGCCAAGCGGCCGTACAAGAGGAAACACGAGCCTAAGAAACTCGCCGAGATACAAAACAAGTAAGTACAGTACCCGGACGGTACTATTTTTTAAACCCGATGCCTTATCAACTTGCGGATACTTTCCTCATGCATTGCATATACCCTTTTTTCAAAGGATTTTATTCAACTGTCAATTCTAAACTATAGAATTCTGGTGCCTATGTACCTTTACTAACAAGTAAAAACACCGTAAAAAAAATGATAAGAAGAATCATTTACTTATCAACATATTGTAAAACCTAAATACACTCTTTGTAAAACGCGATCTAACTCCTCAACATTGTGTCCCCAGACTGTACGAGCCACGCGAACCAGACTACGATAAGGTCATGTATCCCAAGGTCACGTTCAAAGCGCGGGACCTCATGGCAGAGATGCAGGTCATGTACGAGTTCCTGACGCGAGGCATCGACCGGGAGGACGTGGAGTACCTGCGGAGGGCGTACGAGGCGCTGCTGGCTGAGGACGCGCACGGGTACTGGCTCAACGACACGCACTGGGTCGATCACCCGCCGACAGACGTGTGCTACTCGCCGCCTAAGAAGAAGTCGAAGAGACACAATAATATTTATGAGGATTTACAGGTACGTCTTACAAAACAAGTAGAATTGTCTATTGACTGCTGTTGTCAGTCTTCGTCAAACTCATCGATGTCTACACAATATTATGTCGACTGCTATGATTAGCTGACAGAAATTACGACATTATCAAATCACTTAAATTTTTATTTTTATTCGAGGTGGTTAAGCTCTTGGCTCTAGTCTTGGTCAAAAGTGATATAGACAAAGTCTACGATGAAGTGAAATTTTATTGATTAGGATGATTAGGCGGCAGTAATAGTTGCACAAAGCAGCAGTTGCAGTTGCACATGCTCTACACTTGATTGATACTTTCTGTCAAATATTGATCTGCTGTGGATTGGTCCCAAAAATCGATGATAATCGATCAGACATCGACTGTCCGTATTTTCTCCTCACTGATTGAACTCACATAACATATCATCATGCCTGTATTCCCCGAAAGATTAGGCAGAGGTGTATCAACTCCCGGTTGAGATATAACGTTCAAATCTCCATATATTCTACCAGGGTCACTCTAGCGGTTCAGCACGCACAGAAGGCTACTACAAGATGGACGCTCGTCTGAAGGCCAAGTACAAGTACCACCACGGGCGCAGCTCGGCGGCGGCACTGCACGACCACGTGGACGACAAGAAGGCCTCCAAGATGCAGGGCCTGTCCCGGGAGGCACGCTCCAACCAGAGGAGACTACTCACTGCGTTTGGTTAGTATTTATGCTATTTGATATTGTGATGGATTTTGTTGATTGTTATAAGTTGAGCTCTTCCACTGAGTACTAAAAATTCTTATCCAAAATACCTACAGCAGAAATTAAGGAAAAATAAACAAAATATAGGCTACTATTTCTAACTCACAAGATGGTTTGTATAGAAAAGCAGACATACATATGTGAATATGCAATATCTTTATTGCTTTTCCATGTGTATTCTTAGGTGGTAAACAGTAAAATTGAGATCATTATACCTAGACCCTGTAGGGCACAGTAACAGTGCAGTGATTCTCATTTGTATTATGATTCCGTCTATTATTCCTCAAGACTACTATTCGTGCTGCACAGATTGGTTAACATTAAATACTTGTGTTCATTACAGGTACCGATACGGACTCCGATCTGTTGAAGTTCAACCAGCTCAAGTTCAGAAAGAAACAGCTCAAGTTCGCCAAGTCTGGTATCCACGACTGGGGTCTGTTCGCACAAGTAAGTTATCGACGCATTTGTGTCAAAAAAAAAAAAAGAAAATTATATTTATTTTGTTTATTTACAAAACTAGCTTCTGTCTGCGACATCGTTCGCGTGGTTTTGATCGCCCCAGTTAAGCTACGTCTTTAGTTACTGCTCCGCTCCCGACTGTTGTGTCGGCGTGATGTCATCGAGGAAGGCTATAGGCTATATAGCCTTCCTCGATAAAAGGACTAACCAATACAAAAATATTTTTTCAATTCGAACCAGTATTTCCTGCGTGAGATTAGCGCGTTCAACCAAACAAACTCTTCAGCTCTATAATTTATTTACTAAATAAGACATATGGGAAAAAGTAAATTAAATTGGCAACAACTTAACAAAACCGTTTATTTATCCAGGAGCCAATAGCTGCGGACGAGATGGTGATCGAGTACGTGGGTCAGATGGTGCGGCCCATCGTGGCGGACGTGCGGGAGGCGCACTACGAGGCCACCGGCATCGGCAGCTCCTACCTGTTCCGCATCGACCTCGACACCATCATCGACGCCACCAAGTGCGGGAACCTCGCGCGGTTCATCAACCACAGTTGCAACGTAAGTTCACGTGTTTTGTGCCACTTATGCACGTTAAACCCGAATAATAGCGGAAAAATACTTCTAACACGCCACGCCACACCACTTTACATTTGGCCAATAAGCAAGCGTTTTTTTTCGGATGGGAAATCATCAAAAGACTTCTTCCGCCCTGGGAGGAGCGGGAGGGAGTATCAGACTTTTACTGACTAAAATCCATCCATGTTCCTTCTTGTTCCTTTTGCGTTCCGGGGGTGCGGTATCTCTTTCGAACAACCCGCAGGCATCGGCCGTGACAGGCCCCTCCGATTCGCTGACTTCTCTTTGCGGCGGCGGCGCGGGTGGAACACGAACGTGGCAGGCCTGAAGTCGATGTGTTTTGTGCTGCCGTTTACAACATCTCGCAAGACATTCATGCACGCATTACTTCAAGCTCAACCCGAATAACGGTCGCTATTTCTGTACGTCTCTCTTTGTTGCTACGGCGTATAGTGGCTTAAGAGTCCTCTCTTGTCATCTTTAGTGGAAAGTGGCCTCTACTAACTGACAGCAAAGCCGAAGACAAATAGCTAACTAACAATATGTACTTTCTTCTTCCTTTTAGCCGAACTGCTACGCGAAGATAATAACAATAGAGTCTCAGAAGAAGATCGTGATATATTCGAAGCAGCCGATAGGCGTGGACGAGGAGATCACGTACGACTACAAGTTCCCGCTCGAGGACGAGAAGATCCCCTGTCTGTGCGGCGCTCCCCAGTGCCGCGGCTTCCTCAACTGAACACCGCGGGGACACTACCTCCCTCGCTCAACCTCACGAGATCACAAGGATAAGTCTGATAGTCTGAAGCAAGCCTACATCCGTCAGTTTGTTCGCAAACCTAGAAATCTAATGAATTTAAAAATTAAAAACAAGCGATCTGAAATATCTTTATCAATGTGTTCATTTAATTGACGATAAATTGACTGATGTACGGCAGGCTAGTCAAAATGTTTTGGAATCTTTTCACAATGTCTGCAATAGTAGAATATCGCAATGATACATCAACTATGAACTGATATGTATATATATATATATTGTTAGGCTAAACAATCAATTAACGCACTTTGTAATAAAAGGCGCGACAGCAAAGATTTGAATTAACCTTTAGTGTTGTGATTTAGGCTAGGTAAGATAATAGAATATATTCAATTCTGTCCTTGCCTACCTCGCAATATAGATCTACAGAATGATTATTATCGATGAGCTGATGTGTTCAGGGTTCAGTTTTATACGTTTCTTAATATTATAGTAAGGATCTAACAAGCCCATTTCTGTTGCGACTCACTATGGAAGCGTGGCTCTGTCGTTAACGTATATTGTAACAACCGCTACGCAAGTCTGTGACTTCTCGTGGTTTTGGAAACTGCCTCAAGTTATAACAATTTTTGTCATTTTTATGTAATATATGAGCGTTGGTGTGACTCTGAAGTGTTTGTTTATTATTTAATGTGAGACCCAGTGAACATATAATGTAATTATTAAATTTAGCCGCAGCAACTGATTCTTGTATTATATTATGATATTTTGACTGAGTCTAAATGTATGATTCACTAGGCATAGAATGTCTGATATGGTAGCGAGCTGTATAATTATTTGTGTTGTACATTATTTGTGTAAAGAGATCTCTGCTAATACGTCAGATTTGTGTAGTACACTTTTTAAGTACATCATCTTGTTAATAATTTCGAAGACAATTCGTAACCAAATAATATGGGGTGTCTGATGACTTGTTCACGATTAGATACTATCTAGTAAGTGTTGTGCGAGTAGTGATGGTGACGAATATAAACTGATAATAACGCATTGATGTGTACTCGCATAAACTTTCAAAATTCCACTTCATATTATGTAAATGTACCTAATAAGATTGTAAATAAAAATTCCAACAATTTTAAACCTCTTTTTTTATGTAAACGTAAAATTGAACAAGAAGGCAAAATAAGAAATTACATCTTATCTTTTTACTAACAGAAATTAAAATGGATCTGATTTGATTCAGACTTTTCTAGCTTTAAATCGATATTAATCTACCCGCATATTATTTGATATTGTCAGTCGAGCTATGCAGTGCCGACGTCACGTCAACCCTTCGATCAACAATACACAGTCAACCACAGTCTATTTCTGATCGCGATTACGGGACATGCTGACGGAATACCCATTTTTTTTTAATTTTATCGATGGTTAACTAGTGATAGTGGACTGAGAGGACTTCAATAATCCCGCGGCATATAATTTGTTGAACAATAGACTAGCAAAGTGTAGTGACACGTGGTTGGAAAAATCGGCCGCGCAGTCGCCATTCTGGAGACACTCCATGCGTAAGTACCTCTTTATTGTTTTCCCTTTTTGTTGTAGACGTTTAAAAAAAACTCTTCTTGAAAGTGTACTGTATGTAACAATTTGGTGTAGTCAGCATCTTTACGTCGTACCTGTACCTTCGATAATATAGAACGAACTTTATAACCCAAGTAACAAACTTTTAAAGAAATATACCAAGTGAGGTGCAACTATTTTTCTCTGAGCATCAATGCGTTTGATGGTCAACGGGAATGAAAAGACCCTATAATATTAATATTAATAGCTCAGAGTTACTTTGAGGACTAGTATTACGGACCAGATAACGGGTATGGGATGTCTTTACACCCCGTATATCTATCACAACATTGATAAACCTTGATGACTTCCGCAAAAGAAGATCTGCAAATACGATCTATTTTTTGGATACTAATATTAGAGTACAAGTTTTCCATGTGGGTATGTTAGGTACTTGACAGTGTCACTTTTTTTGCCGGTGTGGAAAATCCTCATGGATGTCCACCGCCCTCGGGGGCGGAGTGGTCTATCTGACTGTTACTGATTAAAAACCACGTGTTCCCTTCCCACACTTACGCCGGGATCACGGGAGCGTTCGCGCCTCACGGGATCCCCGATTGGGACATAGTGTCACATGACTCAACCCTCATCAGGTTCACCATATTCGTGCAGGTCGTAGACATAAAGTTTATTGGCCCAGCGATTCCCAGGTAGGGTTGTGATATAACCCAGCGTATAGGCCTGGCTGGCCCGTTGGTCTTGTGGTCGCTAGCGCGACATTTGAACGTGAGGACGTGGGTTCGATTCCCAGCTTAGGCAAACTGTTATTGGATTTTTCCATTAAATAATTCTCAGTAGCAGTCTGGAGTTTGAAAGTTGGTGGTGTGACACCCCCGTACCTCCGAAACCACGTCAATCCGTATGTCCTGCGCCTGATCTCTCACCGGTTGTGTCCGATTGTCGCACCACCAGACTATGAGAATTAGGAAAGTGGGAGTGCACCTGTATCTGCGCACTCTGTTGTGTACTTGGCAGGTCTCCATTGAGATTGGACGCCGTGACCAACATCGGTTTGGATAATTTTATGAATAATGGCAAACTATTACGCCCATAAGCTAGCAATAAGCTACGAGCCCACCTCTACCTAGTGAAGACAAAAAATATTCTCCAGACCGCCGCTCACAGCATCAAGCCTCAATTGAGACTGGCTAAGTACGCAGGCTATATTAAAAGGTTTGCGAAAACACAGGGAAATGGGCGTGTAGCCCATTTTCCCTCGTTCCATATTCCGATAGGAAGGCAATACGGCACCACAGAGATTAGGCGTAGGGCCAAATAGCGTCACATACTTTTCGATTTCGAGGCACAGGGTGTTATACCACCGACTTCCAAGTTCAGACAGGATCCAACGCTCAGCAGTCGCCCTTGCAACTACGAGACCTAAGCTACGGTGCAATCGGCACCGCTACCTACCTAACCTTTCAGGGCAAGGGAATACAGGCGTGACACTATTAGGTTTCATAATAAACAGACTTTATGCCACGAAGCTGACCACAGCACTATTAATATGTATTCTGTGACGTGTGGTGGTTTAGTCGCGACAGTCGTCTTTTACCTCGGTTGATATGTTGAAATCTTGCATGTTTGGGAAATATAATCTTTTAAATTAGATATTAAAATAGGGTTTTGCCATTTCGTGTAGTATTAGGTTTGTGACGAAATAAAAATCTTGATACTTTACAAAAATATATATTTTAACATGTCAAAGTACGTAAACAAAGTTCCCTTACATTTAAAACTAATCTAAACAGAAATCAAGTCAGTTATAAAATCACAGTAAAGTAAGTAGACAATGCACTAGTAATTATTTTATAAAAGTTTCTTTCGTTATTTTAAATAATCATACTAAAACATATTCATTAATCAGTTATTAATATTAACCTTAAAAATTACACATCATGTACCTACCTTTAAGTAAAAATCCAGTTAAATTATGTAATAAATAAAATGTACATACTAATTAGTACGTTATAATTAGTGTCATCCTAATACAGTTATGGTTCATGAGTAAAAATTAAGGGCATAGATGCACACGACCTTATTTCGCGCTACAAAAGCACGCGCTACGAATGTTTGCAAAATAAATTAGCGAAGCGAACGCTCGTGGTGGGTAACGTCTATAGGAGGCAGGTTAAGTTTGAAAGAATTGACAAAAATAATCACTTCAGCAAGTGCCTACGGCTATTCTTTATTAATAAATTCGTGCCAGATGAAAACGCGCGTTAGCACGACACACGTTTGGCGCCTCCCATAAAAATACCTAAACAAATTGCTTTTCTGTTAGCGTTTTCATAGATATATAAAACATTTCATTTTTTTTTCAACGCAAACTATAAAAACAACACACAAAAGCCACGTATCTACAGTATAAAAAAAACACGTTTACGCCGTACGCTAACTAAAATGTTAGTAATGAAATATACCTATGAAGAAGTGACGTCACGGTCACTTAATGTCCAATACCTAGATCTTTTTGCTAATGGTTCATCTTTGCAGTTTGAAATACTAACTACAGAACTTTGACTAGACCCTTATCTAAGCTGTTAGTGCGATCTGCGCTCGTTGCTACATTTTTTTGCCTTCGGTCGTCTACGGCTTGTAAAATACACGTCGTGTGCATAGGGCCTAAACTGCTAAGGCATATTACAATAAATATTACCTATCAAACTTATTTTACTGCCTAAAATTTTAAAAATACTAACAATATCTAACCAGTTGACGTCACAGCTGCACTCAACATTCATCTCTCAGGTACACATAAATGTTCTCCTGTATCATACAAGCTCTTTATAGACTGTATAAAGACCCATCACTAAGTCGCGAGTAATCTATGCATTCTGTATTCTATGGATTTTTTGATGGCGGCCTTAGGAGTTTTGGAAGTGGAGGTTTAAGATTTTCATTATTTCAAAAAAGTTTTGACCTACAACATTTTCATTACGAGTCACTAACTAGGCTTTACCCAGTGAGGTAATTACGTAACACACTTGTTATATCATTCCGAAGGATTTTGACGGAATAAAATAATACATTGCTTTTTATGTTTAAAAATTTCGTCCGGTCGAGAACGTAAATAACGCAATGAAAACAAGAAATTGTCAAAAAGAACTTGGTGTGATACGTAATTAGGGTGCAAGTATGGCTCAAAGCAAAAATTTATTTCAATTAAAATATATTTCAAATCTCCCTGAGATTATAATAATACTACTCCCGACTGAGTGGTGGGTCCTTTTAAACCCCTTCCATCTTATTATAAAACGAGTTAAAAAAATATCCAAACTTTAATGTTTGAGGCAATTATTGTATTTTGAACCTTATTGCAATAAACCTAAAGTTGTTATGTGTATACCATATTGACATTTTAGACTCGATTCTAAAACAGTTTATGTATTAAGAACATGAACTTAATTGGAATAAAGTTGAAAATACAATAACTGGCTTAAACGTTTAAGCTCGGACAACGTTCGTTCGTTTAACGTTAGAACTCGTTTTGTAATGAGATGGTTTATATTTAATATACGTTTGTATAATCAGACTCGCTACTCTCTGGAGTTTGACTGGCAATATAAATATCACTGGAAGCGGACTTGTCTTGTGAACATTTCCGCGCATAAATCTGCCGGCCCCTTCGGCGACACCGGCTTATCCTCTGAGTCAGACTCGGTGTCCGAGTCAAACTCTGAAATAGTTGCGGGAGACTTCCTACCGTTCGTCATACGTTTCACATCAACCTCCGTTGTCAATATTTCCTTGATGACGTCATCGGGCGTCTGCTCCTTGCGGTGTTTGTTCCGCAGCTGGCGCGCTCGCTTCCTAATGTCAGCCAGGAACCCCGTGTTCGCTTCCACACTTTCCTGCGACACATCCTGAGGTGTTAAGTCTGTCAACGACTGCGCTAAGTCACTCGAGGATCCCTTGCAGTCTGATATGGTGGCTAAGGACTCGACCGATGCGCCGACACTGCGGAAGGCTGCCAGACCCTCTACGATTGACACATCATGTCCGCTGTCAGTTTTGGATCGTATGATTATCCCTTTGGGTGCCGTGCCTAGCAACACAGGCTCTTTTATCTTCAATGTGAATATTTCTGGCAAGTAACAGTCCGAGGCCGTGGACGCGAGTGAGGTGGTGTCGCACGTGCACGGCGGCACACGGTACGCCTCGTCGTTCAGGTACACGATGGTTATTTTGTCGTCACCTATCACATATAAGAAAGGCTTCACGAACTCCCAGCTGTACACGGCGGTGCTCCACTTGGGGTCTTCGTTGCGTGTTCGCTTTCCGTTCTCGTCGACGAACACTCCACACTCCGCGTAACAGAGGAGTATTTCTGCCGGTTCTTCCTTGATGAGCAGGAAGGCTTTGGGCGGGGAGTGCTTCTTAGCGGCGGCCGCGACCGTGGGCTCGTCCATGGCGAACGCCTCCAGGGCGCCGGAGGGCAGGTTGAGTTTGAGCGGCTTCTCCCCGGCGATGTAGAGGCTCCTGGCGGTGAGCAGCAGCGAGCCGGCGGCGCGGTCCACGGTGAGCGAGCGCGCGATCTTGAACTCGGACACGCTGGCGTCGTAGCGCAGCAGGAACACGCGCCGGCCGCAGCCCACCGCCGCGCACGGGCCCGTCACGTCGTCGCCCGCGAGAGTCTGCGACATCGTAAGTGTTAATACTATGACTTTGACAAATAATCTTAAAATAAGTTCATTTTACAATTTATCGTTGAAGTTAGGAACAGTTTTTCAATGGTAGGTCGGTGTGTCATGAAATTGAAACTGTTTTATCTAGCATATTGTTGCTGTCCGCGCCGACCACTACACGGGTACCAAAAATAATAGCAAAATAAATAGTACCTTTATAATATGCGGCGGCGTGGTCTCCGGCAGCGGCACGCGCGCGACGTCGAGCGCGGGCTTGAGGCCGGGGGCGCGGCGCAGTGCGGACCCTAGCGCCAGCAGCCCCGCGTGCGCCAGCGCGCCCCCGACCTGCAGCAGCGCGCGCGCCCCCGCGCGCCCCGCCAGCGACACGCGCGCGCCCCCCGGCGCCCGCGCGCCCCCCTCCCACTCCAGCCGCACCGGCCCGCGCAAAGAGTACAGCCCGTCCTCGCAGCCTGCGGGACGAGTGGGGACGGTACGTTAGGGCAGGTAAGTTACGACGTCACCACCTATTTAGCTGGACCCGAGGCAGCGGCGCTTGTGTCCACCGCGTGCGGTCTACTTTGACGTCGCGGGGTTCGCCAAACACCTTACTGGGCCCCGATTGACGAGGCCCGCAGTGGCGGGACAGCAGCAGTCGAAGATCGCGGAACAGCACCAGTCGGGGATCGCGGATGACGCGCGCTTCTCGGGATCTCCGGCATTAGTGAGAAAAAGGAATACTGGGGTGGTATTTAGTCAGCAGCCTCCTCCCAAAACCCGCCGCCCGGGCGGTGGACAGGAAGATATTCTTCCCCGGCATAAAAAAAAGGGTGTAGGTAAGTTGCCTGTTATCCTTCATTAACATGCTGTTAAATATTTATGTAAGGTTTTAAAAAAACTAAACGTGTAAAAAATTTAACAGCTCAAAAAGCTCTTATTTTTATGTGCCATAAGTTAGTTTTTCGATAATGAACAAGTACACAAAAAAACAATGCTCAAAAAAACTCCTGCAATTTTGGACCACATAATATTGGAGGACTTTTTGTATTAATTTGGCTTATTACCTTTGAGTATCTTAAAAATTTGAGAGAGATATGAAAAAAAAGGTTGTATACTACATACCGATGGCGACGGCATTGGGCGCGACGTAGAGCGCAGCCGCCGGCTCGCTGGCGGGCGAGGCGAGTAGCGCGGGCACGTAGCCGGGCGGCGCGGGCGACACGCGCAGGCGCGACACCCACTGCGCGCGCTCCGCGATGTTGCCGCACACCACCGCCAGCGACGAGCCGCGCGCGCCGCTGCTGTCCAGCTTCACCTACACACACATACCGTATGTAATCTCCCAAGAACATCGCCAATATTATTATAACACACACATCATACTCATGAATTCATTGAGCTTAACGAAGAATGCTACATTTCTAAGCAAATAAGATATAATTTCTGTCCTCAAACTCTTGCACAATGTTATAAATACCACGCCAAAATAGCGTGATACCGTCGATATATACCACTATTACGCGGCATATTTCGTTTTCATTAGCAGCACAACACCTGCCGTACATACCCCCGTCATTTTACATATTAAGTGTAACTAGCATCTGCCCGCTGCTTCGTCCGAGTCAATTTTGGTATACTATCCCACTGGAACCGTACAGTTTTCCGGGATAAAAAGTACCCTACGTGTTATTTCACACTACAATCTATGTCAGTGCCAATCTTATCCAGATCCGTTCATCCATCTATCCATCCATCCTCATAAACTTTCGCATTTATAATATTAAGTAAGGAAGTGGGATACTTACAACAAAAGCTCTATTAGCTTCGTTGTGCGGCAAGTTCTTGGCGTCGACGGTTAAGAGTCGGCCGCGCAGCTCCCTGTTCCCACTGGTGAGGATCAAACACTCGTCTACACACCGCGCGCGCATGCGTTCGCGACTGCCGTCCGACCTGAAAGTAACACAAGCGTGAAAATATACATGAATAAATATATAAATTCTTCTTATTCGCAACTCTATTTAAAATGATTTGAACAAATAGAAAATTAAGCTCGTTGCTCGTCCGGGAAAGTACTACAACCATAACTATTTCTGCCGCAAAACAGCTGCTGTGTTCCGGTTTCAAGGGTATGGGTGCCGTTGTAATTACAGACACATGAGACCCTACAACTTTGTCTCTGGGATGGCAACACATTTGCAAGGCCTCTGGTAAAGTAGATGTCTATAGTTAGCGGGTACACCAGGTGGGCCCGTCGGCTTGTTTGCCATCCAATGCCATAAAAAAAAAGCTTTGTCTTTGTTCATAAACACCACTTGAACTGTGACTGTGACTTCTTAAGTTTAATATTTCAATATTATTATTCTTATCTTATTTTTTTTATTTGTCTCCTTAACTGTATTTTTTTGATGCACACTGTATGTCTGTTTACTTTTAACTTCTTTTTTGTGAATTCGTGGACAATGCTGTGGGTTACATGTGTAGTAATATTAATATAGAATAGCTTATGTATAAATGCATTTATATGTATTTTGTTAATTTAAGATATTTTTTTTTGTTTGTTAATCTTGGCATGTAGGGGAAAGTGGTCACCCTTCGTACGCTTTTTAGATTTTATTTTTTTATTTTATGATTAATTGTCGAATTTATCTAGTTTATGTACCTAAGTTTTACAAATATATTGTAGTTTGTTACAAAAAAATCTGAAACTATTGTGTTCAAAGGTTAAAAAGTTATAGTCATTTTTCTACGATACGAGATTTGTACGAATGTACCCCACGTACGGGGTACATTCGTACAGTAGGTGGGGTACTTTCATACGCAATGGGGTAGATTCATACACCGTAATTAAAAAGTCTATTAAAGTTGTTATTTTTTTATTAATAATTAGAAAATATTCATTTATCAAAGAACTAACTTAATAAATAAATAAATAAATATCTTGGGACAACTCACACACGGCTATTTGATCCCAAGCTAAGCAGAGCTTGTGTTATGGTAACCAGACAACTGATATACATACTTATAAAATTTATAATTTTTTATTAGTCGAATGAGATCGTTACGTTCATGGACTCTTCATCCACCTCTTGAGTACGCGTACCCTTTTTCTTATATTTTCGCACCATGATTCTGCAATAAAATATTAATTATAAGGTTTACTTAATAAAAATATTTCGTTTTGTTAGAAATAAAATTCTTCATAAACTTCATAAAAGGAAAAATATGTTGTTGTGCTGTCTGCACGATAATCTTAAAAGGGTTACTATATTTTATTTCTTAAAAATTTAATTTTGATGTTCTGGTGCTCAATAAAATTTAAAGGGGAGCGTACGAATGTGCCCCTTGTTTGGCTGTCCGAATGCACCCCATGCCTTGCACAAAATTAAAATACTACTTTATACAAATTCTAATTCAATTTTCACAAATATAACAATCAAAGCTCAAAATAATCAATATTAACATTAATTAATCATCGCCCTATTGTCAAAAACATAACAATTCTACTTACATTTACGAATTAAATTTACGTAAAAAATTTACTTACTGCGTGCGAAAACACATTACATCTTGTCAGCCGATACACCGTGGTGCGACTGGCGCGACACTCCGCTAGCAACATGGTGGCCGGTATGGCTATGCACACAAGCAAAAACGCGTTTGTGTGTCACTTAGTTTTTTTGCTATAGTCACTGTACGAATGTGCCCCGCGTACGAAGGGTGACCACTTTCCCCTAACTGTTTTTTGTCCCTAATAAATAAAATAAAATAAACAACCTTTGTTTCAGATATGTTTAAGTAATGGAAGCCTTACCAAACAATGAGCAGTCCTTTGTCATGAGCTCCGTCGGGCGAGTCTATACTTTTCTTCCTAAAACATTACAATTTTGTTTAGTAAAGTAAATTTAAAGTAAATTTCATTTGATTTTAATTTAAATGTAAAGTAAATTTCATTTTATTTAAATTCAAATGTAAAGTATGTATATATATATATATGTCGGAGGAAGCACACGAAATGGAACTGATTGTTGATAATAAACGCGGGATGACTATTGTTTACCAAAAATGCTTTGTAAAATCGTAATATTATTTAATTTGATTAGTTACATTCTGCTACGATTTAATATCTCATGAATTTAATTAAAAGTTATTGTTTTGTATTCTAATTCACGACCAATCAGAGCAGAGCATACGCCTCGAGCGGGGTCGAGGTGCTATATTTGACCAATGGCGCGCGCATGCGTGTTCCCGCGCAGTTGAGCGGGAATATTAGAATGGTTGAAATACACAGGACCAATCAGGACGATTGTCAAGTGTTAGTATTGAAGTGTGGATCGAGTTGGATCCTAGAGACATGGGAAGCCTTATGATTTTGTTGGACGGTAAAGTTGAATTGGTGTCCCGAACCCGCTGCTCAAATAGAATTGGTTAATTAACGTGTTTACAAACTAGTTGTGAAGTACTTATTCGTTCAGTGACTAAATGTTGTAAAACTGTTATTAAATTGTACTAAAAGTGAATACGGACTTTGTTTTGTGCTCGCATTTCACCCAATGACGCCCACCAAATCCTGACAACTAACAATGGCGTCGAGAAGGATGCTGTTTCTCCGACATCAGAAGTGGGATCGGTGCAGGCACAAAACGTTTATGGATTTATTGACGCGAATCACGGTTGGCGCGTTTTATGTGAGGCGCAACAAAATAGTATGCGTCTTCTTGTGGAAGCGCTAATAAACCCGTCGCCGCGTCGGCGTCTGAAGACAAGGACGACATGTTGCGGATTTCTACCGGACGATGATGATGATGACACTGATGCCCGGCTTGGCTAGCAATTGTGGTTGTCCGCTTGTTGGTTATGATAATTATACAGGGAAGTAATGTTTTTTTTTTATAATCTTAGTACGTCCTTATGAGGTTCAGCTGATAGCTTTTCTTGTATGAAGTGTACCTATAGAATTTTTATTTTTCAAAAAAAGGTTTAGTGTTAAACCGTAATGAACCGTAATTTATGGTGAATGTTTTGCTGCATAATTATGCAAGCTATTTATTTACGTGGGTCAGATTGAGCCTCGGTTGCAATGCAATATAATTCCTAAAGAACTATGTATCTACACGCAGTAAAATGCAACGTAAAGTTATGGCATTTCATATCGTGAGCGGAGTCCTGAAGCGATATCAAAGGCCGGTCCAGACACTATACAGGACGGCAAACGTCCTAGGTTGAGTCTTGCTCTTACAAAATATGATTATTGTGAAATCTTTGTCTGAGGTCTTTTAACTGTTTCAGCCATTCACATGAAAAGCAGCAAATAATTCTGACTTCCGAAGGCCTCAACAACGTGGACGTGGCTATAACAAAACCTGGCGTGGCGTACTGAGGGTCACGTGGCATCGCGATGCATGAGGGCGCCGGCTGCAGGCGGCAGCACAGAATCTACCGCCACAGCGCGCAGTGCAGCGAGTGGTTTGAAACCTGTCGCAACCTGTTGAAACCTGTGTGACCACTCAATTTGGTGAGGAGTTTTCATTTTGTTATTATTCTGGTGGTGATTGTTCCCTGGTTAAAAGAGCACCTCAGTTGTGGTGTGCTTAAATTGAAACTGACTGAAAGCGGTATCCCATATTTCTACATACTTTACTGCACATTTTTGAGACAGCACTATTTGTTAAATTAAACATACATCTGTTTGAAACATTGAAATGTTTGAAACGACGCGATATAACAGAGAGATGTGTGCTAATCAACATGGTACCTACTGACCTTTTGTTTGAATAAAATAAAACTTTCTGCTAAGACGAATTAAAGAAACAACTGACATACCTACACGATTTACGAAAAAGAATTTCCTTAAAATATTGATTGAAAAAGACGCCTATTTCATGGTGAATAAATGATAAAATCGAATTATGAATTAGGTACCTTTTCTAATAATAAAATTTATTATTTGGTGTTTCTTAAAATTTAAAATTGGAATTAAAATTTTATTGAAATGTTTTTTTTGTTATGTTGACAATCTTAATTTGAATTATTTATTATTGCGTAATCATTTTGTTCGTTTTCTTTTGTTTGATAATCGATTTAAAATCGTGTTTTGATAATCGAAATTAATACGAGTATTTTGTCCGCCGATGACGAGGCATAGTGCTTATTTTAAGAATAACACAGGTGTTGGTTGTATTTAACAAATAAAATGTTTGTATTCGTATTTGAAATTGTAAACTTGTCAGTTAGTTACAATATGCGACTCTTTCTTTGATATAAAAATTTTAGCATGTTGTACGAATGATTATTTTTACAAGTTTTATTTTATGTTAAGTATACGTTATGATGATCTAGCGAGTAGAGATAAGGCAACGTCAGCCATATAGGTTTTCTTCGTAATAACAAACAGCGCATCGCGTCGTATGTGATAGTATCAACTTCGTAACTAATGAAGTTGCTCTAAGGTAGAAAATGTAATGTGTTGTAAGAGTTTCACGACACGGTTGGTGGCTGAGCGATGGGCTACGGCGCTGCGTGTTGCGGGTTCGATTCCTGCACGGAACGAATAGTTGCATGATCTGCCAATAGTTGTTCACCGTTGTTGTGTTGGGTCTGGCTGTTGGTGTGTGTGAGTTTGTATGTTTGTGAACGCACCCACGATACAGGAGAGTTTACTAGGGTGGGACCGTGGGACAAAGTTTTATAAAATAAATAAAATACCTACTCAGTAGCAGCGGAGTTTGGATTTGTGCCCGGTTGGTGGCGATGGGCTCGCTTCCCCCCCTATTGAATGGGACCTAAAATGTTCCGGCGAACTGTGGGTTTGCATTGGTGCACCTCTGCCTAACCCTTCGGGGAGTATGGGCGTGATGGTGATGGTATATTCGTTAGTGCGACTCGTAAAGCTTGATCTAAATTGTACCTACTAAGCTAATCGAAATAACTAAAGTTAGCTTAAAAATCCGAATACATTTTCATAGCTATGAGAGTTGGATTTCATGACTTTATTCACACAAAGGCGAAAGCACAGATTAAATAAGTACAGATACCTACTTCACTCTATAGAGAATTGAAAGCTCAACACTTAACGTTATAATTACCTACAAAACGCTCGTGCGTGAGAGAGAGAGAGATAGCAATAACGCGCGTCACACAACACAGCACTAGGGCTATCTAGGCTGAGAAATGATTACACAAAAGAATAGGTGACTATAAAATATTATGGTGTAGTATTATTGTATGTACTGAAATATGTATTTTCTGTACACTACAAAATGCATTGCGAGGTTTAGACATTATTGAAGACGCGAGTACCTATCATTTATTTTGTTGCGGTAGGTATGTACACTCAAGCGAGCGCGTGACAGCCGCCGACTGGATTAGATGCGCCCGGGCGCATGCGAGCCGTAGGCACTTAAAGAGAGTAACTTTGAACGAGTGACGGAGGCCTGTCGAAAGTTTGTATGTTTGTCTCTTCTTCACGCTCAAAAGGCTAAACAGATCTGGATGAAATTGGGCACTGGGATGGATTGTAGTGTGGAATAACACATAGAATACTAGTTATACCGAAAAAACGTACAGTTCCCGTGGGGTACCTAATATGACAACTTTTACGCAAACGAAGTTGAGGGTAAAAGCTAGTGTTTAATAATGATGAGATATTGTTAGCTTTTACAACGTTAGAAAGTTGATCATGCAAAGTCTTATTGAATTTCTCACGCGCTTTGTCACTTTTATTTGTGAATAATGACTGTTCAATGATGCTTGGTATCGGTGATGTTGAGTATTGTTCAAATTTAATCAAAGGCAGCGTTGTGTGATTAATCCCTCAAATTTTGAATTAGTTTAGAATAAGACAGTGATAGAAAGAATTCAGAGTAGATAGTACGAAAGTAACTGTGATTTTATGACTCGTTCAGGGTGCAATGCGCGGTTAGATATATAGTGGCTGAGTCTATATGATTATAACTTTGGTCTCAAAAAGAGTAATGGGTCTCTGAGAGACTAGGTACTGGATCTGAATGAGACTACTGTTTGGGTCTCAAGGAGACTACGCTGCCGAGCAGCCGAGTCTTATTAGTGTTTCATAACCGAGAGTAAAGTGATAGTGCTAGTGATAGGCTGATGTTGTTGTTGATTGAAGCATCTTAACGTGATTTGTTAACTAGCCTGTGGTAGTAGTTTGTGGTGTTGCACGGCCGAAATCAGTCCCAGTCGTAGAGCTCCAGCTAACCATTGCTGACGTAGACTTGCGGCGTAGGGCTGATTATGTCGTGGCACCTAGGTTTGATGACTGGCACGCCTTACGTGCTTCGTCGTCAGCCCAACTTGACTTATAACGGACCCATAAGTGGTGTGTCTAATGGAGCGAGGTGGCTCTTAGACAGTGTGACATGGTAGTCTAATGGAGCGAGGCGGCTCTTAGACTGGCCATGTGTGGTGTGTCTAATGGAGCGAGGTGGCTCTTAGACAGAGACATGGTAGTCTAATGGAGCGAGGCGGCTCTTAGACTGGCCATGTGTGGTGTGTCTAATGGAGCGAGGTGGCTCTTAGACAGTGACATGGTAGTCTAATGGAGCGAGGCGGCTCTTAGACTGACCATGTGTGGTGTGTCTAATGGAGCGAGGTGGCTCTTAGACAGTGTGATATGGTAGTCTAATGGAGCGGGGTGGCTCTTAGACTGTTGCCATGTGTGGTTTGTTTAATACGGCGTGGTGGCCATTTAGACAGTGTGGATATGGTTGTCTAATAAGGCGAGGTGGCTATTAGACTGTGTTGTCATGTTGTCTGGAACGGCAAGGTTTTCGTTCAGACGGTGTTGCTTTGGATTGGTTAAAATATCGAGATGGTCATTAAGACGATACACGAGGAGGTGGCTGTTTTAATAGTACGGAGACGTGGAGGCTATTAAAATTTAGATTTTATGAGTAAACGAAACATTTGACGTTGGAGGTTAAGTCTATGGTTGTGGAGCACGTAGAGCATATTTTGAATGGTGACATTGTGGAGAAGGAGATATTATAACGAACACTTTCTATTTGGTCAGGAGTGGCCGAACTATGTCCTTTTGTATTGCCTTTGGTTCTTTTTGTATTGCCTTTGTTTTTTTTTTTTAGGTACTGATGTTGCTAGTCTCAAGATGACACGACGTGTCAAATGCCAGGACTGCCGTGTCGGAGGAAGTAGACGGAATGGAGTAGATAGAACGATGCTCGTCCCTCAACGTCACACGAGGACGTGTGAGATGTCAGAATGGCCGTGTCGGAGGAAGCACACGAAATGGAACTGATTGTTGATAATAAACGCGGGATGACTATTGTTTACCAAAAATGCTTTGTAAAATCGTAATATTATTTAATTTGATTAGTTACATTCTGCTACGATTTAATATCTCATGAATTTAATTAAAAGTTATTGTTTTGTATTCTAATTCACGACCAATCAGAGCAGAGCATACGCCTCGAGCGGGGTCGAGGTGCTATATTTGACCAATGGCGCGCGCATGCGTGTTCCCGCGCAGTTGAGCGGGAATATTAGAATGGTTGAAATACACAGGACCAATCAGGACGATTGTCAAGTGTTAGTATTGAAGTGTGGATCGAGTTGGATCCTAGAGACATGGGAAGCCTTATGATTTTGTTGGACGGTAAAGTTGAATTGGTGTCCCGAACCCGCTGCTCAAATAGAATTGGTTAATTAACGTGTTTACAAACTAGTTGTGAAGTACTTATTCGTTCAGTGACTAAATGTTGTAAAACTGTTATTAAATTGTACTAAAAGTGAATACGGACTTTGTTTTGTGCTCGCATTTCACCCAATGACGCCCACCAAATCCTGACAACTAACAATGGCGTCGAGAAGGATGCTGTTTCTCCGACATATATATGTATATATCATTTGAGTTGTATACATACCCGTTAACTACTGGGTTGCTATTGTCGCGCTTGGGTGTAGAAGGATAGCTAGAAAATGAATTCCTATTTAGTGTTAAAACATGTTTATCGTGAAATAGGGGCAAGAAAGCCGCTTCTAAACAGGTCATATTATTGCCAGCATTTTTTTGTGTGGTCTGGCTACTGGCTGTATGCCCAAATATTACAAGAATTGCTGCAATATTTTTGATATTACCAATGTGGTCGGGACATACTATCTATAAACATAACTATTATGTTTAAAGATGATAATAAACATAATTATTATGGCCCGTTTAGAAACAGCCTTACAAAATCAAGCTATCTTGCATATATTTACCTGGTGTCCCCACTACCGTTGCAAGCTGCAAGTTTGGCGCGCAGTCTCTCTATTTCCTCACGTAATTCTCTGATAGAAACACAATTTATTTACTAAACTAGAGGCATCGTATGATGGCACGCGGTTGCTTTCGCATCTAGCGTCACGGTTGTGGCAAGATTGTACACCGCGTTCACGCAGCGTATACGACCACGGCCAGCGCACGATACGAAGGAGGTTTATACATGTTAAATTTGAACTAAATCATGGATTACCTAAGAATCCGGCACCACTAAATAGAATAAAATCAAAAAAAAATTAAGTAATCCCCGCCAGAAGAATAAAAGTCCCTACCGGAGCTAACAAAAGAGCTGACCTTGAAACGGCTAAACCGATTTTGATAAAACATATCTTCGCACCGCTGCTAGGAAACCTGCTTTTTATATAACAAAATTCGCATTCAAATCGGTTTATCCGTTTAAGAGCTACAGTGCCCCAGACAGACACAGACACGTCGAACTTAAAACACCCCTCTTAATAAGTCGAAAGTTAACAATTAAATTATGTCATTTTTTTATCGGTGTTTTGATAATACGGTGTCAACAAAAACCTTTCTTATAATTATTAAAAACCTTTCATTATTTTTCAAAAATTTAATTTCGTATTATCGCCGCTTTCTTAGATACCCATACTTAAAAGCAAACTGTTGTTATAATTCAATACTACAGATACTATTATTGACAAAAAGAAGACAATTCTACTAAACTATATAAACATATGGATTTATAGGCCTACCAGAATCTGACGGCATGAAAAAAAAATTAAATTTTCATAAAATTTATAGCAATGCCAAGTTGACAACTTGACGCTTGATTAAAAGCGCGTTATGTATGTCCGGCAAGTTGGACTGAGTTATTTAAGTTTCGTTTTAGTCTTATATAATTGTAACTTCTTATATACAATAGCTATTTATAAACGATTGATTTATTTTTCAAAGTTTATTTATGTTTATGAATACTAAAGGCAAGTACACGGTTATTTTTACATTGTTCTGGAACCGAAAGCCATGAGCTCTATCATAGTAATAGAAGCTATTGACACTATTATTTTCAATAAATAACACGAAAAATTGATTTGTGAAATAGTGAGAACTCGAGGTAACCTTGCAGTCAATGCACATATTATGTGTGTAAACCTTATCGACGCTCGGTTACACATGAGAATGGTGGAGCCATTGAAAAATCCATTCATCAATCAGACAGAAGCGCTACCAACATTTAACTCGAATGACTAAAAAGTGATACATTTTCAACTTCTTGGAGACCCCTTAAAAAAAAATGCTAATAGTGACTATTATTATTAGTTACTATTACTGGACTGGAAATTTTATGTTTCGGCTCCAGAACGATGTAAAAGTAAACGTGTATAAATGAAACAGTATCAAGACCATTCAATCGAACTTCCCCAGTATCACATACTACATAATGCTAATTTCTCTATTGGTCATGAGAATCTGGTATACTTATAGACTAGTATTGTAACGAGTATAAGATGCAGTAGCAGTGTCACCTGTTGGCTCTCCGGAGCGGCGGCGAGGCGGCGGGCCGGCGTCCCGAGCGCCCGAACAACTTGTTGCTAAGCGAGCACTTCTTGCGACCTGCCTCCTCCACTTTAGCCTACAAGAAAAGTTTATTGAACAAAGAGCTACATTACAATTCGACGTACAATTTTGACTTCCTTAAGTTTTTGACTGCCACGTCAAACAATCAAAAACGTATCGAAACCTCAGCGCCAAGTTATGAATTTAGCCTTTAATAATTACAAAATAGAACCCTTTTTTATCATTATCAATCAAATTTTTACTTCTACACAATTAATTTTGTTACGAAATAAATGACCTATGACATTGACCAATGAGTTTTGTGTACTTAGTTCATATATACTGCCGTGCAGTTTTTTTTTGTTTACTGCGTTTTAGGGTCTGCATGGCAGTGTATATGAACTACACAAAACTCGTTCGTTAATGTCATAAGACATTTATATCGTAACAAAATTCATTGTGTAGAAATTCAAAAATTATAAAATAACTTAAAATTTTATTAGTAATGGTAAAAAAACAGATAAAAAAGGTTTTTAAAAAATTGGCTTATACGTACCGGGACCGTACCGGTAGCAGGTCTGTAGTACATACCTGCAGGAAGTCGATGAGCTTGGCCTGCTGCCTGAGCGTGGCGTCGGCCTTGGTCTCGCGCGTGCGCCACCACGCGGCCGCCGCCTCCGCCGCCTCGCGCGCCGCCGCCTGCTCCTCCTGCAACCACACACAATCTATAGAAAAGCTTCAAGGTCATCGCTCATTACCCACCCGTCCCATGCTCGAGCCAGCCCGCGATTTCGTCCGTAATTCATAAATTCGTCCATAAATAATAATGAATCGATCTGGCCTGTCCCTTTGCTGCCCTCCCTCAGCGTAATAACACTTTTTGCTTGACCTGGGAATCGAACCCTAGACTTCTAGCTTAGCAGTCGCGCTTAGGACCAATGCTAACGAGGCAGTTACTAAGACTGTTGAATACCGCATTACTGAGTGTGTGTGTACCTGTGCGTCGGCGAGGCTGGCCTGCAGCTGCAGCGCGTGCGCGTGGTGCTGGTGCGCGCGCGTGCGCAGTGCGGCGCACTCCTCCTGCAGCTCGCGCACGCGTCGCGCCGCGTGGCTGAGTGCGGCGTCACACGACGCGCGCTCGCTCTCCAGCGTCGCCGCGCGCGCTTCCAGCTCTGCCACGCGCGTCTCACGGGCTTCCAGACGCTCCTGCAAATATACCAAGCATTTAACACTATTGTACTGTTAAATACTTACATAATACCCTGTACAGAAATTCAAGCAGTGCTGAAAGGAATAACAAGTAACGTATAACACGCCGTTATAAAACGAAAAAAAAAACTTGTTTGTAACTCCGCTATACATAGAGAGAAGACTATCGCAGAGAGAATTCGTTATAATCACTATTAAACGATCTGATTAGCATTGTGAAGCGTTTTTTGTTTAACACTCCCTTAAAATAAGTATGCTCTGTTGCTGATTCTCAAATTTATTTTTAAGAAACTCACGACATGATATAACTACTTGTTTTGGTGCTACACTCTGCTGTGAACTGCGTCGTGCATTTACTTATTCACACCTCTCGGCGTCTCTCGCATGGAGCAGAGAACGCCGAAAGGTGGAGACGTGAATCCCCGTTACCGTGTACGTCATCCATGATTGTATGGTTGGCTTCAACACTAAATACCCAACCAAGCTATTTAGTACGGAAATAAAGTGCAGGCCGGTACGATACCTGGGCACTGCCAACAATCTGTGCGTTCTGTTTTAGAGATAATTGCTAGAAGTGTAAAGTCAAATCAAGTTATTGTGAAGATCAGAGCCATATATGTGTGAATAAGTACCCGGAGCAGCTGTAGTTCGTCGTGTGCACATCGCGCGTGGTCCCTCGCCTCGTCGTGCAGTAAGGCAGCTCGCGAGGCGGCCGCGCCCCGGGCCTGCGCCGCCGCCTCCGCCTCGCCCAGCCGCGAGCGGCACGACTCCAGCTCCGACCGGACCGAGTTCAGCTGCGACTGCCACAAAACAGGGGCAATGGTCAGTTTTATGAACATAATAAGAATAACAAATTGTTTTTATTGTTTATATTAATATTTAAAAATGTAATTCATTTATTGCGGGTAAATAACACCCATTGCTAAATATAAAATTATAGACATAACACGTAAAAAGAAAGAAAGAAGAGGGAGGGAATGAATGGAGTTTCTTGGTCGTTCTCCTCCATAGAGACCTAAGTTTTGGAACGAGCAACTAGCTTCAACTTACTTTATAACCTCTTGAAAATTTAAATGTGCCTGTGTTAATGGTCTACTTGAAATAAATGCTTTGAATTTGAAGTCGGTGTTTTTTAATTCTATTAAGGCCCGCTTTCACTAAAATCACTAAAGTGCCAAAACGTATTTAGAACATCATTGCATCTCTGTCACATTGCCAGGAGGTGACAGTGACAGAATGATAATTTAAACACATCATCATCATCATCATCTGCCTAGCCTTTTCCCAACTATGTTGGGGTCGGCTTCCAGTCGAACCGGATGCGGCTGAATATCAGTATTTTACATGGAGCGACTGCCTATCAGACCTCCACAACCCATTTAATTTAAACACATTCAGCGCTAAATATGTTTTTAGCGCTAAATATGTTTAGTGTTTTTGGTGAAAGTGAGCCTTAGTGTACAACGTAAAGTTGTACACTAAGGCTCACTTTCTCTGAATTTAATACCATTTATCGTCAAAAAACAACAACATCGAACATTGTGGTTTCATAATGTTATTGTTTGATGGTGCATTGAAAATACCTGCAGCATGACTATATTATTTGGCACTAGTAAACAATGGATACTGACTGTGTCATTTTTCAATGGCGGTAAAGAAAATATTGTTCCGAATTTCCGAAAGGAAGCTTGAAAGGGAACAGGTTATCTGGAGTCATCGCTACTGCTTAATTCCATGCGTCCTTCTAATCCGCTAGATTCATGTTATACTTGGTTTACAGATATGGACAGATTAATTAATTCTCAAAGTATTTGTCCGCGTAGATAGAGCATGCATTCTATTAAACATATTTATTGAAAAGTACACAGTTGAAATACTTGGAATGCCACACAGGTGTCGCACGTGTAACAATCCATATGGTATTTAACACGCATTAATGCAAAGTATATAAACCTATATGAAAGCATTATAAGGGTCAGTTCACACCGAGATGCGACGCGACGCTGCGCGCACCTATTAAAAGAGCTACTCAAAATGTAACTTTATTATCTACACGAAAAGAGACAACATTTCATTGTGAGAAAGTGCAACATATTCTGAATTCAAACAATGAAATGTGTTTCTTTTCGAGTACTAAATAAAGTTATATTTTGAGTAGCCTCTATTAACCCTTTCAGTGAGGGCATTGCGAATGCGGTTAAAAAAAACGCGCATTTGCGTAGCCCCGCACTGAATGGATTAAAAGGTGGTCGCAGCGTCGCGTCTCGGATTCTCGGTGTGAACTGACCCTAAGGCATTTGTTTTTATCTTATACACGAATATAACATGCCATAATTTTACAATAGGTAGTTTTGACTGGACAAAAATGTTTGGTTCTCGAAAACGAACGAGCCGTCCTAACAATATACAATGAGCACATACCTCGAGGTCGACGTTCTTCAGTTCGTGAATGTCAGCCAACTTCTCTAGATCCGTCAGCTGCTCCTCCAACATACCGCACGCCTCTTGCAAGGCTTTATTGTTCTGGAAAATGAAAACAAAAAATGTTATATGCCCGAAATAACTCATACTCGAAGTAAACAAACGGTATGAAGTAAATAACAACATCTTCGGGCGTTTTGGTTGAAAACGACGAATAAAAACGGCGATTTTGCTAAGTACATAATGCATTTCATACAAATATGCACGCTATTAGCAATGGCAATAAGGGTTCATATTGGTATGAATTTTTTGTTGTCATTCGCTATTAACCTTCCTGGTTGCATTTTGTTTTGACCACCAGATAAAATAATATCAAGACAAAGAAGACTTTAAAATTAAGTACCTTACGATACCTATTTGAACACCAAGGATGGGTCTCAATGGACAATCAGCTCTTCTGGTAACTTACAGACTGCCTAATACTATGAACACAACATAGTAATACGCCGGCAAGCGCAGCGTAGGACGTCCACCCACAAGGTGGACTGACGATCTGATTAAGACCACAGGAAGATGCTAAATGCAGGCCGCTTTCAACCGGTAATTTTGGAAATCTGTGGGGGAGATCTATGTCCAGCAGTGGACGTCCTGCGGCTGTTATGATGATGATAAACGCGGTAATTCATATAGTTCCGTATTAACGATAAAAGTAGAACGCAATTCAAGTTATCACCACACAGGCTGAGTACCGTAACAAAATGCTTGTTAATAGAGGTGATGGCGACGTCGGCGGCGCGGCAGCGGCCCTGCATGAGGTCGGCGGCCAGCGCCAGGCGCACGCGCCGCGCCCACCCGCCTTCGCGCCGCCGGCCCAGCGCGCCCGACAGGCAGAACAGCTGGCGCAGGTACGCCGGCTTCGGCCGCACCGGCGGCTTCTCGATCACCTTGCGCTTCAAGCGAGGCGGCAGCGACTCCATACCAACTCACACTTCCTCCCCGAATACGACCCACGAATTACAAAACGACTTCGATTTTTACAACAGATTTTCCCACATAGATTTAGAAAACACTGTATTCTTTTTCGTTTCGTATGAAAGAAGATTGTTAATCAAAGAACTTCATATGTTAGCACACAGTTTAATGTGGAAGATAAATGAATAGGGCGCGCGTATAGCCAGCCACCACGACGACGAAACTGCGCAGAATGACTCGCGCACAGATCATCTGACGACTAAACAATGGTATTTACATGATGGGCTCAGCGCAGCATTCA
Source organism: Caradrina clavipalpis (assembly GCA_932526535.1). Taxonomy (NCBI): domain Eukaryota; kingdom Metazoa; phylum Arthropoda; class Insecta; order Lepidoptera; family Noctuidae; genus Caradrina; species Caradrina clavipalpis. The sequence continues at coordinate 5,471,956 of OW052106.1, read as the reverse complement.
GACAAACATAACAAGCGCTACGTTTTGACTGACTATTGTCAAAATAAAACAAAACCTTTGAAGGAAATATTGTATGCTCAAATATTTATTGACAAAGTGATCTAATTATAATGATAGCCATTGTTTGAGTGCGACGTGCTGCTAAGGATTGTTGTAACTATTCATAAAAGTAAAGACGCATTAAGAAGTCTTAAATTTAATTGGAAACTAACTGTTATAAATATACTATAATGAAGTGTTGTGATGGCCCAGTGGTTGAGACGCCCGCCTCGCGCCTGAGGTTGTGCGATCGATACCAAAGGCAAGTACCAATGTGATATTTTCAATTCATGCAAGTCTGATATCACCAAACTGCCTTAACCATGCGTGGTGATCAATGTACGTACCTTCTCTGTATGAGAAGAGGCCTTTGCTTTGCAGTGGGACAGTACTAGGCTAGTTCTATTATTATTTTTCATATCATAAACAGACAACTTTACGAGACACACAAAAAAGACTACACACGCTGCCCTCAGCTACTTGTGTGGCTACTGAAATACAGTCATTGATAAAGGAGAGTTCATGTCCATCCAACAAAGATTTTATGTCAGAACAGTCGGAGATGAGAGAGATTGAGACAATGAGAGATTGAGTGTGAGAACAATGCAAGTGATCAAGGCATCGCGTTATTTGTACTATTGTTTGTAATAAGGACAAAACCTCTATCTAAAGCATTGTAGCTCAGTCGGCGTTGGGATGCACTATGGGGGCTGCCGTCCGGTTGTCCCGAAGTCGCAGGTTGAATTGAAGATCCGTCTATAAACGCAGTACCACACACGAACGCAAATCAGAAGAAACACCTAGTGTAGAACAACCATCACATATCATCACGCCTGTATTCCCCGAAGGGTTAGGCAGAGGTATACCAATGTACACCCAAAGTTCAAAGGTTTAATGTAGGAATACGTTTATATCCATCATATTTGCAAACGGTGCAACGTGCATACGGGTAGCCGTATGCTGAAAAATAAACTCCAATAATAGCGAAAATACGAAGGCATTTGTTTGTTAGTATGGTTTACTAATACCGGTCGGTAAGTTTTAGGAATCGGGCATAACAAACTAATAACTTATTAAAAAGTTTCAAAGTAATGATAATGTTTACCTGTACGAGCTCAGTGTTATGCCTCCGGACCTCCTGCAGCTCGTCGCGCAGCTGCGCCCTCTCGCGGGAGGACAGCTCCTCCTGCTCCTCCGCGTGCAGCCTCCTCTTCTCACTGTATTGTAGCTCACTCTTCAACTTGCGAATGTCGTTGCGAGACCTGAAGGAATCACAAAATTTTCAGTGAAACCTTCCACACCTTAATCGTTCACAGGATACTTTAAAACAGGTGACAGCAATAGTAGCACACAGGGTTCACAATCGCTTGACACTTCAACACAAACAAGGAAAAAGAAGCCCGTATTGCAAAATAAATCGCCGCATCACGGCAGTCAAACCCGAAACTATGTTTGTTCTCTTAAGAAACTATTTACTTGCAACCAAAGTCGGATTTTGGTTTTAAATTAAAAAAAAAACAGTCCCACACGGATCATAAATAATTTTACTGCGTAGAATAGCAATCTGTCGACACGCGTTGATGCCCTACGTTCCCGGTAAAACGTATGTATCATGATACTGGTCTGAACAACACGTATCTATGAAAGGTGTGCACAAAAATAAAGGGCCTTTATTATATAAAATAAATGAGTATTGCAAACACAGCACACAACACAACAAGTTGATAAACATTTTACAATTATTTACGTTATACAACAAAAATAAGTACTTATTAAAAATACGTTAAACAACATATTTTTGACCTTTTTTTTCATGGGGAAATCCTCATGGATGCCCTTTCATCTGGGGTTTAGGCTGCCTGTCTATTGAAGCGGAGTGAGGCTTGGAAGCGAAAAACGGGGCCACATTAACCAATACTTTTGCATAAAATCTCCGCTCCGGTCTAGTAGCACAGTCCGATTGGTTAATAACTCTCCGTTTCTCCGCCCCGCAGCCTAACTCCGCTTCGATGGACAGGCAACCTTATGTCGGAATTTTACCGACTGAAAGAAAATCTCCCATTTTAAACAAATCACTGAACATAAAACTAGTACAATACGCACGTGTTGTCTGGCACAAACGACATCACTTCACCACCATAATGTCTACAGAACAACAACTATTTTCCAGAAACACTTCAACTTTATCTTGTTTATTCATATTAAACCTGACACATTTGTAAGTTAAAATAACCACAGTTACACGCATACCGAGAGAATGACTAGGAACTGGGTTAAACAGATAAGTCATCTGAAATTCTCAAATCATTTATCGAAGTGCCTTATCGCACGATGCGATGTACATATCATCAACACTGTTCTGGAAAAGCTAAAAGAAAACGTCGAGAAGAAACTGCTTTGCCATTTTTTTGTCAATGTGAAATGTGCAAGTGCAAGCGAGATAGGTATAGAAAGTATTATCGCGTGATCTCGCTGTTTTAAACAATGCGTCGCCATGGTAACCCCAAAGAGTATATTTTCAGTATGTTTTTATTGTTTTCTTATCTATGAGGAGTGAATGAGATTCAAGATTACAACGCAATATACAGCTTATTGATTATTAGATACGACCTAATCCTTCTACAGCCAAGCAAACACGAACATCGGAAACACAAACCTTTTGTTCACACGTTTCCGTTGCATTTGGTATCATGTAACACAACTGTCTTCGGTTTACGGAAAATGGCCCTGGTTCCCAATAATTATACATATCAGAGATTATATTTATCAAATACCATTCTTTTTACGAGCTGTCAAAATGCAATTCCCCCATAGATTTTGTATAGCAATATAGGGTATTAAGAAGTAGCTTATTTGCCTCCCAATTAAGTAACAATTTATTTATCTAATTTTACAGTTAATTGAATTAATTACATGGGTATTCTGGGCAAAGATTGGTTCTTTTGAAATTATTGGTTTAGCTATATAATAATATCGCGTGGTATCGAATGCATTCAGTTAAGTGTTTGGTTGCTACTCTGCTCCCCTTAGATACAGCATGATGTTCTACACGTACATAAAAACCGCATTAAAATCCGCTGCGGAGTTTAAAAGATCTAAACTTACAGACGGCGGGAAGCGACTTTGTTTTATACTAAGGGCCTTATTTATTTATTTAAACTTTATGCACAAAAAAAAAGTACAAAGGCGGACTTAATGCCTTACTTATAAAAATAACGCTAATTCATACTTAGCTACCTCTCTTATGTGACTGACTTAACGATGAAACACTATTTTAATCTGCCAACACTTAGTCGGTCAGCATAGAGCATGACCAAATTATTCGACTAAAGAACGAAATCGAACGAACAATTGAGCATAATTGTCAAAATTTACAATAGAATCCATAGACCAAAAATGTCATCGTCACAGCTGATTGTAGCCCGCCATCTTACTTCCGAACTATACTTAAACAACTACTTAAATTTCCTGTCACTTAGGCAACATCTCAACGCTGATTAACGTTTATAGGTAAGATTTTTCATCTGAGACACCGTTGAAAGTGGTTACTATGTGAAAAATAATTGATTTTTAGTCAAGGATTTGAGAGTTAATCAATTGATAAGTAGCTAAGTATTATTTAGCGTTATTTTTATAAGAAAGGCTGTAAGTGTGTAAGGAATATAGATGGTGCATACTGTTTTGAACATACCTGTCAACCTCAGCCTGCACAACTTCGTGCGTCTTCGTGAGCTTGTCGAGCTGCGTCCTCAGTCGTTCGGCGTCCTTCGTGGCCTGTTCGTGCTCCGGCCGAAGTTTCCCGAGCTCCGTGGCCAACTCGCCGGCTTTCTGCTCGGCAGTCTTGCGCGCCTCGATGGCGTGTGTCAGACGTTCCTCCGCGCGTTTGAGATCGCGCGCCGTTGATTTTAATTCGACTGAGAGCTCGTTGTATTCACGTTCCTGATGGATAGGTAATTATGAAGGAATGTTGGATATTTTTAGACTAAACGCTATTATTCGAAATTCAAAAATATTTTCTATTATGAATAATATTCGGTTACCTTTCGCCACCTCGCTAGATTAGCAGCCCTAGCTTCCTGGCGTAAGGTTGCCATTTCTTCAGCTCGAGCCTAAAACCCAAAAAATAATTGTCAAAACTCTTCCAAACAACCATCTAATGCAATTTTCAACTTTATTTTTAGTTATATTAAGGCACATAATAACGTAACACAAACCTGTAGCTGAGCCTCAGCTCTCTCTAGCTGTTCCTTCAGCAAGGAGATCTGCGCCTGCGCTTGCATGTCGCCTACGCTCTCAGTGTCGCTCTGTGTGTCCTTGCGTGTGTCACTGCGAGCGCTCATTGGTTCAGGACGGTCGCTCTCGGGTTGAGCGGCCGTGGGGGTCGACGCTGCGCAAGCGACGCATGAACGCTTCTCTAAAGCGCTTACTTCTCTTTCTAGTTGTCTTACTAGTTGCTCTAGTGTGTTGACCTGTGGTATAATGAAACGTGAACCTTTATATAGAGTGAGGCACAGGACTTATATTCCTAGGGCTTTACAATTTGAAGCCCTTTAGTGTCTCGTGGACACTAAAGCTGACTTTTAATTCTCTGCGCATCTTTCAGGGGGTGACAATACTGCCGACAACTTTTATCATTGCTATTTGTCGTGATATTTTTTTAAAGTTTAGATTTATAAAATAAGATATACGCATGCATGGGTACAATAGCAGTGAATAAAAGGTCAGCTTGTACGTTTCATCTGCTTCGTGAATAGTGAAACCGTTACGAAGTACGATGATACCTTCTCCCGATGGCGCGCGTCCTCGTGCAGTGCGTTAGCGGCTCGTTGCTCAGCGTCGTTGAGCCTCTCATTGAGCCGCGCCTCGGTGCGCGAACACTGCTCCTCGAGTGTCGCCTCGCGACGCACTGCCTCTTCCACACCACGCTCTAACTCCTGTATAACAGAGAACAGATGTAAAAATAAACACATCACATTATTAAGTGTACTGTACATCAAGAAGAACATGTAACTTCTAGCTTGGTTTGGTGCAGGGTTTCCATAATTTAATCACGACGCACCCCCTTTCCACAAAGGAAAATATCCGCGGCCCCCTGCCCACATGATATAATTTTAGGTCACTATTAAAAACCTCTTAAATCTAGATATGTTATTAAGCTTGTATAAAATGTTGTAAGTCAGCCGTAAACGCTCGTTATCTATAAATATGGTCCTTATCTTCACTGGTGCACCACGCCCCCCACTTTGAAATCCCCCAGGTTTAGTGTCTTTTTGCTCTCAATACTTTAAGCTGTAATTGAAATACCTAGTACACAAATAACAGATGAACATTCTCTGTGCAGGAGCAAACCGTGTAACTGTGACTGCACTCTTATGGATCTGCGAAAACTTTACCCCGTACTGTCTGCACTTACGACGAAATTCTGGCACGGTATTTTATTTAATTCAAAGTCAAAGCACTTATTTTAATTAGACCATTTACTGGCACTTTTGATTTGTCTAGAAGTTACAGTTTAAAGTTAACACTAGTTGCAATTTTTTACGCCATTCATGGATACAATTACAAACACGACATTTATAAAAGTTTTTATTAATAAGACTGCATTATCTTTATCAGTAAAAGAGCAAATCTGTCACCGGTTTTTAAAAGGTCAAATGTCATATAAGGTGACACGATTAGTCAATATTATTGTGGTCAAACTTCACAACAACTAAAATGAAGTCTACACAGTACCGGATCCGGTGTCCTAGATCTCTTGGCAGTAATTACGTAAATACAACGGATCATACTTCGAGACCCTCAAGTCAAACGCCCCGGAATTTGCAAGGCGGTGACCGTTATTTTACGAAACCTCGTAGCTTGAAAAGATTAGGGTTGAACGCATTCGGGAATACAGATGCAGGTTCCCAAACCTCTATTAAAGTATACATATTTACCTGTACTTGTGCAAGCAACGTGGAAGCACGCACACGCTCCTGTGCAAGTTGTACTTGCAGCTCCTTCATCTGCTCCGACGACGTGCTCGCCATGCGTTGCTTTTCACCCAAACGTTCCTAGGCGAAATTACAACACTGTATATTCCATTTTCCAGTTACTTTCATCAGTTTGAAAAAGATGATTGATAATATACTGAAAGACATAACAAATAGAGTAGAAAATTGCGTGTAAGATACAATTCCACTAACATTTTATTAAGATAATAAATACGCAATTTTCAACTATATTTCTGTAAAGTTTGATAAAGAACTTAAACTTTACAGAAATATAGTTGAAAATTGCGTATTTATTATCTTAATAAAATCTTAGTGGAATTGTATCTTACACGCAATTTTCTACTCTATTTGTTACGTGTTTCAGTTTATTATCAATCATGAAAATTAAAACAGCTCGACAAAACTGCTGCTTTATTTGAGCTAATCAATAGGTGATGTTAGTCAGTAGGTTACCAAGTTTAGTGTGTAAACTAAAGTGCGATAAAGATTATATGAGTGAAACCCCTTCATCTCTATTCGAATCTATTTTAGGTAAATCCTTTTTACTGATAGTACTTGGCCACAGCGCGTGGCCACGTTTATTGCGATTTTAGTCATAAATCCCTTACCTGCGTAGAGGCGAGAGTCCTGGTAGCCTCGTCGACCTCGTCCCTCAGTCTCCGGTTCTCTTCCTCCAACTTAGCTAGTTTGTTTTCCAGAGCCTGCCTGGCGCGCGTTTCTTTGGCGGCATTGGCTTCTGCCGCGGCGATGCGCGTGGCCGCCTCTCGGCTTTCGGCGTCCCCACCGCTTAACGTTTGACGACGAATCGCACGCTCTTTGGCTATGGTGTCCTAGTACGTTTTAATGATAAAGCCAGCTTAAAAAATGGTAAACATACTTCGTATTTAAGCGAAACTGGGCGTGCTATATCCAATGCTTCTACATACATACATACATACATACATACATACAATAATAATCGGTTGAATATATCAAAAGTTCCGAAAGCGTTTTTAACATCTTATATTGTTTGGGTTCCAATTAACACTTAATTTAAATTATGAGCTCTATTTAATAATGTATCTAAGGTTCCCTTTTTATTGTAGAAATAGAACAGTGTTTTATTAAAATAAAAGCAAACAATGATGTAATAGAGTCGGTTTTTTTAACAAATGACTGCTACGTCAACACTACGTTTCAATGAATACCTATTCGTACTTATTCATGCAATTCGAACAATGAACTGTAAATAATTTTAACTAATCAAAATTTCGATTCGTTCATACACAATCAAAACTTCACCAAATAATTGTTACGGTCATTAATTGTATGATGTATCTCGTCATGTTGTACGAGCTTCTTGAACCAATAACTACGTAATTTGCTAGAATATTTTTTTTACCTTAACACAACCTACTATTAACCGCCGTTTTTTAATTTTTACGAGTATTTAATATCATCACTGCTAATTACATACATACATACATACATACATACACACATTCATTCATTATAGCCATATAAATATGTACATGGCTAAAATTAGTATTCGACGAACACAATTAATGAAACCAAAATATGTTTAAATATCAAACGAAAAATTAAGCTGACCCTAAAACTACACAACTAAAAATGAGCTAGTTTTGTCAAAATGAGCCAACCCACAATCTGTCAATCTAATGCAATATGCCAAATGTTTTACGATATTATTCAGTAATAACAGTTCAATGTAAATATTTTTTTTCAATCACATGTGGGTTGGTTGGTTGTGTGTGTCAGATCTAAACCCAAATGTTACCTACTTACAGTTATAATATGGTTCAAACTTAATGGCGCCCCGGAAGTTAGCTGCGAATGTAGGTCCGTTCGGGTTTATTCAAGTCAATAATAATTTAGGCTCCATTTAATTACTTTTATAGCATAAATATATATCGATGCCCCCAATGAATAAACCTGTATTGTACTATTATGGACCTTTTATTGTTATGTCAAATTCAACATCTGTGGGTTGGGAAACACCTTTGCAATTTTTTCCAGATTTTTTCTACTATAATTAACGTCAATTTTCCTTGTAACACTTTTATTATTTGGATTTTTTTCAATTTTTATTTACTAGAAAAGTAACGCAATACTTTATTACATATTAAATTCTTTGACTACATTTTTGGTAAAGTAGTAATACGGTAAAATATTTCAGCAAAATTTCTGGTTAACGCGATTACAGGTTTATTGTGGTGAATTTTCAGGAAGACAATTTCGGTAACGCAACGTTACAGTTACAATCGGGTCAGTTACAATCGCTCTCTGTAATGAAAAAACACGTTTAATAATCCAGTAAAGCAATATTATGTATATGATTTTTAAGAAATTTACAAGAATAATTCGGTATGTGAACATTACTAAAATAATGTTCATAAGTCATACTTGTAAGATATCAATACCCTAAAAAAAGTATGAAACAATTATCGGTAATATGTATTTTGGTGAATAACTAATTCTATTTATGGTTAATAGTTATAGTTTATACTCCAAACTGTTCAGGTAAAAATTAGCTTCTCCGTCATATAATAATGTTATCATAATTATCTTCTGTTGAAAAGATATACCCCAAAAACACTAAAACATTTCTCCTGTAAAATTGGATTTTTGCGATTACCGGTTTATTCCTTGGGGGCGTCGATATCTAGAAATCATTAAATGGAGTCTAAATTTTTATGAATTTTAATAGACCTGCGTAAATTTGCACTTGCAGCTAACTTCCGAGCCGCCATTAAGTTCGAATCGTTCTATACTACATGACTACCACTACATGGGACGGTACACTACGTTACATGAAGTAGGAACACAGACTCACGATGGGGCGCACGTTGATTTCCGTGAGCCGTCTGTGTCGCAACTCGTACACATGCTCTATTACATCCTGCCGTATAACGTCACACCTCAGAATTTTGTACGAATATTTTTTTTAATCCTTATGTTTTTCTGTAGGGTCAATTAACAACAAACGTGACGCGATAGCGACACAATAATCGATAACAACAAACAATATCGAACTTATTTTTTAAGGAATAAGGTATATAGTACCGAACAACATAGTAGAGAACTACGATACGCTTTCGTGAGTATACCTTATCGTAGTAAATAAAGTTCCATATTGTGTCGAAATCTTCAAAAGTGCGCTTTGCCATGTTGCTTGCATCTCGATGTGAACTGACCCATGAATAAAGTCTATAACATGACTGTCGTCATGACAGTAGTCTCCGTAAGGGTAGTCAGAGGTGTATAGTACAGCCAATAAAAATCCAGCTTAAATACAAGACTGTTCTATTCTTAGTTAAATCTGTTGAGAATTTCCTAATAGAAAACCCCAGTATTTATCATTTTGGCCGAGGCGAGGATCGAACCCAGAACTTGGCCGAACAAAACAAAATTGCATGCATATGAGGCAAAGCTAATAATAATTTTGAGTGACTCACTCAAAATTAATTCTTTACATATGTTATACATGTAAAGTTAGAGAAAGTTCTCGAACTAACCTTGTAATGTTGCTGCTGCGACCTGGCAGCCTCGGCATCAGCGACGGCTCTCTTGCAGTCGGCCTGCAGCCCCTCGATCCTGGCCTCCAGCCTCCTCATGTCGTCCTTGAGCGCGTCCCGCTCGGCCTGCAGGGCGGCGGCGGCGGCCCGGGCGCTGCGCACCTCGCCGCTGTTCCGCTCGGCGATGCCGGATGACAACTCCTGGTTAGTTCGCTGGAGGGCCATGCGCTCCTCGCGTTCCACTTCTACTTGGCGTTCTAGACGTCTGACGAGAAAGACATTTTTAAATTGGTTAATTTTTTTTTGATGCCACAAACAATTATTTTACTGATAAGGTTATTGGTTGGAACATCCGGAATGTGGCCATATTGCAGGCCTTACAATTGTTTTTTTGTGCTTCCTTGACTCGTGTCATGGAGGCCTACTATGAAATCGATGTGCCAAACACATCGTCACATCTACTAACTATACGGTGAAACAATATGTAATGACAGATATACAAGGCACAAATGTGATAGCAACAAGTAGTTGCAGGTACATCAGTAACAACTCGTTTAATTACTTCTAAAACTTGTTTTATTTTTTTCATTTTGGGGAGATGCTAGCGAACTACCCGCGACTTCAGCCAGGTAGTTTATTTCACCTGCATTAAGTTAAGTCGTTGGTTAATGCACATCCTCCCGGATGTCGTAGCATGATGTTATATAGTCTACGGCACTTACAAATAACGTAGCTTTTTATGGGTAAAAGAATTTTCAAAATCGGTTCAGAAGATCCAAAGATTACCTCCTACAACGTCACAAACTTTCCCTCTTTATAATATTAGTATAGGATCATAGATTAATATGGAGTCGTGTGTACTTGTTCTGCAGACTGAGCGCCGTGATCTCGGCCTGCAGCCGCACGCGCTGCCGCTCGGCCTCGGCGTCGGCCTCGCGTCGCGCGCGCTCCACACTAGCGCCGGTCAGCGCCTCGGCCTCCGCTAGCTTCGTCTGCAGCGATACGATCTCACGGCTACGCATCGCCGCGAGTTTCTCTGCTGACCTGGGTTACACACATGTACGAACTTAGGGTATGAACATAGTCAACACTAGCGGACTATCACGTCAGCATGGCTTATTTCACCCGCGTTAAGTTACGTCTTTGGTGACTGCTCCGCTCCTATGGCTCGTGGCGTAATGTTCTCCTTCCTCGATAAATGGACTATCCAATACAAAGATTTTTTCAATTCGAACCAGTAGTTACTGGCTTAGCGCGATCAACCAAACAAACAAAAACTTGTCAGCTTTATAATATTAAGTATAGACTAAATTATATTCCGAATTTTGTATAAGAATAGATTTGTCAATTTTGTATTTATGTTAGACATAATCATGGCTCTATAGATCATAAGATAAAACCTTATTGTCATATATTATTGATATGAATGATTTGAGTCATAAAGTTTGTTACTTTTAAAAAGTACCTATTAAAAGAACACAAAGGATAAGACTTCTTTTTATTTAAATTTTTAAGCTGAAAAATTCACATACTATGTAAATTGTTCCTAAATAAATGAAATGAAAATGAGATGATCCGAAATAAATACGAAAAAAAATATATAGTTACTGATGATTCTCTGATAAATCTCCAGCGTTTTATGGTTTCTGATAAATGAAATTACCACGTAAACTGTCTCTTCCACAAAATCCATTAATAAACAGGTAATATCGAATATTCAAAACAAAAAAACTGCTTAAAACTCACTTGAAGGTAGCTAAATCGATGGCAGTGCAGTCATGTGAGGCGTTGAACCCGCCGCTGTGGTCCTCGCTCTCTTCTTGCGCGACGTACGAGTAGCCTGCAGTAAACAAATAACATTAATACCAACACTGGTGTAAACAATGTCACTTGACACTACAACAAGAGGTCATGTGCTAGTATTTGTAAATTTCATGAAATAAAAACATGAAAGGTAATATGTGTATTCCTGTTTAATAAGTGTGTGTGTGTTATTTGAGTGTCAGTGAGTAAGAGTGAGTGAATATGTCAATTAAATCTTTTGTAGATTGCAATTTCTTATATTTATTTATTTACAATTGCCTATACAACTATAACAATAGGATTAACCTAAGGAGATAGTGTGGTATTTACTTAGTACTATATTATTAATTTATTTTCTTTTAACAACTACTATTATTTTAAACAGGAGCTCTATTACTCTCACTCATTCGTCTGTCCGTCTGTCTCTCCCTCTATCAAACTTCGTGAATTAAAGCGATAGTAAAATTAAAATGACATATTTTTTCGATATTTTTCTCGATCTTAATATTGTATACGGCGGTACGGCACCCTTCAATAGAGAGTTCGACTCGCACTCTGAAGTATTTTTTTGTAAGTCATTAAGCTCAAACTTGCAACCTGCTCGCTAGCTTGGTTTGTATGTTTCGTGCTAAAAAAAATTCAATTTAAAATTTAAAAAACCCCCCGACCCAAAATCCTAAGTCCCTTTTAAAAAGTAAAAAAATAAAATACGTCGCGTTGGGGGACCGCTTGGGACGGTCGTACCCTAAATTCAACATCGGTCCCCCAACGCGACGTATTTTATTATTTTATTTTATACTTTTTATATGTACATACTTATTATAATGTCGATTTTGTTAATTTGTAAATACATAGGTTCCTAATAATTTAATAACCCACATGACAAATCATCTTTAGTTTTTCTTCCCCACTTTCACCCCCATAACTTTTAAACGGGTCAACCGATTTTCATCAAACATGTCTAAGAGCACTCGCATATAAATCACCTTTAATACAAAAAAACTAAATTGAAATCGCTTCATCCGTTCGGGAGCTATGATGCCATAGACAGACAGACAGACACACACGTCAAACTTATAACACCCCTCTTTTTGCGTCGGGGGTTAAAAAGATAACAAACAACGTAGAGTACCCACCGACAAAAGGCAGCTGTCCTGCGAAGGGCGGGCGGGTGCGGAAGGGCGCGGCGCTGGGCGGGTCGGGCACGCGAGCGGGCGCGCTGAAGTACGACGCGTCCTCCGCGCCACGCACGCACGGCACCCAAGGGGGAGCCTACGGTACAAACACACTAGTTAATACTGTAATATATTATAATAATAGTCATTTTGTTCCGGCGAACTGTGGGTGTACATTGGTACACGTCTGCCTAACCCTTCGGGGAATACAGGCGTGACTGTATATCTTTAATTTTTTTTGAAATATGTTTAATCAAGAAATGTTAAAGATATAAAATTAATACAGTTCTGCTTAAATGTATTTTTTTTTCTTAAGTTTGTGCTCTCATAATGTATGTAATAATGTATTATACAAGCTGTTGATTTGCATCCTCGTCAAATTTTAGGAGCTTGTCATAGAAAAAAAAGAAGTAATCAAATATAATTACGATACCTGGCCAATGTTTAATAAATGCTTGTTTTTTTAGTTGCAACTATCAAAAAACAGTATTCCAGAATACTCTTTTTGCAAAAATCAGCATCGCCCAGTTGCGTATGCGGTAAGCAGAGTTGTCGCGCGGCTATATCAATGCGTGCATAGCGCCTAGACCCTCTGGCGAGATGGCTAGTTCGAATTGGAAAATCACGTCAAAAAATATAAATTTTAAAACAAATTTATTTTATTATTGATTCGTGTTAAGAATTACGAGCATAGTTAACTCCTTGAATTTGACGAGAATGCAAATCAACAGCTTGTATATGTAATAATGTATTATTGAGGGGGAAAACTGAAATAGACTTAATTTTTTATTTATTTATTACGAAAATCTTTTGTGTTTTAATGAATACAAAAAAAAACATAAGTAGACAATGAAGAAATTTTAATTATCGTCGCATGTTTTTTTTGTTGCGCAGTCTCTCTCGCTTTCCTCTAAAAAATATTTTTTACAATTGCATTGTTAATTTTGTTAATTATATAGATATCCAAACTGGAAAATTGCATTCTCCATTTTATAGATAAAACAGCACAAAGTACGTTTTTATAAAGCGACACATTTGAACTTACCAGTGTACATGAACTGCTCCATTTCAGACCAAGTACCGGGGCCATTATTTACACTAATAAAATAACTCGCGGATACACACAGTAAAAGCACAGTCGATACACGCACAAGGTAGTACAGAGTAACTAAACTTTTGGCCATGTATGAGTACCTTCGTGAACTTTTAGACAAACGAGGAAACTTTTTGGCGCTCCATACCGTTTGAAATACCACTGGGCAGAATAAAACTTCTAAGAAACAGTGCGAATTTAACTATTGTTTAATACCTAGTACTTATTTATTTTAATAAATAATTCCGTCTCGTTAGATTTAGTACGTGAAAATTGTCAAAAAGTCCCAGGATAAATCTTATGCTAGGTATAAAACTTTCGTGAAATTCGGCCTGACTACATATAATCTTAATAGCACTGTGTTCGCGGGATTCGCCTGAGCGAATGTCGAGCAGCGAGTTCATGAATTTTACATAATATGACGTAATTCAATAACAATAAGATTATTGTCGACATCGCGGCATTTTAGAGGTGAGGTGTCGCGTGCCACCATGTCGAACCATCTATTATCCTGTCATACACTTTACAACCACCCATCTCTTCGATACAAAAAATATATATTACTAGCTGCTACACGCGACTTCGTCCGCGTTACATTTAATAATGAAAAATGTACATAAAAAATGTACATGATTACCGTACATTTTTTCGGCATAAAAGTATCCTATGTGTTATCCCACACTACAATCTGTCTCAGTGCCGAATTTCTTCCAGTTCCGATCAGCCGTTTGAGCGTGAAGAAGAGACAGACATACACACAACACAAACTTTTGCCTTTACAATATTAGTGTGATTTTATTATTATTTCATAAAACGTTACCCCGCACTAAAAGCCGTAAACCCGCACGCCGTTGGTCCCGGCTGTCATTTGTAGATCTTTGACAGTCCGTCAAAGAGTCAGTTTGGCAGTCAGAAGCCCGAAAGTGTGACAACCAGTCTTACCAAGAGTATCGTATTACCCATTACTGGGTTGTGGAGGTCTGATAGGCAGTCGCTACATGTAAAATACTGATATTCAGCTGCATCCGGTTAGACTGGAAGCCGACCCCAACACAGTTGGGAAAAGGCTAGGCAGATGATGATGTTACCCCGCACTAGGAATTCCTCCTATATCGTGGGTGCGTTTGCAAACATATAAGTTCACATACGCAAACAGACAGACCCGGTACAACTATCTGTAGGCCATAGAAATACTTGTTTCGAGCGAGATACGAACTAGCGACACGGAGCGTAGCAGCCAATCGCTCAGCCACTGCACCAACCCTTTTATTTAAACTTTACGCACAAAAAAGGATAAAGGCGGACTTAATGCCTTAGGCATTCTCTAGTTGCCAATCAAATGTGGTGAAGAGATAACACGGCAAGTGCAAATAGTGCATGTAGTGTTTAGCGAGACTATGTAAGAGATACCTTATGGATGGGAAATCATAAAATGACTTCTCTCGCCCTGGTTGGGGCGGGAGAGTGTCAGACTGTTACTGACTAGAACCCTGGATGGGTTTTAGTCAGTAAAAGTCTGACACTCATGTTCCTTCTTGTACCCTTTGCGTTCCGGGAGCGCGGTAACTCTTTCGAACCACCCGCAGCCCCAGCAGGCCCTGAGTGGCCCCTCCGATTGGTTTGTGTTGTATATTATAAGTGTAGCTACTTAGCTATACTGACACACCTACATTGTAACGAATAAACGTCAGTGCGTAATCAACCTCTAAGTGTTTCACTCGTCTCCTGTGTCACGTATCCAACAGTGGCGACGAGATACCCTCGCGATTAAATTATAAAAAAAAAGTGAAGAATTATGGCCCTTTTTGGACTATTAACGAGTTTCAACCATGAATCTCAAGCGTGGCAAGAGTATAAGGGACGGTTGACACAATGGTTCATCGCCAACGACATCAGCGAGGCCAGCGATGCCGCTGGTGTCAAACGGCGAGCGGTCTTGTTAAGCGCACTCAGCGAGACAACGTACAAGCTTGCAGCGGATCTGGCGCTGCCTAAGGATATCCAGGGGGTACCATTCGAAGACATACTAAAACTATTGGACAATCATTTCACGCCACAAAAGTGTGGATTTGCCGAAAGGTATAAATTTTATACAGCGGGGCAAAATGAAGGTGAAAGCTACCCTCAGTGGGCAGCGAGATTGCGCGGGTTGACTGCTCATTGCGGATTTTTAAACGTGGAGGAAGCATTAAGAGACCGTTTTATAATGGGAATGCTGCCGGGAGCAGAACGAGAGAAATTATTCGCTCAGGACATGAAGACTTTATCGCTGACAAAGGCCGTGGAATGGGCGGAGAGTGTGCGATGTGCGCGCATGGCGGCCGCGCCTACGACGGTGGCTGCGGCGGCGGCCGCGCCTGCTGATCAGCTCTTCAAGATTGCGTCGAAAAACGGTAGCGGTGATAAAGTCTCGTGCTCAGTTTGCGGGTTTAAAAATCATACTTCAGTGCAGTGTCGGTTTGCAAATTATAAATGCAAAAAGTGTAATGTAAAGGGCCATTTGCGGCGTATGTGTAAGAAAATTAACTATGTAGCAAATGAGAGTGTCGGTGATGACGGCGATGACGGTGAGTTTTACAATATTTGTACTTATGACGGCGAACCGATGACCGAAGTAGTAGATGTCCGAGGAGTGCGAATGAAGTTTCAGATCGATAGTGGTTCAGCTGTTACGGCGATTGCCGAAAAAACCTATTTAAATTTTTTTAATGATGTGCCATTGTCCAAGACTAATAAGCGGTTATTTACGTATACTGGGAACAAGATCGACTGCCTAGGAGTCGTACGGTTGCCATTTACCTATACAGGCAATATACATACACTAGATGTCTACATTATTCGCAACGGCGGCCCTCCGCTCTTAGGTAGGGATTTTATATCGAAATATAAACTAACAATGCTGCCAGTAAATTATTGTGTTTATTCAACTAATATCAGTAAACAGTTACAAAGTAAGTATCCTAGTGTTTTCTCGGATAAGCTTGGGGCATTTAACAAAGGTAAGATCAAATTAAATTTGATGAAAGATGCAAAGCCAATTTTTTTCAAACCACGGCCGATAGCATTTGCTTTACGTGATAAAATAGATAAGGAAATAGATCGACTGGTGAGCGCCGGTGTATTAAAACCGGTTTCGTACTCAGAGTATGCGTCACCCGTAGTGCCGGTGTTAAAGCGCGACGGCTCGATACGTTTGTGTGCAGATTATTCAGTTACAATTAATAAACAACTGATAGTCGACCAATATCCTTTGCCTACTGCACATGAATTGTTTACAAAGCTGCACGGGGGACAGCAGTTTAGCAAGCTGGACTTGTCCCAAGCATATACTCAGTGTATTTTGGATGAAGAGTCACAAAAAATAACGTGTATTAACACTCATAAAGGTTTGTTTATGTACACTCGATTAGTGTTCGGTCTCGCTAGCGCACCCGCTATATTTCAGCGAATTATGGAAGGCGTGTTGTCGGGCATGGATGGAGTGTTGTGCATGTTGGATGACGTGTTAATCACGGGGGAAACCAGAGAAGTACACATAAATAGACTACACGAAGTATTGCGACGGTTGCAGGACGCAGGGCTTACACTGCAGAAATCCAAGTGTGATTTTTTTAAGGACGAAGTAGAATATTTAGGATATACTATAAATAAACATGGGTTGAAAAAGTCACCCCA
Source organism: Caradrina clavipalpis (assembly GCA_932526535.1). Classification (NCBI taxonomy): domain Eukaryota; kingdom Metazoa; phylum Arthropoda; class Insecta; order Lepidoptera; family Noctuidae; genus Caradrina; species Caradrina clavipalpis. The sequence continues at coordinate 5,454,663 of OW052106.1, read as the reverse complement.
AAAAATTTCTGCCATTTTAAAGGCTCCAGTTCCGAAGAATGTCGGCAACTTGCAATCATTTTTGGGTCTTGTCAATTATTACAGGAATTTCGTGCCTAACGCGTCATCAATTCTTAGCCCCTTATATAGGTTGCTTCAAAAAAAATGTAAGTGGCATTGGGATTCAGAACAGATGAACGCATTTAATACAATCAAAAAGATTCTTGTATCGGATCAGGTTCTGGCGCATTTTGATACATCTAGGGAAGTTATCTTGACCGTTGACGCGTCTCCGAGCGGTCTCGGGGCTGTGTTGTCGCAGGTGGATGTTGACGGGGTGGAGCGCCCGGTGTCATATGCTTCACGTACGTTGAACGCAGCCGAACGCAGGTATTCCCAGATACAAAAGGAGGCGACAGCTATTATATTTGGTGTACGCCGATTTCACCAATATCTGTATGGTAGATCTGTCCCATTTATTCTCCGAACTGATCACAAACCTCTCATTACTATTTTTGGGCCGCATCGCGGCATACCCGAAGTGTCCGCAAATAGGCTGCAGCGGTACGCAATATTTTTAAGTGGTTACAACTTTAAAATAGAGTACATCCGTAGTGTTGATAATTGTGCTGATTACTTATCCCGCGCGAGCTTAAGCGACGAGACGGAGGGTTGCACAGCTAGCGGATTATCAGAAATAGAAGATAGGGCTACTTATGTGAATTTCGTAGTAGACGCTAGTTTGCCTATAACGCGGAATTTATTACTTGAAAAAACACAAAAGGATGTGAAATTAGCTAAAGTGGCAAAATATATTTTAAATGGTTGGCCTAGGAAAATAACTGATCCTAGTATTTCCCCTTATTTTTTATGTAAAAGCGAACTTTCCGTAGAGAATGGAATAGTCATGCGTGGTCACAAAGTGGTCATACCAGAAGTTCTGCAGGATAAAATATTGTCCGAACTTCATCAATCCCATTTAGGCATAGTAAAATGCAAAGCGGAGGCGCGAGGTAGGGTATGGTTTCCGGGAATTGATAAAACTATCGAATCAATGATCGCGAACTGTAATATTTGCGTACAGCTCAGACCATCTCCGGCGCGTGCACCGCTTGCTGTGTGGCCGCACCCGCATCAGCCTTTTTGGCGTGTGCACATTGATTTCCTCGGACCAATTAAAGGTCAAACATATTTAGTGATAGTGGATGCGCATTCAAAGTGGCCCGAAGTTTACAAAGTGAACAACACATCTTCGGCCGTGGTCATAACGATCCTATATGATTTTATGTCGAGGTTCGGATTACTACACACGTTAGTCAGTGACAATGCCACATCTTTTGTATCAGACGAATTTAAAAAATTTTGCAAGTCAAATGGTATATCGCATGTGACATCTCCCACTTATCATCCAGCCAGTAATGGGCAGGCGGAGAGCTACGTCAAAGTGGTGAAGAAGGGCATAAAGTCTAGCTTAATGATGAGTACTAACCCGAATGATAGTCACAAAAATTTATTAAAATATTTATTTGATTATAGAAATTCAATACACGCCACAACGGGCTCTTCGCCTGCACAATTGGTGTTTGGCAGAAAACTTCGTTCGCGCTTGGATTTGTTAAATACAAACCCGCCACCGTTGTCATCAGCTGACACGCTCACTAATGTTGTGAAACACAATCAGTGTTTACAGAGTAAAGCCTACAGAGGAACAAATAAACAATATTTTAAACCAGGTGACAAAATCATGTTTAAAAAGTTTAGTGAGAATAAAAAATTCACTTGGATTAGGGGTATTATTGTAAGACGTATGGGGAAAACAGTTTATTTAGTTCAGGATAGTGAGACATCAGGACAGTTGAAAAAGCATATAAATCAACTTATACCCTACAAAGGGATGGACCAAGGGGTTGACAAACAATCACCAGCTAGCTCGGTGCACAGACCCGATCCAACACCGGAATATGACCTGGCAACATGTGACGACGAGTCAGCCGCTGAGACACAGGTCAGTGAGGTGCAAACGGAGGAGGGGGAGGGAGAGTGCGACCAAGTTTTGTTACCATCGGAAACACCACGCCCTGAACCCCTGTCTGCAGAGGAGAATGAGGAGGAATTCTACGACGCTCCTACTACTAGTGGAAACGGCCAAGCTACTGAGCCGGAACACGAGCACGCTAATTACAGGTCCGAGTTGACAGGCAAAGCGTTACGTCCCATTACTAGGGTTAATTATAAACCGTTCTTTTGTATAGATTTATAAAAACATGTTGTCGTCTAATATCTACCTATTGTCATCTAAAGGTTGGGGAAATGTTGTATATTATAAGTGTAGCTACTTAGCTATACTGACACACCTACATTGTAACGAATAAACGTCAGTGCGTAATCAACCTCTAAGTGTTTCACTCGTCTCCTGTGTCACGTATCCAACAGTTTGCTGACATTTCTATAAGGCGCGCGTGGAACACGAACGCGTCGACACGGTCTGTGAGCGTGTACAGTGGTCGGGAGTGGCCTCGCGGCATGTGTACCTGGTCGCGTATGTTGTGCGCGGGCAGGTGCGCGAGCGCGGCGTGCTGCAGCGTGTCGAGGTAGGAGTAGCGGCGCGCCGGCAGCACGCGCAGCAGCCCCGCTACTAGCGCGCGCCACTCGCGGGACGTGTCCCCGGGAGTCGCCTCCCACGGGAGCTGAGGCGTGGACTCACGTTCGTAACTGAAGGAAAAATTCCTAGTCAATTTTGAAGGGCCTCAGTAGCCTAGTGGTCCTAAGCGCGACTGCTACGTTAGTCATGAGTTCGATTTCCAGGTAGAGCAAAAATTTTTAATGGGTTTTTCCATGAAATTCTTGGCAGCAGGTCGGAGTTAGGATTAGAGTCCGGTTAATGATAATAGGCTTGCCCCCTATTACATGCGACCTAAACATACCGGCGAACTATGGGTATACATTGGTACCGTTACTTAACCCTTCGGAAAATACAGGCGTGATTGTATGTTATGTCAATACAAAAAATGTTGAATTAAATGATGGGATGATTAAAAAAAAGTCACAAATATGATTTATGCTTTTTAAATAAACATGATAATATTTATTTCCGTTTTGTTCTCCGCACACGTACAATGTTACAAATAAAACACAAAGCTTGTAAAAATCACAAGAATACCTAATAAAATCTCTTACCTTTGTATATTACTAAGTATTTGAGCGATGGAGTCTTCCTCCCCGGTAGAGAAGGGTCGGCGCAGCGTCACCAGCTCGAACGCGATCACACCGAGCGACCAATAGTCACACGACGACTGCCAACAACATTACAGATTAGTAACACGCACTTTGCATTCATATAAAATATTAAGAATGCAGTCTACACTACTTTTACTAAATAATACACTGCCATAAGAATTCTCTACAATGTACTTTATGTTAAGGACTATTGGTTCTCTAAAATCACATACAGTTAGCTGCCACATCATACCATTCACAAAATTTTACCATTCCATCTATTTGTCATTGCTGACCTAAATATACTCACATGCAAAAAAATTAGGCAATTTAGCAAAATACAATAGCAATTGTGTCCAGATTCAATATATTTTAAGATGTGCTCATTATATCTTCATAAGCATACTTTAAATTAATTGAATCAATAGTCAACGACGGAATTGCAAAGTGTCCATTTTTTTGCAAATGAGGGTACTTGCTTGTTAACTCTAACTAAATCTGTCATGCTATGTTAAAAACAACACAATACTTGATATCAGGCACTACCTTCTACAAATATTCTACATATAATATAATAGTTACCAAAGATTTTGCATGTTGTGTCCTAATTATACAGGCTGAGTTTTAATTGAATGACCATTTCATAAATATAAACAACTTTTGATGTGGGATCAACTGTGAAATATGAAATAATCAGCAGATCACAAAAATACAATACAATCAAAATGTATGGAACAGCCAATTCTATTTCTTTTCATATTTTAGGATCATATAATATATGAGTAAGTATCACACCCTAAATTTGTTAATAAATTAAAGCCAGCCCATATTTTAAAAGTGACAAAAGTCACAATATCTTTAAATGAATTTACCCTGGCGTTAATATGGCACATCGAGTTTAAATCCTATCACCTAGGAATAGAAGATGACATCAACGAAGCTGAACTTTCATCAAAACTCGATGATTCATAAATAAAGCCATGTTCAAACTCTAACTCAACATGCAAAATCCCGTCCATGTTGTAAGTATAAGCACATGCATGTGAGCCGACGCACAATGGCAGTGGTAACGATTCTGCCGCAGTACTGTTGACACACAGTGTGCGCGGCGCAGTCGGCGGCCGCCAGCAGCTCGGGCGCCATGTAGTCCGCCGTCGCCGCCGCCACGCCCGAGCACCCGCCCTCCGACAGGCGCGCCGACGACCCGAAGTCGCCGAGCTTCACGTGACCACATCTATATGGAAATAAACACGTTTGTCAATTCAAACAGACAAAAGAAAACAAGATGGCCAACTTCTACACCTCCCTTTACCTAGTTTGTAGTTAAAAAGACAACCGCCTTCAAAAACTAAAAAGAGAAAAATAACTTTAGCTTTGGAAGTCCGGCGGCTTTGGTTCTGTTTGTTGTTTTGTATTGCCGCCGACTTCCAGAGCTAAAGTTATTTTTCTCTTTTTAGTTTTTGAAGGCGGTTGTCTTTTTTTGTAAAAAAGTTTTTTATTTCTCGCTTTTTAGTATCAATTTTTTTAACCAAATCCATGAAGGAACTGTCATGTCATGTAAATTAACATGACACCGCTAAAAAAAGCCATAAGAAAGCAGAATACGCGATTTCGTTTACTTAGATGAGAAATTTTCAAATATTACTTTAAGTATACATCTGTGTAACTCTTTCGAGTGTACAGGCGCGATGTTATGTTGTGTAATTGCGTAAACAATGCATATTTATGCGATAGCAGCAATCGCGGTTGATTTCCTGAATTTTTTTAAAGAGTTCCGTTGTCTGTCTCCGTAATCCATCATCAGATCTATATGAAATGGAATATTAATATAATATATTATTAAATGGAACCATTTGGGAAGTTTACCCTTTCCAACAAAAAAAAGAATAATCAAACTCGGTTCATAAACGACGAAGTTATCCGCGAACAAACATAATATAATAAAAAGTCCCTATCTCAAAAACTACTACCGTTAAGGAGTACTGTAGCATCATCATCAGGACAGCAGCATCAGATGTTGACACCCTGAAGCATATACCTGAGTAAGACATGATTACGTAACAAAAAAAAACACCATACGAGCATACAATTTTCGGTGGTTGCCCTCGATTTCTCCTGGATTCCATCATCAGATCCTGGACTGGTGAAAATGGGACCACCTCAGAAGTGAACTCTATCCAACAAAAAAAAATATTTTGAAATCCGTCTATAATTGACGAAAATATCGGTGAACATACATAAAAAAAAAAAAAAATTATACATACAGTTGAATTGAGAACCTCCTCCTTTTTTGAAGTCGGTTAAAAACCGTAGCCGGTTTAACATACAACAACTCACCTATCCAACAATATATTATGTGGCTTGACGTCCCTGTGCACGTATCCCATGCCGTGCAGCGCCTTGAGCGCGTGCGCCACCTCGGCCACGTAGAAGGCGGCGTCGCGCTCCGGCAGCGGGTGCGCGCGCCGGCTCAGCAGCCCCGACAGGTCGCCGCCGCAGCACAGCTCCATTACTAGGTACAGGTTGTTGCTGTCCTGGTAGATGAAATAAGTTGGGAAATTTTAAATTCACTGTCTTCACAATAGATCGACTATAGTCGCAGTGACCACACTAAACTAATAAAAAAATTCACTGTCTTTTCTTTCAAGTTCAATAATAATAATAATATTTAATAATATTATTATTATTAAAGGCAGGACTATTGTAGCCAATAAGCCTGATATAGTGGTGGTGGATCGCTTAGAGAAGCGCGCAATGATTGTTGACATAACAGTCCCACATGACGTGAACCTCGTGAAGGCCGAGAATGATAAGAAGATCAAGTATCTTGACTTGGCTCGCGAGGTTGTCGACATGTGGGATGTGGAGTCAGCGATCATTGTGCCGATAGTCGTTTCAGCCAATGGCTTAATTGCCAAGAGCCTCGACCAACATCTTAGGAGGCTCTCGTTGGGTGGCTGGATCAAGGGCTTGATTCAGAAAGCGGTTCTCCTAGACACGGCGCGTATCGTTAGGAGATTCCTTTCTCAGGAGCCCTGACCACCGGTGGCTTGGACCCTGTTCCCGACGCCGGTGGGCTACTATTTTTTATATTTTTAAATGTTTTTTTTTTTTTTTTTATACTAATATTTAAAAATGTATTAAATATGTATATATCAATGAATAAATGAGAATAATAATAATAAATAAATAAATCCGCAAGGCAGCTTGTGGCGAGCTGTTGGGCAGTAGCGACCCCACGGACCTGACCTCACGGGAGAAGTCTCGTTCTTCATCTCTGGCTTGCCTTAATTGGCCGGCCGGAGTGAACACTGACGAGGAACAGAGCTCCCACCTCTCTCTTGCCTTCATTGGCCGGTTTGAGTGGAGATTCGCAAGAGCATTCGTGTTCGGGGGAAGGAAGTGTTTCACTAAGGTGCTGGTAGGGATCTTGACCGTACTTCCGGGATTGTCCTGATAGCCTTGAAACACCTCTCCACTCCTCAAGCACCTCAGTCTGTGTTGCCCTCTTGTCTCGCTACGTCACTACGTGCTAGGGGCCGTTTAGGGGGCCCATTTATCGAGTGTGCTAGTCACCCCCTGCCATTTTATCTGTGTCATAAAAACATTGATTGGCAGGGGCCATAGTCTTTCCATAGTGTCAGGAAACTAGTCCATCTAAGCTACCCAAACCCATAGCCCTATTCTTTGTTTCCATATTCTGCAATAGTCCTGCGCCAGCCGGGGATTGTCCTTGGGTGCATTTGCATAGTGCAAACAGGGATAATTGCCGGTTGGTGTTCCATTTCAATGTAAAGCCTTGTAAGGGGCCTCTGCGAGTTGGCTTCGGCTCCTCGTACGCCTTTCAAAGGTCCGGGACCCTAGGGTCCCGAGATGCGTAACGTAATGAAAATAATAATAATAATAAACATTTATTTCAGAATAAATTCCATATTTGTTAGTAACAGTGCAAACTTATAAACTAGTGTTAGTAACAACATTATTGTTAGTAACAGTAGGAACTTATAAACTAGTGTTAGTAACTTATTTATTATACAAGCGTGAGGCTCGCCGACCCTGGGAATGTCTACTTGACTGCATGCAGTCGTATCCACCGCCCCAAGATCGGAGAGTCCCACCTTTCAGCCAACGTTCTGAGAATGGTGTTGGGGCTGGCGCGAAACCGGCGTAGCAGAGATGCACATCTCTTACGCATGATGGCCGAGAAACTATCAACCTCGGCGTCGGCAAACATGCCGGACGCGCTACAGAAACGAGGCAGCCCCATCAACACCCGGAACGTGTTGTTATATTGGGTGCGCAGGCCCCCATATGCCCTCTGCGTAAAGTTCACCCACAGGCTGCACGTGTAAAAGGATTGGCAGTAGGCTTTGAAAAGCGTCACCTTAACCTGAGCCGTACAGCGCGCAAACCTGCGAGCCAACATCCCACATCGAACAGCCAGCGACCTGCCCTCCCGTTCAATATCAGTGTTGTCCTTCAGGTCATCTGAGACCCAATGACCCAGATACTTAAAATTAGCAACTTTATTTAGAGATCTGCCGCAGAGCATAACTGGTGGGATTGTGTTATAACACTTACTACCTGCTTTGAACACCATGAGTTCGCTCTTTGTTGCATTATATTTGAGCCCATGAGTCCCAGCGTAAGATTCACACACGTTAATCAGTTTTCTTAAAGCCCCGATCGATGGGCTCAGCAGAACCATGTCGTCGGCATAGCTTATATTATTAATGCATACACCATCATTATGACAGCCTATTCTGGTTCTGCTCAGCTCATCGATCAGATTATTCATATACAGATTAAACAACATTGGCGAGGACAACCCGCCCTGCCTCACCCCACACTCAAGCCTGTACTCAGCTGAAAAGGAGTTTGCCCAACGAACACGGTTCAGTTGATTCGCATACCAAAATTTAAACATATTTATTATTTCCCGAGGCAAATCCGTCTCATGCTGCAGTTTACCCCATAACACATTATATGAGACAAGGTCAAATGCTTTTGACAAATCTAAGTAGCACGCAAATACTGGTGTTTTTCTAGCAGTATAGTACTGAACAGTCTGCTTGAGGCTCAGGATGGCGCTCTCTGTTAAATAAACCGGGTCGAAACCCGAATTGAGCATCGTTTATTTTTAGGTGTTTATCTAGCTGGCCTACAAGCAGACTGTCTAACACCTTAGCAATTATCGTCGCTAGAGAAACAGGCCTATAGTTTGATAACACAGACGAATCACCTGTTTTATTTTTAATGATCGGCACAACAATTGTACACATTAATTTTTCAGGCAAGTAAGAATGACCTAGACATAAATTTAAAAACATACATAAGACTCGTGGCAATTGAATTCCAGCATGCTGCAGGTGCTTGATGCTGAGACCGTCATGCCCGGGCGATTTTCCTCTAACCATGTTCTTAATGGTGGCAGCAATCTGTTTCGTAGTAAACGTGACGCTTCGCGCGGAGCAAACGGTCCCAGAATCGGGCACAAGCAACTGCGGCTCATTATTTAAGGGTGATTGCACTCTGAAATGCTGACGAAACAAATCAGCAATACTACTCTGGTCATGTTCACCTTCAACGCTCACGGGAAGGCTCGGCTTATGATTTAACTTGTTTGTTGACTTCCAGAATTTACCAAAATCTTGTTCAAGTGGTGTTTAGCAATTATATCCATTTTAAATTGGTTTTGATTTGCTTGACACCATTTTAATTTACACTTAAAGTTTTTCCTGGATTCGCTCATATTATCGAACATCGGGCCAGAACTAGGTTTACCAGTTTAATATTACGATTCATTGACTGAACAGTTGAAAGTATTTTCACTGTTATGTGTTACCTCTGTTTATTATACTGCAGTCATGATTAGTCTCACTGATTCATAAGATTTAGACTCCAGAAAAACTAACCATTAAAACCTCTCAAGGACTATATGAGACAAGCTCACCCTAGTGTGGAGTTCACAAATTAAAATATTTTAATTTGAGAACTCATAAAATTCTACAAAATTACAGTTAAAGAAAATAAATAAAAAAGATCATTAAAGGCAAGATAAATATAAGAAGCTATTAATGAACCAATGTTAAAAACTTGTTTCTTACTTGGAAGGCATACTGCAACTTTGGCAGCCATGGTCCAGTGGCTGTGGCGAGCACGTCGCGCTCGTCATCGGCGCGCTTGCGAGCTTGCTCCTTGCGCAGGGTCTTCAGTGCATACACATCACCTGTTTGTTTCTCTCTCACCATCTAACATCCAAATTATGTACAATACGGAATAAGTAAATAGTAAGACTTAAAAAATTATTAAATAACCATAATATTAGTGCTATGACAAAAATGATTAAAGAACTTTATAATGAGGAATAAAATTATTTAAAACTAGCAAAGTGACAACTTCAACCGTGTGGCTTTTTTCACATGCATTATGTCTTTTGTTACTGCTCTGCTCCTTTGGGTCATAGAGTGATGTTATATAGCCTACACTCAGGAATAGTGTAGCAATCTATTGTTGAAAAAATGGTTAAAATCTGTCCAGTAGTTTTGGAGCCTATTTGGTACAAGTAAACTAAAAATCTTTCCTCCTTATAATATTCAAATAGATATTTGTTTGTGAACATACATGAACTTCACCAAAGTGTCCCCTTCCGATGGTCTGCAGCATCTCAAAGTCAGAGATACATACTCTTGTCCGCCGCAACTCTGCCAGTGTGCTTCGATCTACAAATGAAACCACATTTATTTACCTGTACAAACATTTAAAAAAACATACAAAACTGAGTAGCACCATTTGACTGAGTGACTGCATTTGATTGGAGAGCCCCTGTTTCAAGGCTAATATTTTTAGATTGGAACCAGAATACACATACCATCACACCTGTAAAGGGTTAGGCAGAGGTGTACCAATGCACACCCACAGTACCACCAGAAAATTATACTTAATATACTTACAAAAAAAATAAGAAACACCTTTTGTTTTAACTTAGAAGAATAGTAGCTTGCATATAATAAAAGTAATTTTCATAGGGAAACACGATTATTAACAAAAATATTGATAAGGTCAGAGGGTTTTATTAGGGATTGTCAGTCATCCTTTGTCTTATTTGTATGCATTGCGAGTTTAATCTCAGAAATAGCTGTTTCCTGAAACTATATTTAAAATTGATCCGGCTTTGACTAATCAAGTAATGCAGAGAAGCTGCATACTCTACGTTATAGTGGTTTCTTTATTCTTTTAGTAGTTTATGGGATAATAACAAGACAAAGAAAACTTACACTTGTCCAAGAAAGCTTTGACCAAGTCATCGCTCTTCTTAACCGGGTCATCGTTACATTCATCGTAAAGAACTGTGAGAGCATCCAGCAGGGCTTCGCGGTCGACTGTCTTTCTGCTGAATCTTGCATTCCCACCTGTTACTTTTCCCAATATCAGACGGTTTAACCGCGTGATGCGAATGGCGATTGCCTCCTTCGATGGCTCCATTTTAGACTAAACTATCACATAAACCAACATTCACTTAAATACACGCATATTTGGTTTATTTATATTATACCTTAAATGAATCAATATCAACAATGCATTGAGCCCAGTAATTTCGTCGTTATTATTTAAAAATTGAATTCGCCGACCTTCACCAATGAATATGACATAACTAATAAGTGTTGCCATTATTCCAAGTACCACAGAACAAAAAATCTTAAAGAAAGATGGCGCCTTTTATATTTGATATTCTCGATAGTTTTATCAATAACCATAGACCATTTAATTTTTTGCTTTAATTTAGTATTGCCATTGTTTCAAGTATACTAATTGTGTAAAGCGCCATCTGTTATCGAATAGAATTATTATAAATCAATTAAATTCTTTGTCAAAAATCATAAACGATTTTGATAACTTAAGTGAGTCATTCCACTATTTGACAATAGATGGCGTTATACTTGCAACCCAATAAAGGAATACTTTAACAAAAAAATTAAGTCTAGCTACCTTCAAAAATCATATTCATCACCACCCACCATCTTTCTCAGGATTGCAAAGAAACAAAACTATTTTTCTATAAAGTAAATTTTAATTTGGGTTGAAATGAGATTATTTCCAAGTCCCTCAAAAATATTTTAATTGTACAAAAAAGTCATCGTTAACATTTTTATATTTTTTATTATTTTAAATTATTGCTTAATTATTTTTAATTAATAGAGCCTATATTATGAGCGTTCCTTTATCCAAAAACTGTAAAGATAAGAATCCACTAGGAAATCAACTCTGGAAACTTTTCTGCTACACGCCACTGAACCATGCTAAGAATATCATCTTTGGCAGTTAGCTTTGTGGGCTTGTATGTAAATATTTTAACAAAATATTTAAGTAGTATTTTCTTGTTGCTTTAAGACTATAGCACACATTTTTTGCGACTTAACACCGTCGTAAATGCAGCTCACGTGCGGTTTTTGCTTACTCATCACATTTTCATGTTCTTGACTTTACATTGACACACTTTCAATCTAATATAAACAAAAACTGTATAAAATCTCACGTACATAATCAGCATTTAAAATAAAAGTATTGAGATTTAAAACCTTCCTTACTACTTAGAACATAGAGCTTGAAATCATTTATACCGCAGCGCCGCTAATTTACGTTTCTGCGTACAAAAAAAAATGTCCTAGACAGTTTGAATCAATAAGGTAGCAAACATTTTATAGAATGATGTTAATTAATTCGTGTGATGTTATATATCTACGTGATACGACCGGCACCCAATGACGTATGCGCCGGAGTCCGTTGTCACCAGTCGCAGAGCAGTCTATCGAGTATCGTCCTTACGTTTTCTATCGTGTCGCGTAGTTTATAAAAGGTGGTCAGCGCTAGGCGGTCGCAGTTTTGTCCTTACTCAGCTGGCGTGCGCAATCGGAATTAGAGCATCGAGTCAGCGATACCTACAGACGTAGAATTATACATTACTTATACAAACGTGTATCAGTGAAGTGCGATGGCGCTTCTGCAAGGCCCATCCCGGAAGCAGGCGGATATGATCTCGCAGGAGCTGGGCGAGAGTCCCGGGGACCTCGAGCGAGGGGTGCGGGACCTCCGCAGCATGTTGGCTGCTTCGCCCTACCTGCCAGATCCTGAAAACGTGGGTAAGTTCAACTGAAAACGATGATTTCAAAAGGGGCTAGTTTCGCCAGCTGAAAAACATGACCTCATTATGTTCATAATAAGTATAATTGCCAACTACGATCGTTACTACAGCTTACAAAACGATCAGCAGTAATCTAGACTACCTACTTACAGGTAAGGTCAAGCACAATACAAAGTCTCTACGTTTTCTCCGCTGGACTAATTTAAACCGACTTCAAAAAGAAGGAGGTTCTCAATTCCTCTCTTTGCTTTGTGAAAGTAGACATGGAAGGAAATAGGCATCAGTATCTACTTCTTATCCTACTACGCCAAAGCCAAAGGGGGCCGAGAAAGGTTATTACTGACAAATTAATAAGCACCAGCGGATATCACCGCAACTAAGAGATTTCCTTATATATAGAGGTACCTATTTAGAGAAGAATTTCAGGCAGTCCATAACAAAAATATTCTTGTTTCATACTTGTTAGATAGGTTTTTGTCGAATTAAATTTCTAAGTAAGTTTTATAAGTTACTTTTTTATTTAAATAAACCTCTCATGGTTTGGAAAAGGATTTTTGAGACCTGTATGTCCATTCCGACAAAGTTGCGGGTCTTTACCCAAAAATTTATCAAGCATAGAACATGAATGAATATTTGTATGTTTGTCAATGCGTTGACATCACGGTTCATGAGATAAAGCCTGATGACGGACGGACAGCGAAGTTTCAGTAATAGGGTCCTTACCCTTTGGGTACGGAACCCAATAAGGTCACCGACAACAAAGTCGCAGGCAGTATCTTGTTTAACATAAAAATGAGTTCCTCTGACTTTATATTGCCTCTAATTAGCTAATTGGATAAAATATTCTCCTTCAAGCTTGAAATAGCTAAAATAGCTTGAAACTTAACAATCATTTTATATTCATTAGCAATCTGGAAAGTCAATGGTGTGTCATTTAAAACGTAATGTCAATGTCTTTGACCCGAGTCGATATTAAACTTTCAGGGTAACCTAGAATTATTAGACAGTGACCTGACATTGACGCAGGAATATCTAATGTGGACTAAATACAAGAATCTTTTTTACATAATATAATGAACACTTAATGCTAAATAACAAACTTTATTATACAACGGATAAAGCCATGCTAACCTTGTTCGCGCGAATTTTCTTACGGATCAATAATAAAATTGATATATGTAGCACTTATTAATTATATGTGCTACTAGCCTGCGACTTCGTCCGCGCCGAATTTGATATAACTATTATACCATGGTAGGGCTGCCATCACCTAAATTGCCGACCCCGGACAAACACTTCAAAAACCCCGGACATTTGGATGAAATTCAGTATTTATCCCGGACATCCCAGAAAAAAAAAATAACAATAAAAATAAAATGTATTCATTAATTTAAACAGCTTGTTTGCTAGTTATTTAACAATGTTTGACACAATCAACTTTTTTTTTTTTTTTTATAGACGGGTAATCATCAAATAACTTCCTCCGCCCTGGGCGGGGCGGGAGGGAGTGTCAGACTTTTACTTACTAAAACCCGTCTATGTTCCTTCATGTGCCCTTTGCGTTCCGGGGGCGCGGTATCTCTTTCGAACAACCCGCAGCCCCGGCAGGCATCGTCCCTCAGTGGCCCCATTCAAGTTTGCTGACATCTCTTTGAGGCGCGCGTGGAACACGAACGCGCCGTCGACACGGTCTGTCGTTATTTAGTGAACGTACGGACGGTGAGCTACCCATTGCTCACCGTCCACAGACCCGCGTCTACGGTGGCCGGGAGTCGTCTCGCGGCTCCCGACGCCCGGAGCGTCTACCGCGGCGGCCGCTGGAACGGGGGATTCTCCTTTTCCTCTCCCGTCCCGCCGCCTCCTTCTCTAGCATTACAGCTTCCCAGAAGGAGGCGACTGCTTCCCATTCCCTCTCGCTCCGGACCATGGCCTGAACCAGTGCCGGACGCGAGAGGTCGCCGCCGCCGATGGCCGCCACGAGGACTCGGCGTTGCTCCGCCCAAGCGGGGCACACCGCCAATGTGTGCTCCACCGTGTCCTCGGGGCGATCCTCGCAGTGGTGACACCCGGGCGTTTCCTCCCGCCCGATGAGGTGCAGGTACCTCCCGAAACTTCCGTGTCCGGTGAGGACCTGCGTCAGGCGGTAGGTGAGGGCGCCGTAGCGCCGCTCAAGCCACTCCTCAAAGAGGGGACTTACCGCCTCAATCAAGGCGTGCCCTACACGAGGTTGCGACAGTCGCTCTCTCCATGTCGCCATGAGATCGAGCCGGAGGACACAATCAACATAAACTACTGTTTAACAAATAAAATAATCAACATTTTACACTCTTCTATTTATGAGGTAATTAAAAAATATATAATTATATTTTTTGGTTTTTTAAATAACAAATAAACTACATACATATGTCTCAACAAATTTTATGTCATATATGTAGTTCCGTTGGGTTAGGTTAGGTTCCGGACACTAAAAGTGTCCGGGTTTTACCCGGACACTTTTTGCCAGCCCCGCCCGGACGCTCCCCGGACGCCCTCTAAACTAGGATAAATCCGGGGAAACCCGGACGGATGGCAGCCCTATACCATGGGAACCATAGTACACTTTTCCGGGAAAAAAGTATCCTAAGTATGTGTAACATACTTAAGATACTTTAGGTACTCTATACATTCCATACTTTGATACTTTTATCAAATTTCTGAGTTCATGAAAGGCAAGTAGGATAGACAATATATGCATGGGTAGGTATAACGTAAAACTATTAGGAAAAAAAAATCGGAACCAGACCAGTAGCAGGAGTTGAGCTCGTTCAAATAAAAACAAACAACTTTCTTTTGGTTAACTTGTTCTGTCCTACTTCTGGGCAAAGGCCACCTCTCTACAGCTTTATAATAATAGTATAGATAAAAGTTGTTACTAGGCGAATGTTTCCTTAATCAAAATAAATAATTAAAGACTAATAAAGACGAAAACTAAATAAAAACACAAAACGGTTTTTAGCCACTTCAAGTCTATAAATTTGGGTAATTGAGGCCATTAACCAACACAAAACTTTTTGAAAAAATACTTTATTTCCTTGAGACCCGATTAATTTTTAATTTTCTGTATTCAATTAAATTTATTAAAAATCGATTTGATTTTTTATCAAGGTAAGAATTGTTACCTATAATGTTTTTATAATCTTTGACATTACATCGAATCTTAAAAAAATAAAATGCGGATGAGCGTTGACGTGTTCAAATTTTTATTCAGATTGTTGTTCTGCGGCTTTTGTACCTATCAAAAAGTGAATAAAACCTAAGCGTCTTCGCACACCGACGGGCCGATTGTGGATAGATTCTTCTCGCCGACGAGGAAGAAATCTGTCAGAAATCGACCCGAAAACGGTAACTTATACGTACATATCTACTATCTACCGACCTACCGCTGTATACAAGGTGTTGTTTTATGTCGTCGTCTCAGGAGATTGTAAAAAGATATAAATAATCGATTAGAACTAGATTCATTAGTTTTAATTATTTTGACGTTCAAAAGTGCCTTTCAATGGTCTAATTGAAATAAATGATTTGACTTTGACTTTGATTTAAATATTAAATTAATCAGACGAAATTATTATAATAATATTTTTTTTAGTTGTTTATTTTTGACAGAATTTCAGAATACGCCTCTTTCAGATAACAGGATCGCCCTGTTGAGTAGGTAAGCGGTAGGTACTGTCGCGCGACTATATCGGCGGGTTCATCGTCCCGCCCGCCTAAACTCAGTGCCAAGATGATTAACTAGTTCGAATAAGAAAACCGCATAGGAACCTGCTAAAAAAATATTTAAAAATCCTATTTATTTTAGTATTTTGATTGATTCGTGTTGAGTATCAGAAACATAGGTAGTTTCAGACTTTCAGCTAGTTACAGCTAAGCAAATATGTACCAATAAACACCCACAGTCCGTCGGTTGTTTGGGGTCCCATGTAATAGAGGGCAAGCCTATAATCCTAACTCCGAACTCCTACTGCGAATATCATTAAAAAACCCAATAACGCTTTGCTCGACCTGGGAATCGAATCCAAGACCTCTAGCGTAACTGACCCGATGTGGACCTCTAGGCTAACGAGGCAGTTAAAAAAACATTTAAACATCCTATTTATTTTATTATTGATTCGTGTTGAGAATTGGTAACCCCTTTATATTTGACTAGAGAACTACCCGCGACTTCCCCCGCGTGGTTGTTTCACTCGCCTTTTGTAACCATCACGCCTGTATTCCCCGAAGGGTTAGGCAGAGGTGTACCAATGTACACCCACAGTTCGCTGGTATATTTAGGTCCCAATAATAGGCCTTTTGTTACGTCCTTGGTCATTGCTCCGCTCCCGTACTTTGGGTCATAACGTGACGTTTTAAAGCTTACAAATAATGTGGCTTTCTATGGGCAACAGACGTGGGCGTCGTTGTTGTTGTGAAAATTTTCCAAAATCGGTTCAGTTGATCCAGAGATTACCCCCTACAACCTCGCAAACTCACAAGCTTTACCTCTTTATAATAATTCATTTATTCATTAAAACATAAGCTTACAGTTTACAAACCAAGTCGCTTATATCTATACTATAGGTGCTATTCATTTTAATTACATTACAATATTATAATATATTACAAAATATAATATTATAATATTAGTTTATGCACCTAGTATTACATACTTTAGAACTTCTGTAGCAGGTACTAGGTAAGTTAATTCTTGCGGCAAGGATATTATTATTTAGAGGGAAAGGCGTGTCCGCTGTCAATCAGGTAACCTAACCGCTCCATTAATTATACATATTATAGGTATTTACCTTGATTGCAATGATGTGGTTTCTCAAGCATTCCTCAAACTTCGATAATTCAATCAAATGTTTGTTCGGAGGTCAAAACTTTAATAGGTACGTAATATTATGTATAAATGTATGTTACTACTTCCTACTAGGTACTATTTCTATATGCGAAAGCTGAAAGGATTCTGGATGAAATTTGACGCAAAGATATATCATGGTCTGGAATAGCACTTAAGCTTTCTAGGTATCCCGGAAAAATTAAAGGTGATAATATGTAGGTAATTTACTTTGACGTGCACGAAATCGCGGGTTGAAGCTAGTATACTATAATAATGACCCGTGCTGTTCAAGTGGGGGTAGGGTATTGTGTCCTTTCAAGTCATTTGGAACACCTTCGTCATCCAACAAACGACTTTTTTTGTAAACTTTATGTAGGTATGTGATGTAAACAGACACCAATATTTTCCTATTATTGCTATTATTTTTATGTTTTGGGGCATATCAGAGATCCTGTTGGGTTTACGAAGATATTGTAGGTCAATTTCAACTATTTCTGACGAAATTATAAGTTTTAAATGTTCTAACAAAGCTCATATAACCCCATGCATGCACACGTAAGTACAGATTTACTAATAGTTCCAGCGGAAAGCACAATGTTTGCGTGCGGTATATACTGCGCGGTACAATACATTGTTACTTTTCACACCTAAAATTAAAAACAGTTTTCCAACATTAAGCAAACATTATTGCTGGGAATTTACCAGCAATGATGTTTACTCAGTAGTGTTACCTACTTTGCAGTAGGTATGTGTAGATAACGACTAGGTGATGTATTTTTACACCCCGTAGGTATATGTATAATACGGTAGGTAAGTAGGTATTTTATGTTTATTACTTTGGTAGGTACTTGCATATTGTTATTATTAATGATATTAGCATAGCTCTCAATCCTACTAACAGGCGGAACGAGTTACTAATGTAGTGCGTAGGTACATTGTTAATATAATTTATTCATAAAAAATAACATACACAAACATTATAGGTCTCTACGTATAAGTCCTATAGTACAGTAGTATAGTAGTGTACGTGGAACGATCTATTGATTGTTATTAGTTATATCGCTATGCGGTCAAACCACTTAATACATAATATTATATTATTAAATAGTGTCTAGTAGGTGCATATAAACACGATAACTTAGGTGCAATTTATACTGGCTATTTTATGCAAAAATATTTTTTCCAAACAAAAAACTAATCTGACTACTAAACTAACTAAAGTTTTTTGTTTGTCTATACTAATATTATAATGATGTAGATAAGATTTGTTGGTTTGTTTGTAACGAATAGGCTCCGAAACTACTGGACCGATTTAAACCATTTTTACCCGACTGCGACAGGAGGGTTATGTTTTTCGAGGGTATGTTTGTATGTATGTATGTTTGTATGTATAATTGTTTGGCACGCTCTGCAGGCTGAACGGCTCGATGGATTTTAGCTTGAGAGGTGTCGTTAGATTCGTATTTACTGTGAGAGTGACACTGGGTATATAAAAAAAAAAAAAAAAATGGCGGATTTTTGGCTCCAAATTCAAATGTTTGGCTCGCTCTGCAGGCTGAACGGCTCGATGGATTTTAGCTTGAGAGGTGTCGGTAGATTCGTATTTACTGTAAGAGTGATACTGCGTATATTAATTTCTTTTTTAACACAAAAAAAATAAAAAACGGTAATTTAAAAAACTAAAAAACCCGACTGCTATTCTTTAAAAATCCCTAAAACAAGATAAATTGTAGCAGTCGGGACCCATTCGGGACCATCTGCAATGTAATATAGGTATGTGCTCTCAATTCACTAATCCTCCATTTCTAGAATGGGTCCCGACTGCTACAATTTATCTTGTTTTAGGGATTTTTAAAGAATAGCAGTCGGGTTTTTTAGTTTTTTATTTCACCAATGGATAGCTACATTATTTCTGAGTAACATGACTTATATTATCAGGCTAAGACACACAAGGACGGAGCGATAACCAAAGACGTATCTTAACGCAGAGTGAAATAAGCCACGCGGACGAAGCCGCAGGCAGTTCGCTATATTATGAATAAATCGCATACCTAGATATTGGCTATTAAAAAATAGCCAGATTCATTATACCTATACTTAGGCTATTTGTCATCTCGCTACGACCCACGGGATCGGGTAACCAAGCCAGTAGCGGGTGAAAACAAAACTACGCGGGCAAAAGAAACAAAAGTCGCGGATTGGAGCTAATAATTAATATATCAGAATAAAAATGAGTGTAGCTATGGTGTAACTATAGGTACCCCCTAGTCCATCTACATGGCATTAGGTTCAACTTACGGCGATCCATAGAAAATCCTAACAACACTTAAACCTATTAGGTAGGTACCTACAACTTATAAATTTTATTACTGCTATAAAACTTCTATCTAATTATTATGAAAAATAACAAATTTCCTTTTCTGAGCTGTATTTTTTTAAATACCTAGGTATATCATAAATATTCAAATAGGTATATTTTACAAACGCAATTTGTTTTGATTCTAAAATTGAAAACATGTTTCCCTAGAAAAAAAATAATCTCCATAAAAAATTAAGCATTTAGTTTCGGATGGTTTATTTTTCGAACACAAAACTTAGTTAAATAACAATTATTAAATTTCAAACTATGTACTAGCTATGTCATGGCGCATCAAAAAACTCATCCGCATCGCTGTCAATGGGACATGTGCCCAGAAGGCTGGCAGCATTGCCACGTTGTATAGCAATGCTGATTCTTTGGCCCAAGAAAGGGCCAGCCTTCTGGCCACGTGAAGAATCGACCAGTCGCTTGGCTATATTGCGAAAAACTAGATGAGCGCTGGGTCCCCATGGCCCTAGTCTAGTGTTTCAACCCCAAACGGCTCAAACATATAACTTTCATGAAGGTTAATATATTTGCGGCGCTTAACTCCTACTGGTCCGCCATCTTTAATAACTTAATTTCTACAATATTTAGTGCAGCCTAATGTCCGAACGTATTCGTATACAAGAACCTGGCCCTCATTGTGTTAGTTCACAAGGTAACCCAGACTGATAAAATTGACATTGTTATTTCTTCTTACACCCTGAGCTAGTTAGTGCCTTCTCTAGCTCAATTATTATTAAGTTATACCTACTTGTAGTGCTAAACCAACAATACACAGACATCCCGAGACCGTATAATTTAAAACCTAAAGCTATAAATTATATTCCATAGTTATAATCTAAGCTACTCAATAATAATCCCTAATTGGTTTTATAATTGTGTTAAATCATGTTATTTACTGTATCTATCGTCTTATAATCTGACTGATATGCCGCAAAGAGGAAATATTTTGACACTTTGCGGATCTCTGCTGCTGGAGCTCGTTTAAACTGTCAATTAACTGCAACACAACGTGGATCTGAATGAGCACGAGACGAAGGTTATCTATACTAATATTATAAAGCTGAAGAGTTTGTATTGTTTGTTACTCGCTAATCTCAGCAGAATAATGACTCCGCGAAACATTCCGTACCTAGCTTACCTCAGAATCTGCGGGTTGTTCGAAAGAGATACCGCGCCTTCGGAACGCAAAGGGCACAAGAAGGATCATGGATGGGTTTTAATCAGTAAAAGTCTGACACTGAGGGACGGGAGAAGTCATTTGATGATTTCCCATCGGTAAAAAAAAAACCTCAGAATAACAGATTATTAGCTACATAACATAGCGCTATTAGCCACGAGATCGGATCAGTAACAAAAAACCTAACGTAACGCGAGTGAAACCGCGGGGCACAGCTAGTCATAAAATAAAAGACGGCGTGTGGTGTGAAGATGATTGATAAAACTGCGAAACAATGAATGCCTACAACCGACGACGCTATACCCTTCGTCTAGAAGAGTATTTGAGCTACTAGCACATTACATAAACACAGAAACAGACCGCCGCGCCGTAATACCGTCTATGCCTACCGCGATGTCCCTGTATGTTCCCGCCCCGTCCCTTGCTTGAGCCAGCGAGCACCGCTGAACCTATAGCTCCCAATTCGTCCTTTAATAATTTGGTTCCAAACCAAGCTATCCCTAGCTCTACTACGCCGAAAGGACGCCCTAAGCCCAGGTTCGTGCCCCACAGACGATGCCCTTAGCGTGTCATAGCTTAGTCAGATTAATGTACCAAGCGGTATTGATTGTGATGTGCACTTGTAACTAACCAGTACCTGTGCATGTCTAAAAAGTCTGGAGTGACTGCCACCAATGGTGTGCTGCTACCTACCGCATGAAAGTAGAACGAGCACCTATAGCATTCCATCTATGTATGGTGTGTAACGAAATCTCACCACAGAAAGGGAAATTGCAGAACAGCAAGCGGTTTTATGTTGCAATAGCATGAAAACTTCTGACCCCGGCGCAAAACGCAACGAGAATTGAATCACGCATGCCACTTACCAAATTGCAGTAACTGGCTGCAAAGGACTATTACAAGCTAATTAACGTTCACATGCTGTTTGCAGAAATTAATAAAAAAGTAAAATGAAAACCTTGCAATGCCCGATTTGTTGCGAGATTCGAATCTAGCTGCGCCACCCCTAAAGATAGCCACAATGACCGGTGCTGCGCCTGCGCTGCCCGCATCCAGCGATTTCCCGCGACCTTTGGTCGTCGGTCCACCTCTCTTTGCCATTTAGCCTAAACGAAAGCCTAAACGTCATCAATAATGCATCGTCGGCACTTAAACGCTTCTGCAATACGTAATGACGAGCAATAAATCCTTAACTGTCACTACAACCTACGCAATAGTGACCGAGTTGACACAATCCACCTCATCACTTAATCAAATCACACACCGCGCCATGAGGAACGAAGTGAAATGTCATTATTTACCCCCGCCATTGTTTTAGACAATAGCAGTTCTTCTCAAGAGTGTTTCCCCACAGTGCCCCAACGTCAGGTGCATTATAATACGCCATGCGCACGATGTTCTGCGCAAACTTACGTGCGCCGGTGACGCTCCTTGACCAAGTTAGCTAAAATGTATAATTATCATCACTGATACTAGTGTAATTATTAGAGAAACAGCTTATTATATTGTGCGACAGTAAGTACTAAGTACCTGCTTAGACTACCTAGGTTTATACCTTATTAACTTAAGCCTGGTTTGGTTTGCGCAGGAGTGGTTGCGCAAAGGTTTTGGTAGGCGAATCTAGGCTACCGGAGAAAATCTAGGAATAAGTAAGCCCTAGAATATCATTGCCTGCAGGATATTAGAAAGGATTATAGACAAGGTATGCAAAGTTACTTGCTCGAAATTATGCCTGTAGGTGACAAACTGATATCGGTTGTGTTTAAATTAAGTACAGCTCTGAGTAATGACACCTACGTGACTTGGAGCGTGATTGAGTGGATCTTTGTTGACTGCTAACATTCATAAAATTGTTACGAATATTAACATTGATCAATTGATCATGCTCTATCTAATAATAGCAAAAAAATACCTAAAGTTATTTCGGAATCCCATAGTACAATTTGTTGTTATTAAATATAAAGCAGCTACCAACCTGCTAAGCACAAGTTGTAACCATAAAAAAATAAATAGAAAAAAACAGTAAACATTAATTACGTAACGAAATGTTATCGTTTTAAACGTGTTTTTTAATTACGTAGGCAATCTATGGAAACTTTTAAAACTTGTTTTGTTTTGTGCCTATAGAGATTTTCCAGAAGATTAAAACAAAACAGAATGGCCATAATAATCAAATTGTAGCACAACGGATGAAGATGATGTTTGAGGAAAAGATAGAAGAACAGGGTACGTCATAGGTCGCAATAGACAAAGAATGGGCCTACTCAAGCACATAACTGGTTCGCCATATTTTACGGTGGCTTATCAAAGATTAGCATGCAACCTTGGGGTTTTATGACGTTATTAAGGCACGGTTTTTCATTTTTCCTGATTAATTAAATATCGTTTGTATAAAAACTACCTTATATTATACGTTTTATTTTTTTGTCATTTTAATGAAAACACATTCCTTTCTTTTAAATTATGGGCAGAGGCGGATATAGGCTTCTTGAGGGCCCCGTGAATATAAAGGGCCCCCAATGTACCGTATACATCAATATGTCAAACATTAGGAAGGCCCCCCAAGTAATGCTGACTTAGGGCCTAACCAATTCACGGTACACCCCTGGCTGCGTGTACCTAAATAACACCATTACGAACCCACATAATAATTATGATTATATAGCCATTACTAGCATAACTTGTTGATATCTTACATCTTACCTACTTACCTACACTTTTGTACCTACTAATACACAACAACTAAGTAGGTACCTTTTATAAATTTATGCAACATTACGGAAGTGAAACTTAGCTATTATTAGCTGATCTTTCATTGACTCCAATAATGCAGCTAATTACTTATACAAGTACCTCTAACTAACATCATTTGTAGTGAAGTTGCTTAATATTACTTAATCGTTGCTTTTTTATTTATTTAATTAAAAAAATATTGATTAAATAATAGTTTCTGTCAGTCCGGGGGGTCAAAAATGTAATTTATTTACATTTATTTTACGTTAATTATAACGGTTACACACAGTTGCTACCAATTGCAATAAATTAAAACACGACACTAAAAATATAAAAGAAAAATATAAAATTGAAAACACAAATATAAATTTAAAATTACTCAGACGAAAATAGGTACCATTTATTTCTTGGAATAAGTTAGATAAATACCTAATTCCAGCAGCGCGTGTAGCCTATTCGTCTATTCGAAGCTAATTCACAGGGACCTGTCAATTGACTGACCATAGAAGTGCTTACCAGTTATGTACACAACATAAACTACTAGGTAGTCCTCACTTAATACAATATGACTATTGAATAGCGTATAATAAAAGGTTTTATTGTGCCTACATAATACATTTAGAAAGTATTTTTTTAATTTCATCTCTCTAAGTCAAGTAGTTTTAGACTTTATATAATCAGTAACTGACCTTTTTTAATAATAGGTGTAAAAAGCTACATGTTTGTCCCATCTTCGTGATACATTTTTGCTCTGAACTGAAACTAAAAAAAATCTTCGGAAGACTTTTGGTTGTGATGATAATAAAGGTTAACGTGTTTTCCCAAAAACAAGTTTTGAATACAATTATGTTAGAATCATGTTGCATCCATAATGTTTTGATGTTGTTTTTAACACTAAAAATAAAAATCGTTTCCCTGGTAACTATATTTGGGACGGGAGAGGCAAAGGAGAGTCTCTCGTCCCAGCAGCCACTGCGGGAGACGCTCCGGGTGTCGGAAGCCGCGAGACGACTCCCGGCCACCGTAGACGCGGGTCTGTGGAGGGTGAGCAATGGGTAGCTCACCGTCCATTACGTTAACTTAACGACAGACCGTGTCGAAGGCGCGTTCGTGTTCCACGCACGCCTCAAGGAGATGTCAGGAAACATTTGAAGGGGCCACTCAGGGCCGATGCCTGCCGGGGTTGCGGGTTGTTCGAAAGAGATACCGCGCCCCCGGAACGTAAAGGACACTAGAAGGAACATGGATCAGTTTTAGTCGAGGCGGGGGAAGTCATTTGATGATTTAAAATCTTTGAAAAAAAAAGTAACTATATTTGCTTACTTTTACTTGGTTGGTGGCATGCGATGCGAGGTTAACGACTTTGTGATGCGAGTTTTACACCCCGTAAAAGACGGTGATAGATGTGATTCAAACAAACTACGCCCAAAAAAGTCGTATAGGTACTTAGGTAATAATTATTCAGATATCTAGACTAGACAATAATGTCAATGGCCAGCCAAAAAAACCTTAATCAAATCAAGGAAAATCCGTACGAGAACATCCTTTTCATTTTATTGTCAAGGTTAAAAAAAAGAGTCATAATAGCGACATAGTAACATAGCGACTGTATCGACCAAAACAGGTGTGCTGAGTATTTTGACTTTTTAGTTGTGAATGAATTAGCAATGTCTTATAGTTTTATTAATCACTTATTATTTGATTTTACTTTACCGAGCCGATGTAAAGGCGCGGGCCCACGGCGGCGCACGAAGAGGCTACACACGTGTATTAAGCTTCGTTTTGTAAGAAAATGTATGTGGTTGTCTCCACTGCAACCCGAATTGACGTCATTGATACATGCGTGGCTTGCTCGAATAGGCGGTTACATAGCTCAACGCTGTGGTCGTGGGACTACGTTTCCACTGGAGTACACGAATATATACAGCTCGCTTATCGCATTTGTCTCTGACTAATATAGAGTTTTATGTAAGCCTCTCCGTACGCCGCCCGTGACACGGTAAACGGTGGAAACGTAGATCCATGTTGTCAAACAAATTATTACACGCAGCTAAAATGCGCCGCGTGCCCGTGCACAGCATGCGCCGCGGTGGGCCCGCGCCTTTACGGTTGTAAGAATAGGTTTAATGAAACCGAATGTTACATGTAGTTCCCACCATTGTGATAAGAGGGAAGCCTGGTTACGGAAATATTGAAGGCCAAATATTGGTATTTTGTTTGTTTTCGTCTTTTTTTATAACAAAACATACCAACACGCCATTATTCAATAAAGGGTTAGGCAAAGGTGTACCAATGTACATCCACAGTTCGCCGGTATGTTTTTAAGTCGCTGTAATAGGGAGCGAGCAATTATACCAGGCACAAATCCTAATCTGCTGCTACTGAGAATTTCATAGAAAAACTCAATAACACTTTCCTTGACCTGGGAATCACGTCTTAGACCTCTAGCGGAGCAGTCGCGTTTAGGACCACCTAAGCCAGCGAGGCAGTCCAGTTTTCATGTAAGCTTTAAATGACCCACGGACTCCTGTACTATTGGATGTACCTGTAAGCACAATGATTTTCGTGTTTTACATTTGATGTGATTCGCACCAAAAATAAAAGTTTTTCGTCAGCAATAGCTTTTCCTGGTTACATAGTTCGATGGGCAGTAGGTATTTTGGTTTCCACACCCCGTAGGTATATATAAGCACCTTTTTGGCTTGGATTGTTTCCTCTTTCATTAATTTCCTTTTTCATCAACAGATGTTCGGGTCCTTCGTCTGTTCGTGTGGGGCTGTCGCTTGGACCTAGACCGAGCGCGCTCCAAGTTTGAAGCCTACTGCTTGGCTAGAGCACGCTTCAAGGAACTGTTTGAATACCGCTCGCTCAGCTGTCCACCACTCAATGACGTTTGCAAATTCATGTAAGTATAAAGCTAGGTGCACATTTTCACGGTGATCAATGCCTTCAATCTATTTATTTGGTATTGGCAAATCCACATTATGTTCGTGTGTTGTGTCAAAGGCGTTAAACCTACGTCATATGTAACCTAGGATTTTACGCAACACGAAGCAACACACCTTAATAATGTGTTCCAGGCTTAACTCTGCTCAGGGGCATGGACATTCCGAAAATGGTTAAAACATAGGGCTCTTCGTGAAGAAGCTCCTCCGAGGAAGTACTACCACCATACCTATTTCTGTCGCAAAGCAGCGTTGCTGTGTTCCGGTTTGAAGAGTATAGCCGGTGTAATTACAGGCACATGAGACATTTCAACTTTGACTCTGGGACGCAAGCTTTTGCAAGGCCTCTGGTATTGCATATGTCTATAGGCAGCGGTGACTTAACATCAGGTGGGCCATGGGCTTGTTTGCCATCCAAAAAAAGTAGGCACCTAGGTAAACCTCCCCCTTCGTCTAGTAAATAATGCGTTTTTACAAACAGGGATATAGTGGTACTCCCGAAGCTGACGGACGAAGGCTACCGGATCACGATCTTCAGGATACGCCCCGACTATCCCGAGAGCTCCGCAGATGTCAACAACGCGGTCCGCGCCGTGCTCCTCACCAGCGACGTCAGAATGTACGACGAGTACCAGATCGGAGGAGACGTGTTTATTTATGAGGTCAGTGCCTATAACGGGAATTTAAAAAGAAAGAACTTTAGGTACGGTATTACGGTTTCCACGATTAATCGTTATGATTAGCAATTTAATCTATGCGATATACCTATGAAGAGTTTGTTTGTTTGGTTGAACGCGCTAATCACAGAAACTACTGGTTTGAATTGGAAAATCTTTTTGTGTTGGATAGTCCATTTATCGAGGAAGGCTGGCTATATAACATTACGCCAAGAACCATAGGAGCGGAGCAGTAACAGAAAATGTATATTTAATAGGGTAATAAGAACAACGCGGACGAAGTCGATGGCAGAAGCTAGCATATATTATAATTAATATGCTAGCTACCTATGCCTACTTATGATGAACGATCGAACAGATAAAGACCAACCTTTGTAGGTACTTCCAACCAATATGATTTAGTGCTTTATTGATAAACTTAACTTCAGATTCGCATGCTAAATTTAGTGACGGTCGTTCAACTTAGGAACGTCAGTTCTTTTAAATTATTAGCGTTCGTTTCACAAGTTTTTGTTTAATCTGTTTGTGTGTTGGACCTGTTTCGACTGATGTATTAGTCTTAGACTTGGTTATTTAATATAATCTGCTCAATATCTTTAAAAAGCCCCGACATAAAATTCGACTATCTAAATATGTTATTTTACCTACATCCCTGATTTGAATGAAATGGCCAAAAAAAATCTTTAAATGTTATCTTCCATTACCTAGGTGTCGAATGTGCGTGGTTCAGTCGTGGCCCACGTGGCGGCGGCTGCCAGTGCGGTGAGGCGCTCCATCCACCTGGCGCAGGCCGCCTACCCTCAGAGGCTGAAGAGGATCCACGTCGTGGGCTCCCCGCCGTTCCTCGCGTCCTCCCTCAACCTCATGCGCAACTGCGTTAACGAGAAAGTTAAGAAAAGGGTATGTATTAAAGAATTGAATACTATAAGAACAACATTACACCTGTATTCCCCGAATGGTAAGGTAGAGGTGTACATTGGTGCACCTATAGTTCGCCGGTATTTTTAAGTCCCATGTATAATACCAAAATAAGTAAAACATAAAGTTAATTCTATTTCTTTATTGCTACAATGTACACGTAGCATAATGGTATCAAGTAAAAACTTTGCTGATAACCGATTTCTACCATATTTTCCATTTCTGCTATGTTGCCTTTTTTACCCTTTCTTACACTTCTATGGAAACTAATGATACTAACTACCTAAAGTAAATAATGTCGAAGATTTGTTTACCAAGAATACTTACGTAATACTTTACTGCTGTTTATATAGAAGCATCCATTGAAACTTACATGATATCACCATACGAACTGAACTATAAATGATCACAATCTTCCACAGTACTACTTGCACCCGAAAGTGGAGCAACTCCTGGAACACATTCCTGCACGAGTGCTGCCCAGCGAATGGGGTGGGGAAGAGGAGACTATCGACGTGCTCTCCAAGAAGTGGTGCCGGCGTATCGACGAAGTCAGCCCCTACCTGCGCATGTTCAACGAGGCCTGCAGCGCCGCGCCCGCGCCGCTCAACGACGTCGACATATACGGCACAGTAGGAGCGTTCAGAAAACTCGACATCGATTAATGGAACAGCACTACAGACAATTGTCAAAGGGGGTCTAACTTTGCTATATCTAGGCTAGGTAATGAGAAATGGGATATGACAACTGATTCAATGATAAATGATCTGTTTTACTAGGTACCTAATATTAGACCTTTTTAAGATAAAGATAAAAGATATTTTATTTGTAAAACATGACTAAGTATACGCAACGGTACAGCAGTATGGTACGATTCAAATTTAATGACGGCACGGAAGTTAGCTGCGAGTGCATGTTCGCGCAGTTAAAATAATTTAGGCTCTATTTTTAATGATTTACAGAAATATATTTTTGCTATAGAAGTAATTAAATAGAGCTATATTATTAACTCTAATAAACCTGTGCGAATCTTTACTCGTAGCTAACTTATTCCGACTCGACATTAATTTGAACCGATTTAATTTTGTTAAAATTCATTTTACTGTATTTGACACACATCATTCAGTAAAAACTTTGTCTGTCTATGTTGACTTAAAAAAGGGTGGAAGGGGGAGATTTTTGACTTTTTAGTTGAAACAACCAATTATTTGAACGTTATAACAAAAAAAAACTTACGAAGGTCGATTTCAGTATTTCTGTAAGCCAGTGTGTGTCTCATTACTTTTTAAGGTAGGCTAGGTATATCTTCTAATTTTAAGTAGGCACATTAGTTTAAGTTTTTTTATTAGATTTACTATTACATATTGTGATATTTTGGGATTATCTATTTACTTGCTCAAAAATAAAGCATTGTAGAATATCAAATGGTTTTTTATTTAATTCTAAGTCGCACGTAAATAACTAAGGCGATGGTGTCACGGCCGATTATACTACATTATTAATCCGTTGTAAGTTAACTAATAAATGCTAATCCTAACTAACAAGTATTATAAATGCGAAAGTAAGTTTGTTGGTTTGTTTGTTACCATTGCACGCATAAACCACTGAACCGATTATCCTGAAATTGTGCATATCCGTTGTCAGGTGTACAGAATCGGACATAGACTAGCTTTCATTCCGAAAAAAATAATATTGTTCCCCAGCAATAACGTTCTTGTAATAATAGATGGCGCCACATGTATTTTGGATCAAGATTGATTTTTTTTTAAACCGGTATTTACGCTGACGATTTCGTGGGTAAAAGCTACTTACAAATAAATAAATGAATAAAATAAAATCTTACCTTGTACAGAGACGAAAGGAGACGTTAGCTAAGAAATATTTATTTTATGACAGGGCCGAATTAAGGGGTCTTTGACTTCAACGCTAACAAAATCGCGGACAAACCCAATAAAATTATAAAATCATTTCGCACCTGCCACATAATGTCAACATTGATTATTATTATACTTTTTACTCGTTCACCTTGATTCAAGTCTGTAGGGTAACGACTTGTAAGTTAATACCTATTGGGAAAACTTAGTGTGACCCATGACTTTGACATCATAGGTAGAATGTCCATAAATACCTACCAACAGCACGACCGACATATATTGATAATCCTGAAGTTAGCCGATAAGCTGCGCAGTAGACAAATTTGCTTCTAAAAGATCCATTGCGCAGCCAAACAGCTAACTTCAAAACCGCCATGATACGTCGGCCGTCGGCCGTCGGCCTTGTCATTCAAATCCTTTCCCCTAAACGTGGTTCTGGGTTCGAGTCCCAGGTCGAGTAAACTGTTATGGAATTCTATCACTCGTATTATCTCACTCATATTATCAGTTGCAACCCGGATTTTTAATGTAGGAGCGTTTACGCCACACGTTATCTCATTCATACTTTCAAGTCCAAAGTCTTGAAAAATAGAGAACTGAGAATAATTAAATAATTTAACTTTTTAATAGAAGACTTTAAATCGCTCTATATTAGCTAATAAACTCGTTTAGTCTCTCTGGTAGTCGCTGGGAGGACGTCCTAGAAAGAATTACCCTGACCTTATTGGTGAGGTTCCTCAGAAAGGTCGTTTGCGCAGTACTTGTAACTGGCGTGCTTGACCAGATTGATGAACGTGGAGGCGAAAGGAGTATGCAAGGATCGTAGGATCACAAGGTGGCGTTCTGCAGTTTCTGCTTAGCCACATGGGAAAAAGGCGTGAGTTTAAGTATGTACGTGAATTCTCTAGTCTTTCTTAAGACTTATGTATTTTGCAAATACGTATCAAGTAAAATCGATTCAATAATTTTTAGGATAGGACTTGAAAGCTTGTACGAGATTCTGTGCCCGGTTGGATACATGGTTGGACTTTGAGAAAGAAACTAATATTGTTTTATACATGGTATTAAAGACGCATCACTTAGCCGTCAACTGTGCATTCTGACCATCAAACTAAATAACTTTGAGAATAAAACATTGCTGCGAAACGACTTTTATTTTTGGTGAGAAATATCACTGTCTAATACTCTATGGTATTGCGCAATGTAACGCATGCTAAAGATTGTAATTTGGGGGTCGCCGATCGTCGGGATATTAAAGTTTAATAAATCATTAACAAAATGGTGTTCGAAAAAAAAAGCGTCATTAAAAGTTGGAACGTTGACCTTCAATATCTCAATAATCAGAAGGTACTCAGGTTTGGTTAGGGAATGGGAAGACTAGTAACAAATACATGTTCCATTTCCAAATATTATTTTAGAAAATCAAATCCGTAGTTTTAAAGTACATCCTATAAACATTATGGTGTCATTTAAATAAATATTTAAGTATCTTGTTTAATGTGAACGTTACTGTTTGTAGGTGGTTCCCATACGATATATTTTTAAACCAGTTTTTTTAAAGGCCGACGTTTTGTAACTTGTTACGTATTCTCAGATCTCATTTCATTGTGATAATGTAGCTTGAACTTGAGCAGATATTTATAGACTCAATTTTAATATTCTTTGCCAATTGAGCCTTGATCCGCTCGTATGTTACTTAATTATTTATTTTTGTATTTTTAAGCACGACATTTTAGAAGGTAAAGCTTGTCAGGTCGGTAGTTACCGTTAAGTTATACTAACCTTTACCTATATGTTTCTTTTTTGTGGAATCAGCAGGTTAATTCTTATGGGTAGCGCTCAAGTATCATCCACGGATCATCATCTCCCGTGTAAGGACGACCAAATTAGTGAATACTGGTGCCGATTCCCTTGTGCACAAACTAAACTAAAATTAGAGAATTGACGTCTCTTACTAACATACAGCGAAAGAAAAGGATGGTAATACCTAAGAACTAAGTTAGAGATGTCAAATTAGTTTTGCCTTGAACTTTTCCGTGTTTTTAATCGACGCGTTCTGACATGCCAACTATAATTGTATAGAGGTTTTAGATCAACTAAAATTGACAAGTCTAATTCACGTCTGTCCCTTTCTTGTTTGATTGGAAAGAAAAAGATAGAAATAGTCTAAATTAAATTTAGCTTGTGCATAACAGAATCGACACCACTGTCTATCTATATCTGTCTCTCTATCAAATAAATACCTGCCTACAGTACAGCAACTTGATCTGCCCATCTCTGTCTAATTATTGAGTTGTTCTAATCACAATTATAAAATTCACAAAAAACGAAAATTGTTGTAACACAGACAGATGCACGTGTTTGATTGATCTTTGAAAATTTTAAACCATTTATTTCAATTAAAACCTTAGAGATTAAAACATTTTGAACGATGACAACATTTTTCTAATTAATGTGGGTAGTATGACGTCTTAGCTTGTACCGTCT
Organism: Caradrina clavipalpis; assembly: GCA_932526535.1. NCBI lineage: Eukaryota > Metazoa > Arthropoda > Insecta > Lepidoptera > Noctuidae > Caradrina > Caradrina clavipalpis. The sequence goes on along the minus strand of OW052106.1, from coordinate 5,422,286 downwards.
AACTTCGTCAGAATTATATTGTACCTTTCAGTGACATCTGTCGGCGAGTAGCGTAAACTTAAAACTAGACTGAAGCGGCTATAAAACTACATTTTAGTGTTTTAAATAAATATCGCATAAATTACTTAAGATTGCGCAACTACAGTGACAAAATTTCTAAAAACTGACAATAAAGATTTTTTTGCGAATCTTTTATTTTGCGAACGAATCAATACTACAACAATTACTGTCAAATGTGTGTCAGCTTGTCTGACTTGTCATCGTTGTGAGTTGTCAATACTTGTCAAATTACGTGGCTTTCACGTAGGGAAAACAAGCATAAGTTCGCTTTGGATTAATTAAAGAAAAACATATTTTAGGCAATTTTCTTTCAAATAAACAAAATGAAAAGTACGTGGAGATCACTTAGTTCCGCCATTTTATTAGCAGCAGCATTATTAAACACAGCGAACTGTTATACCATCACAGTAGATGCCCATGCCGAGGAGTGCTTTTTCGAAAATGTTGAAGCAGAAACTAAAATGGGTAAGCATCTCATAACTTAAAACGTATAACCACTAAACAATACACAGCTCAATGTGGTTCGCCCATAAATAACTGTACACTGCCATACATATTTCATTCTAGTTCATGCTATGATTTTTTTAGTCCAATAAGAAAGATAGAGTCTAACGCCGGTGATAAAAGTTATGTTACACAAACGTCAAGTGGTGATAGTACAGTTATCTTTAATAGAATTGGCTATCTATACAAGTAACTTGATAAATTTATTTACATGATTGATTTTATAACCTTTATTTATAGTCTTGTTCTGACATTCAGTGTACCAAGAATGCTAATTAGGTGATACCATGTGACTGTTCTAGTTGAGACTATATTCTAAACACATTCAACTCCATTGTTTAATTAATTTCAATAACAATATTTATCTGAACCAATGTGTTGAGATGTTGTTCATTTGAAATATCTCTCTAAAAACACTACATGAACCAAACTCCACTCTTCTAGGATGTTTTTTTTACTATATTTAATTTCCTTATACCAATTTTTCAGGTCTTACATTTGAAATAGCAGAAGGGGGTTTCCTGGACATAGATGTTACGATCACAGGACCAGACGGTGCTGTAATCTACAAGGGAGAGCGGGAGTCATCCGGAATGTACACATTCTCTGCCCCCACGTCGGGACGGTACACTTACTGCTTCAGCAATAAGATGTCCACTATGACACCTAAGGCAAGTGTTTGAAATTTGTCATGAATTAGTTTTATACATAGTATTCTGAAAGACACTGGATGCAGACCGCTTCCTACCAGTCTTTTTTTAAATCTATGGGGGAGGCCTATGACCGGTAGTAGACTTACTGCAGCTATGACAATGATGATGATAGTATTCCAGAACATAAATCTTTTTTTCTGACGAATTTATACTGTCTTTCTAGAGCCAATCTCCCTTTAACCTTTTGAACGCCACGGACGTTTATAGACGTCTAACGAAATCGTGCCAAACACGCCACCGACGTCTATAGACGTCAAGAAAACGACATTTTTACGTACTTATTCTATAGTTAAAAATATACTAAATTAAGTTTTTTCTATCTCTTTTTCATATTATCTAAAACTACATTAATGAAATATTGTAAAATAGCACAAAGATATATTCATTTCTTACATTTCACTAGAAAAAGCAATAATCAAAAATTGCTCATCGAGATGTACTGCATTTGTGGCTTGGCGTGGCAGTGGCGCCGATGCGTTTACGCTCTGGCGTTCAAAAGGTTAAAAACCCAGTATAGGAATTCACAGCCCATACTACTATGCCCCTAATCCATAATACATTTCTTACAGTTCTTAGTTACAATGACAATAATACAAGTAGATAACTCCTACTGCTTAAACTGTTTGCACTGACAGATACGAGGCTACATAACATTACTAATGTCCTACTATTTACTTTTACAAAGATACAATTGAGTAAATATTGAAGTTATGTTATATAGAGATAGAAAGAAATACAAGAAAGTATATTTTCTTGCAGTACTCCTAGAACTGCAAGAAAGTTGTAATTTGTCTTACCAACGATTTAACATATACTTCAATGATATGTGCTGCTAGCCTAATTTCTCATCTGTATACTATGATTTATGCCAGTACAAAAAAAAACTAACATGAATTCTAGGAAAAGTAGAAGAGAGACTAGTTTTCTTTTTAAATGCATGTATTTCTGTTTACGGACCAGAAATACAAAAAAAAAAGAAGTACACTGTAGTTACTGAACCACTGTGTAGTACAATGCCTACAAAATTTCCCGCTCAAATGATAACTAACCATGATTATTTCCTTATCCATCAGGTTGTGATGTTCAATTTGGAAATCGGAGCAGCTCCTCAGAGCCACACCGGCACCAAAGAGGAGGAGGTGAATCACAACAAACTGGAGGACATGATCAAAGAGCTCGCTACCACACTCAAAACTGTCAAACATGAACAGGAGTACATGCAGGTATGGTGTAAACACTACAGGTACTTACTACAGCAGCACTACACAGCAGCAAATAATTTGCCATTGAAGTTAAGGCTTTAAGTTATGTGCATTAAAGTAAATTTTATAATGGCAAGAAAAATAGTGGAGGGCCAACAAGTGGATTTGTCATGAACTCATGACGGTTTAGGTTGGGCAATTGCCGTTTCAGGGCGGTGCGGTCAGTAGGCAATGACCTTTATACTGCAAAAAAGGTTTTTTTTATAAAGTTCTTGTTGTGGGTATGAGGATAACGATTTTTGGTCTAGCAGTAAAATACTTTAGCCTCTCCGCCCACGACCTACTTTTTGTAAGACCAATTCAATAAATCCTTAGTTTAATTGGACCGACGTTTTGTCGGCCATATACGTTGGTATACTAAAATTCAAATGTTCCATACTCGCCGACAAAAAAATCGGTCCAAAAATCGGTCGTGAGCGAAGAAGCTTATGCTGAAAATGAGGAAATCGATTGGTTATTTTTATTAACTTTTCAGGTGCGCGACCGCATTCATCGCGCGATCAACGAAAGCACAAACTCTCGAGTGGTGATGTGGTCAATCTTTGAAGCTTCCGTCCTCCTCGTCATGACCCTCGGCCAGGTCTACTACCTCAAGAGGTTCTTCGAAGTCCAACGCGTCGTGTAACAGTGCTGAAAGCATTTACAACTGTCCCTGCAAATTTCTGCAGACCAAGGAGATTTGTGGGTACAGTCGAATACATAAAGGGTATATTTCTTCCTGAGATAATTTTGGCGCTTTTTCGACAAACGATGTAAAATAAGTACTTAGTGCAAATTATACTTACTTAGAAATATATCCTACTTTTTTACAAGAATCTCGCTCCCTTATATCTACTTTGTGTCTTCCATCACAAAGTGAAAAGCTTCATCTGTACAAAATAATACATCGTCATAATATGTTTGAATGTCATATTGAAATAATGAAATAAATGTCTCGAGTCCGTACTGAGATTCTGACGCGTGTTGGCGTTACTATGGATAAGTTCGCTACTACTTCGCCCACGCTTAATGTTTCGCGGACTATACATATGATTTCACGTATTTATAAATATTCATTTGACATAACATTCGTGCTAACATAGGACGTAAACACGCGCTCAACTTGTTCTAATAATAAAGTAGATGTGGGAGCGAGACAGCGTGGATTCTTCGCGATCTGAAGTGTGTGTGGGTCAGTGTGCAGATGTATGTAGTTACGCGTTTGATGACTAAATAAATTAATATTGTTTGTATTTTGTTTTTTTTTTTTGTTACCTTTAGCAACGATCCAACATCCACCTCTCATCTCCGGAGCTACATTATTCCAAAGTACTATATTTTATTTAATAGAAAACTAAGCATCCATAAGAAATTTCACGCGAATGAAGTCGCGCGCCGAAGTTCGTCACTTTATATAAAAATACGGTATTTGATAGTTGATGGTGTTAAAACTGAAACAAACATTGATTTTAAACCAATTTATTTATTAGTATGTAACATTTCAAGTACACAGCACCAACAGTTACTACGAAGTACGAAACATTCTTTTTCTGCGCAACATCCACTATACCTGCTGCCCATAATCTAAAAGCAATCATATTGCTACTAGCGTTTCTAATTCATTAAAATCCTAATATTTCGTACTTTCTTAGTATATTGAAAAACTACTTAAAACTAAAAGTTTTTGAAAAAATATATTCGCATGTTTTGAGATTCACACTTCGCAAAAACATGTCCTGTCTGAGGCCTAAGTAATCTGTATAATCTGATTCAAACTTAATGGTGGTTCGGAAGTTAGCAGCGAGTGTTAATTCGCGCAGATTTATTAAATTCAACAATAATTTAAGCTCCATTTAATTACTTCTATAGCATATCTACATCGAAATCATTAAATGGAGCCTAAATTATTACTAACTCGAACAAACCTGCGCGCACCTGCACTCGCAGCTAACTTCCGAGCCGTCGTTTAGTTTGAATCGTACTATACTTACGATATGAGATTTTTCCTATACCATGGTCAAGCCGGGGATTCAATGGCAGCCATGAATATTATAAATAACGTTTCACAGTACGTCAAACGAAGGCAACTTTATAAAAGGTCATATTAAATTGGAGTTTCATGATGGCGCATTTTCGTTGGTCGTTAGAGCTCGCATACGGGATGCGCGGATGAATTACATCGTTTGTTAGGCCGCGTGCGGGGAACACCCGCATGCGGTATATCGACCGAGATAAAGATAGCCTACTTTCATTAGTCGATAGCCCGTATTCGGGGATTCCCCACCTACTGTATAACGACCAATGAAAATGCACCTTTATGGAGGTATCTGACCCTTTCATCTATATGACCGATGAAGCCAATGTTACATATTACAAAGATATTTCCTAAGAGTAGATGTCAAGCCTGCCGGTGACGAGAGCGGGGACGACGGCGCCGGCCGGTAGTCTCTGCAGAGACGGCGTGGCGGCCGGCAGCTCTAGGAGCACGTTGGCACCGCAAGCGCTTAGCAGACGACTGCTACACTGTTGAAAGAAAATGGACTTTATTAGTAGAATATTGGGATGTAGTTTTTTTTTTTTATAATAATGCCTAAGAAGAAGCTCTAATGCTAGAGGAATGAAATGTGGAGGGACGAGGAGGAGAACCTCTCGTTCCAGCCGCTGCGGGAGACGCTCTGGGCGTCGGAAGCCGCAAGGCGACTCCCGGTCACCGTAGATGAGGACCTGTGGGCGGTGAGCGATGGGTACCTCACCGTCTGTACGTTAACTAACGACAGGTTTGTGTTCCACGCGCGCCTCAAAGAATGTCATTAAATCGGAGGAGCCAGTCAGGGCCGATGCCTGCCGGGGTTGCGGGTTGTTCGAAAGAGATACCGCGCCCCCGGAACGCAAAGGGCACAAGAAGGAACATGGATGGGTTTTAGTCAGTAAAAGTCTGACACTCCTCCCCGCCCCTAATCGCTGCTTCTAGTTCATTGAACACCTACCTGGCTGCCCAGCATGGTCGCGTAGGGCATGTCCCTGTCGGCGTGCAGCTCGAGCGCGGCGCGCGCGTACTCGGGGCGCGCGTCGAGCTGCGCGGCGTGCGCCAGCCGCACGCGCAGGCGCGCCCAGCTGCCGCGCACGCCGCACGCCGCACGCATCGCGCGGATCACGAACAGCAGCGCGCATACGTACGCGGATACTGGGTTTCCTGGATACAGCGAAAACGAAATGGTATTTTATTAATATAATATAACATCACACCACGAGGGCTGGTTCGAGGTGGCTCAGGAAAAGAGCAAATGGAAGGTATTGGGGGAGGCGTTTGCCCAGCAGTGGGACAGTACGGGCTAAATAAAAAAAACATCACACCATATCTTTGTACCATTTACAATATTTCACTAATGTAGTTTTATATATGAATGTAATTAGACTTTGTTGTGAACAGACGTGTCGAAGAATTATTAAAATAAATAAATAATTATTTGCTGAATTGTGACCTGGTTTTGGAAATAGCCGGCAGTAAAGCAAACTGTGTCATATCTACAGACACAATAAGTGAATAGATTTTTTTTTTTGCGAAAATGTGTATAAGTTATTAACTTGTATCACAATGGCAAGCAGTCCCTTCAGCCGAGGAGGCAGATGCGCTCGGAGCCCACCTCCTACACCTGTGCCCGCTCCGACACCTGCTCCTGCAGCCCAGCCCGCACCCGCGCCTCACCCGCAGCCGCCCAGCCAAAAAGACGATGCCACAGAAGTGATACCAACCTCTGAAATCCAGAACTGGATGTCGTCTATTGAACAGTGCCTTAATGAGGTGTGCGCTATTGCAACAGAGGGCAAATTAAACTCGGAGCAAAAACTGCGTATCAGTTCCCTGTGCCGAAGGATTGGAAATGGTACATCGCAGATGGCCGTTCAGTACCAGTCCGTCAAGCAGAAAGTCCTCCTTGCTAGCTCCACCATCCGAACACTTGAAGACCAAATTGATTTGTCGCATCAACTACAAGACCTAAAGCTGACAATCGGTTCCTCAATTAAACCTCGTCCAGAAACTTCCTTTGCCGATATGGTCAAAAAAGGTACAAATAATTTTATACAGCCGCAAAATTTAAGCTCGTTGGCCATATACCCCAACGACAAATTGAAGTCCAGTGAAGAGACAAAAACCCTTGTCCAAAAAATTATATGTCCCGAACAAATGAAGCTTCAAGTGAGAGGACTACGCAAGACAAAACACGGCGGTGTTATTATTAGCACTGAGACAAAAGACGACATAGAGAAGGTGAAAAAATCGATGCAGACGTCAAATTCAGGCCTTACGGTTGACGAGCCACAAAAAAGAAAACCTAGACTAGTAGTTATTGGAGTGCCCTCATCCATGCAAGAGAAGGAAGTTTTTACGTGTTTGTTTAATCAAAATCTAGCCGATAAACTTCAGGATTGCAGCCTCGAGTCCTTTTTGACCTACATTAAGCTAAGTCATAAGTCAGGTAAGAAGGACGCCGATACGTGTAATTATATAATTGAAGTATCGGCAGACATACGCAAAGCCCTGATATGCAAAGACAGAGTATTTGTAAATTGGTCATCGTGCCCTGTGAGAGATTTTACTCTAGTCACACGCTGCTATAAGTGCCAGCAATACGGACATGCGGCCAAATCATGCAGGGAGACCACCTATACCTGTGGCCACTGTGGTGATCAGGGCCACTCCATTAAAGAGTGCACAAAGACGGCTGAGAAACCCAAATGCGCTACCTGCTTGCACTTTAATAAACCGAGCAATCATAAGACCAGTGCAACTGATTGTCCCGCTAAAATTATGGCTGAAAAAAGGTACATAAATTCTATTGATTATGGAGGTGCCTAGGAGCGGCGTTAATTACGAGGAAGTCATAATTATGCAATTTCGTCTTTAACCCAATTTACGATTCCGCTTATCCGCAGTGTTGAATGTTGTACCTACCTAATCGAAAGTGCACAACAAGCAGTAAGAACTCGGTCAATACGGTCATAATAATATACGTACCTATCTCAACTGATTAGTCAGCATAATTATAATTAGTCTACTATTGTTTTATTTTACACCTTTACACTATTATATTACGTAACATAAGAACTCTTTTAGAATAAGATTATTTATTTAATTTTTAAGACTATTTTAGCTCTTCTCGCCTGAGACACAGGTTTTACCTAGTTCAGGCACGTAAATCTTAGAAATATAACTTACATTTAAGCAAAATTGTATTAATTTTATATATTGTAAATTTGAATAAATGAATAAAAATATAATACGAAAAAGAAACACTGAAAACTTAATTTACTATATTAATTATGTACTAAAAAAATGTCGTGTACAGACGACAGAGGCGTGTTGGGCATGTTTTTATTTGACGGTTATACACGACAGTGGCGTTTAATAGGTTAAGCAAAGGTGTTTAGTACATCCACATTTTATTATGTAACAAAGGGCGAGCCCCACCCGGGAGTCCCCCGGTGAGATGCGGTAGAGCTTGGTCATCAATCAAGCCCAAACGCCGATTACGGGCTGCTACTGAGAAATTCCTAGTAGAAAGTCCGATAAACCTTTACCCAACCTGAAAATCGAACCTTGGACCCCATGCTCAGTAGCCGTACTTCCACAATTTGACTGCCTGCAATACAAATGTGATAATGTATGTCGTACCAGGTAAAGCGAAGATGTACTTCTTCCTGCCCTCGAACTCGCAGGTGGCGAAGGTGCAAGGCTTGCCCGGCTTCATGCGCACGCGCCCGAAGTGCAGGGTGGCGTTGAAGTCCTGCATACAACCCAATATGTCAGATATTACAGATAAAATACATACATACATACATAAATCACGCCTGTTCCCAATGCGGGTAGGATAATATAGAAAATAGGATAATTTAATGCCAATATTAGGTGCAGCAGGTGTTCTATAAAATCTCTGTGTCTCCCTTTATTTTATTAACCTCTTACTCAAAAAGCGGGGTGTTATAAGTCTGAAGTGTCTGTGTGTCTGTCTGTGGCACCGTAGTTCTTAAACGGGTAAACTGATTCGAATACGTCGTTTGTATTTGAAAGCGGGTTTCCTAGCGATGGTTCTTAGATATGTTTTACCAAAATCGGTTCAGTCGTTTCAAGATTATCAGCTATTTCGTTAGCTGCCGTACCACTGTTCTTCTTTCGGGGGTTACTTAACATTTTTAATTTTATTATTCTTGTTAGTATAATTATAGTGGCTTTTTTTTATAGACGGGAAATCATCAAATATCTTCCCCCGCCCTGGGCGGGGCGGCAGGGAGTGTCAGACTTTTACTGACTAAAACCCGTCTATGTTCCTTCATGTGCCCTTTGCGTTCCGGGGGCGCGGTATCTCGTTCGAACAACCCGCAGCCCCGGCAGGCATCGGCCCTCAGTGGCCCCTTCCAAGTTTGCTGACATCTCTTTGAGGCGCGCGTGGAACACGAACGCGCCGTCGACACGGTACATTATAGTGGCTACACTACACTTTTATCTCGTGTCACGAGTTCTACAGTAGTGTGTGCCTACCTTGAGCAGCACCGGTTTGAGCAGATCCTTCTCGCCCATGGACACGCCGCCGGTGCACACGAGCACGTCGGCTAGCTTGAGCGCGGCCGCGATGCCCGCCACTATCTCCGGCGGAGTGTCGCGTGCGATGCCGCAGTCTATGCTGTCGTAGCCGTGTTCCCTGTACAGATAATTATCATTGCTTATTAATGATAGCACTGCTCTGAACGGTCCGGCCAGAATCGCCTATAAAAGTCAACTCAATAGCTGCTAACGCACCGCCCGCGAGCCGTCATCTTACTGGGGAACACGAGCGAGTTTAATTTTGCCGTAATAAAACACACACGTCAAAATTGCTCCTGTTTTTTGAAGCGAATTTTGAAGAGTTTTACCTAATTGAGTAGATAACGACGTTAACCAATAACTCTTTACATATCTCTAATATATTAATTTTAAAATTAGATTTTTGTTTGTTTTGAAATCAAGAAATAGGTAGTCAGTTGAGTTTGCAAATACGTGACGTCACAGTTTGTTATTGCCTAAAATCTACAGGAGAGTGGAAGACCCTGGTTTTGACAGCTCATAAAAAGGATGTCAATTGATTAATGTTGTCAACTAGCCAATTATAATGATTTTGGATATTTAACGCTAATGTATTTTAAATTTATTCTGAGCATTAATAACGCTGTTTTTACTATTCACATGTAAACACCTAGACATGGAAAAAATAGACAAGCCTTAGATTACTGGTTTTTTGTTATTTTCTAGCTTTAATATTTCTTTTATAGATGCGTATAGAAGTTTGTTTTGTTTTTTTCTATTATAAAAACACGTGTTCTTAGCTTAAAATAGAATGTTATCAAGCTCTTCTATCCATCTGTCAATCGCAGCGAATACTTGGCACACAATGTATGACGTATAAATTTAATGAGCACTGATTTTTAACGAGCGATTATCAGTATTTGAAGTCAATAAACTGAGATTATAAACCACTTAAATAATATAAACTACCAACTTATGTAGGTATATATATGGAATATCGCGAGGAAAGTTACACCAAATAATTCTCAATTGATATAATATTAATGAGCTGTAAACACATGCTTCTCTCATGAATTTTGAATGGCTTTAGAATATGGGGTGTAAGGGACATCTATCCTTTGCCAGTGCAATCAGAACATTATTCAGGCTTCAGGACAAATGGAATTTCTTGAAATTCTTCCTTTTTGTCGGCAAATCAAATTTGATTTGTTTGATTTGAACTGCCCCGTTGGTCTCGTGGTCGCAAGTGCGACTGCTGTGCAAGGGGTCCTGGGTTCGATTCCCAGGTCGAGCAAAAAGTGTTAGTGGGTTTTTCTATGAAATTCTCAGTAGCAGCTCGGAGTTTGGATTTGTGCCCGGTTAATGGCAATAGGCTCGCCCCCTATTACATGGGACCTAAATATACCGGCGAACTGTGGGCGTACATTGGTACACGCCTGTATTCCCCGAAGGGTTAGGCAGAGGCCTAACCCTTCGGGGAATACAGGCGTGATGGTATATTATTATTATTATTTATTTATCAAATTTGATTTAATGGCAATCACGATGTTTATTGATCTAAAACAAGGGCAAAAGATTTTTTTACCCGCCGCTTAGGATGATAAAAAAAACGGTAATTTAAAAAACTAAAAAACCTGACTGCTATTCTTTAAAAATCCCTAAAACAAGATAAATTGTAGCAGGCGGGACCCATTCTAGAAATGGAGGATTAGTGAATTGAGAGCACATACCTATATTACATTGCAGATGGTCCCGAATGGGTCCCGATTTTTAAAGAATAGCAGTCGGGTTTTTTAGTTTTTTAAATTACCGTTTTTTATTTTTTATTTTTTTAGTGTTATAAAAAAGAAATTAATATACCCAGTATCATTCTTACAGTAAATACGAATCTACCGACACCTCTCAAGCTAAAATCCATCGAGCCGTTCAGCCTGCAGAGCGAGCCAAACATTTGAATTTGGCGCCAAAAATCCGCCATTTTGTTTTTTGTTTTTTTATATACCCAGTGTCACTCTCACAGTAAATACGAATCTAACGACACCTCTCAAGCTAAAATCCATCGAGCCGTTCAGCCTGCAGAGCGTGCCAAACAATTATACATACATACATACATACATACATACAAACATACCCTCGAAAAACATAACCCTCCTTCTGTCGCAGTCGGGTAAAAATAAGAGCGAATTTTCACTTAGCGGAAAAGTTATAAAAACAGTAATTTAAAAAACTAAAAATCCCGACTGCTTTTCTGAGTATTTATGAAAAATCCCTAAAACAAGAAATTCGTTGTACCCGATTGCACTTAAAATTGTAGCAGTCGGGACCCATTCGGGACCATCTGCAATATTACATAGGTATGTGCTCTCAATTCACTATTTCTAGAAAGGGTCCCGACTGCTACAATTTTAAGTGCAATCGGGTACAACGAATTTCTTGTTTTAGGGATTTTTCATAAATACTCAGAAAAGCAGTCGGGATTTTTAGTTTTTTAAATTACTGTTTTTTATTTTTATTTTTTTTAGTTTTTTATTTTGATATACCCAGTGTCACTCTCACAGTAAATACGAATCTAACGACACCTCCCAAGCTAAAATCCATCGAGCCGTTCAGGCTGTAGAGCGATCCAAACATTTGAATTTGGCGCCAAAAATCCGCCATTTTGTTTTTTTTATTTTGATATACCCAGTGTCACTCTCACAGTAAATACGAATCTAACGACACCTCTCAAGCTAAAATCCATCGAGCCGTTCAGCCTGCAGAGCGTGCCAAACAATTATACATACATACATACATACATACATACATACATACATACATACATACATACATACATACAAACATACTCTCGAAAAACATAACCCTCCTTCTGGCGCAGTCGGGTAAAAAACCTCCATATCTCTTTACTTATGGTTTTCCTATAAAAAATCATGTTGTCTAATACACAATCCAGAATAGAGAATTCATAGTTTTAGTTTAAGATTAAGGATTGTCCCTTACATCCGTTATTCAATAATATAGGCTATAGCAAACGGTGTCTCGTTAAATAGTTAGTAACTTAATCAACTAACTATTTGATGATTTCAAAGCAACTAAATTACAAAATATAAATCAGATTTTCAGAGTTAAAATAAAGTTTTTTTTAGGTGACTAGTTCACTTAAAAAAATACTTTATTTTAGCTTTATTCTTGGAATAATTGGTGAATGGTGCTTAACAATTTTACCTACAAAAAAAAAATCTTCTCAGTATGAGATACTGTACCATTGACAATAGTCACAGTGTACAGAACATAATATATGCTGAGAATAGTCAGCATATATTCTGTACTGGGCTGTAATAACAGGCCAGTTTAGAACATGTGATTGAAATAATATTTCTTACTTAAGTAATACTCTGAGCATGGTCCTATTGGAGTCGCGTATGTGTGCCGGTTTGAGCTTCACCTCTGACGGCTCTTGTAGCTCGTTACCAGTGGACAGTAGCGCCACCTTGGGGGGAGCTCGAACAGTAATATTCTGATACCCAGCGCCAGCCAATATACCAATCTTTGCAGAATCCAATATTTGACCTGAAACAGGACATATAAAATACTAACTTTTGCCCGCGACTTCGTCTGCATGCTTTGTCAAATTTTATTACAATCGGTTTAGTTTTTTTGCCGCGACGAAGAAAAAATCTGACCGATAGACAGAGTAACTTTCGTGTGTGGATATACCCTCAGACCAACAAAAAAAGAAAGACGGCGCGCCGCGAACAACAAAAGTGAAGCCACTTTTTTATCTATGTGTGTATCGAAGGGTTGCCATTTGTTAAATTTTTTCCCTATAATTTGGGGATATTTTTGTGGGTAGCACTAGGATAATATTGTACGAGTAAGATATTGAGTATGGTATTGTACCACAATAGTTGCGAAGGCTTCTACTCCAAAAAAAAAACGTATATTTTCAATCAACTTTATTAAATTCAAAAAGCCATCGAAAACCACGCTGGTTTTCGATGGCAACCATTCTGGATCATTCCGACTATTTCTTATAGCTACTATCCATTTATTTTTTATTTCATTATTAATTGGAAACCTAAAATATTAAATACCTACATAAAAAGAAAAAAACTAGTAGTAAGAAATCATAATTATTTATATTAACCGAATGGGGAAATTTTAAATCGTATTATGGCAACCCTCACACTTTATGTCACTGCTTTCGTTCGTTGAGGTTTTGTGTTCCGAGTAACCTAAAATTCACAGTTTATTAATAGAGAAACGATGTTATTTCATGTACTTACAAGTGAAAAGTGATTCCGTGAGACTTTTTATGTAATTTGCTGTTGTTTTTGCAACTTTTCACTACACAGGAAGGCATAATTCTATGTTTTAAATCTAAGTTTACTTGACGGCGACTCGTGACGTACTAAGAGTGATGAGCATGGTTTTAGTGTAGGTGTGTGCGTGAGCGTGTATGTTTACTTGCAGGAGCACGGTTTTATGGCTTCACTTTTGATGTTCGCGACGCGCCGTCTTTCTTTTTTTGTTGGTCTGAGGGATATACCTAAGTCATTTATGTTTCATTGTTCAGCTATGAGCTTTTGGTATTTTGTTTTTTTTTACTCTTTACCACACATACCATCACGGCTGTATTCCCCGAAGGGTTAGGCAAAGGTGTACCAATGTACACCCGCAGTTCGTCGGTATGTTTAGGTCCCATATAAATAGGGGGCGACCTTATTGCCATTAACCGGCCACAAATTCTAACTCTGAGCTGCTACTGAGAATTTCATAGAAAAACCCAATAACACTGCTCGACCTGGGAATCGAACCCAAGACCTCCAGGGTAGCAGTCGCACTTAGGACCACTAGGCTTTTTTTTTTTTTTTTTTTATAGACAGGAAATCATCAAATAACTTCCCCCGCCCTGGGCGGGGCGGGAGGGAGTGTCAGACTTTTACTGACTAAAACCCGTCTATGTTCCTTCATGTGCCCTTTGCGTTCCGGGGGCGCGGTATCTCTTTCGAACAACCCGCAGCCCCGGCAGGAGGACCACTAGGCTAACGAAGCGGTTCAAATATAAAAAGCACTACAAAATTAAGACTAACCTTTATCCACTAGTACTGTTCCCATAGCTATGTCGAAACCCACATTCCTTACATCTTGCTGAGGCTCGGGCGCCTTCAGGATCTCTACTTCCAGCTCAGTTTGACCGTCTTCAGACGCTGATATTAGCCTAGTATCCTCAACCTAGTGAACGTTCGTGGAAATAAAAAATAAAAGTATTTAAAATAAAATAAAATATTTTGTGTCACTAACAAAAACTTTGGTTGGTTTGTTTCTCAAACAAAAACACAAAAAAAATTAAAATAACTTTAGGTTTGGAAATCGGCGGCTTTGGTTCTGTTTGTAGTTTTGTATTGCCACCGACTTCCAAACCTAGTTATTTTTAGTGTTTGAAGGCGGTTGTCTTTTCTGCAAAAAAGGTTGCCGAGAGTTGTTGGTGATAATTAAAACAACCAATCACATTTGTCGCAAATATAGTTCTTAAAACCGAGGGTAAGTTCATCATCAACTATTTGCAAGCAGAATTATAAGTATAAAAACTTCAAAGCATGTATAAAGAGAACATATCGGAGAATATGAGACATATCTCTCTGTAAATTAACATGTCGCCAATCAATTGATAGCACAACGATCAAGAACAGTGTCGTCATACACACTTGCATAGTAATTAGAAATATTAGTGTTAAGAACTGACCGCGAAGAACCTACTATTAATTACATAAAAAAGAAAATGTCGTACAACACCGCTACCTCGATGCTTCACGCTGCTCACCCACGTCTCACAATCGACGACAGATTTTTTTGTCGGCGTGATTGGAACATGCAATTATTTTTTTCTTTCTTAAGCGCCTCCGCACACGTCCTACTTTTTGTAGGACCAATTATCGGACCAATTCCATAGTTTCGTGGGACCGGCTTTTTGTAGGACGTGTGCGTTGGTAGGATTATGGTGCCGATTCCCTTGTTCACAAACTAAACTAAAATTAGAGAATTGACCTCTCTTACTAACATACAGCGAAAGAAAAGGACGGTAATACCTTAGAACTAAGTTAGAGATGTCAAATTAGTTTTGCCTTGAACTTTTCCGTGTTTTTAATCGACGCGTTCTGACATGCCATCTAGAATTGTATAGAGGTTTTAGATCAACTAAAATTGACAAGTCTAATTCACGTCCGTCCCTTTCTTGTATGATTGGAAAGAAAAAGATAGAAATAGTCTAAATTAAATTTAGCTTGTGCATAACAGAATCGACACCAATACCTACCTAGGTTCTGCAAACGTTTGTGTAGCTAAACTTATTGTGCCGCCGTTCCTTCATAATGCTTAAATGGTGAGTCAACGTGGCTGGTGTACAAAATAGACTAGCCCAATTCGTGTTAAATAGTCTACCATGGACCATGAGTGACGGGTGTACCAACTAATCTTCCAATCCTAATACCTGTACAACGCAGTCGGCTCCCGCGGGCAGTGCCGCGCCGGTGTTGACTCTCGCGCATTGCCCCGCGCACAGCGGCGCGGTGGGCGCGTCCCCGGCCGTCACGGCCGTGCGCACGCGACGCACGCCCGCTCCATCTATGCTTAGGCAGGCGTATCCTGAGCGAGATTGATGAAAATATATTTTAATGAAGTTGAATATTCGTTTATGTATAAGTATTTATTATTGTAACTAGGACCGCAATTGACTCAAATATTTGGCAAGAAAAAAGGAGGTCGGAGGTGGTGATGGACGTCGCGGCATTACACAGCCGGCATGCCGCGTTACATCGTGGCATCTTACATCAATTGGTTTAGCTGTTATAATCCTGACCTCCTAAGTGGCACGCCGCAGCATGATTGTATCGAAATAAAGTAATATGAATTCTAAAGTCATTGATATAAAGGCAAAAATAATTTACTCAGAAAAAAAATCCTTTACTATGCCGTGCCGCGACGTCATTCAGTCCGCCCCTGCTCTAAAGGTCATCACTCTCTAAAATAGAACCTTACTGCAGTTACTACTGCTACTATTCAAATTAGCACGCATTTGCACATTGATAAAAAAAGAATTGCAGCAAGCCGTTAACTATTATTTGCTGCGCTAAAACGGTGCTATTATACATAATATAATGATGAGTGCCCATTACAAATAGCCAGTAATTGAGTTACCTTTTTAAAATAGTAGTAAAAAAGAATATTACTCTCTTTGAGTCTGATAACTAGAACTTATCATGAGGGTTCGATATCTAGATTTTTGTGTCACTTTAGAATTGCCTACAAGCTTTAATATGTATCATATAAGTCAGTATTTCACAGCTCTTTAAATTAATTTCAAAATGCTATCAATTTTAGACAAACTACTTAATCACCTGCATATTTACGCAGCCGTATTATCAGTTTCGGAAACAGGTGTGATAACAAAACCGGTTACCGTTTAACGTAGAAAATGCATATTAATTATAGCTTCATGGCCAAATAAACATCTTTCACAGAGTAGTTACGTACTACTTTATATTGTACATTGTACACGTAGCGGAACAAATAGCTTGATGACTATACAATTACTGGAGTATCTGCAATTTTACGTTTCATTACTGTTTCAATAAAAGACTGCCAGATAGCAACACACATTGAATTCGAGTCGGAAGCAAGTTGATATGGTCTGGTTCATTTTATGAGTAGGGTTAAGTGACCAAGTGGTCATCTATAACTTGTACCTACCTTTTGTGCAAATAAAGAACTATATTTAATAAACTAATTTATCCCGCCTTACGTTACGTTTTTGGTTACTGCTCCGCTCCCGTGGGTCGTAGCGTGATGTTTTATAGCCTAAGACACTCACAAATAACATGGCTTTCTATGGATAAAAGAATTTTATTTTTCTATGATCTTTTATATTTCTATGGATAAAGGTTTTTTAATATTATGGTGAATGAACTATTGAACTTACACATGAACACACTTTATCATTTTATCTTTTGTTAATGACAAGACAAGATTCCAATAAATTCTGATTGTAAATAGATTATCTTCAATATTATATCATGATTTATGATAAGAGGATTATACATAGTATGATATCTGTGACAGTTTATCTAATTAATCGTCCAAAAATAGTACAGTTTATCATTTTTTATAGATACACATCTTGTACAAGAAAAATACATACCATCCTTAACTGATGCAGGAAACGGTGGCATTGGTTCCTTTGCATGCAATGTTTGTGCCACAACTCTACCAAGCCCTTCTTCAATGGTCACTATCTCCAACCTCTCCTTCCATTCCGACATCACATCATCAACTGCCTTCCAGGCTTCAGCCATCTCTATCATGGGGAATGGAGACTCCCTCGGTCTTAAGGCCACTTTTGAAATGTCCACATTACTGCTGTGTCTACACGTGTGGTTGAACTGCATGTTATTGTGAATGTAGCTCACTTCTGCCACCTCATTGTGTATTAAAGATACGGCATGTGGTAGTATTGGTTTGACTACTTCAAAACATTCTGTGACAGCCTTTTTGCTGCCCGGGAAATTAATGATGAGCGTTTTGTCTCTAATGCCAGCTACAGCACGGGAAAGCTGGGCCATTGGTGTCTTCTTCAAGCTGGCTAAGGTCACTGCAGTAGTGATACCCGGCACTTCTCTCTGTATAATTGCTTTGGTTGCTTCAGGAGTAACATCTCTAGGGGTCAACCCTGTCCCTCCCGTTGTCAGTACTAGATCTAAGTTAGTTTCACAGAAGTATTTAAGTTCCCTTTCAATGATTTCTCTTTCATCGGGAATGATGATTGTGTGGAGGTTGGCTTCAGGAAATAGCTCTTTAACAAAGTCAGCCAATGCCGGTCCTGATGTGTCTTTTGTGTTGTCTTTGAAACATGTGTCACTGATAGTGATCACTGCTACTGCTTTCACCATTTTGAAGATCTACATTTGAAAGTATTTTTTTTTTTAATACATCTATTATGTAAGATGTTTACAAAAAAAAAAACAAATAAAAAATAGTTAAGCACATTCAATTAAACAACTTTCGAATTCACAAGTCTTATTTGTATTGCATGCATTCCAGAATAAATGTTTGGCAAAGTAACAAAAAAATAACATAAAAAAATCTGTTTACCTTTTGACTCCCGGTTGAATTGTTAGTTTTAGGTTTAACTGATACTTTAGTTTTAATGAACTTGTAGACCTTTATTACATCACACTGATAAGTGATGCAGTAATAAAAACACAATTAAAGTTAAAACAGGTCCAACGTTAACTGCAATCAATCACAAACTTATCACATTTTAAAAGTTTGCCTATTTTTTCTTTATCTGTACCTAAATGTCAGCTATATGACGTTGACAGATCAGCAAGTAGGCAACTGCACGGAAAAACAAATGCGTTCAGTTCAGTTTTTCTTTTTAGCCAAAATCAAATGAAGAGTAGCAGCTCTATTAACCGATTCGTTGCGACGCACAGTGGTCCGGTTTTTAAAAAAGGCGGACATAGGATCGAAAGTGCATATTCAACTTAACAAAAAATTGTTTCGTATAGGAAATTTAACGCTGATTAATACTTATTACTACAACTTTTCAAAAAAACTGCTCCTTCACGTCCAAAAAAAATAATGAAAAAAAAAATGTATGGGAGAAAATCTATTTTTTTTTTTCTCCTTTCAGTATCAAAGTATAGCAAGCAAACCTTATATTCTGGTAAGTACTTGATGTCCTTAATACGACAACATATAAATTTCTTGCGTATCCCTGCGGCCTTGGCGCCTACGATGCTTTAAAGTTTAAAATTTTAATGTTGAATTATCTTCATATTATTAACGAGTTTTTCAATTTAAATTAATCCAAAATATATATTTTTAACAAAACAAGCCCCCCGCACGCCCCATCCCTGTATAAGGCTCCCCCCCTGTGACATGGAACTTAAATATAACTGGCAAAATGACAGTGTACTATCCACCTTTGCCGAACCCTTCGGGGAATATAAAGCGTGATGTTATGATAAAATAAGCATTTTTGCTTATTTTTTTTTTTAATAATCATCTGTTGATATTTCCTTTTGTTAAATCATGGTTGATATTCTGAATCAGCTTAAAAACAACAAGGCGCCGGGTGATGACGGAATAACGTCAGAGCTTCTGAAAGCGGGTGGAACACCGGTAATCAAAGTCCTTCAGAGGCTCTTTAATTCTGTCTTGCTTGACGGTATAACGCCAGAAGCGTGGAACAGAGGCGTGGTGGTACTGTTCTTTAAGAAGGGTGACAACACTCTTTTAAAGAATTATAGACCCATCTCGCTTCTGAGCCATGTTTATAAGCTTTTTTCAAGGGTCATCACGAACCGTCTCGATCGCAGGTTTGATGACTTCCAACCTCCCGAGCAAGCCGGTTTTCGAAAAGGGTTCAGCACCATAGACCACATCCACACGCTGCGGCAAGTTATACAGAAGACCGAAGAGTATGATTTGCCCCTATGTTTAGCGTTTGTGGACTATGAAAAAGCGGCGGAAATTTGGTGGAAACATGGGCTGTGCTTGAATCTCTCCAGCGATGCCGCATTGACTATCGGTATATCGAAGTGTTGAAGTGCTTGTACAACAACGCCACTATGTCAGTCCGAGTTCAGGAGCAGAGTTCGAAGGCGATCCCTCCGCGTAAGACAGGGAGACGTTACATTATTTCTGAAACTGTTTACTGCGACTTTGGAGAACGCCTTCAAGCTCCTAGAATGGCAAGGATTTGGCATCAACATTAATGGCGAGTACATCACTCACCTTCGCTTTGCCGATGATATTGTGGTCATGGCGACATCGATGGAAGATCTCAGCACGATGCTCGGAGGCCTCAATCGAGTTTCCCAACAGGTGGGTCTTAAAATGAACATGGACAAGACAAAGGTAATGTGTAATGCCCATGTTGCACCCACCCCAGTATCAGTTGGAAATTCGATTCTTGAAGTAGTTGAGATGTATGTCTACCTAGGGACAAACAATCCAACTAGGTAGATCCAACTTTAAGAAAGAGGTCAACCGCCGAATCCAACTCGGCTGGGCAGCTTTCAGGAAACTGCGTAACATCTTCTCGTCTAAAATACCTCAGTGCCTCAAGTCGAAAGTCTTCAATCAGTGTGTGTTGCCAGAGATGACATACGGCACAGAAACGTGGTCTCTTACCATGGGCCTTATTAGCAAGCTCAAAGTAGCCCAACGAGCTATGGAGAGGGCTATGCTCGGAGTCTCTCTGCGAGATCGAATCAGAAATGAGGAGATCCGCAGACGAACCAAAATTACCGACATAGCCCAGACCATCAGCAAGTTGAAGTGGCAGTGGGCAGGGCGCATGGCACGCAGAGCTGATGGCCAATGGGGCCGCAAAGTTCTCGAATCGAGACCACGCACCGGCAAGCGCAGCGTAGGACGTGCACCCACAAAGTGGACGAACGACCTGATTAAGACCGCAGAAAGACGCTGGATGCAGGCCGCTTCCAACCGGTCTTTTTGGAAATCTATGGCGGGGGGGGGGGGGCTATGTCCAGCAGTGGACGTCTTGCGGCTGATATGATGATGATGATGATGATGATGAAACGTGACAGATTTAGTGATGTTGTTATTGTCAGAATTGAGGTTGTTAGGTGTAGTAGTTGAGTTGTAGTCCTTTTCAGGACTTTAGAAAAAGCGCTTTTCGGACTACATCCATTTCTAATTGTTTCTTTTAAGATGAGTCACGCTAGTAGTATAACCAACAATATCAACCATGATTTAGCAAAAGGAAACATTAACAGTTGATAATTAAAAAAAAATAAGCAAAAATGCTTATTTTATCATAACATCACGCTTTATATTCCCCGAAGGGTTCGGCAAAGGTGGATAGTACACTGTCATTTTGCCAGTTATATTTAAGTTCCATGTCACAGGGGGGGAGCCTTATACAGGGATAGGGCGTGCGGGGGGCTTGTTTTGTTAAAAATATATATTTTGGATTAATTTAAATTGAAAAACTCGTTAATAATATGAAGATAATTCAACATTAAAATTTTAAACTTTAAAGCATCGTAGGCGCCAAGGCCGCAGGGATACGCAAGAAATTTATATGTTGTCGTATTAAGGACATCAAGTACTTACCAGAATATAAGGTTTGCTTGCTATACTTTGATACTGAAAGGAGAAAAAAAATAAAATAGATTTTCTCCCATACATTTTTTTTTTCATTATTTTTTTTGGACGTGAAGGAGCAGTTTTTTTGAAAAGTTGTAGTAATAAGTATTAATCAGCGTTAAATTTCCTATACGAAACAATTTTTTGTTTAGTTGAATATGCACTTTCGATCCTATGTCCGCCTTTTTTAAAAACCGGACCACTGTGCGACGCCCATTTTCGAACACTTTTAACGAACTTTTTTAATATTTCGTAACACGCTGCCGTGCCAAGCACTATACGATCGATTAGAATGGCGTCTCCCGTGTCCATAGCCCGTGTCCAAAGAGTATAATAATATATATGCCCGTGTCTCTCTCTCTGGCCACGCGGAAAAGAAAAATGTATTTTGTGACCATTTGTTACATGTATAGCTTGAATACTTTTAGTTTACATTTGCATTCGAAATCTAAAGTAAACGGCCAGGGAAAGCTGTTTCAAGCGGATTTGAAGTGCCAAAATAAGTGTATTTCTGGAAATGGATGGTAAGTGATTTTTTTAAATACAGATGTGCTAAACCTTTTCAATTTATTTTTTATTTTCTAATGGTTTGATTGATTATGAGATATATTAAATTAGTTCTGAAAAGATTGTTATGGTTTTCCTCGTAACAAATGTCATCTTTTTAAACTAAGTACCTATGCAAATAATACATATATGATTAAATAGTTATTAAAAATGGCAATAGGCTCGCCCCCTATTACATGCAACCTAAATATACCGGCGAACTGTGGGGGTACATTAGTACACCTCTGCCTAACCCTTCGGGGAATACAGGCGTGATGGTATATTTTAGTTATTACATATTAATATAAATGTAATAATATTAAAAATGTCATAAGTTTATTAAACTTAGTGATTAGAAATTATTATCAAAATAAAATAACATTTGCTAAATACTGCCATTATATTCTGGTTATTTATTGTTTAAGAATTACGGCGAAAAACAACCTACATTATCGAGACAAAAATTGAACTCAACGCGACGGTAACGTCGCAAACGAATTCGCAATGTATGTGTATGGAAAAAACAAAGGTGGATAATGCAAGGTGCGCTGCAAAAAATATGGTGGAGCACTGTCTACAAAAATTAAGGAAGATGAGGATTGATTCTCATGTACATGTGCGTGTGTGTTTGTTTGTTGTTTATATATATTGGAGATTCATGGATCCAATTATTTTGGTTTCAAATGAATGAATGAATTAATTAATTAAAAGTAATTATGTAAAGTTTCAGTGTTATTTTTTTATTTTCCTGGTCAGGCTTATAAATAAAATTTAAAATAAATTGAATTTATTTATAAATAATGCAACATTAAAAAAAGTTGGTTACCCCTATTTTGAGTGTCAGACTTTTACTGACTAAAACCCATCAATATTTCATCTTGTGCCCTTTGCGTTCCGGGGGCGTGGTATCTCTTCGAACAACCCGTTTCCCCGGCAGGATTCGGCCCTTAGTAGCCTCTCCGAATGTTTGCTGACATCTCTTTGAGGCACGCGTGGAACACGATCGCGCCGGCGACAGTCTGTCTTTAGTTAACGTACGGACGGTGAGCTACCCATTGCTCACCGTCCACAGACCCGCATCTACGGTGGTCGGGAGTCGTCTCGCGGCTCCCGACACCCGAAGCGATTCCCGATTGCTGGGACGAGAGATTCTTTGCCTCTCCCGTCCGGTGGCGGGACGGGAGAGCCATCTAGCATTACAGCTTCGCAGGAGGTGACTGCTTCCCATTCCCTCTCGCTCCGGACCATGGCTTGCACCAGGGCCGGACGCGAGAGTTCGCCGCCGCCGATGGCCGCCAAGAGGACGCGGAGGTGCTCCGCCCAAGCGGAGCACACCGCCAAGGTATGCTCTACCGTGTCCTCGACGCGATCCTCGCAGTGGTGACACTCGGGCATTTCCTCCCGCCTGATGAGGTGCAGGAACCTCGCGAAATTTCCAAGTCAGGTGAGGACCTGCGTCAGGCGGAAGGTGAGGGCGCCATGGCGCCGCTCTAGCCACTCCTTAAAGAGGGGACTTACCGCCTCGATTAAGGCGAGCCCTGCACGGGTTGCGACAGTTGCTCTCTCCATGTCAGCATGAGATCTAGCCGGAGGTCCGTCCGCTGATCGGCAATTTGCCGCGGCAGCGGAGTTTCCCCCCGGCCCAGTACCTCCGCGCACCACTCGTGTAGTCGCGCGAGGACCAGCGCCTCCAGATCCCACGGCGGCAATCCGGCAAGGAGGCTCGCTGCCACGCCGGAGAAAAACGAAGGCTACGAGCTTAATTTACGTGAAAAATTGTTTTGTGCAGGGTACATCTCCCAAAAACTTAATTTGAAGGAGTTATCATCGATTTTAAAATGACACGGCTCCACAAAAGTCTAAAGCCACACGCAAAAAAAGTGTTGACACGGCAGACGTGCCATCCGCAATGAATCAGTTACTCAGAATCATGCTAGGAATTCGGAGTAATAAAAAGAAATACTAATTCAAAAAATAAAAACAACCTAATTTCGAAAATAAAATTAATCAATATTTAATCAAACAAAAAAACTAAAAGAAAACAATACTCAAGGCCCTTATACATAGGCTCATAATTCCGATTTACATTAATTTACTAAGGCATAATTACATGATACTTATTCATTTCACCGTTACGATACATACATTTTATATCTATTACATAATTTGTTCACAACATGCTTGTCTAGTTGGACGGTGGTGCATGTTTGTATGAGTTTCTGAAGCGGCGCGTAACGACGCAAAGCGGTGGAGTTGCCTATGATTAAGAGTTTGTGCTTCGCTCGAGTCACGCTCACGGCTAGACGACGCTGATCGTTTAGTACCTCGCCTTCCTGTAACACAACATTATTACAATTATGTATCTGGCTGCAACAACATGGTTGGCACAGAGGCTGGCTGCTGCGCTACATATCGTGATGGAATATGAGATGGACGCATACGCCTAATAGTTTACTTAGAGCAATGTGAAGAACATAATACCTACCTACTTTCATCGTAATGTATAGGCGTTCCCTTTTTGAAAATGAGTCAGACGCGTGTGGTTGACATTTTATTTTATTCCTTGTTAAAAATATAAGTTTACATTAATACAAAAGCCTTTACTTTCTTTTTTTTCATATCGCAGGTTCGATTTCCGCAGGGAACAAATATATGAATGGCCTACACTGTAGTTGCTAAATCATTTCCTGCAAAAAAAGTGAATTACTTCTGCCCTACAGGAAGTAATTCGTTTTTTTTAGCCATTTTAGTTAGGGCTTTAAATCGTGTGCGTTAACATATTTTTTATGATGTAAAAAAAAAAATGTAATTCTCCAGGCCGATTCCGGCCACGGCGGCTAACCTTAATGCAGACTAGCCACGTACGCAGAAGATATTATAGTGCACAAGTGTGTGCGCAAACACAGGTGCACTCCCTCTTCCCTAACTCTCATAGCCCGATGGGACGGCAATCCGACACGACCGGAGAGAGATCAGGCGCAGGACCAACGGCTTTACGTGCCTTCCGAGGCACGGGGGTGTCACACCACCAACTTCCAAACTCCGGGCTGCTACTGAGAAATTCCTAATGGAAAAACCCAATAACACTTTTTGCCCGACCTGGGAACCGAACCCGGATTCCGGTTTCCCGGATTTTTTATGATAATACAAGATAAAAAGGTCGTTTGTGGCACACTGACATCTAACGGTAGCATTTTCAATGTGTTTCCAGCCGGGTCGCTGCCGTGATGGAGTAGTGCTGTTATAATGAGCAATGGCCATTAGTATGATGTAACTCACTTTTGTAAGGGGACATATTTTTGCGAAATCATTGTTTATGGAAGTGTCACATTCATTTATATCACTTACTAGCTTTTACCCACGACCTCGTCCGCGTAAAAGTAGATATATTATTATTATTATCCCACGGGAACAGTACATTTTTCGGGTTAAAAAGTACCCTATGTGTTATTTCACACTGCAATCTATCGCTGTGCCAAATTTCATCCAGATCCGTTAAGCCGTTTGAGCGTGAGGAAGAGACAAACACACAAACTTTCCGCATTCATAATTCTAAGTTTACTAAGTTTATTTACCGACCTTAACTTTCTTGTCGTCATATTTGTCGGGCCGCCTCGTGCACGAGTATATGATGACGGGCTTGTCTCTTCCTTGGAACTGGTCCACTGTGCTGACTTCCACGGCGAGGTGCGACAGGGAGCGGCGCAGGAGTGACACTTGGTCGCGGTACGGCGCTATGACGCCTATGTCCGAGGATTTCACGTTGCCCTGTTGGTAAACTATATAATTAAATACATGATTTGAATGTCTCCGCCAAGTTGGTGAAATGGCTCAAGACACGGTTTACAGTGCTCAAGTGCACTGTTGCAGTCTCTATCCTCAGTACCTACTCTTTTCTTTACATTAGTCTATCTATACTAAAGAGGTAAGATTTTTTTGTTTGTTTTTATATTTGAAACAAACAGGCTCCGAAACTACTGGACCGATTTTAATCATTTTTCACCAAGACATAGCTACATTATTCCTGAGTAACATAGGCTATATAACATCACGCTACGACCCACGGGAGCAGGGCAGTAACCAAAGACGTAACTTATGGCGGGTCAAATAAACTACGCGGACGAAGTCGCTGGCAGTTCGGTAATAATACTTAATAATTATAAATAAAAATAATACTTTTACTACAATTAATTAATTAATTTACAGTACTCATAAATCCTACATTTTCTACGAGACAGCCTCAACAGTCCCTTGCCAACCCTAATTCTCTACAATTATTCTTACCCCAATTCTTTTAAAAAAAAAAGAATCACTGACCTCTTTCAAAGCGTCGACCAATGCGATGACAACACACGCTTCAACGGGATTCGCGCAAGAGTTCTTATTGTTGGTAACTTCTTGCCCGTCTTCGATAGTGTCCACGTCTAAGAACAGCGCTGCATGCTGTGGTTCGGGACTACAGGCCGTTGATAGCCATGCCGACTCTGATAGGTGAGGTATTTTCTGAAAGTACACACCGGAAATAAATTATTAGTATTTTGTGCATGATTGCTCATAAGCATAACAAGTTTATTGTTGGCAATGTACACACTGATATTCTTCTCTTTTGCGTTTTGATGGCAAACTGTAATATTGGTTGTATATTGTTGCTGCCCAGAATTTGGCCACTTTGACTGCGTTGTCGGTGGCAGTCATTAAAGCTTCTAAGCGTGCATCTATAAGGGCACGCAGGGCACGATGTGAGATGGGTTATCGTATGTGCTGTACCGCACAAACAGCTTAAGTCGCTACCATAACTGAAACCTGAACCCGATAGGTATACTGATATTAAAAACTAGCTTTTGCCCGCGACATCATCCATCCTAATTTTTTTTAAGGCATATCAGGATACCACATCATCACCAGTCTCTTCAACTTACCAGTACGTCTATATCCAACCGAGCCGACGCTATAGTCTGGTCGGCACACTTGAGCCTATCGTTGTAGGCCACGCGGTTCGCGATGTCCGCTAGCGCTTGGTTCATGCGGTACTGCAGCTGTAAGGTCGACGTCGCCGTGTCGCACATCAGTCGGTGGAACAAACTTTCTTCCATGCCTAGCCGTCTGGAATTGGAAAGGTTTTTGTATAAATGCTAAGAATATACTTAGATCATTTAGGGCTGTTTTTTTTTTCAATCTTTAGATAACTTTCATTTGAGCGATAAACATAAGTTTTTGACTGCTGCTTGTATATACGAAATATGTACCAAACTGTAATATTATTCTGCAAATAAAAGTTTGTATAGAAAATATGTCATTGTCAAATCATCATCTTTGTTATTTTTTTTGACACAGATTACGTAGCGAATGAAAACTCAGACTTTACACATACTGAATAATTGAGGCAATTTTGCAATCTCCTTACGATTGCAATGCCCTACAAAAATTGTGCAGATTACAAATAAATACCAAAGGTATTAATTAGAGACTCTATATCTCTAGTCTTAAAAATAGATTGAAATTGTATTTGGCTAACCAACAATAAAATTGTACATTTTTATTACTTAAGAATATTACTTATTAAGTTTTGTAAAATTTTTCATATTAAGAAAAGTATGTTTGTTCTATAGTACAGTAATAAAGATGTTAATGTTTACCTCGCTGCACGACTCCTGACTACGGGCGGCAACTGTTCCGGATCTCCCACTAAAACAAACCTCTTCGCCGCGAACAAGGGACGCAACACGGTACATTGCAACACCTGCAATACAAGCAACATTTAAAGGATTATAGACTTTAACTTTGTGCTATATAGTTTTATTTTCCATGCGGTTGAAATAGTTATATGACTTTTTGTAATGTATAGGTTTACCTGTGTGGCCTCGTCCACTATGCAGAGATCGAAAGTAGTTCGGGAAAGCATTGCGTGCGTAGCTCCTAAACATGTCACTCCTACGACATCCTGCAAACATAAACAACTCATGAGTCTAAGTCCATCGCTCATTGTAAAAGCAAGTAATTGCCACTCAAATTAGAGCTTTAAATCGTGTGCATTAAATTTTGTTTTAAATCTGCGAGTCTCTGTCTTTTTTCTTTTCGCTTTGAAATATTATACTAGCTTTTACCGCGACATCATAAGCGTAAATGTGGGTTACCACAGACAAAACGTGGGCTGCGTCTGCGGCCCTAAGTGGTCCTTTCTTAGGGTTCAAACTTAGTTTGTCTTTCTCTCTTTCTTGAGAGTCGTGAGAGGGGACCAGACAGCCAGAGTTACTTTCGCATTTATAATATTAGTAGGATTAAGGTGTGAACGGTGATGTCAAGTTACCATAGAATCATAGAGTGTAGTGAGTTTCTCAGGAGTGTCGCACTCGGCGGTGAGCGTCTGTTCGCTGCGCTTCTGCAGCGCGGGCGCAATGCGAGCCGATGAACCGAGCCGCAGTATACGCAACGATTCCGGTAACCTGATGAACACAGAATGCTTTTCCATATCTAATTGTATTTTATTTCAATTGTTGCAAAGTCAATTTAACGATTAACTTTTGAATTGGGAACACCTCTAATGAATTGACATACTTTTAAAGAGCTGTGAAACGCGATTCCCGCCTATGATTTGCACGTCGCTTATATGCATTGTTTTCAAACTCAATTACGTAACTTCATACTTATACATAGATTCTAAACGAATTAAAATTTAATTTGACGGTTAACTAAAAAATAATCGGGTTTTCAGACTGAAAGAATAGGTTTTTAGAATTGGACAGCTAGTCAGAAAATTTAAAGTTTTGCCCGTTTTAAAACAGGTGATCCTATGCTCATAGAGATGAATGGGCAAGAAATTCCACAGACAATTTAACTCCCGGGGAATATTGGTAGTTCTTAACATATCTTTGTATACTGTTTACCTGCTAAGTACGGTATCCACAGCAGAATGCGTATGCGCAGTGACAAGGACACGTTGTTTCAAGCCCACCAACATTTGTATGAGCACGCTTATCGTCTGCGTTTTACCTGTATGAATCATTAAAGCACTGGTCATTCATGGTGAATGAGTTTAGGGTTAAGAGATCGGCAAGCGAGAAGACGTATCATCCCAACACGCTGTAATATGTTTTTTTAAATGACGATCTTTGTAACCGACCCCCAGTACAGATATTCTTATAATAAAACATGTTGCCAATAAAGATACAAGTACAATAGACGCTTAAAAAATCTTCAAACTTCGTCTGCCGAAGCAAGCCTACTCGCTAGAAAGGCGGACGTAGTAGTTCGGATAAATGGTCGTTCGGTTGATCGACGTTCGGATAATCGACGCTCCACTGTACAGTGACACCGGTAACTATGTCAGAGGCCCTTGAGGCGGTTTAGAAACTCTGACACTAGGGTGTGTGGGGTCGTTAGAACTTACTGCCTGCAAGATAAATAAATAAATGTACAGTAAGCGCTCAAAATTGTATAGGCACGGTTACGGTAGGTTTGGTTGCCACTGTAGATAGCATCTTCCCACATAAACTTACCAGTTCCCGGCAGCCCACACATGAGGGCGAAGTCCCGGGCCGCCAGAGACTTGAGCACGGCGCGCTGCTGTTGTATGTTTAAGGTCTTCATGACACGGGCGCCGAGGCGACCCACCTCGCGAGGTAGCTTGCCTTCGAACACAGGGGGCTCCTTGTCTATTATTAACCTGGGAATGTGAGTTGTGGTTAAATAAGACCAATAGGTCTAAGTTAGCTTTTGATCTGAAGAATAGATACAACGGTTTCATATATTTTTTATAAAAAAAGTTGTCAAACTGTCATAAATCCTTTCATTAGAACAAAGAAGAAGTAATTTGTGTATTGAAAAATCAGCCCTAAGTCTATAAGTTCATAAGGTTGCGCCTGCGACGCGCGTCAAGCAGCACCGTGCACCGCTCTGAACCGAGCACAGCGAATTTTTTTTTTGGTTTGGTCCTGCGTCTTCAAAAACCTTATAAAGCTATGATATGTTTATTAAAAGTAAGTTTTAAAGTGTGTTGTTAAGTAACCATTGTACCTCTTTACTAAAAAGGCTGGTGCTACTACATACTAGTGTTTAAAAATATTTATTACGTAATAAATTTCACTTTTTGACAAATATTTTAACTAAAGACATTCGAGAGCAGAGCTAGTACAACATAGTACTTACTTTCGAAGTCTGTCCGCTCGGTCGCTATCCTCCATGAGAACTCCCAAGTTGGTCAGATTCTGCACAGTGGTGGCGTAAGATTCGTACGTATCTATGTGGTATACTGTGTCTTTGTTCAGTCGACGGCTTACATCCCTGTAATATATTATAAAATCTTTTATTCAACTTCACTTGTATGTGCGTCCTGGACGTTTTTCTTTTTAATTTTCCCCCCGTTTCCTCGAACGTACAATTAATGATTAGTAAACTGAATTATCAACAGCCAATTACAGCAGCTTACAGGCGCCTGAAAATTTGTCACATTAATTTTGCGTTAATTTCCGTTCGAGAAACTAGGGGTTAGTTTGTTATGCTGTAAAACATAAAGTCAGCAATTAAGGTATATAATATGTGAATAGTAATGTTGATCTGCAAACATAATTATGGAGTCACTAACAAAAAGTTAACCAAGTGTAATGATAGAGATATCTGAGAAAAATATATAAGATTGCCACATAACCACCAGACGAGTTAAGAGAAAAATCACATTACCTCTCTAAAAATATATGTAACTCTTTAGAATTCGCAACGGTCACAACTCCTGCTGCGATCCACGGCCGATTCTCAATGCTGACTATTGAAAATTCACCTTCTTGTGGGCCCTTATTACCTAAAATAATTAGAAATCAGTTTATTTTAGTTTGTAATTTTAATTAAATAATGTTATACACAGTGGAAAGGACATCTTACGAACTTTTACTTTAGATTGAGATATAACATTCAGTGCATGCAGTTTATCAAAAACGATAAGAAGATACTCCATAGAAAAGTGCAACACATACACAGTAACAAATTGATATTACTCTAAAAAATCATGTACTGAATCTACGGTATACAGGGTGGAAATTTATTATGCTACCTGGAGGGAAAGTACTCTAAATACTGAAGATAGCAAATTTTACTTAAACGAAACATTCCTTTATTTTTAAGAAGAAACTAAACTGCATTTAAATAATTTTGAAAATTCCGTTGCCTCACCTGGGAATCGAACCGACTAAAATCCGAAAAAATAGCACCTGTACTTTTATGGCACTAATCGATAGGGTCAATCATAAGGATCAAATCTCTGCAAACATGGTAAATTAAATTAAACAAAAACCATGAAGTTTTAACCTAAACTTATTTTATTCGGACGAAAAAAACGAACAAATTAACTAAGTAGTTGCTGGAAATGAGCTTCACTTTCATGGATACACAAATTTATTCCTTTAAAAAAACTCATTTTGAGTGAGTTTTGGTAGCAAACAATTTTCAATATTCACCAAAACACCCTACTAAAAGTTATTCACAATGAATTCCTTAAAAGAATAAATTTGTGCATCCAAGAAAATGGAGCTCATTTCGAGCATGCAATTAGTCAATTCTCGATTTTTTCGTCCGAATAAAATAAATTTTGGTTAAAATTTCATGGCTTTTTTTAAATTTAATTTATCATGTTTGCAGAGATTTGATCCTTATGATTGACCCTATCGATTAGTGCCATAAAAGTACAAGATGCTATTTTTTCGGATTTTAGTCGGTTCGATTCCCGGGTGTGGCAACTGTATTTTCAAAATTATTTAAATGCAGTTCTGTTTCTTTTTAAAAATAAAGGAATGTTTCCTTTAAGTAAAATTTGCTATCTTCAGTATTTAGAGTACTTTCCCTCCAGGTAGCATAATAAATTTCCACCCTGTATATGTTTTTTCTATACTCAATATTATGGAGGTAAGATTCTTTTGTTTGTTTGTAATGAATAGGCTCTGAAACTGGACCGATTTTAACCATTTTTTCACCAATAGATAGCTACATTATTCCAAAGTAACATAAGTTATAACATCACGCTACGACACACGGAACCGGAGCATTAACGTAACAAAGACGTAACTTATGGCGGGTGAAATAAGCCACGCGGATGAAGTCGCCGGAGGTTCGCTGATAATTAATAAAATAAAATAAAATAATTTCTCCAATAGAACCTCCAATTTTATACCTCTTATGTATGAGGTTGCGGCTTCGAATACCACTATGCATTATTTCATAACAATACTTCTTACCTTTGACCTCAGATTTCCGATGAAACACATGTAAGTATCTGTCTTCCAAATATGTTACTGTTATTACTTTTAAGTTAGCTGCACATGTACCGCGCTTTTCCCTGAAACAAATAATACATTAATCTTTTATTTTAAAGTAGCCCAATATCGGACACGAGTGCGTTCCAAATCTCAGAAAGTATTGTACGAGAGCGAGTAGTATTGTATGAGAGCAGTCTGTAGGCATGCTAAAGATCATAAAAACCGCCAAAAAAATACGCCTGAAATCAATTGCAAGCAGACTAGACATACTTAATGTTTTGTATGGTCAGTAACAAAATTAACGACGATTAACAACGCAACTTTTACATATCACTTAAATAAATAGACACAAAATAAAACAATTCACTGCTATTCAGAATTTTAATGCAATACCTAAGAGTTCATTTTATCTTAATTTTAAATCCATTTCATATTTCTACAGAAATTTCTATCATTTCATATTTTTTGTTTATTTCTTTTGATATTGTGCTCAAAAATAAAGATAAAAAATCTGAAATGTTAATCTCCTTTTGTTGCCGAGTCTACCTTATAAATATATTCTTACCTCTTTTCAACGCTATCAGTCCACAACGCGTGTAAGGGAGACGTCACCATCTGCCCTCTTTCTTCCATCTTGAGCAGTGCTGTCCAATGCAGGAAGTACTGTATGTGTTTTAGTGATAGATGGCCCATTGCTTCCACGCGGAGTTTAGACAAAGGGTGGGATTCGGTCACAGTTGGACCGTTTGTATGCCTAGGATAATTGGAAATAATAAGTTTTAGGTTGTATGTAAAGCAAAGAGGCGTGAAGAGCAATATTGAACTATATTTTCTATTCCATAAAGTACAATGTTATAAGGAACATCGACACAGATCACTCAGACCTCTTAGGGCTTAGGTTGTGCTTGTGTGTTCTCGTTTGTAGTTTAACACAGTGATTATAAGGTTTATTATTGAATGTATTTCAATAAAATCGATATTATGTCGTAATTTATTAAAAATTGGAACAGTTTGTTGCAGGATTTTCGTTTTATCGCCAAATTTTTAAAGATAAGATAGTAACAAATACTTATTTTAAAAATATCTATGTTAATGCTCTTACCATAGATGTAACGAGCACAGAGTAAGGTAGGGGCACTTAGCGCAGGCATTATGGTGGTCCACTGGCTCTGGAAGCTTTTGATGTAACATTATAGACGCGTCCTCAATGTCCACTAGGTTCTCTGAACAAAAAAAAATATAGCATACCATCACATACATTACAAATTACCACGCCTGTATTCCCCGAAGGGTTAGGCAGAGGTGTGCCACTGTACACCCACAGTTCGCCAGTATGTTTAGGTGCCATGTAAAAGGGACGAGCCTATTGCAATATAGCAGTGGGTGATTTAAAGGACGAACATGCCCATTTTACAAGAGACTAAAATTATATTGTTTGTTAACCACTTTATGTGCGTGTAAAATGTTGAGATAGATTTTTGTTACATAAGCAATCTAAATTTCGAGAACAAGAACGCGCGCGTATTCCTTGCGCATACGCATACGCGTAAAATCGAGTACAAAATCTTTTTTAATTTAATTAGGTTATGTGTGTTTTACATGCTTATAATTATTTAAATCAACACGAATTAATTATTTAATTATTTTTTACTATATTTATTATATCCGTAATTTCTTATTCAAATTTTGTTTCACAGCTATGAAAGACAGTACAAAGTTATTAGAATACCTGGGTCGATATCCTGTGGCGATGTGGTAAGGTACTGCACAAGTTGATTACGCAGCATCACCAAGTCGCGTCGCTCCGGGTAACCACAGCTCACTTCACGTAACTCCACGCGGTCCCTTACAAATCAGAACATGTTTTATTTATAAATAGTATTATCATAATGATGAGCGTATTATCATGTGAACTCCAGCAATGGATCCCGGCCAATCTATTTGTCATGATTACTTCTATTGGCAAAAGGTGTGTGGCCAAATTTGACAACCCTATCGTCCTGCCACTGGTGCTATGTGTAAAGCGCCCGTAAATCGCTGTGATTGGTTAACTGAATTATCAACAGCCAATTACATTACGTCTGGCTCTCCAGTGCAGTGTTTATCGATCTATGGGACCCTTAGGGGGTCGCGAATCCTTACTCGGGGGATCACCGGCAAAAGGAAAAAAGGCAAGTTTCTACACTGAAATAAAGACACAATCTGTGAAAAGGATGGTCTCTATGGCCCAAGGGGGTCGACAGAATTTTATCAACCTTAAAAGGGGTCGCGTATTCAAAAAGATTGGAAAGCACTGCTCTATTGTATAAGGTGATTACTCACTTTAAGTACAACAGTAGACCGCGCTGTGCGGCTTGCGTGGGGTCCTCGCTATTCTGCAAGTTGAGCATCATACCGTACAGCACGAGTTGACCGCGGTGTTCCGCTGACATGGACGCCTTGCCACTCTTCAGTTCTAGAGGAACTACTGCGCGTTGACGTCCTGCAAAAATCGTTCCTATTTTAAAATGTTCGCGAGACTTTCGTAGTAATGATTGTCAGTTTAATTTGAATTAATGATTTTCGAACGAACTTCCTGATTGTACGTCTGTAGTTGGCGAAGTGGCACTTAGCTCTCAGTCAAATAAAAGTTAAGACTTTGACTGTCATGGCAATTGTTAACACATAATATACTGGCACTTTTGCTGTAGTGTTGTTTATTAATTTCATTGTGCCTGTTATTTAATACATATTAAAGTGAAAAAAACCTTGTTCCAATCAGGTATCCAAAAACACCACATGTTGTTTTTTAAATTTTGTTGTCGGTGTTATTAATACCTGCAAGTACATGGTGACATATTCTTACCATTTCTCTCATGAATTGTAACTTGTACAGTGGCGTCAATTTTACCCTTCAGCCCCAATTTAGGGCAACACAAATTCTCTTCAATGTCTAATATTTTATCAATGTGTCCTGACCAGTTGTTTTTGTCTTTTTTGACATTCTGAAAACGGAAATAGAATATTCCTTAAAATGAATTCTTTTGAAGTCAATTAATATTATGCTTTTTCTTGAAAGAAAACTGACAAAGTTACTTATTCAACATAAAGAAAACCTGTAGGAAATCATAATCATCATATTAGCCGCGAGACGTCCATTGCTGGACATAGGCCTCCCCCATAGATTTCCAAAAAGACCAGTCCTCATTTCCTATTAGAAATCAAGCTAAAAAAAGAAAAATCATCAGCAAAAATTACTATTACCGCAACAGTAGGTGGTTTATCCGCGACATAAGTATTCATAAAGTCGGCGAGTGGCGGTACATATTTGTATATATTTGTCCTCGCCTCCGCTTCACTCAATCCGGCATCATACAGTCTCTCTACTGACTCCTTTATTATACTGTCAGTAACGGAACGCAGTTGCTCTATAGATGTTATCTTTTGTGTCAGAGCTTTTTGAACCAGCTCGTGAATTAATATTCCTGTGGTCATCTGAAATAAAGAAGGATTTGATGTACCCGACCAAATTATCGACCTATCTAAAGTAGGCATACATGAATCCCAGAAACCCGGTGCGCAAAATAGGCCTTGGGATCAAAGCAGTTTGGCAAATAGTAGTGCAGTGATAGTATAACCATGTAAGGGCGCGTTCCCACTATGTCGCGATGACAGATTATCGTGGCGTCGTGTCTTGTGTATTTAAATGGAGTAGTTCACATTAGGACACCATAATGAAATGTCGTTCACGACTTCTTTCTGCAGTGACGACAGATTGTCAAGCCGATTGTCATTATGGGAAAAGTAACAGACGACAGTCGTCTTACGATAAATTAATCGTCACGACATAGTAGGAACGCGCCTAACTCTGAATAAGAACAGAATGCAGTGAGTGGGGGATTAAAAATAAACAAAAGAGTCCACTTACAGCCATGTTAGCGGAGTCAATCCCTCTCCACCTTTCCTGTAGCACAGCTTTGCGTTTACAGAATACGCCGGCTACAACACTAGTGCTGGACACCAAGTGG
The DNA here is from genome assembly GCA_932526535.1 of Caradrina clavipalpis. Taxonomy (NCBI): domain Eukaryota; kingdom Metazoa; phylum Arthropoda; class Insecta; order Lepidoptera; family Noctuidae; genus Caradrina; species Caradrina clavipalpis. The sequence goes on along the minus strand of OW052106.1, from coordinate 5,386,241 downwards.
TCTGGTCGCAGCACTAGCAGTCCTGACGTGTTGGTCACGCTATAGTGACCGGAAGAGTCCCGAGATGCAAGTATACTGACTATGTCACCAGGCACCAGGGGTGTGTCACGCCTGGAAACATTACAATCAGTTAAAACTTAATTAGAACCACAAATATATTTATTTATTAATTAAAACTTTATGCATATAATGTAAAAATACACCTTACAAAGGCAGACTTAATGCCTTCGACATTTTCTACCAGTCTGTCTTAGGGTGATGCAGAGACAAAACATGCAGGAACAGAAAACACACACACATGACATTATGTCATTACAGGAATCAGAAGATCCATAAACTGTGGTATTGTGCCTTGAGCAAGGATGGTAATCAATGCTCATGCCTTCTCTGCATGAGAAGAGGCATTTGCCTTGCAGCAGGACAACATAGTCTTGTATTATTATTAATATTTAATTAGTAATAAAGAGCTTGTCATATTGATAAAATCTTACCATATTCCTTCAACAAAACATGTTCCCTTATTATCCTCACTATTCTTCAGTCTTAGTTCTATCCTAGTTGTCAGGTTCTTAGTGCTAATTATCTCACAGCGCTGCATTTTGCTTAGATCTAGATCTTCAGTAACATCCTGTGTATAAAATAACTATGATTATATAAAACAGCTAAGCAGCCTTATCAAGCTATATCAATAACTCAAGAATATCACCCGTAGTCAAGACTGCTTATTTTCAAGAAAGCAAAACAATAAAAGCATCTAAGGCCTAAGGGCCAATGGTATAAAAAAATGCTCCTGGTCTATGGTTCAAGGGCTACTTTGTTTAGAAAAATTGTACATACAAAACCACAGGTATTTCTAACAATAATCTATATTTAAATATACATACCTCTTCTATGTCATCCACACTCCAGTCATCCTCAAAGTCATTACATACATCTTCTGTACAGAAATCCAGTGCTTTTACAGTAGAGCCACGTTTGGAAGGTGACAGTACTTCTTTGAGGGTTTTCTCTGGAGTTGTCAATATGTTCACCGGAGAGCAGAAGAACTCTGAAAAGTAGAGGAATCATAGGTAAATGACTAGTTTAAAACAGAAGATTTATTTATACTAGCTCCTTTTTGCTTGCATGTTTGTCTGCATGAATAATATGATTGGTTATTGTGAATGCAAATGAAGTCATAGATTAAGAAGTATCCTATAGAAGCTAAGGATCTGTTTAAGGATTTATCCCGATCCTTAGCTTGTATAGCTACCTCTCTGTTAAATTTATTTATAATTGGTACAGTGGTTTTGCAGTGATGAAGTAACAGACAAATAAGAGTTATCTTTCCATTTATAATATTAGTTGGATTTTTGATTGTCGGTAGATAATGTAAATTGTTATGAGAGAAGTTTTTATTTTAGCAATATTACAATTTTAACCTACTAACTAGACTGCTTTAGACTTTAAAGTATTATAAATACATGACATAGATCAATCCCTACTAGCTTGATTAAATAAGTTGGTAACATAAAACCTAAATATTAAGAATTTCTACTTAGTGTGTTTACATCAATTTGGAGCAGAACTTTGGTAGGTACCATTATTAGTTTGTCAATTCCTGAAGAGTGCAGGCATCAGGGTATGTATGACACAATAAAAAGACACAATTGTTAAAGATTTTTTTAAATTATATCTACATACCTTGTAATTCTTGTGAAGCATTTTTCTTAGGTGTCCTACTTCTTCTAAGAGGGCTGTTAACATTGCCATTACTTTTACATGGTGATTGTTTTACAGGAGTAAAAGCTTTTTGTCTACAACCTTCTCTCTTATCTCCATTTTCAAATTCACATGATTTATTTTTTAAGGCATTACCTAATGTTACATGATTTTGTATTTTGTTTTCAACACCAGACAGGAATGTGAGTGGGCCCTCTTTTTTCTTTTGAGTCACATTATCATCTATCTTTACTTCATTACTGGGTCCTTCAATATTGGCCCAAAGGTTCTTCTTTGGAGAGATGTTTGCATGATATACATTCTCTTTGTTTGGAGATTTCTTCTTAGGGCTGACTTTCAAGGAAGGAGGACCTACACTACATGTTTCAGTCTTGATTTTTTTCGGTGAATTAAATATCGAGGCATGATTGCTCTCTTTTGTTGCCGGTTTATCTAATTCTATAACACAATCATCAACAAGGATTGGTGATGATGCCTTTCTTTTGAAACTCTTTTCGGGACTTCTATGAGTTTCAGCACTAGCATGAGGTTTCTGGCTGACACTGTTAGTAGCATTTTTGAGGAAACCTATTATAGATTTTTGATTCTTTGGAGGACCGACCTGTTGTGACATGTTAAACAAAAAGATCAGTAAACATGATAGATTAAATAGCATGAGATTCCATTAAATAACATGTAATGTACCTTTTTTAAACTTAACGCTCTTGGCATATTGTACGCATAATATAACTCGCACAATACCAAAGTTATTTAAAACATTAAATTCAAACAAAAATAGTATGTAAATAAATAATAATCTGTTATCTCCCGCGTTATTTTGACACTTGACAGTGATAAAAGACTGAAGGCAGGCAGTAAAGAAATAGAGGTGGCGGGATCATTTTATACAATCGACTAAAACTTGTATTAAGTTAATTATTTATTTATCAGAATTATTATGTTCCGTGCTTTTTCTTAAGATATTTCTATCTAATTTCTAGACATACTTATTAGATCTTTAATGTATTCAGTAACTGTTGGCTAACCTATAAAGTAAAATGAAACTTTAGAAATGATCAAATAATGTCAATAAACAAAACGTCAGACACAGACGTCAACTCAGCCATAGTTTTTTAGGTTAGATTTCGTCTCGTGCTGCTTTGTTTGATGGAAAATAATTTAATTTTAGTTATTTTTAACTAATTTCTAACAATGTCAAAGAGACCAGAACATCAAGCGCCACCTGAAATTGTAAGGCTGTGTTTATATATACACAAAACCTAGTAGAGAAACCATTTGTTTACCTTTTACAGATAATCTTATTTTGTTATTTTTTAGTTCTACAATGAAGACGAAGCCCGAAAGTACACACAAAAGTAAGTTTGATCTGCTTATAGTGTACATTTGAAGATCACAAACTCTGTGTTTACGAATATAAAGGCTACATTTAGTTTTTTAATTTTCAGTTCACGTATTATTGATATCCAAGCGCAGATGACAGAAAGATGCTTAGAATTACTGTTGCTACCTGAGGATACTCCATGTCTTCTGCTGGATATAGGATGCGGCTCGGGCCTTTCCGGCACAGTACTAGAGGAAAATGGACACATGTGGATTGGCATGGATATATCACCTTCTATGCTTGGTAAGATTTAAATTTAAATTAGTGGTCCCTACAGACCTGCCTGAACATTGACTTGCAGTGTAGTAAAAAACTCATTGAAACCAGTCCAGCTGTTTAGGAGTTTAATGAATGACACACATGTGCAGAGAATTGAAATTTATATAGATAACAAGGTTCATAATTATTTAAATTATCACATTAAAGTGACAATTCATAATAACCAGTATCAGTTTAGAAGCCTCGAAAATCTCCTAATATGATAGGCATCTATAAAAATAACATTGAATCAGCTTTCTATAACATCCATTTTAGATGTAGCTAAAGAAAGAGAAACAGAAGGAGACCTAGTGCTATCAGACATGGGTGAAGGTGTTCCATTCAAAGCTGGGTGTTTTGATGGAGCAGTCTCTGTGTCAGCCCTCCAGTGGCTGTTCAACGCTGACAAGAAGTCACATCACCCTGTCAAAAGGCTTCATCAGTTCTTTAGTTCCTTGTATGCTTCTTTGGTATGTGACACTAATTTATCAATAAAGTAGGTGTTTAGCTGTATTAGAAACCTCCTTGGAAAAAACATGGAAATGGAAATCAAGAAGTTTCTATTTCCATGATTTGAATTAGCTTTTAAGTTAAATTGGTGTTTTTTTTTTTTTATAAAAATATGTAATGCTTTTAATGATTTTAAACTTTATTTTAATATTATAAATAGTCCATTTAATTTCACTGATTCATGATAATATTAGAATATGATTATAATATATTATTTCAGTCAAGATCAGCCAGAGCGGTATTCCAGTTCTACCCAGAGAATGAGAGTCAAATGGACCTGGTCACCTCGCAAGCCATGAAGGCTGGTTTTTATGGAGGTGTAGTTGTGGACTTTCCAAATTCTGCCAAAGCCAAGAAGTTCTTCTTGGTACTGATGACTGGAGGATCTGCTCCATTACCTCAAGCACTTGGTAATTATTCATTGAATGGCTTGTGATAGATCAGTTTATTGATTGATGGCATTATTCACTGGCAACTGAACTGCCTTGTTAGCCTAGTGGGTAGCAGTCCCACTAGGCTAAGAGGTTTTGGGTTTGATTCCCAGGTCAAGGAAAACGTGTTGTTGGGTTTTTCTATGGAATTCTCAGTAGCAGCTCGTAGTTAAGATTTGTGCCCAGTATGGCAATGGGCTTGCCCCCTATTACATGGGACCTAAAACATACCAGCAAACTGTGTGTGTACATTGGTACACCTCTGCCTAACCCATCAGGGAACACAGGTGTGATGATATGTTTATTCAGTCACTGCAAACTCAATTTCTTTTTTGTGTGTCCTGCTGCTGTATGACATGATCATATTAGACATTATATCATGTGAATATTTCCTATCTTTTTCAGGTACTGATGAAACTGACAATAGTCTTCAAGTCAAGTATGCTAAAAGAGAAGCAACTAGAAATATTAGAGGCAAACCACTTAAAAACACAAGAGCTTGGATTCTAGAGAAAAAGGAGAGAAGAAGGAAACAAGGCAAGGAAACTCAGCCTGATACAAAATACACAGGCAGGAAAAGAAGTGGCCGCTTTTAGAAATAATACTTTTGTACAGACAACTGTAGTGTATATTTAATTTAATAACTAAGCTAATATTAAATAACTTCATCAATAATAAAAGTATGTACATAAGTTTTTCATTCTAGTCATTTTTTTATTACATATTTCCAAATAGTGTCCACACCACTCCCAATAGTAGAAACAGGGGTCATATTAGGCAAAGGGAACCGGCAAGCCACTACTACAGTGTCATCATTTGTATCTTTTAACAGCTTGCTTTCAAAGTCTTTCATCATGTGTTCAACACCAAATAGCACTATGTTGTTGTATGGCTTTAGGTCAAACTTCCACAAGTCACGCAGGTAGAATTTGCAGCCTCTGCATTTTGGTTCCAGTAATGCAGAAATTCGAGAATAGTAGACTAGCCAAGGGTTTAACTCTACTCCATCTGCTTGAAAACCTAATTTGGCGGCAGTAAAGACAATCCTTCCATCGCCTGAGCCTACGTCTAATAGCTTACCGCTGCGACCAGCCAAAGCTTTGGTAACTCCAACGAGTTGTTCGGTCGTGGCAGGAACGTAAGGCAAACAAATTTTTCTCAGCGCCGGTACGGTGAATGGTATACAAATCATAGTGACTCCAATAGCTATGCCTCCGGTGGCATAGATTAATACTTTTCCTGCAGAGGATAATCGACCTCCCGTTTGTTTTGTTTCATTGCCTTCGAATAATTCTAGCTCCATTTTAGTAAATTTTATAAAGTAAATGTATGCCTGCCGAGATGAAAGCGGGAAGAATAATGAGCATAGATGATTAGGTATATTAAGGAACTCTTTAAAACGAACCCACTGACCCTCAAATTACCTAACTAATGCTCTTTATTTATATTTAGAGGTTATTTTTCTTTCCATCATATCGTATTTATTTTTATTTGAAATATAATTGACAGTGACTACTGACTTGATTGATCTATGCCATCCTAGAGATTAGAGATGTGTCTCAGTTTCAATCACAAACACTGAATCATTCATCCCGAGTCCCAAACAGGCAAAAATGTTGTCTAAACATCTTGCCGTTGCCTAAAGCCCTACATTTCTGTTGTTTCATGTCTGGACCTCAAAAGTCCGCCTAACTTGAATATGCATCTTGGCATCCGTGTTGCGCCCGCCACCTTAAAGCATTTTTAACCTAATTAACGCCGTACCTTACGGTACGGGTACGGCCTTTTCGTCTAGAGAGTTGAAATAGGTAAAATGGAAAACTATTGCAGAATCAATGCTGATCTATAATTGTACTCTGTAGCGAGCTGACGTCTGTCATGTCAGTTGTCATGTCATGCATGTCATCAGTCAGTTTGTCAGCCAATGTGTAAAAGTGTCAGTATCTTAAATCTGCTTTATTAGTTGGCCCATATTTATTTTACGTAGTATTACTATAAAAGTACGACAAATGACTGCATTCGAAGAGTTCGGTGTCCTCCCCGAGTTGGGGAAGGCCATTGAGGAGATGGACTGGACACTACCAACAGATGTTCAGGCCGAAGCAATACCGCTCATCCTAGGCGGCGGAGACGTGCTTATGGCTGCTGAAACAGGCAGCGGGAAGACCGGTGCCTTCTGCTTGCCGATCTTGCAGATAGTATGGGAAACTTTGAAAGACGTACAAGAGGGGAAGACTAGTAAGATTATACAAACGATTTCGTCAGAATGCACGATGTCTTTCTTTGATCGAACGGACGCGCTGGCCGTGACTCCGGATGGGCTGCGGTGCCAGTCGCGTGACCAGAAAGCCTGGCACGGCTGCAGGGCCACCAAGGGTGTCCACAGCAAAGGTGCTTATTACTATGAAGCCACTGTCACTGATGAGGGCCTGTGTCGTGTGGGCTGGTCTACCCAGGCTGTAAGTGGAAATACTAAAAAAATACTTTTAAACACAGTCTCCTTAACATTTCAAATGTATGAAATATTAAACTCTGCAGAATTTGTTTGAAGTAATCAGATTAATTTCAGCTCCATTGCACCATATTTTAAAATATTTATACTTTTGACTCATAGATAATATGATAAATAAACTAAAATAGAGTTATTGTTAACCCATAATCTAATGTTTACTAAAAAAAGACCCTAATTAACTGAAGTTCTTAGGCAAGGCTGGATCTTGGTACAGACCGACTGGGATTTGGGTTTGGAGGCACAGGCAAGAAGTCAAATGCAAAGAACTTCCATGACTATGGTGCCCCATATGGAATTAACGATGTCATAGGTATGAAAAACTTTTACACATTGTGTGTTTCTATTATATTTGCAAGATAAATTATTTATTATATTAGCTGTGCATGGTTCCTACAAACTTTCATCACCAATTTTATCCTTTATTTATGGTGATAAATTTTCAAAAATTCTTTCTTTACTGCTAACCTTAATAGTATGGAATTTACAAAATTTCATGCATCTTAGCCCAGTAGTTTTGACTTTCAGAGCATGTAAACCTTTTTATTAAAAAAAAATGTAACATTGGTTTAAAATTGGACATTGAGTAGCATAAAGTTACAAACCATAAGTGTTATATAAATTGTTAATTATTGTTATTATTTTAGGATGCATGTTGAATCTGAACAATGGTGAGATTAGCTACACTAAGAATGGAGAGAACCTTGGTGTGGCCTTTACCCTCAAGCCAGAAAGGCGTGCAGACTGCTACTTCCCTGCTGTTGTACTAAAAAATGCTGAGATGAGTTTCAACTTTGGCAAAATGCCATTCAAGGTACAAATTCTTAATTTTCATGGAAAACAGTTCTGTGTTATATGAGTGTTACCTACAGATTTATTATTTATTGTAGCTACATAACTATAAAACAAAATCTGTCATAATTTTTAACTTTCCCTCATAATTGTTTTTTTTTTTATTGCTTTTCCCACCTGTACTGGTGCAAATATTTTGCCAGATAATTTCTTGCGAAACTGAAGACTTGATATGGTATGTTATATCAACAAAATACAAAAAATACAATGCATTCCCATCTGATCTGGTCTTCTAACCAATCCTACCAACTACACTCCTTCCTAAAAAAAGAAATAAATAGTATTCTGTTTACTTTATATTGTTTCTTACTGTTGTGTAGTACCCCCCACCAGCGGAGTACATAGCCATTGCTTCGGCACCCAAGGACAATTTGAAGCAAAATGTGGTGTCTGATAATGCTGTGGAAACTACGCCAGCTAACAACGCGCCGCGATCCATTATTATCGAGGTAAGTGACAAAACAAAATAAACTTTCTTAGTTTCTTAGGTTTTCATACTTCATGAAAACTTGAATCACCAAAAAAGTTAGTCAATGCTTGGGATCTCGGTGAGGCCAGAAGAAAAGAAGTCAAGATCAAAGAAGTGATGTTGATGATGCACAGTTCCAAGTCATCCAACTTATGAAAAGAACAAAAATTAATTATTCTCTCTAAACATACAAATATCCTTATACCCAATGGGATGTTGAAGCACACTTAAAATATGAAAAGTTCCACTGTTCCATAGCAAATTCTTTTAAATTCACTGAAAGTGCACCAGAATAAATGTTGTTGTCATCACTCATCAGCAATGATGTTGAGAGTGTGCTTGTTAACGGCGCGGCTCGCGCAGAATGTTAGCTATTTATTTATTACTGGCTTATTTCAGTTACGTCTTTGGTTAATGCTCCGCTCCCGTGAGTCGTAGCATGAAAATGAAAATGAATTTATTTCGTTATCAACAGGTTTTAACAAATACAAAACAGAGATCTTCTTTTAAGTATAAAAGTACTTGTGCCAGAAGACCTCCCTCTTTCATACTTCTAAACATAATTACAAAGCCTGCTAATAATATTATTAAAACTAAATACAGTTTAATTTTAAAACTAGATAATTGAAGTAGTAGTTTTGTGTTTTTACGATGTGTTGGTGTGTGTAAGAGTAAATGTGGTAACAATGAGTAAGTGGGATGAGTAAAGGTTTTGTGTGGATGAGTGTAGTGAGAATGAGTGTGTGTATGATTGTGAGTTATGTAATGGTGTAGTGAATTGGTATGTGTGTGATTGTATTCAAGGGCGTAGCATCAATGTGAAGTGGGTGACAGTGATCCTGTAAATATAGACAATGTATCATGTAGGATAGTGATTTTATGTGTAAAAGTATTATATGATAGGATGTAGGAGTGTTTCTGTTTCATCATAACTGAGAGTCTTTAGCCATGTAGTTAGGATTTTATTACATTCGTAGCGAGTCTTCCGATAGATAGATTTTTTTTTGTTGATTGCGTTGTAGAGAAGCGTAGTTTGTGCAAGGTATTGTCGCTTAGCAAAAGCAGTACGTACTCTAGATCCAGCTATACCACCATAGTTCCTACGTTTCGTTAGTACACTTGGGTCGAAAACGATTGATTTATGCATTCTTAATATGGAGACCAGAATAAATAATTTTCTTACAGTTAAAAGGTCACAATGTTTATAGAGGTCGCTTGTAGAAAAACGGTATGGCTTAAAATAAATAGTCTTCAGAAGGGAACGCTGTGACCTTTCCACACCTAGAAATTTTGTTTTGGAGGCACCCCCCCAGACGGGAATACAGTAGGTTAGGATAGATTGCGCCAGAGCAGTGTAGATTTGTTTAATTAATTTAGGTGCCGCTACATGCCTTAGTATTTTAAAAATCCATATTAATTTTTTACAGCGGTCACTGACCAATTGAATTTGATGATACCAAGAGAGACATTGATCGAGTATAATACCCAAGTATTTTGTATTTTCTACCTTCTCAATAATCGGGCATAAGCAGTCACAACCATGAGTATTATTACAATGGTGTATTTTAACAATGAAACTGCTGTTAGGCTGGGTCTTTTTACTTAAGGTGAAACACATATAGACAGTTTTTTGGCTATTTAAGGTAAGTAGGTTTGTTCTCAGCCAAGATGCAACTCTAGAGAGACCCACCTCAGCGTGTCTGTGAACAGATTCCCAACTTTCACCGCAAAAGACCAGAGCAGTGTCGTCAGCATACGAGAAAACCCGGGCGCCACCTGCCTTCAACTGACATAGGTCATTAATATAGATAAGAAACAAGGTAGGCCCGAGTACGCTCCCCTGTGGTACACCGTAAGTAATATTAGTGTCTCTACTAGTATGCTGGCCGATTTTAACTCTCTGAGTACGGTCTGTTAGGTAGCTTTTGAATATTTCGAGGGGAATGCCCCTTATTCCAATGTGTTCCAGCTTGTGTACAAGAATGGGAACAGAAACTGTGTCGAAAGCCTTTTTTAAGTCAAGAAAGACTGAAAGGCATTTCTTACCACGATTATTGTAATCTGTGCCACGATCAAGGCTTTCAGTAATGAGAGATGTTATAGCTATTACAGCATCCTCAGTTGATTTGCCTTGTCTAAATCCAAATTGTGAGTCAGATAATATTTGATATTTATTTATATAATCTATCAATCGATTGTTTAAGAGTTTCTCTAATATTTTTGACAAGGCTGGTAACACTGATATTGGTCTGTAATTGCCAACATCATCTCTTGCACCATTCTTGTACACAGGGGTGATAGAAGATTTTTTCAAAATTTTGGGAAATATACCTTTCTCGAAGCACAAGTTAGCTAGGTAAACCATGATTGGAACAATTTCATACTTAGCTAATTTTAGAAAACTTGTTGGAATGTTATCACAGCCCGGAGCGCTACTCGATTTTAAGTTCATAAGTAAACAGTGCACCTCGTTAAAGTCGGTATCCAATAATACAAATGACGTTAATTGCGTATTATCCTCACTAAAAGCAGAATTAGTACTTGTGCTAGCAAATGGCAAGATCTTTTCTGCGAGTTGTTTACCTATCCCTACAAAATAATCATTTGCATAGTTGACTGCTTCAATTGGGGAAGACTTTGTTTCCAAAAGTTTAGAGTTATCTGAGTTAGTTTGTTTCATATGTGTTATGTTTTTAATATTTGACCAAAGCCTTTTATTGTTATTGGTAGAATTTGCAAGTAGCTCCTTCTCATATTTACGTTTTAGTTTTTTAATTAAGTGATTACAATAGTTACGATATCTTTTATAACTAATTTTTAATATTTCATTGTGCGGGTCATTTCTTAATTTCTTTTGCATTTTGTTCCTATTTCTGATACATCGTAAAATGCCCGGAGTTATCCAGGGCTTTATAGTTCGCTTAGATTTAGGAATGCTACTCGTGATAGTATTTTCCTCTAAAGCTTCAGATATTTTTTTAATTAAAAGGTCGATTATGTAGATATGGGGTCGCAGCAAATAAAAATCACGTGCTAGAAGAACCACGGTGTTTTATTTTCGTATAAACAAGATAGCACTACTACTTTTAAAATTACGTCTTTAACTCGTCTTAGTCGTCTTTTCGTCTTTCACACACAACGCTCACTCCGCCATCATATCTTCTGTCTCCTTTCCTCGCTTTCCTCTCACTCGCACCTTAACATTCCATTTCACTCCATTCTTACTTACTTTACATTATCCTTACGTTCCATGTCCGCACATCCTACATTCGGCCGTCCTGCACTCATATCTGCCCTCAGATATGCCTCCTTTTATACACCATACATGCATACATTGGTTTACAATCTTAACTTAGATGAAACAGAATTACTTATTTACCAAGACAACATTGTACAACTATTGAACAATCTTCGAATAGGAAAATAAACATCAGTTTTAAATTTTACAACTAAACATCTACACTTCCTTATTTAGAACTTAAGACACAGGTTACCATAGAAACTAATTTCTAACTAATACATACTTGCTTACATTATCTTAAACAACATTACAATAAGTAAATAAACAAGGTATAACACATAGTTTGTTCTAACTTAACCAACATAGTTTTATTTTTAAACATTAAAAATAACAATGTCCTTAGCCTATTGTAACAACATGGTAGGTACTTGAAACACATAACTTAGTAGTCATAAGAATACTGAGCAGTATTATTACCCACACCATCATACACACACAACATCAAACATTCAGTCATCCTTACCTGGCCACCTCTTCATATTGTCTGCGGAACTGGACGTCTTGTTTGGCCCTTCAGTGGTGTCATACACCTTCTGAACCTCATACCTATCATTTCTTTTAACTTTGATAATCTTATACGGTCCTAAATACTTAGGTTTAACTTTAAGCCCTGGACCAAACTGAGTTCGCTTGATGGCAACCAAATCATCCAACTCATAGGTAGAACTAGGTTTCCTCTTTTCATTAAATGTTTTCTTATTTTCATCTTGTACCTTCTGAATCTGCTCTTTAGCCTTTAATCTTAAATTTTCTCTATCTTCGTCATATGTATCAATAATTTCTTGATGCAAAAGATACATTACCTCTACATCTTCTTTACATCTCATCTTTGTACCGGTAAGTAATTGAAATGGTGAAGTATTTATTGATCTTTGGTAAGTACTGTTTAGCGCTCGCTGGACCCGTCCAACATGTCTATACCACTGTGATTGGTCTTCTATACATAGCTTGGTTAGCATTGGGATCAAGATGCGATGAACTCTCTCCACTTGTCCATTTCCACGCGGCACACCTGTTGTAATCTTGACATGCTGAATAAATTCTTCTTTACAGTATTCTTCAAAATCTCCACTAGTAAATGCGGTACCTCTGTCCGTTATGATTCTGGTTGGGTTACCAAAGGTTTGTTGATGAATCCTCAACTTGTTAAGTACTTCTGCACTTGATGTGGACTTAGTAGGGAACAGCCATGTAAACTTGGTAAATGCATCTATTATTGTAAGTATATAGTTATACTGTTTCCTTGTTACTGTAAATGATCCTATATGATCCAAGTGTAACGTATGCAGCGGAATTGCTTCTTTATCTATAGGATTCAGGTAACCCTCTTGCTTACCTTCTTTCCGTGTTGCTAATAAACAGGGTATACAGCTAAGAACTACTTCTTCAATTCTTCTATCTAAGTTTTTGATATAATAATCTCTACCTATTGCTTCTTTCATTTTTCTTATTGAAAAGTGACCCTTTTGATGAACCTTCTTTATAATTTCTTTTTCCATCATCCTTGGAACTACTAATCGCTTTTCTTCTCCTTTGTATAGTATTCCATTGTCAATCCAGAAGTCATTATATTGTCCCTCTTTCAATATCAGCTGTCTAATAGCATTGAGTTCTTCATCTGACTCCTGACCACGTCTTATTTCTTCCTGTAGGCTGACCACCGCAGCCACATAAGGGTTTCTACTGAGAGCATCGGCATGTTGCATTCTACTACCTACTCTGTGCTCAATGTCATAATCATACTCACTCAGCATAAACGCCCATCTGGCTACCTTTGGTGTCAAGTCTTTCTTCTTCAATGTTTGTTCAAAAGCTTTACAATCTGTGACAATCTTGAAATGTATTCCGTATAAATAATGTCTGAACTTCTTTACAGCTTCCACCACTGCAAGTGCCTCCAGTTCATAGCTTGAGTATTTGCTTTCAACCTCAGTCGTCTTATGACTCATGTAATGCACAGGATGTAACTCACCATCTGAATGTAATTGCAGTAGTATCGCAGCCAAAGCATGACATGATGCGTCAGTGTGTAACTCTGTTGGTAAATTGGGGTTGTATATTTTCAATACAGGATCACTGGTCAGCTTTTGCTTCAATGTATTGAAAGCACATCTTTGCTCTTCTTCAAATATAAATGGGACATCCTTCCTTAGCAAGTTTGTTAATGGTCTTGCAATCATGGCATAATCTTTGATGTATTTTCTGAAATAAGATGATAAACCTATAAAACTCATGACTTGCTTAATAGTTTTGGGTTCAGGATACCTTACCACTGCCTGAACTTTCTCTGGGCTAGGCCTAACCTCCCCATCCTTGATCAAATGACCTAAATATTCTATCTCCCGACTAATAAGTTTCGCCTTTTTCCAATTTACCTCAAGCCCATGCTGTGAAGCTACTGCTAAAACTTGACCGAGTCTCTCCAGCGCTTGACTCTCACAATCTGCTATGATAACAATGTCATCGACAAAGATAACCATGATGCCACTCGCTATCAACTCTCTGAAAATAATGGTGACAAATCTCATAAAATATTTGGGTGAGATAGACAATCCAAAAGGAGCACGTAAAAATTCAAACTGTCCATGATGAGTAATAAAAGAAGTATAGGGTACAGATTCTTCACTTATTTCAAGATGAAAAAATCCATTTTTGAGATCTAAAACGCTGAACACCTTGGCGTCTCTCAACTTATCAATTAAGTCATCTATAATAGGCAATGGGAATTCATCTTTTACTATCTTTTTATTTAATAATCGGTAGTCCACACAAATGCGGGTTGATCCATCCTTTTTCTTAACTAACACTAACGGGCTAGAATATTCAGAAAAACTAACCTGTACTATTCCCTTCTGTAACCACTCGTCTACCTGTTCCTCTACTATCCTTTGTTCCATGTGCGATATTCTTCGGGGCCGCTGAGCTATTGGTACCTCATCTTTTAAAACAATCTTCATTTTAATAGGGGCTTCTTTCATCTGAAGGGGCTTGTACTCATGAACCAGCTGCCTTACTTTCGCTTTAATCTCAGGATTGAGGATGTGGCCTGTAACATCAACATCAGTCACACAACAGTTCACCCGCGACAACCATTCATCGCCTTGTGTAAACAATAACACACAACCCTCACGGACTACCATGACAACATTCTGTAGGAACTCTTGTCCTATAATCAACCTATAGGGCATTGACCCATTCGGTACTATGTGAAACACCACATTGCGATAACACTGTTCATCAATAACAATACAAACAACAATTTTTCCGTATGACATTACTTTGGTAAGTCCGAGTCCAGATAATATCGTATTATCCACGTTACACGGCAACTTCAACTCCTTCCACAAGTCTTCCGCTATTAAGTTGACATCACTACCCGTATCTATTAACGCACTGATTGTTTTATCACAAATTTTCACCGATTTTACAGCTTTATTTTCGTTATTTTGTTGCCGGTCATATTGTTGATTTACTTGCATGACGTCGCTGTCACTTTCCGATTTGACATTTACATCATGACAGCACGCGCCGCTCTGATTGGCCGATGATGTTGCTCCGAACATAGCCGAATGTTTCGTCGGGCCTGTGTCGGACTGCTTTACCGACGCCGTCGGGCGCCATTGAACCCGCTGATTGGCCGCTCTATGCGACTGTTTTACCGACGTAGTCTTCGTACCATCCGAACCTCCGCTGCTTCCTGCGCTGGGATTGGTACACCGCGAACTGATATGGCCGAATTCGTTACATCTAAAGCACTTCACCCCGTTCCGGCATGCACTAGCTAGATGATTTTTCCCTCCACAATTATAGCAAAACTGCCCGGTTCCTGATGTGGAATCTTTGGGCAACACCGCCGCCGTTCTTTTTACAGGTCGTTCACTGCTCTGCTTGTCAGCCTTCTTCTTAATCGCCTCGTACACCAATAATTTTTCTTTCAGCGCCGGGTAGGTGACTGCGCCGTACAAAATTGCCTTGTTTGTTTCCAGATCCGATATGCCGTCTATTATATATTGTATGGCGACGTAATCGGGAAATTTTGCCCGTTTTCCCATTTCTTTCATAATTAGCATGTATTGATAGAAGGATTCATCTTTACGTTTCTTTCGTGCCGCCATAAGTTCATGCATCTCTTTACTATTCGTAGCGTCCGGAAACTCCTTCAGCACCGCCGCCTTTAGGTCTTCATACGTCCTATGCACCTTTTCCGTCTTGAGCCACAACTCTGCCGTTCCCGTCAAGGACCTACGGGCTATAATGAGACGCTGCTGAGCCGTCCATCCAAAGATTTCTGCGTTGTCGTCGAGGTCTTGAGCCCATTTCGTAGAAGTATAAGTGTGGTCATCACCGCTAAATTTCGCCATATCGATGATGCTAAACACTGGCTCTTTATTTTCTGCCATCTTCAGTTTGCAATCGTAATCGTCTTCCGTCTTTCGTCTTTCGTCTTCCGTCTTTCGTCTTCCGTCTTTCGTCTTCAGTCCTATTCAGTATAAAAGTCTTTTTCTTGATGTTCGTCGTTTGTTTTTCGAAAATTTTCTTCCGCACGTGGCCGCGATCCCGGACGAGCCCCCAAAATGTAGATATGGGGTCGCAGCAAATAAAAATCACGTGCTAGAAGAACCACGGTGTTTTATTTTCGTATAAACAAGATAGCACTACTACTTTTAAAATTACGTCTTTAACTCGTCTTAGTCGTCTTTTCGTCTTTCACACACAACGCTCACTCCGCCATCATATCTTCTGTCTCCTTTCCTCGCTTTCCTCTCACTCGCACCTTAACATTCCATTTCACTCCATTCTTACTTACTTTACATTATCCTTACGTTCCATGTCCGCACATCCTACATTATGTGTTCAGGATCATCAGAAAACAAAAGTTCGCTAAGATTCTTGTGAATTAAGGATTCTAGTGCTTTGTTAAAGTCTGTGGTTATTCTGGTTTTCTCAATTTTATTCTTGATTTTTACATTAGATAACTTTAGAAAAAATAGCGAATGGTCAGTGATGGAAGTATTAAGAATAGCAATATGGGCAGATGATTTCTCTTTATTAAGTTTTATCATAAAATGATCAAGGCAAATTGTTTATTCTGGTAGGAAAAGTATGTCCTGTCATCAGCCCATGCATTGTTAACATTGCTAAATATTTTTCTCTATTAATTCGATCCTGGGCCTGCTCAGTTAGTGATGATCTAAGGTTTATATTTATATCCCCAGTCAAAATAATACAACTACAAGATTTTATGGAATCTAAATATGAGTCAAGCGAGTTAATGAACATTTCCGCGTTAGTAATTGAGGGGGATCGATATACACCTAATATAATATTATTATTAACTTTAATTTCCATTGCAGAGGCATGTTTTAATTTTATTTCCCTAACACTGACTTGAATATTATGAGTGGTATAAACAACTACACCGTCATTTTTGTTCATATGATTTGTTGAATGGAAGACTGAAAAATTTGGAATAGTAGGTATAGGTTTATTAGGGTTAAGTTGTCCCTCCGTCAGTATTAAAATATCAGGCTCAACTTTTAAAGAAGCCAGTGTTAACTGAAAGTCGTCTAGATTGCTATACACGCTTCTTATATTTTGACAGACGATTTTGAGGTCTTTCTTTTGTATGTGTATATATGTTTAGTTAGGTCTTCAATATAACAGTGAACAGCCTGAGCAATGTTTGTATTGTCTATTTCATTTAGTGTGAAAAGAGAGCTATCCATTTAAATAATAAATTAACGAGTAAAAGAGTGCACTTCGAATAGTATTTATATGCCTACGATTTAACTTTATAGATAACAGAAACGTTATAAAGAATAGGATGTAATATGCTAACTGTGATTTTTTTACGTATATTAGAGTGAAGTAAACAGGAATACTGTGTATGGTGTTTGTGTTCAAGTAATAGTTAAGAATAGGTATGAGTGAATGAGTATGTGAGATTGTGTAATATGTAGTATGTATATAAGTACGTATATTGAATTGTATGTATGTAGTATGTATGTTTTGTGTAAACACTGAGAAAGCTTTTGTATTAATTGAGGACCAAATCGTGTGAGCATTAAAGTTATAAACAGTATGCTTCTGAGGATTTGTATGAATGTATATGAGGCCTATATGCAATACGGAGACAGTGAGTTTTACAATGGTGTAACAAGTATAAACAATAACTAGTCTAGTCAGTAGTGTTAATTTTAACGGATGTGCAATCGGCGTATAGGCCAAGGAATTTTAAAATAAAGACATGACATTATTCTGCATAAAGTGAATAAGACATATAAAGAAAATAAAATAAAATAATATAATAATGAAAATAATTGATATTAGTCAATTACTACTTATAAGTTGTTGTATCTGGGATTCGCTTCTAATAGTTATAATCCGCGATTGTTCGTCCTTCTTTAGTAGTACTTTTCCATACGCTGTCCAGCAAAACTTATAGCCTCCAGATTTAGTTAGGTCTCGTGCAAGAAAGAATAAGCGGGAACCCTTAGGAGTTAAGTGGTCTGAGAGAAAAATGGGATTATCCTCTTGAGATCTGAAGCTAAGGTGCTTACAGCACAATTTGGATTTGTGCTTAATGTTAAATGCCTTACCCATCTTCAAAATTTCAGTCTTTATGAGAGTCGAACCGGTTTCCACTATTATCGGCGAATTGAGGTTCTCACTGTTTCTACCATGCACTCTATATATGTCTTTTATGTCGTACTTGCCCATCGTACAGCCCAGATTTTGCACAAGACACATCGCCATTTCTACCAGATCTTCCTTGGTTTCTTTGGGTCTTTTTGGTACATTTTTAATGACAAAGTTGGACTTTTGGTTAATGTTTTGTATTGTTTCGAGCTTATCTTCAAGAATTTTAATATAATTTTTAATAGCATGATGTTATATAGCCTATGTTACTCAGGAATAATGTAACTATTTATAGGTGAAAAAAATGTTAAAGCGACCGGCTTTAACATTTTTTAGCAGTTTCGGAGCCTATTCGTAACAAACAAACTCTTAATAATATTAGTATAAATATATTTTGCTTCTTCACAGCCCTCAAGAGAATTAGCAGAGCAGACTTGCAATCAAATAACAAAGTTCAAGAAATACCTCGACAATCCAAAAATTCAAGAGCTGTTGGTTGTTGGAGGCATGAATGTTAAAGATCAGATCAATGCGCTTAATGCTGGCATAGATATTGTTGTGGGTACCCCTGGACGTCTAGAGGATCTTATTCAAGGAGGTAAAGTTGGATTACAAATATTACATATAATACTGCAACTGGCACGAAAACATATTAAAAAATAATATATAATATAATACGCCTGCATTCCCCGAAGCGTTAGGTAGAGGTGTACCAATGTACACTCACAGTTCGCCGGTATGTTTAAGTCCCATGTAATAAGGGGCGAGCCTAATGCCATTAACCGGGCACAAATCCTAACTCCGAGCTGCTACTGAGCATTTCATAGAAAAACCCAATAACACGTTGCTCGAACTGGGAATCGAACCCAAGACCTCTAGCGTAGCAGTCGTGCTTAGGACCACTAGGCTAACGAGACAGTTCGAGGTAAATTGGATGTATTGTAGCAAATTTTAGTGTAAGCCCTCAATACCAATGTTACAATTAAAATGTCTACCTCCAGGTTACCTAGCCCTCACTCATTGTCGTTTCTTCGTGCTTGACGAGGCGGACGGTCTGCTGAAGGCGGGCTACGGCGGCCTGATCGAGCGTCTCCACCGACAGATACCTAAGATCACGTCCGATGGCCGACGGCTGCAGATGGTCGTTTGCTCTGCTACGCTACACGCCTTCGAAGTTAAGAAGATGGCGGTAAGTTGATGGTTAGATTTTCTTCTACACAACCTTTGGATCTTATTCTCATTTTAAAAGAGTTTAGTTACAGAAAAATCGCGATTAAGTAAAAAGGTTATGTAAATTTAACTTTCAATTTAATGACCTGAGCCCCTCAATTCTTTCGTCTCTCTTTGCATAGTGGTACTTCCATAATGGTTGAAAAATTGTACAGAAGAAATAAATATTTTGATTAATTTGTCCATCAGGAGCAATTGATGCATTTCCCGACATGGGTGGACCTGAAGGGAGAAGACTCGGTACCAGAGACAGTGCACCACGTGGTCGTCAATGTAGACCCGCAGAAGGACCGCGTGTGGGAGACTCTCCACAAGTAAGTTACACAGTACACACTGACACATCTTAGATGAAAATCTGCAACACAGAACAAAAAAAAACCGGCCAAGTGCGAGCCGGGCTTGCGCACAATGGGTTCCGTATCTATAAAAACGGAAAAAAGCACGTTTGTTGTGTGGGAGCCCCTTTAAATATTTATTTTATTCAGATTTTTTGTATTTGTTGTTATAGCTGCAACAGAAATACATCATCTGTGAAAATTTGAACTGTCTAACTATAATGGTTCATGTAATACAGCCAGGTGACAGATGGACAGACAGACAGACAGGTGGACAGCGAAGTCTCAGTAATAGGGTCCCGTTTTACTCTTTGGATACAGTACCCTAAAAATACCAATTGGTATGGATAAGACCGTTGTAAAAACGCAGAAATGATAATGCCACAAGGCATTCAGTCTTTGAAGCTCATATTAAAAAAATAGAACTCAACTCCACAACTCAAATGTACCGGCCATCAGTCAGTTTTTAGCTTTCATATTTTCGTTACGAATGAAAACTAAAATTCCAATTTCAATCACTCAATTTCCACTTCTTCAACTATTCTTCTCACACATTACCAGACACGTGCAGACGGATGGCGTTCACTCAAAGGACAACATTCGCAGCGGCAACACCACTCCGGAAACGTTATCGGAAGCCGTCAAGATCCTCAAGGGAGAGTACTGTGTGCGCGCCATCAAGGAGCATAAGATGGACAGGTAGGATATATATTGTTTTTATTGAAGGTTTTTATTGAATAGAACGTAAAGGACTTTGTATTTTATTCGTCCAATAGTATGTAGACATCAACATAGCGGGTGGCATTCTGTGGTTTCTGCCTACCCCCGTGAGTTTATGTATGTGTGTACAGACTCATTATATGCTATTATCTAATAAAATATGAAAGAATATAACCCTTGTCAGTTGGCAGTAGTAGCCATAGATTTAGAGACATAGAGTATGTACTCTATGTCTCTAAATCTATGGAATACCAACAATATCATGTCGCCATTTAATTTAAACAGAATAAATAAATAAGCAAACTGTGTAGGATTAACTAGTATGTGAATATCTGATTCCCAGTTTTATCCTATACTCCATCATCGCCAATACCCATAGCTCAAATAAAATCCATAAAAATATTTCACCATTCGTCCCCCAGAGCCATAATCTTCTGCCGCACAAAGTTAGACTGTGACAACATGGAACGTTACATCAAGTCGTGCGGCAGTGAGTTCACATGCGTGTGCCTGCACGGGGACCGCAAGCCAGCGGAGCGTAAGGCTAACCTGGAGAAGTTCAAGAGCAGCCAGGTCAAGTTCCTCATCTGTACCGACGTTGCTGCTAGGGGCATTGATATCTCTGGGCTGCCGTTTAGTAAGTACACTTGTTTTGTGATTTTATAGGAAAACAAGTAATAAATTTAAAAAAAATAGTATAACATTATATTATACATATTATATACATATTATAAAATAGTAGTAAAATTCGACAGAAGAATAAAGATCCCTAAGAACCATCGCTAGAAACCTGCTTTTAGATAAAAAAAATGCATTCAAATTGGTTGCCGTGCCACAGACAGACACACAGACACGTCAAACTTATAACACCCTTTTTTTTAGTGGGGGTTAAAAAAGAAAAACCATCAAAACTAATATACCGAGATACATTGTTTGTTTGTTATAAATATCTGTAAATACTGATTCGAAAATAACAATTCCCCATTATATATCAAACAATTGAATTATGTGCGAAACAAACAATGAAGGATTGCCAGTTCATTTAAAAATAAAACATCTCTACTAGTTACTGCTAGTCTAGAAGTGACTTTGCTAATAATCTCAGCGTTTATAACTTGTTGTTAATTTTCATCAGTGATCAACGTGACTCTGCCGGACGAGAAGTCTAACTACGTGCATCGCATCGGTCGTGTCGGTCGTGCGGAACGCATGGGGCTGGCCATCAGTCTCGTCTCCACCGTCCCGGAGAAGGTATTGCTAAAAGAATAACTCGTTATCAGTCGCAAATATTCCCGCAAAAAAGGCTGGGTTCGATCTCCAGATTGATCAAAGCGTAAAAATTGAATTTCTCAGTAGTAGCCTGGATTCTCGAGTTTTTTAAGCTAATGACTGCAGATCTGGTCCTTTTGAATGGGGCTAGAAACATACATAAGGTCCACTATTACCATAAATCACTAAACATAATTAGGGCTAAATGTGTTTAAATTTGCATTCTGTTTCTGTCACTTTCTATCAATGTTACAGGGATGCAATGATATTCTAAATACGTTTAGGCACTAAATGCTGGTGAAAGTGGGTCTAAATGTGTACTAATCACTTTTAACTCTAGTAGGCAGTGTACATATTTATAAAACCAATTTTATTGTTTTGGAAAATGTTCTTTATACCTCTTTCTGTATACCTCGTTTGATTGCAGGTGTGGTACCACGGCGAGTGGTGTTCGTCGCGCGGCCGCAACTGTTGGAACACGAACCTGATCGACGACCGCCCCAAGGGCTGCTGTATGTGGTACAACGAGCCGCAGGTATTATTGCCATCATAATCAAAAATTAATGCTCCTGAACCCAAATTGCTTGTGTTAGGTTTCTCTGCCATTTGACCTTGATTCACTTCTTTTTACTTTATATTCTTCTCACGATTTTTTCCTTTTTTTCCTGTCCTCCTTCTATCAATCCTAACTAATATTATAAATGCGACAGTAATTTGTTTGTTATATCTTCACGCCTAAACGACTGAACCGATTATTCTGAAATTTTGCATATACGTTGTCAGGTGTACAGAAACGGATATAGGCTAACTTTCATTCCGGAAAAAGTACTGTTACCTAGAAAAGGAGCAATAACGTTCTTATGATAATAGATGGCGCCACATGTCTCTTGATTCAAGATAGAATTTTAAATATAACCGACATTGACGCGGATGAACTCGCGGGCAAAATTAGTCAATAAACAAACCGAAGAAAAAGCTTACATACCTACTTCTTTATGTTAGGGCTGTGAGGCACACGAACACAGGTCGTGAAGATACATTACTTACCAGGTACATGTTTTCATTCTTCTGTCCACAGTACTTGGCTGACATTGAAGAACACCTGACCATCACGATCCAGCAGGTTGATAAGGACATGGTAGTGCCCGCCAATGAGTTTGACGGCAAAGTCGTGTACGGACAGAAGAAGACGCAGGCTGGTACTGGATATAAGGTAAAGTTCTCATTTTTTGTTACCCGTATTGTTGTATGTGTTTTGTAACTGCGAACAGTTACGGCACGTTTTTAGTAACATTATAATGAGATGAAATTCGTTTGTAAGAGGTAATACCTGGTTTTCTAGTCCGGTTGCACACGGCTGAATTTTTATCGATATCGGGCCGACTTTTGACAGATTTCTTTGTCGGAGAGTAAAAATTGGCACGATAATCGGTTACAAAATCGATCGTGGGCAAAGACCGTACGCCTAAGCATATTGCCAAATGCCATAGGCTATGTTTCATGGTATAATTGTCTTCTACATGGAGAAAGTTGCGGGCACAAACTAATACATTATAATAATATACTTAGCTCGTATTGTAAGATGTAACGGTTCTATTCGTCATGTGCAGGATCACGTGACCCAGATGGCGCCAGTAGTGAAGTCTCTGCAGGAATTGGAGTCGCAAGCGCAACTTTACTATCTCAAAATGCATCATAACGTCACTGTCGCTTAATGTCAGGCAGTAAAATATGATAGTTTATTTAAATTAATTTTATTTAACTCATAGACTGATAATCTCTAATATATGTCTTCTTAAATAAAATTGCCGAATTTAGGAAATGTGTATGATGGCAAGGCATTTCTAATAATATTTTTAAGGTTAATTAGCGTTTTTATCAGTGAAATAAATAATTAAAACACAGTTCAAAGTTCATTTTTTATATTTCACCCAATTCTCAATCACTACTGATTATTATTAGGGCAGTGTGTCGGCCCGCATTTGAAAATAAATTATTAAGTCTCATAACACCGCTACTTAGGAAAATAGCCGTTAACAATACTGTTATAATAATCATAGTTCCAATTCTTTGCAATCCCATCGCTTCATATTTCACAAGGAATATAAAATGTGTTCTATAAAAATTGTTTCGGAAAAGCAACGTCGGATATATAAAAATATATTCTTTGTATTCAAAAACTTTATTCGGTCACTATCGGCGTATATTATAGTCATCATTGTGTAATATGAAGAGAATAAAATGTATCTTGAAATTTAAATTGACATTCCACTGCTACTTATGTTTTAAAAACGATTAATTTATTACTTCTTGCGAAAACGCACCTTACAACGAAGTTAGCACTTTAGAACGTAGTTAGGTATAAAGCACATTTTGCAAGATAACATCTATATTATGTACTCAACTAGGCAGCAGTTACATAAGCAGTGGAGAATGTCTAACAATAACTTCATGATTTACAATTATAAATAATCGCTTATCAAACTAGGAATTATATTAAGTTATTCATCAACAATATAAGCGCTAAACAAACAATAATTCAACGCAGGCATTGGTGCACGAGACACTTATTGTTCTAGATAATCTATTCACAAAATAAGGTGCATATTTGTAACTTAGCAAACTTGTTGCGCCTTTCTGTTTTATTGTCTCAATGATCGTCTTTTTACTTTCCAGCGCTCACATTAGCAGCGAGGTAGTTGTTATTGACAATGTAAAACGTGAATAGACCACAAAATGGGTCAATTCCGAACGCTCTATAACTGTTTGAGATTAATTTCATATTAGCTTGCTTCGCTTTAAATATTAATAAAATAATCCACTAATATAATACATTTTGAATGGAACTATAACCGCTGAAACATTTGGATTCGGCGCAAATAAAAATGGATTCTAACAATAATATCAATCTAAATCCCGCTGTAATCTAGTTTAATCGACAGATTCTTTAAACGCTTGTCACCAAATATTTACAAGTTTTATTAAAAACAGAAGCTAACTATCAACAAAATCTTTATTCCTGATTTTCTTTAGCTAAGATGACAGCTTGTCGTATATTACAGTTGTCCCCGTAACGTAAAAACAACGAAATACAAAAATCTGTAGAGCAAACTGATTAAAATCGCGGTGCAAATCATCATTTTGATTGAACAAAATGCATTTAATATAAATATATTAATCTAGTCAATTAATTTAGATTATTTATTTAACCTAGTATTTGTAAAGAAGTTTGATTAGGGAGGTATGCAAGTAACAAGTTTTATATAAGTATCACTAATTTGACCGTAGATAGTAATAAAATATAAGGTTTTGTAGCAGCGACGTACATAACAATAGAGATAGTAGATAAGGTAGATTAGGTTGTCACGTTATCCATAACAAGTTAGAGGAAGTAGGAACTAAAGCAATACTAATGTAACAGCGTTCCAATGTCGCTGGATCCTCGGCTAAGGCTGCAGCTGGCGCCACCATACTCACTGCTGCGATTTGTATACAAATATTCAGGTCAGCTCAAACAGTGCGGCAATACGGTAGCAGTATCCATTTATTAATTGAAAATTAATTAATAAATAACAATTACTCGAGCATATTGTTACTGTCTGTGCTGACCGCAATGCGCCAAGCGTGTGATTTGACGCGTGATAAATACGCGTTTCACTATAGATTAGATCCAGCTACATTAGCCTATGTTAAGTAGAAAAAACGAAGTGCACGATCGGTACAATAACATTATATTCTTATTAGGTTCGCCAGCCGATTAACATTAATTTCCTACTTATTAATTTCGATACTTTCGTAATATAAAATACAACACATACAATTTTAGAATCTGAAAGGCTCAAACCAATTAACCAAGCTAGATTACAAAGATACAAGGACTGGCTAACCTCAGCTATATTATATTAACAAGAATAATTTAATATTACTCTCTTGGTGACCACTGCTACCCCACCCGCCGCATAACTTGCAATCATTATACACTAGTCACTACGATACATATAAAATTTTCTTAGTATTACAAAATTCCGTACTACGTCTGACATGTATCAAAAATGCGTTCCCGTCCCGTCACAGGTAAGGCGCATGCGCCGGGCGCGTCGCGGGCGCATGTTTCACTTCAATGGGCAAACAGCTCCACCTGTCGGCTCATCTCTTTACTTACTATCGAGGAAACAGTCTATCACACATACGCTTATAATCACTTATACGAGTCTCACAAGCAGACATTACGTAAAAGAAACTGTAAGGTTCTTCCATTGCTTCTGTAGTAAAAAATGTTTTACACTTTTTTATTATTACTTCTTACTCGTACCTAATTTAGTATGCCCACCAATATAGTTTGGCAAATATTATTCGTGCCACTTATTATTTGGACTTACATTACGAGCTAAAATAAGCGTATCTGATATACAACTACATTCGCAACTCTTCTTCATTCTTCTCCGTTTATGAGTGAGTTACAATTGGTATAGTTTTATAGCTAACGTGAAATTTTCGATAAGTTTATAAAATTATTTCTATGTATTGTTTAGTGTATTTATTCTACGATCACTTATTACCGAAACCGATTCAGTTCTGCATCAAAAATCTAATATTATAAAATAATTGTTCTCTATTATGTTATGAGTGTTCGTATTCATCACATATCATAGTCAACGGTGTCTAATATTCTATAAATATAATGTATTATTGCTATAGTGGTGTTGTGTGATGTCACAATGGATGGAAGCCTTATTTCTCACTTCGGTGGGCAATCGCAGCATCGCTTTACGAATGAATACGGCACGAATTTCAAATGATACTAAATATTTTTTTTTAAATAAGATGAAGCAAATATTAAGGACTTTGGATAAATTTAGGATTCTACATTTAAAAAATATTATCAACACACAATGAGCAACTGTAACAACCTCACCGTCTTTCAGAAAAATATTTAATTACTTATCTTAAAACAAAATTAAATCTAATTATAAATACGAAACTATTCGAGTTTGTGTCGTGACCGAGTTTGTATTGTAGCTGGTAGCAAATCTTTGATATTGGAACAGTCTGCAACCATCATGTCTTGGTCAATTTTGTACCTTATAGGCATCATTCATTAAAGTATAATTTTAAATAATTCGAAGTGGCTTGGAGAAAAGCGACAACTAGGAACTGACATTACCAAAGGTATTAATTTTCCTAGAAATTAATTACGTAAATTGATATTTAGGTCACAATCAACAAGCCGTCCGGAAAAATATTTTTAGATATTTTTCAAAACGAAAGCTGTTGTTTCTTTAGCCTAAGTGTTAAGAGCTTGTCGTTTCTCTTCAAGCCGAACTCGATTAAATATTATCGTAACGTAGCCGTGTCACTCGTTGCTACCGTTTAGCAAGTACACTTATCAAGTACTTGAGGCACACTTCAACATTCTACTAAACATTGAACTATCTACTTGATATCTTTTTCAATGGATAAGTCTAGCCAAAATAGCTCTTATAAAATTCGAACAATTTGGTTTAACAATATATCCCTGTGTTACAAGATACCTAGTTGAAAGATCATTCATATTCAGTGGGCGTAAAATATGCCTCTATTACAGAATAATAATATTTTTTGAACCTCTTTGACCTCTTCTTCAAGTCTCAAAATCCGAAAGGTTACGTCCACTGGATATTGTTCATAAATTCCATATTTCGTTCTCAACATCAAAATCACCTAAGTCACTATGTTTTATTTTTATGGTAAATCCAATATTTGAAAATATATTTAATAATCAATATCTGTAAAAACGTAAACTCACAAATAAAAGCTAAGCAGTAAACATTTGTTGTCTATGGACCTGAGATTATTCCCATCACAAAACAATCATGAAATACTGATACACACTTCAATACTATTGTCTATTATAAAAATATATCGTACAGAAAGAAACTCAACGTCCTTACAAACCTTCTAACATCTTTGAAGACATGTAGAGATCGTCAAAACAGTTGCGTTTGAAATACACAATTATCTCTCGTCGTTCTCATACTCGATTCACTTAGCAAAAAGGATTTACATTTTTAATCAGTTCATTTTGTATTTCATACAAATCTTTGTATTTTTTCTTTTGTCGTGAAAATGACTAATTAATTCCATGACTCCCGGCGAATGTCCCCCTCATTATTCGAACTTAGACATAGCTACAACTGCTTTGACGCAACCTCCTTACATCTTTGTCTTTATTTATTTCCCATATCTTAGTCACATAACCACGAGTGGTTTAAGGCAGTTTATTACTCGTGAACCGACCACTCCGTTCTGATCCGAAAGTGTTAGGCCACTTGTCTCACTACTAAACACATAAATGTTCAATTAACATAAAACTTTATAACAAACAAACTTCATAGTAACTAAGACTAAATTAATAAATAATTCTTAGTAGTCCAATGAGATTTTTGTTGACCATACCTGGAAAAGATGCAATTTGAAGTTTTATATATTTTGTCGTGACGGTTTTTCAGTCTTTTCTTCTGTCTAGAGCTGTCCGCCCACGTCAGACAATCGGTGACCGGTTTTTTTGTCGGAGAGAATAGAACATATGAATTCTAATGTACCAACGCACACGTCCTATAAAAAGTTGGTCCCACGAAACTATCGATCCATTGAACGGTCCGATAATCGGTCCTACAAAATGTCGGACGTGGGCAGACGCGGTAAGGGCTGGCGGCGGCTATTAGTGTCTTATCACACTAGCGGTTTGCGAGCGGCTGCGAGGCGGTGCAGGTGCGCAACGAATGCGTCACGAACACGCCGCGGCTACAGAGCGAAGACGTTGCGGTCGCGTGGCAAATTCGTAACGTTTTTTGTCGCATATTTGTAGCAAATTAACGTCTTACTAAATGGCGTCCACACTGATATTCGCGGCGATCTCGTTGCGCATCCGACGCGTTTTCGTTGCGCGCCCGCTCCGCTTTGAAATCGCTCGCATTCCGCTAGTGTGACAAGGCCCTTCTTAGGATCGCTTAACGAAATCGGTTTGCCATTTTTTAATACAACGTTATCTAAGGGCCTGTGCAAAACACGTTTTTTAAACGCGCCGTTGACGCTCGTTTTTGATACGCGCGTCGACTAGGCTTAACGCCACCAGCCCTTAAACTTTGGCATACCTTGCTCCTTTTTTCATATAACATCTAGCATGGCTCGCCTCAAAGACATGTGGTAACAAACACACACATAGTATCAATTCATATAGAGACAGTCATTGCCAAATTAGAAAGCAACCAGAACGGTAAATAGAGCACAAAATTAGAAACCATAGAATCAATATCATTACAATAACGGTGAACAAATAAAATCTGTTATCATCTGGGGTCAATAATCGAATATCTTGCAGGTATGAGTGGGGCAATCTGGCTGACTAAAATCAATTGAGCATAAACCGAAGGTAGCATAGACGGCTTGAGTAAATATGATGCTGGCGGACACTTTATTGTGGCTCAACTTGGGGGAGACCAATCAGTACGGCCTGCTTTGGATAGCTCGACATTTGCGTCTTGTTTGAAACGGATAATATTTGGCAGAATATCGAAAATGAATTGGTAAGTGGCACTGGCTTAAACCAAGGTTCAGTGACACTACCCAGAGGATTTGATAAACCGGCCAAACTGCCTCGCCCCTATCGGTTAGTACAAGTCTGGCCTCTCGGTAATCTGGACGCGGCTATAGCTACTTTGTACAGCTTTCCTAGAGACGCTGACGCTGCGTACCTTACAAATCTAACTGAATCCTACAATACACCCCATTTTCCACTATCTAAAACCTAGAATAAAAACGATAAGCTCACCCAGGTCAAAGCGCGAGCCAAGGATGATGCTGCAGCGACTCTTTGGAGCGGTCCCCGTAGTCGTAGGTGAGCTCTTCCCCGGGCGCGATGTCGTGCGCGGCTAGCAACACCAGCCGCGGCCCATCGACCCACACTGCCTTCGTTGACAGGTTACCGTTGCGAGAGTGATTCACTAAGCGACCTAGGCGGCCGGATTCTGCTGTCGCGTCGATACTGTGAAGGAAGGTGGTATTGTAGATATATTGGGTAGATGACAGCACTAATCAATTGTCGTACTTTTAATGAGCTGTCTAAATCGCGATTCCCCCATAGATTTTGTATGACAATACTAAACGATGACGTCACTTTTTTGTTATCTCAATTCACTAGTTATTAATTCCAAAGCAACTAAAAATCGAAATGTATAGTTATTTAAATATTTATCGAGTTTTTAGGGCTAAATAAACTGTTTTTTCTCGTGTAGTTTTTGTCTTGGAATTATTGTTTAATTGTGTCTAAAACCCAATTACTGTTTTTTTTTATTTTTGTTATAAATCAAGGACGATCATTGAACCCGACGACTTCCACAAGACGGTATGCGGAAAAGACGTTGCGAGGTCACGAGAGCAATAGGGTCGCTTTGTTTTAAAAAGAGGTCATAACTCAAAACATGAGATAATTAAATTGTACGAGTACTGTCTTTGATGAATTTGTGAAAGACCTTAATTACCAACATTGTCTTCATAGCAACTATCAAGTTTAAAAAAATTCTATCACATTCTCACTGCTCACCAATACTGCTGATCTCCGTGTCTGAAGTAGTACATATAGCATCCGGCCTCCGGGTCTTGCGCGTACATGTACTCTCTCTCCCTTGCCTCCGCCACACCCACCAGTTCCCCGGAGTACTCCACCACGAATTGCCCGCGACCGAACGGACGGGTCGCTATGACCCCTCGTCCTTTGCCTTCGAAATATGCTACCTGCAACAAAGAAAAAAATATATAGGTATAATGGCTTATAAAGAAGGATCAGCGTTTTGATCAGTTACGCAGTGCAGTTAGTAGTAATCGTCTGGCAAACACCTATTAAGCCCAGATGAATTAATGGAGATTGTCCAAAGCTGCTGTGCGATTCTCTAAAATGCAAGCTCGAAAACGAGTCCCACTTCGATAACGAACCAACTTGTCATTGGTGTATATTCGTTCGCCGTGGTGACGTCACCACGGCGAAGCCAATGACAAGTTGGTTCGTTATCGAAGTGGGACTCGTTTTCGAGCTTGCATTTTAGAGAATCGCACAGCAGATCCTGCAGTTCATCACAGCTGCTGGGATTGGTGGCGATCTCTAACCATAAAAGCGGCAATCACAATAGATCAGCTATGGTCGCAGTGATACCACAGCCGCACGCTAATAAAGTGAAACAAATAGTACTAGTTTGATGAACTTTCAATGCGAAAATGAATTCTGCGTCATTTGACAAATCTCATTGTTTTAATGATCGCAAAATAGGATATCGATTACGAAAATTTGTCGCTCAAACTAATGTTTAGTATTTTAATGATGGCAGTGGTTTGTGTACGTAACATCACGCCTGTACTCCTCGACCAAAGGATTAGGTAAAAGTCAAAGTCAATTCTCTCTCTAGTTTTTAATTTCTATGTACAT
The DNA here is from genome assembly GCA_932526535.1 of Caradrina clavipalpis. Lineage (NCBI taxonomy): Eukaryota > Metazoa > Arthropoda > Insecta > Lepidoptera > Noctuidae > Caradrina > Caradrina clavipalpis. The sequence goes on along the minus strand of OW052106.1, from coordinate 5,355,158 downwards.
AATTTACAAATCTACTTGCCCCTTTCAAAAAAGGTAGTTTTGTATGGAAAATAAGAATGTGCAAGAAACTCCATATTATTTACTCTTTCAAAATAGATTATTTAATATTTTGTGTAACGAAATGAACATAATAGTACCTAATCAGTGATAATTGGTATTACTCTTCTGCCCTGTCGGGAATTACAGGCGTAACGGACGCTTACCGGTCGCGCACGGACTATATGTAGTTCATACAATGTTAAGTCAAGTTTAGACCAAGGGGTCGTCAGTCAACCAGAAAGGTGAACCTAGAAAAAGTTCGTTGAAAGCTAATGGAAACAATAGACGCTACATGAAACCATTTTGCAATTCAGTGCCATTTCTTACATAGTATATAAAACTACATCGATTACGAAATATGTTATCTTGTATAACTAATAGAATATTCTCGTCGTCGTAACGTTAATCTGTAAACAATAACTTGTTAGTCCGTACATAGTATTAACCGTCGGCCTTGATGCAACAGTACTGATAAGTGAGCTTATCTTTTCTTTAACCTGCACTTGTCTGTGGAAGGAACTTATCTGTCTGTTAGTTTCCGCGTTTAGTTAATGATACATACATACAATCACGCCTGTATTCCCCGAAGGGTTAGGCAGAGGTGTACCAATGTACACCCACAGTTCGCCGGTATATTTAGGTCTCATGTAATAGGGGGCGAGCCTATTGCCATTAACCGGACACATATCCTAATTCCGAGCTGCTACTGAGAATTCCATAGAAGATTTTCTATAGATTAAAGATTTTTGGGTTCGATTCCCAGGTCGAGCAAAAAGTGTTACCGCGATTCCAATAAAACTTTTTGCTCGACCTGGGAATTGAACCCAAGACCTTTAGCGTAGTTTTTGCGCTTAGGACCACTAGGCTAACGAAGCAGTAGTGGTTGTTAATGATGCGAACGTGTGAATAATGTAAATAATATTTAAATAGATTATCCGAATGTAAACATATTATGTAATTTCACTGAGTACATTGTAGAGGCAAACAGATTGTTAGGTATTTCGATCTTTTTTGTGTCTATACTGCTTTAAATTTTATTTTATTTATTGTAAACTTTTTTGATCTTAGCTCAAGACCCATTAAAAGAACTCGCTAGGTATAATTAAGTATGAAAATGGAATAACCAGCATAAAACATTACCCACTTATTGTTAATGACGCGATATTTTTAATTCTAGCTTTAGTTTTTTTTTTTCAATAGCGCGTCTTATTGTCTGTAACGAGCAATTACAGATAATGGGCGAATGTAATAGAAGTTAGGTACAATCAAACAAACTATTTGGTATACAGGCAGCTTACTTGCAGTTACTTTTAAACAATATTGTGAGTGTGATGGGCCGTCAATTCTTTTACATGACTGTCTTAAGTGTGTCATAAGATTAAAAAGTTATAACACATATAATTAAAATGGATATTGGCAGTATAGTAGAAAGACGAATAATTTTGCCTGCTCACCAAATAGTTTGTTTGACTGTACATTTGTTTAGATAATTGCAACATTTACAACTAATATTAATCTGCTCATATTGTCTTTCTCATGAACTGTTGAATACTTACAGGAAGTCATTACTAATATTAATGTATGAATGGTGATTCAGCAATCAAAGTCAAGCATTGGCAATATTTCAACAAGATTCTACATATAAGTATATTGTTTACATATTTTATCTAAGTGGCACATTAATGTCATTTATTTCGGTTTATCTAGTGGGGGGGAAAAATACAATGCTAGTAGGAACATCTCTAGGTCATTGTGGGTTTATGTTGACTGGTCTCGTGGTCGCAAGTGCGACTGTAAAGCGTGGGGTCCAGGATTCGATTTCCAGGTCACGCAAATGTTTGTCGTGACTACTTAGTGGTATTGGCTATTAAGTACTAAAACTGCTTTAAGCCGGCGCCCGAAAGGTACAAAAATGCTCCGTCGCGAGAACTTGGGCTCCACGCCAGCGCGACCATGCCCGCCTACGTACGACAGATGCCCGCGCGGGGGCGCCAACGGTACACCCACAGGCTTGTTCAGTCAATCTATGTGATACGGGGCACACGCACCCAAGAAAATGAAGAGAAATGTCTTGTAATGCAGAAAGGGTAATTGTGGAAGTGTAGCGTCGCCCTGCCATTTGGGACCACGAACCGGAGACCGTCGCGTTCCCACCGCATCCGCCCGTGTACCTACACGCGTATCCACATGACGCGCGTTCGCTTTACGTCCTTTCAGGCCTAACAACTTACTTGTAGTCCATCTTCCCTTTGTTCTCTCACAGCTCGCTCCAAATCCCGCATCTTCTCGGCCATTACACATTTGGATGTCTTCCTAACACTACGTCTTACAGGGAAGTATTCCGTAAGCTTATGGTTTGAGTCACCATTCACTACTTTATCTATTTTGTTAATAGTTTTTTCAATAGGTGGTGGTGAAGGCGGAGGCTCGACTTTGGGACTCTTGAGCTCTTCCTTGAAATATTCGGTGAGTTTGTGACTCTCGGCTGCGCGGGCGGCGGCACGCGCCGCTCTGGACCTCAGTGTGTGTCCGTTCGTCATATTGTTATTTGTTATACCGTTGCTTGTCTTCAATGGCTTAGACCTCAATTCAATCTTTTTCAAAGGAGGTTCTGAAGTTAGTTCTGCATTCTCAGTCTTTGGCTGCACTGCTGCTATTATCCTATAAACAAATGTTACTGTAGATATTATTGAGATAAAGTGACCTATTTATTTAGTAAAAAAACCCCCGACACAAAATCCTAAGTTCCCTTTAAAAAGTAAAAAAATAAAATACGTCGCGTTGGGGGACCGATGTTGCATTTAGGGTACGACCGTCCCAAGCGGTCCCCCAACGCGACGTATTTTATTTTTTTACTTTTTAAAGGGAACTTAGGATTTTGTGTCGGGGGTTTTTTAAATTTTTAATTTAATTTTTATTTTATACTTTTTATAGGTACATACTTATTATAATGTCGATTTTGTTAAGCTGTAAGTACATAGGTTCCTAATAATTTAATAACCCACATGACAAATCATTTTTTAGTTTTTCTTCCCCACTTTCACACCCATAACTTTTAAACGGCTCAACCGATTTTCATTAAACATGTCTAAGAACACTCGTACGTAAGTCACCTTTCATACAAAAAAAACTAAATTGAAATCACTTCATCTGTTCGGGAGCTATGATGCCACAGACAGACAGACAGACAGACAGACACGTGAAACTTATAACACCCCTCTTTTTGCGTCGGGGGTTAAAAATAACCACAACCACAAATAATGTAGGTTCCCATAAATAAGGTTTTTACAATCAAATAGCAGTACATTCAAATACATAAAAATATTTTGTGAAAATTATAGAATCAAGTGGTTCCATGTATGTAAATATTTTTAGTATGATGCAATTCAACTTATTTCGAACATCATCCTAATTCATTCCGGGGACATTAAAATATTTTTATAACCACATGCAACTGAATAATATAATGCTTGACTTATTAATTAAATTGAGTGGGGACCAAAGTGAAACAAATAAAAATAATGCCTCAGTTACCTGCGCTTTCTATAGTTGCGCGTAGGTCTGACAGGCTTCTCCTCGCATAGTTCAATGCGGTGGGGGGTCTTCACACCCTCCTGTGCTGCCATCAAGCTACTGGCTGGAAACCATAGATGCACCCAACATTTAGTATTATTTTAAGTGTACATGCTGTATTGTCTGTTACTATTAGTGCATGAAAAAAGAGTGATGTCATATGAAGTGCAAGCATAATGTTCAAAGTCCAATGGGAATTATGACTAGCTCATTAATTAAATCATTATTAAAATTTATGGATAAAATATACGTAGAAGGATGCCAAAGACAGAGGCAAAAGAAATATGTATGTACATATAAATGTATGGGCAAGATTCGGAGACCACAGGTGGCAAGTGGTGGCTTATCACTGCCAACTCATCAAATAATTTAGATCAGAAATATAGAAATTATAATACACAATAACATGAATTTTAATTTTATAATATATTATGATTATTACGCTTAAAAAATATTATGCTTTATTAATTTTAATTTTCAATTTTTTTTTATCAGTATGATGAGTTGTCTAATCACATGGCCTATTTAAAAAATATATATTTTAAGGAATTAAATAGAAAAATAGAAGATAGCAATGAAATATGTTTAATGTTGAAAACAAGTATAATAAGACTAATATTATTACCAGAAATATACACATGTATAACACATGATTTACCTGTCCCGCCAGGTAGGTTAGGTTAATTTCCAGGCATATTTTTACAGAAATATTTAGGTTAGCATCCTGAATTTACAATTTGTGAAGTCAATTTTAAAATACATCCGTAAAAACACTATAAACAATGATTATTTTATTAGTAGCTAGACAGGCACATCTCATGTATATTTTTGGGGGGAAAAGTGCTAGGAAACGCGTGCATTATCAGACGGAATTACAGAAGAGGGTACCGCGAACAAAGGACGCCTCCAACATAACATGGACATCATGACAAATTTATGTATAGTTAGGTAAATATACGATACTAACCTCGAACCATTTCCACTTGAACTTGATAATCGCTGTTATAAAATCACAAAACACCATCGAAGAAGTGGTTAAACTTGATACAAACAAAACCAGACTGGCTCGAGTTACCAATATTTTGTAACAGACCTTGTCATATTAGGATCGTAAGACGTTATCATGTGATTTGTCGATCTGCTGTCACGTATTTTTCATTTTCTTACAGTTTTTCGAATTGCCTAAACTATAAAACGTAACATAATGACTGTTAAAACATGTATTTCAGTAAAAAATATTAGTAACTCATTCAATTTCTTCAAAAATGTCAAGACCGAATAATGGGACTTCTGTAGAAAATGGACGCTTGTTTTTCCTAAGCTGCTTAGTTCTGATTGGTCCTCTATTTATTTTTTTGGCGTTTACAGCCAATGAATTTAATTTTAACCATAGACTAGCAATTTATTTTAGCATTTGAAAGGTATCATTTGTCTTTGATATAAATGATGCGTTTCGTTTTACCTAATCTAATTTTATTAATATTATAAATATCTGTTTATGGATTAGGACGAATTGGTATTCTTTATAGAAGTAGTGATAACGCATGATAATTTCGGCAGAAATAAACTCCCTCCCCATATTTATTTACAAGCAAAAACTCATACCTTTTTTCCAAAAACAATAGAGCTCCCTCCAACTCTAACAAAAAAACGAATTCTTGAGAACACAACAACTTTGTCTTCGCTTCCACTATGTCCACTATGCATAATTTTACAATAACAAAGTCTCAAAATTAAATTTATGAATAAAATCTACAATTTTTTTACAGTGGGTCAACAGGTAAATCAGTAATAAAAAGATATTAAATGCATGGCTTGGTTATCACGGTTATATAGATCTAGAGGTAAAAGTCAATGACATTTTGACATTCGTTGTAGCTGGTTGTTGTGCTCTGTGGTGGTTGTAGCCATCGAGGTGTCAAAGTCATTGTCAACGTCAACGTCCGTACTCGAAACCGTACTCGAAAAAAAGTTGGTTGGCGCCTTTTAAAAGTTTTCAATCTCGATAGACATTTTACATTGTTTACGATTTCAAGTATCAATATCAATGAAACAATAAAATGAGTGTTAGAAAACCATGCTATGTTTGGGATGAAAAATTAATCGAGCAATGTAATCGATTGCCAGCAGTTAATGGAAGGGTACTTATTTTAAATCCTAGTACTTACAAATGAATTCAATACAAACTGTTTTGAGACAGGAAGAATATAACTTTATTTTTTTATAGGCTAGCATGATTCATGATTTGATTGAGGCTTACGATCTCTTGAAGCTATTAACAGTAGTGAGATCAGTTCCAGCAACTTACAAAGATATGAAAGAGTTCCATTCAGAGTTGTATCTTGATCATTTGAAGAAATTTATTGACGTTGATGACGACTATATGACTAACGCTCAAGACGAGGAATGTGGCATCGGTATGGTAAACAAATAAATAAGTTCCTAAATGTAGACGACCCACTGACCAAATTAAATCAAATCGTGTAGATAATATTTTTGACAGCATTATCGCAAATAAATTCATGAAAATATCATAATGCCATTTTCTAAAAATTGTAGGATATGACTGCCCTCCAGTGTCCAATATGTTTGAGTTGGTGTCTACCATAGCTGGTGGTTCTGTGACTGCAGCTCGATGTCTGCTGCTGGGTATAACGGATGTTGCCATCAACTGGTGTGGTGGCTGGCACCATGCACACAGGTACTGCAATACCTACTTATAAGTATAAGTTAAAAGAGTTTTGTTGCAACTCCCAGTGTTTTATTGTATCCTGATTGGTGATAGAGGAAATGTCTAATTATGTTCCCTTCACAACTCACAAACATAATTATCATGACCATCTGTAAGTACTAAGTAAAAAAAAAAACAAATCTCCCTTGCATGGGGATGTTACACTACCAACATCAATCTCTGGGCTGTTACCGAGAAATTCCTAATGGAAATGCCCAATGACACTTTTTGCCCAAGCTGGGAATCGAACCCAGGAACCCACCCTCAACAGTCATGCTTGCCACCACAAGACAAACACGCCAATTAATGATATGTAGTTTATTCACGAAATAATATTTTTCAGGTTTGGAGCTGAAGGATTCTGCTATATAAATGACATAGTCATAGCTATTGAAAAGTTAAGGAAAAAGTTTCCTAAAGTATTGTACATTGATTTGGATGTACATCACGGTACTACATTACATTATTTATACTGTTAATGACTATTAATATGCCGGCGAACTGTGGGTGGTACCTAAATTGGTGCACCTCTGCCTAACCCTTCGGGGAATACAGGCGTGATGGTGATGGTACTGTTAATGATGCATGCATTATAGGTAAATAATAGTAATTTTATTCTTTTTTTTTTTCAGGGAATGGGGTACAAGATGCCTATAGCATAAGTAAATCAGTATTTACTCTGTCATTCCACAAGTATGAGCCAGGTTTCTACCCTGGCACTGGAGGCATAGATGATATTGGAACTCAGGGTGGCACAGGATACAGTTGTAACTTTCCACTCCATGCAGCTTATTCTAACAATACTATGGAGTATGCCTTTGAAAAGTTAGCACCAATGTCAATTATACACCAACATCATTCTTGTTTTTAGAACTGATAAATAATATTCATAAACAATATTGAATGTGTGAATCATTTTAGCTAAAAATAACTGCTTAATATTTTTTAGAGTGTTTAACTCCGTTTATAATCACTTTGAGCCTGACGTCATCGTGGTGCAGTGCGGCGCAGACGCCTGCGCGCGAGATCCTAATGGTGGCGCGAATCTGACGACGCGGAGTTACTGTCGATGTGTGCGGCGCGTGCTCGACAAACGAAAACCTACCTTATTGTTAGGCGGAGGTAGGTTTCAGTTTGATTATTTCAAACCCAACATTTTCGCAATATGTGTTTGGAGTCATAAGCCAATTTGTTATTTTAACTATCAAAAAGATGATAACTGGAAAACTAAAGAAGAATAAAGAACTGTTAATAGTCTGTAATACCTGTTCTTCCAGGTGGATATAAACATGCAAATACAGCCCGTTTATGGGCGTCTCTAACAGCACTAGTGGCTGGAGTGACCCTGGATGAGCAAATACCAGAACATGGTCATTGGCCAGACTACGGACCTGACTTCACTATAGCCGTCGAGCCAACCCTGGCCAAAGATAATAATACTAATTCTTACATAGAAGAATGTATAAACAAGATAGATGGTGAGAATCTATATAGTACTTGTTTTGATCATAAAAAAATATTTTTTAATGGCCTATTGTGTGTGAGAGGAGAGGCATGTAAACAATTTTTTTTATAGGCCATTAAATCCGAACTATTAACTTTTATGAATTTTACATTACAATTTCATTATAATGGAATAATAACTGTTCTTACAGGTAATTTAGAAAAGTACTTAAGAAAAACTGAAATTGCTGAACCCAAAGCAAAAAGAATGAAGACTGAATTGACATGTATAAACACAGAAATTACACCTTTAGTAAATATTAATAATAGGGTTCAAAATGAACAAATAAATGCAGAAAAGAATGATGTTGAAGATGTTTACACTTTTGTGGATTAAATATAGTTTTTTCTCCCCCTACAATCGTTTTTGTAATCACATCCTGTTAACCTAGCCCCTGTTACAGATAAAAATAAATGAAACAATAAATTAATTCGAAAAAAATATATTTTTAAAGTTCGCACTGAACTGTTCAGCACACAGTAAGTTACCAAGTAACATTGACATGAAGTGAAATTAAACATAGTATAGTCTCGTGTCCAGATGAATCTTATGTTGATGCAACCCAATCACTAGATATATAATCACTTTGTCTATTTGGGTGACTGTTGAACGAATTTCAGTTGTTATAAGTAATTACACGACACATACCGCAACATTAACATACTGTTAAAATAAAAAAACGCACACTATAATGTATTACAACTGAATTTATAGACAATTTGTTCAAAGGTTAACTCGTAGCTTGGGGTCTGTTAACACAGGTCTTTCATTTATTTACATAGCAGTTTACATACAATATTACATAGATAAAAGCTACCTGTCTTCAGGAACAACATAAGCAGATAATAAATTCCTTTGCAAGACTATAACATTCTTGAGGATTCCTGTGATTTCAAATGCAAATTATTTAAAATAAAAAATATTACCCAACTTAATACCAAATCTCTAACGCACTTAAGCTTTTAACATTTTCCGATTTCTATTTACCTAATTCTTTATAAAGTGCTTATGTATGTAATGCAAGCAAGGTGATTCGAAAGCTAGTACCAGTGTAAAATCAAATGCAAAATTAGGTTGAATCTACAGCAATGGAATTGATCTGAATTTATGACCAGTGGTGCATTCCTACTGCTTCAGAAGATCTTACAAATACTGTCTTGGAAAAATAAATGCATTCTTAATAACTTATTCACACATTGCTACAAAAAACGGCAGTTTAGCTCCACTGCTGCAAATCCAAGCTAAACAACAATGATTCAATTAGCTACTTTAGTCCGAGGGCCGCTTTTCACTGTATTTTTTAGTGAATTCCTCTGCATTCTTTAAGAATTTCTTCCTGTCTTTAAGGAACTCTTCAGCGAGTTCTGCACGCAGCGGGTGCTCTGGCTCGGGGTCGTTGACAAGGGCCACTAGAGCTTGAATAACTGAAATATGGAAAATTAATAAGAACTGGTAATTAGCTATCTTATAATACAAGTATACTAGCTTCTGTATATTTTTAACCGCGTTAAGTTACGACTTTTGTTACTGCTCCGCTTCCGACAGTCGTAGCGTGATGTTATATAGCCTTTTGACACTTACAAATAATGTGGCTTTCTATAGGCAAAATAATTTTCAACATTGGTATAGTAGATACAGAGATTACCCCCACAACCTCACAAACTTTACCTCTTTAAAATAGATTTAAATATCTAACTAGACTAATAATATAAAGACATAGTTTATAAGAGGTACCTTAAGGAAAATACTGGTCAGATTACAAAAATTCTTACATTGATAGAAAACTGCACTATTGCGAAGGGCCATAGGCTGTTTAATGATAAAGTATACATATACATGGATGATGCGACAGGCAGTAAACAATAAAAATAACATTATAGAAAAATGTTACGTACCTTGGTCAGTCTTGGTGGCAGGCTTCCAGTTCTCAGCACTGATGATTGGCAGGCACACCTGACCTTTCTCATCAATATTTGGATGATAAATCTTTGTTTTAAAACTAATCTTAGGAGGTTTAAATGGATATTCTGCTGGGAAGTTAATCTCAATGCGGAAAGCACCCTTGTTGTAAGGAGGATTGTCCTGAAAAATAAAAGTATAAATCAGCTAATGCCTGATTGGTTTGATTTTACCTAGCCATCACCTAATTTAGGGCAAGTAGGTATTGAAATTATTGCCATGCTAAACTAAGTTCCCAGTAAACAAGGATTTTTCTAGTAATCTAAAAAGTGCCAGTGTCATGCAAACAAGCTTTTTGATAACATCATCATACTGTTAGTCATTCTGATGCCTCAACCATCAAAACATATCTCATGAGGATTCACTTTTGCACTCACAATTTATATGTATTATCAGCATTTGATAACATAGCAACATGATGTGAATAAATCTTTAATCTACTATGTAATTAACATACACAACCAATCTGATACCCATAAAGATATTATGTTAAAAAACTAGATATAGTTATGAGTCACCGTGCTGTCAAGTCAAGGTTTTTAACTATTTATCCTTCTACAATTACATATTATTGTCCATTTTGTTTGTGCAGAATTATCTATTTTATTATCAGTCCAATGAAGTTTCACCAATTTCAAGTTTACATTTAGCATAGGTGTTAAATAGTGGTGATGTAGGAAGTGGTGTATGAATGTATTTCTACTGATTATTAATTTAAAACATCATGTCATACAGTCATACTCACAGGAACTATTAATCCTTGCCATGTAAGAATATTGGATTCATCCACTTGTATGTCCCTAAAGGACTTTAGGCCTGATTGCCTGATATCATTCAGTTCCTGGAAGAGATAGCACATTAGAATATCATTATAATATAAAAGAAAGTACATAGATTTGATAAGGATTCCTTTAGCTATTTGATATGAGCTATCCATAATCCAGCTTAAATCAATAAAAGAAAAGTTGGTAGTGTGTAATCATGGTCATAAGCATCAAAATCTTAAAACCTTGCTTTTTGAGACCATATCTATTTACGTTTTCTAAATCCTTTGTGATTTATTGTTTACTCTGAATCACTACGGAACGGTTTGAGTATTTTTTATAAGTAATAATTAGTAGGTCAACCATTTTACTAGGTATCAATAATAAAATAGGCCTTTGCGGTCTTTCAGTTTTATCTCCACTTTTAATTTAATTTTCTACTCCTTAAACAGATATTTCTGCGCGCAATTCAGTATTTATATAAATACTGATGTTATATACTAGGTAATAACCATTATAGTCAATGATGAGGAATTAGATATTTCATAAAAAATGATGTCTCACCTTCTGTAGTCTCCTCGTTGCAGCCATTGTATTAGAATCTGTCAAACTCCCAACCTAAGATTTCCTACAATGATTCTTGAAAAACTCAAGGTTTTGTTTTATTTACAATTACACACAAACACCATAGTTATACGGCACAAACAAATTATAGTAGGTTAAAGGATTTGTTCACAAAATGCTGAAAATTATCTGCAAAATGCGACGAACACCAACAAAATTTCGCTACGTTATGTTAGCGCATTAACTTCATTCAACTTGCTAAGTTGCACAGAAAATATAAAATAATTTAATATAGAAATAAAACTGTTACTTTTTTACAAGTCACAAATAAATAATTAATCAATTATGCAAAACTTTACCACTACTATAAATACACCTTCTATTTAAAAAAAGTTTATTACTTTCTAAGAAAAAATTAACAAAACGTAATCCCAGCAAAATTGGACCTACTTACGCAAGACGGAACCAATCCACACACATGCCAAAATCGAGATAAGTATACAGAAAGCTTTCAAAATGCACCTTCTATAGACCCTGTAAAGATCAAACTGATCTGACAATTTTGGCAGAACAAAACATTTCGATGACAAAGTTATCAACCCACATATCAACAGTTGTTCAATAAACTAACGAGACCCATGTCCCATGATGACCCGAAAATCTAGAAAATCATTGAAATAGTTTTTTTTCATAAAGATCCAAACCACGTGGTCCCTTGGAAAATATATTTTTTAATCAATTTTGTAGAACCATGCGGGTTGGTTCTTGTTTGCGTAATGGCTTAACACTATATTACAAAGACTCACATTACTTGGTTCCTTGTTGATAAAACTTTATTTACAACATTAAAGAAGTCATGTCCTTTGAATATGTGTTGTTTCATGAACTTTTTGATAAAATTATTTATTCAAGTCACGTACATTACGTACATTTTTGTAATAATACTAGTTTTTCTAGATTCACTTACTTTTTTCTTGAAATGGATACATTTTGTGTAGTAATTTTGGAAGTCAACAAGTCCGTGTTCGAGACGGTTCGTGATTACCCTTGAAAACAGCTTATAAACATGACTCAGAAGCGTGATGGGTCTGTAGTTCTTCAATAGGCTGTTATCACCTTTTTTGAAGAACAGCACTACCTCACCCCTGCTTCATATTTCAGGCGTTTTACCCTTGGACAGGACGGAATTAAAGAGTTTCTGGAGGACATTAAGTACCGGTGTTCCACCCGCTCTCAGAAGCTCTGAAGTGATTCCGGTCTCGCCCGGCGCCTTGTTGTTCTTAAGCTGCTTCAGGGCCATCCTAATCTCGTACAGACTGATGTCCGGGATATCTTCGGTATAATATCGGGACAGCTTGGCTCTTGGATCTCCTACCAAGCTGTCAACGGAATTTGCGACCGAAGTGTATAACTGTCCATAGAACCTCTCGATCTCGCCTAAAACCTATGCTTTGGTCGACGCTATGCTGCCATCCTCCCGTTTCAGATTAGTCATTTGGCTTTGCCCAATAAACTTGTCCTTTGCAAACACTTTGGAGCCTTGGTTTCGCTGTATGGTCTTTTTAACACGATTCGTATTAAAGAGACGTAGATCGTGTCTCAAGGACTTAGATATACGTCTATTGAGCTGCCTATATGACTTCGCGTCATTGGAAGACTGCAACTGTAGCAAGCGTCGTTCAGCCATGAGGTTTAAGGTTTGCCCGGTCAATTTCTGAGGTCTAACCTTACGGCAGGGTCTAAAAAACGTAGACCCTACCGTAGGGACAGTTTTCACTAGCCCGTCGTTGATCTCGTCCACTGAAACTAAGTTCTCAAGGCAAGTAAAGCGATTAGAGAGCTCGAGTTGAAAGCTTTCGGGGTTTTGAATATGGGACCGAGTAGGTCGGAGCGTAGACTTCATCAGGCTGGACCTTTCAAGTTTAACATTGATATTCAGCGAGCCTCTTACGATTCGGTAATCGCTACCGGTTTTTACCCTGTTGACCACAGAGGCATCACTGAATATCCGTTTCTTGTCGGTCATGAAGAAGTCGATCTCGTTTCTCGTGAAACGAGACGGACTCAACCAGGTCCATTTCCTGTGAGGCGGCTTCTGGAAGAAAGAGTTCATCATGAAGAGTTCCTCTTTCTCCAGAAATTCGGCCAGCCTCTGTCCCCTAGAGCTCCGTTGCCCATACCCAAATTGCCCCACTGCTTTTTTCCATTCGGAATTTCTCAGTAACAGCCCGGAGTTTGGAAGTTGGTGGTGTGACACCCCCGTGCCTCGGAAAGCACGCAAACCTGTTGGTCCCGGCTGTCATTCGTAGATCTTTGACAGTTGTTATGGATAGTCAGAAGCCAAGAAGTCTGACAACCAGTCTAACCACAGGGTATCGTGTTGCCCAGTTACTGGGTTGTGGAGGTCAGATAGGCAGTCGCTCCATGTAAAACACTGGTATTCAGCTGCATCCGGTTAGACTGGAAGCCGACCCCAACATAGATGGGAAAAGGTAAAGCAGATGATGACTGTAAAATTATGCGCCCTCTATTACATGGGACCTAAATATACCGGCGAACTGTGGTGTTCATTGGTACACCTCTGTCTAACCCTTCGGGCAATAAACGCGTGATGGTATATTATTAACATAATTCAATATTTACAATTTTTTTTATATTAAAATTATGGCATGGGAATAAATTAACAAGGAACCAACCCACAGACAGATAGTTTTGCAAAAAGGAACCAATGAGTTTTTTTTTAATTACTATTAAAAATGTTGATAATTTTCATCAATATTATATTTGTATACATAGAACAAATCATTTTGTTCAATACTGTAAATAAACTTTATTCAAAATAACAAACAATTTCATTGTATACACAATTTTAACAAAAACGGCTTTATCTCAAAACTATCATTGTGTGGGTTGATTCCGTCTTGCGTAAGTAGGTCCAATTAACGAAAGCGCCATCTGTTGTGACCGTAATAAAACTGATATGATTCTGAACACAGAGTAATTCTGAATTTATGATGATGAGATGTTGTCATCAGATGGAGACGTGGAGGCAATTAATTATTATAAATATAAATGCACTTTACTATGAGTGTTTGAAATGAACCATGGCACAAAAGCCGACATAAAATACAAACTGAACGATAAGCAAAGGATTAAACTTGGTACTCAAATGGGAATCAAACTGGATAAAATATTCTAATAAGAACTTAGCGGAAAACAGACGAGCAGTCTATTGGTTGTTTGAAAGTTGGTTATTGGATTTTTCCATTAGTTTAGATTAGTTTTGAGTCTAGTTAACGATGCTTGCCATATTACAAAGAACAGGCGCAATACGGGAGACCATTTAGAGCAGGGGTCTTAAACCTTGATGTCGAGGGCCAAAAATACTTTCTTTTGGGTTTCGTGGGCCGCAACTCAAGTCAACAAAAAACAACAACTGCTTTAATTTTCGACCAATTTATACCTACCGACTCGAGCCCGGTTATTTTGTTTTTTATTTAGAAAAATAAAATAATATTTAATTATTCTTTATTTACAGCGTTATATATAAAATATGCCATCACGCCTGTATTCCCCGAAGGGTTAGGCAGAGGTGTACTAATGCACACCCACAGTTCGTCGGCATATTTAGTTCCCATGTAATAGAGGGCGAGCCTATTGCCATTAACCGGGCACAAATCCAAACTCCGAGCTGCTACTTAGAATTTCATAGAAAAACCCAATAACACTTTTTGCTCGACCTGGGAATCGAACCCAAGACCTCTAACGTAGCAGTTGCGCTTAGGACCACTAGGCCAACGAGGCAGCGTTATAATGTGCTTTAAGAATAATATTAATAAATAAGTAAATAAAAATTGGCGATGAAGACAGGCCGGGTCCCCGGGCCACAAGCCGCGTTTTCAAGACCTATGGTATAGAGGATAAATGGTAAAAAAAGTATATTAAAAAAAAAAGCTTGTTATTTGAGATACTCTTTTTATTAACGCGGTTGGATTACGGGGAGACTATAACATTGTAACAGATGCAGCGGGAGATAGCAGATGAGTTGTATTAAACGTATTCTATATTTGCTGTTCTAATCAAAAATATTGATAACATTCTAATCATCATTTCATTAAGCTAAAAATGAAAGATAACAACCGCTTCTCTCCATTTACATACATTTAAACATCTATAACCTCCTATACAATATATTTGACAGAACTAAATGTTGTTCCAAATACTATAAACTTATAAAAACGGCATACGAATGAAGTTCCAATTGGATTTTTGTGACAGATTATAATGAGGACCAGTAGATTTTGTTTATTTGAACTCGTGTAACTCGGCGAAAATATCTTAGAATCACCAACACCCCCAACTCTGCAGAAGCAGCTAATGATCTTCAGATGTTTTCGCTAAGCACTGAAATTGATAGACGTATTTTCTCGTGATACATAATGTAACACGGTACCTATATTTTAAAGGACATAAACAATTCGACTGGTCTTCTTTATATCCGATAGTAGCGCTAGTCATCCCCACGCTCGTCGTCGCGGCGCCGGTTGCGCGTGCGCCTGTTCCACCCCTCGCGCGGTCGCTCGCGCTGTCCTCGGCCCTCCCCGCCACGACCGGCGCCTCCGCGCTGGAAGAACGAGCCTTGCTTTTCGAAGATACGCTCGTTCGAGTCCACCAGGTTGCCGACCTGTAAATATTACAAGATAGCGTAAACATAAATGGTTTTCGAGTTTTTTTCTAATATAAGTACATAATATTCGTAACACTGCGCTGGCTGACACTGTCTCAAATCGACGCACCTATATTTCAACCAAGTAAAGATTATCAACCTACCCAATATGACCCATCAATCTGGTTGCAAATGCGGCCAGATCGAATTCTGATTTGCTTATTTATATTTACCTTATCAGCAAGTTGCAACGCCAAAGCCTGCATCCTTGTAGGCTCTGAACGGTGTAGGATGGCGCACTCGCTAGGGTCATCAAGTGATGCCAGTAGTTCTTCATTGATGATCATCTTGGAGACGAGCGAGTGGACGCGTTGGCGCGGCAACTCGAACATGTCTGCGAGGGAACGCAGGGAGAGAGACGCGTACACGTGAGCGTATGTGAACAAGTAAGTGCGGAGCGACTCCTCGCGGATGAGGCGGCCGAGCATGGCGCGTACGTTGTCGGCACCGACCATTAGGTCCCACACCTGGGAAAAGAAACAGATAAATAAGTGTTTCAACTGCACAATAACTGTTGATGTAGTTATTCTATTTGTATTTTTATATTCTACTACTTTTATTGTTATTTTTAAAGACTGTTTACAATTATATATCTCATTTTGAAGTTACCTTAGCATTCATCTTGTCATTAACAATGAAGTTCAGACAAGCGCGCCAGTCTCCGCGGCGCATGGCCCTGGCGGCCGCCACCGCGTGTTCGCGCATGGACTCGGGCGGGCCCACCAGCGCCTGGCGCTCACTCGCGCGTAAGTTCTGGTAGAACGTCTTGCTGATCATACGGCGACGAGCGTCGAACTCGTGCGCTGCCATGTACGGGATCTCAATCAACATCGCAGACACCAAATATACACACTCAAGCAACTCCAAGTTGATGTGCATGTGGAATGGCATCTGACGCTGCTTCTCGATCTTCTCCTGCTCTTTAGAACGCTCGTGTTGTCGCTGAGGAAGCAGACCTTGAGCCAGTAACTCCTTAGGTTTGCCTGTCATCATCAGTTCGGCTAGACAACCGTGAGCCTCCTTCACATTGCCGCGACGGAAGGCGCACAGGCCCAAGTTAGCCATGGTACGGTTGTACAGAATCTGAGTGCTCGGGTCCGAGTGCTGAACAGTTTCCTGCAAATGCGACATCAACAGCAAGTCACGAGCCTGGAACCAGTTGTCGTGAAGAGCGTGATGGTAAATGTGGGAGAGGATGGCGCGAGTTCTAAGTCGGTCAGACTCATCGTGAGCGTAGATGTATTTGCAGAATTTCTCCATCTTCTTGATGGTAGTTTCCTCACCAGGAGGCAGGTCCTTGCGCACTGCGCGAGGGTCAAACTTGTAATACAGATGGTCAATTTTACGTAGGTAAGCACGGCATATTTCTTGTGGAGTGCCATCGCGTTCGACCACTTGGCACACGCGGTCAATCAGAGTAGAAACGCGAACTTCGTCCTTCAGTCTCTCAACATATTCATTAGAATGAGGATCGCACTCCTTGAGCAGCTTAGTGAACTCATCATCGAGTCGCTCTAGCGCGGTCAACAGGCAACCGCGAACTAGGAAAGGTGCCGTGACAAGCTGCTCATTTTCTTCAGTAATAGTTTCGCTCAGTTGCATGTCTTCATGAGCTAAGAGTAGGGTGACCATATGGTCTACATTTTCGACGAGCTTTGACCAGTATTCTGGCTTCATGGCGTCGGACACTTTGGGGTTGTAATCGAAGAGAGCGGCGACAGTGGCGGCGCGCAGTTTAAGTTGGAGTGCATCTCCTAGATTGTGTGCGGCGGCGACAGTGCGTAGCTCGTGCAGCAGCTCCAGCTGAGCGCGACGGTCGGTACGCTTGCGACCACGAGCTGCGCTAATCTCACCCAACTTCTTTACTACCAGCGCCGCGTCAATGTCGCTGTCCTATAAGAAACAATTATAGTTATTAGTCACCAAATGCCAAAGCTACGTTTTCCAAGCAAGTTGAAATGTTCGACTTCTTACCTTAGCAAACATCTTAGGCTTATCCGAAGTGGCGGCTCCCTTCCTGACGGTCTCCCACTCGCCGCCATCGTCAGCCTGGTCCTTCTTGCCGACCTTGCCGATCCTAGCGTCACGTCTGTCCTCACGACGCTTGGCCTTGCGCCTGTCCCTGTCTTCATCCTCATCCCTTTCAGTGTTTCGCTTCAAAAACCTCTCTCGGATGGTAGTGGCTCCGCGGTTCTCGTCATCTGAGCTTGAGCTGGAGTCTGAGGAACTGGATCCCCAGTCCATGGAGTCGGAAGACTCGTCGTCCTGAGGAGGGGGGCGGCGAGGTGGCTCGGGAGAGCGACGGACGCGCGGCTTCTCCTTGACCTTCTCCTCATCATCAGACTCGTCCGAGGATGATGTGTCTGAACAGAAAATTGTAGTCAGTGAATGAGTAGTGTTGATGTTGTCAATTCAAATAACATTATTGTGTCTAGTGTCCACACCAGCATAAAAGTGTTTTTAATAAAGATGAAATACTAATTACCTTTACGTTCATCATCATCATCAGGAAGATCAGGATCCTCACGGAACTTGGACATCTCAGCATCAAAGTCTTTGGCATACTTTCTTAATTTCTGCCTCAATGATGTGAGTGCCTTACTGTTGCCTTTCGACAACGCCTTCCTGCTGTCACGGTCATTCCATGCTCCAACCACCCAGTCATCCAACTCCGCCAGTGCCCTAATAAAGAATCTTGGGGCAACTCCATTTTCTTCTTTCAATACAACAGGTGCAGCACGGGTGTAGGCTCTTTGGAGTTCTTCAAAAGAAGCAAGAGCTGATGCAAAGTCTTTGATCTTCTTGTGGTTACGAAGGGAATGGATAATGGCTTCCAATTCCTCGTACCGCTTTTCCTTCATAGAGCGCACAACGCGCTTTGTTTCCTCCTCATCATCACTGAACTGTAAGAAATAGAAATCACTTTAATATTTTTCTACAATGTAAGTCATTAAATAAATAAATTATTTAATTCATTAAGTGGCATAGTAATGCCAAAGTTAAAGTCAAAGTTACTTTTAGGCAGTAGTCTAAAAGTAAACCCCTAGTCTGGTAGATGGAGAAATAAGTGTGGTCCTAACATCAACTAACACTGCAAAGGGGGTAGTCCAAGACACATTAATCAAGGTCTAAGGGTCTAAAGAAAAGGGAGCTGTATATGTTTACAAACTTAGATATATTTTAAGCTAACCTAAGATAAGCCATTTGATGATTTTCACAAGTTAACAAGAAAGATCTGTGGTTCATTCTATAAGAAGAATATTGTACTAAAAGTTTAATTCCAATGTATTTGCAATGTTCTAGTTTGTTGTTAATGTAATAGGAGCCCTTAGTTGCTCATAGTGAAGCAAAGAAAGTTTTTAATCAATGGTTTAATTTTGGAAATGGTAAATTGTGAACCAGATCAAGTAGCTTGACTCAGTTATAACAATTTGAAATCCGAATGAAACAGCTAATCTTAGTGTGTAATATTGTTGCTGAGAGAGAATGATGAAAAATAAAGACAATATTGTTTAAATGATTCACATACATAGCTTGACTCATTATAAAAAAATTTGTTGCTAAACAACAAAATGTCTTGGACAAGTGGAATAACTTTGAAAATGAAAAAAAAAAATATGTGTTGTGTATATAATGTGTATTTGTTTGTTGTCTTTGAAATGTTGAGTATTTCAACTATAAATTATAATTAAAACAGACTGATCATATCACACTGCATATGCATACTTATATTGTTGAGAAACTTGACTAAACATAAATAATTATATTTGTAAAATGGTTTCTTCTTTATCATGTGGGCAGTAAGGCCTAATGATCCCCACACACATTGTAAAATGGTTAAATAGCACTGTTGATGTAAGTTGCCATACAA
This sequence comes from Caradrina clavipalpis, assembly GCA_932526535.1. Taxonomy (NCBI): domain Eukaryota; kingdom Metazoa; phylum Arthropoda; class Insecta; order Lepidoptera; family Noctuidae; genus Caradrina; species Caradrina clavipalpis. Next base: position 5,335,427 of record OW052106.1, on the reverse strand, counting down.
AAATTAAATAAAATATTTTCTAATTTTAAGATACTTATGCAGATGTAAGCATTTATGTTTCATATCCTTTATTATTTCATTTTGCCAAAAAGAAAGAGCAGTAAGTTCTATACATGGATAACAACAAGTATAAACATTAACCAAACTACTGTGAATGTTAAGTATGTATTCATATACACATGAATAATTGTTTGTAAACTCACCGTGTAGACGGGCGCGGGGGCGCGTACTACTGGCTCGTCCTCGCTCGAGCTCTCCGACTCGGAGTCGGTACCAGTCGCAAAGAAACGACTCATGATTGCGTTGTTCTATAAATTCACCTATAAAACAATAGGTAAAACATGTAAGGTTTACGCTCAAACACATATATACCAAAAAGAATACTCCTAAGACGACCCACTGACCATGTCTTAGCATTTATAAAAAATCCCGGACAACACCTTCAATGTTCCATCATTGAAGGTGTTGTCCGGGTAGTTGAGGTTAGAACTTTCACATAACAAATTGGTCTTGAAACAGAGTTTCCCTTACCTTCTACAAAATGTCCTATAGATTTTTTTATTCTCAACAACGTAAAAAGGTGTCCAAATCATGAAAATATCTTATAATATTGATAAAACTGGAGAAACTCCAGTCTGCCCACGACGCACCACACACGTCAAAAAGACACAGAATGAAAATGACATATTGGACATAGACTATAAAAAAAAGGTAGGGCTGTCCCAAAACTTCCCGTAATAATTAAAATGGACATGGAAATTAGAATACTTAAAATTCGTAAAAGAAAAGTCCGCTCTCAGTCATTTGATTGATAATAATATTGATTACTAGCTTCTGCCCGCGACTTCGTCCGCGTCACAGTTGATGTGTTATCCTACGGGTACCGTACATTTTCCCGGGATAAAAAGTAGCCTATGTGTTATTCCAGACTATAATCTATCTTTGTGCCAAATTTCATCCAGATCCATTCAGCCGTTTAAGCGTGAAAGAGTAACAAACATCCATACATCCATACTTACAAACTTTCGCCTTTATAATAGTAGTAGGATTTCGCCTTTATAATAGTAGTAGGATGAAGCTTAGAAGCCTGGATTACTAAGCACAACACATTTCGTTTTGACATAAAAAGTGACAGGATTATGTTGTACAGCAGTAAATGGATGGTGGTTGCTGTTTGTGTGTGTGACCTGTGGGAAGAGGTTTACAGCTAGATCAACCTTAAACATGCATGTTAAGACTCATAAACTGATCCCACGTACGCAACGTATGCAACGCGTTATTAAATCTGAACGGTTGAATTTGTATGCCGTGGGACTACAATTTTGGGTACGTGGGATCAGTTTGTCCCTAGCTTAATGGATCCGCGATGTGGTCGGTGCGGTCCTACATAATTTTAGCTTATATCATAGCTATGGAGATGCCCTTATAAAATGTATTTTAAAAATTACTAATTAATTGAAATTAGTTAGAATACGCGACGTCTGCGTGGCTCAAGGCAGCTGTTTTTCGTAGTTAGGGCCCGTCTATAGTCTAAAGTCATTGGTCAATTGTGTGAAAAAAAGTCAAGTTCAATTTGTCAAAAAATTGTGTGGCAGGCTGGCGAGGCGATAGGTGTGATGTCGTCTTTACAAATTAAAAATTCTGTAAATGAGATTATCGAAATAACCAATGGAGTTTTCAGGGCTAATTCTTCCCTTGACGAAAAACATATGTCGCACTTGTTTGCTAGAAACAGACACTACGATGTTCATGAACATACAAGACTTGATCGAACACGAGATGATTAAGGTTAAATTAATTGATATTTTGGTCTTCCTTAATTGTTTAGAGAATAATGACGAAGAGAACTGGCCTCAAGGAATATGTTCTTCATGCGTATCTACAGCTTTACTCGCTTATAACTTTAAATTGAATTGTTTGAAGGCAAATTCTACGTTATCACAAATTCTTATGATACAATCTCCTACAAATTTACAGAGGACTGATATAGATTCTATTGATATAAATGTTGTTTATCAAGACCATGAGTATGATGTTCCACTGTTCAGTAATCACGCAACATTAGACTTTGAAAGTACTTTATCAGATAACAAGTTAACGCCACTGCCACCTGTTACTGAAATAACTTCTGGAGAGCAGCCGCAGCGAATAGAAGGAGAAAAGCGATATGCTTGCACCGTTTGTACCAAATCATTCACTAGGCTGTATGGTCTACGCTACCACATGGCGAAGCACACTGATACTCGAAAGTACCTCTGTGCAAAGTGTGGAAAGAGTTTCCATACTTCTAATGGATTAAAGCAGCATTTAATATCTCATAGAGAGATTGCACAGTTCAAATGTGGTTTTTGTCATAAGACCTACAAATCGAGGCAGTCACTCAAGGAGCATTTCCGTGTGGCACATTCCAGCAACCGCATGCTGTTTGTGTGTGTGACCTGTGGGAAGAGGTTTACAGCTAGATCAACCTTAAACATGCATGTTAAGACTCATAATGGAGAGAAATTTGCATGTTCTAATTGTCCGAAGACATACACTAGGGCATCATATTTGAGAGCTCACATGCTGGTTCACACTGGTCAGCAGAAGCCCAGACCATTCTCATGTTCACACAAAGGGTGTGCTAGAAGCTTCCCAACCAAACATTCCTTAGTAGTGCACATTGCACACACTCACACTACAGAGAGACCTCACAAGTGTGATATCTGTTTTAAGGGCTTTGCCACCTCAACCGGCTTGAAGATACACACAGAATCTCATGGTAACAACGAGGTGTCATGTAATTATTGTGGCAAGAAACTCAGAAACAAGAGAGTATTACAAAAACACATGAAAACTCATGATGTTGATGCTAATGATATGATTTTAGAAACTGTAGACCAAGCTTATTAGGTTTGTTATTGATGATAATATGATTGTATTCCTTGTGATAAATATGCAGCATTAATTATGGTTTTGTATGTAAAATTGCTGTACCACCACTAATCGTGTTAATAAAGACATTGTAAGAATACAATGTTGTTTTATTTTTAACAGAAGTCCTTCGTATAACATCATTAACTTAGAATTACCTTACCATCAAGGTTGTTTATTTGTAATTGCTACCTACTTACAATGACTAAGAAAAACGAAATTATCTCACTGAATTAAGTATGTAATGGACTGCAATTATTTTAACCATTTTAAAATTAACGGTAGTGCTAGCCAAGCTCTGACAGTTCAATTTCTACCATGGATTTCTACTATCAGCAGTATCAGCTATGAGATTTGATTAGATGTGGTGTGTTCTTATCATTGACTTGTTACATTTGTTAACTGCTCCCAACTTGATATCCAATATTGCAATTAAAACAGTACAACAGTTGGGTAAAAATGAAGATAGTAAATAAACAAACAATATTTTTGTAAGAACATTTTTATTATACTTCCATACATATAGCAACTTTTCATGCATGCAATATATTTTGTTGATTACGAATTCATGTTACCAATTCTCTAGGTTATTTGATAAAATGTATGAATTAATTGGTAGATAAGGCTTCAATGTGAATCAGACTGATAACAGTAATTGTTTTGTTTTTTAAATTAGGTAGAATGGAAGCTCAAATATATTTTAAATTCACATCACAAAAATAAACCCAAACCTAGAAAAATATTGGATCTCTACAAATATTATGTACATAATGATTGTTCCACCTTGTAACAAATTAAAATATACAACTGCAACCTCATTTGGTATAAATGTATAAGGAAGTATTGAATTGTAATTTAAATTCATTTGCTTGTACAACATACAACAAATGAAGCAACAGCATTGGTATTTCATTATAAACTAAAGATATATATTATAATTTCACTGAATATCTACTTAAAACAAAAGGACAATAATAGTGCTGACATATTTTCCTACTAAATAACTAAAACAGTGCATATTTATGATCTAAACAGTTACAGGAAATAAACACAGATGTTTTGCTCAGCTGAATCTGTATAATTTTAATAATAACTAATCAACTGCGATTTTTAAGGCCTGTCACATTTATAAATATGATGTTTTTAATAGCACTAAGGTCAGGAACATACATACCCACATTCAGAATGATGTATGACTAAATAGGACCTAGTACCAACAACAGATTTGTTGTATAACAAAGCCGAATTTAGTGTATAACACATAACAAAGATTCAGTTTAGAGTATAAAATTTGGGGCTCTGCTAATACTATTAATATTGTATTATATATACCCCCCTTACATGGCAAGTACATGTAATTTCACAGGTAATAGGTTAAGTGGTGCATTCAGTTCAACTGCACCTCTCATGACAACATTAGGAATGTAGACTATTTACCAAGTAATTTATTCATAATTTTGCTCTGCTTGCCCATCTTGATATCAGCACCTTCCACTTTGTCCTGTATGGTATCAATGAGGTCAGTTTGCTGTTCTATTTCTTCACCAAGAGCAAGTCCAAGGCCTTTAAGTCTTGATATGGAATGCAGCATTTCATCTAAGTTGGCATCCAAGACCTGGTTCACACGTTGACTATCAGATATGGGGGCAGCCTGTACCTGTACATCTAACTCGCGCAGGCGGGTAGCAGGATGAGATCTGAAGCGGTCATCGCTGTTCACTTGTGATAGATTGTCTATTGTGTCATCCAGCCTGCTGCTGCTTGGGCCGGCACTTTGCACGCTTGGAGAAGGCTGGCTTCGGGGAGGGGTCTGGTCGGATTTACCAGAGATGTAGTTCTTTAGGCCATAGAATACAGATTTAATACCATTTAAATGTTTTTGACTGTAGTTCAAGTTGGTGTTTATTTCGTCGAGGCGTTTGTTTGTATTTTGGAGTTGCTCTCGCTGTCGACTGAGCTCTTCCGCGGTGGCGATGCCGATCTGTTCAGACTCGCGCAACAGTCCTATGCTGCGCGAGGAGGAGTCCAAGGTGCGCTGTTCAATTTCTCTTTGTCTTTCCAACATAGCTTGTCTTTGTTGTTCCATTGCAGCTATGTGACCATACGCGGGTGTTGCTGGCTTACTTGGCTGTGGTGGTGGGATTCTCGTTCTAAAGCTGTTGACGAATGTGTCGTCGTCTACATCATCGTCATCCTCAAACAATTTGTTAGGATTAACGTAAGTAGCTCCAGGACGAGACATTTTTGTAGTTGCTTCCTATTCGTTGTTGAGTATATTACTGACAAACACTTCACACTTCGTTTACTCAGACATGTACACAGAATAAGTAAAAAAAAAGATTATTCTTTACGAATAGGGTATCTGAATAATATACGGATTTAGGAAAACCCCTTTACGTAGGATTTTACGCGAAACGAACGACAACGACATGGATGATTGACACAATGACACAGATGATGACGTGACGTAGAGAAAGGGGGCGGGTCGCGGGAGGACCAAAATGATAGACACTCAACCATGGACACTCAACTCAACACTGGAAAATTTTCATACTTTTTTAAAGTAACTACTAGGTATTTAAGAATGTTGGCCCTAGACGCGATTCTGGAAATCATTCTTGTTAGCGTATCGATGGCATTGTAACAAACTGCACCATAATATTCACTATAATCTATACCATGGACCAATGGTACAGGGATCTTTTGGTAATTTAATAAAACTGAATAGAGGGTGCTATGCCAGAGGGTGCTACACAGCCCTCATCATCTGCTTAGCCTTTTCCCAGCTATGTTGGGGTCGGCTTCCAGTCGAACCGGATGCAGCTGAATATCAGTATTTTACATGGAGCGACTGCCTATCAGACCTCCACAACCCAGTAATGGGTAATACGATACTCTTGGTAAGACTGGTTGTCAGACTTTCTTAACAGTAACGACTGTCAAAGATCTACAAATGACAGCCGGGACCAACGGCTTTACGTGCTTTCCGAGGCAAGGAGGAAACTCGCTACACAGCCCTAAATAAAAAAAAAAGATAAGTTGTCATTGGTTTGATACGATGACATTGACATTATTGACAAGACAACAAACTACAAAGAAGAAACAAGTTTTAGAAACAGGAAGTTTATACGTAAATGTAAAAATAATATAAATTTTATTACTGAAAAAAGTAATAATACTAACTTAAATGTTCGCAGTTATCTAAATATAACACTTAAATTTCTATGGGTGCACATTTGATATCAAGTGAAAGCTTCCAAGATGATGGCAGGAAAAGGTTAATTATTTTGAGATGTTATTTCTTTGAGTGCATAGATCTTCAATATTTTGGAGCTGACGGTTAAATCTCATAATATATCGTTATAAAAACAAGAACTATTTACTTGTTTCAGTAATGCCAGAAACAGAGGAACAAAACAGAATAAGGTTTCAGGTTGAACTAGAATTTGTTCAGTGTTTGGCTAATCCGAACTATATACATTGTAAGTATGCAACAAAGCAAACGTAACTGTAATAATAAATGACTAAGAAGCCTTTCGTAATAATTGTCACATTAAAAATAATGTTTTCAGTTTTGGCACAGCGTGGATACTTGAAGGAAGCCACATTCATCAACTATATTCGTTATCTACAATATTGGCGGGAACCAGAGTATGCTCGCTACCTCAAGTACCCAATGTGTCTTCACTTCTTAGAACTGTTGCAACACGAGGCCTTTAGAAGAGAATGTGTGTCGGCACAGGTATGTTCATGTTGCAGATCTCTTTTGAGTAACCTGAATTTCCTATAAAGGATTTAAATTCAAAATTTATTTCTAAGGCCGGTTACAGTGCTTGACCGATCGTCGGTGCGTACGTCAGTCGCGCTTGTCATTGTATGAAAATTCACAAACCGTACAGTGCTGGACTGACCGTACGCACGCGTATATCGGTACGCACTGCGTACGAGGACCGTCGGTCGAGCGCGTCCGCATGCGTGCCGTCGGTCGACCGACGCGCTATGGAAACATATGAACGCGTTCAGTGCTGCACCGACCGGTGGACCGACCGCACGGATGTGCGTATCATCGTTGACAAAAAATTAAGTCTTTCCACCGGTGATACAGGAGCTCGAAATAAGTTTACGTGTTTTAAGTAGTCTTGTAACTTCGCTGATAGTTCATCAAAACTTTTGATCGACATTCTGAAGTAATTAAAAAACTTTTCTTCTTCTTCGCGCAATAATAATGAATATATAATAGTGAATTCCCCTTGTAATGTTCTTTGGGCGACGATACGTACATGATATCGTCTACGTCTTCTTCTATTCCTAAAACGTCTACGAAGATAATAAGCAGCTATTAAACAATTCGTAAACGGTTCCATTGCGTGCGACTGTACCAGTCCGGTCAGTTTGTTGGTCAGGAGAGCACTGAATGATACAAACTGACGGTCCGTTCAAGCGTATCGTCAGGACCGACCGTACGTACTGACGGTCAGTGGAGCACTATAACCGGCCTTAGTTCTAGACAAGAAATATTCCTAGATTCTTTACATAGACTTTGTTAAGTCTATGTTCCCATGTTGGCCAAGACCTATATCTCAATTTGGATCACTTCTGTAATAAGTCACAATCACAGCAGACAAATTTCTCAAACATGAAGGATTATTTTCTATTGTCAAAAATTTTAATGTGCTATCTACCCTGTAAAACAACAGAAGGCCATCTTTACCCATAACTAATTTAAATCTAAAATGTTATTTTTCAGGTTTGTAAGTTCATGGATGATCAAGCTATTTTACTGTGGCAACACTACACACGTCGGCGCACGCGCACACTGCAGCCGCCGGACGCGCCCGCGCCACCCGCAGCGCCCGCGCCCCCGCAGCAGGGCGCGCCTCGCCAACAGTCATAGAAACTGGAACATTCATGTAGGCTGGGCCCTAACAGTGGGCCATCCACTAACATTCATTCTTTCTGGCTTGTTCAATCTGTACGGAAATACGACGGCATAAAATGTTGAAGCCACTATTAAACCATAATTCTTTATTCATTCCCTTCAAGACACAAAATTATAACAAGTCGAAATTTACACTTTCTGGAAAGCAACAACAACAGTACAAATGTGTTTAGTTATTGTATTTTAATACTGTCATACTTTCAAATCGACTACCGTTCAATCCTGAAGATTATACATTCTGGCAAGAATGAATGTATTTGGATGGCCCATTAATATGTTACATCAAGTTTCAGACAAAGTTACTATAGACGTTGTAGAGATAACAATTTCATTTGTCAATGTTCTACAGAGTATTATTAATTAAAACCTGGATTTCCATGTAATATGTAAAGTCAAAACCGTGTCTGAGACTTGATTAATGTTGGTCTTTTTATTGCCACAAATTTGAGATCTCCTTGTGATGGTATTAGGTACAGAAATGGCGAATGTTGGCAGAGGATACAATGTCTCATTGTAAATAAAAGTAATGAGTTTGGAATATCTTGATAAAGAGAGAGAGAGAGAGAGAGTTATTGTAATATTTTTAGATGTAAGTTTAATATTAAAACCTTTTTTATTTCAATGTAGTATTTTTTTTTAATGTTGTCTCTTCCTTGGCCTTTACTATAAGCATTGTTTATGGGTAAACAGACACAGAGCAGCAATATTTTCAAGTAGTTTTTATTTATGAATTGATGATGTACAAAAATACAACAGAAATTGAGTGGAAAATCATTCATTAATGAAAATATTTGTCATAATGACCCAGTGAGAAAATCATCTCATGCAAAAGGATATGGGTTCACAACTGGGTACAAGCAAGTAGTAATGTGAGTTTTTCTATTTGTAAACTACAAAGTTTATCTTGGATATTACTGGTAGGAAAACATGGTGAGGTAACCTGGACTTATAATCATTAATATAAGCGTGAAATCGCCCATCTGCCTTGAGCAAGCGTGGTGATCCCATGCCAACGGCTGTAAGTACGTGCACGGGGGTGTCACACCACCAACTTCCAAACTCCTGTGACTGAAAAATTCCTAACGAACGCAAAGGGGCGTGGTGGTACAGTTGGGGGCAATGCCACAAGATAAATAAAAAACAACGAGTTGTTTGCAAAGTGCCTGCTTTTATTTAACGAATGGTTGGTTGTGTGGCCGCTTGCGCGCCATGCACATCGCACGGAGCGTCAGGTAGTACAGGAGCTCCACGAGGCTCATCATACTGAAGCCCATGCACAGTCCTAGGAGGCCGCCTGTGTTTGCTGCAATAATACAATTAATATCATAGATGGAAAAGTACGTAATAAAGAATATTTATTAATAGGAAATTCGAAATAGAGGCAAACTCGCGCTTGTAGTTGGCCGTCACTGGGTATAGATAGGTAGGTACGTGTAGCTACTGTCGCTGATCACTACTGCTTGTTCTGAATCTAGTGTCCTGAGGGATCCCTAGGCTGTGCTGCTCATCTCCCTAATAGTCCAGTCAAATTAGACATTGAAGGTTGCATTAATTCTACTAATATAATTTACGCTGACACCTATTTTAAGGACTAATTTGACTTAGACTCCAGTCAAATTAGTCCTTTGGAAGAGGCAATAAGAATCAATTCTTTTTTCTAGTAAATGGCGTTCAAAAGTACCTGCCTTTTAACGGTGTAATTTAACTTTAAGTAAAGAACTTCTTGGTAGTTAAGTATTATTATCTAGTTACCTTCTAATACTCACATAGGAATTCAGTCAGACCAAATATTTCTCCTTTGGTGAACCTCATAAACGTGTTCTCTTCAAAGTAAAAATGTATGACAAGCATGTTTTCCCTGTTGAGGAAAAATAGGTTTGAAGCAAATCGCGTAACACCTAAGTAGTACCTAAGGTTACCCTTGTAAATCTATAACTCACCTACTATGTAGGTATTATAATAGGTTCTTACTACTTAGCCCTGGTAACAGTCACCGAAAACTAAAATCTGATTACCAAAGCCATAACTTTTGATTGATTTTGGTAACTGTAAATATCTACCTCACCTAGGTAGGCAGATATACCTGTCTAATTTCCTGTCCAAGCTTAATATTGCTTCCGTCGACCTCTATCGGTAAAGTGGCAGCAAATAAATAATTTAATTTGATTTGGGCCCATTATTGGGTTGGCCTCGTGTCTCGGGCCCACTATTTAATACCTACACTTATTTAATGCAACGTAACCTTATGTTAGCAACTAACTCTAAGGCGATTCGCACACTGCCCCGCATCGCAGAGCGTAGCGCGGGAGCACTTTGTTCGCAAGTATCTGTGTTTGTATAGAATACACGCGTAGTTCAACACAGAAAACGCGTTCACGCGCAGTGTTGCAGATCACTAGAGCTCCGTCCGGTCCGTAGCGTATAGCAGTGTGCGAATCGCTTAAATTGCAACCTCCACGGTGGCCCGCCAAATTCAAATAATCTTACGTTTTTTGCAATTTGCAAGTCAGTATTAGGTTTAATGTTGGTTAAAGTAAGATTCGCGGGCGTAAGAAGTATGAATTTTCAGAATCATAACCATTAAAATTAGTAAAATAACTCCAGAAGTCGGTATAATTCCAAAATGTCAAGATTTCATGAAATAGTCATTCTTTGGGTTTATCTGGCCCTATGATGGTTATAATTCTGAAAATACATACTTCTTACGCCCGCGAATTATACTTTAATCAACATATAACTTAATAGGTACTGACTTGCAAATTGCAAAAAACGTAAGCAAATTTTAATTTCGCGGGCTACAGTTAAGAATTTGGAGCAAATGAGCCATAGTAAGGTAGGTTTATGAGGTTAAAATTACACGAAGTATTTAGGTGTTCTGTTGCCGAGGCTCCTCGCGAGGTGCTTGACGAGCGTCTCTGTGAGCGGCGCGTCGCTCATCCGCTCCTCGTACGCGATCTCCGTACAGGCTGGCAGACATTCTTCACAGGTAACGTCACGACCTGGAACATACCTATAGGTACAGTACGGCCGACGTATCTTGACGAGTCTGAAGTTAGCCGATTAGCTGCGCAGTAGACAATTGTGTTCGTAAAAGATCCATTGCGCAGCCAAACGGCTAACTTCAGACTTGCCAAGATACGTCAGCCGTAGGTACTGTATCTAGTTAAACGAAATATTTCTTGAACTCGTGTATGTAGTTTTGGGGATAAGATCATAAGTAGATTTTTCAGTCACACATAACACACATTTATCAGTAGGTACCTAGGTATGTAGATTATTTTGTAAACGTTGCCCCACACGTAGGAAGTTTTCCTGCCTCGTGGATACGTTTTCTAACATAAAAACTTACACAATCAACCAGACTCGGAACAATTACCGGTTGACCATACAAATATATTTTGTTCTGTGCTATCAAACCTGCGAGAAGTAAAGCTGCAACTAATCGCTCAGCATCAGCGCTTACCGTATCATCCAAATGGTAACTAAGCTATTAAACGGAAAGAAACCAACCTTGTGGCATGATTTTGCTCGAGTTTGTATAACATTTTGCGTCAGCTTTCCCACAAATACGCGTTGTTTTGTTTTCTGTAAAACATTTTAAATTAACTTGTAGGAAAAATCACCAAATAAATAAATGATTATCATTATATCAGCCCAAAAACAGGCCTCTCCAAAAATCTCCATATGCTTCAAAATGCCCGACTCGCCAGAATACGTAATTTAAGCATGGCTGGAATTTTAGAAATGCGTAGAGAAATACACAGATGAGAAAATGTGCTAAATTTTAGCCAGGCTAAAATTATGTAGGTAAGTAGGTTTGACGACTCTGGGATTCCCTTCACTGCTTTCATTGTAGTACTTACTGGGCATAAAATAATAAACACATTTGCATGCATCCAACATCGCTTGCGCTTCACACTCCATTTCGCAGTTCTTCAACGTGTAAGTTCTGTGGAAATATCAAACAATTCATCGAAATCGATATAACGTACACGATTGTTCAATTACCGTTACATCACAGGGGGTGATAACACGTTCGGTTATTAGACCATCAAACAAAGCACCAACTACCATCAAGGTAATTTACAGGAATTAATAACAACATTTTTTTTACTCTTCTTAGGAGAAAACTGGTTCGACCCTTTTCATTTCTTGTTTTAGGTCCAAGACTATTTTTTTTTATTATAATATCTTTTCATCATCATTATCATATTAGCCGTAGGACGTCCACTGCTGGAAATCTATGAGGGAGCCCTATGTCCAAATCGTTTATTGGATCATTAATTCTACGAATCAATAGTTCCTAAAGTTAAGCTTAGGTACAGGATTATATGCATACCTGTAAAACACTAAATCTTTTTCACTAGAAAATAAGCACAGTCTCTTCTTAATATCAATAGTTCTCAATGAGGGTTGCGCATCTAGTATTCTGGGCCAAATTGCAATCCGCGCTTCTATCCCCGGTCCATATATAGCACCCAAGTTTCTTATCTTCGGCGTCTCAACCGGATTGTGGAGTAGGATCTAAAACATGACAAGTACAAAAATGGATCAATAATAAAGGTAACTACCTCGCTAGCCTTGTGGTCCTAAGCGGTCATCGGTTCGATTTCCAGGTCGAGCAAAGTGTTATTGGGTTTTTCTATGAAAGTCTAAGTAGCAGGTCGGAGTAAGGACTTGTGCCCGGTTAATAACAATAGGCTCGCCCCCTATTACATGGGACCTAAAACGTACCATCGAACTGCGGGTATACATTCGTATACCTCTGTCTAAAGGGTTAGGCAGACCATACGCCTCACCTTTTATTACTCATACCATCACGCCTGTATTCCCCGAAGGGTCGGGGAATACAGGCGTGATGGTATGAGTAATAAAAGTACCTGGCCGCAAATGTATTGCCACATCTTATTGCAGAACAATTGTAGCTTTTTATATTTTTATCTCTATGTCACACAGACATAGACAGAAAGACTATCTGCAGGGAGTTTCTCTCTAATACTTGATGTGTCACTACTCTAATCTGTTTTATAGCATGTCATACTAAACCTTGAAGCCAGCACTTTTGGTGGAAGCGCAGTAGTATTCCGCCATATTAGCGTCCAGGATCAGGGAGAGACCGTGTTGGGTGCCAATTCCTTTAAGGTGGAAAGCAAGAATGAGTAAATTATTGACCAGTAGGATTGCATTATGTGAAAAAGTCTTTCTTCTTACCCTTAGGTCTCCAAGGAAAACCGTCAGACGGAGAGTCTGGTGGGAACCCGTTTTCAGGTGTCCAATCCACCGCAGGTAACGGAAACGTTATATTCAAATCATTCAAAGATCGTCTGCAATCAAGAAAGAAAGATTGTTTTATATCTATGCATTGTATCGTACTTCTAAGAAATTTCAGCGTTTTAAGGTAACAAAAACTTCAATTCCATTAATTTCATTCAGTGGCAATTCCTCTTGAAGCCTAAATTGCAAAACTCTCTACCTGGGTCTATATTTCCGAACGCATTCAGCCCTAATCTCTTTAAAGTTGGAGTGAATAGGCTTCTTCTGGGAAAGCTCGCTCCATCGCCAACTTTGTGTATGTCACCTCTGACCTAGACTAAAGTCAAGAGCTTACCCATCTCAAAAAACACATAAAATATTAAAGATTATCTAACTCACATTCCCGTACAGACCTACAACTTGTAGAACTCATTACATAGAGGGGACAGAATTGATTAATTAAGGTTGCTTACGGGTTTCGGAACAAATTGTTTCGGTGCACCACGTTGAAGCTGCAGCAGAGACCTTCGTCAGTCAGCTGCGCATTGAACAAGTCTTCGCAGTTCACAATCGAAGAATCCCAAATGCACCTCGCGAGCATTTCACTGCACGGCTGCGTCACCTGCACCGATTTGAACATTTTAAAGAGCTTTTAAAATTTTTAACCAACCCAAAGCTTGATTAGCTGATGATAATGACATACATAGTAAAATTAGGTAACGGTTTAACAATAATCTTATTCAGTGTGAAAAGTGAAACGATTCTTGTTTTGTTTCTAATCGCTGAGCCAAGTCTTTACCTATAATACCCACTTTGGTACAACTGAATTTAAACTGGTTGAATACTTACAAGTCTGTTTAGCAAGTCATTAGGTACATTTATCCAGTCCTAATCACTCTTGACACTTATCGTTATGTCTTAATCGTGCCCAAATTATACATTTTCTTACGCGCAAATGTAAAATGAGAACTTTATCTACATTCTGAAGTTGAATAAACATACACGGAGGACCGCAAACTTAGACCATGGAATTAGTTCATGATTCTAGAACTAGGTTCGAGGAATTAGATTTTAGGTTTAAAAAAATATCACCTGTTCCATTCAAAAGTACATGACCTAAACAGCCAAAATTTATGTAACCGCTGCGCTGAGTAATATAATTGTTTTGATTAATATAATAATATTGATGATTAGGTAGTTTAAAGTTTTCAATAACAAGATCGATGCTTTAGAGCCACGTTCCTTTATATGTATGGAAGAAAGACACCTCAAGGGTGAGCAATAAAAAAGAACTAACATTAATCAGAAATGATCTGGTGTGGTCCCAATCAGCGCTGCCCGCGATTTCATCCTCGAATATTTCAGAGTCTTCCCTTGTGGTGCATAAACTTTGAAGCAGCTTTCTGTCAACTGGATCCCTGATGGTGTAAATGGATTTATTTGTAAATGGTAAAATAGGGAGCCGATTAATAGTTTTTGTTTTTATCAATAAACCACATGGCTTGCTGACGTCAAAGAGATAATACTTTGACGTCACGGGATTTTCATTCATGGTTGTTTTTTTCCTTAAATGTGGATATAGGTCAATTAGATATAATTCTTTTTATTTACATTCTTTTATTACCTAAAGGTAATAAAAGGATGTAAATGGTTAACTGGTTCGATTTCCAGATTGAGCAAAAAGTGTTATTGGGTTTTTCTATGACATTCTCAGTAGCAGCTCGGAGTTAGGATTTGAGCCCGGTTAATGGCAATACGCTCGCCCCCTATTACGTGGGACCTAAACATACCAGCGAACTGTAGGTGTACGTTGGTACATCTCTGCCTCACACTTCGGGGAATACAGGCGTGATGGTATGTCTGTTTTATTACCCAAATATATTGCTTGTGCTGTTGGAATAGAATAAAAGACAAAATTTGAAAACCATTGAACGCACGATTACCTACTGACAGAGGCAATTTAATTAGATTTTGTTAGTAATAATTATAATTATCTACAGGCAACAGTGTTATGGATGGATGAGCTAGATAGCAAATTAAAGCCAATTATTTAAATTCCTTTTCAGATCCAATTTGTAAACTAAAGCTAGGTGTGACCAATAACTAAGCACGAGTTCAATTCGATCAAGTTGTAGAACAGTAGGTCTATGTAGGTCTATAATATAGTGATATACACACATGGTACTGCACTGCATGACCAGGATAGGTTCGTGCTATCAAGCATTTTTTAGATGCTGTACATCTTTATTTGATCTCATGGCGACACTGTTTAGTGCTTATTGTACTTTTATAAGCGACCACAATGAGTATAAATAGGAAGAGTAGTAAAGAAGACGAGATAAAGAAAAAAAGAGAAATAAAAGAAAGAAAAAAAAAAGGTTGGTGATTGAGAGTTTAAAAAAAAAACAAAGATACGTTAGCTTTGTATCTGTACTAAAAAAATAAAAAGCTGATTTTGACGAAGTGACGACGTGCAGGCAACAGTTACCCGTACTCCCAATATCTTTCGGCGACGGACTTCTTGGCCTGGTTGACGTTACAGATGGTGAGGGCAGGGAAGGGCAGGTTGTTCAGTGGCATGTTCTCAGGGTTGATGCTGACTATCATCGGAGAGGAGCGCCACTTCGCGTACACGTTTAGTATGAAGAACCCAGCACTTACTAAAGAACAGCCGAATGCCGTTAGCCAGAAAAACCTGAAATTGTGATAAGGTTTATATAGCACCCATGTTGAAAAGAATATGTACTGACGGTCTATATGAGACGTTTCGCACCGACTTAAAATTAACTGAGTTATGGGCAAGAGGAAGGATACAGGATGCCTCATTAGAGGTAAAGGTCGTGGTTACGGGCAGCGCAGGACCGGTCACTGTGGGTATTTTTACGGGAGGCCTTTGTCCAGCATTTGACGTCGTTCGGCTGATATGATGATGACGATGATCATCAGGAGAGGTATATATCTCATTCGAAGTAGACTTAATATTATACAAAAATCGTATTTGTATCAAAAACTTTTTTTGCTTCTGTTATTCCACTCTTTGTGATACACCAAGTATCTAAGTACTACACTGACATGGCTGATCACAAAAAAATTGGGATAAAGGCAACATAATGATGATGTGGAAGCTGTGATATACTTTAAAGCATTCATAGCTTCTAATTCAAGAAGAAAATGTCTCACCTTTCAAACCAAGTTAATTTTCGTTCCCCAATATATCGTAGTCCGTGTAAAGTGGATGTGAGCAGATAGGTTCTCACATCGCTGCCAAAACTATTAGTCTCATCTTCTGCTTGATGTAGAGGTTTTGAAACCGGTGGTCTTTCCTGCGTATGTCATGAGTGTTCAAAAATTGCACAGATTTACTAACATTTTATCAAACATTCATCATCAGCTTAGCCTTTCCCCAACTATGTTGGGATCGGCTACCAGTCTAACCGGATGTAGCTGAATACCAGTGCTTTACATGGAGCACTTATACATATTTTATCAAAGATTGTAGAATTATAATCATGTTATTAAATGTTGACTCACTTCGCTTCGACTCCTGGTCATCGGTATTTTCGTGTCCCACACGTACCAAGGCGGTGGTTCTCTACCTTGAGCCCAATAATTTTGCTGTCAGATGAAATTGAATTTATTACGAGTAAGCCATTATGTAACTTCCTCTTTCAGCGATTTTATCACGTTAACAATTGGAAATAACAAATGGAATGCAATGTTTAAATTGCTTACCTTTCTAAACATGTCCTTATGTTCATTTCGAGGGCGCATTCCAAATTCTCTGTTAGGATAGACCATCATGATCGTTGGTACGAGCTTCTCTCCATATGCTGCGTCCTCCTACGACGTGTTGTCGACAATGCGAAGTTGTCCACGTGTAAAGGTAACAAAAGCTCTTCTGCGGACACCCAATTGGTAACCTAATTTTCCAAAGCAAATGTTTGCGGTCTAATCGTTTGATTGCGTCTATCATTTGATAGATCGACCTTGCACCGCCTCCATCGCTAGCTTTCGATGGCAAAATTATACATTTTCCAGTTATTTGTCGTCCTGTCTTGTGTACGTAATTATTGAGCCTTAGCTGTATCGTAAGTTAGTCACCGAACCTTTAATATTGTACCTTGTAATTTACTTTAAATTAGATTTGTATCAGGAACCTTGATAGCGTTGCAATTAGCGGGTTTTTATTTAATTAAATTGAAAATAGGTGCTTTAGTTCTTTCCAGTCAACAAGCCATTTTTATTTGGTTCTTTAGGTAAGTTTTTACTAGGTATTCATAGTGATGTACAATAGTTATCGTTAGATTGACATTGTGAACTGTTTGTTTTGCTTCGTTAATTACTATTGCGTTTTTATAAATTTAAACACAGAGAATTACTTCAACCGTTGCATTATCTATTTGGAGATCTATGTTGTTTCGTCATACCGTGTCACGTTATTGTTACGAGACCGCTAACCTTAGTTTGAAACTTTTATTTCTGTTTAATTTCAATTTTAATTACTGAACTACATGCACGTGCTGTATGTTTGTCTAATATTGTGGTGGGTGGTCGTGTGACGTGACAGCTACTTTGTAAGAATGGATGTTTAAAAAAAATTATAAGTCTCTTAATTAACCTCTGACCATGGCGTATTTGGGGAAATGGGATATTATATTCATTGTGAGTAATATGGAGCTCCTGATTAGAGTAAGTTCCATTTGTGGTGTTTCCTTTGACGGTCTGACTAAAGCCTCTGACGCAGCGATATACGTGGTCACCAACTAGGCCCAAATACAATTTCTGAAACGCTCTTCTTTCTTAAGTTATTTCAGAAGATAGATTGTTTTTTTAGCATAGAACTGCATAATGCAGTTGCTTTGCATTGGAATGCGTGCTAGAGATTATACAGATTAGGTATGTAGATACAGTGTCGGTGCTACAAGTTGACCCTGCACTTATAAGTGTCACAGACACCGATTTCCCTCAGCCTACATATAAGGCTAGTACGGTACGGCTGATTCACATAATCCTAATTTAGATTTTTTACTTTCATTGGTAAATTCTGTGTTTGGTGGAATGGTGTTGGAATTTCAGGTATAAATTCAACGTGAATGATCATTTATAAGGATAATTTAGGAGATTTATAACTCAATGTCAATGCTATCTTCTGATTACGGTGTAACTATGCCAATGGATGCTTTATTATTCATGTTATGTGTCACCTCGTTATAATCGATCTTGACTTTGTGGTGACAAAGCTTTATTTCAGGCGACAGGGTAAGCAGCTTTTGTTAGATGAATATGCTAGATTACTTAGCTGATGTTTAAACATCACTTGACGTTATTAGCAATTCTTCATTGTGGGCTATGAACGTCATTTATTAGATCGGTATGCCACCCGCTAGCCTTGCCGGCGAATGTTACGTACAACAGGTAGGTATCGATTATTATCATTTAAACTACACAATATTTTCCGTTCTATATAATTCGTTAATAACGCATACATACAAATTATTTATTATGTACAAAAAGTTCGTTCAATAGAAATTTCTTATAAAAGTAACAAAAAAGCCACAAGGAAAGAAAGGCTGACGCACTTGCACTTTGTATAATTCCTAAAGGAAGAAGAGATCGGAGGAAAAACAAGAGAGACACCTCAACGGAAAACTAGCGCACGACGCAAGATCACACGTCACACGTCACTCGCTAGCTCATAGTCCAGGGATCCAGAGAGAGGGAAGTGATTCAGTTCACCAGCGCTGCTGGGGGTGCGCGGGCGCGGCGTGCGCCACCTGCGCGTGCGCCGCAAGGTGAGCGGCGCGCGCGGCCGCCACCTCGGGGGTGTCCAGGATGCCGGAGCCGTCATTGGCTAGCCTGATGTTAGCGGGCTGGTGCTGGGCATTGCCGGACTGCCATGAGGGAGCGCCGTTCCACTGGGAGGGAGCGTTCCACTGGTTGTGAGCGGGGGCGTTCCACTGGTTGTGAGCGGGGGCATTCCATTGCTGTTGAGCGGGGGCAGCCTTGGCGGCGTTGAGGGCGGCGAGGTGGGCAGCACGGGCCTGAGCTACCTCAGGGGTCTCGGCGACGGGGGCGGGGGCGTGGCCGGCGGCGTTCCAGGCGGGCGCGGCGGGAGCAGCGTTCCACTGTTGGTGGGCAGCGGGGTTCCACTGTCCATTGTCCTGAGCGGGGTTCCACTGTCCGTTGTCCTCAGCACCGTTCCACTGTCCGGACTGAGCGCCGTTCCATTGTCCTGCCTGGGCGCCGTTCCACTTGTTCTGTTGAGCGCCTTGCCAGTACTCTTCGTTGTCCCAGCGAGGGTCGTATGAGCCATCGTCCTGGGGGTTGGGGTTGTTCTGGTTAGCCTGCGACAGCGCGGCGAGGTGGGCGGCGCGCGCCTGCGCTACCTCGGGGGTGTCGAGGATGTTGCGTCCGTCCTGTGACAGCGCGATGTTGGCGGGCGGGCCGGCCCAGCCGGACGCGTGAGCGCCGCACGCCAGCGCCAAGCAAGCAACAACGATCTGTGGACGAGGAATAGTTATGTGATAAGTTGTAAGTTACTTCATAGCTTGACATGGACACAATTAGTTTTCGTAGTGAATAAGCGATTTTCATTTACAACGGATCGTTATCAAGCATTGTGCGCTAGTTTAGCTGATCTGAAGTTATTGCGGCGGGGCGTGTGCCGAGCCGACTGCCTAGTATCCTTTATTAACGCGATAATATTCAGAGTTATTACCGTCGAACACTGTATCTAATTGCAAGCTGTGTTGCTTGTTCCCTGCCCTCTTATTATACTTCGGACAAGTTGATACAATATTTATATAATTCCAGTTGTCGATGATAAGTCGCCACCGTTCTGGTCAGGTATCGGTTGGCTACGCAACGTTTACTTGACTTTATGACCGGTACAATCACAAGTACAGCATGCAAAGCATTGACCGACATTTGAAACAGAGATTGTCTCAGATTTACTGCCATTCGTCTTTGGTCATAATGTCTGTTCTTATGTTTTGATACGCTTCAAAGATTAGAAACGCGATACAGATCTAATGCCGGTTTTGGAGCCGTCATTTGTTTTAGCCATACAATTATATGTGTGTTAACTTGTTCATCGGTGGAAGGTTATAGACTAATATGATGATAATGATGATAATAAGTCAGCATCAAAAAATTGCTAGTTTATTAGTAACAGTCAAGTAACACTAAATAGTCTGCTAGCGAACAAAATCAATAGGAATAATAAATGAATGATAAAGTTAGCTCTAGCACATAAACAAACAATGCTACAATTTGAATGCGACATAGTCAGCGTCGTGCGAAGGCTTGGCTCGGTAGGCGGGCCCACTGCCTAGTGCTCAGCTGTCTCTGTGATCACTTCAGGCAGGTATGGACTTACAAGATTGGTGAAACAATCGCTACGGGACATGTTACAAAATGAGGCAAGTGGCTTGTATCGATTTCATTTAAGTAGGCCTTCAGGATCGATATATTGGAGTGGTATTGGATGATGCAATTTGTCAATTGCTTGAAGGAGGATTTAACTCAATTTTAAAAGAACATAATAATTGAAAAAAGAACGGTCAGACAATTTCTTTTGTAGTTCAAAAGAAGTTCTTAATGCAAAAGTTGATCTAACTTTTGCATTAAGAACTTCTTTTGTTTCAGACTGTGTTTTCTTTTGTTCAAAAGTAATTCTTTGAGTCATAATAATATATTCACAATGCACAATAATGTCTCTTAAAGCCCACACATTACATACATTTTAACTTCTCACTTTATTATTGCAGTCAGCGCGAATAAAGGTCATTTATAAATTATGGCAATGCTCTGGAGCAAGTTTAACGAAGTGACAACATGAACGAAGAATGTCATTATAATACGATCGAGATCCATTTCGTTGGAATATGGAAAAAAAATACCAGCTGGGAAAATTAGTCTGTTAGTATAAAAATGCTGTAAAATTTATTTATTGTTTTATTGTCGTTACTTTGATTCGGATTTCATTATCTAACCGTCGAGTAGTTTAGCTTTTATTATCACATTTATGACCAATTAAACGCACCTAAATCTTTTATGTTAATAAATGCAAATACCAATATTTCATGTTTCGTTTATGGTTCCATTCTATAGTTTTATTTGCAATGACTTGTGTCTATTTTAGAATAATTGCGTGTCGTTAAATTATAACAATATTCTTTGTTCGTAAATTGCAGATTTGCACATTCTTTATTTTCCTGTATTTAAGTTTAATATCTCAATGTTGATGTAGGCGATAAATGTTCCAAGATACAGTCTAACTCGAGCTGTGGCCGTTTAGGTCTGTTGAACACCGGCACTAATTCAATTTGTTAAACGTTTGTTAGACCTGTCCGCCACTACACGGAGCTTATTACTATATTCCGAAAATAATACTGTTCTGTCCAAGTTTCTAAGTATTCGTTGTCAGATCGTAGGTCGAACTTAAATAGGTTGTAGGTAGGTACCTATAGTTGCGTAATGACTTACTTATAAACCTGGTATTCAAGCAACTTAAAACGGAACAATCATGCACGTGTCGCGTTAATTGTACAGATATCGAATAACAATATGAATACTCTAAAGCGAGGTACAAAAAACGCGTGTCAGTAAATCAGTATCACGTTGCCTCAGCATGACATTACCGTGTCGCTATGCAAATTAAATTAATTACTTTAGCCTAATTGTGATTTGAGGTGTGTTAAAATTGACGTAAACTGAACGAGATGAGTGCGTCAGTGAGGAATGTGCGGCGGCGCGGCGGGATAAGTTCACGTAACGATGTCACGGCTTGCGGTCGGTCGTGGGCCGAACTGCATCGCCGGCCAGTCGGGTCAGTACGATGCAATTCAATGCAGACCACGATACTTACATATTTGATTGAGATCACGCAGGAAATCAATAAAGATTTTGACAAGAACACGACTTTGTTGCCGCGAAATGAAATATTGATTTTATCGAAGTATTTCTTGACGCTTCAGAGCTTTTGTAATTATTTTACGTAACTAGATCAAGTTGGTTGATACAATGAGATCTGAGTCAGTTGTCGATCCTTTGGTAAACGCACGACAAAGCTTTTAAACACGTGCGAGATGTTACGATGTGCTTTTTACTAAAGCAAATTGTAATCGTAAAAATCTCTCAGCGTTGCAACGTCTGGAGAAAATGTACCGCCCTTGAAAACACACGGTTATATGACGCAATTCATATTTATCAGATCAATTCCGCAACGACATACTTTTGTATCACTTTGTGGGTTAGGAAGTTTAGAGTCAAACAAAAAAGGTTTATTGTTCCGTGTCAACGACTTGCTATTGCAGCACTTTACAAACTTCTATAAATAAACCTGTCGTTAGTACCTCCCTGTAACTAGATTTTGTTAATTAATCGACAAGCTGTTGGCATTTCCTTCAACATATTTTTTGCTTTGACTTAAGTTTTGAATTAAGAAGGATAGCATGAATAATTTTATTTGAACTACTGAATTTCGATTTCAAGTTCAATCAAGCACGTGAATGAAAATCATCGAAATTCTAAAAGAAAATACTCGTTTTCGCGGAAGGCGATGGTAGTTTCCGCGAGCGCTGCTCCGCTCATATGTCAGTAGCGGACATTGTCGCCTACGCTTTCGCTCTTGATCCATTCCAAATAAAAGTGAGTACATTGAGTGAACGGCGTCAAGGTCTGAAGGCCAGCCGAAGGTCGAGGAGCAGGAAGCACGCCTTCCGGACCTGCCCAGAGCCGTCACATTCAGCAACTGGTTACCCTCGCTTGTCACACAGACTGTTGCATTTTTTACCATTACATGTATATTATTTGCCCTTTTAAATATTATGTGACGATTAAATTTATAAACGAACCTGTTCTAGTTGTATGTTTTGCTCTGTTTAGTGAAACTTAGATACTAGAGCGGAATTTCCGTGAAGGATATGAGAACCGGCGAGATGCGTGTGCGCAAGACTGATGCTATTGACGCTTGTAATGTTTCGCAACTTTACGGAAGCATCAACTGTTGATCTTTTACAAGCTTTTCGTTTTTTCTTAGCATTTTTTTCTATTGTTGTTTACACGATATCATCATTTTTTCAGGAGTTATTACTGTTTCTAACCAATTCAATAAGATTAAGATTGATTATGATTTAACGTTCACAAGTATATTAGGCACGCTATGATTTATTTCGAACAGTCCGCGTTGAGTAGTTAATTGGGCTCTAAATCATATATTAAATAGACATGTGACACCTCCTTGGTAGCGCGGTAATTAATATTTGAGCCGGCGCTTGAACGTGTGGATTATAAATGTATTCGTATGTAGATGTATCAATTAAGAATTCTTATCTAGATTGGATTAGAAAATTGCTATTACCATAGACTGTGAAGTCTATGGTAATTTCTGACAAAACAGTGATGCAGCTTTGATAGTTTTTGTTGGGATGAAAAAAAGTCAAAGAAAATGGGAAAACTTTTGTAAATAGCTGATCTGTCATTATTTCGCATTGACGCTACAGCTATGGAGAGTTATAAAAAATGAAACGGTTTGAGATACGTTTTGATTTGTGTTATAAAAACTATCAATATTAATTCTTTATGTAGATTTAGGTACTTTGTTTGTATTAATTAATAACAGTTTAATGAATGACATAAAGCAAAATTTGTTCCGTGAATGGTTCGGAAAAGTTGTTTTCTACGAAAATCGGTGACAAGCTGATCCAAGATTCTCTCCTGATTTCTAGTGTTATTCTGTAAAATCTTTTTCAGAGAATTGGCGGAAGTGAAGTGTGGTGGAACTAATCTCAAAAGATGATAGTTTACCTCAATTTCACATCACCTTAACTCATCACGGGAAAACTGAACTAAAAGATCATTAAACTAAAGCTAACAATGAATACACATACACAAGCCCAAAGCGTGAACTTTTAAAGGGAAGATTTGTTTTTTTGAATTTGACTTTTCGAATTTGACCACAAATTTGCCTGTTCGAGGGTGCTTTGCTTTACCATACCTAGATACCGGTGGGCGTTTTATAACATAATTAGGATATCGATAGGTAGTATAACCGTGGGGCGTTGCGTGGGCTTGCCCTTCTAAATTGGTGCGCGAAGGAATGCCGACAAAAAGCAGCGGTGAGCGGCGAGGCAAGCGACACTGTGCTCGCAGGCGCGCCTACCAACAATTAAACGAACCACTATGAACATGTTAAATGGCCGTCACGCTTGAACGGGGCTCAAAGGCTTTCGGAGAATTAGAAGTATCTATGTTCCATACTAGGTTCTTTAAAGGAACATCCCCACCTGTCCTGAAGTTTTGAGAAGAATTGTGAACAAACCAATGCGACTTGCTTTCTAAGTTCGGCTACGAATGTCCAAAGCCTTTGTCCAAAGTTGAATTCACAAATCACTGTTATGGACCAATTTAAGGCACCTAAGCTTACAAGGTATGATAAAATTCGTAAGACAATGAACACGACGGTGTTTCCATCAATAGTTCACGCTTAAGATGCAACTCTAGATATCCTAATAGATGACGTCAAGATGAAATCAGAATTAATCGATGGACATGATGAAATGTTACGAAAGGTCGGTGGGTGGTCCTAGGGCGAGCCGTGGGGTTACAAAGCTGACAGCGTTAGCTCAGTAGTGGGTGAGACCGTATCGAAAAGCTTAGATTATCAAGCTAGCGGTTTCAAAAGGGCGATTTATCATAAGCAGATTGAAATAAATGGACAGAGATATGGAATTTGAGCTTAATATTTGTTGGATTTGAATAAGTTTAGGATTAGATGGACGATATCCGTTTTAATTTAACACTGGAAATATTACATATATTTAATAATAAAACGATAATTTAAGACTAATGAAAAATCCGGGAAAATAGATAAATTAATTTACACAACGTGCCCTGAAATGTACGCAATATCTTAGATATCTTTGTTTAGACAACATCAGAACAGATCGCAGAGATGCGTAAGTGCTTAGAGATGAAGCAAGGGCGGAACTATAAGCTATCTCTAACTAAAGCAAAGAAAAAGTGCGAGTAATGCTAAACAAGGTGAATGAGGAGGTGGACTGCTGAACTAGTTGACATTGTGGGCATAAATGGAGCATAACAGATGAAACTCGGCCCTCGGATAACTCTCGCCTTGCTTTGTCTAGCAGGCGAGATAAAAGCCTACCAATTTTATGCATAGCTTTTACGAATGAGAAATTGCATGTTTGTTGCAAGATACGTTGAAACTGCTAAACACAATTGGATAATTTTAGATTTTGGGAAAGAAGTAAGCTCCTGTAGCCTTCTATAACGAAAGAAACAAAGTTATACCTATATATTGAAGTTTAGAAAATGTGTTTCTGAATATTTTTCGTAACTGAAATGGACTGTATGACTTGCAATACTTGAAATGTCAATGTGTAATTGATTTTAGAGTGTTGAATTGTTTGAATAGCAACTGAATTTGCGACTCAAATATTGCATGTTTTTTGTTAGGTGACAATTTATTAAATTCGTGGTTATTCATTTGTCTGAATATAATTATATTATGAAGTTTAACATAATCAGTGGGAACTATGTATCTTGTTTTACTTCTACATGGTTAAGTTTATGAATTTGATTACTGTCAGTTTCAATTAGTTCAAGTGCTTTTACACTTAGGATTATGTAGGCTAAGGACTTCCAGTTATGTATTAGAATAAAAGATTTGGTCAGGTAAGTGACATTGACACGGGCATGCAGGAGCCGCGCGGTGCGATTTGTGCTCTGATTCACTTTGCGAACCACGGGCGACGGTACGGAACCTTAACCGCATTGCGTTGCTCAAATATACATTTACCGATACTATGCAAGTTCAAAAACTTTGCTATGACACGTGATCATACATTTACGTAAACGCACCAAGTGGTTTGTGCAACGCACTCTACCGTAGACAACTATTAGGGAAATTGGACCAAAATTACGAAAAAAATTGTAAGAAATATTTGAATTTTGATAAAATGCTAATTAATAATAAACGAACTATTGTAGTTTACCCAAGATCGCGTGGAGGAAATGCTTTTATGTCCAATTAAAATTAAACAATTACTTTTTTTACGTGCTGTTACAACGATGAGGAAAAGTAAATAAAGTAAATAAAGTGTTTCAACGTGTGTGGCACTGAAATTAATTGGCAAGGGCTTCATGCTGACAAAACGATGAAAGATGAAAAGTAAGGAAGAAAGACAGAAAAGTAGATGAAGAATTACAGAAAGACAAAAGTTACAAGTGGAAATAAGAAAACACAAAGCCATTTCCCAAGCAATTTCTCCAGAAGCATTAAAAAGATAATCAGCGTATGATTGCAGATATGAAGCCTTAAAGACATGTTAATAAAACTAGGTATGTAAGAAATAGACCGTGAAATAAAATCCGTATGCGATCTGACACTGACCTCCTGCAGCCAGTGCGTTGCATTATTTTCGACACAGGCCTACTTGCTCACTTTAATAATTATGTGCTATTTGACTACAATTACTAGATGAGTTTGGAAATTAACAACTTAATGGTTCGTTGGATTTGTAAACACTGCTAGGCTGTGTTTTTGAACACTTTTTCTGTATTTCATTCTTAGCTCTGACTTTTAACTTTAGAATATTTTTTAAGTGTACTGATTTTATGCTGTTGATGTTGAATTAGGTTAACGTTGCTGATAACATCATCCTGGTTACATCATCTTTGGTTGTTAGTACTAGTTGTTCGGTATAGGGGTCAGGTATCCTGACTCGGCCGACAACTTGGATGTTGGGCAAGGCGCTAAGCAAACATAACAAAGTACAGCGACTGGTCCTGATATCAGATGCAACAACAATAAATTTCAGTTATCGTAAGCCCCACTGGCGCACACTTAATCAATCGAACGGAACCGTATCATTTGCATAAGTGATCTATGGTACATAATTGAATAGATACTGATAAGTCCTTCGATGATGTTATCAAGCCCCCGGACAATGGGGCTGTATGAACTTGCCGCTATCACACTAGGTGTTGATTGATTGTCAGTTATGGAAATGATGCCGACAGAAAAAAGTACTCACCATGGATTTCATTTTGTTTTGTAGTTAGCACAGAAGTGAAAGAGAAAGAGTTAGAAATAGATTTTTTGTAATCTAGATTAATTTATAGCGCTGATGGAAGACTAGTATCTTCCAGGAATCGCTATGTTGAAGTGCAACTTGCGTCTGTACGAAATGAGGGCGGGAGCGTGCTTTTATAGTTCGGCGCGTGCGCAGAGGGGGTGCGCGCGCACCGCGTGCCGAGCCGCGCCGCGCGTGAAAGTATTGGGACATGCCATTGATAATAGGCGAATATCATACACATTTCAATGGCAATCGCCGGTGGATTCGGCTGCTTATGATTTAGTGTGTGATCTTGGACCATCATGGCTCAATTTTTGACATTACTTAGTTGGTGTTTCGTTCAGCAGTGTTCCTTTGGCTGGTTTCTCTCATTTCGCATTGAAAATGTTTAAGTGTTTTGGTGTCAATTTCATATTTCGTTCATATTTTTCGTTGCAAATCTTTGGTGTTAATGAAAAGGCTCTACCTAGGCTTATGGGATCGATTTACGTCTCCTACGTTTAACACATTTTTTTTTCTTATATTAAAACGGTGTGATTAAGATTTATAAATTCTGTCTGTCTTGCTATATGTCGTGATTAGTAGAACATGTGTTTATGCGTCTTATTGAATACGTTTGTCATACTGTATGTCCTGTATAATTGATGTTGTGATAATGTTAACGTTTCTTAAGTGCTGTTACGATAACGTAATCATGCTGTTATGGTCTCGTTGACAGTTTCTCTGCACATTATGAAATTATAGATTCATGCAAAGTAAATGTGACTATTATGACGAGTGTTTATAAAACAATAGGTTTATGATGATGTTATGATATCATTTGTGATGTCTAGTGGAGGTGATGTGATAATTTCTTTGGGTCGTGGCTTGGTTTCTATAGAATAGGTAGTTTATTTATTTTTCTTTTGCAAGAGAGTTAAGGTTAGCTTTTTCCTTCGTGTCTTATTGTGTTAAGGCTTTAAGGCTAAAATTGTGTGATACGCACTTTATCGAACTAGTTGCAATACTGATGCAACTTTACGAAAAATTACGCACTTGCCTTTGCGTTCCTAAATCAGCTGGTATGTTTTGTAATATTACCCTCGGTGAATTTCCGTGAGATTGAGGTAAGCTGTCAATCCCCAGCATTGGTAGGATGATAGGTTACCTAAAAGTTATTTCACCTAAATTCATAGAGGGAGATTTTACAGAATACATCGGCTGAAGGCTGTTGATATAACGGGGATCCAGGTTCGGTTTAATGCATTTTTAAATGATGCAGTTCTATCTTCTCATCATTATCGTGATCATATCAGCCGCAGGACGCCCACTGCTGGACATAGGCCTCCCCCATAGATTTCCAAAAGGAGCGCTTAGAAGCGGTCTGCATCCAGCGTTTTCCTGCAGTCTTTATCAGGTCGTCTGTCCGCCTTGTGGGTGGACGTCCTACGCTGCGCTTGCCAGTGCGGTGCCGGTCTTTCTTCTATCACTCTCATATTCTATTAGGATGACAATCCGACACTACTGGAGGAAGTTATATAAATAGGTCGAAAAGCTACATGATAGTTATGGTGGTGAAAATCCATTGATAGCCCTCAATCAGTAAAGTGATAATGATAGTTTTCCCTCCCCGAAAACTGGTCCAGTTATCAAAATCTTCAGCGCCGGCGCAGAAAGCGAATCGACCTGTGTAATAACTGCACTAATTATGCAATAAATGCCTCGGTGTTGCCAGCCTACGCGCCTAGATTGTCCGTTGATTAGAAACACTAGTTTTTTGTGCTAATGATTTTTAATCTATACATTAGGTAGGTATTTCGTTGAAAGTTTTTGTTGTGTGTTTTTGAATTGCAAATGGAATAGTTTTGTCTTAGTGTCTCCCTATCCTGTTTAGCCTAATATGTTTGCTCTATGTATAAAAGGATATTGGGGCCCTTTGCATTTTAGGGAAACTTAAGCTTTATACATGGCATGTTAACATAGATCAGTTAAAACAAAGTTCCTTGAAAGGTCACCCTTAATATAATAGTACCTTCTGATTAATTTATTTAAGCGATATCTATTGGTGCTATAGACTCGGTAGATATATGTTGGTACTTATGTATCTGATTATGACATGATCACCATCGCCATATGGAAAGTCGTTGTTCTGTAATCCAAAATAGTTACTAAACATTTATTTTGTATGATACCAATAGAAACTATCCAGCTAGCGTCAATGTATGGGTGAAAAATACCGTAAAGTAATTTGAAGAAAAATCAGCTTTTCCTTACATACAAAATTCCAGCACCTACTCGGTGAAAATGTGTAGCACAGCTGTTTTTGTTAATAGGTTATTTTGATGTCTCTTCCACCCATTATTCTGATGGTATTTCATTGCAGTTCCAAACTTATTCTCACCAGTAATATTAATAAAGTAATATACGTAAATACCTACAAATAATTGCCAAGGAGTGGAACAGAAAAAGCCAATAAAAATATTTCGATTACATTATTAAGATATATTAAGAAAATGAAATAATGCGTGGGTTTGTGAAATTAAATGCCTGTATTGCCATAACAGTAATCACATTGAAACCACAGAGGTCGGTAATAGCTTATTCACAGGCATAATGAAAATAAAAGTTATTTACAATACGAGTATTATTGTCATAATAACTTTTACGAGTGTTAACAAAACATGTCCTACCAAAAAGTATATTTATTCACCTCTTTACATGAATGAATTGTTAAAAAAAAGAGTTATCGGATTTTTCTATGAAATACTCAGTAGCAGCTAGACAGCAGCTAGCTCAAAGACAAAGTCAAATCATTTATTCCAAATAGGCCATTAAAAGGCACTTTTGAACGTAAATTAATTAAAACTACTGAATTTAGTTGCCCATTCCAATAGGTAGTTTCGTATGGAGAACAACGGGCAAGAAACTCCATATGTTCGTTAGGTAGTTCGCCGGTATGTTTCATGTAATAGGGGGCGAGCCTATTGCCATTAACCGGGCACCAATCCTAACTCCGAGCTGCTACAGAGAATTTTATAGAAAAACCCAATAACACTTGGCTCGACCTGGGAATCGAACCCAAGACCTCTAGCATAGGAGTCGCGGTTAGGACCGGGGCAATTAAGTAAATCTACCTTACTCGTTATTGACACAGGAAACCATCCCTTATTCCCATTTACTTACAGTTCTAAATGGGAGAACAGTATGCAAACCTTTCTCACCTCCTACACATTTTCTTATAGGTGTATGTATTTGTATGTATGTATTC
The DNA here is from genome assembly GCA_932526535.1 of Caradrina clavipalpis. Lineage (NCBI taxonomy): Eukaryota > Metazoa > Arthropoda > Insecta > Lepidoptera > Noctuidae > Caradrina > Caradrina clavipalpis. The sequence goes on along the minus strand of OW052106.1, from coordinate 5,304,973 downwards.
GTTTATGCACTAAGTGTAGCATTTACGTAAGATAATAGGTATGAAGAATATGGAGCACTGCGGTGACCGTGGAGGTCACGTGACGAACACGCCGGGATACGATTTCGTTTGTAACTAACACACGTTTTGATGTGCTGCATAGATATATATCTAAGTGTCTTTACATAACAATAACTTAAGTTAAAGAGGCAGAGAAAAAAAAAAGATAAAAAAAGAATTGTACATTTATTTATATTTTATTTCGTTTCTTCACACTAGCAATTTCTTTTGAGTTTATATGTTTGCTCTTGAGCTTTTATAAACATATAAACTCACATACACAAACAACCTGACCTGTAACAACTACTTGTACTTGCAGGTTCTTACAAATATTTGTACCGTACGGGAATTGAACCCGTGACACGTACTCAGCAATTACCTAATTGCTGCTGCGCCGTTAATATTTCTTTAGTAAATCGTAGATCAAGGGTATAAAATATTACAATTTCATCATCATCATCGAACCGTGGACTTCCACTGCTGGCCTTCCACACCGCTACAGAAAACAACCAACCAGAATTATGATTTCTCTTCCAGCCAAACTTTTTATTTTGCTCATCATTCAGGTGAACACTGAAATATTATAAACTAGCTTCTCCCCGCGACTTCTTTCTCGTCAAATTTGAATTATTATAATCCCACGGGAACCGTACATTTTTCCGGGATAAAAAGTATCCTATATGTTATTCCACACTACAATTTATCTCAGTGTTAAATTTCATCCTGCCATCCATGGATCCATTCTTACAAACTTTTGCATTTATAATATTACCTAGTAAGATAACTCTTCCTCACAAAAATGCACGACACGATAACAATGTATTCTTTTTCATATTTCAGGGTAGGTCCCATAGCAAAATTTGTTCGTTATTCTTAAGTCTTCCACCCCCCTTGAAAGATGCGCAGTGAATTAAAGGACAGCTTGTACCCTTTTTCAGGTGACAAATAGTACATAACATATGATTCAAAAACATACTGATACGACATTCGATAGAGTTTGTTTTTGTGGCTACGACTATCATTATTTATCCCTTTTAGGAGACAGGCGTGATGTAAGTTATGTTATAAAATAGTAAGTTTATAGATCACACTTTCGATTATTTGATATGTGACATAAAGTAGCGTAAACCACACAAGCAAAGTCGGACGCGCTTCGACAAGCGAATGATAAACAAAAACAAAATGAAAATATCAATATTTTTAAGACGTAAAAGATAAAATTAAAATGAAATATCGATATAAAATATAATAACGTTGAAGTCATTAAACTCATCTCTATTTGTCGTTTGGGCAGCTCAAGGCTTGTCGTCGAGTTATCGCTTTATGTGACAATAATGCGCTCCACGACCGGCGCACGCGCATCGCGTCCCGCTGTGCTACGAAGATGCTACACTGTTTTCGTAGCAAGACATCTGTGAATCACGAATACTTTTAATTTTACTTTATTTAAAATAATAAACGTTTTATTATTACTTATTTCAGTTATTTGCTTTTTGATTGTTCACCTTGTTTTAATTTAAGCAATTTTAATTTAGCCAACTTATTTTTTTTATTAAATGCCGTTTAAGTTTTTTTTATGACACTAAAATAAATAATTTACGTCAGTATTTAATTTTATGACTTGTTTGAATTTTAACCGACTCCCAAAGAGTAGACGTGTTTAAAATAACTATTATCTTGTGGCTACGTAACTATATTTATTTATTTGATTATTTGATAATTTGTTTCAATATGCTACATTAATCGGAGTTCGATATAACGAAAGACCTACATCCTCCTAAATTCCCGAGGCGTTTGGTAAACATATAAGACTAATGGTCCAAGATCTCAAAGTCACTTTACCTACGTCATTTAAGTACGGCGAAATTTTTCAGGATAGATAGAGTAATTTTAAGGGCAGAGTATGCATACTTGCTATTTTCAATCCTGGCCTCATTTTCAGGTACCTATGAAAATACATTATGATCCATACCACACCATCATCTGCTCCTTTTAGTAACTTTTTACAGTAAACTTTAATAAAATAAACGTTGTAAGTTCAATTCCCCTCAAATTAATTCATTTCAGCAATTTAATGTTTTTTTACAAGAAGGACGCCTTTTACGTAATGTTTCACAAAGTATTGATGAGTAGAAAGTATGTATACTTAGACTTAACAACATATTCTTATTCAGGCATTAAGTCCGCCTTTGTACGGTGTATTTTACATTTGTGCATAAAGTTTAATAAATAAATGAACAAATATTCCTCTATTTATCTTTATAATTTCAGCCATGCTAAAATGACTTACATCGGGTTACACTAGGATTTCAGTCTACAAAAGTGTATTAAAAATCTAGTTTATATCTAGTTAGTGGGAAGTCTGTCATGTCGGCAAGTATGTTGCAGCGTGGACTAGTGTAGCGAAAAGCATAATTAGTGGGAAATGATTAATGTGTTTCACCACGGTAAATAACAGCTGTGTACGTAGCATGTAACTGATGTAACGACACCGATTATTGGGTGATGCTTTGTTCATGAACATCGAGGTCGATGCCGACACCTGCGAGGCGATATTTGGTGGAGTTTATTTATTAAATATTTTTTTAAATAAAGTTTGCTTGTTTGCTCGCTTAATTTTACTCTATATTATATAAAAACGCATGGTCATGGGTGGACTACACATAACATTTTAAAAACTACATGACATAAAAAGCTTAAAGCATGGTAGGTTGTTTATAGGTAGGAGACGTCAGTAAAGAAAAGCTTCTACCACAGCGCTGAATCTTTAACTTTCACGCGAATAAAGTCGCCAGCAAAAGCTACTCTTTCTTCTAACCTTGGTGTTTTGAGTTAGTATAATGATTGATTTAGTTAGCCGTGCATTTATTTTTTTACTGGATTTTCCGATGCTTTTTTATAGCTGAAAATTGGAGTCAAAGAGGTTCTATTGTTTATAAATTTTATATATGGTTAAAATCAAAGGAAAGGACTGAACATTAGCAGCATGGTCCGGAACCAGCAAGAGAGCTCTTAAGGAGGAAACCACCAAACAATGCTGCATTCGACAACATCGTCTTAAAGCGATAAGACCAAGTACTCGTAAGTGTCATCTCTCTAAAACCACCACAATTTTATTATCAACTTTGAAAACGCATTACTTTGAGCTACAAGTAATGCGTTTTCTAGAGCGACCCACAGAAGACAAATGCGCATCAAAAGATCCAAGTTTTGATATCAGAATATCAAAAGACTTTCATCGTAGTGATTGAACTCGCAATATGCAATGTTCGGTGCTATAAAGGATTATGATTAAAAATAAAACTATGGGTAAAGCCTGTTGTACATATTTCATGCCAGCTACCGGATCGACAGTCGACACAGAGTACATGCAATCAGTCAGGTAATTAGTTTACAGGCATGACGTTAAACAATACGAATGAACATACTTTCCCTCTATGCAGATATTGTGTTTTTGGTCTCTGTTGAGATTAAAGTTATAAATGTGTGTTTTTGGTGACTTTGTTTTATTTAAAAACTAGCGGACCCGGCAGACGTTGTCCTGCCCTGAAAGTCGGTACAAAAACCCAGTTCCAGCCTACTCTACCCCACCTACCTACCTACTTACCCAACCCCTACATACCTACCCTACCTACCTACCTATCTACGTACCCTACCCCTACATACCTACCCTACCTACCTACCTACCTACCCTACCCCTACATACCTACCCTACCTACCTACCTACCTACCCTACCTACCTACTTACCTACCCCTACATACCTACCCTACCTACCTACCCTACCCCTACATACCTACCCTACCTACCTACCCTACCCCTACATACCTACCCTACGTACCTACCTACCTACCTACCCTACCCCTACATACCTACCCTACCCACCAACGGGATAAAAAGTATCCCGTTGGTATAGTCCTTCTCCTGGTTCTACGCTACCTCCCCACCAATTTTCAGCCAAATCGGTCCAGCCGTTCTCGAGTTATAAGTGTTGTAACAAACACGACTTTCTTTTATATATATAGATAAATTTCTGAACGCACACATGATGTCTTCAGAAAAAAATTAAGTTGTGGCTTAAAGGCCTCAGCAACCAGGCCATAAGCTCAAAAAAAAAAGTTGTTACACTATTTGACAGGATTGGACAACAAATGTTTGACATGTAATAAACAAATCAGCATCTATTGAAATGATTAAGTATTCATTACACATATCGAGTTTTCATTGTTTTTAAGATGTATTCTGCTATTCGGGACGGAAACAAATCCAACAAATCAAAAACCATGGCAATCGGTCCAGCCGTTCTCGAGTTATAAGTGTTGTAACAAACACGACTTTCTTTTATATAATATATAGATTGGTATCTCATATCAATTGCGATTATTGCGCTGTACTATCCAACTATTTTCTAGTTCTAGTTTCATTTAATCTCTGATAGACATACATATCTGGTTTTCTTCAATAAGATTTTTTCACTTTCAGTTTTGGAAGGCAATGTATATATACTTGCATGTCCAATAAAACTATTGGTCGTTTACCGACCTTGTCTCCATTTTAAAAGTGACATATTTGTACTGTTTTTTGTTCCTATTTGTCTTTTAATTACTTGGAATTCATTACTGGCCATTTAATTTACATACCAACACTTTTTTTTATTCTGCTTTTCAGTTCATTGTTCGGTCGATTTTTATAAACCAAAACCGTTGACGTTTTTAACCAAACATGGGTTGGTTTACTTTATGAGTAGATAATTTTAAACGTTAATTCAATAAACAAAGGAATCAACAATAAATATACACTGTATACATATTTACATAAACTCACGCCTTTTTCTCATGGGGTTAGGCAGAAACTACAGAACGCCATCAGTTACGCTCCTTCGTTCATACATCTGGTCATACAAGCACGCCGATTACGAGTACTGCGCATCCGACCTTTCTGAAGAACCTCACCAATAAGGTCAGTGTAGGTCTTCCAACAATAAATGTAAGTGATAAAGGTTTCTGTATTAATGTAAGTAGGTACCTAATTGAATAAGTACTTCCTCACCCCACAAGTCGCTGAATCAACGAAGAGAAATGATTATCTTTACGTATTTTATTAATGTTTTTATCAATATCGTGACGTGATGATCTCATGAATAAGGGTCTGATTTCAGTTTAAAACTCTAGTAAGAAATGAAAACTGCAATTACTTATATAAATATTATAAAGATGTTTTTTGTTTGTTTGTCCGAATAGGCTCCGACTCTACTGAATCGATTTTAACCATTTTTTAACTAATAGATAGCTTAATTATCAGGAAGAAATATAGACTACTAGATTTGCCTGCGACTTCGTCCGCGTGGATTAATAGTTCCCGTTCCCGGGGGATTTCCGGGATGAAAACTATCTTATGTCCTTTCTCGGGTCCCAGACTATATCTGTACCAAATTTCATTGAAATTGGTTCAGTGGTTTAGGCGTGAAGAAGAGACAGACAGACAGACAGACCGAGTTACTTTCGCATTTATAATATTAGTACAGAAATAGTACAGATGACACACGGGAGTGGAGCAGTAACAAAAGACATAACTTAACGCGAAATCCACGCAGACAAAGTTGCGGTCACAAGCTAGTCAACGACAAACTTGAAAACTATGTTTAAAAATAATTTGACCAGACTTTCATACAACCTTCTAGTTGAAACAGGAAGTACCTACACACTAACATATAAAAATAATAAGTTCTATGAAATATGACAGCACTTAATATAGAGGAATACAAGTAAATGTCAGGGATATGTCAAGAATGTAATGTGTATCAACTCTCGCGCAGGTTCGTGATCTGTATCTAATTGTGGCTAACCTTAAGCGTGGTGTACACTATCATAACTAGTAGGTGTTACGCGGTTTTTACGTAATTGCGTAAATTGCGTGTGTCGGCGTTGATTGAAGAAAAGCAGGGCTTAGGTTCGCTTGTTGTTATGGCCAAAATCGCGATAAAAGAAGAATTTGATTGTGGTGCTTGCTTCTATCGGCGACTTCGTTCGTTTGGATTTTTTCACCCGCCCTAACTTGATAGTTACGTCTTTGGTTACTGTTTCGCTCCTGTGTGTCGTTGCATGATGTTATGTAGCCTATACAATTCCTCAAGAACCTGGCTATCATAAACCAGTAGATGTTTTCCAACCCTTCAACCGGTTCTAAAGATTATATAGAGCCTAAATATACTCACAAACAAAACATCTCTTCAGCATTATTAAATTAGTATAGATTATCATCTACTGTATTGTACTATACTGTATTATTAAAAGATAGTTCAAGACTTCAGTGGTTTACAATATCAAATCAATTACTTCCTATATAACAAATTGCTTCCTAATAACTGATCAATAGTTGAATTCTTTTATATTCTACTGCTACGCTGTCAAATATATTTGTGACAAGGTCCACTCATGAGGTGTAGCAATATCTTTTGATTTCCAAAAATATTGCAATACATACTGTTGTTGATTGTTATATTACTTGTTGCTATGTTTTATGGGTAATCAATCTTTTGCGGATTAAACATGTGTCCCTGGCCTTTTAATAAATTGAATTAAAAGACTATTATGGAGTATTTGACCTGCCCTACCATTTATTAATTGGGATGGATATCAAAAGTTGATTTTTGTATCACGTATTTTTTATTGCTTTGTAAGTATACTTACAATTTTTTTTAATTATATTACAGTTTCCAATGAGAACCTAAGCTTAGTTTGGCCAATACGACTCAATCCACAATTTGTGAATGATTTAATTAAAAATAATTAAAGTTCAAATAAAATAACAGAAAACATTAATTACATGGAAAATTAGAACATCGTTTGACGTGGGTTTATTTGCTCTGGCATAATTCAACCGAATCTAAAAAAAATCTCTTGTATTTTGTAAAAATTGCTAGGCCTAGGTGTCGCATCCATGAGTGCTCGGCTTTACACCATTTAGGGGTCGGCTAATGCGTCACCATCACACCGCGTGACAGCTCACTTTATTACTGAAATTTATACTGAACCAGGAATGTCCCGTGTGCCTTAATCATTATTACGATTTATCTAAACACGGCACATTGCTCCTGTCAGGGCGTTATTGAAACGTTACCAAAACGTTCATTAATCAATATTTATAAGAGAGTGTCGGGTCGCCGGTTCACGGAGCAGTTTTGACAATAAGTTGACATGGCTTGAAGGTCCTATTCCATGTTTTCGAATGTAGCGTGGAGGTGTGAAACGTGTAAATATTTTATAAATCTATTTGTGTACTTGAAAATGTAAGTGTATGCAATATATTATTTATATTTAGCCTGTGTGGTCTCGCTACAGGGCCAAAGTTCTCACTTTGTCTTTTCCAATTCCCTCTATCCTGAGCTAGTGTAGACCAATCCTAACTGTAAGCATCAAGCTCATCCTGCCATCTTAGCCTGGGTGTGCAACGATGACGATGATGACCTCGGGCGTTTTCCAGGGCGAAATAAAAAGGGTGAACCAGTTGCAGATGTCCAAGAGAAAATTTTAGAAGTGTCGTCTCGTCTTGGGCTTGCCGAAAAACCCCCAGGTACGAGTATGTTCTGCGATTTAGGAGGTTGGTTGGTTTGGTTTAGAAGCTTGACGATATTTATTTTTTTTTTTGATTTTTTTCCTGACATCAGATTTTGTTGATAGGGTTTTCTAAAAAACTATTTTAAAGCTGATTTTTTTGTACATAAGTAAAGCTTGAGAATATAGGCATTAAGCCCGTTTTTGTACGGTGTATTTTTACATTATGGGCATAAAGTTTTAATAAATACAAATAAATAAACATATCCAACCAATTATTATTGATCTGACCCATTCATCACATGGTCTCATCAGGAAGTTTCGACCTACATCCTCTGTTGTGGGTTTTACAAAAAAAAAATGACGAACAATTTTCGGAAATTACACTCAACGGCCTATCAATCTTTCGCCAGTAAATTGAGTTGTAGATGACATTTAACCAGTGTTCTGTAAATTGACAGGATGGTCATTATGTACTTACTCTTTGGTAAAGACAGCTGTGAAATGTTGCTAGCCCTGTGTCGATTTTATTGATATTATTCACGCGCGCCGCGATCGTGACCTAACGTGAAGACCTCAGACATCAGCGGGATTGTTCCATGTTTCTGCTCATTAAACAATAAGGTGTGGAATGTGGGACCTGGAGAGAGTATTAATTGGACGAGCTGTTCAGTGTGGATGAATTTATCAATTGAATTGATCTGCTAGTAGTCGGTTTAGTAGTAAGCAAGTTTACGAAAAGAGTCCTTTCGAACAATTTCTTATTAATGAAATAAAACAACGTATTTTTCCTTTCCCTTTGCAATAATATTACATAGGTATTTTTTAATATTTTGTTTAAAAACGTAGAAGTTGTAGTATCAAGCTAATATAACATTGTTACTAAAAAAAGCTGATCAACAGCATTGTAACATGCAATATATGTTTTGCCTTTTACAGCGTAATCCCAGACACCGATTGTATCTACTGAAAGACTAACAACCACGGTCACGACAACATGACCACTTGTCTTTATTCATACTCTAAGCTCACAAATAATATACCTATCTTATGCCTTATCGGGTAAAAGCCAATCTAATAATCTTTCGCCAAGCGCGAGTGTGGCACGTGACCGGTACCAAGGGCGCCGGGTCAACTTGCAGTAGGGTTGCCCAATGGGCGGAATTGAAAGTTCTCATTAATTATGACGGGCTTTGTTATACAGCTATAGTTTTTGGTAATATTTCATGTTTATGAAGGCAGCTGATGATTTTAATTTAAATGGCAAAAGAGACTTTTTGTTTTGTTTTGGTATTTACCTACGTATGATGAGAAAGGCTTATTTTAGCAATGTGAGTAGATGTAGGTATGGTAGATGGTGGTGTAGGTGTAAAATGTAGTCTTCTGACAACCCTATCCAATAGACACATGGAAAGTTTTCTTCTCGATCTAATAGTATCGGTGACATATACCTAGAGACAGCTAGGCAGTGTGTCTGATTGTCTCCTGCGCCCCGCCTCCCGGCGCCCTGCTCACCGGGCGGGTGCGCCGGCGCAGCGTCATGCACCGGCAAGGACGACGACCACCGTCACTACACGCGGAGACTCGGTGCTGCCTACTGAGTAGTTAGTGCACAAAGCTCTGATAGATACGCATGTTTTTCTATCGTGGTTGTGAATTATGATGAAAGAAAGAGAGAGAATAAATAAAAGAGTAAGGCCCACTTTCACCAAAATCAGTAAATACATTTAGTGCCTAAACGTATTTAGAAAGTCATTGCAACCCTGTCAAATTGTTAGAAAGTGACAAAATGATAATTTAAACACATTTAGCGCTAAAAATGTTTGGGAATTTTGGTGAAAGTAGGCCTTAGTATGGAGTTTCTTGCCTATTCTTCTCCATATGAAACTACCTTTGGGGATGGGCAACTAGATTCAATGCTTTTTTCTTGTAAATGATTTTAAAAAGTACCTTTTAATGGTCTAATTTAAATAAATGACTTTGACTTTGATGTAGAAAAGAACCGAATGTTGTTGGATGGCTATGGCTTGTTTCTTCGTCGTATTTCTTGCAAAAGGACAACTTGAGGCAAACTGCTAGCAACCCAGAAAATGGATGTTATTTATAGGCATTTTGGGCCGGTCAAGTGATGTCTATGTTGCCGAGTGCTATCGTATACAATTAAAACCGTGAAAACAAATGAAAACTGGCAAAGTCATGGCAATTCCTTTTTTAAAGATTCATCAGCTTTCGCATTGTCACTCCATTGACTCTCTACTCCATGTAATAAAATTCTTTAACAAAACCTATTTGATCGAGAATGGGAGCCTTCTGAAATGAATATCATAATTAACTCCTGCGTCTAACGTTAAAATTACTCTAGAACGCATTGGTATATTTTACGTTGCTATCTGTCTATCTCTGACCTCGGTCGCACCAAATTCTTGTGTATAATGTATTACTTTATAAATTTTCTGCAGCCTTAGAATATTTGTTGCGGCATTATGTCAAATGATGTTGATTTAGTTTACGAGTTCGGTACAAGGCTGGGAACAAGTAGAGTAGATTATGTTAATTTGAAACTTAGTAGTTATCTATGTGGGTTGAAATTTCGGTGATCGCTGGGAAGGACGTAAAGTAACTGATGGAATCTTTTCATAATGTAAAACAACGTGGATTGCCGACGTCTGTCTTCAATGTTTTCACTTACAAAACTCGTAACGTAATTAATGCGGTTTTCATAAATAGATAGAGTGATTTTAAAGGAAGCTTTATACGTAAAAAACATCACGCCATATGACCAACGGGAGCAGAGCAGTAACCAAAGACGTAACTGAACGCGGGTGACACCTCGGGTATATAACTAGTGCTAAAATAAAAGGCTGGAATTGAAGTAAACGATGGTTCACTTTTAATGCATGACACACGTCTTTCAAGTAAGTACATATTGCTTAATATAGTTAGATTCAAAGTCAAGATTGTTTTAAAATATATTTAAAAACTGCACTTGAAAGATGTTTCGCAAAAAATAGATACGCATAAGTGATCCAATTTTGAAACGAAATTCGCAACATTTAAGCTAGAATGTGTGTTTTATACCTACCAATAGATCGTGTTAATTAATACTAAGGCCCCGTTCCCACTACGCCGGACCGGCAGATTTGCCGCGCCGGTAAATCTGCCGGAAGGGCTAGTGGCTGTACAATTTATATGAAGCTGTTCACATTATCCCGGGTCCGGCATTTTTGCCGAACCCGGCATTTTTACCGAGCGTTTTATCACTAGGAATTGCCGGTAAAACGACCGGGCCCGGAGTAATGTGAACGAGTTTTAAAATAGGGTGTACCCAATGTTTTCTTTTATTTTGCCTTCTATTAAGATACCACCACAACACGACAATTTCGTCGTCCATTGTGCGCGCAGGTCCAAATTCAACTGTGAATGTCTTCCGGTATCCGGTGTAATGTGAACACTCTGTCCGGCATCCGGTTTTCGGCAGATCTGCCGGTCCGGCGTAGTGGGAACGGGGCCTAAGCGAAAACTACAAGCGTTGCATTTAATTGCAATCGCATTATATTTTTGAATATCTATTTAACATACTTAAAATAATTTTTTGGAGATGAATTTAGGGTGGTTTTAATTATACCTAGTATTTTTTTTAAATATACCATCACGCCTGTATTCCCCGAAGGGTTAGGCAGAGGTGTACCAATGTACACCCACAGTTCGCCGGTATATTTAAGTCCCATGTAATAGGGGGCGAGCCTATTGCCATTAACCGGGCACAAATCCAAACTCCGTGCTGCTACTGAGAATTTCATAGAAAAACCTAATAACACTTTTTGCTCGACCTGGGAATCGAATCCGGGACCCCTTGCACAGCAGTCGCACTTGCGACCACGAGACAAACGGGGCAGTATTTTTTAATAACGACCTAATCACAACTACCTAATCGGTATTTTAATTGATTAAAAAATTGCATTAGTCACGTATTTTCGGCGTGCAATATTGTGCATAACTTAATCGTCCTTGTTGCAACATACTATTTCTGTAATAAATTAATATCGGTAAATTTCAGTAGAATTTTTCTGTGTTGATTTGGATCAATTAGCTTTGAACTTGGTCAGACCTTCGATCACATAGAACTGCATTCCAAGTGGTTTTCGGAAGAAGTGCATAAATGTAGGCCTGCTCTCTTTATGTCTCGAAGATGGAGTGATCTCGTATTGCTATATCGTGCATTCGTGCTGGGGAATAGGCGAATGAGGTCAAATAGTCTAGTTCTAGGTACGAAGTAAGAGAATGAATTGCCTGTCAACATTGCGAATCTAGAAAGAACTTCATTTCTCGTAGTTCAAGGTATAATAGAAATAGACTTTATATTTTAACCAATCCGTACTAATATTATAAATGCGAAAGTAACTCTGTCTGTCTGTCTCTTCTTCACGTCTAAACCACTGAACCGATTTCAATGAAATTTGGTACAGATATAGTCTGGGACCCGAGAAAGGACATAGGATAGTAGTTTTCATCCCGGAAAACCCCCGGGAACGGGAACTATTAATCCACGCGCACGAAGTCGCGGGCAAAAGCTAGTAGTGTAATAATTTAACTGAAATAGAACAAAGGTAAAGTTTAATCAAGTGGTACAGTACGGCTGACGTATCTTGGCCATCCTGAAGTTAGTCGATTAGCTGCGCAGTAGACAATTTTGTTCCTAAGAGATCCATAGCGTACACAAACAGGTAACTAAGGACCGCCAAGATACGTCTGCCGTACTGTATTTTGACGAATTTAATAAATTAGCATGATCAAACTTTTTTTTTACCGATGGGAAATCATCAAATGACTTCTCCCACCCTGGGCGGGGCGGGAGGGAGTGTCAGACTTTTACTACCTAAAACCCATCCATGTTCCTTCTTGTGCCCTTTGCGTTCCGGGGGCGTGGTATCTCTTTCGAACAACCCGCAGCCCCGGCAGGAACCAGACGTTTAGGGGCAGCAGACAATGTGTCAGCAGTGTGGTAACAGATACGTTTTTTATGGTACTAACTAAATCGTAGATCATATTCTGGGCAAACAGTAAGTACATCTGCTCAGCATGGCCGGCAGGATTCCGCACAGTTGGTTCCGTAGACGTGACCGATTTATAGTCGTTATGATTAATTATCTACTTCGTAATCACTGGTTGTTCTAGTACAGTCTTCGATGTTGATGGTCTTAGTTAATGGTATTAAGGTCATTACTTAGTCTCGTACTTAGTTACTCGTCAATAATAAATAACTAAGTTACCAATTCAGTAGGTAACATTGCAAATACTGAAAAAATATAAACAAAAATTTTTTAATCGCATGGTTTAATTAAAAGGCCTGGAAGCGGCCTGCATCCAGCGTCAGGAATATATTTATTAATTGTTTCTGAAATTGATATTTACTCTGCATTTGATGTACGAAAACCAATTTTTTGTGCTATTTTACGCTAATAATATTATTTCAGTGTCTATGTACGTTTTAATATAAATCAAGAGCCAGCAATGATCATGAACGGACTCCCACCTAATAATAATAAGAGCTGCTTCGATAATTTACAACCTCAGTTTATACCTAGATAACTACACCTTCATTAAAATTCCTCGCTCATACCACAGAATCGACGAACGAAGCAATGAGCAACGGCTAGCTAGGAAACAGAACTTAAAATCAATTTATTATGTCCTAATGGTTTAAGATCCCAGTGTCGCTCGACTTACGACATTTTGACGTAGCTGAAATATTAAGGATGAATTCAACTTTGTCTGTCGCCTCTTACCTAGACTAGAGTCAAGAGCTTATACATCTGGAATAAAAAAATAAAAAACTGGCCAAGTGCGAGTTGGAGACGCGCACAAAGGGTTCCGTACCATTTTTTATAAAAAAAGAGTATTTTATTCTGATTTTTAGTATTTGTGGTTACAGCGGCAGTAGAAATGCGTCATATGTGAACATTTGAACCATTTAACTATCACGGTTCTTGAGATACAGCCTAGTGACCGACTCTTTGGGAACGGATCCCTAAAAAATAGTCATTAAAGTCGTTATGAAGCTGTGCACACCCGCTAGTTTAAAAGGTAGGTTACTCACTTATGTATAAGTGAGACGGATGGTTATTCTATCATAATGTTGTAAAGGATCGATGTCATTTGATGAGTTTTATTTACGTAAAAAAGTCTGACATGGATACGTGACCGAGGCGTGCTGGGCACATTTTGGTTTGTCATCTATACGTGACATCGGTGACATCTATACGTGACTGTGGCGTTCAAAAGGTTAAAGGTCGATACTTTAAACTGTCTGTCTTAAGTAGGGTTAACGGAAAGTGTCTGGCAATAAAACACCAAACAACATGGTTATAAAATTTTCTTAAACGACGTAGTTCTGTCAAATCTGGGATCTCAGTCTAAAATAATAGGAAAAAGAAACAAATGATTACAATACGGTAAATAATTTGGTGGAAGGCGCTGACATTGAATATGTCACTACTTGTAAGTGCAGTTAATATTAAATGTCTGCAGTGAATGCTTGAGTAAGTATTTCAGTGTGTAGGAATAGCAATTTAATTTCATTTCCAGTTGAACGAACCACGTCTGTTGGAAACTATCTAAATAAATTCTCCTTTTTAAAATTGGCAGGTGTCAAAAAGAAAAATATACCTACAAAATTTTAAATTAGGAATCAATTTGTAGCTTTTTGAAAAATGTCATGACACCGACTCTTTTTTTGGAATAAGTTAGGTTAATGTTTGTAACCAGAAAATGTGTATCACACAGCACACTAAATTTATGTCTAGGTAAGATAATATTACTACAAATGATAATTATATGAACACTTTTAGTACTAGTAAATATGGTGCTAGTACGAGGGGCGCGACTCAGAATTCAAGAAAGATCACATTGAAAATAATTTATTAAGCGCAGATTTTTTAATGTATACCTCTTATCGGAGGAATAAAAATGGCGGTTTGACAGGTTTTGTGTAGACAATATGTCAAACTGTCATATCTATTCTTCTAATAAAAGTTATCTGATGAAAAAAAAAACAAAAAAAAACAAATTAACCATAATCTATGGATGTTAACGACACCCTTCGGTATCAATGTTGAACTTTTGGTTTAATTAAATTACTCGCGTAGTTACGCTACGGTGTGATAGATTGCCGCTTCGCTACCACTTGAACTTGATAGCCAGCAATGACTTATGGAATGTCAATCGCCTTTTAAAAGAGTAAAACTGTGAAAGGCAGTCCGTTTGCCTGCAGATTGCTTTTATTCCGATAGACATAAACATAGGTCACAGGAAATTGTCTATATCCGATGCTTTTTATTTCCTTTTCAATGTGACGTTTATTAGTGAAGTAGTTTTATCTAAGTACATAAAAATACTTCACTAATAAATGTCGCAAGTCGTTTAAGTAAAATAATTTGCATCACTTTATATCATGTATAAAAAACTGAAGGTAATCGTCATGTTTTAGGACCTCGTTCCGGTCCTTATTTAGCAAAATAATAAATAAAGTACACATATATTTAAATTCATATTTCGAACATAATTTTATGTCTTCGTCTTTTCGGACAAGCAATGTCCAACGGAAGCTTTTATTTCTTAAAAATACATTAACCTAATTAAATTGATACTCTGTAGCCATTAGCATTAGACACGCCTAAGTAAATAGCTACATATACATAGGTACATACACTGTATAGATGCAAATTTATTTTAAAGGTCAATATTGATTGGTCACAATGGACATTTCTAACCACTCAGACTTAAGTACTGGTTCTCAAATTCAAGGAGTTCCGTTAAATTATAGGGGACTGATCACTTTTGTAAACATTCTATGATTTATGGTCAGTTGCGCAAGCGCTGAGAGGAAGATTTATGCGTAGGTAATGGCGGTAGTTGTTTTTTTATTAGGTCAAAGCTTGACTAATTTTATGTTACTTATTAATGTGTTGTGTTGCTAATATAGTTATATTCTAAGATTATTAGTTTCTTTTATTGACGATCTAAATATTGGACCTCTTGTAATAATTGGAGTTGAAAATGCAAGCAGTGTTTCTTACTGGGCTGTGATGGTGAAAATGCTAATACTGAAGCCTAAAACACCACTTCCACCACCGGTCAATAGACATAGTATATAAAAGTGTCAAATCACAATTCACCATAGAGTTTGTACGGCGAACTGTGACGTCACTTATTTGAAAATTAAATTAATTATCTATTGATTTTAAAACAACTTAAACGACGGGTTTACAGACAATTGAAAAGTTATCGTGTTTTAAGGACTGAAATATTTTTTTAAGCAGTTGTGTAGTGGAATTATTTGTTAAAAACTAATTAACATAAAACATTAATTTAATAGTGATCTGATTGTCACCAACAGCCTTTAATCTGTTAATAATAATAAAAGGTATGTGGATTACGTGCCAAGTAAAACACCGAAAGGCATGCAGTCATTGAGTAAAAATATCACGATCCATATTTGGAGATCAATGAAAATAAATTCAAGTACGTAAAAAAGTAGAGCAAGTTTAATATTTCTGTATTCTAAGGGTACTAGTCCACCTTGTCGGATAAGACGAGCAGAATGGAGTCGCAAGTATGTATACAGCTTTACTATTACTAATAAATTAGTGGGTTAGGTAGTCATTGATGGATGGGGCCACTGAGGGCCGATGCCTGCGGGGCTGCGGGTTCTTCGAAAGAGATGCCGCGCCCTCGGAACGCAAAGGGCACATGAAAGGAACATAGACGGGTTTTAGTCAGTAAAAGTCTGACACTCCCTCCCGCCCCACCCAGGGCGGGGGAAGTTATTTGATGATTTCCCGTCTTAAAAAAATAAATAAATGATTTGGTTTGATTGGTGGCACGGTTGGTGCAGTGGCTGAGCAATTGGCTGTTGGGCTGTGTGTTTTGGGATCGATTACCGCATGGAACAATTGATTCCTACACGGGACAAGTATTTGTATGACCTATAGGAAGTTATTACGGGTGTGTTTGTATGCGTATGTTATCTTATATGTTAATTCCCATGATATAAGGGAAATTTCCAGTTCTGAGAGAGAATCGAAAAAAAAAAACAATAATAACGAATAAATAGATGATGGTCTGAATACATCTATTTTAGTCTATTACAACTAATATATTATTACCAGCGACTTAAAAATATTTGCATAATTATATACGCTACGTAGCTACGCTTCCGCTACAAAGTTTCGTAGCAATGATGATCACCATGCTTGTTATGTGAATTGATGATCTAATGTTATCTCTTTAGTACGTCTGGCTTCTGCTAGCGACTTCGGCCGCTTGAAAGACAATATACCATGAAATATACTATGAAAACAAAGTACCTTTATGACCTTAGGGATATTTATTAGAAAAAGTTTTGACATGTATATAAATAACCATATTATATTCATACGCAACATACATAAATATTATTGCAATACGTAATAGGTACAGTTAATTAAAAATAGATAACTTTGTTACATTTATTGCTCAACACAGTTACTTTAATCTAGTTATTAATTAAGCAGCACAAATGTCGGTAATGCCTATATCCTGCTTAAAGTGCCTAAGTGCCTATAATTGCGTCACATTCAATGCAGAATATTCAATGAGAAACAACTGTCAAATTAAGGAATAGTGCGGGTACAAAAGTGACTTTTTCACAACCTTTAAGAGCGTGTATACAGAAAGTGGGCAACGTCGCAAATAGCTGTCAAATATTTCGCTATTTAGATTAATTTGTCAATATTACTGTATGAAAATAAGAAATATGGCTAAGTAATGAACTAAAACATCGATTATGAAATGCAATAATTAATATCGTAACACCGAATATTTAGTTTTTGATGTGAAATAAGTATTTGGAATCTTTACAAATGCCTTTTTACACTTAAAACGGTAACAACATCAAATTCAGTGTTTTAATTGCAATTCATTATTAATATTCTAGTTCATTACTTAGCCATATTTCTTATTTTCATAGAGTAATATTGACAAATTAATCAAAACAGGGAAATATTTGACAGCTGTTTGCGACGTTGCCCACTTTCTGTTTACGCGCTCTTAAAATGTTTTATTGTATAAGACCAACTGTTAAGAACACACTGTAATAATGCTAGTACTGAATAATACAAAAGTAAATTGTAACTCTTAAATAATATATTACTCATTTTTTTAAATGTTTTCGAATTTGACTAAACTAAACTAACTGCCCCGTTGGTCTCGTGGTCGCAAGTGCGACTGTGCAAGGGGTCCCGGGTTCGATTCCCAGGGCGAGCAAAAAGTGTTGTTGGGTTTTTCTATGAAAGTCTCAGTGGAAGCTCGGAGTTTGGATTTGTGCCCGGTTAATGGCAATAGGCTCGCCCCCTATTACATGGGACCTAAATATACCGGCGAACTGTGGGTGTACATTGGTACACCTCTGCCTAACCCTTCGGGGAATACAGGCGTGATGGTATATACTAAAGTATAAGTCTGTGTCATACTCGGTACATAAGTACTTCGCAACGTGCAATGATGGCCAATCTGAATAGGATGAATATTATCTAAAGCGAACTGTTTTATTAAGGTACCAATTTCCTAATTAAAATGATTGCCGGTCTAGCTTTCTAAGACGAGGTACCCAAACCTGGTAATTGTAATAGACGGCAGACGCGAAGGCAATTGTTGCGAAAGGTCTGTTTAAAGAGCTTCCACGATTAAGTATACTTAGCCCGGCTGCAATACGGACTTATTTCGAAGAAAAAAAACGACTTGATTGTCAGGTACAGTCTGTTAGAGTTAAACACTAGTAGTTCCTAGTTGGCTTATATATTTTTATCACTACAAAAGATCTACCTACTAATTGAAAGCAATCTGGACGCAAATTATTTACTTTTCTGATATCTAATGAGCGAATTCTAGTGTGTAGTGTCGTTTTTTGGTTACTGCTCTGCTCGCGTGGGTTGTAGCGAGAATTATAGCCTATCATATTCCCCATGAATCTGGTTATCATACATAAGATTTGTTTGCAATCCCATTGGTAGTTCCAGAGATTTGTGCAATAAAACTAATAAAAAAACACTTCAGCTTTATTATACCGAGTATACCTAGTATTGATAGGTCATGTCTTTTTTTTATAGATGAGAAATCATCAAATAACTTCCCCCGCCCTGGGCGGGACGGGAGGGAGTGTCAGACTTTTACTGACTAAAACCCATCTATGTTCCTTCATGTGCCCTTTGCTTTCCGGGGGCGCGGTATCTCTTTCGAACAACCCGCAGCATAGGTCATGTCTGCAAGCAGCAATAGATTGCCACAACTACCAATTCCACTGAGTCAAATAAAATCAACAAACACTCCAGGGCGGGGGAAGTTATTTGATGATTTCCCGTCTATCAAAAAAAAAAAAAAAAAAAAGTATGGTGATTTAGTGATAAGGAAGTTGCAGTGTTTATTTTCATTTCAAAATAACTTTTACGTTTCAAAGGAATGCTGTCAATGTATTTCGTGCATTCTTATCAAAGTCGTGCATTTTTTTGTTCACTTTTGTAGGTACTTACTTACTAGTCGACTCGAAATATTAAGTTATGCATGCCAAAGTGACACGACTCATGATTTATAGCATAAACTTAATTATTGATTGAAAACTAAATCTGTTGCGGAAAAATGAATGTTATATTTGATAATTACCTACTTATAATTAGCTTTCGATTTCCTGCAGTTACGTACGACGTAATTTTAGTTCCTATTTGTTAATCATTATTAGTTTGATAATATCATTAGTCTAGACGTTTCTAATCTACGGTCTTAATAATAGCGTGGTAGAAAATTTATAAATAGATATTGAATTTATTGGTTTCCTACAGTTTAAACCAATTCACATTTTTATAAATTACTTTAAACTAATTCAATATTCCAAATGTGTTACAATACTGTCCAGCAAAAACAACTCTATGTTCATCAAAAACGAATGACGTGTCGATTTAGAATGAATCAGCGTTAGCTAAACAATAAGTTTGAAAAAAGAAATGAAAAAAAAAATACGTAGCATGGTTCGTTTCGGCAGAAGTAAGCCCATTCAGACAATCGAGATGCAATCAAAGAGTTCATAAATCAATAAAAGTAGTCTTTGATAAATAAAGGAGGTGTGACCGAAATACTTAATATATTCCTTCAATTGATAGGACCTATTATTAAGTCACTGTTAAACAATCAATACTAACGTTCTGTTTATCGAAAGTAATTTATTTTGTTTAGTAACCTTCTGTATAATAATATCAATCAATAAAACATAATAAATATTATTTGATAATTACACAGAGCAGACATAATGAGTTATTAAAATAATACGATTACGTCTTGTTGGTTTTCTAATTGACAGTGTTTGGTGATTTATGAAGATCTTAAATGTACTGCTACCATATTTTGGGATACTTTTGGGACAGACTCAAAGGAGAAACTTCTTAATAACTTAACTTCTTCTTATTCTTCTTCTTCTAAATAAATAATCACTTCAATTCTTACTAGGTCTTTTTTAAACTTTTTAACATTTTATTTTATTTTATTAGATTTACTATTTTTTTATAGAATGAAAAACAGGTGAATCAAAACATAATAAGTGATTACTACGTAAACTACATTTTAAGAGCTTATTTAAGCTCTTATTTGTAAAGATGTAGCTGACCTTATAACGTTTTTTATTCACACTTACACCTGTTCTTAAGAATACAATAATATAATACCAATTCACCAAAATTGGTATCGCACACCATTCGCGTTTTATGAGTACTTACGTCTCGGGATTATCCGACAAATCTCCGAACTTATGGCATTAAGAGTGTAAGAAAATGGATATGGTTCCTAATTTATTTCGATACGTGTGTGTGTTTCAACCTATCGAAGGTTACATTATTTTTATTTGACCACAATAATATATGACCGCAGTAATAAGTTACCTACGAATAATGGCGACTTAGATTGGGCGAGGTCGCATTTTTAATTAAACCATTATGTACAATTATGTTGAGCTACTTACGCCCCACGGCGGTTCGTTTACTGACAACACCACTTCTTGTAATGGCAGATCGAATGATTTCAATAAATAAGTGCGCTACTGGCGCCCAAAATTATAGGGTCGTAATTACTTTAAATTTTTAATTACAATTCTTATTATTGCCGGAAATTAAGGCAGCAATCAAATTATCCCTGAAGCGATATTTTATGTGGTATTAAAAAAAAAATAGTGATGTCCTACAAACAAATTCGTATTTATGGGTAAATACGCTTCTCGTTTCTTGAAAATCGTTAAGCCTGTATTGTATGTATTAATTTCCATAAATGGGCTCAAAAATTCGAGGGTCATTGTCAAAATTGTATTATTTACGTTTTATTAATTACATAGGGATCCGACCTTATACAAGGTTTCGACAATTATTTAAAGAAGTCCCTCGTGTAGGATCATTAATAATTTTCTTAATAAATGTAATTTAAAACAATGTAATATGGTATTACCGTCGGTTGCGCCGTATAAGTGATATTTCATCGTTTAATATATAATGAGGATGCTTCGCACGTACGCATGACTCGATCAGTTTTATTATTTTCCGTAAAAGGGAAGTTTGACAGCCTGAAGTGCAATGTTCGACATTCTCTTAATGTGGTAATACCACGAATAAGTGAACACGTTAAAATCTCTACCGTAGCCTTTTTTGTTTTGTTTACCATAGTATCGTCCTGATACAAAAAAAAACATTGGATATAAGTACATAAGAAAAGACTTTTTTTTAATATCATATCTAGCACATTTTAAATCCACTTGTAAAGTCTTCAACGTTAGTTAATTCCGCATGTAAAAGTTCTGTGTTTAAATGATCATCATCAAGTTTAAATGATGTATACCATCACGCCTGTATTCCCCGAAGGGTTAGGCAGAGGTGTACCATTGTACACCCACAGTTCGCCGGTATATTTAGGTCCCATGTAATAGGGGGCGAGCCTATTGCCATTAACCGGGCACAAATCCAAACTCCGAGCTGCTACTGAGTATTTCATAGAAAAACCCAATAACACTTTTTGCTCGACCTGGGAATCGAACCCGGGACCCCTTGCACAGCAGTCGCACTTGCGACCACGAGACCAACGGGGCAGTTTAAATGATAATCTTATTATATCCGATATAAGTATTAATCTCGACATAAACTGTCCTCTTGGCAATGGTTACTGATAAAGCCGTAATTTCATTTGAAAATATAGCCATGTTCGGCTCATTTCGACGTCGCTCGCATATTTTCGTAAAGATACGATCGATTCTTGTAAATGATCGCGTTAATATCTTTAAATATGCATTTAATCTAACTTTACGATCTCGCGAATATAAAGGTGAAGTACGTTGGTGAGTAATGCGAAGATTTACGTCATTCTGGAGACATCCAGCGGCTAACTTAGTGCTGCTCATTTTTCGATACCTTATCGTTAAAGTATAAGGTTAATATTGTCTTAATGACATCATAAGATGGAAATCCGAGGAATAGTGCAGTACTTGAAAGTACGTACTCGTCTGTAGTCGCAGTGAACTCATGAATAGTAAACGAGGTCCTCGCGACTATTACAGGCGGCACCTAAGGTGGGACCTCTTGGAAATATACCATAAAGGTATCACATAAAAATAATAACCAGTATCTTACGCTTCCTAACTAGGAAATACATGAGACAATTTGAATACAATGGTTATAAAGACAATAATCGTGTCGAATGTAACTATTTGGAAGTTAGCCGCGTTGCACACTGCCGGAAAGTGGGCCGCCTTACTTCATATTATATGCTAATTATTTTGTTTCATATTACTTTTATTTATGTTTGTAATAATTGACGCTTGTGTAGCTAGATTCCGGTAAAATTTCGAAAATATGAAATTTTTCTACATTTTGGAATTCATTTCCAAGGCTGTTTCACGGTTAACATTAATCAATAGATTTGCAAAACATGTATTTGTGTCTATAGTTCTTCAGGATACTCTGTCTAAAGAGAGTTTTTTTGTTTGATCAAAGAAACAAGATATCTGCTAATCTCATTTTGTGGTTTGTCTCATTAAAAGAACATGGGAGGAACCTTAGATATTTTCACCATTTACTTATTATCTTGCCTGTGTTGTCAAATCTGCAGTCTATTTAAATATATTTTTCTACATCTGTGGCCCAATTTATTCAGGGTCAAACACAACAACTGCTTAAAATCTCGAAATCCCTCATCGATATCCGCTCGATGAAACTGCAAGTCACAGATAACGCATCAGCAAACATTTTATTTATCATAATCCTATATTATGGACCACTTAGTAGCGGCTTGTAACCTACCTTCCATTCACAACACATAATAATATGATAATAACATAGATTTACTGCGTCTAATCCTATTTGGGACTGCATTAGTTCGGCTTGATCACGACCTACGGCTCGGTAACGGCGAAAGAAATATTCTGCGACTATTTGATTATCGAATGAGCATTGATTCGGTCAATGAAACAGTCGATAGCATTGTGCATTGTGGCCGAGTGGGCGTTTGCACAGTTAATTGGACACCTGCTAAGGACATTCGGATAAAATCTTAAATAGTTGTTGCCTGTCTAAATATGTTGTATTGTTTAGGTATAGAAATAAAAGAGGGATAGGGATGATGAAAGGTGATAAAATTGGCAATGAAGGAAGTGCGTGCGCGAACTCAGGTGCACTCCTTCTTCTCTAACTCTCATATTCCGATGGGACGGCAATCCGCTACGACCGGAGAGAGATCAGGCGCAACCAACCAACGGCTTTCCGTGCTTTCCGAGGCACGGGGGTGTCACATCACCAACTTTCCAAACTCCGGGCTGCCACTGAGAAATTCCTAATGGAAAAAACCCAATAACACTATTTGCTCGACCGGGGAATCGAAACCACCACCCCTCACTCAGCAGTCGCGCTTGCGACCACGAGACCAACGGGGCAGTTGATTGACAAATAGATAAGACAAAGGCCCCTCGTAAATCAAAAACTTACTACAACCGTTACTTTAATTTGCCTCGAATAAATTGAGGTCCCAATAATTAAAAACAAATCAGCATCGCCTTAATTGCTATACTTGTGTACTGTATCTACCCGGACGCAAACAGCTGTCGTAGGTACTTATAATTGTACCAAATATTACGACTGGCGAGAAATAAAAGAACCCCATACGTAATCACGATAAAATGCGCTTGCGCCACTCATGGCCGTGTCAAGGTCGAAAGCGTAACTTTTTTCGAGCTCGTTTCTCCATTTGCGTGCGGTTGGTAGTTTTGCTTTATTTTCCGGTTCCGGTTGTTACACTCACAAATAACGGGTTCCTAAGGATATCTAAATGGTGATCGTTAACGCAACTTAGCTGAATGGATTTCTGAACTGATCTTTATGTTGGTAGTTTGAGTTTACTTGGAAACTGCAGTGTTATGCTGTAAAATAGTGAATTTAAATTAAGTGAGCTCTCTAGCAACACCTATACTTAATCGAAGGAGATTGTTACAGCTCCACTCAAAAACTCATTTCATGTAAATTCACCCAGGAAGATTTTTTACAGAATAGACAGTCTTTTATTTGAATTAGATAAGGGAAAATTATGTTAGTACATTAGGTACAGAAATAAGTTACTCATGCCTTGTTTTTTTTCTACATTGAACTATGTATTATGCTATGCAGAAGTTACATCATCCTCCACCACACCTCTTTCATGTAGTAGTTGAAACAAATACATAAAACCTTTTTGACCTACCAATGTGCAGTATCAGTGTCTGGTTCCTGCTAATTACGAATTGTATTGGCTTATTGACCGTAATGGACAATATCAGGTTTATTAACTTTGATTGATATTAAGTTGCAAACAAGTCTTAATAGTTGTTCAGTAATCGCTTTAGCACGAATATTTACTGTCCTAGATGGTTAAAAATACATACAACACTGATTTATAGAAAGTGTTACCTACCGCCTACCAGCGAGCTGATTGCCGAGGTTCTGGGTGCCCCGAATCATTTAAGCATCGTTAATATACTTCCAGCTTATTTCGTTCATGGTGGCTTATCTAAATGGAAAACTAGCCAAGTATCGTGTACCAGACGTAGGTGGAAACAAAAAAAGAGTGCACCTCTCTGTCCTTCCTGACTCTCATAGTCTAGTGGGACGGCAATTCATCAAAACTGAGAGAGATCTGGCGCAGAATCAACGGCTTTATGACACGGGGTACAACACTAACTTAAATGCTCCGGGCTACAACTGGAAAAAATCCTCGTTAACACAATGCCCGATATGGGAATTGAACCCAAGACGCTCAGCTCAGCAGTAGCGCTTTCGACAACGAGACCAACGGGGCAATTAGCATAATTACCTACTCCATGACGAAAAATATAAGAAATGTACAGACCCATGTAGCTAATGAAACAATTGTGCATTAATTAAAGGGTAAAGTCCGTAACGTTTAACGTCCGTAAGAATTAACTGGCCAGCTAATGTAGTGTTAGGCCACGCCGACATTCCGTCATTAAGACATTGTGTTTATGTACGTATAGTCATTAGCATAGTGAGACCATTTCAGCGGTGCCGGCTGTGTTAATTATATCACTCCGACTATCGAGCTAATATCTAAACAGTTACTGTTTACAACTGCTATGTTTATACGGACCATAAATTCGTTGGTGCCTACTGCACCTTGCGTAGGTACGTCGTGGGTGTGGGTTCATTGTTAGCTCTGTTTAGAGCTAATAGCCTTTTGCTGTAAACTACTACATTATCCTTCTTACTGATTTTGATCACAGTGGTTAGTTTAGTGAATACTGGCCAGATGACGCATGCGATTATATTGTATAGGTGTTTGTTTAAATACAAATGCTCTGTCTCTTTCTTTACTATCTTAGTCTAATGGCATCGGCAATCTAACGTGATTGTAGATGGATTGGATTGACCACATATTCTTCGAAGTGAGGAAGCGCCATTTTACCAACTGCTTAAATAAACTCTGACCTTAAATACTCTCGAAAAACATAACCCTCCTTCTGGCGCAGTCGGGTAAAAAGTTAATCCATGGAGGCAACCATTTCGATTATTCCTTTTACTTTTCAGGAATGAGGTATTTAGGAAAGAGGTTTTAATTTTCAGGAAAATGAGGTAAAGAAACAAAAGAATAATTATATGACTGTATTAATTTTATGTTCACTTTTTACAAAATACTTACATCTAAAATCTTTAAGCAATGGCAAGTAATTGTCGAGTCATAGAACTTGTAGAGTTATGCCTAACTAAGGTAAGATTTACAGTTATAATATAGTTAACTTGAGACATAACAACTAAAAGAAATAAATAACTAAATATTTATAAATAACGATATGTGTATAAGAAAATACGCTGTAATATTGACAGTTCACATAATATTTTAAAGCACTACGTATATTAAGTCACATCATAGCCAAGCTCACAGTAGAAATAAATTAACACATTCAGAAATATCCTAAGTTGTATAAATGTACAAGTCTTAATCATTTATTCGGTGGAAAATCTAGCGTTGTGTAGGGGGGCCGCGTGCGGGGGACAGGGGGGCGGCGGGGGCGGGGGTGGGTCTTGCCCCCCTCCGCCGACGAGCTCAGGGACGCTTCTCCTTCTTCAGGTAAGTAGGGAGCTCTTGGACTGAGTACCAAGGCTTTGTATGACGAGTGGGAGTCCGCTATGCTCCGCCCGTCACCCTCGTCTCGTCGCGACATCTCAGAGAATGGAGACACGGACCGCTTCTCGAGACCACTCGGCCCGGGAGCTTCTTCTTTCGGTTTCAGCTCATAAGCGTTCTCTTCCTTTCTCTTCGGTTCTGTATCCTTCTTGAACTTCGTCTGTCTTTCTATAATCTCTGCCGTGGTCAGGTCTGAACCTTGCACGTCTGTTTCTAGAGGAGGTGCAGACAACCAAGGTCGGGAAGAGTTGGTGCCGCACCAGCGTTCTTCATTTTCACTTGCGTCCCCTAAAAGTCCAAGTTTTTCCAAGTTTTGGAGCAGCAAATTTTCGCTGGAACTCGCAGCTCTCATTTCAGTCTTAGATTCTTCAGCTAGCAGCAACTCAGCTAGCGGTGGTGCAAGACCAAGACCTATGTTCCTTTCGTGGTAGACTTCAGAAATGGTCGGGGTCAGTTCTCCACTCATATGGCGGACCTGGGCCATGGAGTCACGGCTGCTGGTACCCATTTTCGGCCTGGGCGTGCGTTTGGACGTCGAAGGCTGAACTAAGGTCGGTTCCGTCTTCTCTTCCTCAGACCTCCTGGGTTGTGCTGAAGCGAGGTCATAGAAAGCGTCGAGGTATCTCGCGTGGGCGTGATCTGGTCTCCTGCGTAAGACCGTGTCGTGGCCCGAGCTTTCCCAGTCGGAATCATCAGATGGTGGTCTTCTTGTGTATAGGGTTCTTATCTTCGTTTGGTGTGCGAGTGCTAAGGACACGTCTCGAGGAGGTGCGGAGGTAGGGGCAGGCGGCGCGGCGGGAGGGGAGGGAGTGAAGGCAGCGTCACTTTCCCCTCTATACCTCGGTGGAGGAGGCGCAGGCGGCGGGGCGGTCCGTCCGTCCGGCTCACCGCGACCTACTTCTGTTGAGGAAGCAGATCCTCGGACATACATCGTAAATGCGCCGCCGCAAGATCCTAGAGGTAAGGGTGGTGGAGGCACTGATGATACGCTTTCCTCTGTGAAAGAAAAAAGACATAAATAGAATGAATCATACTCTTTAGAAAATAGTGGTGATTTTTAAGAGTCAACTCAGGCGATTCGCACACGGAGCGTAGGGCGGGGTAGTGTGTGATTCGCCTAAATGTTGTGTTTATATGAAGTACTTACGTCGATGCTGTCTCGGAGGTGGCTCTCCGTCGGAGTGTGGCTCCAAGTCACCGTCGTCTATAGATGCAAGCGACTCTACGCTCGAGCTCGACTCCAAACTGAGGCTTCTTGGAGCTTCTTGCGTATCTGTGGGAAAGATAGATTTTTAGAGTTAGTATGTTTGTCGTTTAGACCGGCAAAGGATGGGTAAATAAAAATTGGCGCTCATCTGCTTTGCGTTTTTTTGTCTTAGGTCCCTAGTTT
Source organism: Caradrina clavipalpis (assembly GCA_932526535.1). NCBI lineage: Eukaryota > Metazoa > Arthropoda > Insecta > Lepidoptera > Noctuidae > Caradrina > Caradrina clavipalpis. The sequence goes on along the minus strand of OW052106.1, from coordinate 5,277,270 downwards.
GGGAATGCACTTGGCATTCTTTTTTACACAGTCTTTTTTAAGAAATATTCGGTCTACGACATCATACAGTGAAAAGCGTTCAAAGTAATTTCAACATCATCATATCAGCCGCAGGACGTTTACTGCTGGACATAAGTCTCCCCCATTAATTTCCAAAAGGCCGGTTAGAAGTGGCTTGGATCCAAATAATCTTATCCAGAGTCATTTGAATAAGATTATTCTTGGTGTTGAATTTCCATTTTCTATTCAGGTACAGAAACTTTATTTATCCATATTGTTCAATTCTAACCAATCTAATTTGGCCAAAGAATCAGCATTGCCATACAACGTGGCAATGCTGCCAGCCTTCTGGGCACATGCCCCATTGACAGCGATGCGGATGAGTTTTTTGACGCCCTTTGACCTTACTTTTTATTTTTAACTGTACATAGTTTGTAATTTAATTATTATTTAGTTTTTTTTTTCATTCTAATTAAATGTACAAATAAAATCGATTCTAACCATATGATATGACCATATGATTTATATGGTTCATTTCTATTTTATTGGTTTCTGGTTTCTGTTTTGGTTTGGTTCTAACTTACCGAATAACGCGAGTAGTGCCTGTAGCACGAACTGTATGTGTCTCCTGTTGGCAGCCTTGCCGGTGCGTAGCGTTACCTCGTCTTGACCCACCTCGGCCAAGTCAAAGCCGAGGGATGCCAGCAGTTCGTGGCAGCCGTTCACTCGCCATAACCTGGTGAATACAACATGTTAGGATCCTGCTAGAACAGCTTTTGGCCTTCAAAAGTAAGTAAACCGTATATTTTGCCAGTATAAAAGTAGCCACATAGGCTACTTTTATACTGGCAAAATATACGGTTTAATGGCAAAATATACGATTTTACTGGCAAAATATACGGTTTTACTGGCAAAATATATAGTCTGGAGACTATAATCTATTTCTGTGCCAAATTTTATACAGATCAACCGTTCTGGCGTGATTGACTAACCATCCAAAAATTTTTACAAACTTTCACATTTATAATATTGGGATAGTATAATAGTGGGATAGTATTAGGATGTCTTTTTCTTCTTCTGCTTCAAAAAAGAAAAAACCTACTAACATCCTCCCTTCTACACTTCTTCTCTAAAGAAGAAGAGTAGGATGTAGAAGAATGCTAGTCCAAAATACCATCTCGAGCAGCCTTCAAATATTCAATAAAGGTTTCTGTAGGAAGTCAAAGAGACCAACCTGACGTTAACAGCGACTTCAATGGTGTCCGTGTCAGAATTCTTGACGGAGAACTGTGAGATGACGGAGCGGATCACGCCGATTATATCGTCTGCTACGTCGCCGTTTGATATTAGCTTTGATAGAGCTTGTAGGGTTGTTGATGTTAGACCTGAAATGGAAATGATTGTTAGAAGAGCGTATGAGTGTATCTCCTTCTTTTCGTTCAAATTTTGCCCAACCAGTATTGCATCCTGTACAGTTCTATCATTAACCTCGTTTTGGATGCCAATGATAGAACTACCAGATTTGGATGGTGCAGGTGGTTGTACACAACGGGCAACTAAGGAGATGACACATATCCTGTGATGATGATCCATATTGGCATTGCGTTTGGAATGGGTGAAGAATGACCTATATGATAAAGAGTGGAGGAGCTGGGTGTTTCCTAAACTTTTACGACTCAAGCGTACAAGCGTATGAGGTGCAGGAACAGAATTTCTTAAGACAAAATCCGCGGGGTTCGATTCTTATGAAAAAACATAAACTTACCTAGTAGAGCTTGTAAACTAGCAGAGCATTGCGTCAGCCTTTCTTCGGGATCACTTTGAGGGAAGAACACACTTGAAGGAATCCCATTCGCCGCTGGCTCGAACCTGAGAATAAAGACCATATTTAATTCTACTTATTGAGCAATTCAGAGCGTAAAAAGACGTTTCTAAACAGAAGATTTTTTACAAGTTCAAGAAACCATCCCACCCAAACGAAATATAATCAGCCCTTTTTAGGAAATAAATCGGAAATAAAATATAACTCTGACTGGCAAACAAAAGCAGGATATGGGAGGTAGTGGGACGCGAGAACGAGACGTGACCTCCTAGGGTCCAGAAGTAAATGTCTTTTGGCTGATTGATGGTAAAGAAAACAAAATTAATATTTTGTTTTTGATGCTACCTCAACAATATTAAGAAGGCCTTACCTAAATCCAACGCTCATGAGCAGTTCCCGCCAGCCGTTGATGCTGCCAGCCTTGTTCTCAATACTCTTCTGTGTGGTATACATGGCGTTCTTCTGTCCTCTCACTATCCTCTGTAACGACTTCTCGACGAGGTGTAAGCATACTCGTAGGGCATCCCTGGAAATATCGTTGGGTTTTATTTTGAGGTCCAAGACCACTTTCGCAGTGTCATAACGTCCCTACATTTCGTCTATGATATTTCTGAACAGTAAATAATAACAGCCAGAAATTACTGGACATGATTTGACAAAATGATGAATTTGTTATGGTCTTTTTGGAAATATATGGGGGAGGCCTATGTCTAGCAGTGGACGTCTTACGGGTTATATGATGATGATATAGATTTGTAAGATTGTTTACTATAGAATGAGGGACGAGACGAGATAGAGTTGGGAGAGAGAGGAAGAGAGACTACAGATGAGTGATCGTGTTAACGATGATCTTATTTATTTACTAGCAAACTATCCGCGACTTCGTCCGCGTGGCTTACTTTACCCGCGTAAAGTTACTGCTCCGCTCCCGTGGGCCGTAGCGTGATGTTATATAGCCCATATTACTTAGTGATAATTGTAGCTTTCTAACGGCAAAATAGTTTTTGAAATCGGTCCAGTAGTTTTTAAGTTTATTAACGTACGTTACATACAAAAAATCAAAAATATAAATCGTTCCTCTTTATAATATTAGAGTAGATGTAGATTATGGGACAATAAACTGCTACAATATAAAATATTTACAAATACAATCTTTGTTTAACTGGTTAAACAATTTCAGGGTGTTTATATGTCATTGTGTTCTCACCTGCACTTATCAGGCGCGGCCAGTAGCTCACATAAGGCCTGTCCCATAAGCGCGACCTTGTTGCTGAGCCGCACGTTGGCGCCCACTAGGACCAGGCCTGCCCAGTGCGCCGGATGCGCGAAGTGCTTCGTGTGGCGGACTGTCTGCATCGCGTCGCCTAGGGCCCTGTTAACGAATAAAGTGGTTAAGATTATTGATGTAAAATTCTACAATTCAAATAGTAATAGCAGGTACTCCATTACTATTTGAATTGTAGAATTTTGAATTTTATATTATTTTGTTTGTTTTTATTCTACCATCCAGGATTAATCCTCTAGAAATTTTAATTTTTAGGGGGCGGGAGCTTAGTTGTATTTAAAACTAAATAGAAAGGGAGGACTAAAATTCAAAATAAATGATAGGTATGCTTAATATAATGTAAGATGCATATAAAGAAGTAAACGAACAAATAAACAAGACAACACACCAAACAAAGAAGTTGTATCCACTTACTACAGGCCGCTTCCAACCGGTCCTTTTGGAAATCTTTGGGAGAGGCCTGTGTTCAGCAGTGGACGTCCAGCGGTTAATATGATGACGATGAAAATGCACATAAAGAAATAAAGCAGTAGTATCCACTTACTTGGCAACACGGCTACCCTGCAGCAGCGCAGAATAAAGCGCCCGGTACAGTATCTTGGTGGCGGTGTCCTGCGGCGCGGGCCACAGCGTCAGCAGGATGGCATGAGCCCCGGCCGCCAGGAGCGCTCGGCACAGCCGCGACACGCCCTCCCCCGCCAGGCTCACGTCCTCGCTCTCCTCCGCTGACGACCCTTGGAGGGCGGCGCTTGATGGTGCGCACGATATTACCACCTATTGAAAATTTATGATGTTAGACTTGACCTGCTTCCCCGAAAAATTGTTATTCCTTTCGTATGATTTAGATTTGGAATTTGGAAGTTGGTGGTGTGACATTATCTTGTAAATGATGCACACACAGTTGCACTCTCTCTGCCCTAAGTCTTATAGTCCAATGGGACGGCAATTCGTCACAACCGGAGTGAGATAAATTCAACGAAAAGATTAACAGACCATTTGAACGAAGTAGATAGAACACACAGTAAGGACAGTCTGATGTAGTACTTTCACTAAAAAGAAGAAGATAAAAATATGTACTATATTTAAGCCTTAAAAGACTTACCAATCTGGCAGTGATCTTCAAGTTCATAATTTCTGATGCAGTTAGCATGAACTCTGAAGCTGGTGGCAACTCTTCATTACTTGGAGGCATTTCGGAATCTGTGTCAAAACAAAATCATTACCAACTGGCACTTATACTTCGATGTCGTAATAATCTTAACTATCGTTGTTTTATCACTCGAAGATGGATGCATCAGTGTGTGTATGATGTACGTACACATTGTTTCTATGTGTGCAAACTCGAGAGCGGTCAGTATTGGCTGAGTTACCTTGCACACACAGAAACAATGTGTACATGCAGACACCCTCGAACGTCTCAAGACACTTACTTTCTTCTTCATTTTCCGTTGACGTATCAGCAGCACCGCTGCCTACACTGGTATTCAGCAATCGCTTCGCTTGTGAGTCCACCTGCAAATAATGAATCTTGATACTATTAAATCATCACGGATAAACGTATATCGTTGCAGATAGTTTTATTAGAAGGGGTTCCTCAAGGCAGTCTACTGGGGCCAAGTATGATCAAAGCAGATGCTCTGAAATACATAATAGTGCCTTAAATAACCGTTAAGTGGTATATTATAAGAGTGTACTGACCACTTCTCCGGGACTCAGAACGATGCCGGGTGTCTTCCAACAAATGTGTGTGGCGAAGTGAATGCATTCTGCTTGCGTCAGCTGTGAGAGCACTGCTTCTTTTGATGCCTAAGAACAAAATCCCATTAATTAGTAAGAAAAATGTAATACAAAATAAAAAGCGAATATGATGATTCTGTGCATTCTTAAAATTTCTAGTAAGAAGATACGCTACAAAAGATAATTTTTATTCAATAACATTTAGGTAGTAGACACCTACAGTCAATTGACTGACTTCACGAGCTATCAAAACGCGAATCTACTAAACATTTTGTATAACAACAGCAAACTGTGACGTCACTTATTTGCCAACTCAAACGGCTAACCATCTATTCATTTCAAAACAAATAAAAAAATAATTTTACAGTTTATTTAAAATATTAGAATCAGAGCTAAAATGGCGACTACTTCCCAATTTTTTACGTCTATGAAGATCGTAGGAAAAGCCATAGTGATAATCTTGCCCACCTGATAATCAGTAAGTGGTGTAACGCGTAACATATCCGCTACGAGTTCAGCTTCCTTGAGTTGCGCATGCGCGGCAGCCCATCTTGCCCCGCCTACTCGTGGTGCTCCCACTACGAGACAACGCATGCCAGCTTCTGCATTGTTGGCATTTGCATTGGTTGCTCCTGTTAAACAATTTTTAACCTTAGTATAGAATAACTTGGCTAGGAATTCATAATGGATAGTGTATTTTATTTGTATTTTTTTATTCACACCTCTGCCTAGCTTTACAGAGAGCACAGGCGTAATGCTATATTATGCATCAAATATTTAAATTACTTACCATGATCGTGATGCGGCCTCGCTCTCATATGTCGATGATGTCTCAGTGGCCTCAGCGCCGGTGCAGCCAGCATGGCGTACCGTTCACACAGTGGTTCGCCATCGCCGGCCACGCTCATGGCGGGAGTGCCAGGGGTGGTGGCACTACGCAGGGCTCCCCAAGGACAGGCGTACAGTGCGCCTTCTACTACTACGATCAGTTCTCTGCGACCGCCGCAGCCGCGACGACCGTGGGATGCTGTGGGAGATGATGTTATAAAAAACCTGAGGGTAATTGAGCTCGCCACAGGTTACGGGCATGGTGTTACCAATTAAAACTACTTATTTTGTCGACAAACGTTGTACCTATTTTTTGGTTTGAAGAGTGTAATATACCTACTTTTTCTCTAAGACAATGTAACGCTAACTTCACATAAAAAAGGAAAGTAAACTATACTAAAAGCATTATGGACATCTTCTCAATATACAAAATATCCTCACCATGATTATTATTGCAGGAAGCAGGCAGCAGATCTTCGAAGGGTGCCAAAAGCATCTGGTACAGAGCGCTGAGGCACGGCGGGCCCTGCCATGACGGCTGCTTCTTGCGAGGGATGTGGACGCTGGACCTAACAAGAGAAAACATTACAGTATGTAAGATAGAAAGACCAGGTTATCATTGCTGAAGCATTCATTCAACCAATTGTATGGAGTCAGCTGTTAGTTTCATTTTATGGAGCACTTTTATCTACCTGCGTCTACATTTTCGAACGCATTATGAATTGCATTGTTAAAGTGAACTGGCTTATTTTGGGTATGCTCTCTCCATTGTCGAGTTTGTCTTTGTTACTTGCGCGCTATACTAGAGTCAAAAGCTTATCCGTGACGAATAATAAAAAAAGAACCACATAAACACAATATCTTTCTCAAGCTTACAAAAAGAATTGAATCATGAAAAGTAAATTGTACGTACCTGGTAGAACCCTGAAGACTGGCCACGGACCCAGCAACGGATCCTCCGACGGATCCTACGCTGAACAAAGAGCTCAGCGAATAGTTGGACGAATTCAACAGGTGATTGCGGGTTACCTGGTGTAAGAAAAAGACTTTGAATAGATAGGCAAATGACCAGAAGTAGGAGAATTTGGCATCATCTAAATGAATGCTGCAGAATTATTGGAAGTGTTGCGACCCAGGGGTCAGAACACCAAAGAAAATCATGAAACCACACGATCAGAGTAACGTTTTAAATCTTTTAAAAAGGAATATTCAAATACTCTTGTGTTGTAATTGTCCATAGGCAGCGGTAACCGTTAAGCATCGGATGGGCCGTTAGCTTGGTTGCCACCTTCAGTGGTATGTAAAAAAAAAAGGTAAAACTAAGTCGTTTGCCCAGCATACTCCAATAAGAAAACAGTCTAAGGACAGTAAAGATCCGTGTAATATAACGTACCATTCGTGCCAGTCCCGTGTTCGGTCTATCGTCAGGGTCCCATTGATCTTCAGCCTCGCCTCGTCTTTCGGCATTTGCTTTCAGCCAAGTAGACCACTCCCCGATACAATGCTCCAACTTGCCCAAACCACTTACTGAGGAGAAATACGTATTTTTATAAAGAGGACATTATAGAAAGTTTTAAAATATTTTCACCAGGGTGACTGACGGGTAGGTAGATAAAGTAGGTATTAGATAGATTACTAAACGGCTTAACAATTGGACAGTATCACAGGATAAATTCAAGTACTCTTATCGCTACAAGCGATCTTATACAATGGGATGAACTAATAAAACGTGAATAGACTTGTTCTTACCATTGCTCGGCTGAAGGTCATCTGGACTGATATCAGGCAAGCTGTTGTCACTATCTTCAGCTTCTTCCAGCAGAGACACTTGGTGGAATCTCAGTATACCTAAGAAAGCAAATACATATAAACACGACTTCTATCTTCGACAATAAATCGGCTAGATTATTGGAATGTTCCGTCATTTCTAGGTCACTTTTTGCAACTTTTTCTGATACATTATTTGATTCAAAATATTTCGTTAATAAATTTTATGAGGGTTTTTAGAGTCTATGATCAGGCGATAATGCTTAAAATCAATATTATGTTATCTTTACCTTTATGTGGCTGCAGCAGCCACGCATACAGCCTGCCGGCCGCAAGACTGTAGTACAGTACGGGAGCTTTCTGCTTGTTTACTACTTCTAGAACTTGTTCCACGCTGGATGGACTCCAGGGTTCCGAGCGCTCTTTGCCAGATTCTTCCGCGCTTCTGTCAAAGGTATTGTGGTATTAGTAACATTTTTTCCCCTGAAGCAGTGGGTAAATTGTATAGTTGTTGTGTTCACCTATATTTGCCAACTTTATGTAATGTTATGTAAAATGAGGAGTAAAGTACTTGCCACGAACGGAACTAGTCTCTAGTGTTGCTACTGACAAATTTCTGATCGAAAAACGCAGTACCAGTTTCCTCTTCTTCGACCTGAACTCAGGTCGTGTAAGCTAAATCTTTGCTTATCCATCCAGAGAAAATAGGCGTGATGATTAATATATATGTGTGTGTATTTTAAAATCATATTGTTCTGTGTTCGCAAAGGGAATAGTACACTAGTACGCTAGTAGTTTCTATACTTTTCATTAGATATGTAAGTTATTTTATATGTAGGTATATAGTTGTATATGTATATATGTATGTATGTGTGTATGTATTTTTATGTATGTTTATTTGTTTTTTATTCGGTATTAGGAATAATATAAATTATTAAGTCATAGTTATAGTTCTTTTCAAGTTTAGAGTATTAAAATTATTTTGTACTTGTGTACATTTAATTTTGTCTACTCTCGTACAATAATTTGCACCTGCTGTGTTATCTCTTCACCACCTTTGGTTGACTGGTAGAGAATGCCTAAGGCATTAAGTCCGCCTTTGTACTTTTTTTTTGTGCATAAAGTTTAAATAAATAAATAAATAAATAAATAAATAAATAAATAGTAGATAGAATATAATACCTTTGTTGTGCATGAAGTTCTAGATTGGCTTGGTTCAATGTTCCGGACGGTTTCTCAGTGACGGTGTCTAGAGAGCGACAACGTCCTCTTTCCGCCACCACTAAAGCTTCGGGGTGACGACCCAGTTCTGTAAGATAGTGAATCGGTTAGAGATTAAAGTGGCATAGAAGCAATAATTGGTATACTCGCCATACTCGATATAGATGAGGAAAAACACATCCTAAATAAATAGTTATGAAATTATGGCAAAAGTGAACAGTTCTGCGATGTTTTTGGTATTTTTGGATTAAGTAAGTAATATTGAAACCACAAGCATGTACAGCATGCGTATGTTTGTGGCATTCACAGTGCCACAAGTCAAATAAGACAATAATTAGATTTGTCACATTGTGTAATAGTAGATCTCTAGTTTGAAATGATAAACTTGAGTTTACGAAACACCTCAATCTAAATATTTTTTCCTGCCTCTATATTTACCACATTAGTAATCATTACACCATTCTGCAGTTTGCTAGATGCCCCATTGAACCTATGACAGTTCTGGTAAACAGACTAGTTTCTCTTCACTTACCAACAAGTACTCTCTGCAGCGCATGTTGCGTGGACGTGTACAAAGCAGCGATCTTCCTGTCCCTGTGCTTGTCGTGGCTGGACTCGAGCAGGGTGAGCGCAGCTTGCAGTTGTTCCTTGGCCTCTTCTAGCTCTCCTGACGCCCACAGAGCGAAGCCGAGGCGATGGCGGACGCGGGCCTGGTGGTCATGGTCATACATAAATAATTTATATGCCAGATGTAAGTGGCAACGCAGGGAGGGGACGCCCTGAAAGAACCTAACCTGACCCGTTCAGGGGCAAAATGTCCAATTCTCAAAATGTCCAACGGTGTCAAAATGTCCAATTACCCAAAATGTCCAATGGTCAAAATGTCCAATTCTCAAAATGTCCAAAGGTCAAAATGTCCAACTCCCAAAATGTCCAATCTTTAAGAATGTAGCAAAGTTCAATAACTCATCCAAACGCTTTTTTAATACTTATGACAAATAATAAATACAAAATACTGAAAGAATCAAAATATGTTTTATTTATAAATTTATACTATGTAATAACAAATTAAGACCAGAGAAGACAACAACATACCCGAATTCACTATTTTTGTTATCAATTCTTTTAGTATTTTGTATTTATTATTTGTCATAAGTATTAAAAAAGCGTGTTGATAAGTTATTGAACAAAGGACGATGACAAAATTTGTATGGGACCCGTCCCCCCCCTCCAACAGATGTTTTGTATGTGTCAGGGGGTGCTTAAGGATCTATTAAAAGACCAGCAATCAGTTTTAACTCCAAAATCCATGGGGTTTAGAAAAAAAACTAAAAAAAAAAAAATTTTTTTTTACTTCTAATTCCTTACACTTATGTTATAAGAACTAAAATAACAATATTTAAGGCTATTATGAAGTGTATACAGTTACACCGAACGCCGTGCGGAGCCAAAGATTGTAAATCAAATTATTGTGTTACCTACATATTTTACATATATGGAAAATAGGTATAATAATTGTCATTGATTATTATTCTATTCAGCAATTCTGCTGCTGGATAAAAATCGAATGTACTGCCCAAGCCCCATGTACCACGTAAAACGAAATAATACGTATACAAGGTGTCCCCCATGCATGTTATACGATTTTTTTGTGGTTAAGAAATTAGACGATTTTTTATTTTGTTTTTAGATATTCTTACCTGACCATCAGAACTTGATGGTTTCTAGTCTTCTTGAGTAACATTTTTTTTAATAATGAATCCTGAGGTCTACCTACGGTCGATAAAATCTGACTGTCTTTTCATCTCCTAAAGCGACTAAAACTAAGTTCAAAGGGTTATTTTTTAAATTCGTTCCAGATTTTCTATCACTCAAACAAAAAAACAAAAGACGGGTGGCAAGTACCTCAAAGTAGATTTACAACTTTAACGGACCCTCAGCTTCCCAAAACAATACAAATAACCGGTAAATAACCAATTTTACTGATCAGTATTCGGTGTAATTGAAACTTGAACATGGTAAGGCGAAAATATCAATATTTAAAAAGTGTTATTGGGTTTTTCTATGAAATTCTCAGTAGCAGCTCGGAGTTTGGATTTGTGCCCGGTTAATGGCAATAGGCTCGCCCCCTATTATATGGGACCTAAAAACATACCAGCGAAGTGTGGGTGTACATTGGTACACCTCTGCCTAACCCTTTGGGGAATACCGGCGTGATAGTATGTATGTATGTATGTATGTGTGTATCAATATTTTAGTGTTCAAGTGAACACATGCCACGACGCCTGTTATCCCCGAAAGGTTAGGCTGAGCACGTGTACCAATGTACACTTACAGTCCGCCGCGCCGGTATGTTTTAGGTCCCATGTAATAGGGGGCGAGCCTATTGCCATTAACCGGGCACATGTCCTAGCTCCGAGTTGCTAATGAGAATTTCATAGAAAAACCCAATAACACTTTGCCACTCGACCTGGAAATCGAACCCAAGACACCTAGCGTAGCAGTTGCGCTTAGGACCACTAGGTTAACGAGGCAGTTGCTCAAGTGAATGCTGATAACAATGAATTTCAACGGATTTTCATCAAGTTTTTAATGCAATATGAGCTCTATATAACTGTTTTTATAATAACGTTAGTATTTAGTAGTAGTATCTACTTTAAAAAGTTAACCTAACTTTTTAAACTATTCAGAATCACCATCATGCAAAAATTAAACATGACAAAGCGTTCGAAACTTGATGTGAGATCGTTATTATTAATTTTCATTAGCTTTTACTTAAACACAAAAATATTGATATTTTCGCCTTATCATGTTGAATTTTCAATTGCACCGAATTTGACCGGTTTGAAAAAAAGACCGCTCAACTCTTATCGGGGTTGACCTCGATTCCCCATTTCCAGGACCGAGTGCCTGAGGAGTTTTGGGGAGTGCAAGGGAAAGAATCAGGGTTACGGCTTTGAGGGACCCCCGCGTTTATGGGGTGCGCCCTCGATACGATAGCGGAAGGTGCATGTAATGAGTGGTGTATGTGATCTTGCGATCGTTACACCACTTGGCCACTTCGCCTTGTCTTTGCCTTGTCTTGTATGGAAGCTGAAGCGGGGGGAGTACTCAGGGGCTCGAGGGAAGGCTGGTCGCTGGGAGAGCGAGTGCCCCCGCGGAGGTGGTGGTGGTCGCGGCTTTTTTGGCCTTGGAGGCCTGGTAGGAGGGTCTTCGCTTCTTCCTTCTACTTACGACTTAGAGCGGGCGGGGTTGCTGATATAAGTTGCAAATGCGCTGCTTTAGGCATCACCTGCAGCCGATCGTTAATATATTTTGCTGATTATTAACAGATGTTGGGGAGGACTGTATGTCTTCAATGACGATACTGGTACGTAGTTGACTGCTTTATTGCAAAAAAAAAAAAAAAATCTCCAGACCGATTCCGGCCACGGCGGCTAATCTTAATGCAGACTAGCCTCGTACGCAGGAGATATTATAGTGCACAAGTGTGTGCGCAAACACAGGTGCACTCCCTCTTTCCTAACTCTCATGGCCCGATGGGACGGCAATCCGACACGACCGGAGAGAGATCAGGCGCAGGACCAACGGCTTTACGTGCTTTCCGAGGCACGGGGGTGTCACACCGCCAACTTCCAAACTCTGGGCTGCTAATGAGAAATTCCCAATGGAAAAACCCAATAACACTTTTTGCCCGACCCGGGAATCGAACCCGGGACCCCTTGCTCAGCAGTCGCGCTTGCGACCACTGCTTTATTGCTAAACAGTATACAAAAGGTATACATAACAAAGACATTATTTTAATTATGTACCTACGTCTTCTCCAGACCGATTACGATCACGGCAGTTGATCATAATGCAGATACAGAGTAGGATTAATATCCTACTCTCCTGCGTACTTGGCTAATCTTGGCACTATAATTAGTGCACAAGTGACTGCGTAAATACAGGTGCACTCCCTTTTCCTAAATTCTTATAGTCCAATGGGACGGACATCCGATATAACAGGGAAGAGATCAGGCGCAGGACCAACGGCTTTACGTGCTTTACGAGGCACGGGGGTGACACCATCACCACCGTCTTCTAAACTCCGGACTTTTACTGAAAAAATCCTAATGGAAAAACCCAATAAAACTTTTTGCCTGACCTGGGAATCGAACCCAAGACCCCACGCGCAACAGACGTGCTTGCCACCACAGGACTAACGGGGCAAATATGGTTACTATAATAAAACTTTGAAACAAACTGTTATTTTGTACCACAAAATAATCCTTTTAAAACTTGATTTTCTGCTTATCTCCCATACTTTAGAAAAATGTCGTCATAGTAAAAAATGATCAACTTTTTATCAGCTTTCGATTGAGATACATTTCAATTCTGTTGGTCGAAGTAAGGTTGGGGGGACGTTTTCAAGCATTGTCCTTTGCTACATTCTCAAAGATTGGACATTTTGACCATTGGACATTTTGAGAATTGGACATTTTGACCATTGGACATTTTGGGTAATTGGACATTTTGACACCGTTGGACATTTTGAGAATTGGACATTTTGCCCCTGAACGACCTGACCTTATTGGTGAGGTTCTTCAGAAAGGTCGTGTGCGCAGTACTCGTAACCGGCGTGCGCGTATTGACCTGATATATGAACGTGAACGAGGCGAAAGGAGTATGTAAGGTATGGCATGTAAATCGTAATAGGTAGCGTTTTGTGGTTTCTGCCTATGGGTAAAAGGCGTCAGGTTATGTTTGTATGTACTTATGTATAATTTAATTACATAAAGGAAACGGAGGTATTTGTGCAGGAGTAGGTGAATAGAAGATACATTTTCTCCATATTACACAGGTTCTACCATTGTATCAAATGTTTACTTATCACGTAAGCATACATTGTGGAATGCAATAATTTATTGAGTATTGAGAATGATTCCTTACCTCTTCGTCAGCATCAGCCAGTCCTTCAGTGGCGGCGAGAGCTTGTCTAAGATATGACACAGCACTGCCACAGGCGCCCATCGCTAGATGAGCTCTTCCCAAATCTGCAAGCGCTTGTGCCCTTCCTCGAGTATCTCCTGTAACAAAACCAATATATTTTTACAATTTCGTAGCACATATTTGCTGGAGACCTCTTAGTCTTTCTTTGTCGCATATTTCTAAATTTTATATTCATAGAATTTCATCGTCGGATAATTTTTCGCTTTAAGTCCAACTTACTTTTCTCTCTTCCAAACGAAAGACTATCCTTTAAGTCTCATGTAATAGGTGATGAGCATATTGCCATTGATCGGGCACAAATCCTAACTTCGAGCTGCTACTGAGAATTTCATAGAAAAACCCAATAACAATTTTTGCCCGACCTGGTAATCGAATCCAAGACCTCTAGAGTAGCAGTCGCGTTTAGGACCAGAAGTCTAATGAGGCAGTTATCGTAAATAAAATGGAATTATAAAAGAAAATAAGAGAGTATATAGCTTACCGGCAGCAGTAGCGTGTCGCAACCGTGATTCATGCCATCTTGCTGCTTCAGCGTGCGCGCCCATCGACGCGTGCGCAGCGCCCAGTCCTCCACACGCGCGGGCCTATAATCAAGTCACCATTATAAATACCTTCTATATCCAGGGCAGTTTTCATCATGATAGTAAAGGGATTCTGGTCAAGTAATCAATGGGGTTCCTACTGTCAACCTACAATCTCTCGATAGTTAAATTAGTTACCTCAAACTTATTCTATATGCTAAATAGCGTTACATTATTATCTAGCAATAACATCGTAATGTATCAGAAAATTCTTTGAAAATATTTAAGACGTTAATATTTAAATCATGACAATTATCTGTATATGGGAGAAATTTTGACGTGGCTTCGTTTAAGCTAAATTGCGCTTAATTGCACTTCATTGGGTCTCATATTTCTCTAGTATATTCACCACCACCTCGATACAAATCCACACTGCAGGCTTTTTTTAGAAAATGCCTAATAGACCAAGACCCTATAACACTTAGCAGGACCACTTGCAACCACTACATAATCGTAAGGCTACCTGTAGGTGCGTGAGGCCCAGTCGGTGCGCCAGCTCGAGCTCTGCGCGGTGGTGTCGCACGGCGGCCGCGTGGTCGCACAGCGCGTGCTGCGCCACGCCCAGCGAGTGGCACGCCTCCGCCTCCATTATCTGATTGTTTAGCTCCCTTTGGAAACAGGAAAAGTAAGTAATAAGTAAGTTTATTACATTATTGGGGAAGTTAATGAGAGAAACAGCTCACTCCTTGTGGATAGAGGAAATAACTCAATTACATTTCTGGGAAAGTTCTAGGTATCTAGGTATATCTTGGGACAACTCACACACGGCTATCTGATCCCAAGCTAAGCAGAGCTTGTGTTATGGTAACCAGACAACTGATATACATACTTATATAATTTTATAAATACATACATATTATAGATAAATCACACCCAGACACAGAACAAACAATCATGCTCATCACACAAAGTTTGTCCTGGGTGGGAATCGAACCCACGACCTCCGGCTTAGCAGTCAGGGCCACTTACCACTAGACCAACAGGCCCGTTAGTTTAAAGAATAGAGTATATAAATTTGATGATCATCCCAAAAACCTCTGAATCTCTGGTAGTAATTGCACATGATAAAGATTAAAATACAGTCGTTACAGCTAATAACATAAAAACCAAAAGAATCATCTAAGAAAGCTTGTTGGGCAGTTGGATGAAGTACTTGATTTAGAAAGCGGTACTTTTGGACACGGATCATATTGTTAGGGGTTCCCCTTGTAGTTTGGACGCTGTTTTAGATACCAGTAGGCTGTTATTATATTTTTAATGGGTTTTTTTATTCAAATATTTGAAAACGTAAACAGATAATTAAATATAGGATTACAATAAATATGGTACAGAATAACGTATCTGATAAATAGCATACTCACTTCGCAATATTCTTCTGATGATCCAGACATAGTACAGCCTGCTCCAGATTGTTCAGGGCTATGTGCAATGCTCCCAACTCCCCGTAGGCCTGTGCCTTCGCTTCTGGTGCACCCAGTTCGTGGGATACCACTAGACGCTTTTCTAGGCATACTAAGGCTTGCTGCAAGTTTCCGACTGACCTGGAAAAAGGAGTTAGAATTAAAGCAGGAACAGCCTATTGAACCAGGTTACAGCCTATGAACTATTCCTAGTCCGATATTTTCACAAATATCGATTTCTAATAAACCACCTTTGGAAGCACAAGCTAGTCACATACATACCATGACGCCTGTATTCCCCAAAGGATTAGGCAGAGGTGTACTAACGTACACCCATAGTTCGCAGGTATGTTTAGTTCCCATATAATAAGGGGCGAGCCTATTACCATTAACCGGGCACAAATCCTAACTTCAAGCTGCTACTAAGAATTTTATAGAAAAACCCAATAATTTATTTTGCTCGACCTGGGAATCGAACCCAAGACCTCTAGCGTAGAAGTCGCGTGTAGGACCACTAGGCTAATTGGGCAGTCAACTGTTGTTACCATAACTGCTAACTGCTACATAATTATAATTTCATGCACACGCAGTGCCTAGGTACTCATCTGAAGTAGTAGATACGTAACTGCTGCCTACAAAATCGGTACGTACTTGTGACTAAGTCCCAATCCTCTATATGCTCTCTCTTGTTCTCGCTTATTATCCAGCTTAAGTGCAGCAGCCAGATGCTGTTCATGATACTTGGCGGCTTCATCAGGATCGCCCAGTGCGTCGTAACAGTCACCTAGGGAACCCAATGCTCGTGCTTTGTCAAGCTGGCATGTCGGTGTGTTTACACGTTCAAGAATTGCTAGTTGCTGGAAAGGAAAAAAATGTAGTTAAGGTATTAAGAAATACAGACTCCTGCGCAAAAAAAAGTTTATGAGGCTATCTAAAGCAAAAAAACCACGTCGTTCACAAACAAATCGTGTCATATTCTTTTTGGGAAACTTCTGTGTTGGGTGAAAGCATTCAAAGTCAAAGCGTTTATTTCAATTAGCCCATTAGGAACTTTTGCATGGTCAAGTCAAAGACTTAAAGTTGAAGCTAGTAGCTCGTTCCAAAATGTAGGTCTCTATGGAAAAGCACGAGCAAGAAATTCCAAGGCCATATTTTTTAATTTGGTTCTAACAAAATCCTTGTTACAATATTCTTGTTGCTTCTATACATATGTGGAAATAATGAAGGTAATAGTGGTAAGTAGAAAAATAATAATAATTATGGAAGTTATTTTATAAGAGTTGCCCAAGATCGTGCCTATAGAAAGCATACGACATTGTGATTAATAAATTTACTTGGTTTAAAATTATCTTTCACTGAGACGCCATTTGCTGGATTTGATATTTGCCATCCATTATAAATTACATCAAAAACCTCTACAGACCTGTTCTAAATATCCGATGGCGTCTTCATAATGTCCCATGTTAAGTTTGGCGATACCCAAGTTGCCATAAGCTTGGGCTTCTAACGCGCAGTCCTGAAGTTCCTGCGCTCTTTCCAATTGTTCCTAAAAATAACATGAACTATTGAGCAGCACAAGGCCCTAATACTAGATAAGTATTAATATAATAATGTACCCATATACTTAAAGTCCTTGGGGCCTTAGCGGTACTTTTCTTCAACTGGTGAAATGCCTTAAACCTTAGTTCCCTCAACGATTATAGAAGTATTTTTTTCTGTGGCTATCAGAATGTACATAATAACCCCAACCAAATAAAGGTGAAAATGACTATGAACATTTCTATGACATCATAACCAGTTTGGTTACATAATGGACAAAATGGTATATCATTATAATATTCTTACCCTGTAGCACCTGGCTGCATGTGAATAATGTCCTAAAGCCATATGAACTGCTCCAAGGTGTGAATGAGCTCTTGCTTCGCCAGCCGCATCACCTGCTTCTTGACGTAGAGTTAGTTCCTGAAACAATTACATTGAGGAATAAGATGACCATTTATGAATCCTTTACATTGACTTTCGTGGTTTCAAGTATAAATAATTTATCGACTGTAACCTTCGAAGAAGTATATAAGACAGAAGGCTTACTTGTGTATGATGTCCTAAAGCTGCATCAAGTCTCCTTTGAAGTCTTCTGGCAAGACCTAATGCACCACATGCTGCTGCTTCTAACGATCGGTCACGGGCCTGAAAATATGAAAAGAAATATAAGTCAGCTGGTCAGCCAATGACGTTAGTATCAACTTGTCTTTGAAAAGTAATGGTTTATCAAATCAATACCTGTCTCGCAAATCCAAGCTGCCTTTGATACATCTTAACAGCCTCTTCAACATCTCCCATCTTAATCAGTACATCTCCAATATTGCCCAGCGCACGGAACTTGCCCTGTAAGTGTTGAGTCATGTGGGCTATTGCCAGGAAGTACTTTTGGCATTCTAGGGCAGTCTCAAGGTTGCCCAGGGCTAAGTGGGCGAGGCCAAGGTTGCAGTATGCTCGCCCCATGTTCATCTTGTCTTGTAAGTCTTTGGCTAGGGATAAGTCTTGGTCGTAGTATCTAAAATATAATGTTAGTAAATTAAGCAACAGCCGATAGATCAAACAGAAAATGTTTTCTTTCCTAACAAAGAAATATTGTTGCAGTCCCATAATGGACAAGCGGATAAATGACCGCTGCATCTGCTTATACTTTATCAACTGCTAAAAATATTGTGGTGAAGTTGGATATGAAGATGGATGTATGTATGTATGTATGTATGTTTCGAGAATGTTTACTCACCTAACAGCCTCTCGATAATTTCCGAGGCAGTAATGCGCATATCCCAGAAAATGGCAAGCCTTAGCTTCAGCAGTAACGTCTCCCAGCTCCTGAGACAGCATCAGATGTTGCTCGTAGTAAGGCACGGCTTGAGCGAACTCGCCTCGAGAGGAGAGGCAGTTGCCTAGATTGAGGAGTGCGCAAGCTTCGCCGGCTGCGTCTTTTAGCTCGCGAGCTATGCCTGAAATAAGGACAATCTTTAAGTTTGACGGCAGATTGTAAGCTTAATAGGGAATTTGTAATATTCGACACAATTTACCATTTTTTTACTGGATATAAGCCCAAATTTGATTTTTGGAAAACCAGGACATATTTTTATGTTCGGAGAACTATTCCATATCAAACAAAAAGTAAGATTTTATCTGCTGCCCTTAATACTTCTTAAACGGAAATCTAAAAGATTTTGGTCACCTAACAAATTATATAGAATCCAATACTATCTTACCTAAATGAGCTCTATAATGAAACAGTGCCATATCATGTGCTCCAAGGGCCTGATACGCCACAGCCAGGTTCCCATGTGTGGAGGCTTCGGAACTCCTGTCATGAACCTCCTTAGAAATTGTCAGCTCTTGTTTATGGTACTTGATCGCTTGCTCGTAGAACCCCGCTGCCGAGTACGCGTTGCCTATGTTACCGTAGGCTCTACCCATTCCTGCTTTGTCCTGAAAGATGGTTCGGTTTATTTTGGGAGCTTTTCGATTTTGTTTTTTGATTCCAATTATTTGACTGCCTTTATTTAGTCAACTTTTATTTTCTTCATCAATTTTTTTTTAATCATTACGAGCGAGATCAGGAGAGATCGTTGAGTGAACGATCACATGAAACCAGTTATTAACAGACATTATCACGTTTATGGGTGCTTCATTCAATAGCGTGATTTTATGCTCGGTCTGGCAGCAATCTTTCAGTGAAACTCGGATGACATGCCTCCAATAGATTGGATCTTCACGATAAACAACAATGTTTCCATGAAAACTAATTATGTAGATGATTATGCAAATAATTGCATTGAAAACTGCATGCGGACAATACTTACAAAGGTGCAATATGAAAATGAACTTTTTGTGTTGTGTACAAATTCGCAAATGCTCTGGCAAAACTGTATTCCAAATAGTGGACATGCTTCAAATTACCTGTAACTGTCTAGCAATAGACAAATGTGCTTGATGCAGTTTGAGTGCTGCGTCGTGTTCCCCCAAGAGTTGGTACACGATGCCAAGGTTTGAACATGCTCGACCTTCCCCGACCTTCACAACAAGAAAATAATAGCTAATCTACAAACACTGTACAAGATACTGGACGATCATCTTAATAGTTATGATAATTTACATGAACATGAAAGTGCGTTGGTAATTTTTATGAAACCTCATAAGACTAACCGGCCGTCTAGACGCTTTGTAATTTAAAAACATTAAAAGAAAGTAACACAAAGGAATGCCATCGTGTATAGGAGCGTGTGTATGCATACGAACAGTTGCATCAATAAAAAAGCCTTACCTTGTCCCTTGCCGCTAGAGCGACGTCCAGTTGTCTTTCATGCCACTTCTTAGCTTGCGCGTAATCGCCGGCGCATCTGTGAAATTCAAGTGCTAATTTTAGAGACGCCGACTTAGGACTAATCTTTAGTCTTCACATAAAGCGGCTACGAGACGCAGTAATTCGTATTCGACAACAATACAGTGTTCAGAAGGGCATTAAAATTGCATAATGGTACCACCATACAAAGAATAATATTATAATATTCAAGACTTGACGGAGGACTCAAGATGAATTAAAATTTAAATACTATACATACTGTCTTGGATACATATTCCTTGAGAGTTAAAGAAAGACTTACCTAGCTGCATGCCCCAACCCTGCATATGCTCTGGCTTCAATAGCTCTGTCGCCAAGATTCTGTGCTATCCTCAAAACATTCTCGTGGTAAGCGATAGCTTGTGAGAAGTTTCGTCTGTAGTGGTATGAGGATCCTAAATTGGAGTATGCTCTTGCTTCTTCAACCTTGAAAAATAACAGTTTGCTTAAGTTTTGATATAACTTAATTAGGTACGGGTATTTTGTTTTGTGATTGCAGTTCCTGAAAAAAATATGCTAAACCTTTCTATTTTCCGAATAAAATGTACCTGTGACCCGTTCTCAAGTCAATCAATTGTCAAAATTTCTCACCTGATCCCCTAGTCTCCTAGCCAGTCTTAAATGTTGCGTATGGCAGTCCACAGCAGAGTCAAACTCCCCCATAGCCAAGTACACTGCGCCAACGTTTCCAATCTCCCTTGCCTCCTGCAACCGGTCCCCCATTTGCTTCACCAGTTGCACGCATTGCTTGTGACTGGCTAGCGCGTTGGGGTAGTCCCCAATGGCTGTGTAGACGTGGCCTAGGGAGGTTAATGCGGCTGCTGCTGCTTGCGTGTCCTGTAGGAAGAAAATATGTTTTGTTGGTTTTCATTTCTTGCCACGCATCTACGTGCTGCCTATCGAAAGTAATTTGATAAGTTCGTGAGTTTTAAGACCTTTAAAACCTTTACGAATCCAAACTTGAACAAGGTTCAGAATTTCAGAATCAAAGACATTTATTACTCTAGTTAACATAACATGTATAATTCAAAGGCAAATCGATTTATTAATTATAATTTGAACACAATTGGCCCCAGAGACATAAAATTACAAAATGCTATTACTTAAGGGCCATTACTGACACTTACCGAGGATTCATTACTCCCATACCGACGTAACGTCTTGATCGTCATTTCAATACGCTTCCCTAGTCTTTTTATATAAGCACTAGCACTTACAATAAATTTTTATGGTCCCATACAGCGATTCGAATGTTCGCCGTACAATATCGTAAATTTCGCGAGGACATTGAATGCATTCGCGTTCGTCCGACTGTCCAGCTTTATTAGTTTAAGAGGATATAACATATATTTGTGATAGTTCCAATTCAATGGGTACAAATTTTATGGGTTCGGGTTTTATGTGTAATTTTTCACGTGTAATGTAGGTAGGAACACGCGAATGCAAATGCGGCGACATTCCACGTCATATGAACGACTTATTTATGTGGTTTAGCAGTAATTATGTAACGAGTGTAACGTAGCATCGCGTGAAGCTTGATGCGGCTTGATGTTATCAATGCGGTGCACACACTACATTATAGGGCCGTATCTACATCGCTTTGGGCATGGTTTCTTCCTAATTTACACGCAATGACTCAGAAATGATGTTTCTGTCAAGTTGTTTAGAGGTCATGTGCTTATATTAAACAGTTTATGATAAGTTGCTGCAGTTAATTTATAAATAAATGATGTGGTCATATGGCGCTATCATGAGAATTAAATTAATATGGGAATACAGAAAAACCTACTGTTGAAAAATGTCTAATTTAAAACAACATCAGAATCGTATTTGTTATGTAGAGCAAACCGCCCAAACCACCTAAAGACGTATCTTATCGATGTTATTGACGCGTATCACTACCCAGAGTATTTAGCATACTTAGTTTATAATAAAGCGAGGCATGCGTGTACAAAACAAACAAGAATAAAAAGATTAAGAGCAAATAAAGGACCCGTAGAATGCACCGCATCCTTTTCACTGAGGAAGTGAAGAAAAAAAATAAAAGCCGACGACAGACGGAGACCGCCAATAGGGGCTTTGTTTTTGAGTAGTGATGTACCACGTCCGGTATCGATAAAATTGTTTCACATTGGAAATTATGTTCGTTTCGCACTTAAACCGAGAATATGAATGCAGCATTGGAATGGAAGCTTTTACAATGTAATCGATAATAAAAATAATATTCAAACAGGAATTACCGTAATAGGAGAAACGGTCAAACTGTTGACTTTATAGAGTAAATATAAGCAAATCTTAGTTAGCTCTAGGAATACCGCTTTGATATCTCGCAATAAACTTCTACACGATGTTAAATTATTGCTAGATATAGTATTATCGTTGGCGTGCATCGACGGCGACCAACACTAGCGAATAAAGTGGGACGCCCCGCAACAATCTAGCTAATTAAGTATGTGCAACATGATACGATAAAGCGGTGATTTACATACTGACTCCATCTCGTTTGGACGTTTTCCTACAGGGCGAGTAACGAGACGCCGTGTTCCTTGTTACTACGCACACTATTCATGTGTGCAGACACTGTGTCACTCTGGCTGTCTGTGTCACTGTCGAGTCTAAAGGCCTTTATAAATATTACTCGAATAAGACGTACGTTTATCAAGCTTTATTATGTTCTTTTGTGTGGCTTGTTTCTTTGGATTATTCGTACGTACAATAAACATTCCTGTGTGAACTATGATGCGTATAAATCGGCAGAGGTATCGCACTTTATATCTTTGTGATTCATTACTTTATTATACTGCTTATAATATGTTTGAGCAAAACAAATTGCAGTTTTAGTAGTGTTTTTTGCATCCGCAATCTCTAATTATTTTATCTTGTATTTTGGCCCGCACCTGGCTAAAGACTCGCGCATTAAGACCGAAGCAGAAAGGCATTTTAACTTTTTTAAATAGTCTAAGAAATGGCGATTCAGGAGCAGTTTATTTTATGTTCATTTATAATTTAAAAAAAAAAAACACCAAACTTTTATCCTGTAACTTGAACATTACCTTTAATAAAACTAGTTCAAATTAACGATGTCATGCAATTCATCGGCATTCTATGTGACCAGGGTGCTACAGGGTTCAATATTATCCGGGCGTCGGGAGCCACGAGACGACTCCCGGCCACCGTAGACGCGGGTCTGTGGACGGTGAGCAATGGGTAGCTCGCCGTCCGTACGTTCACTAGCGACAGACCGTGTCGACGGCGCGTTCGTGTTCCACGCGCGCCTCAAAGAGATGTCAGCAAATTGGATGGGGCCACTGAGGGCCGATGCCTGCCGGGGCTGCGGGTTGTTCGAAAGAGATACCGCGCCCCCGGAACGCAAAGGGCACATGAAGGAACATAGACGGGTTTTAGTCAGTAAAAGTCTGACACTCCCTCCCGCCCCGCCCAGGGCGGGGGAAGTTATTTGATGATTTCCCGTCTATAAAAAAAAAAAAAAACAGGGTTCAATATAGGTCCTTTTTTTTCATTTTGTTGTAAAATATCTGCTTCAGTTATTGCAAAACTAATGTATGTTACTGGTAATATTTCTTGTATTTTTAAGTATATTTTTTCAATTTCCAAAAACAGTTACATTTTTATCCACCAGTTTTGGAAAAAATGATAACGTTAGTGGAAAAGAACACTGATTATTATTTATTTATTTATTTATTATTATTTGTCGTACTTTGATCATTAAGAGTATTTCTTGATCCCAAGACACAGACGAACACGTAGACTATGGCACTACATTTATATTAATATTCATTATGCAAATTTTGTACCTCATTACAGGAGTTACAATTATAATTTTCATCTGGACGAGAGAATTATGGGATTCTTGGGGCTAGAGATAAACTACAGGACGCCTTTTAATGAAGACCTTAGTTATTAACGTAAGATAAAATTATTATAAATGGAATTGAGTATATGACACTTAATTTGTTAATGTTATATGGTGTGAAATTTGCATAGAAAGACTATGAATAAAACTAACGCGACGAAGCTATTCGTGTACCTAAGTTTGCAATAACTTATTTCTAGTAGGTGTGTAAGCAGGATGAAGATTGAAGATAATATGTAAAATAATCTGCGATGATATGGTGGGTAAAGGAAATGTGTTCGTGGGTGTGTTGAAAGGACAGCAGTGTTATTAAAATTAGATTTTACCGATGATAATTTTGTGAATACTAAAGAATGTACTTGGAAAAGACATCAAGTTATCCATTTTCTGGTTCTATCTAAGTAGTAGATAAAGTCTTTTAAATTAATTTTGACAACATCCTCTTGTCTGTCAAGTAAATGGTACTATATTAGTAGTAGTAGAATATTGATATTGGTTGGTTTGTACCTACTGGTTTATTTGTATATTTTAATGATGACCAGCGACCAGTGACTTTTTAGCAAAAGCTCGCCACGACTAGGTACTAGATAAAAGAAACATGTCGTGTTCCATTAATTAAGGAATAAAGACGGGGTATCACCGGCTTATCCTGTACAATTTGTAACAGTCAGCGCGTGATAAAGGGCTGAAGGCATATGAGGTCGTAGAGGTAGGTACTGGCAACTTGTCATCGCTTGTTTTATTGCGGTTATTGTTACATCGCCTTTCGAACAGCGCAGGCATATTTTATTATTAAAGTTTATAGGTTGTTGGATGAAACTAAAAGCGTAAACTAAACGTAAACGAGTTTAAATTTGCTGAAAGTGACTATTACGAATGTTCGAAAATAGTTTCTTTTTCGTCGAATCAGAACATTATGTTTCGCTGAAACGTTTCGTTTATATGTTGAAATTACAATCCATTATAATAACAATTACAATAATGAGTATTTGACCGTGACAATGAGATTTTAAATTGAATCAGTTTTTATTGAAAATTCGGGGCCTGAATTTTATTAAAACTATTGTAGAATCGCTTATACATCGTGTTGAGTCTATAGATGAGGGAAAAGCAAAACTATGTAAACCATGCATATGCATTTGGTAATGTTTAATTTAAAAGGAACTAAGGACCAATTAACCGTTAATTTAAGCAATTTAAACACCTTTCTAGGATGTAACTACTGTTTACATGTAAATACCATTATTCAGCACACACGATTTTTGTGACATCCGCGTTGTGACTTGCATAATATAAGTACCTTTAACTAATGCTTTAGGACTGTGAGAAACGTATTTGATTGAACAAATCCCGCAGATATTTTTAGTTTAATTAGGTATGGTCACAGCGATAACATTATCATACCGACAACATACCATCACGCCTGTATTCCCTGAAGGGTTAGGCAGAGGTGTACTAATGTACACCCACAGTTCGCTGGTATGTTTAGGTCCCATGTAATAGGCGGCGAGAAATCCTAACTCCGAGCTGCTACTGAGAATTTTATAGGAAAACCCAATAACACTACGAGGCCAACGGCCCAGTATTATGTCAAGTATCGGGGCAAGATTATTATGTCTGTAAAAATTCTTGGATAGTAATTAAAAGCTAGATCGAGACTTCTCCTATTTTTTATCACCTTTAATGGCAAAGTTCAACTTTAAAAGGATACACAGCCGGCACTTCGACGGCCATCCAACGTGAAAACTAGCGCATTATGTAAAATAACCATTTTAACATCAATAAACACAATTTAAAAACTCGTAATGACCACGGCCGCAGAGCTTCGTTCGTCATGAATATTCATAAAACGACGTATTTTTAATAAATACCGGCTCTTCAATATGCGATGATTATTGCAAATGAAGTTTCATTACGTTCAGTTCGATTCGTATTTAAGCATTTGTTGGCTTTTTTGCTTCTTTATGTGAATTCGCAGACGGTACAGTCAGGCACAGAGTTTAATAATAAGTGTAGGCAATTACAAGTGTTTAATATATCAGTAGAGGATGACGTTTTGTTTTTAATACGGCATCGATTAGGTACTAAAATCCTATATTACTATCCTAAGTTTGTGAGGATGGATGGATGGATGTTTGTGACTCTTTCATGCTTTCTTGCAGAACGGATCTGGATGAAATTTGACACTGAAATAGATTGTGGTGTAGAACACATAGGATACTTTTTATCCCGGAAAAATGTACGGTTCCCGTAGGATAATAATATATAATATATACGCGAACGAAGTCCCGGGCAGGAGCTAGTAAAAGCATAATTACAAAAGACATATTATTAAAGCTTTATTTTTCAACGACGGTATTAAAACTTTTAATCCGACTTTGTTCCAATAAATTCTTATGAAAACATGCAAAGAATCTGCATTTATTTATATCAGTTGCAAGCTACACGTTAGTTTCGTTCGAAGCAATAATGGTTGTAAAGATTGCAGCAGTGATACATTGCTAAGTCATCGCATATAAATTCTGTGTCCAGTCCCCTTCAGCGACTCTTACAAGATGCATTAGAATTGTGCGCTTGTTTTACTTGCATCTCTGATTCTAAATGCAAGCAAATAAAGAATTAACATTTTCAAAATGTGTACGGTTTAATCTTTTTGTACATTTACAATACTTGTAACATAGCTTTAGTGAGTGGTTATGTTCTTAGTATTTTGTTTTAGGAACTTTTAGAATAAATAGGTCGGAATATGGTCGTTAGAGTAGCTTTTGCCGCCGACAAAGCGCAAATTAGTTTTTAAATCAAAGCAAGAATGAATATTTGTTGCCTGTTTTAAGATTTCCAAACTTGATGCCATTTTCTACGTGCTCAGACCCACTATCTCCCGCCGCATTTTCGGAATACTCAACCCTCAGCTCATCGCAGCTACAATCAACCTTTAATAACAATTAATTAAAAACGTTAAACGTTTGACCGAGCAATTGGAACGCGTAGCCGCGAGATAGCACCTGCCTGCGACGGGTTATTCACGGCATCCGCTAATGAAGCCGGCTAGTCCACCTCACATGTTACTGTCAAATTATTCGCGGTATACGTATGGCACTGCGCAACATCGTGTGTAAGCCGCCTGTAATCTATGTGAAATAAAACCCGGGCAGGTCTATTTTAAACGGGCCTAATAGTTTTTAAAAGATAGTCTTAATGTTTTGTACCTTTTTTTTTCTGTTTCTGTCGCAAGAAATGTAACCCTTATACGAGGATTTCTTACAGTGTAGTGTGGAACGAAACATGTGTGGTAAATAATGTAGCGTAGGTATAATAAAAGTCGTAGTGATGTACTTTTCAAGTTATCGTAGTTGTCGATTGTACTTCTCGATAATTGACGCGGCTGTTAGATATGTACGGACTAGTTCGATAATGCTGGTCAAGCCGGACTGTCGAGATATCCGCCTTTTGTAATCGGCTCTTTCTAAGGAATTCATGATTAAGACGGGCAATTAGTCCAATAAAATAAGAATTTACATAATGTGTTGGCTAAAGATAGCTCACGAATCACGGTGTAATTATTTTATTTAATGCTGGATTCAACGCTATACTGTCGATGAACAGTAGGTAGGTACAAGCTTACCAATCTCATAGTCATAAATTAAATTAAATTGACTGTTGCGCATTACAGGCCGCTGTCGGTAGGTACCCTCCCCGTAATCATTTAAAGTATGCTCACACGATAATTCTTTTGATTGTGATCGTTGCGAAGCTGGCGTCCACTTCACTTTGTCATGTAATTATTATTCGCCCATTCTCGGATTACTCGCGAGTGAATTCCTGTGTTGCCAGCATTTCGCGGTTATTTTAAATCGACTTGCGAGTTTTTGTTGTGTACCATTCGAGCAGAACGCGCAAAGTAAATAATTTTTTACGACTATTTGTTCGTCAGATTGTTTCACAAGTGGACGCAATGATTGCTCGCCTTTAAAATGAGAATAAGAGAACCAACACACCTCTATGGAATAAATATTTTACGTAATGTATGGAACCCGCGGTAATTATAGTATGTATACGGGGTTTCTGCACAAAATCTATGTGTGAAACTGAGAACTATAAAGTTTTGTCGCCGCTCGGCCGCGACACGGCTTAAAAGTGAAAAGTCACTTTTTAGTTGCTTTACGATCGCGTTGAAAGTATATATTTGTAGTAAAACAATAAGTTGCTTATACACAGTTGCTAAGTGAAGTCAAATTGAAGTTCTAAAGTTGTAAACAGTACCTAGGTTTCTATGGATATGAACAAGCAAGAATTTCCATGGATACTCATTTAAAATAAAATAAAATATTACTAATTTAGATTTTAAGTCGGAACCTTTACTAATAATATTCTAAGACTTTTATGCCCTGAGAATGTGATTGTATAAACAAAGTTAACCTCAATCCCATGCTCAAGTCCAGACTCCTCTAAGTAGAACAAGTCCAGAAAGTGAAAACTAAGATCGAGCATCTACACGAGCTCTTTAGACGTTCGAATTAATTTGAGCACCAACTTTCAAGACTCAACTGCAATTTAAAGGACAATAAAGTTCCGAGAACATTGAATTAATCGTAGTGGAAGATAAGTGTCATTCTGCACATCGAGCCGCGGCCTTGTCGCCGGCGCACGTCAGGGTATTTACTGCAAATTAGCATCACGTCGTGTGCGGCTCGCGGCAACCATCAAAGGCATCAATAAAAAGGGAACTTTACTATTTGTAGGGTTTCTTTTAAAAGTGTAATACGGTTGCCGGCTCTCGAACTGAGTACAACGAAAGTGATTCCCGCAAAGTCTCGGATAAGCTGCGCGAGTGTGCGCTCACTCTCAGTACGCAGTAATCTGTGTGCGATTTATAAGAGTATTATGCCCGTTTGTCGTGACATATCACTTTATTACTTTTTGTATCTATTTTATGCGATGTTGGAGAATAGAATATGTGGGGACGGCCTTAATTAAGATATAGTGTATGTCAAAGGAATTAATAGATATGAAAGGATAGCAGAAGAATACTAATTCAATAGAACATTCATACATATTCATTTTGATAGCAAAGATAAATCATGCTGGACGACAGAATTAATAGAATTCAGTTTTTATAAACATTCCAGAGTAAATACACGACATTTTTAATTTTCCTCCTACTGTCTAGCTGTGTTAGCTTAGTCTGAATTTACGATCGCTCCTCTCCATAAACACGTTAATTTAAGGCAACGTCTGTAGAGCTCTAACAAAGGAACAAAACTATAAATAATAAACCATCATCAGGCAGAGAGCGCAGTGCCATAGTAAAAATTAAATTAACTTTTTACAACTACGGCTCGCGTAAACCGCGCAAGTTATTATTGCGACTGAGAAGTCGAGAACATTTGTTATTTCATTTGTAAAAGGAGAAATCAAACGGTTTACTACCATTCTTTATGTAAATATTCCATTGTGCCCGCTGTGCGTATATTGGTGCGCGCTTGGGAACACAAGGCGCCCTCTACTGTTCATATTGAGCGATTTGTTATACTACATTTGCCGGAGAGTTCGGGGAGGCTGACTGTGGTCGAACGCCACGTTATTGTATGTCTTTCGAGTAGCAGGCCTATTCTTATGTAATGACATAATTTGTGGGCCAAGATCAACTACGCAGACGGCCAAAAGGCTTGCATACACAAACACAAGCGCAACTGATTTATTTGCAGACGTAAATGGAGTTAGTCGGTGCATTGTTTAATTTGTTCATTTAATCGTTTAGAAGTGACATATCAAGATCACGTTGACCAACATTTGTAGAGCACAGTCTTGGCAATCAGACGGATTGGATGGATTGTGTGAAGATTGATATGAAAGAGAAGGTAGTCAGTGATAGTACGACGGCTGACAGGACGGCATGGAAGGAGAAAACGTGTTGCGCCGACCCCAAGTAACTTGGGATAAGGGCAGGAAGATGATGAGTCTTGGCAATCAGAATTGGTTGAAATGTTAACGAAAAGCGATGACAAATGCCTATAAAAGCTTTTACAGTCCACTCCAGTGCAGAAGCAGAAAATCATCACAAAATGCTTTAGTAGTATTTTTTCTCTTTATGTTATTATGCGTTATATCATCAGTAGGTATTATCCTATTATACAGAACACATAATCTAACCTAATGCATGTCACTAGTACTCACTTTGCACTTCATAGCCAGTACCAGTTGGTACCGATGCGCTGTCAAGGCATCCTTGTAGGATCCTTGACTGAAGTACGCGGCTCCCAGGTTGCCGTGCGCCCGGCACTCCCCGGCAGTGTCTCCCAGAGACTTGGCTACTGCCAGGTCCTGCTGCATGTAGTTGATAGCAGCGTCCAGTTGGCTGAGGGCCCAGTGGGCTGAGGATAGCGCGCTGAAGACTGAACCCCTGTGGAAGTAGAGAGTTGTTAAAGTCGGGAAAATATTAGTAAACTCCTGCCCATGATTTCGTTCTCGTCAAATTTGATCCATGTTCCATGGGATCCGTACATTTTTCAGGGACAAAAACATTACAATCTATTCCACAATCTCGTACAATCTATCTCAGTGCCAAATTTCATCTAGATTCGTTCAGCCGTTTAAGCGTAAGAGAGTAACAAACATCCATCTATCCTCACAAACTTTCGCATTTATAATATTAGATGGATATTTTTGAGTGTCCATTATTCAGAGCAATAATTGTGCAATCGTTTCAATTTTTATAATTGTTCTGAACTTTAAACAGCGAAATAATTATATAAATTGATAGGAGGAGCACGTTCTACGAGTAAGTATTGCAACTTCATTTAGAGAGAGATCCTAGAGAGTAATAAGCTTTATAACATACACCCGTGTGGGGAGAATTCGAACTAATTCTCTTAGTAATTTATGCCACTTCCTTTTCAAACAAAACTACTGCACAACAACGCATATTGTTGCAATTTGTACAATAGTCATATTTTCCATGTCTGTACATACTTCCTGCCACCTAAAAGCACAGAGCTCCTTGTTTGAACAGCAAATTAGCTATATCCTGAGGCGTCGTAAAACTTGGTACCTAGTAGAATGGACAGAGTTCCCCATAGAAATTCAAAAGTCAAGCAAACTTCGTAGTTCTAAGACGAATACATGTTTCGCTTCATTCACAATAGACAATTAACGATGAAAAATGTTATACCCAGTAATGCGGTGTTATTCTGTAAAATCCTCCTTCCGTGAAGTGAGCGTGTGGCGACCTGTCAATCCCTAGCATCGTATAGTGACAGCCCAGTTTTAGCTCACTTCACCTTAATTCACTGAGGGAGATTTCTTACAGAATAAGACGGCTGAGTGATGTTCTAAAAGAATCTCCCTTGGAGAATTTAAGTGAAGTAGTGGTAATAGAAAATTGCAATAAATGAATGCTCACCTCAAGCTCATTTCAATTTCTTGAAGATTTTTTATGCAAAAATCGTCTGAACACATTGTATTGAGTGATGTGGGGCATGTTATATTAATAAAAAAAGAGTGAATGATAAGGTGACAAGGAAGAATTAAGGAATTAGTTTGTGGTATTGTATCATCGTATATTAAATAAATAAATTAGTTAAGTAACTTAAAATAATGTAAATGCAATTAGTAGGAAATAAAAGGCATTTTTATTTTTATTTATAGCACCATCGCCAAAAATGGGAAGTATTGCTGTGACAAGAAGACATGGTTTTACAAGTCAGATGCTAATTATAATAAGATAATAATGCACCATTCTATCATTAACTAAGCTGTGAGCAAATATAAAGTAAAGTAGTTTCAAGCAAAAATTACAACATTCATTAGTTATCTTCAATCA
This sequence comes from Caradrina clavipalpis, assembly GCA_932526535.1. Taxonomy (NCBI): domain Eukaryota; kingdom Metazoa; phylum Arthropoda; class Insecta; order Lepidoptera; family Noctuidae; genus Caradrina; species Caradrina clavipalpis. The sequence continues at coordinate 5,245,548 of OW052106.1, read as the reverse complement.
AGAGTTTAACATAATTAAGCGACTTTAGTGGACATGCTATTACGCAAACTCATAAACGACCGCAAATCGACGAGGATTAACAGTTAATTTAATGTTAGATAACTCTTCACTTACGATACATTGCATATTAATCGGCAATAGTCCATTCAAACTTAGATAAAATAAATATAACCGGCGTTTTAAGATTAATGTTAGATTTACTAGAGCAGAATCGCAGGAGTGATTCTGTTTACTGACTATTAAATTATTTTATAGGCACTTCAGTGGTTTAAGTGGCTAGTGAACGAGTTAGTCTAAGGTACATTTCCTCTAGGGTAGGCAGAAACATCTCGCCTAGAATTATTGTTTGTTGAAGTACAGGATGTTATGGTACAGTGCTGACAAGGAAGATTCTGTTATATAAGTAGTGAAATTGCGTTTTAGGTTTTCAAAATAAAATAGAAAGAAAACGTTTATATAAATGTAATTTTAGCCCGCGAATTTGGGCAGCCAAATTTTGCTACTTTGCGTTACATTATTGCAATTTCTATTGGATCTCTCATTATTAAAGATCTATTTAAAAAAAAAAAAAAAAAAAAATATACCATCACGCCTGTATTCCCCGAAGGGTTAGGCAGAGGTGTACCAATGTACACCCACAGTTCGCCGGTATATTTAGGTCCCATGTAATAGGGGGCGAGCCTATTGCCATTAACCGGGCACAAATCCAAACTCCGAGCTGCTACTGAGAATTTCGTAGAAAAACCCAACAACACTTTTTGCTCGACCTGGGAATCGAACCCGGGACCCCTTGCACAGCAGTCGCACTTGCGACCACGAGACCAACGGGGCAGTTCAGTTATCTATTTTTTATTTATTTAAATAATAAAAAAAATGAATCTCTATTTTTTTTTTGTTGAATTATAGCCTGTGTTACGTCTTGAAAATTTAGCTATCTATTGGTGAAAAAATGGTTAAAATCGATCCGGTAGTTTCGGCGTCTATTCGGCACAAACAAACAAAACCATATTTCCTCTTGATAATATTAGTACAGTAAGTTGTAAGGTAAACTAGTTTTCTTGATGTATGAACACGTAAGTAAATACACAAAATGAGCCATTTCCGTGAAAGCGGTTTTGCTGTTAACCCTCTAATAAATATGATTAAATATGCATAATGTTTTGTTTGCGGGAGTGAGCATAGTATGCAAAACTAGGCAAGACATGAATGTTTATAATATCCTACATAAAGAGAAATCAGAACGTCGGTTTTCAATAACAGTGGTTCGCTTTAGAAAGCAACGACTGGTTTTCATGAATTGAAAACCAATATTTTAGTGCAGTAAGTACAGATGATTCTCATTTAGAAGACGCCTCGGAAGTCGATACCATTAACTCTAATTCCAGTAATATTTTATGAACAAGTGAAGTGGTTGAGTTAACAAGTTGCCGCCTATAGAGTTTTATTAGGCGTAATGATTACCCATCGCCGTACCCACGTTTACAAGCGGACATTCGAAAGTTGTTTTTCACCCTAAGCACTTCGACCTAAGTACATAACAATTATAATAATGACCGCATTTTGCGTACAGCACGTAAAAGCCGACGACTTTATAATTAGCCACGAGGTACAAGCATCGGGACTAAATGTTCACACGTCCGGTTTTTCAAGCCTGCCCGTTCTTAAATAGCTCGTGTGAAACCGATTAAAATAATCTGAGATAAATATTTTAATTTGTGGTGAAGGTAATGAATCACACAGCGCGATGTAATTTGACATCACACTTTTACACCTCCACTTGCATCGATCTCTCGATCCTGTGTTGACGTATTCTGTTAATCGATTGGGACGTATCCGCTGATCGAATCGCTTCCCGTAAAACCATTATCTTTGAGCTATGCTCAGCCGATGGCGGCGTTCTTCAGTATTTTAGTTGGTTCTAAGAACTAAGATTACATGCTCTTGTACTGTCGGCTAGTTTATGTCAAGACGCAATACACTAAGCACTAACACTTTGCTAGATTGATTATAAATCAGTTATAGGTTAGTAACTGCTAGAAATAAGATTCATGATTTGAAACATAATTAAAACATTTCTGATACTTATTAAGTTGTAACAGCGACAGATATTAATGATATGAAACAAAAAATAATGTAAAACACATTTATATGGAAGTCGAGGTAATTTTTCTCGACCAGTGCAACCGGGAGGTCGTTTAGAAAAAATATTTATGTTAATTTATCAATAAAAGTGGTCAGTGTATTCATTATTTCACCTTTTCCAAAGTATTATCCCATTTAATCTCATCATCTGTCAACAGAGATCATCTCGATAAGGATCGCGTATAACAATCCTTATTTATATCGAGTAGAGTTTTATCGTGGAGCGAACAGAATAGTCCCGTATCGATCCAGCTTCGATCCATCAACGCAGAGATAAGATCACGTCGAGGTGTGGGTTTCAACGCGCCGGGACCGCTCCAACGCTTAAGTTGACAATTTTGGGACGGGAAGAGTTACTTAATGTCTTCCAAGTGTATAGAGATGGAGCTTATTCAATCAATGTCTTCGACTCGGAACGTGTTTAAATAAATTTAACTGAAGAATTAGGTGTCTCAGGCGCACCGCGCACGTACTCGTAGGTGTTATAATTACGTTCTCGTTCCAATTTTGAGCTCGTTATACAGGAATTTATACACAGAAGTCATCGTAAAAGTTTTTATTTATTTATTGTAGTGTGGTCATCTGTGATATAAAATGCCTTAGTACATTAACGTACCGAATTGTAATGCCTATTCTTTTTTATGTCTATTCCCTTTTACAAAAAGGCTAATATAAAAATAATCAGGTCACACAGTTAGCAATTAATAACTGTCTGCTTAATCCAGATAAGAAGTTATACTCAAGAAATTATTAAGTTTTATGTTGAAACATATTTAATTGCTTTCTCTATTATATTCGTCGAAGTAATTCAATGGAAATTCCTTGGACACGACATGAACACCCTACACGACTATAGACTTAACTCAAACACGGTCTTTCACTACAGGTTTAGTGGCTGTGCTGGATATAGATATTTATTAAGCGATGGTATTTCTCATAAGGCAAAATATCCGAGACCATGGTAGGTCATTAACGGTGATTTTAATAGCGCCATAAACACGGGCCCCGTTCCGAGGGTGCATCTACTGAATACATTCCCACTGATCTGCTGCGTGCATCGATACTTCGTTAGCCTTCCATTTCAATTTAAGTTCGGGGTTTAACGACACCTTGAGGTACCGAAACTTATAGACTTGTTCCTCACTAAATAGAATTCGAAACCAGTGAATGCTTTGGATGTTTTTTTGTTTGTAACTTGATCTGATGAAATTCGATGTTCAGTGAGTTTTGTTTAGTAAATTAGTGGAGTGTAACATCGAAACTTAAAGCATTAGGTGTTTACATTATATTAGTATGTATATGGGTAACATCAAGCCCAATTTTTTTGCAGGATTTAAGCAAAGCGAAGCAGCGGAACGTGTGCAAACATCCTGCGAGTAGCATTTATGAATATTAAATGAAAGTACCTAGATATTTTTTGTGCGTGTATTGCTCCTGCTCGTAATTATTTATGGTAAGTACTACCAGCTGTGTACTTTACAGTAATGCGTTCAGATTGATTGGCAATATTCCCCCAATTACTAACCGCATTAAATAAATGTGAACATACTTGTATTTAGCTTAAGTTATCGCTCCATTGGCTTAATGATAACAAGCATCGATTTGATTGGATCCCTAATTGATTTTAGGGACCTTTGTGCGAAGGCGTAACTGGATTTTTGTGGGAGAAAAACCGCGATTCTCAATAACCGCCTGATTCCGTAATCTGTATCCTGCAACTGCGCGAAATATAAATGGTGTTCCACCCACTGCCAAATTGGGATCGGTAAACTTACTGCAATACACAACTGCTTTTATTTTCGCAGAACACATACGCGAAAACATTGCCTTTCAACTCTTAAATTATAAAACACAAGAGAATTTCAAGAAGACATAAAATGAAAAATTAAGTGCTGTATCCCACGGAACGCTAACATATGCGCGTCGTATGAATGTAACTGCACATATAAGGACTATTGCATTCCATTAATTAGAGGGCTGTTATTAAAACGCAACACCGTATATCCCGCTCAAAATTTACGACGTCTTTATTTCCTCGACACTCGAACATTATAAATCAAAATGTCGAAATTCCGCCAAAGATAACCGTTCCCTTTAAGAATATATAAATTATCCCACTGTCAACTCCTTACGTACTGGTTGTGATTAAAAATAATAATGTTACGAGTAATGAACGAAGAGCAGAGATTCGCTCGGTCATTTGTCTTCTTCTTATTAACAACTTGAGTGGTGTTAATGGTGTGATATTGTTGTTAAAGGATTACGATCCAAACTTTAATACGAAAATAAACGCACTAATTTCTTTTTAGTGCCCTGGTAGACGATTCGCATCTGCATCTAACCAGTTGGGAGTCGATGCGTAAAAATGTCTGATTGGTGCAATTAGTTTGTAATTTCTTCGTACCATGGTAAATCAAATGATAAAATTTTGTTCGCCTTGTGCCTAGCCTTGATAGTAAAAAATAAATTCCATAACTTTTACAACTTGCGCGAGTGCGTAAATTACTCGTTGTTTCTTTTAATTGTCTGCATCATCAGTATTTTGTCTAAATCTTGTAAATTATTCCACTTTACAACATTTAATAGACGTTACTCTTGCGCAATTAGGTACGTTTTTAATGTTAATAAATGAAATAGTACTGCCTGAACTGTTTTGTTAGCCTAGTGGTTCTAAGCGCGATTGCTACTCTAGTAGTCTTGGGTTCGATTCCCAGGTCGAGCAAAGAGTTATAGAGTTTTCCTATGAAATTCTCAGTAAAAAATTCTCGGCTCGCCGCCTAGTACATGGGACCTAAACACACCGGCGAACTGTGGCTGATCATTGGTATACCCCTGCCTAACCCACAGGGGAATACAGGCTTGATGAAATGTTGCAAATAAACTAGTAATCGAAGTGATCGAGTAATAGTATGATGTTCTTGTAAAACGCAATCAATAGTTACCTTTTTTCTGTTTCTAGTGACATGAGGTCGTTACACGTTTAACAGTTCATAACAGCGGCAAAATGCATATAATTTGCATTTTAGTGCACGTTATAATCAATGATAACTGCAGATTGTGATTCGTCTGTGGGAGCATTTACAAAATCTGATCAAAGAATTTATTCTAAAGATTGCTGGAAGATACCTGAGCACTGGTGTTTATAATCGTGAGTGCAGTCGCTTTATCTATTTTAATCTAGAAAATTCTTGGGAGCGGTCTTCTTGTGTCGAGAATACGTAGAGATGTCCGTCATTTTACTTATGTAAATATGTTAGGTCTGTTTTCAACGGCTAGTTGGTTTTATTACAGCAGTTAGGCATCTACTTGTGATGAGTACCGAGGTACTGCGTGTGCATGAATGCGTTAAGAAATCATAATTATGTAGCACGTTGTTAAAACCTAGATCTGTTCCGGGATAATCATGAATATGGCGCGATTGCTGCGCTAGAGATCTTGGGTTCGATTCCCAGATCGAGCAGTGTTATTGGGGTTTTGTATGAAATTCTCAGTAATTGCTTGGAGTTAGGATTTGTGCCCGGTTATTGGCAATAGGCTCGCCCCCTATTACATGGGATGGATATACCGGCGAACTGTGGGTGTACAATGGTTACACCTCTGTCTAATCCTTCGAGTAATATAGGCATTATGGTATGTAAGTGTTAGGTCTGTTTAAATAGCTAGTTAGTTTTATTGCAGCAGTTAGGCAACGACTTGTGATGAGTACCTAGGTACTGCGTGTGCATGAATGCGTTAAGAAATCATAATAACGTAGCACGTTGTTATAACCTAGGTCCATTTAAATATAGAGTCCGAGATAATCACGAAGACTATTCGGTGTTTATTGCGATACGGTTTAAGGTTGTCGAGAAAGGTTATGGCGAATTATTATTATTAAAGTGTATTCTCCAGACCGATTAAGGCCACGGCGGCTCATCTTAATGCAGACACATAAACTGCACAAGTGTGTGCGTAAACACTGGTGCACTCCCTCTTCCCTAACTCTTATAGTCCGATGGGACGGCAACTCGACACAACCAGTGAAAAATCAGGCACAGGACCAACGGCTTTACGTGCTCTCCGAAACACGGGGGTGTCACACCACAACCTTCAAAAATTCCAACTGGTAATGCTAATGGAAAATCCCAATAACATTTTTGCCCGACCTGGGAATTGAACCCAGGACCCCGCGCTTAACAGTCGTGCTTGCCACCACGAGACCAGCGGGGCACTCGGTCGGGGGGCGTGGGGGATTTGGTTAATACAACAGCTAAATCAGAACAGTGTCCTTGGAAGCAAAAGAAACTATATTACCTTAGTCCTCTCCTTATCATCATCTGCTTAGCCTTTTCCCAACCATTTTGGGGTCGGTTTCCAGTCTAACCGGATGCAGCTGAATACCAGTGTTTTACATGGAGCGACTGCCTATCTGACCTCCACAACCCAGTTACTGGGCAACACGATACCTCTTGGTTAGACTGGTTGCCAGTCTTCTTGGCTTTTGACTATCCGTAACGACTTCCAAAGATCTACGAATGAGCAAAGAAAACAATACTATCTTAGTCGTCACCTAATAATGCCGTGAAATTGAAAGTGCTTGTCTGATGCGAATCGTAAAAGGCAACGCATCGTATCCTAGAATAGACATCTAGCCGCCCAATAAGGAGCTTACTCGTAAAAATGTTAATGGGTACAACTCAACTAGTTTAGATAATTATGTTGATTGGTAATGCTATGTTCAAGTACAAGATTGAGTGCAACTTTCCCTGTTTCTCGGGTTATAGCGGCACTGGCTGGATGTTGATGCGTGTTTTTTTGCTTTTTCTATGGAAGAGTAGATTATGCCTGTGACTCCGCACGCGTGTCTGTTGTCTGCGGGGTTTTAATTTTCTTTCGCGGCATCTAAGTAGGTACTTTTAATAATAAAAGTAGCCTAAATTCATAAAGACTCCTTATAAAATCAGCCATATGCAAGTAAAAACCCCTTCAAAATTGGTCTAGAGTTTAGCCGGAACAAATAAGCAGAAAAAAAAACAGAAATTGTTTTTTTAGTATAAGTACTGTATGAATATTCATAAGTATAAAACTGTTGTTTTAACATTACACACACTTAAATTTTATTTTGCGTAACATTAGCAAATCTTGTTTCTATATTAAACTTATTGTTCTTATTTCGAATCGAAATAGTAAATATTTTAATTATTTATTTTATAGTACTTGGCCGCAGTACCTACCTACGTGGCCATGTTTAAAGTAAACTCAATAAATCCAACAACATATTATTTATTCTAAGTACAATACCCGTCTAAGTTACCCTACCCGTTATATCGACGTTCATATTATGTGTGTTTTTTTTGTGTATCATCTCTCATTTGTCATCTACTTAACACAAGATTTACTTACACACATTAATTTTTGGGACTTAAAAAGTTAGATTTATCTTTTGTTTTATTGCGCAACCAATAAAATGGTCTGAGCTTAAACATATTTGAGTGGTTTTGTAATCGAGTTTGTAATGGAAGTGCTGAGCAGGAAGTCAGTGAAGTTTAAATCGGTGGAGACAAAGGGCCTGTAAAAGATAAGGTTTTTTTTTCTAATTCATAAAAATAACAAGACTTCTATGTCAGGCTCTTCTTTCTAACATAACCCGTAAGTCTTACCAAAACAAAACGAATCGAGTCGAGATTTTTCAACACGAGACTAACTGACATCGCGGCACGGCACGGCGCGGCGTGCTTCGGCATGCCGCGTCACGTCGTGGCATCATAATACCGCTACACCCGTTTTAAACCTTATTTCAATTGCGTTAGCTGTCATAATCCTGTGACCTAATCGGCTCAAGGGACGCGGTATGATTGTAACAACATAAAGTAATATGAATTCTAAACTCATTGAAATAAGGATAAAAAGAACTAAATCAGAGATAAAATCCTTTACTATGCCGTGGCAGTCAGCGCCATCCCTAAGGCTATTGTTATATGAACGGGAAAAACTTTGTTTCAAAATAAGGTGACTTACCGTAACTTGAGTGAGCAGGATCCTATCCTTAGCGCAGCTTCCAGCACCGTGACTGCAGCCTGGTATTGTCCTGCTGCCAACAGCTCTTGGCCTACCACCTGCATAAAGAAAATATTTATAAATTTAAACCATCTAAGGAAAATATTTCGGAAAGGTATGTGCGACGAAACCTTTGTGATAGCCTTGCACCTATAAGTATATCTGTATGTATGCTTTAAAGTTCTCAGATTTGTCAGAAAACCATCGATAAATATATTTGGGGATCCTCTTTGGTCAACAGCTTATAGTAATGTCATATTTTGAATGCCAATAAATGCAGAATACTGAAAATGAAGTCGTAACTGGTTACATAACAATAAGATCTACGCACATATGAAATGCGTACTGTGAATAAATAAGATTTTCTAAAAAGCCACTTAAAATCTTAGATAGCCTAACCAGGATATTTTAGATTAAAAGATTAAGGAGCAAAGCTGCTGTTGTGTTCTGTTCTCAACTCATAATGATCATTTTGTAGAGCTTCTGAATCATGTAGTGACCACTCCGCCTTATATCGGTGCTCTTGATCTCTCCTTTGATGTCATTTACTTTTTAAGTCCGACATAATAATAAACTAATGTATGTACAAAAATGCGAATTTGAGTATCATTGGCGGGTACAAAAAGTGCGACGAATTTTTAAGAACCCATTAAGCCTCCCGTTACGATGGCTGCAGAAACATTTAGTCGAAAGATTTTAACTCATATCAGTATAAAGTACTTCATAATATCATATTTAGGGAACACCCAAGAAGCGGTTATTTGGATCAAGACCTATTCCGAAGATATCAACAATATTTTGTGGAATTTAATACCATATTATTTAATGTTTTGTATTTAGAAAATGCAGATTCGATCCTTCGAGATCCAGTTTTGTGAAGTCAGGCATTAAACTGGAATTCTTGATTATATGACATTTTGACTTTGCTAAGCACTAAGTTACTTACTTAAGCTTCCTAATAATTTTCATCGTTTTATGGCAAAATTAGTAAAGCTCTCCTACACATTAGGTGTAGGAAATACAGTATCGACATTCAGTTTCGTTATCAGCGTTTAAATCGCTTCAATTTACGGATTTCAGTTCAATTCGGTACATTGTATGCATGGAGCGGCGGCCATTTTGTGGTAGTGCGACGCCATTTCGGCCATTCACGTCTGGCCTGCCGATCAACTGTCGCGCAGATTGTATGTAAATTCACGGGGGTCGGTCGCGTATTTATGGGCCTTTGATCACTCAGCCCCATTGTTTGAGAGTTAAATGCGCCGAAAAATGTTCAGATGTCGCCCGACTGCACGCCAGCGGAATGTATGCAAATAGTCCGCTCGCTCTGTGTATGGGGTGCTTAATATTGCCAACATCAACGAGCCCTAAATGTGCCATTATTTGTATAATGATACGATTGTATTTGCGTAATGTGTATTTCTTTTATTATGTCACTTAGCGTGTACTTGTTTTTGTGTGTGATTTCACACACAAGACGTGTGAGTGAATGACGTGTGATTTCAGTCTCATTCACGAAACCATGGCTGACATAAACCTGTATACCTACATGGGACTTTATTGTTGTTACTTTGGTAAAAGGTAATCACTACATCTACATAGTTACATACGTCATCAATTATGAAATATTTTACGAAATAATTTAGGATATAATAATATATGTTAAACTAAATACCTATGTAACAATATTATCATTCTACAAGATCTTCCTAAGATATAAATGAAGAAATGGAAACGTCCTCTATAGGTCAATGTTTTTATGTAAATCGCGTCTCTGTCCCCGTGTCTCCGTCAGTCCTGAGAGAACGACTGACAATGCACATATTTCCGGAGGTACGTTAATGGATCGCATTATTTTGGGATCGAGACTTCGAGAGCCGCATCGAGTAGGTACTGCGTGGTGTTTATGCTGTCGAGACATAGTATTCATGGAGACAACATTTTATGGTGTTTTTCCCCCGATCTTTGTTTGAATGATTTATACAGTTACTTTGTTGATAACTTTGTAAAATTGCGTAAAAACTGTATATGGACACTATGACTGGTCAGTTAATAAGGAAGTATTAAGCCATTAAAGCCATTAAAGCATTAGGTACAGACTTCTCATAAAGCTTAATTTTATTAAAGTTTCGCATTATTAACTAAGGCGTAATGTGTAGACTTTTATCATTCTTTATATTATCTTATTTTAATGGCTGTTTAAATTGCCTTTTTTGGCGATATTGTATGTTTCTTTATCCATAAAACGCGACAAGTTACATACGTGTATTTTCACATAGGATCGTATAATACCTTCTTTATTTGGTACTCACATGAGTTTACTACGTACAAAGGAAAAATTGCTTTTATCGAAGTTAAATATGAAATAACGGTAGATACCATATTTGGCACTTTCCGATGTTAGTACCTAACGGTTCGGTGGTCTCTGTATAGAGGCGAAACAAAGTACAACAATTATTAAATTTTATATAAACTTTTTAAGTTGTTTGTTGTTGAGTTCACTGACATGACCGAACTTGTCTATAGACACCTGAAAATCTGAAAATGTTCAGGAGGGCAATTCTAGCACCTTACTTTTAGGAACGCTCGCGTACTAATCTCAGTCACAATCTATTAAAAATGCGCCTGTAATATACCTAGAGGCTATATTTTTGACACGATTTTGATTTTGAACATCGCTGTGATGAGATTACGACTACATTTTGAACGTTTTTAATATAACGTTTTAATCTTCTAAAATGTCAGATAAACAGTGTTCAATCTAAATTTGATCAGTGCTTGCTCCGTCTCTATATAAGAAAGAGCTTTTGCACTGAAGTGAAGGCAGTGCCCTATAGTCGATGTAACTTGCGACATTTTGACGCGTCAACGTCGTTGGTTTACATACAAAACGAAGCATTTGCGTCTGCGCAGCTTGTATGAGCAGGCTGTTAGTCGCTGTAACCCTAAGTAATTCTCAGCTTTGCACACTAATGGTGAAACGTTCGCCATGTTTACACGTATTTTAATTTTGCGATTCCCAGGTCTTGTGGAGTAAGCTTGGACTTTTCAAGCGTGACGTTTAATTATACAGTGTTTAAACTTTAGCGAGATATTGTTATGTGATATTAATACAGGCTACATGATGTTTTGTGTGGAATAGGTCATGTTATGCAGTGGTCTTTATACTTCACTGGCTTTTGCCCGCGACTTCTTATGTGCTGAAGTCAAGTATACCATAAAAATAGCTTATGGCACTCGGCCACCGATTTATGTCTTTGAAATATTTTTTGTAATAAGACTAACCAACATAAATAACAAAACAAACTTTACTTATTTGTATTATAAGTGTAGATAAAATTAAATAAGGTCTTTCATACATCTTCCTTCGTAGCACGAGGTAGTAATGGAGCCGCCATTAAGAAAAAAATCATTTGTAAAAATACCTCATAAGTCATGCGGAAATTCGTGTACCTAGCACAAAACATGAATAATAAATACTTATATCAATCGAGCAATGACTTTACATCCTGCTCTATTAACTTATGAACACGCAAGGTTCCAGTCAGAACTATGGTGGGTAGTGCAGGATGTCAATGCTGGATTGAAATATTTATTATCCATAGATGTTTTGCTATATACTTTCAACAAATTTTCGCATGACGAATTAGGTATTTCTACTACTTCAATTTTTCCTAATGGTAGCTCCATTCTTCAGCCAAGTGCATTTAAATAAAGGTTTTCAGTATTGCATTCGATATTTTATAGCTTTATTATAATACACGAACGCAACCATGTTGTCAAGACCCTAAGTGAAACGCGATTGCCCCAGGCGTGGGAATCAATGTGTCTTTAGTGTATGAAAACAATGTAGGTATTTAATAATTTGGTCGTTAACCTCAAGTTGTGTAGAAAACGCCATATTATGTAACAATAATAGATAACCAAAAGGTATACATGCAATATTAGAAACCGAATCAATTAAATATGGAAGCTCCAATGATCGTACGAATTGAACCAATGAAAAGCTACAAAATTAAAAATGTCTCAAAATGGAATTTTTTTTTTTTTAATATAATTAATTTTCACAATGTGTCATTGCTTAGCTCTCATACTATATCTATATACTTTGGCATCTGCCAAAGTACAAAGCAATTTATCGGCAGTAGGTTCTCTAACATTTCATATGATTCTATCTAAAAACAAATTGTAGGTACTACAATAAAATAAGAAGGAAACTATGACAACGACGTTGTGGATACGGTAGAATAGTTTACCACAAAACCGCCGATTCTAAAACCACACTCACTCACTATCAGCCGACAATTGTCATGACACCCCAATAGCCCGTCCCATGGTACTATGGACTTGGTGTTAAATAAGTAAACCATCCCACATCACTTCACTTCAAGGCCAAGGTCGCCGATTGACCGCAGCATCTATGGAGCCATCGACAGGTAATGTTTCCTTAGGACACTTTTTTGGTGGTTTCTATTTTATGATATGGTCAATTACTCCTTCAGGTATTTCATTAATTCATGTAGGTGTAATCTATAGTTTCTTACTCTTACGTGGAAATTGTTTACATTTGGCACATAGAGTCGCTTTTTCTTTGACAGTCGAGTATTTACGTAATCGTTCATATTTATGTTTTTTTTTTAATTATATTGTTTAATAATTGTCATTTTTAACTTTCATGTCAACTGGTAATAATTAATCATTTGTCGTATTCCCCAATCAACATTTATTTACTAACATTTTTAAAATTCGTATAATTGAATGAAATAATTAAAACCTGCAACATACCTATAATTGATATAGCTAAAACGAAAGCGAGGGTACAACACGAAGATTCGTGTATCATTTGCAGGCTCAACACTATTCTTACAACATTATTAACATAATGCCATCGCGATAACGAATGAAATTGCATTCGGGGTATTTATTTAGAAGGGCTCCCGACTTCGAAACATGTATTTAGTTAGTTATTTGATTATGTGTTAATCTTCACAGTTTTAAATAAAGTTTATGTAGCATGCAGTCTGAATTCTAAATACGAGATAAATAAATGTTACATATCGTGTACATTGGCTTAGTTATGTTCCCGTCTCTATTTTGCACTCACAGATTGACAGTGACAGGAATAATGTTTAGCCAAAGCGCATGCTAAGTATCGTTTGTTTATCTCGGACTAAATGATTTTGCAGCCGGATTTTACATCAGCTGATCTTCTTTTGTTAGACTCTCATTATGCTATTCATAAATTTTAGTTCGATAGCGAACAGGTTGCGAGCACCTTCACAAGACTGAGGCCAAATGCTTTTGATCAAAGTGATACAGCAAGTTTGATCTCTTGAAGTCCTGTCGTTCTATTGTGTATAAGTCTTTTTCGGTGAATTAAGTTAGAGCGAGCTTGAGGTGAATTGTCATCCCACCTGATGCCAGGGACTGGCAGCCCACATACTCACTTCACCTAAATTCATCGAGATTATTCCGTTTAGCGTTGCTGCGGTGTTATTCTGTAAAACCCTCCTTACGTGAAGTGAGCGTGTGGCGACCTGTCAATCCCTAGCATCGTATAGTGACAGCCCAGTTTTAGCTCACTTCACTTTAATTCACTGAGGGAGATTTCTTACAGAATAAGCCGGCTGGTGGCAGCAACGTCAGTCATTCGGTCCTCAGCAGACATGCGAGTGAAGATGATAAGGGCTCTGAATTTCAAAAATATACCATCCATGATTTTGGTAGTATAATATTTTGTAAAGCTATAACTGTTTCAAGATTGCCTAGTAACAACTACACTTACCGATATCAGTACAAAGGGCGATTGATCCAATTTCATAGCTTCTAACTGTCTAAACGTAGGCTCCAGGGTTGTCCGGAGTGGTGACTTGAGGGAGGCTTCCACCAGGGCTGCCAGCAGCTGCCTCGAAGACGGCTCCACACCCAACCCTGAACTGAAGGCTGCCAGCGCTTCGCCGTGTCGACCAAGACATTGTAATGCCACCCCTAGAAAATAAAGATGGTTACTGCCATGTGCCACAGATTACACATATCATTATCATCATATCAGCCGCAGGACGTCCACAGCTGGACATAGGCCTCTCCCAAAGATTTCCAAAAAGACCGAAGCGGCCTGCATCCAGCGTCTTCCTGCGGTCTTAATTAGATTATACATTTTACAGTTGGATAATACGATGATTATGCATTGAAGTAGCTTAAAGTTTTTAAAGGCATTGGAACACTGTATGGACAAAATGGTTATACTGTGTTTGGTGACAAAATGAGACCTATGCTAAGTAATACATGGCAACGTCTATAATTACGCAAAGTGTAGACTGAAGCTTTATGCTCCATTAATTGCTAATAACAGTATAGTTACATTCATTATTATTGTCACACGGCTTCGATATCGATGGTCTTACACCAACACTACTTGTAGATCACGAATCGCTGTGACAAGGAGATGATATTTTTTCAAACTAAAAAGACTGGTTGTCTTTTTAGTTTGAAAAAATATCATCTCCAAAAAGTTTTAGACGTTATTCATTTGTTTGCGTTCGTTCCATTTATAACTTAAAGAGACGTAAGAGTCTACTACGATACCGTGGGATGTAACTAGTGGTATCGATGTCAGTACTATAACATGATTGACAGTAATTGTCATGTTTACTCTCATAAGAGAAATCTCGGACACAGTCGCGGACAGCCGGACAATACAGAATGCAGTAACATTGGTAATTATAAGGGTAATTCGTACTGGATTTCAAAAGGTAAATGTGTAGTAGACAATTAGTCTTACACTTTCATTTTGTCTACTTCGTTTCACTGAATTACTGTAGATAGTTTTATTATACCGTTTCTCTTGAACACTATTTAAGCGAGTTTTATAATGTTTGTTGCTATATTCTTTTACTTAATTATATCGAATAAATGGTAAATGATGAAAAGCAAGCAAGGTTAAATAAATAGAACTCTATCTATATTTATTTGTTCTGCAAAATGAAAACGATAAAAATATTTAAATATTCGAGTTAAATAAAATTACATATTATTTATTGAATAGAATTAACCCAAGAACCAATTTTGCTTTTTTTGGAGCTTGCCGAAAAACTATTCTTTAAGTACGTATTGTTATGAATTTATGATTATAAAGGCTAGCATATTTATTGAATGCCTAAGTTGCCAATATATGCGCAATATGTCGTCAGAGGCAGCAGGCTTGTCACGCTTCTATAGTTAGAAATTGATCGACTGATTGATTTAATCACGCTCGTTCAGTGTGATTGATTAACAAAGCGTAATTTATATTTCCATACTGCGCTGTGTGTGTTACGGTTAATTAACTAGACGAGAATCTTTTGGACTATACCATCACGCTTGTATTCCCCGAAGGGTTAGGCAGAGGTGTATCAAGGAACACCCACAGTTCGCCGGTATGTTTAGGTCCCATGTAATAGGGGGCACAAATCCTAACTCGGAGCTGCTACTAAGAATTTCATAGAAAAACCCAATAACACTTTTTGCTCGACCTGAGAATCGAACCCAAGACCTCTAGCGTAGCAATCGCGCTTAAGACCACTAGGCTAAAGAGGCAATTCGACGATAATATATTAATCGTTTATAAAATCGATGATTCCTTTAAAATTGTTGCTATTACCTACGTACAGATCGTCAGTCCAACTGGAATTGGAAACTCATAGCTTCAAAATAAACCCTTACAATAATAAGGACCACAGTAATTACAGTGTATAATAAGTGGTCTTCATAAATAAGTCCACAGACGTAACATTGTCGATAATTTATGGGTACTTACTCTTACCTATGTATTTCATTGTGCCTATATCGCGGCAGGAGACCGAATGTATCGATGTTCGCAAAAAAAACAACAAAACGAAAAAGGTACACTTAAGGCCACATTAATGGCTTAAGTGTTTAGCCATAAAATAAATTGTTCGTAATAATAATATCTCTTTATATTAATAGCACAGAAGGCGTATTCAGAGTGAAAGTGATAGTCGATGGAAAATTATGAAAAAAGTTACTGTAATCTCACGCAACCGTCGGAGTTGTGTGCGCTGTGTGTGTGTGCGAATATGCAAAAAAAGTGTATTAATATGCTATAGAGGTGCTAAATGCATACTTTACCACGACCGATGATTTAAGGCTCGGATGCTATGCTAGGTTGCACTGCACACTTTTTAATGCATTACACTGTACTATCAAATGTTCGTTATATTTTTGACGGGGTTCAGATTTTTCTTTTACTGTTAATGTTAGGGTTTTGTTAGATAAAAAATAACTGGGGGAGCGTGGGGTCCTGGCCCTTTGATTCCCGGGTCTGGCAAAAAGTGTAATTGGGTTTTTGCATTAGGAATTCTTCAGTAACTGCCTGGTGTTTGGTGGTTCTTGAAAAGCACGTAAAGCCGTTCGTCCTGCGCCTGATCTCTCCCCGATTCGTGTGGATTGCCGTTCTATCGGACTGAGTTACGGAAGAGGGAGTACACCTGTGTTTGCGCACACACTTGTACACTATAATATCTACTGCGTACTTGGCTAGTCTACATTAAAGATAAACCGTCGTGGCCGAAATCGGTCTGGTGGAGAATAAATGCGTAGGTAAGAAGATTTTGCTGACTCGAAGTGTAGTATTATTATTTTAAAATGTGTTCTACGGACCCTACACTAAGAAGACTTCTAAGCTATATATAGTACCTTCAGGATTTGATGAGCTTTTAGCCATAAAGTCCTTCTTTATTGGCTTGACTGTACAAATACATACATTAAAAGTACTCATGTCCCTCCTAAAGTAGCAAATGCATTTAACTTAAGTAACACTTAAGTAGATAAATGTAACCTTAATGGTCGATTAACGTTGAAGCTCATAATAAATTATAAATTACTCGTGTATATAATTCTTGTTATTAAAAGCAATTAATGAACGGTTTTACGACTTGAGTTATAATCCTTAAGTTCTGCATTAAGGACATGTAATGAAGATCATAAAGCTACATTGTCAATATCAAATCCTTCTCTATTTGAATGTAAATCTTGCTGTTATGTGTTTTTGAAAGTTGCTTCTGGCTGCGATTTTGTCGGATTGAAACTGAAGTATACCATAACACATATCTGCAGTAATTTCTGGAAATACTGTGCAATGTAATGTTCGTTGAGCGCATTAAAAAGTTAGTCGAAAGTTATAATCTAAGATATTTACAGACCCAATTTAAAGAATTACAGTAACCAATATTATTACAGTACTGAACTTAACTATAGTAATAATAAAAAGTATTTATTTCACAAAAAACATATCATTTTGCACTGCATACATTGTTTGAAAATAATATTTTCATAGTAGACTCTATCTTTTAAATAAACTAAGACTGGCTTAAATTATATAAATAAATATACCATCACGCCTGTTTTCCCCGAAGGGTTAGGCAGAGGTGTACCAATGTACACCCACAGTTCGCCGGTATATTTAGGTCCCATGTAATAGGGGGCGAGCCTATTGCCATTAACCGGGCACAAATCCAAACTCCGAGCTGCTACTGAGAATTTCATAGAAAAACCCAATATCACTTTTTGCTCGACCTGGGAATCGAACCCGGGACCCCTTGCACAGCTAAAATAAATCAAAATGTATGTGTGTGTGTAATGGCTTAAACTGTATCTTAAAAGAAAGGATTCCGCCAAATAAATTCAGTTTATTACTAGCTTCTGCCAACGACTTCGTCAGCGCCAAAATTGATTTTATTATCCCGCGGGATCTGCACATTTTACCAGGATGAAACGTACCCTATGTGCTTTTCCAGACTATAATTATCTGGGTGCCAAATTGCATCATGTAGTAGTTGTAGCTTTAGAAATAAGCTCAATTAAGGCGAACTTTTTTTGTAAGTCGGTTAATGTAAACCTCGTGACTGACAGTCATGGGGTCAGACGGAAACGGTAGCAATTCAGTTATCAGTTTGCCATAATTATTCCGATCTGACACGTATGTTAATAAAACAAAGAAATTCTTAACATTTTGCTCACCTTGTCTATAATACGCTTTTGGCCAATTAGGACACAGTTCTCTTGCCCGCGTCGCATCTTGTAGTGCTGCCGCAAACTGGCCTTGTTTTAGCCTTGCTGCAGACCTGTGAAAAATAATTACGATTAGGCGTTATATGAAAATAGGAGAAACACCAGTGTTATTATTTTATTATATAGTATTGGTAAGGTTCTTCAGAAAGGGCGCACTCGTAACCGGTGTGCCTGTATGAACAGATGTACGAACGTGGACGAGCTGAAAGTAGTGTGTTAGGATTACGATCCTGCACGGCACCTGCTACGGCAGGTGGCGTTCTGTGGTTTCTGCCTACCCTCATGAGAAAACGGCGTGATTATGTATATGTATGTATGGCTCAGCCTGGATCTGAAATTCCCAAAGTCCTTCGCTATTCGATGTGCTTTTGTCATCCACCATTCACCCTGTGACTTCCACCGATGGACCGTATATGGACCGAGCTGCAAGTCCCTTACAGTAGAAGTTTTCTTTGACAAATCGGTTGAGGATGCCAATTTGTCGTGCATAACTCTTGTTATATGCATCATCTATGTATACCCATTTACCATGCATATAATCATATACCCAGTGCTCATTATAGTTCTATAATTTCTCCTAATTATGCACACGCGTGACCAATTCGATTGACAGCTACGGGAGACTGGTTTAGTTTGCAACCAGCACCGTTCACTGACCCATATGGCGTAGCTTTTCTACTGTAATTTTCCTCATGTGTCGGGTAATTATAGTTTTAGTACATAATGGCAATAAAATAGATGGAAGATTCGTGACGTTAGTCAATACTTCTTGAGCTATGATTAACTTTTCGCTTTGAATTTTATTTATGCAAATACAATGGTATTATGTTTAACGAGAACACATATTATCAACTAGGTTTTGCCTGTGACTTCGTGCGTGTAAAAGTCTGTTATCAGAGACGCAGACAAAGTCGCGGAATATAAAGTAGCCTTCCTTGTGGTTCAGACTTACCCCGTACCAAATTTCATCAAAATCAGTTTAGCCGTGAAAGCGTAACAGATAGACAGACAGAGTTAGCGTTGAGTTGAGTTCAGCATCATAGAAAAAACCATCAATTTTTCCGTTCACAATTTCAAAAAAGCGTAATTCTTCCTCAATATCGTTATACATAGTTAGCTGAACTTACCGGTTACTATAAAGTATGTGGTTAGCAGGGTCCAGCGTCAGGGCGTCGGTGTAAAGCGCGACGGCAGTGGCGAAGTCCCCGGCCTGGCATGCCGCGTTGGAGGCGCGGACCTTCTCCACGAAGAGGGCCCGGGACGCCGCCCCTAAGGATGCCGAGCCTGTTGGCTCTACCTGTGGGAGAAGATAATGTTTTGAACATTGCTTCATGTTTAGGATATGACAGAAATGAGTAGTAACGATAAAAAAACCTTTTCGTACCCAAGTGGTACGAAAAGAAAAACACAAATGATATATTAACAATTGTATGTCTTACTTAAATATTAACAATTAAATTACAAACTATGTACAGTTCATTAAAAACAAGGAAGCTCATAGGGCATCAAAAAACTCATCCGCATCTCTGTCAATAGGACAAGTGCCCAAAAAGCTGGCAGGATTGCCGCGTCGTATCGCAATGCTGATTCTTTGGCCTATGAAAAGGCCAGCCTTCTCACGTGAGGAGTCTTATGGCTTGGCAATGTCCCGAAAAACTAGATGAATATAGTATGTTATTTACGACTCGATATATTGCAGCTACACAACATAATTCTGGAATTTTGTTTCAATATCGGTTGTGTTTGTAGAATTTGGTCCAAGATTTTCAAAATCATTTGCAGTAACATTTGCAAAAGGAACCAGTTATTTATGTCTTCAAGTTTTCTAGAACAAGCTCCCATTAAAAACCCTTTACTAACACTAATTTTGTGACTTGGCGATTATAAGAAAGTGTATTAAGGTAAGAAAACAATCTTCTGTGCCTTGTAGGCGCAGATTGATATGTAGGACCAACCCATAAACATCTACTTTCTAGCACGAAATTACAGTAATTGGCGGAATTACCTGCATTATATGCAGCCAACCTATTTAACAGTGCTCTTTTGTACCGCTTAGTACATGACAGTTACTTCTAAAGAATTACCATAAGAAATAAAAAGTTTTTTAAGTTACAATTTAACACGTAGGTAATGTAGAAAGCAATTAAATGTTTTTGAATAAAACCTCAACTTCTAAAGAAATGTTGCCAGCATAAAAATACCAGCCTATTATGGGGCCACTGTAGGGTAAAAGCCTCTTCTCATACACATAGGGTGGGTGAAACATTGACTAAAACGCTTGTTCAAGACGGAATGACTAAATTCAAATTTATATTAACGTTAAGTCTAACGACAGACAGATCGAGTCGACAGCGCGTTCGTGTTCCATACGCGCCTCAAAGAGATGTCAGCAAGCATTCGGAGGGGCCACTCATATCAGTGATTCCCAAGATAAACCAGGCTATATGGATTAAAACTCACAATCGTACTTCCTTGATATGAAGCCCGCAACCTCATATTTGAAAGGATGGGCTATCACGGCTCAGAAGGAATATTGCCATAAGTAAAAAACAAGCAGAATTCGAACAATTTAACACGTAATGTGTAAAGCAATAAAACCTTTCAAAATACAACTGACAATACATCTCAACCACAATCGATATTATAATTTAAAACCTGAAAACTCAAACCATTGATTTTGTCGTTACTTTTTACAACCGCATCGTAATGACAGCCTTTTCCAATTTCCCCTGCTTCCCTCGCTCTTCGGGTGTTTTCGATAGTACTCGGCTATCTCCGGGAATGAAGTGCATTCCTATAAAGTATTTATTTTACGTTTCGCTGTATGAAACAAGCAATAACACGAATATGCTTTCACGATGTTATGCGTACACGATTGTTTCGATTGCTTTAGTTGTTATTGAGCGAATTATATTAATCTCAATTACTTTTAAGCTTTTAGTTTGTTCTTATTGGTGAAAGTTTGTATGTAATTTATAATTTATTGAATTCTGTAGCTCGATAAAATAAATACAACAAATTAAAGAAATGGAATCATTTTTACGCTTTGTAGCTTGAATTAGTTCAATGTTAGCTAGACTAACACGCTCTTTAGTTTGTAGATAGACCAAAATCCGTCGTAAAGACGAGATAGTAATTGATCCTTGCTATACGTATATCATTGGCAACTTTTTCCATATATGTGTACGCATTTAGCCTTTTATTATGTTAATAATCTGTCTATAGTATAATACTGGTCAGTAATTACTGCGAAATGTGATGGTTTTGGGTGATATTCTTGACGGGAGTTGCACTCAATCTCATTAATGGAAATATTACGCAGGATGATTTTATAGATTTTAAATTAAAGACGGTTAATAAGTACCTAATAAAAACATTTAAAATAGTATACATAATAGGTTTCATGTCAATATTTTGACAGTCAATTCTTTGTAAAAAAAAGTAAAGTAAAGTAAAGTGGACGTGTAATTGAAACATTTTTTTTATTTAAAAAAATTAATACAAAGCGGTAAACATGTGAAATACCGACAAAATATAATTAAAGTTTGAACAAATATTCTGAATAATTGACTGCATCTTAAAGTTTGGATATTGGTACTTAGTTCGTAAACTAAGTGTAAAACAACGTTAACCCTCTCAACGACTACAGTTTACGCTAAAAGGACATGTAATGAACATTACGCATACGCATGCGTGTTTTTCGATGTTATTGCAATTAATCGATTCGTACGTGACTTTTAATGTAGGTACGTTATCGATATTAAATTCGATTCCTTACTTCACTGCCATACTCGATGCTTATTAAAGCTTACAATCGATGTGGGTTGTAAAGTTCTCGATATTAATTGGTTTGGAACTTAATTACTTGTTGAATTAATGTTTTTATGTGCTAGTTTCAATGTCGGAGGCTCGGACAGACTATATTATGTATCATACATAGTTGTCCGCCGAATCTCGTCGACTGATTTTATTACAGGGCCTTAAATTTTGACGAGATAAAGAACGACATTCATAGATAGTAAATGACAAACTCGGGCCTTAAAACACGCTGGTTAAGTAAAAGCTTTTTACCCTGTTTTATATCCCTAAAAAAAGAGAAAAACGCCCCGATCCTTTAAGGTGCTCGATCCTGATTTTATAGCACAAAATAATGAGTCTCGTCGACTGGGATTAATTAGACTCCTAAATAAAAAATGTTTGTAAATCTGTGATGAAATAAAGGCAAGTATAATTTTTGATATAAGAAAAACACACACGTCTCAATCATTTAAATTCTTAGAAGTAGATAACACTTTGAAACGTTTAATAAATATTATACAAGTCAAAATATTTGTGTTGAATAACAAAAGCATAAAGGATTCGACGGTGCCGACTTAATAATAGTAAAAAACGACAAATGACAAACTGCTACTGAATTCCTAAACCCTTCGCCTACGATGGTAACACTTAGTGTTACAAGAAAAGTTCCGTATATTAAGAAAACATACTTTTTGTTGAGTTTCATAATCGTATTTTGTTTTTAGAAGAATTTGAAGGGTAGTTGAAGATATACATAAGGAATGGTAGTCAGAAATTCGAAATTCTGACAACCAGTCTTACCAAGGGATATCGCGTTACCCAGTAATTTGCTTGTAGAGGTTAAATAGGCAGACGCTCTATGTAAGCAGTGCAATGCTATTCAGCTGCATCCGATGAGACTGGAAGTCAACCCAAACGTAGTTGGGAAAAACCTTATCAGATTGGATAGATTAGTTTATGTAAAAAAAATATAATGAATCCTGTCTTATGGTAGGGGTGCCCTGTACTTTAAAAATAGTCTTAATTAAGCTCATAGTTTTAAATTAATCGTAAACAATAGCAAGGCGTTCTTAATTAACAATTGTCTTTTAACCGAGCAAATAAACAACGTTGCGGAATTAAACGAAGGCTTAAAATATTCATTGGTCCATGCACCCAACGCAGAGATCCCTAAAAATAAAGTATTTTAAATTTGAAACGGGCGAGGAGGCGTGAGGCGCGATCGCCACCTGCGCTATCTATCCGACCGCATCGGAAGCGAGAGTATTTTTTTCTCACGGACCGCATTCTCTTACCTCACCGTGAAACAACCAACCATTGATCTTCCCCTCCTATACCTTATACATAGCCGCACCACACATTCTTTCATTTAACTCGAGATTAAGTTACAGAGTAATGTATTTCGTACTGTTTCAAAGAACCGATTTGACTTATTTCGTTTGTTAAACGTATTGCAGGTGGGTAGAGAAGGCGCCCTTTTACCTATGGCCTGGGTACACACTCGTGAACGTGATCTTTGTGCTGTAACAATGACGGATTGACTTAAAAGGGCATTGTTTAATGATGGTGCCGATGTCTGTAAACACACCCGTTTTGGGATACACGACGTACCTACAGTGGGAAGATGGGGAATTCGTGAACCAGGTTTTGGAAATAGTCAAAGATTTAAATTATAAAAGGGAGTCGAAGAAAACGTAGATAGCTAAAACTAAAAGGTTCGCTAAAGGATACGGCGTCGTTCATTGATCTTATCGGAGCAGATTAGTCCCATTAATAGAAGGGACACCGCCAGGGCGATTGAAATTATTTAAATTACATTTCCTTGTTCCGCGAACGATGTAACTGTGATGACAGTTGACTTTAATACCTCCGAATATGGAAAAGCCTATGTTCAATAGAAACTACGATTCCTAAAGAACATGTTGTATTCCTTTTCCGGGTCTGCTTACAGCAAATATTGAACGGAGATACGTTCATTCCCCGTAGTAACTTCAAAAATTATCATTTCATTTTCATACTGGCAGCATTCGAAAAGTTTACCATAAACGGTAAGTTTGCGTACCATCATTACGAACGTTTATCAATGCGCTCCCGTGGCGTATACTGTGCGCATACGCATCCACTGGTAATGATCGTCGATTGTTTCGGCCATCTTGAAATATGAGCGACGTAATCGAGCCTTATTCGCTTTATTAAAATTTCGTTTAAAGAGGCGCCTGATAACCGTTCGCTCGACGGATTGGGTAATTATTTTTTCTTGAAACGACCTTTCATTAATCTTGTAACGTTACTTTTAAAAATGAAAAGATGAGGACCGCCCAACGACGCTTAGTGAACGTCATATCGGAAGAATTTTTAATATCGCCGTAGTTAATTAAAGTGTGTTTAAACATTATCCGTCGATTTATCAAAATGTAATTGCGAGTAGAAAATGCACAGCATGTAATGTAAATACATGGTTGGAGCGACCGTACGTAATGAACATTAATAATGGAAACTCCTTATCCTTTGAAATTTGCATTCTACCATGTTTAATGTCGCGGTACGCCATGATTGTAATTTTTCATTTGAGTAATCCTTTATCAGATGGGCATGCCATATTCCCCTGATATGCAGAGACTCAGACTTATCTGAACACGTAGATTTGACGGAGAAATAAACATAAAGTTACATTCCTAGAAGGATATGAGGAATAGAGTTAGTACCTACCTACTTACATCTGACTTGACATTCGGAATAGAAACCCTATATCGAATTTGGTACAGGTTCCCTCAACAAACCAAAACATCATTCGAATAAGATTTAAGTGCATTTCGCGAGAACGAACCCGCTGGCAGTGTTAGTTTGCATGTCATTTCAATAGCTATACATTTATAATTTATATAAATAAATCCATCAATTCTCAGTATAACGACTTACGAACATTTATCATAGGCACAAAATGTGTTCTGTGAAATCATTTGAAATTCAACATGCGCCTATAACTTCCTATTTTATGGGTCCGGGATGGATGCGTGGTCACATATGAACCCTACGGACGGAATTACTTGTAAATACACATGTACGTAACTATGTACTTACATAGATAGAAAAGGAGACAAAAATAATGATATTAAACCTGCTTGACACCTTTATATCAATATTTCCTTTCAGCTAATCTTGAATCATTGAGCATCGTATAATATGCTGTTGTGCAAACGCTAATTCGCTTTCAATGTTACTTGCACTTTTGATAGCATAAAAAGACGTTGCGAAGAGAGTTGTATGTGTTTGTGTTGTAAAGAGGTTTACAGTTTGCCGTACGCATTCTAATTAATATCAAATAGCTGCAATACAGACGAATGTTGTGTCAGTCTCATTTAATGTAAGCTGAGGGGTCACTTTAAAAAAAAAAATCGAATGTGTATCAACTTATTGAAAAACCTAGTTTAGGCACCAGTCTTCCACAAATTAAACATAAAATTAATCTATTGAATAGTTTAACTTTATGCTGTAATTTGTGGTAAGAAAATAAAATATATTCTTTTCTATTCTACATATTTTAATTTCAGACGTACCTACAGATGTGTAATAGTTACGTGTTAAGTAGGTAACAATTTTTACTGAAAAATAATAATTGTTAACGATTTGATCAACATTTAAGACACGTCTCATTCTCATAAATATTCTCTGAATCTCTTCAAGTGAAATGATAAAACAATAAAAAGAGAAGGATTTTTATAAGCTGTTACCACAACAAAGCTTTTGTAATCACGTCAGTGCTGACTCCGTCACGTTTTTATCGTTCCTACGTGATAGGACAGGCCCATCGTCAGGTGCCGTCAGTTTTTTTTGTGAGAAATAATATAACAATGTAGCAAGGTACCCGACATCTAAAATAAAGATGTCTTCCTGATGGTTGATGTTACTTTGTCTGAATAATTCCTACAATTCATACGTCAGAATGTTCCACCATTTTAAGATCGCAATGTAAAAAGTTTTGAACCTGAGTCTGAACTCATTCCCTGCCCAGGTATAAGGGTTAAAAAACAAAAAGCGGCGTCGCCGGTCATCCTTTGTCTATTTTTTCCCGCCTGTTTTCATTGTGAACCTCGGGATAATTACGAGATTTTTACCTGTTCGAAATAAAACAATTAACGTGTGTTGTGCCGAGACAAATCACACAATAATTTGGGACCGGATTCGGGTAATTTTTTGATGGTTTAGTCGAAAGTTTTTGTGTATTTCTTTACACACATTCATACATTTTATGGGAATCAATCTTTGATTCAACGTGGACGTGCGTTCCGCTCGTAAAGCATTCGTTGTGGCCGGTGCCTAAATTAATTACAAATAATGACAGTGCACGGAGTTTCCATTGTTTGTTCGGGTAAAGAAAAGTTAAGGATTTTTTAATGGAATACATTTAAGCCTGAGGGTGACAGTTCATTATTGGAGAAAAAAAACCCCGCATACATTTGACTTCCGCGCATCTGTTCAGTTTGGCCTGAAGGCGTGGATCCCATCACGACTTTCATACTTATTTGTGTAACCCGACCGAGAAGGGAGACCGGTCGTCTTATAAGGTCTGGACGGGTTCGACTGAATTTTCTGTTTTATTGGGTTATTGTTGCGAAATCGCACACAAATGCGGAGGATTCCTCGCATTCCTCGACAATTACTATTTCGTGAGTGACCCCGCACTCTCGCCGAATGTCCGTGGACTGGTCTCACCGATGAACGTCTGACCTTTGACTCTTGGATCCCCCGACGTTTGGAAAACTTTATCCTTGAGACAATGATTGGATTTAGGAGGATTGGATACAACCTCAATTTATTTAAAACATTAGTTCTTAAATAACTTTCAAACTCAAACTTATTATTGTCAATAGGCCCCTAGTTAAGTATTGCGGTATTTATTTCCCAATCCCCAGTTCCATACAATTTAACACTATAAATATCGAATTGCACTGAGAATCGAAGCATAATAAGCCACAGCTACAATAATTCAATGGCAATTAGTTTTAATAATTCCGGT
Source organism: Caradrina clavipalpis (assembly GCA_932526535.1). NCBI lineage: Eukaryota > Metazoa > Arthropoda > Insecta > Lepidoptera > Noctuidae > Caradrina > Caradrina clavipalpis. The sequence goes on along the minus strand of OW052106.1, from coordinate 5,218,487 downwards.
TAACCATACGATTTAACTCAGGAAATTACTCAATAAAGTATTCAATACCATAATGACCACGATTGTCGGCCATAATGGTAATAACCATGCGTAGATATTTCCCATTGTATTCTGTTTTAGGTAACATTTAAATATTTCCATATTGACTCAGCAAGCTTTAATAATGTACAGTGCGTAGCCACTGTTGGCAACCTAAAGTATTTTTAATACGAAAATCGATTGTGTTCATTTTATTGTTTTGTAAAGTTGGCAATAGCTTTGTTGAACTTTGTTTTAAGACGTTTAAGACTTAAATTAGTATGGTCGTATGGTATAATGAGTTGAATTGAAGACGTGTTTACTTCAACTCAAAATTCATGACATACTACGAAATTGCTCGTAAAATCACTTGTATTTGTATGTTTGATAACATGTTTAAGTATTGGATTCTTTCAAAGTTGTAGTAACTACAAGATTTAACAGAGTGAATAGTAATGAATAATATCAGTTTTTTATAGTCCCACTGCAGGGCAAAAGCTTCTTCTCATACAGAAAAGTCATGCAAATTGATCACTACGCTTGCTAAAGGTGAATTTGCGACAAACATATATTGCATTCAATAGTAATTCGGTATATAAAAATAAATATATAAATATACCATCACGCCTGTATTCCCCGAAGGGTTAGGCAGAGGTGTACCAATGTACACCTACAGTTCGCCGGTATATTTAGGTCCCATGTAATAGGGGGCGAGCCTATTGCCATTAACCGGGCACAAATCCAAACTCCGAGCTGCTACTGAGAATTTCATAGAAAAACCCAATAAACACTTTTTGCTCGATCTGAGAATCGAACCCAGGACCTCTAGCGCAGCAGTCGTGCTCAGGACCACTAGGCTAACGAGGTAATTCGGTATATGAAAGCCAAAGACAGGTAAACTGGTTCATCGTCCATTTAGCTACGTTTGTGTAGTTGTAACTTTTTCCTGTTAAAATATAGCAAAAGCAGCAAACACCGACAAGTTGTTTGCCCATCGTTTATGAAGATTGGAAGAACCAGTTCCCTTCAGTTAGGTATTTATTTACTACATAATTTGCGCTTGATAACGATCGACGAGGTGATAAACAAGGATTTTAACGTGTTTATTTTATAAAATATGGTGTGTCTTAGTAACGTAGACAGTTTGTAGTTAATAGAGTAAGTAGTTTTAAGTAGGTACACAATAGTTTTATACCTCTTTTAAATTAGTAATTTATTACTCATGAAAGGAAAAAGCTAAAATGCCGCTCATTCGTTTAATGCATGATTTGTAAAACACGATTAAAACAAAACGGTTTGAAATAACACTACTTTCATTTCAACACGTTACAGACATACGTTACAGTAATCGATTCAGTTACTTTAGCGTGCGTTAAGTCTAGCGCGAAAAATTGCCTAGGCATTCCTTCTGTCAAGAATTCGCAGCGAATATTTCAAATCATCTAACTAAATAGGATGTTATTCTATGTGTACGCATGTCAGATATCTCGAGGAAAATTACTTTCATAGAGGTAGTAGTTTTTGTTCCGGCACGCGTTCAGTGTGAGAGGAATGCGCTCGTGACGATCGATTTCGCGCGCAATCATCGTCCGCCATCTTGTTTTTGCTGTCAAAATAATAACCCCAGGCGCGTTCCGTTGCACGCTACCGTCGCCACCACATGTGATGTCACAGATATTTATCCCATAAATCGCATTTAATTATTATTGCGTTTATAAAATTACCATAAAAGTTTAATGTAAGATAATAAATTTAGAGGCAGTGTAAAACTACATCAATGCCTCTATTCTCAACTAATAAACAATTTAATGTCGATTCTCGCAACGAATTTATTTTTTCTTATATTTAATTATATTCAAGCTGTTATTACAAGGAACATTATCACGGATTAAGAATACTCTTTTATTTTTTGAACCTTCGCAAACCTCGCCGTTGTGGGCGTGGTAGACAACCTGTGTTTTATAGCTGACCAGTCTTATTTAGACTCCAAGCTCACAGCACTTAATGAAAAAAATGTGGAGTGCATAGGGCGTTGGGGTCTCCTTTCAACGGCTGCAGGATAATGATCCGCGAAAAAAAGTAAAGTACGATATAAAAGAGTTTGAAAATTACATTATTTCGGAGCGGACCGAGTGTAATCGACTGTAGTAGGCATTAAACTTTATAATAACAATCGATGTGCAAAGATTATCCACGATATTAGCCAGGGTCGCATTGGAGATATAATTTATACTTTTTTTACGGCTGTTTTTTATTGATCGACACAAAAGAAGTAAATTTTGTCTTGTATATTTTATGTTTAGTATCTCCAATAAAGCGGATGAGTTGCTTTTGTAGCCTTTTTTCTTTGAAATTGTTTGTCTCATACAGTTTACGAAGTGTTATACGAGGTATCTTCTCATCGGCAGAGGATGTGGGCTAATTTAATTGAGGTAATAAATTGGGGTCCAAGAACAAAAACGGTGTTGACGATTTTATCGTTCCAGTTATATTTTTCTACAAATATTTTTTTAATGTGTTTCTGATTCAAATTGGCTAGTTTTGCAACTTGGTGTTATGAAAAATTATTAGGTAGGTATAAGTCTAATAGGTTACTGTGAAAATAGAAGCTTCTGCAGCTGTGCTTTTTGACGAACGATGTTCTCATCTGAGTTTCATTTTTAAATTTCTTAAATCGATTTTTATACTTTTTACAGAGTACTTAGTAATCACAGTACATAATCATCATAATAATTATAATCTAGACCACCAGTAAAAATATAATAAAAGTCGGACATAATGCATCCGGTGACTTTTATACTTTATAACCGACCTTATCTGTTGTTATTTTAAATTTAACCATAAACATTAATGGAAATCTTTATTTTTATTACGACGCGCACTAAAGTATTGTCGGTATCAGCCATTCTTGCTTCAAGACTGAAGACCACCAAGATGTTGATCATAATAATACTTTTAAATAGTTATCATTATGCAAGTCAATTAATGGTCACCTTTATGGCTGCTAAGCACAATCTCGGAGACAAATATAGATACGAAATGCACTTACAAAGAACTGTATACCAAACAAGTCGCTCTACTTGTTTATATTTTTACATGATTATGAAATTTAAAATGTTATTATGTGTAAGATTTATTTTATTAGGAGATTCTTAAAACCATAAAAGATAATAAATGCTTCCAAATATTAGAGACAATAAAACAGTCACCTTGGAGCATTCTTATTTAAATATTAGGCGTAGAAAATATTTCTTTATTATATTATCCACTTCTAAGTTTTGTAGCTTTTAAAGTTTTTTGTAACTTTTTGTTAACCTCTGTTTCGTAAAAATCAAATTAACCGAAGTTTTTTTCAGATCTACTTATCAGAGTCTCGGTAAGGCATTCAAAAGAAAGTTGTCATTCCAGGATACTGGCAAAAAATATAACAAAATATTTTCTAGCCTATCGATTCCCAAGTCCGTCCCTGTGCAACTATCAGAGGGGTGTGCGCAAGCGCAGGGTAGACTTAATTAGTTCTTAGACGCGCAAGAATGTGGCACGGAGCTGCGCCGACGATGTTATCCAGAAATTAGCCAGCGACCAAATTAGCTCGAGTGTACCTACTGCGTAATAAACAGTTTTTAGATACAGCCGCTCTGCGATCCAATTGTACATGTTATTACCTGCCCCCAGAGGGGAGAATAGGCAGGTAATGGTAGGCTTATGCTCCCTAATAGGTTTGGTAGTTACGATTAGTGGTACAGCTTTTGGATGTGGGTTGGATTGGAGGTAGGTTGAAACCCGTCTTGGGACCTACACAATACTGGGTGTTTAGAGGAACCAACCTAGTTGCGACAAAATGTATCAAGATTTGGTTATCTAACTAATACTTTATATATAAAGATGTAAGATTTGTTTGTAACGAATAGGCCCCGAATTTACTGGACCGATTTTAACCATTTCTTCACCAATAGCTACATTATTCCTAAGTAACATAGGCTAAATAACATTACGCTACGATCCACAGGAGTGGAGCATTAACCAAAGACGTAACATTTGATGGGTGAAATAAGCCACGCGGACGAAGTCGCGGGCTGTTCGCTAGTGCTTAATAAAAGTAGACAGTGTAATGTAATGTCATTGAAAAATAAGCTATGAAATATCCAATGTCTCTTTTTCTTTAAACTAGATGGAAAATATCCAACTGTTTCTATTTTACAATGTTGTAAGTATCAACAGTACTTTATCTGTATAATTTAGCATAACTAGATGATCCACTTATATTTATCTTCTTGTAAATATACATGTTGTAGTTACTAACGTATGCTATTATGAAAAAAAGTTATTTATTGACTATTTTATCATATTTTTTAATATGTAACCTTGCATAACTATACTTCTACATTTTGTAACAGCATAGTTGATGGTAAATTCACGCTATGCTCGTAGAAATCTTTTCACTTAATAAAATATGTAGGGCATAATGAAACATGTAGAGCGGTCTTATCACAATTAAAATGCATAATGTATTGTTTTTTTTTAAATACATATTTAGGTGCTTACATGTTCAATGTATCGAACACCCTAGCAACACATTACAGGTTAAAATGTACGCTATAAATAAAAAGACCACTAAAACTGACAATTCAAAATCAAAACAAACCTCGTCGATGATCGTAAAAACAAAACAAATGTAATAAAAGCGTGCAATCTATATCATTGAAAGACGCCTGTGTTGTATGGTGGTATGGTTTAATAAAGGGAAGAGCGTCGTTCTGCGGTCGCGGTACCACAAAGACTCGCCTTCGATTCCCGACGCCTCTTCACACAATCATGTGGCCAGGTAGAAACAAAAATTGGAACGAATTTTAGGGGTTTTGATGCGGTTCGTTTTTATAGGGAACTGCACCCCTAGACAAGTGTCAAACGCTCGGTGTCGTTTCTATTCTAATGAATATGAAAGCTTAAGCGTTAGCGATTTTCAATTGGTAGCCAAATGTACAACCAATTGTCGACCGCTCAGTCTATTCGTTTTTCAGAAAAACATCAAGTGTTCTCTATGGTTTGTCGTACGCAAACGTCTCGTTGACATTGGGTCGTCAGTAAACAAAAATATTTTATATATTTTCAAGTGAAATTGGATAGCTTTTTATAAACGGTAAGTATTGTAAATATAATATAATAATCTGAATTAAATCATTATAGTACACCCACAAACGTAATATAAATCATCATGCAATAATTAATCATCATTGTCTTTAAAATACTGTGGTTTTAATGGTTACTAGCAATAATATTATTTTATTGAAGTTGCGAGCTACCCAGAGCAATTCGTAATTCTAATATATATTTTGGAAAGGTAATTCATTGTGAAAATCTTATTATTATTTCAGTATTTTCACTTAAACATAATATAAACAATGACTTGCTCAAGCTTCACTATCCACAAAAGATTAGTAAGGGGACATCGGCTGTGGCTGGTATTAACCAGTTTAATAAATTCTGTTGGTGGTGGTGTTCAAAAACCACCAGACAAATGGAAAAAAATATGACTCAAAAATAATATTATTGTCTTCCTCAATGATTTTGATCGCGGCAACTTCAGAAAATTAAATTGTATTAAGTATTTGTATATTATTATATTTTCACCAATATAGAGTATATTTTCATAATAACAGAGTTTTGACACAATGTTTAATGAATTGCGCTTTTTAGGTGTGGGCAGACTGGAAGACTACAGCAGCGGCAGTGGCAGCTCTCGTGAGCATGCCGCCAGCAGTAGAAGAGGAAAGTGGACTAGATTTCTGTGTTTTGGAATAAGAATATAGTCAAAACAGTTAGTTTCATGTGTAAATGTAACTCTCCAGACTGATTCCGGCCACGGCGGCTAATCTTAATGCAGACTAGCCACGTACGCAGGAGATGTCATAGTGCAGAAGTGTGTGCGCAAACACAGGTGCACTCCCTCTTCCCTAACTCTTATAGTCCGATGGGACAGCAATCCGACACGACAGGAGAGAGATCAGGTGCAGGACCAACGGCTTTACGTGCTTTCCGAGGCACGGGGTTGTCACACCACCAACTTCCAAACTCCAGGCTGCTACTGAGAAAAATTCTTAATGGAAATACCCAATAACATTTTTTGCCCAACTGGGAATCGAACCCAGGACCCCTCGCTCAGCAGTGGCGCTTGCGACCACGAGACCAACGGGGCAGTTTAGTTTAATGTAATAATTATACGGACCAATTTTAATATTATGTAAATAACTGTTGCTTTAAGTAACTGTAAAATTAATTTTATTGAATATTACAATACACCGAATGATTCACAAAAAATATTATTTTCAGCTGAAGCCACAGCACTTGCATGAAGCCCACCACGCACAACTTTGGCACCGCTTCGGGAGACAACTACGCCACCACCCCAGCTTGCCCCTGTCCCTCCTCCTCTGCCGCGAACTCCTCCAGCACGAAGCTCTAGGTGTCAGCCGTCAGCCTCTCCGCGGTCAACGGCTACAACACCAAATCATCGTGCCTTATTTAGGGCGCGTAGGAACAGAGAATTGACGCCGTTTGAGAGAGCGACGAATGCTTTTGTAGCCGTCGAGCAACGCCGACTTGAATACGAGGAGAGGCGCGACAGGCGCCTACCTGAGCGAGTGTTGCCAGCCAGTAGCCAGTTGCTACATCAACTAGCTCTTGTTGGCTGACCAACAAGAGCTAGACTAGTCTCTGAAGACAAGTTGATGTATTGACGCAGCAGCGATCCACTAGTCTACCTTCTACAGATATTCTTTCTGATGCTGTTTATAACATGTTCACAACATTTTGAAAATTGTGCCAAATCCTGGCGATTTGGCACAATTTTCAAAATGTTGTGACGATGTAACTAAATGTGACTGCCATACCAAAGTATAAGGTGATATGCATGCTAATTTTAAGTTCGAGATTTATGTAACGAAATTTTATTCTTTATAAAAGGTTATATACCTACTAAAAATAAAAAAGTTTTATTGTTATACAAATTATTTTATTTCACCATTTTATTTAACTGCCTTGTTGGCCTAGTGCTCATAAGGGCGACTGCTACGCTAGAGGTTTTGGGTTCAAATCCCAGCTCGAGCGAAATTCTCAGTAGCAGCTCGGACTTTGGATTTGTGCCCGGTTAATGGCAATAGGCTCGCCCCCTATTAGGTACATGGGACCTAAAACATACCGGCAAACTGTGGGTGTACATTGGTACACCTCTGCTTAACCCTTCGGGGAATACAGGCGTGATGGTATGTATGTTTATGTCATTTTATGCCTAAACATGTCGTGTGGTATATACCTCATCACGAGAACGAAGTGCAGTATTTAATATTGGTGTCATTGGCCAGGGTCTTTGCGGATATCCAGAATCTACGTAACACGTGAATCCTGGCACAACTTATAAAATGTTTGTTTATCGAGCCTAAATCTCTCTCTAAACAATAAATACGGAATTTCATTAATTTTCTATAAGAGATATATTTCTTATATGACGCCTGAGCCAGCCTTCTTCGTTATGTGCAAAATTCATTATAATTAATACAAATTGTAAAAATGCAAAATGCAAAGCGTAAAATGTTTTTGTGATTTTTTTCAAAAAATAACGAGCTCTCCAACAGCTGTCCAAAACATCGCCATCTTGGTTAGAGTAGCGTAGCGTCTGTCTACAGGGTCCTAGCGTACGCTTCGTAAGCGTTAGATTAGAAACGCTCACAGTCGATTTCGCTTGTCATACGTGCCACTTGGCTACCGATTTGTATGCAGAATATTGACGTATCAATGGCGTTTCGTTTCATGGAATAGAATTTAATACACTTGGCTACCAATTTGACGTTCTAAACGTTAAATCAAATTTCGTGACGATAATTCATTCTATTCTACAAGCGTTTATGCCACTTGTCTAGGCCCGCTGTGTAGACAAAAGGTCTTAACAAAAGAGTAGATATTTCTTAATATAAACCAAAAAACTCTCTTTCTATTATGTACTCAGTTTAATATATTATAGCGAAAAGTTTATACAAGAGGCAAGAGCTTAATCCGGAAGATTTCATTCTAGGTTTCCCTAAAAAAATGTAACCAATGTTAGATAAAATCGGCCATTCGGTACAAACAAACAAACAAAACAATTTTTCCTATTTATTATATTAACTATAGATAGTAAAGACAAACGAACCAACATACATTTAAACAGCACATTCAGACCCGCAAAGATGATATAGGAAGCTGATCCGTACGTACTAGGAAAGTAGAAAGCTAAACTTTACCCACATGGATGTTTATAATGCAAGTACCAGATAATGGGTGAGAGCGTTCACTAAGTATCGTCTAACCCGGAAAGACGTGACTAAACAGTAATGTTTGCATCTACTAATTAATTTAACAAACCGGTCAAGCGTAAATCGGACCCAGATACCGAAGTTCCCATACACCATAGCGTATTTAAATAACAAGCAAGCATATTGACCTACTGTTTTAATTAAATATTAGGTATGCATGTGTGCTTTTAGTCTGTTTGGTTTTTAACGTTGGTGGAATATTTTTCGGCAATTTGACGTCTCATCTCATGAGGCAGGTGATAATAGTTAGGAGTAGCGTTAACACTAAGATGACATACATACATGAAGACCAATTTCCGTAATTAAAAAGTTCTAAATCTAGTCAACAATCAGTGTCAAAAATAGGCGTAATTGGAGATACGTTTTACCGATAGAGAGACTGAGAATTGAATGTGATTCTTAAAAATACGGCAATTGCCCCCATGATTATGGAAATAGTAGGTCAAATAAAAGTCTTTAGTACATTATAGACATGAAAAAAATAACGTAAGTACCTACCGCACCGAACCAATGGATCTTTAAAATAACTGTATTCAAAATGAACAGTTCAATAAAATCCAATATTTATTATTATTCGAAATAATAAAAACGTTTGCATAAATAAAATAAATAAGTGCTACGCGCGTGCTACGCCGTAGCACTGATTTATTTATCTCATGTTAGAATCATTTGTATTCTGTCTTCACTAACTTTTCGACTTTTATGCGCTCATATAGTACCATAAAACTATAAGTGTACAATATATGTTGCATTAATGTAACATTTTATTCAATTTAGTACTACAAAGATACTAGTAGGTACTAATATTTTATTCAAATAAAAACGTTTACAAAATTGTACATTTAGCCTAAGATTTTCTCCATAATTAAGGTGCCTAAAAATAAACTAAAACTAAGATATTATTATTAACGGTACAGTAAAGGTTAAAAGCGGCCTACATCCAGCGTCTTCCTGCGGTCTTAATCAGGTCGTCCGTCCACCTCGGTGGTTCGGAATTGCAATGTTAAGTAGCGACCCGCCCGATCTAGGTTAATTTAAACCTGCGTTTCAGGCCATCACTTAACAATCCAATTACTTTCGGAAACTTTAGCACCCCTTAGCCATAAGTAAACCAAAGAATAACAGGAAATCGTAAACAGGTAATGTACTTCTTGCTCAAGTCCCTACGTGTACTTGAACGTAAGGCACTTGGCTTTATCTGAAGGCTGCTTCCTGAGTAAAGAGTCAAATTAATTTGATGGCGATTTCAATTTTAATAACATGTAGTTAGGTATCAGAAAGCCTTAATTACAGGCACGGTTTATGAAGGCTGTAGAAGTAAATAGCAGGTACCTACTTAATTGCCCGGGTTGCGGAATTTGTTCGAAAGATTCACCGCGGTTCTGGAACGCAAAGGGAACACGTATGGGGTCTAGTCAGTAAGAGCCTGGCCGTCCTTTCCACTCCACCCATAGTGGAAGAAATCATTTGATGATTTCCCATTCTTAAGTAAAAGAACCTACTAAGTATGATGATTTAAATCAAATATCAATAAAATGGTGCTGTTCATGTAAATCAACTTGCTTCTGTTTTCGACTTCGTCCGTCTCTGATATATTATCCCAAGGGAACCCTACGTATTATCCGGGATAAAAAGTATCCTATGTGTTATTCCACACTGTAATCTATCTCAGTGGCAAATTTCATCCAAATCCATTCAGCCGTTTAAGCGTGAAATAGTAACAAACAAACATTCATTCATACATCCTCACATACTTTCGCATTTACAATATTAGTTGAATTCTCGCCATCACACTGCCCTCCGTAGAAGTATGAAACAAAAACTTTTGTGCAAGATTTCAAAAACTCTCTACATTTAAACGTGTTATTTCTACCACTGAACCCTAATATTTTTAATTACCCATGTTAATTAGCTAACGGATGGAAAGTCAACGTTGAGATAAATGAACACGCGTTTCGCATCACGTTCTCAAAGAGAATGCGGACGCTGAGGCAGGTTCGATAAAAAAACCATGTTTTATGACTGTCGTGACAAATTATATGAGTTTATCATGATTCTCTCGTTATACTCGTTAGAAATATGAGCTTTTTTATGTGTAACCAAGTTTAAACGGCTTTTAAGTTATTCTAGTTATTATCTTGTTAACAGTAGATTGTTTGCGCGTCTTCTTATTCCATTATTACATCGTTATAATATTATTTTTTGCACAATTCTCATGGCGTTTTCATAAGATATGTATGTACACGTATTTAACCCTTAGTTTCGAAAAGCCTGTATAAGTATATCTTAGTATGTGACCAATTAATCTTAGCACCTAGTCTTGATTGTTTGACTAACATAAGTAACATATCGGTATCACAGGGCCTTCTTCGGTCTCCAGTCCCTGGCATAGGGGCTTTTATATACGTTTATTATTTTAGTCTAAAGATGTCAATTATAATAAGCCAAACTTTATGGTGAGAGAAATAAGTATTATTAATCAAATAAGGAGTTGGCTGCTGAACTATTTTCTTTGTGTGTCTCCTTTAGAAACATAACTTGATGCCAACAGCATTAGCAAGACACATTTGGTAAGCGTTCAATCCCTTTCTTTATGGCCTTAAACTATAAGGAAGCAGGTATACAATGCACATAGCTCTGTCAACATTTCGCTCAGGTCGCAAACTACCCACTAGCGTCAGGCAGAATACAGTCAAACGCACATCTATGGTAAATATTTAACGTAGAAGACAACGCCTTTATTTCGTAGTACTAAAGGGCTGTTTTTGCAATTCAAATGTTATGACTGACCGTACAGACAAGTCTCGTCAGGTGTTGATATATGACACATTGTCTCGCCAGTGAGTGCACGGCCCAACAATTGCCACTAAAAGCGACTAACAACAAAAATATACAAACTAAAACTTGGGTTACAATGAAATGTCGGGCGAAAGATTTGTGTCAGCTTCGTTTTAGCTCAAAATGAAGATGGTCCTATTGAGATTTCCGTAGAACTGACTGTAGGAACACTGTCTGTCTTTAGAAGGCCATTGGCTACCTTTGATTTACACTTTACTTCAAAAAACATACAAACACTTTGACGAGGTAATCAAAGCTGAGTGTATTACACGACCTAGAAAAGTGTAACCTCGAATCACACGTCAAAGCTAAAGCTTGGCATTTCTATTTGCTACTAAGCCAATAAGGTGGCATCACATCACCACATTATACCTTCATGGTGTCAGACAGGTAGAATGCCAAGTATTAGCTGTATAGCGACAGGTAAGTAGCTCACGCCACGGGCGCTGTATTGCAATAACGTTTATCCCTATCTCAGGAGCAGAGTATTGAGTAAATGGAGTGATAACGTTCGGTAAATGCCGCGTAATAAAATGTGGTTTACATAAATATGAAATACGAAATTTCACGGTCATCCTTTAATGACATATGTTTCATTTTCCATTTGTAAATCTCTTTTATTTCACCAGTGCATAAGAGTTGGTCAATTTCTATCAAAGTACTAAGATACAGAATAAATCAAAGTGCACCCGGGAATACTGCAGCCTGGAAACTGGCCAGCTGCTTGTTATCTGTCTTTCACGTAATCCACGTACGGGTAAAAGAAGGCTAGTCTCATTTGCCAAGACGTGAGCCTTCCATTCAGTAATTACTCTGTGTTTGTCAGATAAGAAACAGCTTCCACGGTTCTATAATCCGATATTAGAAATAAGATAGTATCGCTCACGCTCACCGTGCGCCGTTGTGTGATCCCCGCCAAAAATAGACGCGTGAGTTTTATTGTGGGTGTGGAAGAAGACGACTAAGGGTGAGACTAAGGTGCAAAGGCAGTAGCGGGCTGTTTATTTCATACTAGCTTCTGCCCGCGACTTCGTCCGCGTCACAGTTGATGTGTTATCCTACGGGTACCGTACATTTTCCCGGGATAAAAAGTAGCCTATGTGTTATTCCAGACTATAATCTATCTTTGTGCCAAATTTCATCCAGATCCATTCAGCCGTTTAAGCGTGAAAGAGTAACAAACATCCATACATCCATACATCCATACATCCATACATCCATACATACAAACTTTCGCCTTTATAATAGTAGTAGGATAATATTACAGTAGGATCATTAAATCTTAGATCTTAAAAAGCGTTGCTCTGGGATAGAGAAAGTACAATAAGGTCATACTATGAACTTACTTTGCCAGAATCAATATTGTTAAAAGTGACAATGGTGTCTAAAGACTATGAAAGAAAGAATTTAGGGTATCTTGTGGTCACCACAACATTGATATTAAATAAAATGATAAAGTAATTTCTGTGCGGAATTTCAAATAATGCTGTACCCGCTGTCGCTCCCGCCATCTCCCGCTATACCCTCACCCTTACCACTCACCGGATCGCGTGCAACGTGTTATTACTGTGCATCCAGGCGCACGTCGCCGCGGTACCGTATTATACAGTCGCGCGATACACAACGCGCGTAATTCTATCGTGGACGACTCGCCTGTGGCGCCCCCTATAATCCTACGTGATAAGATAATTAGGCGTCAGATTAGACGTAATATGAGAAGGAAAATGTAAATTACGTGGCTATGTCCACTTTGATTATTTAGTTTTCTGCGTAGCGTTGTGTCGTTAAGATTATGTCATTTGAGAAAATAATCCAATAATTTAAGATTCAAGGCATCGGTTTTAATGCAAATTTGAATTTTACAAAGTGACTAATTTGTTTTTACAGAATTTGTAATCCGGAAATTTAACTCTTACGATAGCGAAATACAATACTAGTTGCAGTATTATTATCCGAATCAATATTACAGAAAAATAAGCATTATAGCTAAAACAACAATGAAATATTAAAGTTCTATGTTTTCGTTCATAATTACGTATACATAAATACGTACTAGAGCATTGCCTTTTGCTAATTATGTTTTATACGACCTTAAACATTATGGGTTCGCGCAATAAACAGCTTCAAACAGAGCCGAGTCCGTGTAGGCGTTTCTAAGAACGATCAAAACCTTCTGGAAACCTTATGCGACGATTTCCTTAACAATTAGGTACTTGAAAGTGCTGCCAGTGCCAATTCCAGATAACTGTCATCGTAAGTCTTTCAAAATCATCATCTGCTTAGTCTAAAGTCATTTCCCAAATATGTTGGTGTCGGCTTCCAGTCTAACCGGATCCAGCTGAATACCTGTGTTTTACATGGAGCGATTTCCTATCTAAACTCCACAACCCAGTAACTGAGCAACACGATACCTCTTGGTAAGATTGGTTGTCAGACTTATAGGTTCCTGACTATCCGTAACGACTGTCAAATTTCTACGAAAGGCAGCCATGACCAACGGCTTTACTTGCTTTCTGAGGCACGGGGGTGTCACACCACCAAATGCCAAATTCCGGGCTACTACTGAGGAATTCTTTAAGAGAAAACCCAATAACACTTTTTGCCCGACCCGTCAAAATAATGTGCGAAATACATGACATAAATTATATTTAGTACAGTTCAGTATAGTACAACAGGTAATGAAGATTGAAGCATTAACCCAAGCAACTCAGGGTACTGAGAGGTAAGTATAAAATTAGTAACAATCAGGCACAAAAATAAACAAATTCAGTTTTATCCCCTCACAATTGTTAACTATACGTAATTATAGTGGGTCTCGGCAGCGGGAAAGTAGTCTTTCGGATTGTAAAGCGAGTCTACACTGTGTCTACACTATAGTGTTACCATGCAATGTAACGTTTGAACTGAAAAACTTGATACAGTATTTGAGGAAATGCTCATGAAAAGTCAGTATTTATTCAAACAACTTTGTGCTTTATTTCTGTATCGCCGTGTTGTTATTGTGTGAATGTTCAAAATCAAGCTGTTACAAAACGTCGCGTGCGAACATTTCCATATTTAGTTCGATTCCATATTTACTAGCGGACCGCCCTGGCTTCGCAGGAATGCAAATTAACAATATTACTGGTAGATTTTCCAAATAAAAAATTACAATCGCAACAAAAAAGAATCAGCCAAACAGTCCAGTTCTCGAGTTTTTCGTTAGTTTGTCATTTAGCCATTCATTTTTATTTATATAGAAGAAAATGAACACTTTTATGCGTAGTACCTGAGCTATGTACTTTGTAATTTCCTTTACTCGCGGCTCTAAGGTAACAAAGTAACATCAAACAACATTGTTACCGTCTCCGGTCAGGGCTGCAATAAACATTGATAATCTTCGTAAAGCAAATAACCATTTAAATTGGTTTATTAAATCAAATACGTTGTCGGCCATAATTTGATGCTAATTGCAGGGTGTTAATATCGTTTTTAACGTTCAGAATATAGTTTTATAACCGCTATCTGAATAAGGGCCGGGTGAAGAAGACTTACAAAGTTATCGCGAGTTCTTGCAATTTCAATGTCGGCCCTTTTCTTCTGTTGATAAGATTATCTTTAGTTACCTAATAATTGCAGAACTTAAGATAGCCGATTTAAAATACCTAGACGTACCAGGTTAAATTATTTCGTTAATAATTCTTCAGTCCTTAGATTGTAATGCTTTTTATCAAACGCGGAGTAAGATTTACCATCATTGTTTTTTTTACGCATACTGTTCGTAGAGCTAATAAACATTCAACAAATATTTTGGCAAAAATCGCTGTCTTGAGCTGTGGCTCTTGTGTTCGATTCCCAGGTCGAGCAGTGTTACTGGGTTTTTTATGAAAATTTTGAATAGCAGTTCGGAGTTAGGGGTTGTGCCCGGTCAAAGGCAATAGGTTTGCCCCCTATTACATGGGACCAAAACATACCGAACTGAGGGTGTACATTGGTACACCTCTGTCTAACCGTTCGAGGCATATAGGCGTAGTGTTATGATAAATCACAGTTTAGACGCAACGTAACACATGCAAAGCATTATGCTTACAGTGCGGTGACCAGTGCTGTTGGGGGGCATAGAAAGTTTACTTACAGTAAAAGTTATAACAACCATATTTAAAAGTTGTTACTATGAGTTTTGATATCTCCGTAGCTAGAAAAAAAATGTTTGCAATTGTGGTAAGATTTCGGTTTCGTCAAGTATCATTTAACAACCATTATAATTTAAAAGGAATTTAGAGGAATGTAAAGGCAAATAGTTGAACCTTAACTTAATAGTTTGAAGAACACGAATTGGTACATGTGTACCTACCCATGTCTATTTGTGTAACTATTTTATTACAAGAACCCGCCTCAATGGTTAACTGCTACAATCAATTAATCAATTAAAGTGTACGAGTCAATTAACACACAACAGTTTGTAATTAGGAACGTTTAAGTTATTTGCGGCGGTTGAAATGTTGTTTTTTTCGTATTTACGTACAATCGGATTGGGCCTAATAATTAATGAATTTACAATGCCTTAAGGTTTGAAAACAGGTCCCAAGTTTTAGCAATTTTTTTTGATACACTGGGCTATTTATTATTTATTAATTTATTATTTATTTACTTAGATTTTTCTACTGAAAGAAGATAACTGCCTCGTTAGCCTTGTGGTCTTGGGTTCGATTCCCAGGTTGATCAAATTGTTATTGGGTTTTTCTATGCAATTCTCAGCAGCAGCTCGGAGGTAGGATTTGTGTCCGATAAATGACAATAGGCTCGCCCCCTATTACATGAAACTTAAATACACCGGCGAACTATGGGTGTCCATTGGTACCCCTTTGCCTAACCCTTTCGGGGAATATCGTCGTGATGGTATGTTTTGAAAGAAGTCAAGACGTTAAGCAACATATAACATACAATAAAAGCAGATACCGAAGTACACGATTAATTGCGAGGCGGAAATACGCTTAACGGACGTAATTAAGATTAGAAGTGCAGGAAATAACTGAGCTAATACGTCGACAGCTGTGTGATTCTGTAAGACCTCGTTCTAAACTTCGAATCTGAATCCGCTGTGACTTTCTTGATTGGCATTCTAAAAACTCGGTTGATAATTCGAATTTACACTAGCGCCACTCTTGCGAGCGTGTCAGCGAGTTGAACTAAATTGACGGGGAAATTTTAACAGATATGAGATGACGTAAGAAGTGGCATTCTATACTGTGATTCCACTGTCACTTCGACGCTCACTTCGCACTTCAAAGTGTCAAATAAATCAATGTCATTTTGAACCTTAAACGAAGTGAGGGTGAATAGCGACGTGTGATGCGAGTTCATGTTTGAATTTTACAGAATCGACGTACTGGACGTAAAACGTGCTTACACTGATGTTGGATACACCGCTAATTCAGACAAAGCTGTTACTATGTGGCATCTTGTGAAAAGGTTCTATGGGAAAGTAATGGGGGCTTGATCTTTGGTAATTAATCAAATTGAGCGAGTTTAAATCTTACTATTTTTATAAACGCGAAAGTTTGTGAGGTGGATGGATGGATGGATGGATGGTTGGATGGATGGATGGATGGATGGATGTTTGTTACTTTTTCATGCTGAACGGAATAAGCTGAAACTCGGCACACATACAAGCTGTTGATTTGCATCCTCGTCAAATTTTAGGAGCTTGTCATAAAAAAGTAATCAAATATAATTAGGATACCTGGCCAATATCTAATAAATACTTGTTTTTTTAGTTGCAACTATCAAATAACAGTATTCCAGAATACTCCTCTTGCAAAATTCAGAATCGTCCAGTTGCGTCTGCGGTAGGCAGAGTTGTCGCGCGGCTATATCAATGTGTACATAGCGCCTAAACCCTCTGGCGATATGGCTAGCTCGAATTTAAAAATAACGAAAAAATATTCAAAACCAATTTATTTTATTATTGATTCGTGTTAAGAATCACGAGCATAGTTAACTCCTTGAATTTGACGAGAATGCAAATCAACGCCTTGTTATATGTATATGTAAATACTGATCTAATTAAAGAATAATAGAATTTTCTATCTTGTTATTGTGGTAGGTACTAAGGGTATATTTTAGAGCTTTAGCTCAATTCTGAAGTTTACACAGTTTTAGTTTTCTGAAGTTTTCAAAGTCACAGGCAAAAGGTAGTATGGAATACATATAAAACCTTCATGGTTTCAACAGCTTAAAACCTTTTAAGTAACTTTTTTTTTAATACGTTTCGTAACACAAATTGCTTTTAGAACCTCTATAGCTACGCATGAATGCCGATAGTATCTAGTTTGTTATTTCCTTCCATTGATTTACAATTTACGCAGAAGATAAGCAATTAATAGTGTCGTGTCTTTTTTATTTCCTGATCTCAATTTAAGATGGCAAGATAACAGGTATTAAGAGAAATCCAAACCGTTATCTTTTAATTCTTAGAATTTATCTAGGATGGGTAAGATAAGTTTGAACCTCAAGGAGGTAAGAGTCACTTTTGTTTGGAATTATTGATTTCTTTTTTAATATTAGTGTAGTATAATAGTATAGTTCTTTATTTGCACAGAAAGTAGGTACAAGTTACAGATAGTCAGTTAAAAAAAAAAGGATCCATATACTAACTACCTTAATTAAGGCATGCAAACAGTTTAGGCTATAATAATACAGACTCATTTACTTATAATATAACACATTCAATCAAATAAATGTCAACATAATATTTAGTCAATAATTTGAAATAGGCAATACAAAAACATATTGCTTAGTTTTTTATTATTGGATGGCAAACCATGTTAGTTGGCAAACAATGAATGTTTAGTGATCACCGCTGCATATAGACATAATATGTCTTATGTCTCCAGAGGCCTTGCCAGAGACAAAGTTGCCTAGATTTTAAATATTTTTTTAATTTTTTTTTTATACCACTGTAGGTGGCAAACAAGCTAACGGCCCGCCTGATGTTTAGCGGTTACCGCTGCCTATGGACACTTGCAACACCCGGGCATCACTCGTGCGCTACCGACCCCGTAAAAACCTCAAAACTCCTTTCTTGAAGAACCCCATGCTGTAGTCTCTTGGGAAAACCGTAGCAGGGACGCGCATTCCACAACCTAAGCGTACGAGGGAGGAAGTTCCTCTGAAACCGTACCGTACGGGACCATTTCGGTTCCAAGGTGTGAGGATGGCCCATGGCGAGAGGTGCGATGGTAAAAAGTGGCCGTTGGCATCATTTCAAATAGTATTAAATGGTATTAAGTGCCTGTAAGTGTTTATTGTATCATGTGCCTGTAATTATACCGGCACCCATACCCTTCAAACCGGAACACAGCAACGCTGCTTTGCGACAGAAGTAGGTATGGTGGTAGTATTTCCCTGAACGACCTCCTTCTCTCTACTACTACTACTGCGTATTAACAGTATTCACAGAAAACAATACACACATTCTGTTTACATAAGTCCAATATCTGATAAAATATTCCCAAATGCTCACATCAATCAAATTGTAAACAGGTTTTATACATAAAAAAGCAAGCAAAGAGCTATCATTTTCTTTGAAAACTTATTAAGACTTCAGCGAGTAAACTTGAGTATTTACTCCACTTAGGCTGTGCAGAGATAGGAATCAAAACTATCTTGTATCAAATTTTAGACCAAATACGTAATTTTGGCATAGCTGAATAATTGAGGATAGAAAGAAAAATTAAGAAGACCAGCCCCCCTAGCCAAGTCACAAACGATAATCGTAAACGCTCGGTAGGTACCAATCGATTTTCAACTTAATACCCAAGAGCCTTAAGTTGAAAATCTATTAATGATTTCTAAGCGTTAGCGACTGGAACGAACGAAAACGCTATGCAATCTTCATTAGATCTTCAACTTAAAACCAAGCACATAAAGTTGAAGATCTATTAAAGCCTACTCAGCGTTTGCGTTTATCGTTTCTGACTTGGCTAGGGGGGCAGCTCAGCATTGAAAGATTCGAATAGATAGAGGAAAATGTAGTCAAGAAGGTATTCTTATAACAACCATGCTATAATGACATACGTCTAGAGACTCGGTGATTTCAGTCTATAGGAAACAATATGGGGGATTATAGATCCCACAGATACCCAATGCGAAAGCAGTGCTCCCGTCTTGACAATGGCCCACCTGCTGCAGTGCCCAAGGTGTCTCTACATCTGCACCTTGAAGGATAAAGAAAAAAAATGCCACTGATGTCGCGATAAACGTGGCTACGTACGGAAGCCAAGTACTAGAAATTAAAATCAAAACGATTTATCTAAAATCGATTCTAAAAGAAGCAAATGATGGAAACAATATTGGTGCACACACTCGCAGCACAAAAGTTAGGTACCATAAATGTTGCTAAAATCAAGTACTGACAAAAGCCAATTTATTCTGTCTACGAAGAACAAAACTGTTTTGTGTCTGGTGTGTGCACTGTCTTAGAACCCTCGACCATCTCCCGACTAACCCATAATTATAATGTGTTCATTGTGCTATAAAATTCTGTATAAACTGGTCGTGAAGGACGGAAGATGGCCACTATAAAACCTTGGAGTGGCAGGAGCCTATTAACAGCTGTTAATCCAAGTTCCTATAAATACCGATGGTAATACTGAATCACAAAAGACATTATTTTCGTTTTCATTTCTAATATAAAGTACCTAAGGTGCGTCTGTTATGTCATAAATATTTGTTTTTGTATACCTGGATATGCTAGTTTTTCTCCACGACTTCGTTCGCGTAGGTAAATGTCGGTTTTTGCGGATATAGACGATAATAAAGTCCTTTCTTGGGGTTTAAGCTTATTTTGTATCAATTTCATAAAAGCCCATTCAGTGGTTTAGCAGTGAAAGCGTAACCAATGAACAAATAACTTTCGTATTTATAATATTTTTATTACTTCAATTCACTATCAAAGCATATAGATATCCTGTCAGGGTTGCGGAATTGGTTCGAAGGGGTTACCGCGGTCCTGGAACGGATAGGGCAATAGGAGGAACAGAACACGGGTAGGTTTTAGTCTGATACTTCCTTTTGCTCCGCCCTGAGTGAAAGAAGACATTTAATGATGTCCCATCCTTAAAAAAAAGAGCAAATGGATATATTCTCTTTTCTATATCTCTCCGTACTTGTAAAGTTTAGGGCAGTAGGTACTTACCGATAAAAAAATAAACAACACGAAACCGTTGTAAGTACGATAAGTACATAAATACCACATGTATCTCCTAACACGCGCATCCTAGTTTGTTTGTCTATAAGCAGTCGTGTTTACACTGATAAAGCTGATATGTGGTATATTTTTTATACACCTGATAAGCGTGGTTCTATTCAAGTACTTACTAGAAAGATAATGATCGAATTTACTATGAAAGCTACGGCTGAAGGTCTTTTCTCAGTACGGGAGGTAACAAAAAGATTCTTTCAAAACTAGTGTATTGGAAATTTAAAGCGGTGCTTTTTTTAGGTGCATTCTTCGAAATTGATTAAAATAAGGTGTAGACTTATTAAATAGCTTAGATAGCTAGTCCAGTAGATCAAGGTGAAAGAGATATTGTAACACTAACTTGTACCCTGGCTTCACCAACATCTTCCATCGGAGAAATCAGCTGTTTCTTATATTTTGATCGTGTTGGTGTTGCACTTGTATGTAACAGCTGTTTTTTTTTAACAACAGACGGAATATGTTGACTCAGGGGATTCCAGATTCATGTGCTAAATCATACTAATTACATGAAAAAGCTTGTATAATATGTCCTTTTCGCCGTGTATAGATTGTGAATCGTTCCCACTGAAAGTTTGAACATACTGCCTTTGTTTCAAAGCTATATGCCTCTTATCAGTTCGGACGATATCTAGGGTTCTACTAATTGAAAACAACATAAACTAACAATAGTTTCCCACATACAGGATGTATTACGAGCTAATTTGTAAATAATAAAAGCGATATTAGGACCGCGCCGCACCGCTGCGCAGGCGCACGCCCACCTTATCCGTCACATCTACACCTTAACAGCATTTGAATTACATTAATTTGTAGCGGGCCTTATGTGTAACTTACCGCGTCATTGGTATGCCGCAAGTCATAAGCGAACGCTTTTTATATAATTGATACAAAAAAGGGAAAAGAATTTAAAAGAGGAACAAGGGAAAGGATTCTTCTTTTATAGACTTGCTTTTTGATCTTCTGTAGACTAGGATTATAAAGAAATAATCCATACAACATGCAAGTAAACTGACAGAAGGAAAAAGAGTGACGTATACAAAGAAGTTACGGTGAAACTATTTGTCGGATATTTTGTTTGCAACACCAACATTACAATGTGTTTTATTAACTGTGGCCACACGCTCCATCTGCGACACTGGTCCAATGCTGGCGAAAATTTACTTTTCCGCCGTTTTATTTATTTTTCCCCGCACCGGAATGCCAGCACCCACCACCACAATGATACATCGCTGCACACCATTGCCCTTTTTTTTATACATGGGGAATCATCAAATAACTTCCCCCGCCCTGGGTGGGACGGGAGGGAGTGTCAGACTTATAAATATATAGTGTCAGACTTTTACTGACTAAAACCCATCTATGTACCTTCATGTGCCCTTTGCGTTCCGGGAGCGCGGTATCTCTTTCGAACCACCCGCAGACATAATTGCCCTGGATTTAAACTCTCAATCCATTTAAAAAAAACCCGCTATCGCTTATAACTTGCACCTCAGCCCGATACTAGCAAGTCACGCACAACTATACACGTTCACACGTCGCGGTACGTCCGAACTACTCCGAACAACAACGATTGGGACCGTACAATCGAACCGATGACGAAATGGGATTAAAGGCCGGCCCTATATGGGGACGGTAATGTTGGGCCAATACACTTCCGAGAAGAGAGGGAAATGTGGGCAATTTAAATTGTTGCGCATATTTTTTTGTTTTAAGATAATGTGGATAGAGGAGTGGCATGGCTCAGGAAATGGTTCTAGATGTATATTAAAAGTCATTGCGGGTAAAGATTCCGTCGACTCTAGACGACTTATATTATGTGTAACAAACATTTTTTTTTCAGTGCTGATGAGAGTATTCCAGTATTCCTTTTTCGCATTGTAATGATTGTTATCATTGTTAACAACAGGTCGTAATCAATTTCCAGGTCAGTACTATAACCAGACTTCTAGATATACGTATAGGTCATGCAAACAGGAGTGAAAAGTTGATGCTTTCGTACTGAATAGCCATCTGCAATGTACATCACAGGGCAATGGCAGTTGACCACCTTTCGACCTTATTACTAACCGCGTAAGAATGAAAAGTATTTTACTGCGATTGTACTTGCTTAATCGAATGCTTAGTAAATCGTCTCTAAAACTGCTAAATCGTGCAGACCAGTGAAGAAAGTCATGTTTCTTATAAGCAGGAAAGTCAACAAGAAAACAAAATGATGTTAAAGATAACTCAATTTGTCGTTTTACCATACTAAACAAGTTTCCCTTAGCGATCGTCAAAAACATGCAAGGAGTAAACAAGTGATTATAATCTATGTTGACTCCATTCGCACAGCTTATGGAAATAGTAGAATATTGTACAACTAGCTAAAATATACGTGACATACCTCTGAGAAATCCCTCTGCGACATTTTGATGCGCCTACGTTGTTTTTAATCGAATCTGGGAACAGAAACAATCATTATTATAATTTATGATTATTTTGCACATGCATACATACATTATTCACGCCTTTTTGCCATGGCAGTAGACAGAAACCACAGAACACCACCTGCTACGATCCTTGCCTTTCGCCTCGACCACGTTCATACATCTGGTCGTACAAGCACGCCGGTTACAGCAATAGCAATAAACAAAGGTCCACATTTCTTAAACCTTTTGTACACTCACCTAACAACACGCGACCTTTCACACAACAAATACACGCGCGCAATTATGTAATGCATTTCTATGACGCAAGATGCGATGTGAAATGATATGCTGCACCCAGCCTAAGATTCTCACACGGAAAAAGTCAAGTTGCACATGTGGTAAGACGTCTTAAAGCCTGCTCCCACGACACCAATAAGCCGTGTACACCAATGAGGCGGTAAGTCTAATAACAATAAATAAACGGTCGTTCATATTTCAGATATTCAATTTCCCTTAGCCGAGTTACAAGTTGTGTGGAGTGCGGGATGACGGGAGCCCGTTGTTGGATGACATGTTTTCTTTCTGCTCATAATTTTCTCGGAGAATAGTTGTAGTTAAAAGATGAATTGCAGGTGGTTGTTTGTGAATGTAAGGCTAATCAATACTAGATTTAAAAAGAGGTAAGATTTTTTTGTTTGATTGTTTGCAACGAATAGGCTCCGAAACTACTGGATCGTTATCAAACATTTTTTTACCAATAGATAGCTACACTATTCCTGAGTAACATAGGCTATATAACATCAAGCTGCGACTCACGAGAGCGAAGCATTAACCAAAGACGTAACTTATGGCGGGTGATATAAGCCACGCGGATGAAGTCGGCAGTTTGCCAGTACATAACAAACGTACGGCTTAATAATGCTCACGGGAAATGTTTTAATACCAGCATTTATTATTTCATATATTTAAAGAACTTTTTTCCTGTCTGCACACACGGCGAACGTTATAATTAAACCTAAGCTTAATAACTAAGGGAATCTAATGGCTTTAATTACTTAATGAGTCCAGTAAAAGGCGAAAACCGGGAATAAAATCCGCGATTTCTTATAAAGCGATAAATTATAGCGTAGCGTTGACTTTGATGTGCGCTTTTGAAAGTCACCGTTTCATAGTCGCATATTACTTTGAAAGGTACACCCTAACACGCGCAGTTAAGGTTTTAATTTGCATGGAAGTTGACAAGCGGTAATCGTGGTAAGGCAATAATACGTTCGATGATCGTTTCCGGTAGCGGTTGTCAGACTGGACATAGAGACATTAAGAAATAAAGACAGGTAGCTTTAATGTCACTTCTATAGTTAATATAATGTTGTGTGTAAAATATTTTTAACTTTTATCATATTATAATTGAGTGTATTCTATATGTATGCTAGTTATGTATGGGTACCATGGGATATCAGATCATAATCGTCATAAAATCATCAGTTTATCACCCGTGAGTCAGACACGTAATCGAAGGATGTGGGCACTTCTGAATAAAAATAGAAATTGAGAAATTAAATATAAATTAATTCATTTAGATTTACACAATAGTTGTTTACTTTATAGTTCATTGAGTTTGTACATCTATACTGATAAAATATAAAAAAAAGATAAGTTTTTTTGTTTGTTTGTTTGTAACGCTCCGAAACTACTGGACAAATTTTAACGAACAAATATATATAACATATAGACATTATTCCTGAGTAACATACGCTATATAACGCTAGACGTAACTTATGGATGAAAAAAGACACGCGGAAGACGAAGTCGCGGGCAGTTCTCTAGTAAAAAATAAAAAGCAATCTAGCAAAAAGGGTTTCTGTCTAGTATCCGCCATTGAACAAAAAATCATAAACAAGACAGCGATCATTTCCGAATAGCTTTTAAAATGGAAAGTCGTTCGGAGATCTTTTTTCCAATCTAACTCTTATTAGACAATGGGTTATTAAAAACTTAAGACAGGATAAAAAGGTTTTTACTGACGTCCTTACACAAGATGAGCTGCATTGGTAGAACGGAATAATGATGAATGTTCCATGAGAAGAATTTATTTTTAATGGTACCTACCTAATTAAATTCTTTTTTTTTTCATTTTATCTTGGAAGATGGAAGGAGTTGCGGGAGGCCTTTGCCCAAGAGAGGGATAGAACAGGCTCACCAAAAAAAAAACAGTACTACTGAACCGAGCATCATCTAAAACACTCTCATTTCGCTATTTCGTAAGTCTGTTGCAACTTTTTTACTCAGCCTCTGCTATATGCAAGTGGTTAGAGACACGCTATTAATAGCAACGAGATTTTCATTACGACTTCCAGCATATTTTCCAGTAATTATTTTTTATCGACTTTCTAAAGTTTTAACGTTGTTAAGAACCCAGAAAACAAGTACATACTCTACCAGTTTAATGACCAAAAGGTGTGTTTTTGTATAAAAAAGTACAGTTTCTAATTTTGCTATTTATTGAGCCGCTCAAACGTGTGAAGAATGCAATGTATATCGATGTCAGATCAACACTTCCTGCGAGCTATCTCGTCACATCGCAGGACTGGCACATTAAATCAGATTACACACATTAAGTAGCCACAGCGTTTGCCAACACTTAATGGACCTTTATATTTATCGAAATGAGTTATTTTTCTAATGCTTATCGAGAAACGGTAAAAGACCGCCGCTGATTTGACGTCTTAGCCTGCCACACATGATGCGATTAGTGTTAGTTTTCCTCAGCCGAGTTAGATATACAGGGTTGGTCAATTTAGAGTAAATGGGTTGTAGGAAATTTTGTCATAAAAATGTAATGGTGCAATGAGTCTGTTCAGTTTCGTGGCCCAAAAGTACTTCGGCATGTATTTATTATTATCTATTTATTTAAGGTTTGATGGGACTCTCATACGCACTGCGATAAATGTCCCTAATTGTAGAATAATAAATAATAAAAAAAGACATTAGAAGTCTGAGGGATTTTATAAGGACATTTAAAACGTTCCCTACCATTTTTTCACGAAATAATGATCAATAAACAGTACTATAATAACAAGTTTAAACTAAAGGTAAATGGATTGGTTTTATTGCATAATGAAGCCGAGAGCAGTATGATAAAAAAAACTGATACGTTTTATAAGAGGTTTTTAAACACGCTTGTAAGGGAAAAGCATTGATGTTTACTAATTGATACGAAAATAATAAATGACAGTATCACAATTTCTTCTCTGTCTAGATGACAAAAAAAAACAATAAAATTAACTTTAGAGCGTCCCATAACTACATAAGCGTATAGATAAACGCAAGTTTAGCGCTCAACGGATACATCATGATCTGTTCGTAGTTGCGAGACAGGATAAAACAATTTCATTACAGACTTCAGCTACGTTACTATGAAATTGAAAGCCGCTAGCTAAGGAACAAAATAACTCTTCGAACATTACCGCTGTAGATTTTACTACAGATAATTATTTCAAAATCACAACCAGACGTTACACGTTTATCTACACCGCCATTTTCACCCGAGGATTCAAAGAAAGGAACATTGTTTACGAAAGATATAAAACCTTTTCTTCACACTGCTGGCAACACTGTAGTTATCACTACAGTGTTGCCAGCAGTGTACTCCGTCTGAGACTTATTATTGTCTATGATTATAAGTATGGCAATAAAACAGACTCGTAAAGTGACCCTTAAATATTGTAAGTTTATGGTAATACCTATTTGGAATATTATTACTTGCCTACACGTTTATTAGCATGTCAAAATTAGGTTCTTAAATCTTTGTTTTTTAAATTTTGACCAAATGCGATGAAAGATGTGTTTAAGAAACTTGATTAGGGAGGACCCTTACTAACATTTGAATATAGTTTAATATGAGCTTTATGTTTTCCCAAAGAGAAAAAGTACGACCAAGAAAGTACCTACCTTATCTAAAAATACTTACTTAATATAGGTATTTAATATCCGCAGTCATAAAGGGTTAAGCGTAACTAGTAATAGTCCTGACGGAAACATTAAATTAATTGGTGTTCCACTCACGGATAGCAAGCACCTAACTGGTTACTGGTAAGTAAAGTGCGCTCGCAAACGACGGGTTAACCACTACTATTATTTGGGTAGTTTTGGAGTTTTATGTTTATGCCGACGGTACTAACACTTATCCCGATGAGCTGCCTAAATTAGCGCGTCTTTGCTTTAGTTAACTAAGACTGGGCAATTAGGTAGCCATCAAGATAGTAGATTAGTTCTTTGGCAGGTTATGGACGCAATTTCACAAGTTAACGCGTCTCAATCAAGGCTAAGGCTCCTCGCCCACGGCGCGGTGGATTTTAGTAGCGATGCTTTGGAGCGAGTATCGCTACCAACGCGCGTTAGTCGCATTTGCAACGCGCTACTAACGCGCTACTGCATCGCAACTGTTTCGAATTTTCGATACAAACGCGCGACCGTGTCGACTGACATTGGGGAGAGAACGAAGGGAGGGTAGCGCGTGACTCCATCTTGCAACTGTGGCATTTTGGTGCGGGTACTGAATCGCGTTTGCATCGCGACAGTATCGCGTTGGCCAGGCTGGCCAGAACATGGCTGGAGGTGGACCACTGTGTTGCCCAATTTCTCACAGGTCATGGCAACTTTAAGAGTAAATTATTCTCTTTTAAGCTTGTTGCCTCTCCTTTGTGTCAATGTTCTACATCTGACTGTGAATATGAACAATCTGCTCATCACATCTTATGGGAGTGTATTCTTTGGCAGAATGAGCGAAATATTATGTTAGATAGTGTACAGGTTACATCCGGTGTTGTTTATTATGCGGACCTTGTAGAAACTAGAACTAATTTCCGTGCGTTCAAGCGTTTTTGCCATACCTATTACTGGAATCAAATGTAACAGTTCACATTAGGACCCATTAAAGTTAATGATAATTGCAATCCGTGGTGCTTGGCAATCTGGGCTTCTCCCAGTTGTAAATAATCCCTTTGTGCCTATTGGCCTAATTCTGTTCTGTCTCCTGCTTGTTTGGAGGGAAGTGGAAATTATATTTTTCTTACTCCTCCGCTAATCTTTTCTGATTAATTTCGTTGCGGGATCCAAGACAGTTAAATCGTTTCTCTGGGACTCGTCGAGCTTCATTGTCTCGGCGCTTTTCTTGTGGTCGCCACTGTTGATTCTGGCTTACAGGAGTTGCAGTGGTTTGGGAACAGTGTGGCGGGCTTGTCCCATTATAAAAAAAAAAGTATCGCGTTTGCATCGTGACTGTATTGATGCGAACGCGCGACAGCATTGCTACTGCATCGCTACCAAAAGTCGCCGTGGGCGAGGGGCCTTAGGCAGCTTAGGGTTAAGTTTCGCGAGTGTTTTGCATACTGAAAACAGTAAGTCAAAATGCACTATGAGAGACTGAGTATCTTTATAACAGCTTGATCAACTTGGTCGTCAGGCAAGACTACCCAATGACAAATTCGCCTCGATATATTGACACACAGAGTATGTATTGACAGAGGTAGGGAGAGAATTTGTTGAAATAGTGATAGTAAGTGGACATTTTGAAATCAAGTAAATTATTTTTACCATCTAAGCACATCCACATTACGGCCTTAACATACCACCTGCATCAAATTATAAAAAAAACGTAAAATAATTGAAGAGAAACCTACAACCTCTGGGCACACTTTTATTCCAAAAACAGGTGTATCAGAATCACGTTCGGTCCAATCTTTTTGTGCTTAACCACAAATTTCTTCAAATTGTTACGTAGTAGTTGAATAATGAACAAAAACACGAGCTTATGCCTCCAAGCTATGCCTCTTATACAGTAGCCAGGTGGCTAAAAAATTCAAATCCTAACTTGGTGCGACGTGGTATCATTACGAACACGTGAAGTGGCGTGAGCAGACCAATCAACGTAATTTGTATGTAATCTGCGCGAGATAAAGGGACAGTCCTTATTTGTGAAGGGTTAAGACTCTATTTGGTGTAGCAGTTGCATTGTTTTATAGAAATAGGAGAGGTTTGTTTTGAGTTAAAGTCAAATTCTTTAACATCATTATTGTTACAATCGGGTAAAAGTTGTAAGTAAGTACCTATGTTTATTTTTTCCTTGTTATTGTTATTCAACATTGAACTTAGTCTGATTTTCTCATAACATGAGTGCCATGAATTGCATTCCGTAATGTTATTTAAAGAAGCATTTACATAGCAATATGACGAAACGCAAAATTCCATAAATATTTGTAAAAAGTCGGTTAAAAAAATATTCAAAACTATGAGGCTCGATTTTTGCCGTGACAGGATTACAATAATTTTAATCAAAAATACACTTTCAAAAGACTTGATGATATAAAGAGCTTTTGAACTTTAAAACGGGTATTACAAATAACACCTTGAGAAAAAGCTCTCACTTGCCATTATTTACACACCACACAGTTCTCATGAACTTGTAAATAATTGAGCAACTGTAAAATTAATTGAAATTATAAAGGATATTATTATAACCGTTAACTGCTAAACTAATAAATATAACGTCTGATGCTAAAGCACCGTTTCGAATTAACGTTAGTGATAGATTCCTGAGATTACTAATAGACTTTAATGTTTCAATGCATTTATTGAAGGCTAGGCATTAGGTATTAATTAATTAATTCTCGAATCAGACTGTGAGAAATATTTACGGGTTAAGCCTTGAGATATCAAACCTTTGAATCTGATATTTTTAATAACATTCAACCATTTAGACATCTAGTGTTTTCATAATTTTAGGCACGGTCAGCAACAAAAGTCGATTATCAATTTTACTTTTAAAAATCATTTAAATAGACACGAAATAACACAATCCATTACTATTCAGAGTTTAAAGCAATTCCGAATAGTTCATTTTATCTTAATTTTAAATCGATATCGTATTTCTTTGATATTGTGCACAATAATAAGGATTAAAAATCTGAAATGGTAATCTACTTTCGTTGCTGACTGTATCTATTTAGCATTTTTCGTACAAACTCAATAATTGAATACAAAAATTAACAACATCACTGACTTCAAATCATTTACAGTTACACGTCTCTCAAACCCTTATCAAAAGCAAGTAGAAGGGAGTCGCGTGCGCAGCGTCTTGCCCAAGGCGCGCGCGCATTGACGGCCCAACGGCCCAATACAATCCTTCACGAAAACACAAATAATACAAAAATACTGCTACCTGTTACTTGTAACGTAGGCGGCACTTAACGTTATGCCTCTAGCGGTCTATGGCCGATCATGGTGGAATTTTGATGTACATTGATAGGTTTTATTGTTATTTTGTTGAAAGAAATGGTATTGGTGGAGCGATGGAGACTGTATTGCTGAAATACAGCAATGCAATTAATACTTTATGTAAGTGTCTATTGAAGTAGATAATGCAGACTCATCTTAACTTTCATGGAACTACAAAACCTTAACTTTGGTAGAGCATCCAGTTACCCTAGGTAAAACATAGCTTTTTTTTTAATTAGAGTAGTGTAAGCTCTTGACTCTAGTATAGGTCACAAGTTACAAAGACAAAGTCGACGATGGACTGAGCTTGCACAGAAGAAGCCAGTTCACTCTAACTTTGAAGAGATTAGGGTTGATTGCGTTTGGAAATACAGACGCAGGTAGAGAGTTCCACTCCTTCTATATATTATACTTATATATTCCTGCCAATATAACGTGAACTTTAAAATTAATATTTCTTTACATCGTCTTTATTCATTTTTTACCGTCCATTTTTATTCTCACGCAGTCGTTTCGTATTTTGTCGAGGTTAAAATCTTATCAAACAAAACAAAGGTTACATGCTAACCCCGTCAAACAAAAACAAAAGCGTTAATAAAATATTCCCGCCACGTTCACGTTAAAAATAACCTCTTAATCATTATGCAAAAAATGACGGACTCATACCTACGAGTAGAATACAAATATAATTGAATATAATAGTCTTGAATTATGTTCTTTTTTGTCCTTCAATACATTATATTTTATACCTGAATAGGGGTACAGACAGGTACAATAATTCACTGAATAAGTAGGTAGGTCGATAATGACGATAATTTAGTTTAGGTTGTTCACACCGAGTACCTATGACAAGTCAAGAAAGCCCAAAAATTTTAAACTTCTATAGGTTATACATGTGAATAAGTTTGCTTGTTATTTTGTTTACATCTCTGGAAGTACTGGACTGATTACAAAAATATTTTATTAATAGAAAACTTAACTAGTACAGTGTGTGTGTGTGTATAGGATGTGTATGTCATCCACGCGGACAAACTCGCGGGCATAAGCTAGTACATAATTAAATGCTATGCACGATTCATTTCAAGGTTATGCGATCTCGGTTCGAGGTCTTTATGTCTAATACTAATTACAAGGTTGGAGCACTGAATCCTTTCAGTTTTGACAGTCCTAATTTCGAGTAGCTAATTTGACTATCAATATTTTCAGATACCAAAATACGAGGCTGGAAATAGCTTGACTGTCTACCAGAAAGCTTGTGGTTGGATATTTATACATTAAATAATTCGTGGTATTGTTTACATGCAAAAAAATGGTTTCTCGAAATCAACTTCTTTTTTTTTTGACAAGTGCCATGGAAATGACGAACTTACTCGTGAATATAATTGAATGTAATCGTCTCAAATTATCTCGGATTTTTTGCTGACGGATATTATACCTTTGTACCTGAGAAGTATAGGTATAATTCATCTGTCTAATGGAATAGAGGCAATACTCAAATGTTTGCGATTGGTACTTGGAAGTTTTTTTAATGCTAATTCGGCAGATGCTTAGTCATAATGGATATGTGTAAAAATGCTCGAGTCAGGACACTGCTTAAAGAAGGACAAAGATAAAGATAAAGATAAAGATAAATTTATTCGCAAATATGGGTACAATACAGGTGATGCATACATTTTAATGGTTCAGCCATATTTTGCCATGAGGGCATGCAAATTTTAATTACAGGTAGGACCTACATAGAAATTTATTAAAAATATTAAAAATTCTAAATTAAAATTAAAAAAAAAAAAAATAACAGATAATTACATAAGCCTTTCAATATTATTATTATCAATCCCAATTAAAATACTCTATATAATAAAATCTTTTTCATTAACGTATTCACTTATACTATAGTAAGTTTTATACAATAGAAATTGTCGTAGCTTCTTTTTAAATTTCAGTAGGGGTAATTCTTTCCACTGTTTGGGTATTTTATTATAAATAACCGGAGCCATGCAGTAGACACTTTTGCGCATAAGTGCTGTTTTAGCTGTTTGAAGACACAGTAAACTATTGTTGCGCCTATTCCGTGGGAAATTATCGGAAAGTAGTTGAAATTTATTCGGGTTTGATTTGATAAATAAAGCTACTTCTAGGATGTACAGACAGGGCAGGGTTAATATATTATATTCTTTGAAATATGGCATGCAGCTATCGGTGGTTTGCAATTTAAAGATAGCTCTTATACATCTTTTTTGTGCTTTGAATGCTGTTTCTCTTCCCGAAGAGTTACCCCAAAATATAATTCCGTACCGTAGGTGAGATTCCACTAGGCCATAATAAGCCGTGAGAAGCGCATCCATATGTACTATTGAGGAGAGTGTATGCAAAGCGTATGCGGACTTACTAATTTTTTTACATAAAGTGTCAATGTGAGATTCCCAGTTTAGTTTTTGATCTATCATGAGTCCTAGAAATTTTGTATTTACTACTTCTTCTATTATATTATTACCGTGCTGAATGTCAATGTTAATGCTAGGAGTCCGCTGTCTAAAATGAATAGCTTTTGTTTTAGTCAAATTAATTTTTAAATTATTAGAGTCTAACCAGTTCACAACCTGTTCTAAGCTATTATTGATGTCACTTCTGTATGTTTCTATACTTTCACATGGTATTGTTATGGTGCTATCGTCTGCAAACAATGTCAATGGTTGTTTAATACATTTTGGTAAGTCATTTATGTATAAAATAAATATGAAAGGGCCCAATACACTCCCCTGCGGTACTCCAAATAAAACTTTACGTTCGGTAGATCTAAATATTTCTTCGCGCTTATTATGTATGTTAATTTTAGTTATCTCAGTTTTTTGTATTCTATTTTTTAGGTAGGATTCGAGTAGATTAAGTACGTTGCCTCTAATGCCGTAGGCTTCTAGTTTCGTTATTATGGTGGGATAATGTACATAATCGAACGCCTGGGTCATGTCGCAAAAGATGCTGCACACAGGATTTCGTTTATCCACGTTACTAAGGACATCATATAGAAAATCATATATGGCCATATTAATTGTATTATGTATTCGGAAGCCCTTTTGTTCTTCACACAGTATATTACACTTTTCGATGAATTTATATAGTTCATTATAAATATATTTCTCGAATACTTTAGATAGTACGGGTATTAATGAGATTGGTCGGTAATATTCCATTTGTTCTCTATTGTCTTTTTTGAAGACTGGCTTTACAATTGACATTTTTAGGGCGTCTGGGTAGATACCCGCGCTGATAGATAGATTAAGTACGTAACTCAGGTGATTGCCTATTTCCATTGATACACTTTTAAGTATCTTGGTGGCGATACAATCGTACCCTACACTATTCGTATTTTTCAATGACATTATTATTTTGTGAATGTCTAGTGGTACACTGGGAGCCAAGAACATTGATTTACTATTTGTGTCAATTTTACAACATTGTGGTTTACTATTAACCTGAAGCTTCCCCTGCACTTTATCAATAAAGTAGTTGTTGAACGCTTCAGCGATGTCATTAGGATCTGTTAGAGTATGGTTTTTAAGCTTAATTTTAATAATATTAGATTTAGGTAGATTATATTTTGCACGGTTGATCAATTGCCAAGTAGTTTTAGATTTATTATTAGATGATTTTATTTTATGATTGTTTTGCGCTTTTTGTGTTAAATTTATAATTTTTTTATGTAGTTGTGAATAATTTGTAAAACATTTTTTATTAGTTTTATTTGGGTTTAACCTAAACTGCCACAAAAGTTTTCTTTTCTTTCGACTACCTAATTTAATACCTTTGGACAGCCATTTGGGTTTTATTACAACATTTATTTTCGTAAGTTTGATTGGAAAACATAAGTCATATATTAATTTAAATAGATCAAGAAATGCATTGTACGCTATATTGGGGTCCTCTGTATCGTAAATCTCTGAGAATGTAAGGCTTTTTATATAACTTTTAAATTTAGCTATATTTTCAGTACTGTAGTCTCTTTTATTTGCGTACCAATAGTTTATAGCAAACGTCTTTTGCACTGGACAATGAAACAATTGTGCAGTGTGATCGGATAACGCTAGCTCTATTACGTCTGTCTTACACGACTTACTAAAGTTGTGTGCAATGTTGTCAATACAAGTCATACTAGCTAAGCGGGTGGGTTTTTTTATTGCAAGTTTTAAGTTATAACTCATTAAAAGATATTCAAAAGCATTTGTGTAACTATTTTGTTTTAGTACGTCAATGTTAAAGTCACCAGCAATTACAATGTTAGTGTAACGCGCTTGCGATATTTTCTGTAGAAGGTGTTCAAGTTTATCCAGGCAGTAGTTAAGATTATTTACATTAGGTACCCTGTACACACAGACAACAATTATCTTATAATTAGTCAGTTCGATTGCGCAACATTCAAATAAGCCTGACGTAGATAAATTTGATATATTAGGTAGTTCTTTCCATTGTATTCCGTTTCTTATAAGGATGCAGGCTCCTCCTCTCTTTTTCCCCTCTCTACAATAGTAAGCTGCTAGACCATAATTGGGCACATACAATTCATGCTGATGTCCTTTCATAATGAAGTGTTCCGTTATGCACAGGACATCCACATTTATCTTTTGTTCTGACAGTTCATCCAGACATACAGTGAGCATATTTGATTTATTTACTAGTCCTGCAATGTTTTGATGTAATATTTTGAGGTATTTATTAGAGAAAAAAAAGCGATTGACATTCACTGTGGTTGGTGTCATAAAGGGAGTTATTGGACGACTCAATATTTTCTCTATCAGACAAATTAATTACATCACACATTTTAAATTCCTTAATCATTAAACCTAAATTTACAAATATGTTAGACATACCATAGTTATTTACAATTCCATGTTTCTTCCAGAACATTTTATAATCATAAGACAAATAATAATTTGAATCAAACAAATATGCATAATGATGAGTACATGCATCCAGATATAAAAGGCTACTAAATGTTTCTATCCTTCCGTTATACATATTTGAATAGTCATTAAGTCTAAAAGTAGGCGCGCATATTATAACATTTGTATGATTAATCGTTGAAAGAGTTTGACGTATAGCAATAGTTAAATCGATGTAATTGTTCGTTTGCCGGAAATCTTCTTCACCGATGAAAATCAGGCAGTAGTCGTCCATTGTATAGTTTTTCAACTTGAGATCAATGTTGTCGATCAGTTTCATTGTATCACAACCATTTGACAGGTAATGACAAACTTTGTAATTGGGGAACGTTTTTTCTGCGATTGTGAGTATTTTGTTTTTGTTATTCGTACTCAAAATACATATCTTCCTTTCACTACGCGTGTCTTGTTGGTTAGACAGTTTAGATTGTTCGATAGTGGGGGTAGGTTGCGGTTTATTAGGTTTCTGCTGTTTCTGCGTATGATTATTTTGTGTATCGCAACTTTTATTCGGCGTCCCCATGCTTTTATGTGGTTTCGGTGTCGGTAATTCCTTTTTTGCTTGTTTTGATGATGTGACTTTAGAGTTAGGTTCAGTTTGAAATGTTTCTGTTTGAGTATGTTTATTACATCCATAGTTATTAGTTGTATTTATCTTTTTACTTGAGACATTAAATTTTGCTGGACTACTAGTAACTTTTTTAAAGAGATCATTTTTCTTAGTTAAGTTTTCGTTAAGTTTTTTTAAGTTACTATTCTCAGTTGATAGGGATTCTATTTCTAAATGGGCACTTTGTAGTTCTAACGTAAGGTTGAACACTTGTTCTTTCAGTTTTTTAATTTCGTCATCTTCGTCATCAGACATTTCGGGTAGGCTAGTGGCCGTCTCATTTACTATATTTGTTGTGTTTAGTTCGTTTTCATTGGTGAGCATGGAATCTGACTTTGTTCTGGGTCGGCGGAACGTGATGTTTTCTAAGAAATTCATTTTACTAATTTATAAAACTTGTAAAATGAATGATAGTGTTTTTCTTCTTAGATAATAATTTTATTTAATGCCCTCTAGTGTCTAATTGCAGTACTATAGTTAATGTTGAGATATCGATTAACTAGTTAGTTCAGCGACTCGTCGATAGGTGTCGTAAAAAACAAAAGAAAGTTTTTCCTAATGAGATCATAGATGGCGGTGCTGTCACTGTACTAATGCAATATTTGAGAATGATTTGTGATAATTTGAATTTCCAACGATCTAAGACGTTTTCACAAATGCACTTTTCAAACGATTTACGTGTTAAAATGTTATTTCAATCACTGAAAACAGTTGTTCTTGGTATTTACAAAGTTTTAAAACACTTTTGGAGTTAAAAGATCCTAAATTAACTGTTATTCCAGATAAACGTTCAAACACTTTGCCACCAATTGTTTATTATTGTTTTTTGTCACTATTATAATATTGTTCTTTTGGATAACACTTACACGTACAATTTGGAACTCACTTTTACCAATTTAACTCTATTAACTACTCGTAATTCACTTAAACTATTTTTAATTGAATAAAATTTACACAGAGATTTCTTTTACTTGTTTACTAGATGAGCGCCATCTAGCGAGCGGAACTCAAAAATGAACATATATATGCTCCTTTTTTTTGTCATTTTTTTTATCCAACTTCATCTAAGACCTGAATTTCTCAATAGCAGCCCGGAGTACGGAAGTTGGTAGTGTGACACCGCCGTGTCTTGGAAAGCACTGTAAGCCGTTGGTCCTGCGCCTGATATCTCCCCAGTTGTGTCGGATTAACGTCCCATCGGACTATGTAAGAGGAAAGTGAGAATGCATCTATGCTTGAGCACATTATTGTGCACTATAATCTCTCAGTGTACTTGGCTAGTGTCCATTGAGTTTAGCAACCGTGACCAAAATTAGGTAGGGAGGATATTAATATTACATCCAATGTATTCAATCAAGGTGCGAGCTTTCCCCATTATCTTCCACATTTACCAAATTTTGCATCTTTTCAGCGGCTGACATCATCACCTAACAACCACCACTGACGCACCAGATTAGCATTTACGTCCCCAATTACGCAAAAATAAGTTTTTCATACATGCCACTTTAGTATTCAACAGGTATAATAAATTATTCGTTATATTGGAGACCTTGAGACGGATGTGGCCCTGTTTATTATTAAATAACATCTCGAATGTCCCCGTGTTTGTTCAAGCCGGTATTTAAGTACCACTTGTTTATTTACTTCTATTTGGTTTTCGGATTTAAATGTATACTTAGCCGTTGAGTATAGATTTTTGTCGGTGTATTGGCTTCGCTTTGATGATTTGGCCGGCAGGTGAACCTTGACAGAAGCGGAGGCTATTTGAGGTATTTCACTCCACTTTTCTGGGCGGTGCTCTGTTTTTAGATATCTTTTTTTCTTTAGAGGAATTTTACTTGGATTTTTTTTGGGATTTTTTGTGCTCTTAGCTTCGTTTTTTCCTCTTTCATGTTAGTAGCCACCAGTAGGTATGAGCTTTAAAATAAAAGCTTATATCGTAAGGACAGTTGAGGGTTTAGTGCCTAGAGTATCTCATACTCAATTCGTCAGTCAATGAAAGGTACTCTTTCAATGCCCACACTTTTTCTCTAAGCATGAGAAGAGGCTTTTCTCATCTACTGACAATAAATAATTGTGAAGTAATTTATGAAAATTGTTGGATAATGTTTATAAAGAAGGTATGGGCAATCTTTCCAAAGATCTTGCAAGATAAGCCAAATTACGTCTTCTTAAACATTATGGGCATCAACAGACTATCAAAGAACAATTAAGTGAGAACTTAGTGTCCAGAATTCATCCAGGTAAACCATAACTTTATCGATTTTCCTAATGATAAATAATTTTACGAAATTTTGAGAAGCTAATGAGATAAAAATTGCAGGGTGACCAAGTAATACCTTCTTGATGCCTTAATGATTATCAAGACGCCGTAATCTTTGTAAAGGATACAAAATTTATATTATTTTTAAGGTCTTTTAGACCCTCCTCGAGTGGGACCAATGTTTAGTTTAGTAGGATTAAATTGTGAGTTGTTTCCTCCAAAAGTCAATTACACGGTTGAATTCGCCCTCGGAACAATGCGGTGGCTTTTTTCACTTATAATGTCGGTTCCAATTGGTGTCGGTATTTCGGAATTGTTTCGTCATTTATAATAAGGTATTGGGTTCCGAAGTAACAATACGTAGGTTATGCTTGATTTAAAACTCACGTAGGAATACAAAAACCATAATAATTTATAATTTATTCCAATTGACTGAATTGTTGGACTTTTTGATAACTTTATAATATCTAAATAATGGCCCTACTTTTACCTCGACTTATTCATAGGCATTTAAGATGATAAATTATGCACAATGTTACTAGCACGACCATGAATATTGAGTTAAGCAATTAAACCGATAACTCAATTGGGATCACAAATTCCACAGCACAGCAAAGGAATGCGCGTTGATGTCTTTTACTCTACAAACGCAAAGTTGCGCGCACGCATGCCCGGATGTTCTCTCTCTATATCCATCATAGAAAAGTACAGATAAGCTCATTCTAGGCACAGTTAAATGATCACACAGCTTTAGATAAAGTACTTGAAAGTACGGACATAACCCATCAAAACAACTTTCTAGTTCGTCGACTCTCGAGTCGGCAGGTGTTAGTGAGTTCAATCCCAACGTAGGTAATGTTTCATAAACTCAACTAGATAATGTGTGAACTTACATCAGCGTTTATACATAAAACATAATGTAAAAGACGAAAGCATTTCACTGTACATACCAACAAGTAACAACTACATACATGCACAGTCACGCACACACGTTAACAACAATATTTTTAGGTTTAACCACGAATAGGTATAACTCACCATCGTGGCCATTGATTTAGACCAATTATAAACCCATTTCTTGGTTCAGAACACGGTTATTACGTACACACAGGCGGACAAACAAAAAATATCAATCGTAAACCACTTTACATATACACAAGTTGGAGTGTTTCACATCACTAGTTTATGTTTAGCACTTTAGTACATCACGATTAAAGACTTCAATAATGTTGAAGTCGTTTGGTGATGTATTTGGGGGATGACTTTAGTTTTGTAAGTCGATGCTAACGTTTTGCAGTGGCATGCGCTTGCGCAGCCTCTGAACGACTGACTGCCGGTCGTTGGGGCTGCCAGCCTTGAGCTGTGTTTACTGCTACAGAACCTTCGTGGTGCTTTTGTTAGGAAAAGCTTCCAAAGTTGTAACCATGCCTTATTCATGCGCAGAGATATTAATGAGTGCCAAGTTTGGAATATATAACTTCTCTGGGATATTGTTCGATGTTCGCAAAGAGATTGTGACATACCGTGAAAAATGGGTAAAACACCACATTTCCATTGTAAGCCTACAGTTTTGAACACCGTTTAATTTTACACATTGTAGCGTTTTGTGCATTCAAACTATTAAATCCTTCGATATATTTACGGAAAAAACTGATATCACTTAGGTTTTTATACTCGTGAACTAATATTTATACCGATTTATACAAAAATATGAACTTATCTCCAAACAAATCATTAATCTACATTCTTAATCTACCATAAAAGACAAAATATTCTAAGCCTAGCAACACCAAGCAAGCCTCCATTGTATCTCAAGCGAGACAGACTATATCTCGCTCTCTTTCTTCATGTCGGAATGTGACCCGCTATCACCTTGAAGGCCGCAAGCTCTGGACGCGACTCAATGAAAATAAGAGCTTTTTAACTTTTAAACAAATTAAAACCAAAAACCAATATACATAATATTTAAAAAAAGAACTAACTGCTGTCAAATGTAGAGGTATTTCTACATCACGTCGTGACGCAATGGTGTGCGTACATTCAGCTTTGTATATATTTAGTTTCTGGTCATGCCGGATTCCCTAGCCCTGTTGCTGCTGGCTCGTATAAATGCTGTGTAGCTTAGCAACGCATATAGCGTACAGTTATTAGATGGATTACAGTTTGATACCCGACTTTGGTCTTGAGCTACGGAGGCTATGGTAATAAAATCGTTGTATTTCTTTGAGATTCAACTAAGCGTGGACACGAACTTCGTTTGATTGCTTCTAGTTTTTAATAAACTTCCTTGTAAACCCCGTTTTAACCGACGGATCAAGAATTTGTACACAATCTGAATTATCTAAACTATGTTCGAGAGCGCTTACCTAAAGCTTTTGCTAAACCAGGAAAACGGAGTCGATTTAGCCAACTTAAAATAATACTTTCGCGCAGGTAGGTAATACTTATTACAATTTCTATGATAACACGCAATTTACAATAATAAAGCCACTTCCTCAATTAAATATACAATAGACACGAGCTAGGAAATTATAAAAAGGTTCTGAGTAATTTTTGCCGACCGCAAAATATAGCGGATGACTGCGTTTCATCTTGCAGGCGAGTTTAATGTACTTAGGTACTTGTTGGCAAACTGGGAGAACTGTGGATTAATGTTTTTCCTTCTTTACTACATAAGATACAATAAAGGATGCTACATGCCCTATTTATACTTACATCAATGATATTCTATCAAAAAAGAAACCAAAGAAAATCGATTACCTACGCTAAATCGTCGTCTTATTTATATTAAGGACTAGCTTCTGCCCGCGACTTCGTACGCGTCACAGTTGATGTGTTATCCTACGGGTACCGTACATTTTCCCGGGATAAAAAGTAGCCTATGTGTTATTCCAGACTATAATCTATCTTTGTGCCAAATTTCATCCAGATCCATTCAGCCGTTTAAGCGTGAAAGAGTAACAAACATCCATCCATACATACAAACTTTCGCCTTTATAATAGTAGTAGGATTGACTTTACGGCTTCCAAAGCTTCGATATTCAAGAACCTCTGGGTGTCAATTTTCATGTCTTAAACAGATATTGAAATAATTGTTTAATTATTTATTTACTTACGTACTCTTTTTGTTTTGCTGTACTGTTAGCGACCCTGTTTTATTAATTGGTCAGCATAACACCCAGTAAGTGATCTTCTTAGCGTAGTCGACTGAAATCGCAAAGGCAAAAAATATTAATTATGATATTTAGTTACATGATTTCAAACCTTATTTCATTTAACACATGGCATGTTGAAAACAAAATATTTTTAATAAAACTCCTGTAAAATAAAATGAAGCAACAAATAGCACGCGATGTAGATAAACATTTAACTTTAGCTCAGGCGCAACAACGATGCACTTCACACGTTATAGAAAACACGAAGATATAAAGTTTCATGTTTTGTTGAATAATTAAGGAGATAATTATATATACAAAGAAAAAAACAAATCAAAATGCATTTCGTTCGTCATGTTACCCAAAATTTAGCGCCAATCAACAATCCTTGTAATAAAAGAGTGAAATGTAACGTTACTTACGTTAACCTTAAGCCGGCTTTTCACTGCGGGATGTAATGTAAATATATTATTATGTGGTTTCTAAAACACACAGCGTTGCTGTGAAGAAAGCTGTATGTAAATCCGCCTTTATACTGATGTCTATGGTTAAAACTTACCGATTTGTCCATGGTTTTATACCTGTCTCTCTTTCTCACCAGCGGGCGTCCTTTTCTAATGATGAAGGACGCTTGGCGCGAAGCTGTCAATCACATAGCTTTTGTAAATTTTGCCGGGAAAAACACGAAAAATTTTCAAAGTAAAAAAAAATGTGCTAATACTATTATTTGTCGTATTAAATTAACACACAGCGTCAATTAAGTTTACGCGTCGGGTTTATTTGTTGTGAATTACTATTCCAATATGAATCCGGACGAAATTGTTGGGGTAAGTTTCGAATGCAGATTCGAACAGGTAATAGAAGGCCTAATGATTCATCGTCATCATCTTCTTCATCCTCGGCGGATGACGAGGCCATAGCAGCACCTCCGCCCAACAGATGATGAAAAAGTTCACGTAAGTGCAAACAAGTTCATACCGGTCCGGACCCGCATATAAACATTTCCACTACTTATTACCAACAAATCAGAAACTAATCCGACCCCATCCACACCTCATTTTTTTTTTTTTTGAGAACCCTAATACGACCCACTGACCGAAATCTTGTAAACTCTTTTGTTTTAGTAGGTACAAAGTATGTGCGCAATATACGCGCTGAGACGTGGAGTTGTGGAAACCAGCCCGTCATACTATTACTAGGTACAGAGTTTCATGAAAACAACTGCTTCCACCAGCTGAGAAAGAATGATTCAAAGAATTAACACTGTATTAAAAAAAAAAAAAAAAAAAAAATAATGATCCCCTTGGAAGGATATAACTACAAACAATCCTGCTTTGCCAGTGCCTTGTTTTGCTGTTTTGAAACTGGAGGAAGAGTTGTGCAATTTCAAAGATGAGAAAGGATTATTAATTTAGTTTCTATAGAACTGTTACTACAAGGTTTTCAAAGTAAATTGGGACAAAGACACCTATTTCAGACCGGGCCTTGACAAACCCATTTTAACACTTTATTTATTAATGATTAATTGTTGTGTTGATATCTATTATTAATTAGATATTAAACTTTTATTTATCAAAAAATATTAGGAATAAAAAAAAGAAATAAAAAAAAAAACAAAATAGTATATATAGTTCCTCAATATATAAAAGTTCATAGATTGCAATGCAGAAAGTATGTGGAATTACATGGCATCATATATAGCTTCCTAATTAGTATTAATTCCAGATGTAGCTTAAAACTCCTGTTTATATCAAGGACAAAAAGCTTTAAATACATCTCATATTTTGTCTAAAGGACAATGCCAATATGAAGGTTAATTAATTGCAACAACTGGTCAACGGACAATCATAATATCAATAAATATGTAATGGGTGGCCATATTCTATTCTTAAAGAAGCCTCCTCTTCAGGAGAGGCCAAGATAGCAAAGGATTTGAAAGATATATAAGTTAATTGTGGCTTTTTATTTTGAATGATCCTAATAAAAAATAAAAAGAGGCCTACGTCCCATCTTCAACCACGGAGGTCTGAACTCATATGAGGTGAGGTGAAACATTACCTTTTAATTTGACAAACAGATGTAGCCAAGTTCCGTTCTTTTGGAAGCCAACCTATATGTATAGTTGGGAAAAGGCTAAAGAAATGATGATGTAGCCAACTTCCTACAGACGAACGATTGGTTAGTGAAAATAGACATTCATCAGGCCTATTTTTATTTACCAATTGCAGAGACACAGGAATTTTCTACTAATAATTTACAGCGAAAGTGCTACAGTTGACAGCCTTGCTATATGGCCTGTCACATTGGCCCCAAGGATGTTTGTTTCAGTTACAAATTGGATCGCGGAGATCCTAAGACCATAATGTTTCCCTATAATTGTATATTTGGTTGATTTTTCCTGGTCAGTCAGGATCGGGCTATACTAGCTTCTCAGGTTTCGGAAACATAGAGAATGTTGGAAACCTTTGGTTGGTACATAAATTATTGCTCTCTCAGGAGATTGAATATCTTGGCTTGGTATGGAAACTAAGTTAAACCGAGTAAAAGTTCCTCCCAAAACTTAGTATAATAATTTCCTGAATGTTGAACAATGCAAACAGTTCTCTGCGAGAACCTCAAAGTTTATAAGGTTTGTGCCTTTTTCTAAGTCATATGAATGTACTTTCTAAGTATATCTTAAACATCACTGACATTGCAACTATGATTCATGTATAGTTGCTGCAAAATGCGATCATGTTTTATAGGGTGTGCGCCTGGAGATTTGTCATACAGGTCCCGAACCTAGCTCAGACTCCAGATCTCACAAAGGTTTCGAATATAAGGCAAAATTATATAAATTAATTAGTGTAACAATGTACCACCTTTATGAGAGAAATAAATGATAATTTATTTATTTTATTGGTAACCATGTCAGAGGCCCTTTAGGTGGTTTAGAAACTCTGACGCTAGGGTGTGTGGGGTTGTTAGACCTTACTGCCCTGTTGCAGAACCCAACTCTCTAAAATCATTTAATCAAACAGATTAAGAGAAAATTATGCCTATTCAGCAAGACCTAAAATGGTGGTTAAAAGCTGTCGATTGCAGCTTGAAACCTACAGTCAAGAAGCCTTGACCATGGATGCATGATTTTTTATAGAAAAGACATGTAACTACTTATGTCGTATTTACGGCCATCAACAGTCAGCGGATGACTCTAAAGGCGCACATCTGCATATTCAGTCGGACAACACGACTTGGATCGCGTACCCCAAGAACGAGGGGGGGGGCACATTCTCTCGCACTACTGAGATTAACGACCAAGGTCCTGAAACTTGCAGAGCTGTTAGATCTAACTCTCAGCCACTTACCTCTCGGAGAGTCTAAACGAAATTGCGCATCGCCTATCAAGGGGTCGCAGAGTACCAAAGTGGCATCTTCTGCCCCAAGCCACGAAGGCTATATTCATAGTATGGGGTGTCGGAAAGTCCAAGGTCCTGAAACTTCCAGAGCAGTTAGATCTAACTCTCTCAGCCACTTACCTCTCGGAGAGTCTAAACGAAATTGCGCATCGCCTATCAAGGGGTCGCAGAGTACCAAAGTGGCAGCCCCAAGCC
The DNA here is from genome assembly GCA_932526535.1 of Caradrina clavipalpis. Taxonomy (NCBI): domain Eukaryota; kingdom Metazoa; phylum Arthropoda; class Insecta; order Lepidoptera; family Noctuidae; genus Caradrina; species Caradrina clavipalpis. Next base: position 5,173,798 of record OW052106.1, on the reverse strand, counting down.
ACGGAGGCTATGTTCATAGTGTGGGGCGTCCGAGAGTACCAAAGCGGTCATCTCATTTTCTGCCCCAGGCCGCGGAGGCTTGCCACGAAGGCCATATTCATAGAATGGGGGGCATCCCAGACGTAGACCTGTTCTCGTCAAGAGAAAGGGCTATCGTACTACGGTATGTAATCTTGATTCCAGAGATTGCTCCGTAGTCTTCTGCGACGCATTCAGTCGTGAATGGGACTATTTATTACCTGGGCTGGCCATTTTTAATGCCACCCAGTTTTAATAAGGAAAGTACTCGCTCATTTGAACAGTGCAAAAGGAATATACATCCTAATAACACTGGAGGAGACCAAATGTTTTTTGGCTACTCGACCTGCAAGCGGGAGCCATAGTAGGGCCACTTCCGATAAAGAATCTGCGGAAGGTTCTTATAGATCGGGCAACAGGCGATTGCCGTGCACAAGTGGACAAGTGACTCTTCTTCCCTGGAAAATGGGGGGTGGACCAATCAAGTCGCTCACTGGTCTGTAGAGGACCAAAACTTGTTAAAAGTAGTTGGCGAACACCTACTTTAAAAACATATAGTGTTCCTATTAGAAGATAGGTATTTTGGTGTGATACCAATTAAATTAAACCAAAAACACCAGAAGGCCAGCAAGTTAATTTTATATTTAGAAAAATAATTTTAAAAGATAAGTTGGATTGGGTAAGCTTAAAAGTATTCTCCTCCATAAATAATCCATTTCAACTTATGTGCAAAATCAAAAGTAGATATCCCAAAACATTTTTTCATTCATCAAGTTCTGCAATACTAAAACTACCAATACAGGACACTGCAATTTTATTTAACTGGCTAAGGACCTCAAATTCAGATACATTGTTTGAAATTACTAGGCAAACTGCTTTTAGTACTCTTGCTGACCTCTGGTTGTAGAATTCACAATGTCACATTATTAGAAAATAGCCCTGAGAGTCTAATTTCTACTGAAGATGAGACTACTCTGTACCCAAAATTTGGTACAAAGGCACCTTCTAATATACACTTACAGGTTGGTTGTTGCGGAAACACCAATAGCATCGTGTCTGCCCTTTCATACACATCAATAACTTAAGAGGAAAGTCTAAAATTAGAAAGAGCAGACAGGATTGTGTTAAGTTTATTTATTTCTCTATCAGGGAAATTAAAACTTTGATTTGCAGTATTTTTTGAAATGCTAATATAGATGCCTGAACAGGCAGTATCAGGTTAGCAGTCAACTTCTAGAAGTTGCTTGGAGAAGGCCTATCCAAGAAATACTTAACAGAGGAAACTGGATAAGTATTAAGACATTTCAAAATTTTTACTGCTGCTCTGTAAACAGAGTTGATGATAGATAACAACTCAAATGTTGATTATTATTGCATCACAATTGATATTTAAATAATTCAAATAGTTTTTAATGTGAGAAAATAAGCAGTTTATTTCTTGATTTATGATTATTTATATCTTTGTTAATTTGAAAGAATGTTATTTTACCTTTTGTCATTTGGATATAGATAAATGTCATTTTAATTACAATAGAATGATTAATATTCTATAACAATTTATTGTATAATTAATTCATCATAGCGTTTGTATTTAGCACCAGCAGATATCAAACAGGTCTTCACAGCAACGCTGTGTGTTTTAGAAACCACATAATATTACTGTTTTGCATTCCAACAAAACAGGTATTATGTGTGAATAAAACACACAGCGTTGCAGCTATTCTCTAGCTGGTGAGTTGAAGACCCTATGAGATTGACAGCTTCGCGCCAAGCGTCCTTCATCATTAGAAAAGGACGCCCGCTGGTGAGAAAGAGAGACAGGTATAAAACCATGGACAAATCGGTAAGTTTTAACCATAGACATCAGTATAAAGGCGGATTTACATACAGCTTTCTTCACAGCAACGCTGTGTGTTTTATTCACACATAATACCTGTTTTGTTGGAATGCAAAACAGTAATATTACATCACGAGATATAATTTAATATCGCTCACCATACTATTTAAGAAACCTCTTTACACTAAGCTGTAATATATATTATATCCCAAAGTATAAGTAAATATTTTTTCGACCGAATGGGCGATAAAGAGGAGATATAGGTATATATTTTACCTCACGTCCCGGACAACGCACCCCCCCTGCCTCGCCCTCACTTTGAATGGAACGGTGCAGACTGTAGAACTGTTTGAACCTTGAACCAAATAATATAATTATATCTTTCAGTGTGAACAGCAACTGCGGGATGTAATATATATTCCAGGATGTAAATATTTCATCCCGCAGTGAAAAGCCGGCTTTACAGTAGAGACCTTATTGTGTGAACAGTAACGAATAACCAACATTCTTAAAATGTATCTAGGAACTAGTTTGTTACGCGATTAAAATAATAAATTAATAATATTAGGTGTTCTAAGTCTATATGGTTTTTATAAACAAATGGGTTCCTGCGCTGTCAACTCAAATGCGTAAACTAGAACGCAACTCGTTGCTAGGCAACTGTGTCAGTTTGACGTCTTCTTCTTGTTATTCTCTTTATCTGTGGCGTGTGCATCAAAATAACGTTTTATTTGAAATTGCGTGAATGTGAGCAATGAAAATTAATTTTATAAGGAAGTAAATTGAATTGAACGTAATCTGTCTGACCTCACATGTTCCAATTACGGGTCAGTTTAGCACCCACGCGAGTGAATGTAAGAGTCATGTAATTTTCTTGTATCATTACGAAGGAGGTCCAAATCGTGTGCAGTCAACCAAAGAGGTTTGTATTGATCTCTCAATGTGAGTCATTTACTTTTGTTTCGGATATAAATCCATATTCGGTCGTGACCTTGTGTTAGTGTTATCATTTTGCAATAAATAAACTTCAGAGCAGGTGTTGTGGTTTGTAGGTATGTTACTATTGTATTACTTGCAACAATGTTTCTTTAAATTATTGTGTTTGGTTTAATACATGTTTATATCCTTTGTTCTTAACATTTCACAATTTGTTTTAAACCCTGTTCAATGTAGTTTTGAGGGGTTTCATGTATTTCCTAATTCAGAAGATAATAATGTCAAGTACCTCAGTACCTCTTTGGCATTAATAATAAAATTGCAGGGTCACTTGATCTTGTATGATTTCATTTCTTAACTGAGTCATGTTTTGCTAAAGTTCAGTGTACCTACTTCAATTTGTCAGTGAATGCGGATAAAGTTTTATAAAGCAAAAATAAATTATTGTGGATGCTTTTTTTTTGGAATTTTTGCTGATGGACCATGTTTATCTGATAAAATTATTGCTACAAGCAATAATTTTATCAGAGGTCATGGTCCATTAGATGCACAAGTTATTAAACTGAGAATTAAAGCTGAGCGTAGGTAAAAATAGACATGACATTCCCAGAAGGTTAATTTCATTAAGAAATTGATCAGAACTAAATCTAGTGTGTAATGAAGAGAAAATTCATAGGAGTTTTCAAACATTAGTCAACTATATTTCTATCCAAAATCATTGATAAATATAGTTTGCAAAAGAAATGTAGATAACACAAATATCTTTAGACAACTATGTGTTTTAAATTCAGCTCATCTATCTGTTTCAGCTAAAAATCCCCAGACAATGTCTCGTCAGCGCCCTCAATGGCAGCTACAAGCATTGGCTGCTCAAAGACGTGACAATGAGCTGAAACGTGCAGAAGAGTTAAAGAAGGTTGCGTCATACTTTGAGAGCAATACTAACAAGACCAGGCATCATGAGCAGTGGACCACTGAGGGGTATTACGAGAAAGCTAACAAAGAGGCTGAACTGCTGAGTCAGAAGAAGGTCAGAGATGCGTAAGTATAATAATGTATTAGTCACCTACACCATCCATATGCATGCAATTTAACGAGGTGACATGTTCCAATATCGCTTTTTATGTGTCAAATCCAAATTTAATTTTACACACATACCATCATGCCTGTATTTCCCGAAGGGTTAGGGTAACCACTGTAACCAGATGTAGCAGTGTTTTTTTTGTTCAATATTGTGTCATTTCAAAGTATTCTAAAATGCCTGTGTAATGTTTATTACATAGTACACAGTTTTATGCTGGTATTCTTAATCTATATTAAGACAAACTATTATTGTCCTAAAAACAAAATGACAATGAAAAAAATACCTACAGCCTTGTAAGTTAAAGTTGAATGTACCAAACCAGTACAAAAAAGGGTTGATAGCATAACACCAAACCAGTATCAGAATAAAAGAATTTGTATTGTAACTACAAAAAACAGTTTAAAATAATATCTCATTTTTTGTCAGCTAAGGATATTGTTATAGTCTGTACAGTCAACAACAAAAGTAGATTAACATTTCTGACTTTTTATTGAGCAGGATATCTAAGGAAATCATCATCATTTCAGCCATAGGACGTCTACTGCTGAACATAGGCCTCCCTAAGGAAATACGAAATGGAATTAAAATTAAGATAAAATGAACTCTTAGGTGTTGCCTTAAATTTTCAGTAGCAGTGAATTGTGTTATTTCGTGTCTATTTAAATGATATGTAAAAGTAACATTGTTAATCGACTTTTGTTGCTGATCGTACCAGGAAATAAATATTCAAAGTCCATTTAAGATTGTCAGTACTGGAATGCGTATTATAAAGTTTTTGTCTCAATTTTTTAGACAACTGGAAGAACGGCGCAAGAAACTAGAACTAATGTTGTTCCAAGAAGAGATGCAGTTTCAACAGGAATTGAAGACTTTAGCTAAACAGCCGAAGTATTATAAAAATGGGTAAGGATTGTTATGTATTATCTTTTGTATAGGAAGCATCACTTTCCTAACACAACAATAATATTTTTTTTTACTTTGACATAGAATTATAATTTTTCATCATTTGATTACATTTTTTTCATGGAAGGAAAAATTGCCAACAGTAACATAGCATTTGATGTAGATTAGTAGTTAGAGAGGATCAGCTCTACTAATAGCCAGTGAACATCTTGAATAATAATGGAGCAAGTTGACGACATGGTTGGCGCAGTGGCTGAGCGATCGGCTGCTGCGCTAAGTGCCGCGGATTCAATTCCCGCACGAACAAATATTTGTATGACCTATAGATAGTTGGTCTGGGTCTGGCTGTTTGTGTATGTGAGTTTATATGTTTATAACAAACATACTCACTATACAGGAGAAATTCCTAGCGTGTGGCAACGTTAGGAATCCCCGCCCCTCTGACTAGTATAAAAACGCATCCCACCCCATATATTCCTCAAGTGCCACTCACTACATTATTATTTTTTGCAAATGCTCAAGTTGTTTGCCGGCTATAGGTAATATTGACCTTTCTTATTGTATAATACTGGAAGTCATTAGGCAGCATTCTTTTCAAAAGAAAACAACTTAATTTTGTTCTTTATCTTATTAGCGTATTGATGGAAAATGAAATACTTAGTAAGAATAAAATAAATAGACAAATTATTAAAAAAAAAATTGTTTGGCCCAAAATTACAGTTCATACCTAAACAAAGTCCCCACGTCGACCCTCCAAGAGATCAACCAGGGTATCATGGCGAAAGAGGAGCAGTTGCTTCGCCACGAGGCAGAGCTGCGACTGCACCACGCGTGGAGGATGAAGCAACCAGAGCTAAGAGCTGCCAGTGCCTATGTCGCTAACGGCAAGCTGAAATCTGCCTGGTGAGATTTTCAACTAATTCAATATACAATTTATATACTACACTTGCGAACTGCTTGCGACTTCGTTCTCGTGGCTGCGTACTGCTCCGCTGCAGTGAATCGTAACGTGATGTTATGCCTATGTTAATCAGATATAATGTAGTATTCTACGGTAAAGAATTTTTGAAATGGATCCAGTCGTTTATGGTTTTATGTGTTACATACATACATACAAATCTTTCCTCTTTATAATATTAAGCACATATATCTAGCAATAATAGTTCAATGTAAAAAAATATAATTATAGAAGTTATCTGCCTGCATACCAAATAGATTGATCAAGTACACACACTACAAATAACCACATTTGACTCCCTAGGCATCGCCGAAGTTCCACATTAAATTACGTATGTGAATTCCATATTTCAGGATGGAGCAAATAGTGGAGAAAGAAGTTCAGAAGAAGAAAGAAGAAGAAGAGACGCGGAATACTCTGAAGGAGAGGGACGAGATGCTGCGCAGGCAGATACAGATGGAGGAGGAGAAATTGAGGGAGAAGGAGCAACAAGTTAGAGTAAGTACTTACACTAAGCTTCTTAAAGCCTGATCAGAGAATTTACTGTTGATTGACTGTTGATGGTGACTGGTGCAGTTGGCTAGCTATACTAAAAGTCTAATCATATTAAGATAAGAGATAGAACACAACCATTTTTTTAGCAAAATGAGTTTAATATAATGATTAATAAATGGGCGTTCAATAAGGTGGAATGGCCATCGCAAAAAAAGCTTTTACCACGGATTCAGTCCGCACCAAGCAAGAAAGTATATCGTCAGTCTAAAAAAAATTCGCTGTTCCAAACAAAAGTCCAACATATTATGAATGGAACATGATATAACAAAAAAAAAGTTTTTTTTGTTCAATTTAGTAAGTTTTATGGTACTGATAATACTTTCATATGCAAATCACGAAAGGATGTATTAGTTTCTAAATTCCACGTGTAACTTGTTTACAGGAACTCCGCGAAAGTCTCGAAGGCCAGATCGCAGAGTTAAGTGAAAAAGAAGCAATAGTCAAACGCCTTCGAAAACAGGAAGAGAGAGAGCAATTAATACTAGACGAGCTACAGTTCATATCATCCGAAAGAGAGAGGGAGCATGCCCGCCTCGTGGCAGAGAGAGACGCCAATATAGTGAACATGGGCCTACATAAGTACAAGCTGAAGAGGAAAGTGATCTCTGTTATGAAGGAGATTGAGTTGGATTTGGAAATGCTGGATAAGATGCGCAGGACTGTTTTAAAGGTAAGGTTTTGAGGTTTTGTGATAACTTGTGGGGAAAAAGTATTTTATTTTAAAATTAGTATCCAGTAAATAGTGTAACTTTAAGCAATACAGAAAAGTTATAATAAGAATTCCTGTTTGTAAACTTATGAAGTGGCCCAAAGGTGGACTAACCATAATATCAGAGGCTAGGGACGGAAAACCACATTTTTTTTTAATACTTCAACCTCGCACTTTGCGTCAGAACTACTACGTAGCGGACATAGGATTTGGTTAAGAGAACTTCTCGAGATTTCCCCTCCCCCCTTTACTTTACCTCGTTTAAACAAGTCTGTCGCATCACACGACACTCTTTTATACATTTTAATTCTGTTAGTTTTAAAGATAACAATACATCAGTAAATCAACTTCCACCCTACTGATTATTTAGTACCTAACCAATATTGTTCCTAATCATTTTTAGGAGCGCGAATCACAGCAAGAGGCATGCGGGCATTACAAACGTGTACTAGACGCCGCTTTAGCAGAATTGAACGAACACAGGGAGCGGGAGAGACAGAGACAGAGGAACATAGAGGCCATGTATGACGGAGAAGCAAGACAGATTAATGAGAAACAGGATAAGGTGAGTACACAAGCTGGTTCTTGTTTTAGACAAAAGCCTCTCCCTATTTACTTGAGTAGGAACAGTAAGGTAAAAGCGGACATCAGAGAGGTGCTTTTTTAGCGTCTTGGCACTATAGAACAAAAAGTCAACTGTCAGGCAGACTTCTAAAGGCCGAATTGAATAGTCTTATCAACATTTGACAGTTAACCGCATATAGGAATTAGGTTTTTTTCAATAGTTCGTTTAAATAATAAAGTCATAAAGCTCAGTGTGAAAAATACAAACATATGTTATTTTATTTTGTTTTTTTAGGCTCACACTTATCATTTATTTTGGGATAACTAAGCTAAGCGCTTCTGGATAAATACAGGATAAGATTTTAACCAGTGCGTAAATTTTTTTTGGTAGTTCAGTGGCAGTAATAGAACACATTTCCGTGTTTAGTTAAAAAAAAAAAAAAATGTCATCCTTATTCGAGTTTGAAATAAGCAAAACATGGACATAATCTATTCGCCATACTATCAATGACAACTCTTGGCCGCCGCCCGGGCGCATGGCTGTGGTGAGGGGGTGGGGAATGCGCTAGCGCCGAGTGACAATAAAATATGGTTTTTAAGTATACATGTTTCGTAAGCGATAACTTTTTTTTTAGTACTAAGACATATCAAAATAAAATATACGTGTTTAATAAAACGTGTTGAAGTTTATTATGGCAAAATTTACGCACTGGTTAAAATTTTTTCCTGTATAGCTATCTGTTACTAATTCAATTATCTTTAGAGCAATTGTGCAGACAAACTGCTGACTCGTGCATTCAAGCTAAAATTGTTAATTTACAGCTATGGGCCAAAGAACGAGAAGCCCGCGCTCTCCTTATGCATGACGTCATCTCCACTCTCAAGAGGCAAGTAGAAGAGAAGATAGAAGCCAACAGACAGCGGCAGAAGGCCAACGTGCTAGAACGAGAGAAGATTCTACAGCAAATGGAAGGCTTCCACGAGGAAGTCAAGGCTAATGAAAGGGCGACACAGGTATGTATTATTTTTCAACTCTATACGTCATTGTGTCATATCTATACTTTTATAAATTTTACCAGTATAATAAAGCTGAATAGGTTTTTTGTTTGTTTCTAAACGCAGTTATCTCTGTTGTTGCTGGTCGGATTGGAATAATTGTATTTGTATAGGCTATGTAACTTATGTGGCGATAGGCAGGGCACATAGCTCGCATAAGGCTCTTGTGTGGCGGCCACGTGCCGGAAGGAGTAGTGCGAGAAGGCCCCCCACGATGTGGATTCAGGGAAATCGCTAGATGCGGGCAGCGCAGGACCGTCCAATGTGGCTATCTATAGGGGAGGCATATATCCTGCAATGGACGTCGATTGGCTCATATGATAATAATGATACAACATCACGCTTCAATCCATCCATAACCACGTTAACTTAGTCGCCAGCAGACGCAAGTTTCTTATACAAAGGCAGCCTTACACATATTATGTCATACTAACCCCTCCAATATCCTTTTTCCACAGCTAAAGAACGCAAAATACTCAACGGTGAACGCGCTCCAGTCGCAACTGAACAGTCTTCGCATACAGCAGCAGCAGTTAGACGAGACGTGCGCGAAGGAGGCCGAGCTGAGGGAGGCGGCCTCCAACGAGAGGATGCTGAGGAGCGAGATCGCGAAGATACATCGAGAGGGCAGCACTCAGGCTTGGGCATAACGGACTAACCATTTTTTAAGTTCTTTTCATTTTTTTGGAGCCAAAAGATGTCTTAAAGTCAATTTTTCAAGCGTTAGAAAGCTTTTATGTGTACTAATGTTAAGCTGAAGAGTTTTGTTTGTCTGTTTGTTTGTTTGGACGCGCTAAACTTCGGAATTACTAGACCGAATATAAGAATTTTGGTTATAGGAGGCTACGTTATCCCTGAGTGCTATAAGGCTATATATTTTAATAGGGATCCCTGAGAAAATTCATGGCGGTTAAAGGCTAGTTTTCTGTACAATACAATAAGCCGTGAAACCGCCATATTCATACTCTCATTATGAGGTAATTGATTATTGAAAAATTAAGTCTTACTGAAGTTACCAAAATCGTTGACCGCGTGAACTTTATCACGAAGTAATTGGCTCGCCGGTAAGTATCCAAGACCGCGGTATTGTAAGCTGACGAACCTCAGTCGAGATCTATACCCACCAGTGAACATCTTTCGCCTCAATGATGACAGAGCGCGTCTCGCCGCTCATAAACTATGAAAGATCGGTCATTTTCATAGTTCGTGTGCATTATTTTTCATACTTGTCTAGTCAAGTCTTGACAAGACGCGAACCAAAAACTGACCATATCTTTGAAGAAGGTATCAAAAAACTACAACGAAAGATTTTTAGTCTCTTAATTTTTATGAGGTGTTGTATACACTTTTTCAGAACCTTCGTTTCGGTTTTCGAGTCGTGGGTTATGATTTTACATAGTTAGGATTTAGTTTGCCACATAACATAAGATATACCTAAACAACTTTTCTAATAGCGTAATTATATAGTTTATTTTTAATTTAATAAGAAGGAAAGAGTCTTGATTTAAGTTAACGAGGCGTGAAACATAAGTCAATCTACAAATTATATTAAAATATATACTCGATTAGAAGTTATAATCGATTTATCAATTTGTATTTTTTTCTATTACCTATGCTTATCATTGCTTGATATACTTAGGCTTGTTCAAAGCATTTTCTAGCCAATTATATCGTCCTATATTATAATTAGGGTTTGACGCATTTGGTGCACTTCTCAACTTGTACACCATGCTCAAATGGTGAACTTAGCAACTGGTGCACTTCTCATATGGTACACTTCGCAACTGGTGCACTTCTCAATTGGTGCACTTCGCAAAAGGAGCACTTTTTAAGATGAGTGGAGATTTGGAATAATTGACTAAAAATAAAAGAATCTTTGGTTTTGCGTAGTGCATTTGCATAGTGCAAACAGGGATAATTGTGGGCTGGTGTTCCATTTCATTGTAAAGCCATGTAAGGGGCCTTTGCAAGGTGGTTTCGGCTCCTCGTACGCCTTTCAAAGGTCCGGAACTCTAGGGTCCCGAGATACGTAACGACTTTAACTAAAAGAAGTACAGTTTAAATTATAATATTATAAAGATGATGATCATTGATGTAATATGATATTATATCATGTCTTTATTATGATAGCTTTTTGCTGTAAATCTAACTACATAGTTATATTTTTATCACTTCCGAGTGACTTTTTTTATTTTTGAAAAAATAAGCATGTTATTCTGATTATGTAGAGTTTAATTAAAATTATTTTGTTGATTGTATTTTTAAGAAAATTACCCACGCAAAACCAAAGATTCTTTTATTTTTAGTCAATTATTCCAAATCTCCACTCAGCTTAAAGAGTGCTCCTTTTGCGAAATGCACCAGTTGAGAAGTGCACCAATTGCGAAGTGTACCATATGAGAAGTGCACCAGTTGCTAAGTTCACCATTTGAGCATGGTGTACAAGTTGAGAAGTGCACCAAATGCGTCAAACCCTATAATTATACTAAAAGACTGACAAAAATGTATTTACACATGATATTTAAATTCGAATGAAGTACTAATAAGGCAAAAGCAACCATATTATAATAATGTAAGTTTTCTTTTAGTTTGGTAAGAAGCCTAAGAGCTGTACGAATGAGTGTGGCACATGTTGTTTTATTTAGTGTATTTGAAAGCAACTGAATGATATTTTTGTGTGATAAGCAATGATCTTGTGGTGAAACACGAGGAAATGTATTTTGTGGAAATGGCGTTATATTTTGTCTGCTTGACTGCTATTGACTTGCCATCTTGATGAATTTATTGCAAAGATAAAGTCATATTTTTTTATATTAGCGTGAATGTGCGGAAAATAAAAGATTTGTAATTTTGATGTTTTGGGTTTCCTTTGCTTTGAGCTTTTCACAATTGCGAGTAATCCTAATCGGAAAAAATATATTGATTCAACGAAATTATTTATTTTACCAACTGTTGTTTCTAACTACGTTACAATAAAATGTTTGAGATCCCTGGATAAATATTTTTTAAATGCGCGCCATCTAGCATAAGTCTTACTAACAATATCAATTTACACCAGCTTTAGTAGTTCAAGTTGCGACACTAGATGGCGCTGTAAGGATTATCTAGATTACTAGTTCTTTAGCTAGATGTCGCTATGGTTACTATCCTAAAGTGCTTGCTTTAAATTAATGTTGTGCAACAAAAAAAATGTTCTTCTGTTATAAAAGTTAATCTTTTAATGTAGGTAGTTCGATGGCGAACGAGCCACGATCCTACGATCTCTTAGTGTAGAGTGAGTAGGGCAGGGTTTTAGAAATAACTTGCTATGTAGTTTCCTGCATACCATGACTGACCATGTGTAGCATTCATTAGGCAGGAACATATTTACATACCTAAATAGATATTAAGCGAAGAGGAGAAGAGATGTACAACAATTCGGCTTGCGGCATTTTCACATCTCACCGTTATGCTTTAACGCAATACATTATCCTATTAGTTGTTTACGAAATATCTCTTGCTCTTTTCCCTTTGGTGGAAACCGGATTTACGAGTATTTTTACTAAACAGAGGCACATGAATGTCTAGCTCTTAGTAGTAGTAGGTATAGTGAGAAGGTACCCATTAGTAGATAGTATAATGGACTTTGTTTGCCCCGTTAGTGTCGTAGACGCAAGCGTTACTTCTGAGCGTCCCCACGCTCACGCTCCTATGTTCGATTCCCAGGATTGAGTTTTTCCATTAGGAATTGCTCAGTAGCAGTCCATAGTAGTATGGAAGTTGGTGGAGTAACACCCCTGTACCTCAGTAAGCACGTAAAGCTGCTGGTCCTGTGCCTGATCTCTCCCCAGCCGTGTCGGATCGCGTCCCATCAGACGATGAGAGTGCTCCTGTGTTTACGCACACACTTTTGCACTAGTCTTAGGCTAGTCCCCATTGAGATTGGCTCCATGACTGAAATCGGTCTAGAGAGTAGATTTATTTATTTATTTATTAAAAAAGGTCCACCAACAGCTTCTATGTGATACATATATAGTAGATATCATTAAAATGGGCTGGTGTCCTCAGGTCCACGTCCTCGCGTGTATTATGCGTAAGGGTGGGAAGTAGATCATTCAATCTACCTTAACTCTACAAGAAAAGCCAGGGTGACCTCTCAGAATTTAGCTTTTATTGATAATACGAATCTATCAGCTAAGTACTAACTGTGAATTATTATTATAGTAGATCTTTCTTTATAAACAAGCGTCTCATCTCAGCTCACACTGGTTTTATTGTAAGTCAGAAACTATTTGTAACAAAGGCCGAACGTAACTTTCTGGAAGTAAATTGTCTTTTTCTCCATACTAAACTTTTTCAAGTTCTCGAGATTTGATAGTAAATGAACTCCTTTTTGAACAGTCTTTATCTCCTGGTAGTTCAGTCTATTATTCATGTACCTAGTTGATTAGGTACAGTTTCCCTACGTATTATTCGTTTTAATTAAATCTATGAATAGTTCACCCCATAGCGAATTTCGTAATCTAGAGATTATTTCTGATCAATGAGCAGTCAGCGACTTAGCGTCCATTGATCTTTACAATTTTACTTGCGGACACGCCCCTGCTTCGCATGAGTGCTATCTATTGATATTTATACGGCGATATGTCAAAACATCAAAAAGGTTTTGCTTTCTAGGCTTTTCGCAATAATTCTCTTATGACGAATACGATGATGGTTAAAACAACATCAAGATCCATTGTGTATCTAGTTAAGAACAACTAAGCAGCCAGACTTTGTTTAAGACTACTTAAATAGAACAACTTAATTTCCCTAAGGGTATGATATAATTATAATACCTACCTACAAACGTCAAAATAATTTAACATGGCAAATGTTAACATAACTATCCAGAAATAAGAGTATATTCTAGGTACCTACATCCGAAAAACATGCTCAGAATAGATCTAAAATTAATCAGCGTAAATATCCAAAACCATTATCTATAATTATATAGGTATCTATTTCGAAAATTGGGAGACATTTTGACACGTGTAGTTCGTTTTGGTAGAACTAAACCACCTACTTATTACGGAATGTGTTCGAAAGACTCACCACGGACCTTGAACGCAAAGGGCATTAGAAGGAACACGGATGGGTCTTAGTCAGTAAGTGTCTGACACGCCCTTCCGCTCCGCTCAGAGCGGAAGAAGTCCTTTGATGAGTTGACATCGTTAAGAAAAGACTAACCTAATTAATTATACAACAAAGAATCGCTACTAACTGATGCCCGTGAATCTGTCAACTTCGTTAAATTTAACTCCTGATTCAAAGGCGTAGTTTAAAAAAATAACGAACATACATAGGTGTAATGTCGTTCTTCTATCTTCGTATATATTCGTCAGGCGACAAGTACCATCAGTATTCGATAAGATGAATTTGCCATAAAATAATTCAGTTACCTAAATAACTTCTCTAGGACTCAACAGTCAGATTAGGGAGGGTTTTGGCCTGCATTGAGGAAGCCCTGGCTTATACAAAAATAGCCCAATTGACCATAATGTGTCCCTTTACATGCAAGCGAAATCACGGCTGGCCCAGGGTAGAGACATCATGCGCAAGTAGGTGCACAGGTAGAGTTTGTAGTGGGTGCAAGCCCCACATAACCACGTCGTCTCCTTGGATGGCGTGGCAAGCGTTAGGCATTATCTTCGCTCAAAAAAAAAAAAAGAGTAGAGATGGCCAGGTGACAAGTGAGCTGGATTCTTTTAATAATGACTGGTCCTACATAGACTTAAAATTTTAAAAAGCATCTGGTGGTCGCCCACTGTTCATTTTGCTTTTTAATAGTTGCAGGTGGTTCGAAATAATGTGACGCCAATGTACTAAAAATACTTTAATTTATTTTTTACCTTTGCTACCAAATGTGTATTACAGACGTGACAATAACACAGCTATTCATATAATTATGTAATAGACGCGATACCGGATTCTGAGTACCGATTGTGTTTTATTTAAGTAACAGTTTAGGTGAATTTGTGGCATTCGATCGCGCAGTACTTGTGTCATAAAGTTGGTAATATAAATATGTAGATATCTAGTACCTTCCAATACTAACCTAATGATCTATTTATGAAGACGCTTTTTTTTTACAGACGGGAAATCATCAAATAACTTCCCCCGCTCTGGGCGGGAGGGAGTGTCAGACTTTTACTGACTAAAACCCGTCTATGTTCCTTCATGTGCCCTTTGCGTTCCGGGGGCGCGGTATCTCTTTCGAACAACCCGCAGCCCCGGCAGGATTTATGAAGACGCTGGATCCAACCGGTGCTGTTGGAAATCTATGGGGGAGACCTATGTCCAGCAGTGGACGTCTTGTGGCTAATATGTTGATGATGATGATTAGTCACTAGCTTATGCTTGCTACTTTGACCGCATGAATGTCAGTTACCTGCGGGATTATAACTTATTTTTGCATCATACCCAATTTTTTCCTATATGGGACTAGCTTTGGCCGGTGACTTCGCGTAGAAATTAGGCGCCCTGTCGCTAAATACGACTCATAGCTAACATTTTCTACAAATAAACTTCCTACCTGCTAAATTCCAGTTCAAAGATCAAGTAGTATTCGAGATTTCATGTTTAATCAGTGAGTGAATGGGTGACCTTTTCGCTTTTATAAAGGTATATAGATTGTGAATAGATCGATTTAAGTAGGTTAATAGGTCCCATCAGAATCAAAGCGTAGCAAGTTGCAGCTTTTGCTGAAATCAGTTACAGTTATAGTTCGGCTTAACTTAGCTCATTATTTTTGTTTTTTTTTGCACCTTGTACAACAGTACCTACCCCACATTTCCAGTAGACATTCCTTGCCAGTCAACCTTTGGTTAACCAATTTTTGGATCAAGTTTTCTGTGTGGAACCAAATAAATTGGTGAACGGCAAAAATCGTTTAACACATCAGAATTTTCAATCCTTATAGGTAATTAAGTACAATGAACTTCCTTGATCATATTACTAACTAAATGCAAACGTTTGCATGTTTATGACTCAATCACGCCAGAACTGCTGAACAGACTTGGATAAAATTTGGCACAGAAAGAAAGAAAACTTTTTATCCTGGAAAAAATTACGGTTCCCGTGAGATAATTTATTAACTTTGACGCGCACGAAGTTATGAGTCGAATCTAGTACTTTATAGTGTTGATATCTTATTGTATATTATTTAATTTGAGAATTATGCATTAACGCTTGAGGTACAGACGCCATCAATTGGTTACCCCTCTTACATTAAAATTCGTTTGATAGGAGGGTAACCAGTTGATGACGTTGTTCATTTATTTTTCAATTTTCATATTTGTATTTAATTCAACTAAACCAGTGATTTGAACTTTGAACGCGCTAAGTAAGTAACTAGTACTTTTCTCCAATTTAGCGTTTTGATTAAAACCTACTTATAGAATCTGTTTCAGTAGTGGTGGTAAACACGACTTGTGTACGTCATATGTTTCAGGTTACTTCATAGATTATAATTAATATCTCTACGTAGGTAACTTAGGTACAAAAAATTACACGAATCATGAAGTAATATTACAATTACTGTGCCTAATTCTTTAAGACTTGTCTTTAAAAATAGGATAAGGTTCTAGGTTCGACTGCTTTATATTTTTTTTAATTTATGTTCACCGATTTCTCCACCAATTAGGCAGTACACACCATTAAACAATAATTCTAAAACACAACTTTGCTAAAAAACACTTTATTTTAGCCCTGAAACCCCGATGAATTTTTCAATAACTATAAAATTCGACTTTTAGTTGCTTTGAAATGAATAAATAGTTAGTGAATTGAGATGCCAAAAAGTGACGTCATAGTTTAGTATTGTCATACAAATCTATGGGGGAATCGCGTTTTGACAGCTCAAAAGAGTACATCAATAAATAATTAGTGGGATCTACCTAATTGTCGACCGTTTTCCATTTATATTTTTTTTCCATTCGAAACGATGTAGGTGCTACTCCGTGGTGCTACTCTTCCTGGAAATGGTCTAATTTTATTTTTTATTTAGGTGTTGATCGAATTTAAGTATGTTTAAATTTTATTTGTTGATAATGCCAGCACCAAATGCCAATATTATTATGTACTGTCTTTGCATTTTACCATCTTTGTCTTTTACCATCAATGGCTGTAAATAGTGAGATAACTTTTATTTGAAGACAACTGATTAAAGTTTAAATTTTTTTTTCAATTCTATATAGGTAAGCGTCTTTCTCTAGTCTAGGTGATAGACAAAATTGATGCTGGAGTGAGCTTACCCAGAAGAAGCCTGTTCACTCTAACTTTCAAGAGATAAGGGTTGAATGCGTTCGGAAATGTAGACGCAGGTAGAGTTCCACGTACACACTTAAGTACGTCTTTTTTATATGGAACCTACCAAATTGCTAAGCTACCATATTTATTCCTCCTTTATCAGTTACGTCTGACGATAGAAAAATCAACCCTAACACAAGTAAGTAAATGATTTCGTTTTAGATACTAAGGTATTTGTTTTTTTTTCAACTTATCGATAATGTTAGATTTTTGCGCTACTGGCTTTTTTTATAGACGGGAAATCATCAAATAACTTCCCCTGCCCTTAGTGTCAGACTTTTACTGACTAAAACTCGTCTATGTTCCTTTATGTGCCCTTTATTTATTTATTTATTTATTTATTTATTAAACTTTATGCACAAATGTAAAAATACACCGTACAAAGGCGGACTTAATGCCTTAGGCATTTTCTACCAGTCTACCTTAGGGTGATGCAGAGACAAAACATAGGAGGTGCAAGAAAGAGGGAACAGAAACAGAAAATTTACAATATAAAATATAATAATAAATACATATATACATACATACAAACAAAAAAAAAATACAAAGTAGAGAGAGATAAAAAAACATAGTGGAGATAGAAAACAAACTAATAGTGGGTCGAGTCTGCCAACTCTTTTACGTTCCGGGGGCGCGGTATCTCTTTCGAACAACCCGCAGCCCCGGCAGGCATCGGCCCTCAGTGGGCCCTTCCAAATTTGCTGACATCTCTTTCGCGCTACTAGCTACGGCGTAGAGCGTGTGCCTTTGAATCAAGCAGCAATAATTCGAAAGATCAGACTTCGCAAACTTTCAGTAGCTTTTCAGAACTTCAGAGTTTATAGAGTAACTCTAACTAGCTATTGCCCGCGACTTCGTACGCGTAAAAAAAGTAGTCTATGTCCTTTCTTAGAGTTTAAAATGAACCCGTACCAAATTTCATCAATATCAATTTAGTATTTTAGTCGTAAAAGCCTATCAGACGGACAAAGTTACTTTCACATTTATGATATTAGTATGGATAGCGTATAGAGTAAAATTAATTATTCTGTGTAGACACCTACTTAGATACTTACTTACTCTTTATTTTAACATAATATTCCTTTTTTTAAAGTAAAAATACTTCATACATTCGACGTCAATAAGATGCATTTCCGAATTATTGGTGAAACTTGAATTATTTCAGCGTTTGCATTCGGGCAAGGTGTTATAGGTAATCTAAAGTACCAAATGCAAGTAATTCCTTTATATTTAGTAGTAGTTGAGAAGGGCAGAGCCCGTAAGTCTTTACCTAGGTAGTTACTTAGGGACCTACTTTATGTCGATTGTAGAGCGTCTGTAGCTAAACGAAATTAAAATGCCAGCTGTTTTACTAACCGCCTTATAATTTTCTATCGATTTTATTATCGATATTAATGATTAAATGAAGAGCCTAACTAGGGAGTAGCGACCAGTTTAATATCTATTTTAAAGGGATCTTGACTTACTTGCAACTAAATTACATACCTCCTAGGTACTGTCTATATAACATTTAAATACATATGTTGGGCCCTTTAATGTTATAAATAGAATTCTAATAGTAAACTTCAATAACCGAGCTTTCCTAACATCCTACGCTAAGAAATTTCATTAATTCGGTGGTAGCACATTAATTTAACATAGGATCGAACTATCGACGCCTACCTATCGCATCGCGAACCGAGATCACAAAATAAAAATAAACTAAGAACACGTCTAGAGGCGGGCAGTTTACATAAACATAGAGATCACGCCCCCAGTCAAAACATTCAACAGAGAAACGCATAAAAATATAAAAATAACTAAAATAAGACACCGGTCCGGCTAGAGAAGTAACCGAAAAATCCTGTCTGTATAATTACGTGGAGCTACCACTCGATCTACCGGCGAGCCAATTTAAATTTACTGCGAACGGCGCACGTGTCCTACAAAATGAAATCCCACTACCGCAGAGAAACACGCACGAAAAAAAATTGTAGAAAAATATACCGCAGGCGCCACCCCCTGAACGTTAGTGGCTGCTTACTTCAACCACGCCTGTTTCTAAGCGCTACTATACCTTTCTCTTTCACCGTTGTTGCTGCAACATATTGCCGTCTCAGTTGTGTATGCGCGGCCGCCGGAAAACGCCAGCTTTTTAGTCAGTACGCGTTTGTGCGTCGCGCGTGTTTGGTGTGTTGTACCGCCGTCGCGGTGTGTTGTGCAGTGCCGTGTACAGGGTGCCGAAGTGGCGGGTTTCCTTGCCGCAGGACGGGGGGCCCATGCCCCCTTTCATCAGCACCACATTGGTAAAAGTTAGTGTCCTGTGTCTTTGTTAGACTGTTTCGTGGAGTGCAAATATGCCGTATGGAGGTTGTTGTCATAATGTTATGTTTTTTTTTCTATTATATTTATGTAAATACATCGTAACACTGGTACACATGTATTTTGTGATGTAATCAGTTTTTTTCTTCTTTTTATGATGTTGTTTTTTAATTTAATTTTTGCTTTTGAATATTGTTATCAAAGTACTCTATCAGAAACTTAGTTTATTTGTAACCATTCATATATGAAAAAATGTTTCACATCATTATATACTGAAATCATTTATAAACTAAAAAAAAGTAGTTCTACATTTCTTTTTTCTTCTCCTCTCTACCTTAATCTTAATCTATGACTAATGAACTATATTCTAAACATAGACAAGATCCTAAACAAAGAAGTATTTATATGTAGTAACCATAGATAGTTTCAGAATCGGCTCTTATGTTAGGCCTAGGCTCTACAAGATAGGCCTATACCTCTCGCACATTATTTTGCAACATTACTTCACGATACTTGCTCTACAATTCACAATTTGCAAAAAAATATGGCTCTACTTGTCGTAAAATATGTCTAGGTCTTGTATTCTATCTGTCAGTAACATTGAACCACTTTTTCTAATAGTTTTTGTGACATTTTTTCAATTGAAACACAGTGTAAAAACTGTTTCTTATACTAATCTGTTATCAATAAAAATATTAATCCTTTGGAATCAAGATCGGAGACAGAACAAGACAAAAAAAAGTCAAATAAATAAAAATAATATAGATGTCTGAATTTTCGCGAAATAAACTCGGACCTCAATATAGATAAATAGTAGCCGATGTTGTTAATAGAAATAAGGCAGAGCAGATTTAAACACAACTAAAAGAAAGGAATACGTACTATACGACTCATTTACATAAATGCATTAATTAAATTACATAGTTAAAAGAAAGTTGCATACAACAGGAATATTAAAGAGACTAGGAAAGAAGAAGGCCTTCTAAATATGAAATTTGTACTAAAAATATTTGGCAAAATATATAAAAAAAGCAATGATGGATATAGAAATTATAGGTACCCCGAAGCAAAGCAGTAGCCTATACATCCAAAGAATACAAACATAGAAGTTTTCAAATAGGGAACGTGAGTTTGTAGAATACAATAACCAGGAAAACTTCCAAATTCAACAATTTCGATTGAAAAACGAATGAAAAGTGTTCTTTTCACACCAACACAGTTGGTAAGCGCAACTTTCTTGCAGGAACAATAACCTATTATACTTATACTCGTAAAAAAAAAAACAAAACACGTTTTGACACGAGCCTTCAGAATAATGAAGCATTCTGTTTTCAAAATGTTCATTATACTTACCTTTATCAATGAAAGTCTACAAACAGGTAAACTCTTTAGAAAAAGAAGCCATAGATAAGCTTCTAACACTTAAAACATTCAAAAAGTTTTGTTCTGTACTCAACAGGAAAAAGAACAATGCAAAATTAAAAAATATAATCTTGAGGCCTCCAAACTCTTTGGTAAATCCTTTTTGGGATCAAGGATCAACTGTATGATCTGCTAAAGTTTCTGGGGACTTTAAAGTAATTATCTTACCTTCTAATGTTAAGGAAGCTTAATTTTTGTGTAGTTTAAAACAGTTAGGTGGTACTTTTTTGGCTACATTGAATGCCAAAAAACGGTTAAAATAATGTTAAATAGAAAACTTTTAATTTAATTTTAAATAGATTTTAATACGGCTTATTATCAAATATTTGTGAATTAAAGGTATTGATTTTAAACGCATCAATTGACTATATTCGGTTTAACATTTAAAAACATCGGCAAAATGTATTTTTAATGCGTCATTGTCCTAACCAAAGCAATGTCAAAAATCATAATGTAGTAGGTACATCGATGATTTATTGTCATCAAAGTAAAATAGTTATTATCATTACTTGTATTTATCACATTTTGTTATATTTTGCTATTACCATCTGAGTCTAGTATTCTGCCTGATCCTGTTTCTTACATCTATTATTTTAGACTTGTCAAATCAACCAAAATATCACAAGGGATTCCCTTTTTCTTAAAAAATATAATATAAAAGTTTTTCGCAAAACCTATCGAGTCATTTATAAAAATGACAATAAATTTAATTTTGCCTATGAACTGAGGCCATATAAATATAGTATAACACCTACTACACCTATTACATGGGACCTAAAAATATGCCGGCGAACTGTGGGTGTACATTAGTACACCTCTGCCTAACCCTTCGGGGAATAAAGGCGTGATGGTACCTACAACGACTATGCTACAGTAGCTGCATCTGGCCACGACTTCGCCAAGATCAAAATTAATATATCACCCCGTTATTTTTTTTTCGATCATAAGTCTATGTTCTATTCCAAAATATAATCTATCTCTTTGCCAAATTTCATCCAGATCCGTCCAGCCGTTCTGCCGTGATTGACTAACAAACCTCCCTCCAAACCTCATAATAGTAAGATTGTTTTTTTTTAAATCACTGAAAGTTAGCATGATAGCCAAAAAGAAAGGTACCAGACATTTTTAAATCATTCCAATTCCAAAAATCACATCACCTAAATCGAATTTAAATTAGACAATTCGATTTTCTGAATTTAAACAACACAACCTAGTTTTAATCTCATGTTTTAAACTCTGCCATTTAAACACTGTAAGAGAAAAGTTTTGTCAATAACTCAAGGATTTATTATAATCGGCTTAACTGATAGAAATATTACTTTCACTATTGATTTACTTATAATCTCCAGATTGTCTCGACACCTTCTTTGATGCACGAGATTATAATTCTAATCTCTCGCTGGTAGTTACCTATTTCGCAGAATAACTACAAACCGATAAAAAGTAATTGATTACAGCTACGTTTTAGTAGTTTGCCATTTCTTTTTGCATTTCTCCTCATTCATACCGGCTTTTTCCTGTAAAAGCTTCATTATAAGCTTCCAGTGTAATCGGAAGTCACTTCATAATTATTGATTGCGTTTTTCCATACATTTCACTGCTATTATAAATGCGAAAGTCAGTATGGATGTTTGTCACTCAATCACGCCAGAACAGCTGAACGGATCTGGATAAAATTTGTTACAGAGATAGATTGTGGTCTGGAATAGCACATAGGCTAATTGTTGGCCGGAAAAAAATACGGTTCTAGGATAAATATATCGACTTTGATGCAGACAAAGTCGCCGGCGGAAGCTAGTCATTCATACTTTATACCACTTTTAGTTCCTACTATGTTATTTTATGTAGACCCGTCAGTAGTCTTAGCGTTTAGAGTATGAACTTTTTAATTCTGTGCACCTTTTGAAACAACTTTATCTTCTTTGGTAAATTCTTGGATTTACAACAAAAAAATATTATTTCAGCCGATTATTGCCCCACTACACATTACAGGGCAAAGGCTTCTTCTCATACACCGCGGCTTTTCAAGGCGGGTTGGTGATTACAGACTTATATCAATCACTAGCTTCTGTTCGCGACTTCGTCCGCGCCTCACTTGATATAATATCCCACTGAAACCGTACATTCTTCCGAGATAAAAAGTATCCTATGTGTTATTCCACACTTCAATCTATCTCAGACCCAAATTTCATCTTGATCCCTTCAGCCATTTAAGCGTGAAAGAGGGACAAACATTCATCCATTTATTCATCCTCACATACCTTCGCATTTATAATATTATTGTAGGATAGCAAGACAAGTCCAGGTTTTCTCACGATGTTTTCCTTCACCAATTTACAAACACACAAGTAACGATTGAGAAATTGAGTGGGTGAGTGGATGAACTTTACTTCCAGGAGCTTCAATAATAACCATTGTTTGTTCATTAAAGTTTTCTTTATTTCTGTTACCAAAACTTTGCCGGTCACGAGTCTTTTGTTCCCCTTGCTTTTCCACAAAACAATTGTTATTAGACTTGTTTATCGTCCCTGTTTTTACAAATACAACTTAAAACAGATGTTGTTTTTTGTTCACTGGTATTTTGACATTATATACATACATATGTACGTACCATCACGCCTGTTTTCCTCGTAGGGTAAGGCAGAGGTGTATCAATGCACATCCACAGTTCGCCGGTATGTTTAGGTCTTATGTAATAGGGCGGCGAAACTATTGCCATAAACCGGGCAAAAATCTAGGATTCGTGCCTCGTTAATGGCAATAATAATGATAAGTTAATTGTACCTATAGTGTTAGTTAACGAAATCTTTTCTGAACATTTTACATACACGGCGCGAGCGCAAGGGCAGAACGGATTTCGCCTAGTTAGGGTAAAACCCGGATAGTTGCCCCACTTTTCGAAAAAGCTTTATTTTGTAAAAATATGAACTGGCTGAAAATTATTAAGTATGTATCTCAAAACATAGGTCTTTTATCTTCTATAAAAGCCTATTTTTGTATACCTAACTAACACTGGTTTTGAATAAATACTGTTTTATTTCACCTCTCGGAAAAGGGATAGTTGCCTACTATGGCGGATAGTAGCCTAGCGTGGAAAATCCTTCCGGGGATACTTGCCTCGTGCGGGGATAGTAACCTCGGTATGATTTTTATTTTGAATACAAAGAAATTTATATCAATTAAAGTAATCTTTATTATTTATTTAACAGCGTTTATTATTTCCTGAGATATTTTATTAAGTACAATTTGAAATATTAATTAACATTATTAAATAACTAGCTTTTGCCCGCGACTTCGTCCGCGTGGATTAATAGTTCCCGTTCCCGGGGGATTTCCGAGATGAAAACTATCCTATGTCCTTTCGCGGGTCCCAGACTATATCTGTACCAAATTTCATTGAAATCGGTTCAGTGGTTTAGGCGTGAAGAAGAGACAGACAGACAGACAGACAGACAGTTACTTTCGCATTTATAATATTAGTACGGATTTTATTTTCGAAATTTCATTGAAACTTTTTTTTTGTCTTAATTCTTCCAAGGCAAATGCTAAGCTATCTTCTGTCCAGTTGATGTTGCTTGGCACCACGCCTGGTTTTCGCTTATATTTTTTGTAAGGCATTTTGATTATCTAAAATAAATATATAAAATAGTTAAATAGATATTTATTTTATTGACAACAAGTTAGAGTAGAGTAACAGTAAATTAGAAAAAACAGAAAAAAAAATCCGGCTTTGTTTGTTAAAGAATTTTTAGTCACTCTAGGGGCAACTATCCGCGAAAGTAAGTAGGGCGACTATCCTTTTTGGTACGGATACTTGCCCTTTTTATTTGCGAAATAAATAATTATTAATTAGCAATAAAACATAATAAACAATGTTACTTAAACCCTAATGCATGCAAAGAAACAAAAAGTTGACTGAAACCGCGATCAGTAATAAAAATATTCAATAGTAATTACTTACCAATATAATTATAACGCCCGTCAAAGTTACGCCGCGGAAGATTTTTGCTGACACGGACAAAACAGGTGGGCCTATGCCGATGGCTTATGCTGCACTAAGGCCAGCAGGGGGGTCACTACTTACTGTAGTAAAGTGCCAACACTATATATATTCCTAACATAGTGTATTAAAAACCGGGGCATGTATCCCCCCGAGGCAACTATCCGGGTTTTACCCTAAGTACAGTATTAGGTACCACTGTATCTATTTTTCTGTATAATTATTCAATTCTGGTAATGAATAGTCTAGACCGAACTTCGATTATGGCAGTCGTTCTCAGCGGAGACTAGCCGGTAAAGCCGCAAACACGGTAATCCGATATAATCGGACACAGACCTACCGCCGGACCGACTGTTTAACTTGCTTTCCGAAGCATGGAGGTATCACACCACCAACTTCTTAATTCATGGCAGCTACTAAGAACACAACTCGACTTGGGTATGGAACTCAGGATTCCACGCTCAATAGTCGCACTTGCGGCCACGAGGTTGAAGAGACAGTCATTCTATTCTGACATCTAGACACTTAGCTATAGTCCCTTTTGGTCGAATTTGTGTGACTTTCCTTGTAATTTTAACTGTTGCAATACAGGTCGAGCAAAAAGTGTTTTTGGGGTTTTCTATGAAATTCTCAGTAGCTGCTCGGAGTTTGGATTTGTGCCCGGTAAATGGCAATAGGCTCGTCCCCTATTACATGGGACCTAAAAATACCGGCAAACTGTGGGTGTACATTAGTACACCTCTGCTTAACCCTTCGGGGAATACAGGCGTGATTGTATGTTGTATATCTAAGATTATAGCACAGCTTTCTACTATTCCGCGGTTTTTTTATAGCCCTCAAAAAATTTCTGCATAATAATATTATTATGTTACATGCATTTTACACAGTAATACTACACACTTTAAGACACGCTGAACTGTAAAGATTTCATATACCGACGGGCAAGCGAATTTATTTCAGTCTTTAAAAGCCGATACATTTTTATTGCACGTTATTTGAAAGCGCCATAATTTCTTGTTCTTGGGGGAAGGCCGACAAGGTTACAATGTTCTTTAGTACGTAGTTATCTAGACTTCTTTACCGTACCCTACACCTGTACTTGTGGTAAGATAATAAGTAGGTTTTACTCATTAGTTAGCCCGGATCCTTGCTGCATGTAAATTGGTTCAGCGGTTTTTGAGTAATTGAATGGCAAACAGACATTTAAGGGTTTAAATGTTGTGTTTAATAAGTTTACACTTTGTTTTTGAGGTTGCCATTTTTTTTTTCGTGTTACCTCAAGATTTTGTGGTGGTGTTAATGTGTGTTTTAAGTGTTGTTGATAAAAAAAAAACTTTTGTAATATTTTTTCTGAGGTGCAAAGGTTTTTGTTGTGATCTTTATATTTCTTTGCTTAATTTTTACTATGAGGCCGAAAAAATATGTTCACGAAAATGCAAAAATGATTAAAAGCTTCTATAAGAACCCAAAAAATGCAGTAAATTAAGCATCAGCCCGTGACTTCGTCTTCGTCAGATTTGATACCCAATAATACCTATATAAAATTTGACGTAAAAGAAGTCGCGGGAACCGCGCATTTTTCCAGGATAAAAAGTATCCTACGTATAATTCCACAATATATTCTATCTTAGTGTCAAATTTCATACAGATCCGTTCAGTCGTTTAAGCGTGAAAAGTAACAAACATCTATCCATATATCCTCACAAACTTTCGCATTTATAATATTTATAGGATTAGTAGGATAAGGATGTTGCGGAATTTGTTTGAAAGAGTTACCGTGGCCATGGAACGCAAAGGGCATTAGGACGAACTCGGATGGGTTTTAGTCAGTAAGAGTCTGACACTCCATTCCGCTCCACCCAGATTGGAAGAAGTCAAATGATTTCCCATTCTTAAAAAAATAGGGATAAAGATAATATTATTATCAGTGTGTTTGTAGGTATCACAAGTAACAATGAACTTGAGCTCCACCAACCGTTGTGTTTTCCATACAATGCAATCATTTACAATTAAATAGGATATTTTACTTAATCAGGATGATTTTGGAAAATAATTATGTACGGGGTTATGTTTTGTAAAAGTAGGTTACTTACTTTCAGGAATAAAAAAAAAAAATAAAAAAAAAATACATTTATTTCAGGTAATCATAACCCATATTATTCTATTGACAAAATATTTATTTAATTGAATTGTTACCGGGCAATATTTATGACAACTTAAAATATTTAGGTGACTGTGTGTGTTACGATTGTCAATTGTTTTTTGGCATTTTGTAGTTGATTTAGATTTCATAATCCAGAGGTTGTTAGCTAAATTTTCAGACGGTTGCTACTTTTATTTTAGGTAAATATTTTATGAAAAATACTCACAGGAAAGTATGATTAATTTCTTATTTTGATTAGGTACTCATGTTTTACGTGCGATATAGATAAAGTATGACTCAAAAATAGTGCTCTATACGAAGGTCGCAGTTAGGAAACTCTTTGACACTCCAACATTAATTAATTTACTTAACTATCTCACAATCTGCAACACTTGAGCCATTTATCATAATCTTAAACCAGTTCTAACAGAGATAACACTGTCAGATTAATATTAATACCAAAATCCACAGGCTAAACAGCGTGACAGCGGTAAAATTTAACCGAGGAATCACACGCACCGCCGCGTATCCATAACGGCGATTATTCCGTCACAGAATTTGTGAACGCGACTGAAATGGCGCGCGACCAATCGGACGTTCAGATTTGAATATGGAATGTAAACCGCGGCGACCTTCATAAATTTAGCCAATAAATGTCACATGTGAAAAAAATGGTGGACATTTTTTTTTTAAAGGGCGCCCGCTTCACTTGTCGTTGTAAATTTATTAGGTGTAATAACAATGTGATGTGTCAAAGTTGTGTATGAAGAATTGATAAAGGGAGTTTTTATTCATTAGGGACACCTTTACTTAGGTTCAACATGAGTGCTCATTTATGACCATTTATCCATCTGCACATCTTTATATTTTGTAGCTTTCATATATATTATTTTCCACTCTCATAGAAAACAAGAGTTATCAATCCATCTACGAGTATAACTAACACCGTTCGGTAATATTTCTTCTGCCCTGTAAATTAGTTCAATAACTACCTATTCTTAAAGTCTTAGTTACAGCGCTGTAATACATATAACTTCGCGTTATTTACAGCCCAGACGATAACGTAGGTATTACCTACTTGCCGATCGTAACTCCTAGCACATAAATGGACGATAGACGGGCAAGCAAGTAAGCATAGGTACTTTTAGCTTAATGAGTTTTTACGCCATCAGAAGTACGCCAACTTGTTCGTCTATCGTCCATTTTAAGTTCGAGAACTTTAGAAATGAAGCTTAGGTGAAAAAGGTTGTCGCTTCTTGCTTGTATGTCCATCACTCACTATAAGGTAAAGAGTGACCTATTGCAGAAGTAACAAACACTTGGAAAATCTATTTTCCGACGCACTATAAATCTAACTTCTTTTTATTGATACATTGAAGTACGTAAACCAGTTACTGAGTTTACCATAATTCAGTAACTGGTTGAAGTATTTCAATATACCCGAAACAAAAAGAATTCTGGGTTGATAAAAAGCTCAAAAAAACACACACAAACTTAGCTTCATTATTTTTGTATAAATTTCGAGAACAAGCTGTGTCTTATAAAAGTTACTAGGAAAATTTGATTAAATATTTTTCAGTGTCCCTTATTAAAAACATACACACTTAGATACATCAGCAAATTGTGGTTTTACTTGAGAGTCAATGAGAATTCATTTTATTTAAAAAGATGTAAAGAAAAAGCGCAATGAGTTTGTACGCTAGCCAGCCGGCCATACAAACCGCAAGTTAAATACCTTTTTGCCGTAAACGGAAAATCTAATTGAAATTTTATCTGCTTCTGGTACGAAATGTGCCTAGCGGACGGTGTAACACCCAGTAGGTACCAGTAATAACATATGCTAATAAAACTTTATTCAACCTAAGCTTTATCGATCGTAAAACTCAATTCCATTATGTTTGTGCCTGCAGTGCTACCAACTTTATGATGAACGAAGGATTGAGTACCTAGGGTACATACATATACTTGATTTACGTAAGTATGTACTCTTTACGTGTTTTCAGAGCTACTTGGAACATAAATTCTTGTTTCAAAAGGATTTGTAATGGTCTGAACGCTTTTGACCCTGTTCTGTGATGTGTGAAAGAAAATGGCTGTTCGAATTCTGGGCTGAATCGGATTAGGTTTGTGTTTGGTTTGGGCAATACAAGGGGTCGGGTTGTATTCAAGCAGGAAGTATTTTATGTAGGTAGAGTATTTATCTGTTGGATTACATAATCCTAATCCTAACTAATATTAAAATGCAAAATTAAGTTTTTTTGTTACATTTTCACTCCTAAACCACTGAACCGATCATCTTGGAATTGTCCATAAACGTTGTCAGGTGTACAGAAACGGACACAGGGTACCTTTCGTCCCGAAAAAAAGTTGTACTCCCGAGAAATACAACAGTAACGTTCTAATGATAATAGATGGCGCCACGTGTCTTTTGAATCATGATTGAATTTTATATTCGACATTTACGCGGACGAAATCGCGGGTAAAAGCTAGTTTATAATATTTCGTCTTCAGTTTATAAAGTTTCCTAAGCTGGAATTTGGATCTTTTCCCTGTAAAAGTTAGAATCTTAGACTATGTGGGCTTAGTGTGGGTTGTTTGACGTCTCGTGTCTTGAGTTGAATAGAATAGAATATAATCACTGCTTGCTTAGAAAGTGCCTAAATAGCTATATAACTATAAATGCTACATATAAATCTATCTTAAAATTCGACATGCAAAATGTTTAGAGTAAGTTAAATTTATTACGATACATATAAATTGCTACAAAAATGAACTGTTCGAATATGTTAGTAATTTATTTTAACTATAGAAAAGAGAAGAGAAATTATTTTAAATACATTACCTATCATTTACCCTAAATATACCGGCGAACTGTGGGTGTACATTGGTACACCTCTGCCTAACCCTTCGGGGAATACAGGCGTGATGGTATATATATACCTATCATTTAAAATGTCTTTGAGAGAAATTTATTTTACCCATGATATTTTATCCAAGTTATTTTTCCCAAGATATTTTACCCATGATATATTGACCAAGTTATTTTACCCAAGTTGTTTTACCCAAGTTATTTTACCCAATATATTTTTTCCATTATATTTTACCCAAAGTACCAATCGCACTAACAAGCTTTCTTTCCAGGACGTGGCGAGGCAGGCGGCGCGATGGCGTGCGCCGGCTGCGAGAAGCCGATCCTCGACAAGTTCCTGCTGCACGTGCTGGAGCGCGCGTGGCACGCGGCGTGCGTGCGCTGCGCCGACTGTCGCGCGCCGCTCGCCGACAAGTGCTACTCCCGGGATAACAAGCTGTTCTGTAGGAATGATTTCTTTAGGTAAGTCATTAGAGGCATTTTGATGTACAGTCAGCAAAAGAGATAAGTAACCAGAGTCGCCTAATGAAATCAAAGTTTTACAAAAACCGATAGAAGTTTTTGAATGAATTTTATTTTAATTAATAGAAAATGTACAGTTGATTAATTCAGTTCAATTTTATTTAAAAGCGACCACCGGTTTGAAAGAAATTTTGAACTATATTAGATGGTCCGGTTACTTATCTCTTTTGCTGACCGTACATGGTGGAAGGGACATAGTGGTGAGATTCAGTCTGTTTCTGTACCTCCCAAGGGTTGAGGATTTCTGCCAGTCGCCAGAGGTAAAATCGTTAAAGTATTCAGTATGATTCTGTACATGATTCTAGAAATCTAGATCCTAAGGCGATAAAATTACTGTCGGTTATTAAAAATAAACAGCTGTTTCATTCTGTGCAACGCTTACCTACACGGCCAAAAAGTATTAGCAGATAGACAAATGGAAAGAGAGAAGGAATCGAGGTCTTTGACCTGTGAGTAGGAAGATAATGCACTAAGTTTGCCAAGAAACTTGATAGTCATTTATTTTGTGAGTTCCTACTAGACATTGGTTGGTACCTACTTGGTACTAACAACAGACATTTATTGTGTCAAATTTATATTAAACAAAGTACGTAGATACTTATGTTGTCTAACAAAAATCGTAAAACCCAAACTCCAACACACGTGCTAACTCTTCGTTTCAACATAAAATTACGACTAAATCCATAGATAATGACTACATTACTAAATTCCATAGACAAAGCGTGTAGCGTGTGTGTAACCGCCATGCTATGTTCGGCGCGAACTTACGATTAGTACGCCAAGTATTCACGAACGAAGCTTAAAGTTTAGCACGCAAAGACGATTTAGTGCACACGATGTAGTTTTGATTGACTTAGTGTGTTACATACACGTAATATTGCGAATTTTAAGTACATTTGGAGCAATAGTTTGCGTAATATTGAGTTGAATGTGTGTAGGGACTTTGGGGGACCTAGTTATACTTTCCTGCGATAATTGCCTGTTGGCCTAGTGGTCCTAAGCACGACTAGGGATCTTGGGGTCGATTCTCAAGTCGAGCAGTGTTATTGGGGTTTTCTATGAAATTCTCAGTAGCAGTTCGGAGTTAGGACTAATGGCAATAGCGTCGCCCCCTATTACATGGGACTTCAAAATATCGGTGAACTGTGGGTATTTCACATAATACATAGGTAGTTATTAAAAACATAGTTTTTAAATAAGCTTCAAACGAGATGACGAAACACCATTCACCAATGGAATACTCCATCGACGGTGATTATTATATGAAATCACTCTTCGTCGACTCTACGTGATATAAACTCCGTCATTACCTACGTACTTTAATAGTGTCTAGAAAACTAGGAACATATTTTTGGATTAGGTACCCTTGACTGCACACAAGAACACGGTAGCTCAATCCTCTTAATTAAAAAAGTCCGTTTAATTAAACATATTTACAGTTTATTTAACGTCTTCTAACTTAATAACAAACTTCCCAGGATAGAGTTTATGACTTTTACTGGATGTCTTAAAAGGTGTTTCGAGACTACAAAACGTAGAACTCACAAGTAGCATTATCATGAGATGGGCAGTAGCCCCGACCATATACAGGCAGTATAATAGCTTAAGTTAATAGCTTAAGTAATGACAACTTCAAGATTCATTCCATTTTTGAAAAGTTTACTGATATATAAAGTCTTGTATTTCACTCTATATTCTTTCAAGTTATTTGAATCACCTCCTTCTCTAGCATTACAGCCACTGACACCCCCTCCCATCCCGCCCAGGGCGGGGGAAGTGATTTGATGATTTCCCATCTATAAAAAAAAAGTTATTTGAATGAGCAGGTTTAATACCTCTCATTTTTTCATAATTTTTTTATTTAAACTTAAAATAAAATTACAGTTGGTCCCAGTATCGTTCCCTGTGGCATTCCTATCACCGACGTCTGTTTTACCGGTGAAAACGGTATTTTCCCCGATGCATCTTTTTCAGCTAAGTGTTTTCATAAATAAAAGTCTTGCGGGAATAAGTATATTTTCGCGGTGTAGGTAAGATGTAACCTGTGAGGTAGGAGATATTCATCCCATGTATAGTATTAAAAAAATACAGACGTATATCTGTGACTAATACAAAACAATGTTAAAGCAAATTCTTATAGCATTTATATACCTTATAAGGTAACTTTATAACTTCAACAACATTTGCCATTAAATCTTTATTATTTAGCAGGCACATCAGTAAACGTCAGAAGCATTAAGTTTTGCCTTCGACATTTACTTGGTAACTATAAAACTTTGCTGCAACTACTTGTGAAATGATGTCGTGTGAATTCTATATCTATGTATATATTCTAATTATCTTACTGCTGGGCAAAGGCCTCTCTCTTCCTTTTCTACACATTTTTGTTCCTCCGTCGTTGTGGGCTAGTCCTTTCAGAGGATACTAGTTGGACCCTTCATCGTCACCTTAGTCTGCCGCTATTTCGCCTAGCATTGAGTTAGACCCAGCCAGTGGTTCTTTTACCACACAGCTTATCTAACATATGACAGACATGTTTACCCCATTTAATAAAACCCTGATCGTTATTTACTGCAGATTATATGTAGTCACGATCATCATCACCAATATCGAGGAGATATAGTGCGGAAACCAATCCTGGTTTTCACACTTAATTCTCGATATTAGACCATTGTGCATGAGCATGGTGACCGTCACTCCATCCAGCCAACCTCTCTTCAAAAGCAGACTAGCTCCCTTAGACAGTTTATGTCTGCAAGTGTAGTACACATGTAGTTAGGTAATAATATTGCAAGTACGTTCAAGGTTTTGTAAATCATTTATAGTTAAGTATCTACTGGAATTACATTATTTTATTTGTATTAATTTGTTTCTACGACTAGTTTTTGCATCGCATAGATAAAAAATAGATTTGCACACATCATCAAAGAATCATTTGATGTTAAATGACAAACAGATATCATTAGATGTACAAACAGTCGTCATATAGTAATAATAATATTTAATTGCAGTTTGTAGGTAACTTGTACAATTGACACTACATTGATTACAAACAACACGTACAGGTGTTGAGCTTATTAATATACTAGTACTTCTTTCAAATTCTAGCTGCTGCTGAGATATTTCTAATGGGAAAATCCAAAAACACTTATTCTCAACAGTCACGACCTCACACCAACAGGGCATATAATATTGAAGAAATTGAAATTCTGACTTACGTCGTAGGTTTTATCGTAACTTATAACAAGTGGATGGTCGCTACATGATGTACCACATAGTTATAATAAGCCAATGAAAATTGTCAGGTACTTAAATTGAAATTGTTTAGCAGCACAATCAGTCTTAATTTCACGATTTTTATTCTCCCTTCCGTCTTCACTCCTTCTATACCTAAGCATGATCTTCACCTAGAAACTCTCGTCTCTTCTCCTAGTCATCAACGGCTATTTTCATTTCCAGCTTCTGAATTTCCATTATGCCATTTTGACCTTCAAGTTCCCACACTAGGATTCTTTGTAGTTGTATGTCCTACCTCCATTAACCTATACGACAATTACGAATGTACACATACCGACAGATGTGGCTAATTATGTCATCAGCGCTCCGTGACGTGTCTCATAATGCCGACAAGCACGACGATTACCATCAATTTTCATTATGGATACAAAAACGTCGGTAGTCTTTGTTGGTTTAGCGTTAGGATATGACTGACACCATTTTGAAGCTTGTCTGAATTATGTATACTTTCTATAAAAGGGCACAAGTTTAAGGCTGAAGCTACATTAGGCCGCGACGAGACCTGCGACACATGAGCCATTAAAACAAAATAAATAAATGAATGCTCACGTATTTGGCTACACCGTACGTGAAATATTACCTACTAGCGATCTTTGATTTCTTTATGCGTTAGGAACAACATTACTGTAATCAAAGCAACGGCTACATCAGATATCAGCGAAACTTATACAAATATTTACCGAATTTTCGCTTATAATGTAGCATAGCATATTTATCTAGTTTTAATCTTCCAGTCGCATCGCGACAACAGACAACCAGTCTAACCAAGGGGTATCGTGTTGCCCAGTTACTGGGTTGTGGAGGTCAGATAGGCAGTCGCTCCATGTAAAACACTGGTATTCAGCTGCATCCGGTTAGACTGGACAGCCGACCCCAACATAGTTGGGAAAAGGTTAAGCAGATGATGATGAATCTTCCAGTCGCATCGCGAATCGCTGTGTACTGCAGCCTCAGCCTTACACTCTTGTTGTTCTTTATTTCATTAATCATCATCATATCAACCGAACGACGTCCACTGCTGGATATGAGCCTCCCCTAGAGAGAGTCACAATGATCGTTCCTGCACTGCCCGCATCCAGCGATTTCCCTCGACCTTTACCAGGTCGTCGGCCCACCTATAATTAATTCTATTAAATAAAAAATGACTAGCTTCTGCCCCCCGACTACGTGTGCGTAGACGTCAGAATTAAGCCAAAGTTTTAAATTATCTCACAAAACTGGAACAAAATTATCCTAGGTGTTAAGTTATGTGAATGCCAAAGTTCAGACGTTCATGTGTGAACGAGTAACAAACGGCTATTCATTCTTCCTTACAAAGTTTTGCATCTGCAACAGTATAGCTGGATCAATACCACGAATCTAAAGTATTGTTTTATCGTCCCATATGTTTTTATCAAAAAACTCCTAAGTATGAATATCATCTCTTTTATTATATTTGTACGAAAAAAAAATTGCAGTAGAATATTTATTTTTAATTAATATTCCTTATTAGTGTTACCCAGTACATCAATACTTTATTATTAGTTCACATCGTAAAGGTGCAACACGCAGGCATATTCTCATAAAGCCACATGTGTCCAATATGTCAGTGAAAGTTATATTTCAATCTCGAATATAAGAAGAAAACGTTTCTTACTAATAAATCAATAAATCTTTAAAGTTGTCTTCAATGAAACCAGTTTACAAAAGTCGTAGTTTCTATTTTTGCTTTGATGTCCATTAGCGATTCACATTTTGTTATGATGATGTTTAATCCGAGTTATGAAGTGTAGATAAAAATGATTTTGTTTTGACATATGACCTGTCTATATTTCGGGGTTATGGTATTGGTAATTTTTTGACTGCAGTTTCAATCAATGATGCAATTTGATTTGATTGTGTCAGCTCTGAATATTTATTTGATCTTTGGCGTTTTGATTAGTGATTACGTGAGCATACAACAAGAAAAGGGAATAATGCAGCAACAATTATTTATGCTATTTATCTATCAATAGATGTGCGTTGTCGTTGTACACATTTGCCTCACTAAAACAAAAAAAAAACAAAAAAATACTGTAATTTCTTTAAAAACTATCATTTTGGAAGGCCCAACCTCATGCCCGAATTTATCCACAATATTAAAAATAAATGGCTAAATTACATGGCGCCAAAATAAAAAAAAACGCAAGAAAAAAAAGCAATTTTGTCGCAGGTCAGGTAAGAGCGGAAAACGGTTCACTTACGACTTCCGTTGACTGCTGACTTGATGGTTTAATTCGGCTTACACTGTCTTTAGGGTTCCCTGTGGAAAGGGAAAAATAAAATATGTCGAACCGTAGCTCACTCCATCGTAGACTTTGTCAACGGCACCTTGAGCTTCCCATCTCGAATAAAAAAGTAAAAAAACCGTTGAACTGTGCCATACTTCACTCTTTTCTTGAACGATTTTTCTTTTTTTTTTTCTGAAAGCACTATGTGTACTTTATCAATAACATAACACACCATCACGCTTGTATTTCCTGAAGAGCTAGGCAGAGGTGTACCAATATACACCCACAGTTCGTCGGTATGTATTTGTAGGTAGTATAATAATAAATAATTTAATGTTAAAACATGGTTATTTGTTACACATGAAGTGCTTACAAAGGGCACGTTGTACTCATAAATTGGTAGGTGAATCCCTGATCTCCTAGCTAGATCACAAAGTAATCTGTATTACGGCGAAATAGATTCTACTTACATAAACATAGATTCTATAATGGCGTAGCAACAAAACTGATGTGTTTCTGTTTCTTGAGCTTGCAGTAAAAATACATGGCTAGTAGCACAACCAGACATGTGTCAAGTGTTACAAAGAAAAAATTAAAACAAATGAATTCAAATGATATTACCATTTGAGGTGAAGTTTGACACTTACACAGTTTCTTGGCGGCGATTTCTGCTTTCCTCTCGTCAAGATGTAGGAAATATTAATATTCGAATATTAATATTTTGTGTTTTTTTTTTATATCGTTGAATGGCAGACATACCTACGGCCCACCTGATCTTAAGTGGGCACCTCTGCATATAAACATTTGCAATACCAAATGCCTTGCCATCCCAGAAACAAAGCTGAAATGTCTCATGTGCCTGATCGCTGTTTTATGGCAGAAAAAGGTGTGATGGTAGTACTTCTTCGAACGAGCGCCTTCTTAAGAGCTCTACTTCTACTAATCGACTGATGAATGACGTTCAAAAGTGCCTTTTAATGGTCTAATTGAAATAAATGATTTGACTTTGACTTCAATGCGTGGTTTTAATAGACTTTATGAAAAACATTATTAGTTATTCTTAGACAAATTTTCATGCTATCAGCCATACATATTCCATAAAAGTCACTATCTATTGTCTCCATTTTAAATCAATAACAAAAATCATTGTCCTTCATAGAAAACATCGTAATTTTCTGAAATTTAAAAGCATATTAAACTTGTGTTTAATATGACATTTATTTTGGCATCTATTACCAAGTAAATGCGTTGCACAGTCATAATCGTACATTTATACAAAAGAACTTAAAATTACGTCAAGCTCTTAACTATTGTAATGCACGAATAAAATAAAATATACTATTTTATATGCCATCGCCTAGTGCTGCATATGACATGAATTCTCAATGTCTATGGGCACCTTTATCTTTGAATGTTAGATTTGCAGAAATGGTAGTTTATTATTCATTGTTCAGTTCGTATTCCTTTATCTCTGGTAAGTATTCAATCATTTCTGGATAAGGCCCTTGTCTGACTTTGACCACTAGGTATATACCTACACACGCTGACTACAGTACTGGTCATTTTGCAAATCTTAGAGAAAGGAAGAAAGAGGTGGCGAGACGATCTGGCTCTCGCGTACCACGAGGGCTAGTTCGAGGTGGCTCAGGAAAACAGCAAATGGAAGTAATTGGAGGAGGCCTTTGCCCAGCAGTTGGGACAGTAGGGTCTAAATAAAAAATAAAAAAGATAGGAAAAGCTGTTCTGTTTAATATTGCACTACAATACGATTAAATGTATGAAAGAGCTGATTTTGGCCCCTTATTAAATGTTGTTTAACACATTTTAATTCACGCTCAGCGAATCCGTTGATACTTGCTTAGAAATTAGCTACAGGTTAATCAAAGAAGAAAATATGTGTCACTAGAACCTATGAATTTCAAAGGTAGGTACTTGCATATATATGATATTGACATAAACCACAGGAAGGTCTATATGGAATATTAATTCTGTAAAAATATCTCATGTTTTAAAACCAAAAATATTTGTATACAGAATCCCCTAGCGATGCATTCTGTTATATTAAAACTTTTTTATTTGATGACATTTCGTGACACTCTGTGGTGACATTTCGACTTCCTCAATATAAGTGACGTCATTTCCGTTGTTTGACACCCCGCCATTATTGCATTAGTTTCGAATCGACGATGCTCCAAAAGTTTGCGGGGCAATCTATGTTAGTAATTACATTATTGAAGTTGGAAAAATAAGGGGGCGCTGGAATTATGATGTATATTACGATAAAACATATAAACAATTTCCTATTGTATAGATACTTACCTACTCGAAGGCTTTAGAAAGATCTTCTTTTGGGGTTCATAAAGGCACGTTTTAGGTCCTTTTTCGATTGAGCTTAAGCACCACAAGGCCTGTCAACAAACAAAGTTTAATATATTACATCGACGATAAAATTAAATGCTTCATCATTATGTAAGTACATATTTCCCTAAATAATTCTTCGCGAATGTCATCGTAAAATCTTATTTGCTGAACGTAAGAGCCATCTTGATTATAACTTCAGAACACCTGTCATACTTCAATTTTAATGTCATCAGTCGACAACGTAAATCATGTTTAGCTGGAATTGTCTTAAAAATAATTTGAAAGACCAAAAGGGTCTGCCTTCAGGGCATTGCAAACTCAACTAAGGCACAGCACATAAAACATTCAGGCTGACGCGGACACAATTAAAAAAATGAAGCAGAACTCTTTGCAAGACGCAAATTGATGAATGTTATAATCAATTAAAATTGTTTCGCTTAGTTTTTGAAAACATTTTGGTTTAAAATATGAGCTGTATGTAGGCGTTGGTTTTCAGATTTGGTACATTGAAGAAAGGGCGAAGGCTAGATATGTCGTTATTGTAAAAAAAAACGAGAAATTCTTCGACGCACTTGCCTTTCACATAAACAAACTAAGCAGCTTTTGAATTTAGATTAATTTTGTACTTTTTTTTTTAATTTTTACCCTCTTTCCAAATTCAATATTTGGTTACATTATCAACATCTGCCGTTATTTTGTTCTATTACCTTTCACCTTGTTCGGATTTTAAAAATATTTTCTCTAAATTGGCGGCAACAGTGTTGAGATATGACATGGCGGGTTGCCAGCTTTATACAACCGAACCGAGTTTATGTATTATTCATGCGGCCTCCATCGTTTATGCAAATGTACCTGGTAATAATTCAATGTGATGATAAAATAATAAAAAACAACATTGCGGAAAATTTCTTGTTCGCAATGTATTTAGAACTAAACTCGAGGGCTTGTAAGGAAGGTATAATAACGCTATAGGCGCCTATTGAAATATGTAGTTGCTTAGTCAAGTTTATCGTAGGGACTCCATTTAATTTTATTTTATAAGCACTATTTATCTTTGACATCCAAATAATATTCTGTTAGGTTTTGTCCTAGATAAACCCAGCTAAGATTGGACCATTGCGTTAAATATTAAAACGATTTCCTTTTCCTGCATTTTTTTTGTCGTTAACTATGCTAATCTCACAACAGTATAATTATGGAATTAATAAAATGAAAAGATTCCACATTTCTGTTAGGTCTTAGGATCCTTGATTCCTTTATTTATTATTCCCTCTTACTGTGATACCTAGAAATACTTACTAACTTTGCCTGCGACTTCGTCCGCGCGGAAATCGCGAATGCAGAGTCAGTCGCAGATTAAAAGTTGGCTATGTCGATTCTTGGGGTTCAAGTTTAGACCGTAAAAAAATTCATGAAAATCGGTTCAGTATTTTAGCCATGAAAGCACAAATAAATAAACAAACTTTCGTGTTTTAAATATTAATATACTTAGATTGCACTTTTGCAATGACATATTGAAACATGTCAGCTTCCTCTAAGTACTCGTACCCAGTATGACAGATGCTTAATATTTTTCGGATGTCGATGAATATTAGTAAAGATGAGTATTAGCAAAGAAACATTTGTCAACGGTACTAGGTACCACTATTTTTAAAATTAGTTTTTTTTTTACTTAATTAAACTCGTTTTAGTGCTACTCAATAATCGAAGTTTTTGAAAATGAATGATGGAGGTAATTATCTAAATTATGTTTCCTCAACAATTAGAGATTATTTAAATCAAACGATTAATAAAACGTTTAGGTTAATATTGTAACTATTTAAATCTAGATTGCAAGCGTTATTCTTAATTTTTACTAATGTCTCAACATTTGCTATGACCCTTGGCCCCGGATTATTTCTCAATTCTAGCAATAATCGATACTCATCGTAAATTATTAATCGATGGCAATTATCATAATATTCGAAGATATTGCTCTTACCTATAGTAATAAATATATGATGAAACATGATTGCCCGTCTGGGAATCTTCAGAAGTTTAAATGTAGAGAACTAAATATTTAAAGATACAATTATGGGAAATGTTCGTAAATTGTTCAATTTTTAAGGCCTTCTTCGGTATTTTTTCTTCTTTAAAATAGGACTTTTGCCGAGTAAAGACTAAACTTCGTTTTAAAGACTATCTCATAGTATTTAAAATTAGACGTGTTTCACATGGCAGTTAAACAGTAGCCTTCTCCCCATAGACTTCTATGAAAATAGACTGAAAGAATAATCCGGTAACCACCGCGTATAAATCTACTTAGTTATATACACGTGACAAAGCGGATCAGTAATTGAAAGATCGTACAACAAATGAATGATTACTGACAAATATTTTAGCGTACCTATCTACTTTTTTCATTTTGACATTTGACAACCTGATTGTTGCAACAGCAAAAAAAAGGACCAACCAATTTTTCAAATTTCGAAGTGATCACAGACAGTGCCGCGGGACGATGGTCGTTTAAATCATTATGGAGTAAGGTCTGGCCCACATTGCCAGACTAAAATAACATAAAATATGAATTAAAGCCGTTCGCGGGAACTTAAATCTATCAAAAACGACTATTAACATTCATTAGACCGCTACTAGACGGCCGACTTTTTTTTGTATAATCGCTCACTGTTATAAACTTTGGAGTTCGTTACAATAAAAAGGTTGGTTTACTTGGAAACTTTATTCTTTATTTTCATGGTTTTTCTTTATAAACGAAAAGAGAATTTACTGATGAATGTGTACAGGCAACTTGTATTTTTTAACTTTTACTGAAATGGACCTACTTTAGGCTGCACTTATCTATGTCTACTGTCACTGTCATTTTATGTCTTACCTGTCATAAAATGTTTTTTCGCAAATGTATAGCATTTGCCTTGTTAATACTACGTAATTACACTATGATAATACTGAACGCATCTTGTTTGAATAGATCACACCTGACCGGATTCTGACTAGAGAACATTAATCATAGTAATTTGCATAATATTCTCATGTCATCGGTGTGCTAAAAACATTCGATTTTGTTCTAAAGCTAGGGTCCATAGACGGGCGAGGGGATAGTCAATAAAAAAATTAAGACCTTTTTTTTTACAGTGACGTATTTTTTGGATAGGTTCAAATAAGTTCACATGTCATTATACTGTCGCTGTGGTCTTTAATATGCTTAGAATTTATTTATAAACGTGTGTGTTGTAAGTGATTTAAATCCTACTACTATTATAAAGGCGAAAGTTTGTATGTATGGATGGATGTTTGTTACTCTTTCACGCTTAAACGGCTGAATGGATCTGGATGAAATTTGGCACAAAGATAGATTATAGTCTGGAATAACACATAGGCTACTTTTTATCCCGGGAAAATGTACGGTACCCGTAGGATAACACATCAACTGTGACGCGGACGAAGTCGCGGGCAGAAGCTAGTTGAAATATAAAACCGCAAGCTAACAAGAACGAAAGTTGTCGATAATCCTCAAAAATGCAAATACAACGCCTGCCTAATGTGCAAACTGTCCTGTCTATCGACACATCCGTCAGTCATAATCTTATAAAGTTACATCACTACACTATGAATATTGATCGTAATATCTTGAATATTTTAACATAATTCGCTTTTAGGTGATAGAACCATCATCGAATTGATGCCAACTGGATTAGAATGTCGTTACCAATAAAACGACACGGAATTACACAAAAACATCGATTTATTTGACACATGACTTGCTAACTTTTTATAGTCACTTTTTATGAATACGGTAAAACATAGGCGAAATATTATTTTCTGTTGCTTTAACTGAAAGTCGCAAGAGACATCTTACTATTATCCAAAACTGTATCAACGTAAGGTTTTTTGCAAAATTAAGAACGCATCCTTATTTTTCTTTGATTTCAGGCGATACGGGACAAAATGCAGTGGTTGCGGGCACGGCATATCACCGTCCGACCTCGTCCGCAAGGCTCGCGAGAAGGTGTTCCATCTCAACTGCTTCACATGCCTCGTGTGTCGGAAACAGCTGTCCACCGGCGAAGAGCTCTACGTCTTGGACGACAACAAGTTTATATGCAAAGAGGATTATCTCGCCGGGAAGGCGCCGACACAGCATTGTAAGTTTTTTATACCAAATTTATGACTTGTAACCTCTTTACACAAATATATTATTTAAAGATTTTATTCGATATCAACAGATAAGTTATATTTTATTTATGTGCTGCTATCTCGGATGCCGCCGCAGTTACCAGATGTTTATCTGATGAACGCATCCATTGATGAACGGCCGTGCAATTAAAATGTGAAAGTTGGTAGCACTTGTTCCAATTTCAAATTAGACAAGGTAGAGCTTTGCTTTAAAAGTATATCGATAAAGCGTTGTGAAAGGAAATCTGAATTTATTGAAGCAGACATGTGGCGACATCACGGGTCAATGTCGCGAAAAAAACTAACAACTAGATTACTTCGAAATTGCGCTATTCTTGTCTCCGAACTAAACTATACACTATTTACGTAAGTCCAATCAAACATCGACACACGCCCGTCACGTTAACAATCACTCTCAATGTTGCTAGGTATATGAAAAAATAAATGAGTTCTTTTATTGTCCTCACTCGTTCTCGGACCCAATCGATGCAGAATAATTACTTTTCTAAAACACGACCACGTCTCCTTCAATTTACGAACGTGACATGTGAGAATTGCATTCTCAATTTAAAATGCGTTTTTTATTGTTTAAGAACGTATCACGGCAACAATAAAACTCTCGGAG
Organism: Caradrina clavipalpis; assembly: GCA_932526535.1. Lineage (NCBI taxonomy): Eukaryota > Metazoa > Arthropoda > Insecta > Lepidoptera > Noctuidae > Caradrina > Caradrina clavipalpis. Next base: position 5,130,888 of record OW052106.1, on the reverse strand, counting down.
CACCCATTTTGAAATCGGATTTTTCGATCAATACGAACCGTAACAGAATCCAAGTGAAAAAAAAAGAAACAAAAAGTCGAAGGCGTCGGACAAAAAGCCAACCGCATTACACATTAGCCACGTCTCCACGCGGTAGTGCTGTAGACATCTTTTTTTTTACTTTTTTATTTACCGCTTTGTCGAAGGCAACACCTTGACGTGAGGATGAAAAAACTGACGGATTGTAGGCAAGATGTGATCGTGAGCTACGGCCCATTCAAATATACATGGAGATAGTACAAATATTTTGATTGGCACCCTCGTTAGAAAAGGATCCTGGCTGAAACAGCAGCTGTAGTGGTTTCATTTCTTTTATCTCTCTGTGTCGCCCAGACAGAGTCGCATATTTCTATACATCACATCGTATTGATATCCGGTCTTTCTGGTTTTATTCACTCAATTATTATGTACCGAATGTTAATGTATTCCGTTTGCTACTGTATCGTGTAGCTCTTGAAGTGGAGATTAACGCGAAATAAAACTAGCATTTTGACTTTATTTATTTTGTTGTTTAATCAACATTTTGGTCACATAGTAATAGATATCTTATTAGTTTCAATGGAAATAACCAAAATTACTTTAAAACTTGTTTTAAAATAATTATTTTTGGAAAAAGAAAGAAGGTTTAAAAGACTAAACTAAAAATTGGGTAAATCGCTATCTTTAGTCGATTTACAAAGTATCACAAAAATAGGTGATATACGTCAGAAAAAATATCCATTCCAATTTTAAAATTCAAACGTATTCTTTTTTTTAACTTGCGCAACGCGTTTATTCATATTCAAATACGGTATTGATAGTACCTACAATAAAATAGCGTTGTCCGTGTGTTAGCTCGTTCACCCACAAACATGTGCTAGCCAGCGGCGCCGCCCGTGTTTGCTCAACGTAATTGTGTTTATACATTGTTAGAACGGAATAATGCCTGCAAATAAACTCGAGAGCTAAATAACGCGACGGGACCATTCGCGTAGGGAGTAACGCGGAGGACATATCGGTTGAATGGTATATCTATAGTTAGTTCACAATTTGTTAGCAATACTTATATTGGAAACGGATAAACATTTTATTCATTAATTTCTAAGCATCAAAACTCATCATCTGCCTAGCCTTTTCCCAACTATGTTGGGGTCGGCTTCCAGTCGAACCGAATGCAGCTGAATATCAGTATTTTACATGGAGCGACTGCCTATCAGACCTCCACAACCCTGTAATGGGTAATACGATACTCTTAGTAAGACTGGTTGTCAGACTTTCTGGCTTCTGACTAACAGTAACGACAAACATCAAAACTAAATTTAAAAAAAAATGAGTAAAGAAAACTGTCTCTAAAACAAAAAGGTTGGAATTATTCTGAACTGTCGTGCACGTTTGACAGACGGGCCTTCCAAAATTAAAATTTGAATAAAAAATAAACTTTTTCATAAAACTAAAACAATACCGACACAATGGTGAGGTCAGTCAGTTGCACTGGGTTGTCCCTATAACCAGACAATTGAATTATTATTACTGTAGGGTCAAGGTCATAATTACACACATTATTATGGATGATCACGCGTTGCGAATCTAAGAACCGAGTTACTCATCTCACATTATGTCGCTGTTGTAATTTTATTTATTGCTGTTTTAATTTTTTTATATACACGGTTCATTGAGAACACGCTTCGCATGTTTCAAAGATTTTTTTTATCACGATTTTTCTTTAAATAATGCTTAGAAGACGCAAAATTACTGTTTTAACTGAAGAAGTGTTGAAAAATGACAGTTCCTCACAACTGTCAGTTGTCATTAAGGAGGTTGTAGTAGCAGCTAGAGTTTATGGTTTATCATAGTTTGTTTTTTTTTTTAAATTCTATTTTAATACATCGAGTAACCACCTTTTTTAATAATATGAGACACGTACTTAGTTAAGTACTATAAAGCTCAGTCAGAAAAATAATATTTTCATAAAACAAAGGAGTATCGCAAACTAAACATAGTATGACAGTCAACCCCCCGCGTGATCGTGCAATGATACGATAAGCCAAACAAGGAATTGTTTCCACCAGCTGAACTGAGCCCCACAGAGCAGTAGATTAGACCCTGCCGGTCCCTGCCCCGCATGCGAGGGTTAAGAAGCTTACGTGGTTATTGATACGGTTAATGCGAAATTGCGAAACTTATAATACCTTGAAGAGTTTATGATTCTTTTTTGGGGAATGCGGATTTTTACGACAACAGTATACTAAAAATATGTCTATTGTTTTGAATTTTTTTGAGGATTTGCTTGTAGAATCCCGGCAAAAGTTTTTTTGAAACTACTCCCAAAAACCGCGGAATATTTTTGCCAAAACAAACCAAGCTCTTTTCGTCGATCGGCCCCCAATCCCATTTCCTGTATGCGTATGAAGGCTGGATATCTGCGTGTCCCAGGCGGGGTCGGGCCGGGCGGCGCACGCCGATAAGGCGTATCAATCAAACGCACGCGCTCTGGGCTCAATCGGGTGAATAGGTGACCTTATCGCGAGCGTGGCGGTGACGGGTTGAATTTTCTCTACAATATTTCGTGGTACAGTGACGTCATTGTTACTTTAAGAAACTGAGATTCATTTGGTTTATGTGTTTATTTTGACACAGCTAGTTGTAGTATGAAAGTAGCTCCAATTAGGTTTTATCAAAAATTTTGTTTATTTGTACTGTAAATATTTAATAATGTATTCGTAGTTAGTGTATTTTTTACTGAAATTAAAGCACGAATTAGAATAAGGTACAATACTTACTGAAAAAAATTCTTACAGTTTTTGAATCAGTTCAACGTAAAAACAATCACTTATTCAAAACGAAATTTTAATCCCATCACAGAACAAAAATAAAATCTTTATTTTTATATCTTAAAAAAAATAACGCAACGATAATAGCATAGCTGCTTATGTTGGCGAATGATCCCCAGTAGGGTTGCACCCTCAGAATAAACCGCTGCTGGCTGTTTGTGTTGCAACCGATACGAGAGCGAACTGTTTGTTGTGGCCACGCTCTAGCGCGCCTCATTACGTCATCACATGTTCCAGACATGAAAATTGAAGAAAAAAAAAAGAAAATCGATGAGCAGAAAACATGATTCGATTTGTAATATAAATTGAACATTTTGTTCGTTGTAGATGTAGTTGTTTGATCGACTAGGTCCCTATGTATGTAGCTTGGTAGACTTGGCTTAGGGGATGCTGGGAAAAAAATGCATTAAAACGTAGAATACCTTACACTGACACAATCCATGTTATGATAAAATGTCGCTTCGTGTAATGTAAATAAAGTCTATCTTCATTCTTAAACAAGTAAAGGATTTTGAACACTTCAAAATTGCTAAAGCCTAAAAACTTTGCATTTTTTAGGTACTAGGCACCATTATAAGTCGACTGTCAGTTCAGAATTTATAAATAGATACTAAAATACACACCAATTTTCTAGCAAATTTTTTATATTACACAACAAGAATACTACGATTTCAGTAAAAGTATTCACGAACTCCAAATAACACGAATGTCAAGCGAGCGCGGTAAAAAAGCAAAACGCGAAATTTCAGACGTAAACAAAACCTCTGAACAAGTCACGGGGGCGTTCGTCCGTGAATTTTAAACCTTATCCCGAGGTGTTAAAGGTGGAGTGAGGTGCACAGAGAAAGTTGTGGTTACAGCTATGTGCAGTCACGTAGAGAGTCGGAATGGCGTGGAATGGAGGAGAGCGATAGAATCCCATTTCGTGCCCCCTCCGGTAGCCGTGGGGGTGAGGCAGCCATTACTCCTGATTCTGCATCCGACGGCCCGATCCAGTTAATAAGACTGACAGCAGTGTATTATTTCAAAAATCTTTTGAATATTCATTCGTATTTATCTTGGAAATTAGGTACATTATATCTTACGCTCTCAGCTCTACAATAGATTTCTATTAATTTATTTTAAAGAAGAAAATGAAATGATTTTGTGTTACTACAAAAAGTGCGTCCTCGTTCAGTTACTGTGGATATATTGTATGCTTTGTATCGTACCTTTTCATATTCATGACATTGAGATCTTTTGAAGTAGTAATCAAATGCACGTCCACGTGAATATAAATATACATAGACAACAAGTTACATTAAACATTCTACTGGTCTTTTAACTGGTCGATTTTCTTGAATGGTCAATGGAACGAATACTTTTAATCGTTATGCCGCCGTACCATGGTATAATAGGTATAGTTAACCCGTGCAGTGCGCCTGTATCATAGATCGGGCGCGCGCTTGGTTTCACTGCCTAGTTATTGCTTCCCGCCTAACGTGGCCACTTCGATTCCGTCGTATGTCTGCCCATTAATTTTTATTTATCGTTAAAACGATCGATAGGTAGCGTGCTCGTAAACTGGCCGCAGTAAACGTTTATGTTTGAGTTTTATGATGTTTTAATGTAGCGTTTTTGAAAGCTCGCGAGTCCCGAGTTTCTATTTTATATGGACTCGTGGAATAGAATTATAGGCAGTAAAAACATGTCGAGGTGTGTGATAACCACGGCTTCGATTTTAAGTCGCGTCGCATTGCAAAAATGACATTAATGTTCTTAATGTAAAGTCTAACTGTAAACTGATTTATGATCGAAATATGACCACATAAAACTGAACGCATATGTAAAACTACATTATGTATGAATCCGGGAATGGAAAAATTCTGACAGGTGAACGGTAAATAGTAAAATCGAACGATCACGTACACACAAATAAAGACGGCAAAAAACTAATCGGTCAACGATTTACAGCGTCAGGAGCGTACCCTGAGGGCAAATTATCGATAATCGAGCGACTAACCAAATAGCCGGTGTCGATACAAGTTATCGACAGTAATCGTTATAATCGCTAGTGCCGCGCGATTGTTGCCGCTCGCCATTACGGGACGTGCGCGGCGTTTTAATACTTAACCAATTTTTTTGACCCCTCACATTGAGGAAAACAAAACCTCCGCAGGTCCCTTCTAAACTAGTGATCTCTACAACTTTTTGTATACGCTTATTATTGAAATTATTATTTATTAACTGTAATTGTCGTCGACGTTTCGAGGGTTAAGTTCGGCGTTTAGCGTAATTTGGTCGGTTTGGCTTTTTGAGGGGCTTATTAGTAATTATTAGTTGTCAAACCGCAGAGGTTGTGGTGGGCTAATTGATGCGTTTATGACTAACATCGAAAATAATGTTTCCTGTCGGTCGAACGAGGCTATAGTGAGCGGAGATAATACTGGCCTCATTTTAGATAAAGTGTAGTTCAATTTCTGTATAATAATTAACTATAATCTCCATACGGTGGGTACCTAAATCATTAAAACTCTTTGGATTGTTATTTTTGCTGGCATTTCCCGTTTTTAGTTCGTGACGAGCTGGCGCTGCTCGAAGGAGTCCACGCATTCTCTTTTCAAATTATTTTTCTTTCATGCGCGATAGTATTGTGCGCGGGTAAATGGCGTGAAATTGACGGGTGGCCAGTGTTTGCTGGCGTAAAGCCTGACCATTTAAATATGGAGCCTGGAGGTTATACACCGACATTGGACCTACTTAGTTTTTAAGGGTTATGTTTAGGTAATCAATTAATAGTTTTGTTAGGGTGATCATTAGACTAAAAAAAAACATCCTCCACGTTTTAATTATTTTGCAAAATACTTGTAGGTAATTTTTTGTTCGGTTATATTGTCATTCTAATTTTTTATTGTAGCGATGACAGAACAGTCATATTTTAATTTGCAATTGAATTGTGCAACGTTCATTTACTGCATAGGCATTACGGCATTTACTGGTTAGGTAGTCTACATACCACAAAGATCTTATCGTTCTCTTGAGCTTGTTGCAAGTTCGGGACATAATGTGACACATTGTGCACTAGAGTAAGTAGGTAGACCACCTCTTTGTCAGGGCAACCTTTGAATTCGAATTTCGAAAACGAACAGCCTTCGTTGTTTTAATTTGCGTTCGATATTCAATTTACGTAACGCTGTGATTGAATATTTGCTTTTCATTACTTGTGTAGTTGTGTTTAATTAAAATAATATTTTAATAGGTATGTAGGTAAGGCTTTATCTGTAACGCTTTTGATTTTGAATCCATAATCATTGATAAAATATATTTTAGGTACCTACTTTAGTAATTTTTCTTTTTTTTTTCCTTCAAGTCTATCTTGTTATTAGGTCTATCTTGTTGTTAGGTAAGTAAGTAAAAATATAAATACAAATAATACCATCATTATGTCATCATCATCATCATATCAACCGGAGGACGTCAACTGCTGGACATAGGCCTGCCCCATAGATTTCCTACATAATATGGTAGTGTTAATTTCCAATCCAGGTCACATTATTTCTCCGACCTAGAAAATCCATAATCCTATTCATACAAAAAATAGTCAATCCATCCTCCAATCCATTCATACAAGTTTCATGCTGACAGAGTCATTCCCAGCCATACCTACTCACATCTATACATAGGCAGTGTCGCAGGGTGGAGGCGGCTGAAGAAATATTATTTCCTTATCTCCCCTCCGCAAGTGGTGTGCCCCCACTCTCCCCTTGACCGGGCGCCCTCTCGCGGTCGTAAGACAGTATTTTATTATACCTAGGACTATTTTATTTGGAAAGATTTGTATTTTTAGATGAAATATAGTGCTGGAAAAATAAAATAGTTTTGTGAGTCAGTGTCAACGCGTAACTAGTGATGATGTAAAATGTTTGGAAGACGTTTAAAATTTTTTGACGTGTAGATACAGGTATTCCCAATTTAACCACCATGTAGCAAATAAATAAATAAAAAAGATGTAACGGCTGAAAATTGGCTTACTCTACCCAATTAAAATTACAAAGACATATCCACGCTATCAATACTAACATACCTACTAATATTATAACTGCGAAAGAAACTCTGTCTGTCTGTTACCTCATACAGCAATACCAATGAACAGATCTGTTAAGAGCATAGGTTACTTTATTAATGGGCAACCCTCGATTTGTCTGAATCCGCGATAACCGAGATTCACGATGGAGGAGTCGTGGTGAAAAGCTAGTTAAATATAAAAATAAAAAAATTGTTTGTTTTAGACACTGTAAAAATTCATAGAGCGTTAGTACAGAGAAATCTTAAAAATCTAGTGTTAGTACCTTAGTAAAATATAAATATGAAGAAAATTTAGAGGTTCATTCAAATGACGTCACCGCACATAACATTTTCTCACATCCCAAAAGCCTTGCGCACACCACAAAATTTACGACTGAAAACTATAAAATGGCGTAATAAAAAAAATCATTAATCCTGGGCCTGATTAATACAGGCCGGTCTCGTCCCAGGCCAGGCCGGTGAGAGTAAAGGCTGGGCCCATCGGGGGGCGCCATTTAATTGGACCTCCTAAGTTCGGGCGTTAAAGCACCAATGTCAGGTTATTTATTGACTGGACAGTCATTATCGCTCGTGTGTTAGATATTCTCATTGATATACAAAAAACCCAAGATGCACAGTCTCGAATAAAAGTAACGCACGAAAGTGTCCCCAAACATATTTCTGTCTCTTTCTATAAGCTACAAGCATATATTATTGCAAGTTCAACCTTACGCTAATTGTTTAAAGTTGATATTACAACGCAGTGTACTTAAAGCAAAAAAAATTGACGACCGACTATGATCGGTAGGACAAGGCATTGAGTGGAGTCGAACATGACTTTTTTAAATTATTTTTTATTAGTCAGTATTTTACAAGTCTGTTAAATTGTGTTTTAAACACATAAATATACCTTTATTTGGGCATAAACATGTTTATGGGTATATAAAAAAAACAAATAATAACTGTTAAAATTGTTTATTAAAATATTTGGTTCAAAATGTGTGGTTTGAATTGTCATAGACAATTAAAACATTAAAATTAAAATACAACTAAATTAACTGTCCATAGCAAATGAAAAAAAAAGACAATTTTACTTTTTACTAAGACGTTTTATGCCTTTTGAAGTGACATACATTATCTTCCTTCAAAAAATGCTCGGAACATAAGACACTTGAATTATTCGGCTTAAAAAAATTAACATACAATAAAGTTCAAAAGTACATAAATTTAATAATAAAAAAAAATTAACACAAATAAAAAAAAACGATTCCACTAGATTAGAACAGGGTCATTTTTATAATGCGACTAAAATAAAAAGGACGCTTTAATGCGTTGTTCTAATACTGAACAAGCGGCCATTGAAGTTGGCCGTATTGTACTTTGAATGTTGAATGAAGTTTTTAGAAAAAATAAATCAAAATCACACATTGCTTGCTGTAATCAGTCATAAAAACAACAAAAACTAATCAATAAACTTTTTTACTTATCGAAAATACGATATCCCATCCTTTTTTAACGTTCTTGACGTAATATTTTTACAATTTCTCGCGGAACACTTCGGCATTTTTAACGACTGCTCCCAGACGCGAGTGACACGAGACTATTTGAAATGAGCGCACAATTTAGAATGTTGCGCTCTTTTTTCGGGGACGTTTTTCAAACGTTAAATGTGCATCTTGGGTTTTTTGTATATCAATGGATATTCTGTTGTTCACAACGTTCACCTCTTTAGAGGATTTGTTTCTTTTTTTATGTAAATAGGTTGTGCTTGTTGTTTGTTGGCGTCGCTCTTTTGAAAAGCGAAGGCGAGGTTGTGTTGCCAGCCAGTGAGTGTAAACCTCATTTGTTTATAATACTTTCTTAGATATTTTGTATGGTTATTGTGCCAAAAGACTTTGATTTATTTGTAAGTAAAGAACCCAGTGGGTTAGTGACTAGAAACTATACTTTTTTCACTTTTAGTTAGAAAGACCTCAATATTTTTTCATTTTTAGAAATAAATTAAAACAGAATAAAATGTAAAAAATTGAAGGCCAAATAATCTGATATTAGACGTAGAAACAGATTGACTAAATTTTTTAAAATAAAAAAGTGTCTCCATAATTACCAAAATATGAGTTAGTAAGAACACTCAAATTAATACTATATTCACACTCCAATTAATCCTGACCACCAAAATCCACCGTCAATTAAAAAGCAATAGTCAGCTACATATAGCGCAGCCGACGTCCGGCTACCGGAGCAGTCAATAAACTAAATATTCCTGGAATGGAACACAATCGTGAAAGACACCCGACACTCAATCCAACGCTTGTTCGGCCCAGAACGCGCCATTCATACAAAACATATGCTAACAATCCGTCCGTGCCATTATTCAACTTAACCTTAACACTTTAATAGCCTGAATCGTGAATCGAAGCTGCGACGCCTCATTTCACTTCGCTTCCTCACTACAACCAACCAATCAAATATCAACTCTACACCACAATTCTATGCTCCAAAATCCCGTGTCGTAAGCAAAGGTCCCTTAATTGGCCGCCGTGAAATGTAAACATCTTATGTAACTCAAATAAACAATTGAATTTCCATTTAATTTTGACCTGAATAGAGTTAATAATGCAGTGCAGGCAGGAAATGCAAAATTTTGCCACACAGTTTACTTAGCAATTAAAATTAATGAGCGAAACAAGTTCAGGTTTGTGAAACAGAAATGAGAAGGTCTTAAGGAATTATGGGGTCTAGTATATGTGTGAATAGATGTTTGGTCCTAAATAATATGGGAAACCTGCTCCTATAGGGCAGACTCGACATCGCTTAAGGTAGCATGACACTTACAGCTTACAATTGTCCGTAAAGGCTCTATTAACACTTGACAGCTGACAGTAGAAGCAAGAGTGGCTATCTCTATATTTATGGTCAAGCCAAAGACACACAGACTGAGAGAATTCCATGTCGCAGTAATAATAATACTGCACATAAAATTGGAAACGGCCCATAAGAAACCTTGACGCCTTACAAGTCAAGACCATAGCTTAACACTGAATTAGAAACAGGTTGTCACTAAAAAAAATATTTCTTTAACGCTTCATTTGAACTTTGGTTGTTTATGGTTCGACTTTTTCTAGATCTGTTCTGCTGACGAATCTCAATGGAGCGTGCAGGTTTCCGCATAGAAAGCGTTTCCTGAGGTCATCCGATCGATATTTTTTATCGATGTTCAAATATTCTCGCATTTGATGAAACCGCACTGGCTCGAAATTGCAGTCTTGCCTCAGTTAGTGCTTGATTCTTTCTTTGGTACTAGGTCAACCATATAAATGCCCGCAGCAAAATAAAATGTGGCGCGACGTAGCCTGTTAACTTACTTCCCAATAAATCCTCAAATTGGTATAAAATTGACAGGCCCAACAATTTGCCGTGCCTGAAATAACCTCAAGGGAGGTCATTCCGTGTCCGTCAAACGTTCTCAGGCTACCGATTCGGACCTCCTCCGTTTTATTGTTTTCAAAATTTTACTACCGCACTAAATCATTATTTTCTGCGAACCAGCCAACGTTATGTAATTTAACAAGCGAACGCCTTCGCTATCCTTTGATGAACTCCATTTATATTTAAATCATCATTCTCAGAAAGATATGAAACCGCTTCATCACTGCCTTTCCCATAGAGATAGACAACCTCCTTGTTTGAAACTTTAGTTCGTATGTAAATAAAAACGCCGCGGCGATATTAATAATGCGGAATAGAAACAAAAAAGAAAAGAAATTAAAAATCGAACGCCGGGAACGAAACATCCATACAATAATGGGAAGGAACAAAGAGGTAAAAAAGCGGGAAGAAACCTGTCGACGCCATGTTGTGTGGCAGTCGGCCTTCACGCCTCGGCCGCTGAAGATTATCTTTCGAAAAAAGAACCGAACGGGAGGCTTTTCTTGACGATGAAGGTCTTATATCGTATTCATGTCGTGGGATTATCGCCTTATATTGCTACCGAATAAAGAGTATATTAGGATGGAGTTGTTGCGACTTAATATCTTTGGTGATCGTTTAGAAGAAAGAGCGTCGTCACCGTGCGCCTGCGCTGATGACCTGTCAATTCCGTCGTGTACGCCGGCTGTAGAGAAAAAAGTGACATTAGAGTGGCCATCTATTATTTTGACTTTATGTGGGGAGATGGAGCCGAGATTGATCGTGTTTGGCTCAGCCCTTTTAATTACACCGCATTCAGTTGAATGGCTTTGTATTCGTCTACTGTTCGGTAGATGTTTATGTATACGTAACTACTTATGTACAATCTTTTGTGGGAAAGCTTTTTGTTGATCAAAGTGTTTTGAAACTTCAGCGTCCTTTTTGTTCACATACTGGGTTTTTTCTCTGTAAGTACATTCTTCCCCCTTTTTGTGGTCCTTTCTCTAATTTAACTTGTGTTAATAAAAGTTACAGTTTCCCAAAATAGGTTTTCGGAAAAAAAACCTATTTGGAAAACTCCATGAAAACTAGACACATTTAATAGGTTTGAAATTTGAGTTTAGTACCTAAACTAGATAAATATAATAAAATAAATTACCGTTTATAAGAAAATGATTTCCCCAAGCACACGTAGGTGCGCGCGCGCATTTGTCACGGTGCGTTCAGAAAGCGCGTGCGTCGCTCGCTTCTTGCGTCCTCTCATTGTGCGATTTCGTATGCCCGCCATACATTACCGTCAACTGCGTCGTTAAGTCGCATTCTTGACGCTAATGTGGGATAATGTTACGTTATACTTGTGGAAGATACATGTGGCTTAGATAGGGATGATGTTTTGGTCTTGTTTGGGTTCTCCGATTACGACTGCCTCTAGTCGCAAATATTGAGTGTTACTTTTGGTATGATTCGAAATTTGAAAGCTTATTTTTTAGTTTTTTTTTTTAGTAACAGCCAGCCGACCTTTTCTGTAAAAACTCCTTCGTTGAATTTAGATGAAGTAAACTTGAGGTCCCAGATTGACAGCTTGCTTCATCTAAATTCACCTAGGGATATTTTTTTCAGAAAAGCACCGCACATTTTGTTAGGTACTGTAAGCTTCTTTATCTGTCTTATCAAAAGGAAAACGTTTTTATCATAAATAAATTAGATAGTTGATTTATTTTATGATTATCTAAGCAAGGGTAAGCTCTCGCCTCTAGTCTTGGTCAGAGAGAACATAGAAAAAGTCTACGATGGAGTGAGCTTTCCCAGAAGAAGCCTGTTTTCTTAGTCTCATTTATACTTCCGGATCTTTTAACATACCTTTGTAGACCTTACTATTTTACTTGTATATTAAACTGCAATTTTCCACACAGTACAATACCTACAATTCCACAACGCTCACTTGCAAGCGGTACAGTCTCGCGCAACAGTCAGATATAGAAATAAATAAAGCCACCGCACACGCCGCGGACCGGCGCAGGCGCAATCTCGGGGGGTCACGATCTGCGGTCACGTAGCTCCCACTCCCATAATAATACATACACAGTACCTACACATTACCACAGAATAAATAGCTACAGAAGGCCAGCTTCATACAAAGAGCGAAAACGCACGCACACTAAGACACGCGTCTATGAACACTGGCAGTTATTTAAGGCTAGCGGACTATCCGTGATTTCGTCTGCGTCGCTTATTTCACCCGCGTTAAGTTACGTCTTTGGTTACTGCTCCGCTCCCGTCGGTCGCAGCGTGGTGTTGTATAGCCTATGTTACTCAGTGATAATGTAGCTTTCTAACGCCAAAAGAATTTTTGAAATCGGTCCAGTTGTTTATAAGTTTATTCGTTACATACAAAAATACAAGTCTTTCCTCTTTATAATATACAGGGTGATTTGAAATTGCTCGTATTCCTCTCGGGAGAAGAAACTATGACTAATTCAGAATGATTTAACCCCTATCACTTCAGGGTCGAAAATCCGCCATTTTCGAGAAAATCTACTTTGTTTTTATTTTTAGAAAAATCCGAATTTTGGTAATTAAAATTTAATAAAAAAAACTTATAATAACTTAACTAAGTGATATGGGTTAAATCATTCTAACTTAGTCATAGTTTCTTCTCCCACAAGAGGAATACGAGCAATTTCCAATCACCCTGTAGATAGTGATATAGTATAGATTTCCGTACACACGAGTCTGTGTGTGCGTGTATAAAGCCGGCCTTCTGTACACTATCTACTCCATGACACTACCTACTATGTTGCTGCCTGTACTGTACTGCCTTCTATGTAATTTTGTATCGGTAGAGCTAGACGAAAAAAGATGGTGGCTAATTGAACTAATAAATGTAGCTATTTGGGAGTGGCTGGAAATTACCTACTGCTTATTATTTAAGTTCAATCCTTTATTGTCGATGGAATGGAGGAATTAAAATTTAAATATTTAATAATGTGCAGGTCTGTTGTAACTTTTTGGTTTCTGTTCATAAAAAAGGACAAGTTTCATGATTTTTTCTGATTGTGATTTTTTTAGTTTTGCATAGAATTGAGACACAAATGGTTGAAATCCCAATTAATATTATAAATGGGAAAGTAAGTAACTTTGTTTGTTTCCTTTTCACGTCTAAACCAGTGAACCGATCATCCTGAAATGTTTCAAATACGTTGTCAGGTGAAGAGAAACAAACACCCTTCATACCCTTCATCCCGAAAAAAAGTAAGGTTCCCAAGGGAAACAATAATAATGTTTTTATTAAAATACATGGCGTCACGTGTCTTTCTCATCATAATTTAATTTAAAATATAACCGATATTTACGCGAACAAAGTCACAGGCAAAAGCTATATTTTATTAATATAAAGAGTAAGAGTACCCATACAATGTAAAGTTTTAGTTTTGCTTAATGTCTTGCAATTAAAACCGAAGAGAAAATAGTTTGGTTTGCCTTACGTATCTTCATAAAACGCGAAAATAAAATCTATAATTGAAAACACTAGATGAGCCTAAAAAAAACAATTAGGTACCTACACAAAAAAGTCATGCGTGTAGTCTGTACATATTTTCTTTGCATATCAACCGGTTCTTACGCCTCTTGACTAGCATTCCTAATGAGTCCTAAAGTATCGTGAGGTCTATAAGCACCCGTCACTCTATGGTCAGTGTGGTCATAGACCATGATTGATGGCTCCCCAGGCTTAATGGTAATGAATACTCGTTACTCTGGACTCGTCGGCGATTTTTGTAATATTTGAAATGTAAAAATTACTGAAAGTTCACTTTTGGATTTAGTTTTGAGAATTATAACTCTAGATGTGCTATTGTTTGCTTGTAATGTTTTGTGCTTCAGCTTTTGCATAGTAAGGGTTAATTAAAGGCATTTTTAAAGAGTTTGTCAGATATTATTTTTCTATTTTATTTGTAAAAACCCTCAAAGTGTCATTTGTTGTTTGAATAAAAATATTTCACTAAAGTGTCAAAAATACCTACCGGACTAATTTTCATCAAACCATCACGCCTGCATTCCCCAAAGGGTTCGGCACAGGTGTACCAATGTTCATCCATAGTATATTTTAGGTCCCATGTAATAGACGGCGAGCCTATTGCCATTAACCGGGCGCAAATCCTAAAGTAGGCACAGTAAATAAATAGTAAAACTGTAAATACACAGACAGCAATAAAAGTTCTGAGTAACACCTTCCAGTGAACAAAATATCTGAAAAATGCTTTAGAAAACCGGGTGAGACATTCCTAATGGTCTATAATAGGCAAGTATAGAACGCAGACAAAACCGTGGGTGGTCGTTAGCGATAGAAACACCGTAAACAAACTGAGAAATTGAAATATTATTCGTCAAATACACAAATCGAGCTCGTTACGGGGTCAAAGAATTCACTTCGGTGCATAAAAAAATAATTTAACACCAATTTTTCACAGCTATCCGATGGATGGGCGACTAATTTGTCCAAATGCTGCGCCTCGGAGTGCGCGGGCGCTTACCATTGTGTTAGATCAAATATGGCGTCGTTAATGGCGTCCGTAGACGCTGACATATTGCCTTACGTGTGTTGTAACCGTTATTTATCGATGTACCACTGTGTGCGCCTGTACGAAATTAAGCAGCTTTATGTTTGCCAGGTCATTTTTCCTGACCTCTTGCTGTGCGTCTTTTCAGTGTTATTGAATGACTTCCATGTTTAATAAGGTTTTTTATACAATGATTTATTGCTTCTACCGTGGTTCTAAAGTAAAGGGATCTTCGTTTCTGAATCTTGTTTTGAACTTTATTTGTAAACTTACGTCTTTAAGGACTGAGATCAATAGGGATAAAAATTAGTGTAGGTGTCTTGTCTATAAAAAAACTGGATTTTCAAAAAGTAAGCTTTCAAAACGGCTGTGACTAATTCTAAGGTAGTCCGACAATCAAAAAGATAAAATATGACAGAATTGAAAACCTCCTTTATTTAAGTCGGTAAATTATTTAGATAACTACACCGTTGCTTATCCATATTAACGTATTAAACTGTATCATGGAACATTTAATGCCATTGCAATTTTATTGCATGTAGGTACCTATTCCAATAAATTCTTTCAACAGTTCACATTCAATTTTATCATACCGACTCGATCCATTTTACTACACAAATAGTGTACACGTAACGCCCAAACTTTATTATGTACAACATTGTAAGTAAAAAGTACAGTCGAGTAAAAAAGGTAAAAAGTCATTAGTCATTTCGGCGTACGGCGTATACGAGGCGAGGCGCCGCGAATCACAACGCGCTAAAGACCCGACTCATGCTATCGTAGGCTCTTTAATTGTGTTCTTCGACTACCCTCCCACCGCTACTTGGGGAAGTCACGTCACGACCGCCTTTGTCGGGAGCCGGCGATCGCCTGCCTTTGTCTGTCTGCGAAACCGTGTTTTTTTTTTGCTGTAGGTCGTCTGAACTCTTTGGAAATCTACCGGTGTTATTTTGAAAAGCTGTATGAAAATAAACACTCAGGGTAAAATTCTGCTGAAATTATTTTTCATCAGCATGGAAGCATTTCCATTAAAGATAACGACGTGTAATCGCAAAAGTAATTAGTTTCCACACATTGTGTCTTTCACGCTTCATTTAAACGTGTATTTTGGCTTTGTTACTCAACTCCACACTACAAAAAAATACATGCATAAACAATAATTTCTGCAGAATTCTATTCTTGTACGGTTGAGTCACACAACTCATATTCTTTCTAAAACAATTCGCCGAGCGAATTTCCCAGAGCTATCAGACAGGGCGCCCAATGGAAATGACATTTTAAAAACCGCTCTCGAGCCTACCCATAGCTGATTTTACATATACTTGTGTTTCGCACGCACGCTCCGTGCGCAACGTCGATAAAAGAGGGCGTGGCCATCACCGCCGCATCCACCAATCAGGTTGCTTCGCTCCACGTGTGCGTACGGCGCACCCTTTCATGTGTGCCGCATCACTTGCCAAGTGTGAGTGCGACGTTACGTTTATACGCCCGTGGTGTATATGGGCGTAAATAAGTATATGCCGGCTACCGGCACCACAAAGGTTCCCATATCTTTTATGTTCTTAGATCCTTATCTCGCGGTTTCTTATTTTACATTTGAGATGGTGGCCTGGAATTAACGGTCAGCTCCATAAACACGCTATAACAAACTTTAATACGGCCGTAATACAAAATAATCTGTGATTTTTACTGCGTTCACTGCGTTAATAGGTTGTTATAGATTTAAAGATAGCGCACTAGTGTTTTTGGTAAAAAATATTCATGAGTCACGCTGATTGAATTGTTAATGGGCCTAAATTGTTGATTATCGCGATGTAAATTATGTTCTTGAATGCGAGTTTATGTAAAACAATACGGATATTTTATTTTTCACTGTTATTAGCTGGCATTAGCATTAAATAAAAACACTGAGGCAAAAAAATATTTAGACATTACATACTGAAAAAGAAAAATACCGATGTACCGATGTAAAAATCAATCAACCGGCTGTAATGAATACTGAATTACAAATAAAGAAGCCACAAAATTTTGAATTCGAATTTCGAATATCAAAGAGAACTTGTTCTGTATTCGAAATTGAGCGACAATAAAAGACCGTTTTCCCGCCAAAATTCGATTAGCGAGGTACAGCGGGACAAAGGAAGTCGTTTATACGGGGGGCGGTTTTAAAATTGATTTTGGAAGCGGAGCGGGGAGCTCATAGGTGACTGGTTTTGACTGTACCTATAGGACACTACTACAAGTGAGAATTTTACATTGTATCATTTTTATAGTTCTGAATGTTTCGTTCCTGTAGAACGTACGATGTTTTCCCATTACATGAAGGCACATAGGTAATCAAAATAATTTTGGATTTAGTGATTATTTTCATCTCAGTATACGTACAGTTTTATGACAATTTCTTGATTTTCTACAGGAACTAAGTAGATATGAGGAGCTGCAACTCTCTACCTTTGCTAAGTAGCTTTTAAAAGATATTGGCTTTATCTTTTTATTACAGCATTATTTTCAAATTCATGTGAAATTGCATAGAATATTTCTTTGACAATTTATGCTAGAGATTGACTTGGACTTGGACATCTTTCATCTACGTTGAATTAACTATACTAGCCACTTATTTATTTTATTTTGATATTCCCATCATTTCTTTTAAATATGGAATTGTTTTAATAACTACACAATAACACAGGTCAGCTCAATCAAATTCTTACAATCTCCTTCAAACACAAAAAAAAACTAGCGTTCTCTCAACATCCACAACACACAAACATTCACAAAAGATCACAGACTAGTGTTTGCACAACGGAGGGCCCTGGGGCAAAGAACCCTCCATGAACGGATGTTTTAACCCTAAGAGGGTAGGCACACAACTTGATCGCCGATCAAGTGGGTCGGTGATGATAAAAATGTACCCGGTGATTGGTTTGTGTGGCTTTAGTATTGAGGGTGATGAAGTAGTGATATTGATGTTTTAGTAATGAAAGGATAGATTATATCATTTCTCATATTGGGTACCTACTAGCTATTGCCTTGCCTGCGACTTATTCGGCGTGGAATTTTACATCTTTAGTTGTTAAAAATAAAAAACTATTTATTTTGTTACTATTCTTTATTTGCCATAGATACGCTAAGAAGAAGAAGTTATTGCCCCGCTCCCGTGGGTCGCAGCGTGATGATATTATAGCCTATCACACTCACAAATAACGTGGCTTTCTATGAGTTAAAGAATTTTTACAATCGGTTCAGTGGATCCTGAGATTACCCTCTACAACCTCACAAACTAACAAACTTCACCTCTTTTTAATATAAGTAGGTATAGATGTAGACTCTACTATAAGTAGATTTATTTCATGCCTAAGAGAAAACTGAAAAAAATAGCTTATTATTTTTTTATTTGTATGTATGGGAAATCATTATATGACTTCTTCCACTCTGGACGGAGCGAAAGGGAGCGAGTGTCTTACTGATTAAAATCCATCCGTGTTCCTTTCAACGCTCTTTGCATTCCAGGGCCACGGTGACTCTTTCGACCCTGCAACCCTGACATACCAATGTAAGACTTAAGAATGTATGTACCTATCCTGAAAAATAGACGTAAAAACGTCGCGAGAACAAAATACAATTGAAGCTTTTTATAATTCGTGTTATCAAAATCCTTGATTGGTATCTACTACTTTTCACCTAATAATAGAACAACCCGCCCGTATAACAGAATTATTTTTTCCTCATAACTAACTCGTAGACTTGTAGTACCCCAAAATGACTTGCAAGTGTAAGGAAGCGCAAGTCAGTGGCGGGAACGCAGCAAGATTAATATAAGTCAAGCTGCCGTAAACGCTGCCTCATCGCTGTATAGGCTTAATTAAGTTGAACCTTTGTTGCTATGCAACTTGATATTTGAAAGAAAAAGGCGTAAAAAGTAAAATAAGGAGGTATTTGCAGCGAAGGTATAAAACCTCCTTTTAATAGTTTCAATAAAAAGTAAAAAAAACAGGCTGGTTTGCGTTTTCTAAATTTGAATTTGAAATAAGAACGTTTTTCAATTATTGTCAACTTTTAAGTATTAGGACGCTAATCTATTACTAATAGTTTGTGTGAGGTTGTAGGAGGTAATCTCTGGATCTGCTGATTGTGAAAATTCTTTTACCTATAGAAAGGCACGTTATTTGTGATGTTGTTATAGGCTATGATATATAGGAGATGAGTGTTATAGGCTATTTAACATCACGCTACAATACATGGGAGCAGAGCAGAAGCTAGTATGAATGTGCTGCGAAGGTATAAAACCTCCTTTGAATAGTTAAAAAAACAGGCTGCGTTCTCTGAATTTGAATTTAGAAGAATTGTATTTTTCAATTTAATTGTCAATTATTATGTACTGGTAAAGTAATTTATGATAAGATAGTTCATTTATGAGGTAAAGTGTAACGACTAACCAAAAATAATATGAAGGCATACTTACAACTAACTACAACTTGCTTCAAACAAACCCGTCTACAATCTATCAATCTCAAAATATATTAGCGCCGTCTCCTACCATTTTTATCGACAACATATCTATTTAATATCTAAGATAAAGTTATTATAAGGCTATATACACATCATGCCATAATATATTCTCCAAGACAAGCTCATCTCGCGCCATGACAGATGTTATAGTGTACGCCGCCCTAAAATAGCCTCGGGCTGAACAGACGGCAACGTTGCCTGGGCCGGTTGAATTAAAAAAAAAATAATGAAAATGGATTTCATTTTGAACTCGACTATTTATAATGTTTGTTGTTTTACTTGCGATAATAATGTCGGTGGTGAATTTAGAATGGATGAATGAAATATTTTTGAGCGGAGTAAGTTAAGACAGTAGTAATTTTCTAATGGCGAATGAGTGAATTCAGATTTTTTTATATGGTTGGATGGTAAACAAGCCGACGGCTTCCCTGATGTAAAGTGGTCGTCGCTGCCTATAGACATCTGCAATACTAGAAGTCTTGCAAATGCGTTGCCATCACAGAGACAAAATCAAATGTCCCATGTGTCTGTAGTAATTACACCGGCACCCATACACTTCAAACCGTAACACAACAATGCTGTTTGCGGGCGGTGGAGAAGATCCTTCACAAAAAGCTCTATTACTACTCAAATATAACATATCATCACGCCCTTTAAAAATAAATAATTAAATTAATTTAAATCAAATATTTAAGGGGGCTCCCATACAATAGGCAAGCCTAGGCAGGCCTTTTTATAGAGAATGGTACGGAACCCTTCGTGCGCGAGTTCGACTTGCTCTTGGCCGGTTTACTTAAATAAACAAATAATAAATAAGTATTTTGAATAAATAATATGATATTTATCACAAATAATATGTCATAAATATAAACATACCTACCTAATGTTTTACCTGTAATCTTTCACGCGAGCACCCGAATGACAACTACACCGAAGCTGAAGCAATCGCCTTAACCGAAATCGGTCGGATCACCTTATCATCACCATTTTACCCAAAACGTTAATAGTAACAACAAACTAAATTAATAGGCAACATAATCGGTGGGTACTCGCACGTGCAATGAATACGGTCCACAAGTGCCAAGTTCCCAGGTCTAGGTGCCCCTAGCTAAGTGTCCGGTCACCTCTCCCCTTCTGAAAACGTTCTCCAGCCACCCTCCATGTTTGCAAGGAATAAACGGTTTTTCTACCCCTACTTATGGTTTCTTGGAATATTTTTCACCTCGCAACTTCGATATTCGAATGAGTTTCAAAATTGTATTTTTCGTAAAAATATGAAGCGATATTACTAAAGATTTACACACATACATAAACTCACGCCTTTTTCTTATAGGGGTAGGCAGAAACCACGGAACGCCACCACATTTTTTATTCAATAAAGATTTGTTAAATAAAAATAATCATAAATCTAAGATTCGCTTAATTCAAAGAGAAAATAAAAACGTTACGCTTTGCTAAAAGTCTACGCATTAAAGGATACGCTACGCTAAATACGCTACGCGGAATACGCTACACAGATTACGCTACGCAGGCTACGCAACGCTAATTTGTAGCTACGGCATGACTACGCGGCTACGACACTTAAACACTACCTACAACAAAAGTAATCCTTAAACATTCAATTTAAATTAATTTGTTCACATTTCAATAGAGTAAACACAATCGGTTAATTACAACAAGAATTTAATTATTTTTGGCTCTAAAATAAATTTAGAAACTTCTTGAATTGTGTAGGATTGTAGGTTTTACTTTGGAGTTTATTTACCGGGCATATCTGCGGAGTGAATGTGAAATACAGGTTTGATCCAATTTTTTCAGCGAATTAGTTAAAGTCTATCTTCTTTTGTTTGACGCTAAAGTAAAGTGAAACATTTAACAATACTGATAACTTTATTTTACTTAGTAGTTGGTAGTACTTGGTAGTTATGCAAACATGAGATCACGAGTAGATTTACAACTAAATGTGTATGACGCAAAACGTGGTTCGATGGCTATTACGTATATACCTTATAACGACAGTTGATAAAATACGACATAACTACGTACTTCTCATAAAATCATAACCACAAATGTGTAAAAGGTTATTATTTTTCCTGAATCTGCGTACATACAATAATCATACTTCCTTCTAAGTCTTTAAGTACTATTTTTCAAGTAGCAGATCTTACTTACGCCTCTTATGTAAGGTTCTTATCAATTATGCCTATAAGTTCTCTTTTTAAACTTCAACAATCGAGACCATAAATATGGTGAGCCTATTTATTTATTTTTCATAAGCATCTCTCATCTCTGTTTGAAACTCACTCGAATCGTGTCACTGGAAAGTTGTATCAAGTTTCTCAAAGATCATTTCGAGTTTCTCGAAAATCACTTCGAGTTCTGCGAAAACCGTTTCGAGTTCTTCGTAAACCAGTAGTACGGCCCTCTCTCCCTCTGCTATAAGTAATTGTTTTTGCGGCTAATTCTTTCTGTTCCCATTTCTTAGGGGGACGCTTCATTCGAAATTACATTTTTATTTGGTTAAACCGGCTCGGGGTGACGCGATTGCTTTTTGATAAGTCAATTCTATTTTAAAGGGGTTTTTAATAGTTAGTCTTTACCTACGGTGACGTTCGAAAAAGTGTAAATTATATTTTTCTCTTTTCTATTTTTTTATTTTTGTCGCGACTGCTACGCTGGTGTTCTTGGGTTCGATGCCCCCGTCGAGTAAAGTGTTTTTTAATAAAATTCTCAGTATCAGCTTGGAGTTCGCAATAAACTCGCCCTCTATTACATGGAACCTAAACATACCGGCGATTTGTGGGTGACATTGGTATACCTCTGCCAAACCCTTCGGGGAATACAAGCATGATGATATGATGTTATATTTTACTCTACATATAGTTTTTATCGTGTTGTGTCCATATACATCGTCGGATCGCTGCGTTCTATATTTGCAGTAATTGGTTTAACAAGCCTGCCCCTTCTACTCTACCTGAATATTTAACATACCTAATTACATCGTGCTAACCATGTTAACACATTAACAATGACACATGTTGCCATAGTAACTACAGTGCCATATTTAGTGAGAGAAAATCAAGCATGTCTTGTTATCCATTATATTTTGTAATGAAGTTTATCAACATTTCTTTCAATTTAAAAAGAACGTTCCCCCACACTAGGAATCTTTAAGTATCATGGGTGCGTTGATAGACATATAAACTAACATAGATAAACAGTCGAGACTCGAAACCAAATAACCAAATATTTGCTCCGTGTGGAAATCGAAGCTGCGACACGTGGTGCAGTAGCCAGTGGCTCAGGCACGCGCCAACAGTGTCGTTAAACATTTCAAGTTTCTCTAACTTTATTACCTTTGTCCACAGCGGACTCGCTACTAGGCTCAGGGTCTGATGAAGAGGAAGAAGATGAATCTAGGGCTGCCAACAACTCAAGCAGTCCTGCGCATGCGCCACATCCCGCGCTGCACTCCGAACTATCGCATAATGGTGACACGAAGCCACATGACGACTCGGAAGATCAGGTTGGTAGATTGAAAATTTTATTACAAACTAGTTTCAGCATGTCTAAAATTGATGTTAAGATTTGGTCCTTAGAGACGAAGGCAGAGCAACGGATATATTTATTGAAGATTGTATTTGTGCTGTTGATCGCAAGATGAAAAGCATAGTGGTATTCAAGTTAAACATAAACTTTTAAATATATAGGGGGTCTTTTATTTACCATCATCAATTCTTAGCTTCAAACCACATTGTTCTTTAAGCTGCACCTCGGTAACCACACATGGTATAGGCACTTTCATTTCTTACATATAGACCATCCCACTTGTACAACTCCGGGGCCCGTTCACATAGTCGCATTCAGTTGTTTTTTTTCACACCACAGGGTTCGCTGGATGGGGACCCGGAAACCCGAGATTCTCAAGCCGAAAACAAGTCCCCGGACGATGGCAACGGGGGCTCCAAGCGACGGGGACCAAGGACCACGATAAAGGCGAAGCAACTGGAGATCCTAAAGTCGGCTTTTTCTCAGACGCCAAAGCCGACGCGGCATATAAGAGAACAGCTCGCGAAGGAGACGGGTTTACCCATGAGGGTGATACAGGTTAGTGGATATTTATCATGGAAGGGTTTACCGAGAATGATGGAGAAAAATCAGAGGCAAGAGAAACGGAGAGAGATGATGACGAAACCATAGTAATTGAACTTGAGAAAAATGACAAACTTAAACTATAATTCAGTTTCATAACCGTATTATGAGATAAACAAACAATAGTAGATGCGCTTTACGCTAGCTTTACGAAAGCCACCGCGACAGTTGCGTCAAATTGCTTGACAAAAGATTCCATTAGTACATCAACTGGTTTCTATCAATTTTATATAGGCCAACGAAAATTGACAGTAAGCGGGGGGCTTGCGTTTTTGTCACCCAAATTCTGAATTAGTAGTATAGGTAGTAAAGTCACGAGAAGAGCCACATGCTTTTATATATATTCAATACATTATTTGTGCATTCAAAAACCTTTGCTCTCCAACTATGAAAAAAGTTGATCAATTTTTACCATTGAAATGGTAGATCGATTTTTTACAATTTCATATCAAATTCTATAGAAAACTGCATAAGTACATTGACATTAGTGACTCTTGAATTAGTATGAAATGAACGATTGTCAATGAAGAATAAGATTAATTTACAGAAAATCGTGTTACAACGGAAATAGATGTAAGTAATGCAATTATTAATGATAAAGATTAACAGAAAGATTGCGAAAAATAAGAAAAAATGGAATTAAAAAAAGTCTTACCTTAAATTAGTGAAGTATCATCTAAAGATCAAAAACAAAATGTTATTAATAAAAAAATAATACGCATTAACGACAAAGTCACAGAGTTTGCCATAAAATTGATTTGCACAAAACCTCTATTCATCACGCACCTTCGTACGGTAACCGTTACAAATGGCCGATGCTCCATCATGGCGGCCAATCGGTACGTTCGCAAATTGAATATCGTGCTCGCATCCGTCCAGGAACGCAGTGTCGACGTGACAAATAGCCTAATTAACGAACACACTCTATCAGAAATATTGGTGCCAATTCCCTTGTTCACAAACTAAACTAAAGTTAGAGAATTGACATCTCTTACTAACATACAGCGAAAGAAAAAGACGGTAATACCTTAGAACTAAGTTAGAGATGTCAAATTAGTTTTGCCTTGAACTTTTCCGTGTTTTTAATCGACGCGTTCTGACATGCCAACTATAATTGTATAGAGGTTTTAGATCAACTAAAATTGACAAGTCTAATTCACGTCCGTCCCTTTCTTGTTTGATTGGAAAGAAAAAGATAGAAATAGTCTAAATTAAATTTAGCTTGTGCATAACAGAATCGACACCATTATGACGTAGACAGTTTCTGAACGCAAATGATCTGGTTTAGAATTTATTTTTAACGATGAACTGCATTTGAATGAGTGTGTCATCATAACAATAAATAATATTATAATGTTCATTCTGTTGCAAAAGGTTAAGAATTCGAAATTAAGATGAGTGGTTGACAACTTAATTTGCAAAAGCAATATTGTTTGTTAAAACAACCGTTGCAATCAACAAAAAATAGTTAATGTTACTACTTTTTTTTTCGTTTTACTCATCTACAAATTCTACAATATGTGGATTAGGTAGGTCATTAATAATTCGCGTTGCGTTCCATTTGCATCTGAGTCAACCTCAACGAGTCTGTTCGCAGAACTCACAATCAATCTTACCTTCCAAGGTTCCTTACCCACGTCTAATTCGGTAACATTCCCGAAATCCTAACCTGATCTAACACATGGAATCACGCGATTCTCCACACCGTCAGCAACAGATGTCTGTTCAGAGATCCGTCCGTCTGTCCGTCACGCTTTTTGCGCTCCTTCCTCTTTGTTTCAGTTTTTATTGCAGCCGGTACAGAAATAAAAAACCCTTACTTTTTACCACCGTCTGACTGTTTGTAAACGTAGTGGGCACCGAACTATCGGTTTCGTCACCGGTAGTGAAGTAATTAATGAAATTCGAAAAAATTGGCCGCCTTTACCAAAGATGTTGCGAAAAATGCACTTTGTAATTCTGAAATTATTGTCTGTGCGAAAGCAAAAACAATGGTCGGATTTCTTTGGTTATGAAGAGAGCTAATTTCGTTTTATTGCTTTTTGCGTAAGGTAATTAAAAACAAAAAATTAAATAATGTTATGTTACCATTAATGACTTCATTAAGCGTCTATTGTGTTAAAAATATAGCTAGAACTGTGTTATATCATTCGGAACAAAAAATTAAGCAATCTTTCAGTTCCGCACTGTAAGTGTTATTTTCGTGGCAAGAGAGAGTTTAGATTTATCCGTCCGTAAACTGACAAATGTGTGTACAAATATTTACAACGCTGAGAATTCAAGTAAGCAATATTTTTCTCGTACAAAAACAATGTCAAGTATGTTAAGTGGGATCATAAACAACATTTTTTTTGTCGCGTCGCTCGTCTGTCGAGCCAGATCGCGCGTGTCAAATGTTTGCCACCGCCGCCACATGTGCTAGAGCGACATAACTGTAAAATGACTTTTTATAAACGGGATTTAACTAGTTAACACCGGTGCGTGTGAAATTTGCCGTTTGAAGAAACCGCTTACTTATAACTTTTTTTTTTAAGTAAAATCAATTTTCTACTGAATTTATTACTCATTGACATTTCATCAATTTTGAAATTATACAGAAAATGCAGTGAAATGAGGCAATTTACAGGAAAATTTAACATCTAATGGGTTCCACCTTTTTTGCTTAGTAAAATGTGATTGGATAGTTAAACGTTTTCTCATGCTTTGTAAAATTATAAATGCTGTAGATATTAGCTATAAATATTTAATTTATAGACAACCCATCAACCTTAAATACCTTGATATTTTATTATCAAATAAAGCTGGAGCTACACTCTAGCTGAGAATTTCTTCCTTATTTTACAGTTATCACATAATATAAATATGGTTCTCAGAGTACGATCGTTACCTAACACATTCTTAAGGCTCAGTGGATCTCAAAGTTCATTATTGTCTAGCAAGCTCTCTTTAATGTGTGTTTTACACAGATTTTAACACACGCGTGTAAACTATCTCTTATAGTTCACCATCAATTCTGTCTGTCTGTATGACCACGGCCTAAAGTTACGACTCCTGCATATTTAAGAATAGCTAAATTATTTTAAAGTAGACATTACGGCACCAGGAATGCAGGAAGGGAATCAAAATAACAGACTGCCTACCAATCCTGCTGCCATTCTACCTCGACGTGTCATCCAACCGCGAAACGAGAAAAAAAAGCGAAGAAATTTTAATAAGTTCATATATTGTAATTTCTTTAGCGTGACGGCCCTGTCGCCGCCGACGCGCCCTTATTGGCTCATATTTTATTTTGACAGCTCGTATAGTTAGTGTCTAACTAGGGTTGTCAGTGAGTCTTCATTAATTAATACGGTTTTACAATTCTTATTCCAGACAAACTAGACTTAGTATTAAAACGTTAGTACGTAATTGAAAAGGCGTTTAATTAAATTTATTGCGAAATAACTTTACTTTACACTTTTATCATGACTTTAATTTCCCTGTAAACTAATCAAATAAACTCTATCCTTATTCATGACTACATGAATTAATTTAGAGTAAGTTCGGTTTTATATTCGCTAACAACCATTTCTTTTCCTTTATTAGGTATCTATCAACCCTATGCAGAAACATAAGATTATCTTTAGAACTGCTTATTTAATTAAAATATAAGTAATAATCTTACTATCTTATTGCAATACTAACATTCCAACACTTGTATCTTCAGTGTTGCTATCCATAAAATTTATAAAAAAAGTTTATAATAATTTTATATTTAATGTAAAGATACCTATTTTATTAAAGTTATTATTTATTCTGAGCCACTCATATTTTTTGCTAACATACTTGAAAAGTTAAAACTATTTGACAATAATCAATCAACACGTCAGAGAATCATTTTTCATTTCGCGCCAAAATTTAGTCGATGACATTTCGCATTATAAAAGCGACCACACACGTAACGGCACTTGAAAAAAAAAACACAAAGAAGGGGTTATGAATAAATTAATTCAACGATTCTTTAACTACTTTGTAAATGTCATCAGCGTATAGTTACATTTTACAAATTATTGCCTTATTACTCAAGAAATATTCACCGCGCGCGTTGTGTATTAGCATTTATAATTTTGTACAAGATCATTAATCATTATTAACTCGGTATTCATTGAGACAATTCCCGCACTATTAATTGTGACGGAGTGATACAAAAATTGATGTAGTTATTGATAATTCGCGCATAATTACTTGACAAATGACATTAAGAACGACTTGCACTGCTCACACTGTAAATTAAAGTTAATGTTCCTTCCTATAAATTATTCCGCAGGCCTGTTTTCCATTACAGCCTTCAAACAACAACGCCTCTGCAGTATCTAAACGCAAACCCGTTGGTTTCTAGTTAATCACAAGCATTTTATTATTGGTGGACGGCCATCGAGAAAGTAATTCCCACACGGAAGCTCGTGTCACTGGTTGATTGATAGCGAGCGCGATAAAAACAGTTTGTCAGCGAGTCGCGAACACGTTATTATGTCACCACTGGCTACTGACGTGACGCGTCCTGATTAATGTGTGTCGTGTCGTGTGTGGCAGCCTTAATGTGCTCGCGTCTATGGTCATTAATGGCGCGCGTTGTCCGTGGTCAGGATTTCATGATTAGGAATTTATGAGGTATCTACTTTTGTACTACTGAATTATACTTAAAATTAGAGATACTACTGCTAGCCATTCTTCTACCTCTGACCCACAAGGGCTATAGATAAAGTCGAGATTAATTTCGTAAAGAAGGTTTTTCCATGCATCGTTCTAAAATAACTGTATTTAAATATTGATTAAACCTGGAATACCAATCGAAGATTATTATTTATTTATTTATTTATTTATTTATTACTCATACAAATTTTTTATACTTAAAGTAGGAATTGTCTCCCAAAACCGTCTAGACGGTTGATGAATATATAAAATTCGTGGGAAACTCCACTAAGACCAAATCAGAAAAAAGAGATACATACTTTTTTTTTTAAACATTCAATAAATTATCATACTCGATGTCTGTCACCAAGCCTATTTCATCAAGAGTGATTGCTGATTACATACTTAAGCGCGGGAATACTACAGTTCAAACCTTTATCATTTGAATATTCAAACTGTCATTTTAAGAAAATGGCGGTTCCAAAAAGACTTTCGAAATTCAAAATAACAACGTCAATTCTTATTTTTTATTTCATTTTAAATATGACTTCAGTCAATTATGAAGAAGAAATCCAAGTAAACGTCAGTGTCGAAATCAGAGTTGAATGAGCCGTACATCGGCGGTCGCACGACCATATCTCATGTTTTAATATCCGTCGGCCACTTTGAACTGCCCCAAATACTATAACTTGCACGAGTTACGAGGCAAACGGGTAAACGTCTGTGTGACCGCGGCTTTACTGCCGAGCTAACCCGATCCCAGACGATGGTTTACGACAGATTGTTCAGTATTTTTTAATTGATCGGCTGTTCTATAATATCTGTGCTCTCAGAGAGCTCTGCACCGCCCTTGTACGTTACGCTTGCTGGATTGTCGTGTTCAACTGTAAATCAATTTTCTTTATCATGTTTCGCATGTTTTACTTTTAATAAAATAATAGCTCCATACAATGTGCTAGTGCGTAGTTGCGGCACTATCTAAAAGCCAGCATTTATTTATAATATTATCGCCGTTTGTATGTCAGAACGCTAAAATAAGCATATTTTAAACATAAACGTGTTCTTTTCCGAAAATTCAATGAAATCCTTACTTAACTGCCTTTGATCTTTACTTAAGTTCCGATAATGCGCATGATTCACAAATCCCCAATTTTCCTTGCATAAGTGAGCGTAACTTTGGATTAAAAAACGAGAAAGGGTTTTAAAAGAAGTCGCGTACATGCCGCGAATGTCGTTTCACGTAAAATGCATTCGGGTAACGATCGTGTTTGGCGCGTACGACACGCCGCCGTCAAATCCTCACTTTATCTAAAAGCGAGGACGCTAATGCAATAAATTTGTAATTTTAATCGTTAATATTAAAACAACAGTGTGGAATAAGCATGAGGTAACAATAAAACGTCTATTTTACAACGTTATATCGTGTCAATTCTCGTAAAAACGTCGGTGGTGCGGCGCGTAGCGGGATTTGCATCAAAAGATGACGTTTACTGTGCTTATTGTGCATAAACGCCATGGAAGTTCGTGCCTCCATCTTGTGGCCGCGGTGTTATGGCCGATTGCGTTGAGAAACAACCCAGAAATTGTTTTTTACGGAATTAAAGTTCGCTGCGGTGACTTTATTTATTATTATGTTTTACTAGTAACGTTGTTTTGTTAATGAAAGTGTTGTACAATATTGTATTTTATAGGTATTCATTTGACTGTCTTAAAATTTTATTATTATGGCTAATAAATAAACGGTAGCTGTTCTGAGTATAAAGCTTCAGAATTTATGGATACTTAGGTGTGTAACACTTACTTTGTTTAGAAATTCATATACTTAACAGTAACAAAAACCAGTAAAGGCACCGATGTTATGATTTATGAAGTCGAAGACAGAAGCACCTTACATTGTGTCGATGCAGCAGGTGCGGCCCAACAAAGAACTACAACGAAACCAATAAATTATTAATTATGAAAAAGGCCAATACACTTACACTTGCGAAATATTATCAAAAAAATTCAAGAGCGGCGCCAAAACCCCCTTTGTCTAGGAGACGTCCTGCGGGCACACTGTGCGGTGGTGGACAAAGGGAAGTAAAGTTGCCGACGCGGCGCGCACACTGGGACAAAGGGGCTCCCCGTCAGGACAAAAAATGACATCATTTATTTTATTGCTCCGAGTGAGAATGTGGCACATTAATATTGCGTAGACCTTAATGTTCGATCGCCCTAGGCCGGTCATCACTCAATATGACTGTTGTCTATAAAATAATAGTAGAAACATGTTATTCGAATATCGGACGATGTATGTCACAAATCAAAATCATTAGTAATAATCTAAAAATAATATTTACAATCCAGTATCGGTTATGAATATCGAATATAAAATTCGCCGTTCTTGTGATTATTTATTTTTATATGATCTAGACTAGACTGGGTGATATTAAGTTGTAAAAAATTTGCTTATTTTGCATTGTAAATCATTTAAGTCGATGTTTTACAGGGGTCAATTAAGGACGTAACATGCATTAATATTCATATTTATAAAAACTGTATAACAAAATAGATACGATCAAACTATCTTCCTTGTAAATTACGTAAAGCTATTGATTTTTGCATTGCTAATTGCTAATTAAAATAATTTTCAACTTTCGACATTTACCGTCAGGATGTTCTAATATATTCATATCAAAATACCGATTGATAGTAATTGAAAATATGATTCATTGCCATCAGGGCCGCCTCGAAACAAACGTCAGCTACATCTTAATTCGCTTATATTATACCAACTAACACATACAGGGTTGTCACAAGTCAAATTTTATAAAAACGTTCTCGAACATGACGCTAGTTTACTAATAAAATGTAAAATATTGTTTTACATTTTATTAATAAACTAGCGACCCGCCTCGGCTTCGCACGGGTGCAATGCTGATACGAAATACATATAAACCTTCCTCTTCAATCACTCTATCTATTAAAAAAAAGCTGCATCAAAATCCGTTGGATTTATGTATACATAGGGGCATAGGGACAGAGAAAGCGATTTTGTTTTATACTATGTAGTGATACCTACGCATAGAATATTCTTTAGTTAAACGTCTGCTATATTTCTTGCCATTACTTTACATTACACGTACAAGTAAATATTGTAAATATAATTTATTTGTATGTAGTTATTTATCTATTTTTAGACTTAACGTACGTACCATACAAACTTAGAACCTTGAAGTCATTATTGGAAACAACTTAATGACAGTTAACCTAAGTAAAGCTCCATAAATAATACTTAGCAAAATGCATAAAAAGTAATAAAATCATGTAAAGATCTTTGATGAAACAAAGACAGCCCTGTCTGTGTGTAAACACGAATGCGCGTACGCAGCGATCCATCACTGCGAGGCACGACTACATTGATTTATTACAAAACTCCGCGATGTTCCCACATAGTAGCCGAGTTATAGCAAATTAATTATATGCTGCTTGATCATCGCAAGGATCAAAGTTTTTTTAAAAGTATTGTGGGACTAAAAATATTAAAAAGAACCTTTAATGATGGAGATAGTTAAGGCACTGATATCAATGGTTCATTCTGTAGAATACGAGACACTATCTCTACATAATATAAAATAAAGTCGCTTCCTGCGCTTAGATCTTTTAAACTTCGCAATGGTTTTTAATGCTGTTTCCATTAATAGACAGAATGATTCAAGAAAATGGTTTATACGTATATAACGTAGGCGTAACTGAACGGGTGTGATACCTCAGGGTATTTAGCTATAGTTTTATATAACCCATAGATTTAACCAGAAGAAAACATAATCTAGTACTTATAAAGAGGTGTTCCCAAGGGCACTATCATAGGACCAAATGTCATCGCGAGAAATATGACATTATTCTCAATAGCAACTGACTGCCCTAAAAAGCAATTGTTGCGTGTTGAAAAAAATATTCTTTTGTACAGTTCGTTGACCGTTTTTATGAGTTTCAGACTAGTTTTTCGTCTGAGCTGATTTTCTATCACGTAATGAAGTTTACGGTCTTTGCATCTGTTGACGTGACAATATCGGCATCGACACGGGTCACTTGCCGTTGATGCACTGTTTCTGCGAGAAGAAACGTATTTTTCTACTCTGTGTTAAATCTACATCTCATTTTAAAGTTATTTCGCTTTAGTACGACACCAATAATTCTTTGGATTGCATGGGTGCATGGAAGGAGCCTCCCCGTGACGTTTACAGCGACCTGTGTTACGTCTAACGCTCTCTGGGTAATCGACTCCAATCCATTGGCTAATCCTTTCACCACGATGACAAATTTTAGCTCTAATCGGCTCTCTTCAGGGCCAAACAGTACACTTAGATAATTATATAAGAATTTGACATCGATACGCTGAAAAGAACTCTTTAGATTTACTGTTTTGTGATTATAAGTGTGTTTGATAGTATCAAACGCTTCCTACGATTCGACATGGTACTATTTCGTAATTTTACCAGCATTTCCCTCCGTAGCCGTCTCGCACTGTCGCCCTCCGAGGTCATTTATCGATTCCGCGTTATGACGTCCGAATCCTCTCAATGTGACCTCTACACTCTTCACTTCCTAGCTGATCACTCCGTGGACAATCACTATTGTGGTCATTGTAGGTAATTGATAAACCATAGATTTGGTTTTTTAGGTATTGTCTCTGTCAAGGCTAACTATAATCCTCTTATTCATCTTCGATATACTCCCTCTAGCCTACAGATACAATCTAAGTAATCTTGGATCTGCTTTAACAAAGTCTCAATAAAGTTCTTTTTATATAGCGATGACTTCCACAGTGTTTAATTAACTATACGGTAGCTACTATATCCTTAATTGCTTTTCTTTAAGTCTGCTATTATCTTTGCCTATGTCATTACGTGCCCCACTTTGTTGCGTTTACTCCAATTCTGCATACTTAAGTACAAATTGTGCAACCAAAAATATATTAACCTAGGCTTTTTAAGTACATACAGGTAGTTAACTACGCCACGTTCTGTCTCGATTACTCACGATTGCTATTTGCTAATGTTAGTTCGAATTGACATATTGACGATTTGCATAACGCTTTATTTATTTTAAATTGTTTACAAAGGTATTGCTTTTAACCACTGTAACCACTAAGTGTTGCTGTCGTATTATATTATATTGCGCAGTATGTCCTGTTTCTGCTATAGTTTGTACTAATTTGTCAATTTGATCAATGGTAGTTACGTAAGATTGTTTTCGTCCTTCTACTTCTTTAACAAATAAACTAGCTTCGTTTAAATGGAAATATTTCTACCACGTTCCATAGTAGGTACCTACATCTTAACATCGCATTTTTATTGTGTTACAACAGCAAAACGATAGCTTATCTGAAGCCGTTAAATATAAAACCTACAACACTAAAACGAACTGAGATAAGGCCGCCATCTTGAGAAGCGTGACCAATAGCACGAGCGTACGTTATCAGAACAGTAACTGATAACAGTTTGATTTATACATTCTCAATGG
This sequence comes from Caradrina clavipalpis, assembly GCA_932526535.1. NCBI lineage: Eukaryota > Metazoa > Arthropoda > Insecta > Lepidoptera > Noctuidae > Caradrina > Caradrina clavipalpis. The sequence continues at coordinate 5,097,191 of OW052106.1, read as the reverse complement.
TGATTGGTGGAACGGTTACATACTCCTGCGCCGTTTATCAGAAATTAAAAATGGAATCTTGTTAGTAAGAGAAATGGGTCGTGCTTTATGCGATCGTGATGAACATTAAAAGATTTCACATTAAGTGCTGGAGCGTCCTTCGGCTGAAATGTTTAAAGATGAAAGTATGATAAGTTCAAGCCGCGATGTCTCCCAACAGGATAGTAATTGAAAGTTCCATTAAGAAGATTAAACTATGTACATATATTTAAAGAACTGATCATAAAATATTCTATAAATGAAATATTTTTTGGAAATGTGGAGCATTTCAATTTAAACAATCAAATAAACCACATGACAGAACTAAATAAATGCTGCAAGTATAAAAAAAGAAACACACCAACGACGACACAAAAATAAGACAACAAGTAGTTAATGCACTTATTTTGAGAACATCTAATTAACTAAAATAAGACAAGTCACAAATTGGTGCCGTTGAAAATGATTGCTGACACGGTAAATTTAACTTTGTGAACATTGAGAACGCACTGTTTTAAGTTTTTTATAATTAAATATATCTGTCAAAGGAAAACGGATTGGCGGGAAAGATTGACGTTTTGACTTTTTCTTTACGGAAGTATTTACGTAGGCAAAGGTATTTTTTATTCTCTAGCTTCTGCTCGTGATTTTGTCTGCGTGGTTTATTTGTTCCGCGTTGAATTAAGTCTTTAGTTACTGCTCCGCTCCCGTGGATCATAGCGTAACGTCACATATAGCATAAACTGTTCCTTATGAATCTGACTATGTATTAATAAAATATTTTCCAATTCCAACCGAAAGTTCCCGAGATTAGCGCATTTGAACAAACAAACAAATAAATAAAAACAAACTGTAATGGTGTAGGCTACTAGCCAGCGAAAACAAACTCAACTGTGCACGAAAAACTGTATAATATAGCTAAAACTTATATAAAATACAATATTAACAAAACTATGGGACCGTCGACGAAAAAAACCATCTGTCCTCTTGACGGATGCGCGCGCCGCATGCGGGAGCGCGCATGCGCGGCTCGCGCTTTACCAGTCCAACCGCGTATGTGTGTTATAGTCTCCCCCTCTAACCCTAACGAACGTCCTCGTGTTTGGGTTAGTTTCTACGAGGTTTCCTTCTCTTATGCTTCTCCTGTACTGGAGCTTGGATGCGACAAACGAAGGGAGTCAGTATCGAGGCAGCAATCCAGCTGGTTTCCCGGTGTTTGCCTTATATCGCTGACAAGGCTCACAATTCTTTACATATTGCGTAACGTAGGAACGCATTCCTGGCCAGTAATACTTACCGACCGAGCGTTGCAGCGTACGTTGCGCGCCCATGTGACCAGCGGTGGGTGCATCATGGTTTTCAGCCAATAATTTAGCGCGTTCTTGTTCTGGGACCACCAGTCTGGCGTCGCCGTGCTCTACGTTCTCAGGACAATATCTATACAATACGCCTTCGGAAAGCACGTATCCTTTGGTTGCCTATGCCCTCCCCCTAGAGGGATCGTCGGCTTCCAGATCCTCGACAATCTTACCGACCTCCTGGTCCTTCGTTTGATTCTCGGGCATGTCCTTCAGACTGCGAGAATTTAAGGTTTCTGTGTCTTCCTTACTTGAACGCTATGAACAGCGAAATCTGTAGGCGGTCCAGCCGAAGCAAATAGAGCGACTCTGCCCTTCAAGGACTCGTTGAGTGCGGCTCTGTGCTCCAGTGTTAAGCTCGTACCTTCATCGTAGCGCAGCGATACATCGCAAACCGCTGCGTGCATCGCGGCCGCGCTCAGATACGAATACCTTAGCTCGTTCACATTCACCTTATTCTCGCGCAATAACCTCGCGTAGTATCCTGTACGCAGGCTTTTTCACGACGTAGGCGGCGTGCAGGCGCGCGAGCGCGTCCGGCCATGAGCCGACGCAGGCTCGGGCGCCGCGCCACCACCGCTGCGTCGCCGATCAGCAACATGGAGTGGCCGCGTAACGTGTGCTCGTCGGACACGTCAGCGCACTCCTTCTAAACTTACTTCGACTGCGTCGATGAACGCCTCCAGTGCCTCGTGGTCGCGTAACCGCCCGTCGAACCTTGCAGTGAACTTTATAAGTGACCGCCAGAGGTAGCGGGCGCGTTCGTCGTCAACAGCTGCTCGGTGCCGAACGCTGCGGCGGGCGGCGCCGGTGCGGGCCCCGCCGAGCGCGCGGTCGAGGGCGGCACCCCCCCGGGTGCGCATCTCCTCGTCCGGGTCAACTGCACCGCGTGCACAGGTGGAGCGGCGCCGTTACAGGAGCGCGCCTCCACCTCGGAGTCGTCATCCGTGTCGGAGTAACCGTCGCTTCCTTGCGGTCGATCGCTGGTCGTGTTGCCCGAATGATTTGTGGCATCATAACGTTATGTTTTCACTGATTTGTATCAACTACACTTTCACGGATTCGTTTTTCAGTTTTTTGAGAAAAAACATGGCCGCGAGTTGGGCGCCACTGTAATGGTGTAGGCTACTAGCCAGCGAAAACAAACTCAACTGTGCACGAAAAACTGTATAATATAGCTAAAACTTATATAAAATACAATATTAACAAAACTATGGGACCGTCGACGAAAAAAACCATCTGTCCTCTTGACGGATGCGCGCGCCGCATGCGGGAGCGCGCATGCGCGGCTCGCGCTTTACCAGTCCAACCGCGTATGTGTGTTATAAAACTCTTTAACTTTATATATTAGTACAGGTTACCTATGATATTTTTACGTTATTTAAAAAAAAAACCGAATGGAATCTATAAATCCAGCAGCACTATCTTTATCAAACATTGAGTTAAAGGTTATTTGATTAATATTGGCCGCGATCACGATTTTGAAATGCCTGACATCTGTCTAGAACGCAATTTTTGCGGTTATATTGACCATGAACAATGAAAAAGTGGGTTACCTATTACTAATCTGTTCTAAAAATACGTCAATTTCAAATTGTGCCCAAGCATGCCAAAATAAAGACATTTCGGGGTTGTTCACATTCTTTTTGTTTCTGACTTATAATTTTTGAAATTTAATACTAAAAACAATATCCCGTTCAATTTACATCTGTTGCGCGTATAAAACAAGTAAGAGTTTCTCGTGTTGTTCAATTTCGCGTGGAAACAATTTACTTTTACCTCGGCGAGCGCCACGCCAATTGGTTGTAGATGGCGCATGAGGTGCGCGCGCCCTGTGGTCGCGTCTTCACAGACGCCATGTTCTTTTTGTTCCATTTTCAAAAATTTCAACGTCTGCGTTTGTTTTTACCCTGTGGCACGCTTCCGACAGTTTTATTATCGAACGCGACTCCGAAATTGATATCGGATTACCAATACATCATTTCCTCTTGTAATATGCTAAAATAAAAACTATAACATGATAATGAATTATCGAACAAATTGCGGCCGTCCTCATCAATATTCCGCGAGTACCCACGAGGGTGCCTAAAATTCGCGTTTACGTCCCACATGGCGCATGACACAATAAAGTTTATGGTGGAACGAAAAATGAAAACAAAAATACGGTCAGCACAACTGTTCGTGTATTATTGTTAGGTAGATTGTGTCGCGCCCTGTAGGGAGCCGACCGCCCGTCGCGCGGCTCTCAACGCTCTAAGCCCAAATTACTAGTTCACCTCACTCGCTAGATTACACATCCGATTCTAGGTATTGCGCCGTGTCGCAACTGGTCGTAAGCTTAAGCCTAAATTGGGTTTGCTTTCATATATCTGCCATTTGCGGGACTGAATACCTGTGTAAGAAGATTAATTTGACCCACCTGTATTATTTGGAATGTAAGCAGTTAGAGTCGAGACGAAATTGAATTAGAATAAACATAGTGTGTGGAGCAGGATAAGTGCGTCGGTACGAGATTGGCAAATTATTTTCGTAGCGGCTGCTGTAGTTTTTTGTTTCGGGTCTTGTGTTCGGTACTGTCGACTCATTAGCACTGGGGGGCGCCTCGGCCGCAGGTAGACTCGACGCTCCGGCGTTATTTATATTGGGGGCGAACAGAACAATGTCCAGGCTGATCACTTATTAATCATCTCTTTATTCAAGCCGGCTGGGTGATTCTGCCCGTTGCGGTGTTAACACAAAAGAATATAGAACAAGTTAAAAGCGAAATATTCGATGCTGCGTGACTAGAGAAAAAAAAAAACGTTAGAAAACAGCTGTTGAACTGTGTGTCTGACGAAAATATGAATAAGCTAGGATTATTATTTATTATCCTCTAAGTCGAATGATTTTGCAAATTATGTAAATCATCTTTAATAGATCTAGTTTATAGAAATCAAAGACAAGTTTAAGTTTACATTTTTATTATTAACTTCCGTGAGAAGAAATGCTTAACAAGATTCGCGACCTTCTGTAATCGTCAAAACGTGTATATTTAACACGGTTTTTCTATCAAAGATTGACATTATACCATAAAATTTGCTTTACTTATAAGCAAGAACTGACATTATGCCCACATTCCGCACTAGCGAACAAACAAGACACGCTAGGAGCATTATATGAGTCCGTATATTAAAACTAGGGAACTGCCCGCGTCTTCGTCCGCGTGGCTTATTTCACCCGCCATAAGTTACGTCTTTGGTTAATGCTCCGCTCCCGTGTGTCGTAGCGTGATGTTATTTAGCCTATCTTATTCAGGAATAATGTAGGTAGCTATCTATTGGTGAAAAATGGTTAAAATCGGTCCAGTGGTTTTGGAGCCTATTCGTTACAAACAAACATAAAAATCTTACCTCTTTATAATATTAGCATAGATGGTCTTTTGCAAAACCATCACGTATAGGTACGGAGGCGTTTTATACAGTTAATCCATGTTTATATCTTGGTAGTTAATACTAAGATTTTACGAGTTTCTAAGGCGTCGGGGTTAGGATAAGAGAATGGCCCCTCACAGCGGTGGACGTATGAAATATAGTGTTTAACACCACGCGGCTTGTTCGCCGGGCGCCCCGCGGCGTGAGACAGTCCTGAGCGGCCGATCAACATCGTCACCCTACGCGATCACAAAGCTCCTTTATATTCCTTCAGACTTTCTTTGTCGAAAATACTATAAAATCTAAGCTTTTACGAACATTGTCGTTATTGTTGGGCTATCATAATTCTTAATTTTATCGCTCAAAACTGTTGCGTATTAAGGCGCCTGTAAAGGTATAATTTGCAAGACAACAAGAACAGTTAAAACTTAGAAGCATTTAATCATGAGTCATGTTTTACTTGTTGAATATTCATCCGAATTGTGATACCAAGTTCTAAATATAGAATAAGAACAAGAGGCGATCGATAACGGTAATTTGAAGGCAATTTATTTTCTTTGTTCCGTTTAGGAGTAAGCATGTTCTAACAAGCATACATTTATACTATTCATTTATTAACAGTATTAAGACATCGTCTGAATAAAAGTATTCTCTAAAACTAAATTCATAACATCCTATACTTGCCAAATTGAACACAGCAGTAATATTATTTTGGTAATTTTAAAAGTTTGTTACCGCAACTTATATAAAGGTAATCCCTGCTATTTTATAAATTCGAAAGCAACTCAGTCTGTCTGTCACGCTTTTACGCCTAAACCGCCGAACCGATTTTGATGTAATTTGGTCAAGAGATAGATTAGACCTTTGAAAAGGACATAGGTTATCTTCTGTCTTAAAAAAAAGCTTGAAGTTGTTAAGATAGGGGGTTGAAAGTTTATATAGGATGGTGATGAAAAATAAAGAATGCTCAAAGTAATTATTAAACGCAGACAAGTATAAGAGTACAACTTGTGCAAGAGATTTGTATGCGAAACCTGATAGAAATCCCTGTCAAAATATATCTACAAAACCAGATTTTACGATTCACGAAAATTTATATCTGTATAGCCGAGACCTCATGGAAAATCGTATAGGTACCGTATACTTCATGCTACTGTTATTTCACCAGTGTTCACGTGCTCCCATTCACAACACCCATCAAATCCTACTACTATTATAAAGGCGAAAGTTTGTATGTATGGATGTATGGATGTATGGATGTTTGTTACTCTTTCACGCTTAAACGGCTGAATGGATCTGGATGAAATTTGGCACAAAGATAGATTATAGTCTGGAATAACACATAGGCTACTTTTTATCCCGGGAAAATGTACGGTACCCGTAGGATAACACATCAACTGTGACGCGGACGAAGTCGCGGGCAGAAGCTAGTATTATTATATTTTTATGGTTTGAAGGAACAATAATGGGGTGGCTGGTCTAATCACGTGGTAATAGCCACAACTTTAAGGCCTATTCAGACCTAAGCGGTATTCGCTGCCGCTGTGGGTAGAGGTACATACCGCGCGGGTTTCGCTCAGGTATTTAGTATCAAGTACCGCGGCTAGCGCGACCTGAGCGATATTCGCTGCCGCTGTGGGTAGAGGTACATACCGCGCGGGTTTCGCTCAGGTATTTAGTATAGAGTACCGCGGCTAGAGCGACCTGAGCGATATTCGCTGCCGCTGTGGGTAGAGGTACATACCACGCGGGTTACGAACGGTAGCGAATACCGCTTAGGTGTGAACAGTAATATTACCGCATACCCACTGGGTTTTCTCTGCCGCAGGCGGCAGCGAATACCGCTTAGGTGTGAACAGTAATATTACCGCATACCCACTGGGTTTTCTCTGCCGCAGGCGGCAGCGAATACCGCTTAGGTCTGAATAGGCCTTAAATAGAACAAGTATTATGAAGTTTACATTTTTTACCGATAAAAGTTTTTTGTTCGCTTGATCTATTGGTGCGATTAAGTAATAAAAGCCAATAACGATAAGCTTGAACATTAAGCAACGGAACAGGTTAATTTTGAATCAGCTGGGTGTGGGTTCAAAATTGTTGTACTTATTGGCGTTCGTATGTTATGCCTTACTTTACGATGTACGAAATCTAGTGTACCTAATATTCTTTTTAAATATAAGTAGACCTTTCTCTTCAGAAAGGTCGGGTGTGCAGTACTCGTAACCGGCGTGTTTGTATAACTAAATGTTTGAATGTGGAAGAGGCGAAAGGAGTATGTAAGGATCGTAGCAGGTGGCGTTCTGTGGTTTCTGCCTACCCCAATGGGAAAAAGGCGTGAGTTTATGTATGTATGTAATTTTTGTAAATATCGTTGGATGGCAGATAAGGCGATTTCCCACTTGATGTTAAGTGGTCACCGCTGCCTATAAACGTCTGCGACAGAGTCTTTGCAAATGCGTAGCCATCCCTGAGACAAAGTTAAAATGTTGCTTTAAACAAATTTTGCTCTTCAATTACCTACAGTTTAAATATATATGTGATTTTTGCAACTACTTACTATTTTGTTACAAACACTGAAAAGAATAATTTTAAACTTTTATATTAAGTAAAAATAGAGAGAAAGAGTAGTCTCTTTTATCCATACCATTTTTAAATTATTATTTCTTAACACAACGCTTATAAATAAAAATAAAATTACAAAGTATTGTACAATTTATAAAATAGGAAGCATGGACATCAAAACTCTTCAAACTCTCAAACTTATTTTTGTCATTAAACGAATTGTTTTGCAACAATCGTAGAAATTCCACTTATTTTGCATAATATTTATTCCCAAAGCAGCCTATTTATCTGCTTGATTGATTAGATCACCCACATTTATCGGTAACATAGCAGTGATTGTCCGAAGGCCGTTCGGACTTCTGACAAATGTCGAAATATTATTTATTGTGTTTGAATGTCACGTCAAAACCTAATAATGGAGACAGTTAATCAAAAAGACCAACATCTGATTGGATTTATGCATGAACTGTATTATTAAAATGTGGATCATGTGCGAATTGCATTCTTATGATAATAGGTATTTCACGCTGATCAAAAATTAGAATTATAATTGGCTTTAGTTCTGCTAAACGATCCATTTTACATAAAAATTTGGTTCCATTTTTCGAAACAACTATGTTGATTTACGATATTTCATTTGCAATGTATACTAAGCCAAAGTTTTGGATTATACCACAATCACGCCTGTATTCCCCGAAGGGTTAGGCAGAGGTGTACCAATGTACACCCACAGTTCGCCGGTATATTTAGGTCCCATGTAATAGGGGGCGAGCCTATTGCCATTAACCGGGCACAAATCCAAACTCCGAGCTGCTACTGAGAATTTCATAGAAAAACCCAATAACACTTTTTGCTCGACCTGGGAATCGAACCCGGGACCCCTTGCACAGCAGTCGCACTTGCGACCACGAGACCAACGGGACAGCTACAGCGGGGGGGGGGGGGGGGTTTGGATTATATTGAACTGTTATTGCTCGATAATAATGTGATATTTAAAATATTTAATTAGTAGGTATCACGTAATTATTTTTTGTTGCAACTTTATCTTGTGTTGTGGCCTATCATATTGATGTACCTCAGTTATCTCCCAACGTTCTCGCAAGGTAGAAATTTCTAGATAGTACATTAAAAGATGTTTTCTGTATTTCAATAAAACTTGAATACCTATAAAGCCTGAACAAATAGGTACCTAGTTATTAAAAATAATCAAATCTACAATAATCTACAGGTAATTACAGCTTTTAGTTTGCATAGAACTTTTCTACAGTATATTCCCATAAAACTTCAAATTAAAACTCGTTGAAGTGAAACGGAAATAGACCAATTCTACTCTAAGTGGGCAGGCAATAATTGCGTACTTTTCAATAATTCTCCATTTTAATTATAACACTTTTATGACGTTCGCTTAATGAATAACAGCCAGTTTTAAGCATTTATGTTTATTGCTTCATAATCAATTTTATGATAGCTGTCTAGTAGTCTAGTAAATCATTGCTACGGCTATGAAATCTCATAAAAGTAGGAAGGAAATGCGCATGAGTTCCCATAAGTGATTTCTGTTCTCTAGCACCGAGTATGTACTGACTTACTGAGTGAGATCGATTTGTGTACCCGGTGCTCTCGACTTGATCATTTTGACGACAAAAAATGACTTGATACGTGATTATAGGTTGCCGGTATAATGTTAGCTGGTGGTCCGTTTAGAGAAACCATACATTATGGACAGTTGATAGAATATGGTGGACCTGCCATATTTAACGCAACCTTAATTTATATTGTACCTAGTATCCGGTTCCTAACCGACCAGTTTCGCAAATCATCTAGTTTCTAGTCTGTTTATGTCAAAATGCTAATCGTTGCTCCAATTTTCAGTGTAAAGGAAATAAGTTTATGATTTATTATCCATAAAAATATGACCTTATATAAATTATAAGGTTAATGGACAGATCTATGGCCAAAATCCATTTCGATTCAGTATGTCCATTAATCAATAGTTTATGCAAGAGAATTGGATCAGGTTGTGAATGTGATTTCTGTGCAAATGGCGTGCGTGGGCTCGGGAGCGGCACGATCAAAGGCGGCGCGCGCGCAGCGGGGCTAGCGCGCGTGAGCCTTTACAATAACGCTCTTGTTTTCTTCATGAGGTTTTTTTCCTTTATGTTTTTTTAAGACGCCATGTTACGCAAATGCAGTACATCCTATAGTTTACCGTTCATTTCATACCGTTTTATTGTCATTGTTAAACGGCAATTTATAGTAAACGTGTTCTAGGCACAGTTGGAAGCCGCTATAAACAATTTTAGATATTATTTACTGCGATATTATTTTAAATACTGATAAATAAAATTGTCATACACGCTTAATGGTTAATAATTCCTAAATATAATTAAATCACGCCTATAATAATGTACACAACAGCTTCTCTACGAAAAATAAACTTAATTAGAAAACTAACAAATAGTTTTAATTGCTTGTAAAATGGACTTCGAATTAACGAATCACATCAACTAGTTAACGAGTTATTTGGACTATTAACTACCTGTATATCTGTTACATCACAGTTAATTAAAGGATAAATGGTTTACGCCCTTGAAACTGTAATTGAAAAACTGAAGACTGCCGGAAGGCCGGTGTAAGAATGTTTACCATCTTAGCACTTAATTGAATTAACGTTTTTATATATACCATCACACCTGTATTGCCCGAAGGTTTAGGCAGAGGTGTACCAATGTACACCCACAGTTCGTCGGTATATTTAGGTCCCATGTAATAGGGGGCGAGCTTATTGCCATTAACCGGGCACATATCCGAACTCCGAGCTGCTACTGAGAATTTCATAGAAAAACACTTTTTTTTTCATATTGATGAAAACCGCGTTAACATCTGTTGCGCAGTTTTGAAGACCGAAGCGTACAGACGGACTTTTCAGAACGACTTTGTTTTATACTACATAAAGATACAAAAGTAACACAAAACAGACAATACATTGCATAGGTAAAACAGAGTTTTAAAGTTCAGGTCTAGACTTGTATTCCTAATAGCATGACTATTATACAAAAAAATACAGGACTAAGAAATGTAATTGATAAAAACTTATTTATGTTCATCCTAACTACCTGTGGAACAGTTTGTATGTAACAATTCTACATAATAACATGATAATAATTATTAGGTACTTTATTTTATAAATTTGATATAATTCTGCTTAATCTATTTTAAAATTTATGCAAATCACTATCAAAACCGTGTGCGTTTATATGTTTGGCACAGTTTACGAGCTAATAACAGTATTTTTAACACGTCATGGTTGGTACATGGTATTCCCTCTCACTGCCTCCCAATATGTCACTGTGCGTGTCCCGATTGCATCACTCTACAAAGGTCGCGGAGATTGTAGAGTACATCAGCATAAAGACCAAGTTCACTCTGAGGGTCGAGCGGTTGGAATCTCACCACGGCGTGAGTTTCAATTCCTTCGTGGTGAGGGTGCCGACTGAACATCTGTCGACTTTCATGAAGGAGGAATTTTGGCCGAGAGGTGTAGTGTTCCGGCGATTCCGAGGCCGGATACCCGACACCGCGCGACACACGACGCCGACTTTACGTGTGAAGTAGTTTATAATTAAGTTATTATATTGTTTATGTATAGTATTTTTAAGTTATTGTATGTACTAAAATATGTATTTTCTATGGGCCTTGATGCCTGATTTAAATAAATAAATAAAAAAAAAAAAATATGCTACCAGGGGTCACCCATCGGCCTTCATGTCAAACCATGTCAATGCCACGCGATATTTAGGCGCGGCACACACTGAATGCGGAGCGAATATAATGGCGAGCACACACGACACGTAATCGCCCGGACGCGCGATCTGACCGTTACACAAGTTACAGATTAGTGCCGCGGCAAGCACGCGACGCATAACGCGCCGTGAACGCGACAAGACAGCTCTATTTTTAAAAACTATTTAGAAGCAGAAAAACGTTGGAAAATAGTTAATTGTCAGATTAGACGCGATGATTGCTTAATCTCGGTTTGCTAAACGATCTGCTAATTGCATGATTAGATGTACGGTCAGCAAGGAAAGTCGATTAGCAATGTTACTTTTACAAATTATTTAAATAGATACGAAATAACACAATTCACTGCTATTTATAATTTTAGGTAATGCCTAAGAGTTCATTTTATCTTAATTTTAGATCCATTTCGTTTTTCCTTTGATATAGTGCTTAATAATAAGGATTTAAAAATCTGAAATGTTTATCTACTTTTGTTGCTGACTGTGCCTACATCAATTTGTTTTTTTTCTACAGCAGACTACCACGTTTTTAATTGAAACATTATTTAAACGTTTTCAAAGAAGATTACACTATACTATGCTATAGTATGACAATGACCAACACAATACCTAGTATTCATAAAAATCAAGATGGAAGTACCTTAGTCATTGAGTTTAACAAATACTCGTCGACCACAAATGCGGTTAGGCACTAAAGGTTTATTACACGACAAACAACGGTTCCCATGACAATTTTTCGCCTTTTCTTTTAAACATTTATTGTTATTATAGTTTACGACGATGTGGCAACTATTGCCTTTAACACTGCCGGCTTATTCTGTAAGAAATCTCCCTCAGTGAATTAAGGTGAAGTGAGCTAAAACTGGGCTGTCACTATACGATGCTAGGGATTGACAGGTCGCCACACGCTCACTTCACGGAAGGAGGGTTTTACAGAATAACACCGCTGGTTGGAGAACTTTGTCAGTTTATGATTCGTACAGTACTAAGTTCAATGAAAGTGACGTAACTTGTTGCGTTTATGTCTCCTGTATTTGAAACAAGTTTCAAATGACTTGAAACGTCTATTCTGTCATGTTTATACGGCTATCCCTTCTGTAAAAGTGATTGTGTTTATTGGTCACTAGGTAGCTTCCGCCAGCGATTATATCCGCGTCAAAGTTTAGATATGGTCCCACGGGCACCGTACATTTTCCGGGATAAAAAGTTGACTATGTGCTATTTCAAACTATAATCTCTCTGTGTGCTTAATTTCATCCATATCTGTTTAGCCGTTTTGGCGTGATTGCGTAATAAACATTCGTTCATCCAAAATTTTGCATTTAGAATATGCAAGATGGAGCGAAAGGTCTACCTAAAAATTAGTTCTACATATCTTTTGTATGAGACACTAGAACTTCTCCAATTTACGATAATGTTTTCTCTACAGGTATGGTTCCAGAACAAGCGATCGAAAGAGCGTCGTCTGAAGCAGCTGACCTCGATGGGGCGGGGCCCGTTTTTCGGGTCCTCCCGCAAGATGCGAGGGTTCCCCATGAACCTGTCTCCGGGGGGCCTGGAGGAAGGCCCGCCGGGGTTTCCTTACTTCGCGACAGCGGATGGCAAGTTCGAATTTGGCTATGGCCCGCCGTTCCACCATGATGCGCCATTCTTCCATCCACCGCCGGCGATGCCCTTCAATCAGCCAGGTTGGTAGACTTTCTTATACACTTTCATCCAAAAATCGGTAACCTTAACATACAATTTATTATTCTGGTCTAAATAGGCACCATACAAAGTCAGTAGCAATTCGCCACCACCTCAAATCAGTTTCAAAGTCAAGCTCGATTTCAAATTCTTATTATTTCGAAGTGCTCCGCACGTATCTTGTTCGCAATTTTCAAATCAGGGCCAAGTTCAGCCATAATGGTTTGTTCTAACGAAACTCTTCAGGCGGAGTTTCGACGCGTGAATACTGACAATTAAGGATTTTATGTCTTATGTTCGACTTTAGGATTATACAGGGTGGAAATTTATTATGCTACCTGGAGAGAAAGTACTCTAAATACTTGAGTTAGCAAATTTTACTGACAGGAAACATTCCTTTATTTTTAAAAAGAAACAAAACTGCATTTAAATAATTTTGAAAATATTCTTGCCACACCCAGGAATCGAACCGACTAAAATTCAAAAAAATTGCATCCTGTACTTTTATGGCACTAATCGATAGGGTCAATCATAAGGATCAAATCCCTGCAAACATGGTAAATTAAAATAAAATAAAAACACGCAATTTTATTGTTTTAATGTCCCATTTATTCGGACGAAACAAACGAGTAAATTCACTAAGTAGTTGCTGGAAATGAGCTTCATTTCTTGGATGCATGAATTTATTCCTTTAAAAAAATCATTTTAAGTAACTTTTGGTAGCGTAGTAAAATTTTCAATATTCACCACAACACCCTTCTAAAAGTTATTCAAAATGAATTCCTTCAAATAATGAATGTGTGCATCGAAGAAAGTGAAGCTCATTTCCAGCATGGAATTAGTTACTGTACTCGTTTTTTTTTCGTCCGAATAAAATAAGTTTAGATTGAAATTTCATTGTTTTTGTTAAATTTAGTTTACCAGGTTTGTAGAGATTTGATCCTTGTGATTGACCCTATCGATAAGTGCCATAAAAGTACAGGATGCTATTTTATCCGATTTTAGTCTGTTCGATTCCCGGGTGTGGCAAGCGTATTTTCAAAATTATTTAAATGCAGTTTTGTTTCTTTTTAAAAATAAAGGAATGTTTCCTTTTAGTAAAATTTGCTAACTCAAGTATTTAGAGTACTTTCCCTCCAGGTAGCATAATAAATTTCCACCCTGTAGAACCGTTTGTGTGTTACTTATGTAATGTTATGTGGCGAGTAATGGAAACTATGACAACTATTACAGTTATTTAATTATTGATATCAGGTTTTGTATTCCAAAACTCTTACTTTAGGCCATTCTTTAATAAATTAAAGCCTTTTTTTTACAAATGAATGATGCCTCAAATTTTATCATATCTTCATATTTCTAGAAACCATAATGTTTCTTTAGGGGCTTGTAATAAACAAAAGAACTTATAGAATTTCACACCTATTGAGTAAAAACCAAGCAACCCCATAAAAGCATGTACCAGGCGCTTAGTAACGGAAGCAGGTCGTTTCGCAGGCGGCATGGAGACTCTTCCTGGCGGGGAGTTTCCCGATCAGTTCCCGCCTCCGGACCACCTCGTGCTTCCTCGGCCATCTTCGCCGGAGTTCACGTTCGGCGACGGCCCGCCCCCCTTGCATCCTGAGGGCCTGGTGTGGTAGCTCAAGCCGGAGCCGCGGGACTTCCACGACTGATGCGGCTCGACAGGCTATAAAGTGGACTTTAGCAGTGTTATTCATTAACAGTTGCGATTGGTGGACTAAGAAAAGACGCAGTGTTTATGTGATTTTAGTTTCTGTGAACGTTTAAGGAGTTATCCGCTTGCTTCAGGTTTTCAATGTTGAAAGAACCGGTTAGTTTTCTGTTGCAGTGATTTGGTGCTATAGAGGTTAATTTATCGATGTTTTCGATTCAAGGCAATTTGTTCTCGACGGATTTGGATCCGGTATTTGTGTTGGCAGAAGTCTTTAAATAACTTGTGTGATTATGACGACTGTTAATCGTCGTAGTATCAGGAATATTATTTTTAATCACCCAGACGTGACCTTATCAAGTCGCATTTTTATTCTGTTAAAACTACTTTTTTGTTTATCGGGAAATACTAAAACAAAACATTACTAAGACTAATTCCGATTAGACGTGCATTAAATCATGGTAAATAAATCTTTGCTTTTATATCCTTTTAGCGAATACCTACTTTAATAATAATCTATTTGTGAATAAGCCAGGTACTGTGAATATTAAGATTATGTACAGATAGCTATTGTAATAGATAATTTATTAAGTTAAATAGAAAGAATAATTTATTTACAATGGGTTACATAAGCATAATTTATATAAGAGTAATTTTGGTTCCTATACTAAGATAGACACACTTTGAGCATTTTTTTTTTGTATATTTATTATTAATTGATATCTACCCGTTACTTAAGTACAATCTACTAGAGTAATAATCATAATATTGTAAATAATCGATTTGTATATAATAATGTACTTTAAGTCTAAGTTAATATGTACTTAATTAGGTACTTAATGTAAGTATCATTGTACTTTTAGCTAACCATTATAGTTTTGTTTCCAATACCCACTTACAAATTAAATAAAAAATACAAAAATATTGTTTTTGTAAATCTTTTTTGAAATGATTTAACAGATAAATTACTTACCTGTTTCCTTTTGTCAAAATATTCTAAAAATATACAAAAATTAGGAAATCTTTTTTATTTACGAATTTGTAAATAACCACCAGTGGTTTCCAAAAAACTCACAAGGAAATTACTAAAAAAAATATTACAAGACTACATACAAGTCTTATCATAATTTGTAGCATACTGTATAATGTTATCAACCCGAATTCTCACATAAATTAGATTTTTCAAAAGGAACACTGTACATACACATGGTAAGTAGGCAAACAATCGTCTTTTAAGAAATAAGACCATTTCAATTATGGTTGGAGTCACGAATGGACAAAACATAAAACGTTTGCAAATCATACCGTATTATCTATGTTATCTCAAATCGTGTCTAAAGAAAATGAAATAATGAAGAAGGTCATATAGTTCATTATGTAGTACCTATAGCTATACCCTTAACTTAAATCGTTAACTACGCATAAATTCTATAAAAATAAATAACATTGAGAAAAAAATATTGTTGGGAAACGACTTTTTTTTTCGTGTGAAAAATCAATGTAACATGCGCAAAACATTGTGTACGCATTTTTTTTAAACTAGGTTTCGTAAAAAAACGTCTTTCACTCATAATATCTCCTTTATCAGAAAGTTTTCAGATTTGCTTCAGAAATAAAGAAAATACCACATGATTTTCAGCTTTGTTAAGTATCTTTTAACACCCGTTATAATCTAAGGTAAAAAGTTGATGTGTTATGTGAAGAGAAATTAAAGAAACACGAAAAAAAGTGTCAATAAAGTTGATTTCTACATCTTTTTCTTAAGTATTAAAAAAGCACTTTCAAGTATTTTCATTACAGTTCAAGCATTTTGATAGTATTGTCTTGCGTATATAGCATTTTTGCCATGAAATACTATCATATTAGCCGACTGAAATAGTTGCTATGGTGGGCACACATCGCCATTTTATGTTCATAAGGGTACATAAGCTGAAGATTTTATGGAACTTATGTATCAATGTTCTAATATGAGTGGAGATCGTGCCTTCATTTGTTTTCTTTTTTTTTACTCAAAGACTTCGTGACTCCAATCACAATAAAAAATGAGATAACAGGATCACTAATTTAAGTATGTATGTACTTTAAAATAAGTGTTTATATTTGGTACATACTGTTGTCTATCTGTATTTAGCACATAAACAAAAGTATAATGGAATTGTCTGTAAGAATAAAATCTATTCGAAAATATAATACGTTTTATTTATATAACACCCTTTTTCATTATCTGGGGCTGGGGGGCAATTCTACAAATTTTTTGAAACGATCGCATTTTAATCTTGTTCTCAATCTGTCAAAAATGCCTCTAATTTACCATTAAGTTACTATAATTGCCTCTCTGGCAATCTATCGCAATGTCAATATTATTGGCTTAAAAGTCTATTAAAAAACGTAAATAAGATTAAAAAAATACTTATAAACATGTTTACAATCATGTTTATTTGGAAAAATAACTTACTGCTAACTTTAGATTGCTCTACAACTTTAACAATTTTTAGCAATTTTATTGGTCCTTATGTAATCAACACACTCATGGTCATCCTGTACTTAATTTACATTGACGTAAAGTTAATATTTATTTTTGTGATAATAGTATATTGGAAAAAAGGATTCAAATAGACTTTATGTTATTGTTTACTGAAAATTTTATCTCTCTACCTATTACGGTTCACAAGATTACAGCTTGCTGACAGACAGTCGGACGGACAGCAGAGGCTTAGTAATAGGGTCCCGTTGGCCCCGTCCGAAACCCTAAAAAAAGGCATCTCTAACATCAAGGACAGCAAAACTAACATACCTACGTTATTTCAAAAAAGGAATTGAAAAAAATCCAATAACACTTTATGCCCAACCAAGGAATCGAGCCCAGGACGGCCAGGACCCCACCCTCATCAGTCGCGCTTGCGACCACGAGACCAACGGGGCATTCTTATCATTACATAAAGCAAAAAGAAAAAAAAAATGGTATCAATAATCTGCATGGTAAACTTCATAATTAAATAAATTTGACAGATGATATGAATGAATCAAGTTTGTATCAACAATATTACAAGTTTTATTTGACTGACAAATTGAGTGTAAATTATACCGATCAATGGCCGACCGCTGAGTGCTAAGTGAAAAGGTATTTATTTATTTACGAGAGCATAATAATATTCAATTGTATTGTGGTTGGTAGGTACTTACAGAACTGAACAGTGATTGATAAAAGGATACCTTTCGACACGTGTGAAAAAGATTAAAAATACGACTGATAGGTACGTTATATTGATAAACGCGAAAGTTTGTGCGGATGGAAGAATGAAGGGATGTTTGTCTTTCACGCTGAAACGGCTGTAAAAAATTTGCTAAAATTTGGCTCACAAAAGTATAGTTTAGCCAAACACACACTACGATTTAGGAATATGGCTTAATTCTGAAATCTATGCAGGCGAACTCGCAGACAAACGTTAGTAAGGAATAAAGACATGAACTGAATGTTACTTACATTCAGTTCATGAAACAGAAGTCGAATTCAGTCACTAAAGGCTCAGTAGATAGCATCATAACTTGGTTTTCCCTTTTTATACACGTAGTACACATTACTGTTTAAAAGAAATACCCCTTTTTTTTTTATAGACGGGATATCATCAAATTACTTCCCCCGCCCTGGGCGGGGCGGGAGGGAGTGTCAGACTTTTACTGACTAAAACCCGTCTATGTTCCTTCATGTGCCCTTTGCGTTCCGGGGGCGCGGTATCTCTTTCGAACAACCCGCAGCCCCGGCAGGCATCGGCCCTCAGTGGCCCCATCCAAGTTTGCTGACATCTCTTTGAGGCGCGCGTGGAACACGAACGCGCCGTCGACACGGTCTGTCGCTAGTGAACGTACGGACGGTGAGCTACCCATTGCTCACCGTCCACAGACACGCATCTACGGTGGCCGGGAGTCGTCTCGCGGCTCCCGACGCCCGGAGCGTCTACCGCGGCGGCCGCTGGGACGGGGGATTGTCCTCTCCCTCTCCCGTCCCGCCGCCTCCTTCTCTAGCATTACAGCTTCGCAGAAGGAGGCGACTGCTTCCCATTCCCTCTCGCTCCGGACCATGGCCTGAACCAGTGCCGAACGCGAGAGGGAGCCGCCGCCGATGGCCGCCTCGAGGACTCGGCGGTGCTCAGCCCAAGCAGGGCACACCGCCAAAGTATGCTTCACCGTGTCCTCGGGGCGATCCTCGCAATGGTGACACCCGGGCGTTTCCTCCCGCCCGATGAGGTGCAGGAACCTCCCGAACTTTCCATGTACGGTGAGGACCTGCGTCAAGCGGTAGGTGAGGGCGCCGTGGCGCCGCTCAAGCCACTCCTCAAAAAAAAAAAGAAATACCCCTGTGAGAGACACACAGTTACAAACTCATTTCACCTAAATTCGCAGAATAGACCGGAAATAATTTAAATTCTGAAACGCATTCTTCAAATGAAAAATCGTAATTTCCCTGTTTCAAAAATAGGAAATATTAAACACATATTTACTACTTTGGCGAACACATAAACTCGGAATAAAATGGATTCTCTAGAAGTAATCAGTGCAAAATATTTAAGACTAGGTTCTGTCCGCGACTATGTCTGCGTGGAAGTTCAATGTATAGGAAACATATCCTGTGACACTCGGCAATAATGAAGATTTCTATAAAGATTTTTTGTAATCACACCAGTACCTACTTCTAGTGATTATAGTTACTAGAAGTAGATACTGGTGTGATTACAAATACAAACACTCACTTTTTATATTATAAAAAGGTAAAATTTGTTTGTAGGTAGGCCTCTTACAAATAAATTTTGCCTTTTTATAATATAAGTAAGTATAGATTAGTACCTACAGATAATAAATGGCAAAACATTTTCAAGCAGAATTGCAGATGCGGTACCTTGCATAAGAATATAGGAGGTATTACGTGATATAACATTGCACTGTGGAAAATATAACAGGAAAAGCATTTTCAAACGACAGAAGAGTATTTATGAATATTTTTGTCAGTTCTCCTAGTTTATCAGGTGTTGTTTTTGGTATAATTTCAATGTTTAGCCAATGAGCTAAGAAAAACAATAGGTAGGTACGATCATGGACAAAAGTCGTTTACCAATTGAAAAGAAATACATATGGGATTGATGTAAAATGAAAACTGTAGGCTATTAGGTACCTGAACTGCTGAAAATATACGTTTAGATGATTTATATGTACTTAATCAACAGTGCTCATTGACTTTTATCGCTAATCGTACCCAAGTTTCAGTTGGTTAGCAATGAACATACAAACATACATATACTTACGCTTTTTTTCCGTGGAGGTAGGCAGAAACCACGGAACGCCACCTGCTAAGATCCTTACATACGAACCCCTCCTGAACATACATTAGAACATGAACGTACATTTTTGTTAATAATCATTAACAACCAAAAACGATACTTCCTTCATTAAAAGAACACAGACCCACCACCCAATTATAATATCAACTTCTAATAACACTGCAACCCAACACGAATGTTTGTTACATTCCATTTCATTCTCCCACATAATACTGGCTATCAAACGTGGAATCAGGGAGAATGTACCCAGTACCCAGAATATAACCGCAGCAAGGTAAGCACCCTACATACTGTCCTATCTACCATTCGCACATAAAGGAAAATTGGAATTTGCGCGGGGGCTCGTTTGAACGGCACGAGCCTCGTTTGAACGGCTGGGCCCGTCTGAACAGGGCGCGCGTTCACACGACCGAATTAAGCCGAGACCGCGGAGTACCGAGTCGTAATTGGAACCGTTGTGTTTGCTTGATCCGAGCCTATTATCTCACGGGATTGGAAGCAGGGTTAGGTTCTGATTATTAGGTATGTGGATTGGTAATGCTAATTTTCGGTATTGAATTTTGGGTAGATTGGAAGTTTTAATGGGATTGGATCTGGGATGGTATTGCATTGGATATGTGCGTCTGTAATTTTAGGTTTTCCTTCAAAAGTTTTTATTATTATTAACGATATTATTGTGAGGCAGATTTAAATGTATCATATATAACATATTCGTTCATGTTGAATTGATCACAATTTTGATATGCAACACGACTATATTTGGAAGAAAAAATAAACTATTTCACATCTTCATGAGCCTTAGAGGACGCCACATACAATTTATTGCAACATAACATAGCCTATCACCAGCGGACAATTTAGACGCTTCAAATGACACCTCATTTGTCAATTTACGTTAGATGGTTTAGAAGTTATGAGGGAACAGATGAACATTCATACATTCATACATACATACTGGTCAACCTCATAACCCTCCTTTTTGCTTCGCCGTAGTCGGGTAAAGATTTAAAGATAGAATGATTTCATGTTTAACCTGGCCAGTTCCCTCTTTGATTTAAAAAAAGAATTGCAGAACACATTCATCAGTAACGACTTACTGCTTCGCGAATGGCTTTCCCTAGTAGATATTCAATCAACAGACAACATCGAATTGATTGAATTCTACATTCAAATGTTTAAATAAAATACAACCTCTACTGTCTTCTCCCTAATTTTCTGACGAAACGAGTTTCAAATTAAATGCTCGTAGTGTAGGCCCTTCAGTATCGTATGTGTAGTTGTAGTATAGCTGGCGGGCGAGTGTGACCAATGCTGATTGATTGGACATCGGCCGGGCCGCGCTGTCGCTACCTACTCGAGAATCAATAGCTTGGAGTAGGCAAGTATTGAGTATGAGTGTTATGTAATGTCATGTAATTAAAGTTTTATTTGAGGTTAGTTGTAGATTGTGTTGTATTTTAATTTAAATTCTATTTTTTTAATTAATTACATTATTAAGTTATTTAATTACGTACTTCAATAATAGTAATTAAATTACAACTACGTACTGTTCAACACTGGGCATCAAAAAATTCATCCATCGCTGTCAATGGGACAAGGGCCCAAAAGGCTGGCAACATTGTCACGTTGTAGGGCAATGCTGATTCTTTGACCCAAGAAAATGCCAGCCCGAAGAATCGAAATTACATAAAAATACACACATACATACATACATAAACTCACGCCTTTTTCCCATGGGGGTAGGCAGAACCCATAAAAATAAAAATAAACAATTAAATCTTTGTTGATCAAACAGCATTATAGAGCATCCATTTTTGAAGTGAAAACTTCTTTAGCGGCGTTGTGCACTTTTTTTGGAATGGGTAAAAAATGTTAAACTCGCGTCAGGACACGTGACCTGATCAAAAATTCGTAAGATTTTTCGAATCTTACGAATTTATCGTACACAAATATGACAATTCGCGTCAGCAAATTGTCATATTTGTGTAAGTTTACGTCTTTAGCGTTTTCACTTCTGCCGGCACTCCCGGAGTGCAACCCGTCGGTTTTTTTTTGGTAACCTTTCCTTTCCTCTCACTCTCCTCGACAAAGTCCTCCCCCCATTCCTCTACTTCCCTCCGTATAAATGATACAGATAGTTTTTTTTTAAATAATTAAAAATGGAACCAATAAATACAGAAACGTCATTTGAAATAAATATGGCGTTGACTTTGACACGTTGTTGTGTGGGTAGGTGAGACATCGGTAATAAAATTCCAACTGATTTTTTTAAGACAGTCTACCCACATATTTTGCTGTTTAGTTACTTGTTATAACAGACATTAGGTACATATTTGCATATTCTCTCTAGTTGACGTGAGAACTTTGTGCGCCTGATAGCTTTTTTAATTATTTTTATAAATACAAAATGTAAAATTTCTTTAATTGCTACTTAGGCCACCACTACTTGTGTGTGTGTGTTTCTATTTTGTTGTACTTTTTCAAAAACATTAGAAAAATATTGGTGATAGCTAGGTTATTATGATAACTACATAATGTGATTTCTGTTCATAGAGATCAGGGACGTTTGTGAACTGTCGTGCTGTCAAATTACTCATAATGTGATAATGATGATACCTGCCTACCTGAATCTCATCTACAATGGGTAAGCAATAATTCATATTCACTAATAACACAGTTTTACCAGATGTGTTACCTACTGGGTTTGCCATCAGGAAATTGTGCGGTTAACCGTCAAATAATGATTGATAATTGAATTCGATAGCAGTAGGAAGCAGACCCGATTTTGGAAGCTAGTGGTGTCACAGCCCAATCCTTCTAAAGCACATCTTCTAAGAGCCTGTCCAGATGAGGCGTTTTACGCGCGAGTCCACTCGCGCGTAGGCCCTCGTTACCAGAGGTAACGCGCGAGAGCATCTGGACGGGATGTATGTAGCTCTAGTATCTCGAGTACGCGCGAGTGCCTACGCGCGAGTGGACTCGCGCGTAAAACGCCTCATCTGGACAGGCTCTAAAGCTTTGACAATAATTACAGGTACCTAATCAGAAACTCAGACGATCAGTTTTACCACGAGGTTGTCTAATTGTCACAAACGTGTTGCCCAGTAATAGGTTGTGCCCAGTAGAGGTGAGATAGGCAGTCGGTCGATGTAAGGTATTCAGCTGTTAACGGTTAGGCTGGAAGCCGATCCCAAAATAGTTGGGAACAAGATAGGCACATGACGTACTTATAGAAACAGGTTGTTCCAGACTATCATAAATAAAAAAATATTATACCAGCCTGTGCAGTAACAATCCTACTGCACAGTAAAGGCATCTCCTCATTCAGGGAAGGCACAAGCAATGATCACCCGGGTTAGTGATGTGAGAATTATATTTACAAGTCCAGGTTTTCTTAAAATTGTAAAACTACCTTCAATATCAACGCCAAACATCAAACAACACAACAGTATCGAAAAACCTCTAAAAGACCAAATAAGCACTTCAGAAATTAATCGATGCCCCATCAATAATTAGGGAACATCGAGCACGGTAACATTGACCCCCGGACCCCGGACCCCAAACGAACGGTAAACACAATGCTTCTACTTGTAACTGTCCGTTAATTAGAACTATTGTTAGGGTAACAGCACACCCCTACTTTATCTATATAGAGCACGAGATACCATCTTTCGAAAATGTACAATTGTCGACAGTAGAAAACCTTATTATGTGGCCTTGTTTGTTTATTAGTAATTTTACTACTAACTGCCTGGTGGTCTCTTGGTGGCAAGCATGACTGTTGAGCGTGAAGTCCGGGGTTCGATTCCCAAGTCGGGCAAAAAGTGTTATTGGGTTTTGCCATGAGGAATTTCTCAGTAACAGCCTAGAGTTTGGAAGTTGGTGGTGTGACACCCCCGCTGCTTGGAAAGCACGTACGAGTAAACCCGTTGGTCCTGTGCCTGATCCTTTCCCGGTGGTGTTGGATTACTGTCCCATCGGACTATGAGAGTTAGCAAAAAGCACCTGTGTTGTGCACACAATTGTGCACTATACTATCTCCTGCGTACTTGTCTAGCCTGCATTAAGATTAGCCGCCGTGGCCGGAATCGGTTTGGAGAATACACACGTGTCTATTAGTAACTAGTAAACGGGGCCCGCCAGGATCGCAAAGATCGCATTTGGAGAAACACGGATGGGTATTCGCAATCAAGAGTCGGACACTCCCTTCCGTTTAGTTCACAGCAGAAGAAGTAATTAAATGACTATGCTATAAGCCTTTGCAGCGACTCCCTCGTGCGGTTTTTTCACCCGCGTTAACTTATGTCTTTGGTTACCGCTCTGCTCCCGTTGGTCACTGCGTGATGTTATATAGTTTATACGAAAAAAGATAGCCGTCCATTTACCGTCCGACACCCGGACGGCTCGGCACCAAACTCATAAATTGATAGAGCCTTAAGTCCGGTCAGCGGTAGTTGTTCGTGTAATCAGATAAGGCGACATTTGACAACCTATTACACTACCTTATTATTTATTTCGGCCATAAAAGTTATTAAGTTTGCTCAAGTTCATGATGAGTTTTGCTACTAACAATAATAGTTTGTTTGTTTGTTTCAAGTAATAATCATAAAGATTATTATTATAGATACAGTGGATGGATTGTTTGAATGTGTCGCATTTGTTTTTGTGTTGTGTTAATTTTATTTTTAAGTACCTACTTGTTTATACTTGGTACTAACTTAGAATGATTGCCAATCGTAACTTTTTGATTATTTTTCGGCAAAAATGTTATTTAAGCCCATATTATTTAGCAGCACTGTTATGTGGTGGGTGTAGTAGCAATGGCCAGGGCACATAGCTTGTAGATCGGACAGCCGCCGCGGTCGTAAGGTTTTTAAGTGGTGACCAGCCACCGAAAGACGCAGTGTTCGAAGGCCTCCCCAGCCGACGAGGTACCGTGGACCGACGACTTGGTAAAGGTCGCGGGAAATCATTAGGGGAGGCCTATGACCAGCACAGGGCATCGTTCCGACATGATGAGAAATAATACGGTTTCGTAAAAAGATTCTCCACATATGACGAATTCATAGTAGAAAAAAAGAAAGGGAAAGTAAAAATAGATAAATATCTACTAATGTCTGCAAGTGGTATTATCCACTCTATACTCTATCCCTCTTGCTCACACGTGCTCACGCTGGCCTTTGCGTGTGCGCACTCCATCGCTCACCGTGTGATCTCGCCGACTCCGCCGCACTG
Source organism: Caradrina clavipalpis (assembly GCA_932526535.1). Lineage (NCBI taxonomy): Eukaryota > Metazoa > Arthropoda > Insecta > Lepidoptera > Noctuidae > Caradrina > Caradrina clavipalpis. The sequence goes on along the minus strand of OW052106.1, from coordinate 5,072,120 downwards.
CACGCTTCCTACCGATTTACCTAAATGTCACCATACACACAATTTACTGGCTTTAAACCACATTATAAAAGGTGGAAATATGTTGTTTTATGGAAGTTTTTCCAATAGAGTTCCCACGGAATATCGCTAATCATTAATTTGGTAATTGGAATGTAATAGATCATTAGATTAAAAATATTAAATGGTACTGTGTACAGACATCAACTTTTTCTGAAGCTGATTAATTTTAAATCTTTTCTAAGCAAGTATAAATAAGTTCTATGTACCTACATAGAACTTATTTATAACCATACGTTTTGCATGCACATTGCTGGAAACACGACATTATTGGATGGTAGTTTAACAGATTTGGGAAATTGAATTAGCTTGACGTAATTGATTTAATAAATAAGATATCGATCGACTCGTTTTGGCATCACTAAGCTCTATTTTTGGCGGTTTTATGACCATGTCAATTTTGACACCTACTTAGCTATTAAGCTTCTTAATATCCTAAAAAAACTTAATTATTCAACATCATCTAAAAATTTTGGCAGTGAAGTTTATCAACGCCAAAAGACCATTCATTTTTTGACACGCCTGTATGTACCTAACTACTTATCTAAATATTGCGTATCCCTTAGTTAGCTCAAGTAATCTCTTTAATTCAAGCCAAGTTAAGTTAGGTTAAGCCAAGCTATTTCTCCACATCGTTTCATGTGCTACAAACATGCATAGGCCATCAAGAATAGTTGGTGACAGGCCAGCTAGAGGGGACGTTTTATGACATTAAGAGACATTATCTAATCATAAAAATTCATCAACCTTAGTGAGCTGACAACTGCTAGTGTTAAATTATGCAGTGAGGGTTTTTGTATCAAGTAAATGTTATAAATGTTAAACATCGCGAACGGTACAATCTTTACGTAGTATATAACAAAGTCGCTTTCCGCCGTCTGTACGAATCGCCAATAGATTATGTACGTCTGTAGTTCTTTTAAACTACCCAACGAATTTCGGATCTGAAAATGAATGCCGGTTTCATAAAATTATAGGTAGAGTGATTCAAGAGGAAGATTTATATGTAAGTACTAGCTGACCCGCCACGACTTCGTTCACGTAGGAGGAGAATGTTAATTGGATCATGGATGAAAAATTTTGATAAATTAATAATTGTTTTCTTCCCACTAAGTTGCAAATGGTGATAGATTGTTTTATTTAAATTTATTTGTCATAAAACAAAGCAAATCCGTGATGTTCACGAGAACTTTATTATAAACCCAAACTAGTTCAGGTTTTTGATCAAAAATTTGGATTGTTACAGGTTTAATTTCATTTTCATTTTAATTGAGTTTAAAATGTGTCATCTTCCGGTTTTTCATCAAAAACCTAGGTTTTTGATCAAAAAACGAATTTTGTGAAAAACCTGCGACATATATACCACGCAGATGAATTCGCGGGTAGAAGCTAGAAGTTACAAATCAGTTTAATATGATTGTTTTACCGTCCGCAGCTAACAAATAGCAAAGGAAGCCTGATGATCAATGCTCATCACTCTCATTATCTGTGGAAGAAGGGCCTTTACCCTGATGAGGACAATAACGGTAGGGTATTTTTTAACCTTGTTTTTTATATTTTACCACGGAACCCTAACAAACAGGTGTCCATTCGTATCTAGTTGACATTTTCGTGCTTTGCCATCATTAGCCATTAGGGGAAGCCTTATCAAATTATAAATGCCAAAACCTACCGCAATAACATCACTCTTATTCCACCGCAATAAGAACTGCTATCATTATCACTTCTTTTGGAAGTTAATGTATCTTGTTGTAATGGTGATAAGGTTGATTTTTGATTGATTGTGTGATGTTGTTTGTGTATAATATTGAAGTGTTGACATTAATAGTGTATCGCACAGTTCTGCTTTATTGTTTGTCCTGCTTAATTAAGTATTTGTTAATTAAATGGGTGTTTATGGTACGTGTAAGGGGGTTGTGAATTTGTATACCATAATGTAGGTACAGTTATATTAATAGGTTTTTTTACCCGACTGCGACAGAAGGAGGGTTATGTTTTTCGAGAGTATGTTTGTATGTATGTATGTATAATTGTTTGGCACGCTCTGCAGCCTGAACGGCTCGATGGATTTTAGTTTGAGAGGTGTCGATAGATTCGTATTTACTGTGAGAGTGACACTGGGTATATCAAAATAAAAAACAAAAAAAAATAAAAATAAAAAACAGTAATTTAAAAAACTAAAAAACCCGAACCCATTCTAGAAATAGTGAATTGAGAGCACATGCCTATGTAATATTGCAGATGGTCCCGAATGGGTCCCGACTGCTACAATTTTAAGTACGATCGGGTACAACGAATTTCTTGTTTTAGGGATTTTTCATAAATACTAAGAAAAGCAGTCGGGTTTTTTAGTTTTTTAAATTACTGTTTTTTATTTACTGTATCTTACAGAGTGGACATCGTAAGCGCGACTGCTACGCTAGAGGTCTTAGGTTTGATTCTGAGGTCGAGCAAAAGTGTTATTCGTCGAAATTCTCAGTAGCAGCTCGGAGTTTGAATATGTGCCCGGTTAATGGTAATAAGCTCGCCCCCTTTTACATGGGACCCAAAACATACCGGCGGACTGTGGGTGTACATTGGTACACCTCTGCCTAATCCTTTGGGGAATACAGGCGTGATGGTATGTAATGTTATGTAGTTTGAAGACTTTATTTATATCAATGAGTGATACTAATTATGTTTGTAATATAAAATGAAAACAAAATTCTAAGGGATAGTCGAAAGGTAAAAATCAAAAACATTATTCGAAAATGGAAACCTAAACCTACAGGGCACTCGTGCTAGAATTGCTGTTTAAAAGAAAAAACACTAGCATAATGCCTACACGAATCCAGTGCAAAAACTATTTCGCCTGAAGGTGGTTCAAGCATTCCTCACTTAATCAAGATAAGTTTAAAAATAGAAATATAAAATAGTAGGTAGCCATTTCAAAACCAGAAATTAAGATACTCCAAAAAAAAAAGAAACAATATTTCATACTGTACTCACCTAGTTTCACCTGTCCAAAATAATGCGTTCGAAAAATGCCACAGAATAAAATTAATTATTGTTTTTTTATCTGTGGCCCACAGAAAATGTTTATGGCAGAAATTATTTGGTGTTTAGCCGCGAGAGGGCGGGGCAGCGCGTGATTAATATATTTCTATGGAAAAACATTATAATGAGTTCCAACGCGATATCGTTGTTTTTGGGTCTTCGGTTTGAAGACGGTCCGTGATTTTTTATGTGGAATAAAGGGTTTCGGTATTATTGTTTTAACATACCTACCTATGCATTTCAAAAATAAGGTTATGGATTAAGTTTTGATAATACAAGTAGCAAGGATTTTGTAAAAACTAAATTGAAAAAAGAGTGTCTGTTGAGTTTCTTGGTCGTTCTTCTCCATAGAAACTTGATTTTATTTTAAGATTGGGAAATCATCAAATCTCTGACCAGCAATGGGACAACAGAGGTTGAAAACAAAATAAGTAGATACCTTCGGAAGCCATGAAAAAGTTAAATTAACGGGGTCATTGCACTCACGCATTCATTTGTTTCTTAGCTTAGCTATTTGAAAAGAACATGGATCAGTTTAGCACATATCTTATGTTCCAAACTAATCCATGTTCTTTTCGGTTACTTATTTTGTGTTTAAAACCGTGTTCTATTGATTGATTTATTTCTTTGTAATTTCTATATATTATTGCCATATAAATATATGTTTCATGGTTTTTGAATACATAGCCTAAGGCTTAGCATGAAAGAGCTTTTAATTTTATTTTCTAGCAGCAGCAGCACAGTAGTTTTGACCTTACAGTTTTAAATCCACTCGATATAAAATCTTTATAGTCTGAGCTAGTGTCCTATAAAGTTGCAGACCGCATACAGTGGCTACTTTTATCTACATTACTTATGTAGGTACGGTGCCTAGGTTTCAAGATGTCTGTCTGCCATTTTATGCAATCGTAATTTAAAATTAATCATAGAACTGATAAGTCTGCTCTATTTCTTGGCTTTTTAAAAATATCATTAGGAAGAGAAAAGTGATCTTCTTTTCCTGGGAACTTAACTTTTTTTTTGTTCCTATTTTGTCATTTAAATTATTTTATTTTATTATTAATTAATCATAGCTTAGTCTAATTATTATGGCATTTACTTAAGTACTGCCTGTACGTAGATAGTAGGTATAATGAAAATAAATAATCTGCTATAAGTAGGTACTGTACAAAAATTACTTATCTAAAAATATTTAATGATAAGTTCAAACTTAGTCCAAAAACATTTTTACTTACATTCCGGAATGGGTTTAAAAAACGATATTTTATATTGTTTTTTGCGAGCCATCAGAAGAGGACGCGCCCACGCTCGCTGGGAATTTGCATTCAGCTTAATCTGTCATTGTCTGGAATGGTCGGCAAAAACAAGTATGAATACTACTTTTTTTGTTGTTTAAAAAAAGATGTTTCTTGTTCATTAATTGTTGGGAACTTTCTTGAGCTTTGTTGGAGATTTTCGTGGTGTTTGTGACTTTTGTATTGATTTAGTTGCGAAAAGCGCATATTGGGAGAAATTGGTTTAGTTAAGTTGCAAACGAAACATAGTGCGTGCAATTTTGACTTTTTTTGTAGATATATTTAGTGTAAAGATAGGTAGGTACCTACTTGGTCCACTGCACTTGGGGTTGAAAACCAAATTTGACTTCTATTGCCGTAAAGATTGTTCTGACTCTAAAAATTATATGTCCTATATACCTATCTATACCTATATGCAAAAGACGTCAAAATTGCGCACACTATGTTTCATTTGCAACTAACCAACTTCTCCTGATGTACACTTTTACACTATAATCAGTAGAAATACTAAATTATTATTTTCCCATTTAAATCAAATCAAGTTTATTGAACTTCTAAAATGTGGTTATACCTATCGGTATCCGATCGACCACACCCACAATATTTTTGTTAACAAGCCGTGGTTGATAGGTACCTAAGTAGGTACCTACACTCACTCTTCATCTCAGCGTTTCCCAGATTAATATGGAAATTATATATTTCGTACACTATGATTCTTATCTCCCAACTACTGGTTTGGAGAACATTCTCCATTTAATCGTGGAGCTATTACACTCAAGTACCTATAGGTACTGTTAATTGGTTCAACGACTGGTGGTCATAAATTTTAGTCATCTGTCAGTCAAATGAGACCCGCGGACCGTTAGTGCGTGTATCCATTGTGTTGTGGGTCACGATACAAAAATGTTCCGACATATTTGTATGAAAACAAAAATGTTCCGACTTATTTGTATGAACACAAAAATGTTCCGACTTATTTGTATGAAAAACTGTCTATTTCTTTTGGTTCTATTCATTTCTCTAGACAAATCTAGAGACTTTTTAAAGCCTTTTAGCTGTTTTGAAATAATTTGTATTATTTCTGCAGCAGTCGCAATTAATTTCCTAAAAGTTGTGAAGATGCACAGATCGTGTTGTGTTGATGTGTGGTTGCGTTTGTTGTGAGATGCATATCGGCGAACTGTGGGTTTACATTGGTACACCTCTGCCTAATCCTTCAGGGAGTTCAGGCGTAATGTTATGCACATTTTGTAAAAAAAGAAGTAGTGATATTAGTGTATGGTTACAACAAAAGCTTTGCAGGGGTTATGAACATTGATGTTGAAGATTCCATTAATTAAATAACGGATGCTCAAAACAATGGACACAAACCCTCACGCGAATAAAAAAAATAGCTCTTAATATTCATATTGCCGCTTCGCCCGCGGCGACTTCGCGAAATTATAACAAAATAAAAACTAAACCTCAGCGCCATTTATAATGTAAAAAGGACAAAATAGTATCCACCAGACAGTCTGGGCCTTTAATTGGGAATAAAGAACAGAGAACTGAAGATCTTGTTACATTGGACATGTGTGAAAAACAATGGTTTGAAACGTGTCGGAGTAGCGAAATATATTTGTTCGTATGTCATTAGCATATAGGGACAGACGTACCGTAAACAAGATATGTAAATGATATAAGATGGTTGTACCATCGCCGCCTTATAATGATTATTACATCTGAGCTGAGGTTTTTATAGAAATCACAAGCCTGGTTGTGAAACCAACGAGGTGGGTACTTGGTGAATTTGATTATGTCGGCTTACAGATAATTTGGAGGTATTTTTGTCGATGGCCATAATGTTTATTACACCTGCTTAGTAGTATGAGTGGATAACATAGAGAGCAAACATATTTTGACGTTATCCGTCAGTGAATAGGCCGATATAAAGATTATTAATCTGGAGAGTTACTCTATTTGTTTGTTTGTTAGGATGTGGTAATCTCAGAAACTACTAGTCTGATTTGTCCATTAATTAAGTCCATTAATAGTGGTTTGACGGGAAACTGACTACCATAACCACAAGCTTAGATATTAGTGCCCTCCTATCTACAAAATAGAACTTAATTAAGTATTGATTAAAATATCACTAGACTACTTTGGTATGGAGCTAGTTCTGTCAGAACAGTCCTCATAGAAATAGTCATTCGAAATGAAAAATGATAAGAGAAACCTAAAGATAAAATCCTATTCAATGATAAACCCTTCAAATTGGTACCCCACTGTCATCGGTTATTTTATTTTTTATATTTTTGATATATCCAGTGTTACTCTAACAATTAAAACGAATCTAACGACACCTCAGAACCTAAAATCCATCAAGGCGATTTTAAGCTACAGAGCCTGCCAAACAAATATACACATACATACACTCCAAAATCACAACCCTCCTTTGCCGCAGTCGAGTAAAAAGCGCTATAAGGTCAGGTGCTAAGGCGTGCGTGCCTCAAGCGGGGGCGGGCTGGCTCCCAGATAATATGCACTGTAGTCCAGAGCGAGGTGTTCCCGCTCGAGGCCTGAGGCACTATGCTGACGCTACTGAGGAAAATAACCAGCAATTTGTAGCAAATTAATTGAAAACTAAGTATATTAATTATGTAAAATAGATAGAAGCTCTAAAAAATTCTGAAATAATGATAGATTAGGTCTCTGATCAGCCGGTCAATTAAGTCGGCACGGGGTGAGCTGATGATTCTCAGCGAAGAGTAGAGACTAACCTCAAGCTCATTTCACCAATATTTACTAAAGGAGCCTTGTCCAGAATGTCACTGCAAATCAGTTATTTGAAACCCTATTGCCCACGACTTCGTAATTGTAAATGTTGGTTATCGCGGACGCAAACGAAGTCGCGGAATAAAATGTAATCTATGTCTTTTGTTGGTAAAGTAACCACAAGTACATGACGAAATTCAACTGTAGAACAGAAAAAAGCACCTACAACGGTAGATATTCTATATTTAATGTGGTCAGTGGTATACGTGGCGATGTCAAACTCAATTCACATAAAGAAATAAGCAGTTTAGAAGTTATGAGGGAACAGACGATATATACCCACATACACCTAAAACATATAAACCTACCTTTCAAAATCATAACCCTCCTTTTTACTTCGCCGTACTCGGAAAATCAAAAGGGCAATGTTTCCAGAATAATCAGGCTGATATCGAAATACTGTCGCTTAAAAAAATCTTTAGCATCGTTATATCTCAAATAGCCAAAAACCTTGTCTCTGAAACAGCAGCGACAAAGCCAGGTGATGAGGCGTGCGCGCCTCAAGCGGGGGCGGGCTGGCTTCCAGATAATATTCACTGTAGTCCACCTGGTAATGTGAGGTTCTCGCGAACAGCCCGAGGCTGTATCCTCTGTGTGGTTACGCCACAGAGGAAAACACACGGATCAAAAGAAAAATCTTAGCTTTTATTTTAAACTAGCTGTTGCCCGTGACTTCTTTCGTGTTCATTATTTTACTGGTTTCAATTTTGATTTCGTGTAACACTCTTTTTTTTATTAAAATAAATTAGATTTCTAAAATAAAAGTAGCCCCAGTTACTTCTTATTACATTAGCTATCTAGCAGTGAAAGTCCCGTGAAAGTTGATCCAAGAGTTTCAGAGATTAGCAGGGAAAACAGTCAGACAGACACAGAATTTTTTTAAAAATTGTTTTTTATGTGAAAACCGTTTACTTTCCTATGCATTTAGTGAAAAGCTGTTACTTTGAAATTACAAACAGACAATTAAATTGATTTATTTGTGTAGACTAGCACTTTGCCCGCGACTTCGTCCGCGTAGATTTATTATTTCATACAATGGAAGCAAACATTTCACCCACATAGAGGTTGAATTTTCAAAAATTCTTTAAAATTGCACGGGTGACTTCCATCTTCAGATTATTTTTTCTACTTCTGACTTTTTCTTCTTCTTACACATTCGCTATTTAAGAAAGCCTCTTTTTGAACAAAGATCTTTTTACCAGCTTCTTCAAAGCCAAGTGCTGCATCACTGTACATGCCTCAAGCGAGGGCAGTCTGGCTTCCACATAATATTCACTCGTTCACTGAGACTACCAGATAATGCGAGGTTTCGGTCGCAGCCCGCGGCAGCATCGTTATGTTACTAAGGAAAGTCAAACTGCATTTTAAGTAAAAACTCTTTATGCAAATTGTTTCGTTTTGACAGACTAATGTCAGGTTTTTGAAGAGTTATGAGTTAAGTAGTAAGTGTTCAAATATTGCTAGCTTTACAGTGAAGGTACAAATACGAGGCCAAGTAAATAAAAAAGGGGGTTTAGAGGGAGTTAAATTTGCTGTGGAGGATACGAAATCTACGCAGACAAAGTCGAGAGCAAAAGTTAGGTACCTAAGTATAAAATGTTTGTCACCTGCTGCTTCTAAGAGAAGATTTTGGTTAGAGGGGCAAAAATGTTTGTTCTAGAATTCAATTGCAGAATAACTGCATCAATTCACATGCATTTTATATTCTTGCCATATTTTAAACTTTATGCAACAAAAATTACAAAGGTGGACTTAATACCTTAGGCATTCTCTACCAGTCAACCAAAGGTGGTGAAGAGATAACACGGTAGGTGCAAATCATAAGTACCTAAATACCTTACCTATACCATGCCATACCTTCTTGCTAGTGTACGAGTATTTTTTTTAGTACCTAAAGCTCTCAAACATTGCAATTAAAACCGTCTCGTTCTATCCTTAAGAACACAGAACTCCAATATACGGGTACGAACACATCTCAAAAAATATATAAGCTACCTCTTGCCCAACCTACATGGATATTTTTTGTGGGTTCCCATCGTCGCCGCCCAAAACATGCTGGTCATCATCCACTTTCATTTCTTTTTAAATGTGTTCGAAAAATAAATTTAACTCACAGACTAATCTTCTGTTTCTATAGACTGTTTTTTGTTTGTGTATTTGTGGTAGTAATAGTTTATGGTATAGACTTCTGTGTCTAATAAGTTTGCTGAAATTGTCTATGGTGAGAACGCTGTGTTAGACGGTAGAGTTGATGAAAACCTCATTTAGTTTTTGTGGAAACGCTTTGTGCTACGTATTGATTGTTTTGTTAAATAGGTACCTATATAGATATGAACTTTTAAAGTTCTTCCTTGTAGATATGTATTAGGTAATCAGGGAAGCGAACGATCCCAATCTTATCTCAGTCTCAATCTGTCAAAAGTGCCTCGAATTTGCATGAGATTGCGAGTAAATTTTCCACTTTTTGAACGAGAAAGAAAGCCACTGAAAGATAACGTTGCATAAATAATGCTGACAGTAAAAGAAGTTAATGTGTAGATGAAAAGTATTCGTATAGGTAGGTTAACAAATCTAATCTGTAGTGGTATTCTAGAAAGTTATTTGCGAAATCACTTCTGAATCCGCGGTGAGTTTTTAGTTTTGTATTCTTACAATGAGTGAGTTCGACACTCTAGCGCCACCACATACATACATACATACATAAACTCACGCCTTTTTCCCATGGGGGTAGGCAGAAACCACAGAACGCCACCTGCTACGATCCTTACATACTACTTTCGCCTCGTTCACGTTCATACATCTGGTCATACAAGCACGCCGGTTACGAGTACTGCACACCCGACCTTTCTGAAGAACCTCACCAACGCCACCACGTGAAGACGTAAGTGAGAACTATTATAACGAGTGAGTATTTTGATGTTTTATCAATAGGATTTGATATTCTGCTAAGCAAGCGTGACTATCGAGATAACTTGCCAGATGACATTCGAAGTGATTTGCCTACTTCAGAATAGCATAGCTGATGTTTCCATTGACACCTAGATACACGTTTCATATTTAAAAACATCAGTATTTTCGTGTCTGTAGGATAAAGGCGTCCAACCAAAAATTATCTTACGGGAACACCAAACCTGGATAAATATAAACATATTATGCGTTAAGCCATCTGTTAGCTTGTCCTCTAAATGTGTGCCAAATTTCAGCTAATTCCATTCAGTCGTTTCAGCTTGAAAAAGTAACAAAAATCTGTCCATCCATCCTTACAAACGTAAAAGTAGTAGAATGAAACAGAAACCTATTAATTAAACATATTTATACAAATTTACATAAAAATAAACTGTTCCATCCACCATCCCCATACGTTTCACCTACATATCTGTAGGCAGGCAGCACCGCCCCATATAATTATAGCATAGACTGCTGCTGACGCCCCCACGCCTTCCGAAGCATCACGCTTTAATGATAAATATCTTTCTACGATTATAGGTTTCACTTAAAAAATCGACGGTAAAATATAAGGACTACTTTTTGCTACAAGTTCATCTATTAATGAGAAAATATTAGGACAATAATTCTGGCGTAACTATCGAAAATGAAGCCTAAAGTTTACTTCTAATTAGAAGATTTTCTTACTGAACTGTACTCATGTTTTACAAAATATAAATTAAATAAATTACTACATAACATTGGCGCCAATTTGATTTGACAGTTGCTTTTTTTTCTAAACGTTCCTTTTTCGTAATTGACATTGACGTTCTATTTTTACATTCTCTATAAAATAAGCAAATAAGGTTTTATTTCAATTTAAGAATTACCAATTTTAAAATAAGGAAAAATGATTCCTTTTCACATGAAAGGGTTAAAGGTACTTATGACAGTTTACTATACTGGTGTACCTACTATCGAAGACAGCGATGTTCTACAAAACACTTCGTGCTTTTCGTTCCATTAGTACATTTACCCCCATAATGTTGTTACGGAGAAGAGCCCATTTATATACCTTAGGTACCAGTTGACAGTTCAAACCCACAGGCTCCCTAATAGATAGCTACCACTTCCTACCAAATATATCATGATGTAAGAAACTGAGGCAGCCGGTCTGCTCCGAGTTGGCAGGAAGAGCACGCCCCCCCTAATTATAGCCTGTAGCCGGCCATACGCCCACCAGAACCGAGCTGGTGCAACCGTGGGAGCGGCCAGCTAAATATATGGTGGTACCACGTTGTGGCCATTGATTTATTGTAGATAGCCTCTTTGATAGTGATGTATAAGAGCTGGCTTTTCTTCGTCTATCAATGCAAATTAATAATTGAGGATAGGTGTAATTAATCAGATGGAACTGTTTGAAAAACAATATCTATACCTACTAATATTATAAATGCGAAAATAACCCTGTCTGTCTTTCTGTAACGCTTTCACGACTAAATCACTAAACCGATTTTGGTGAGATTTGGTACAGAGTAAGTTTGAACCCCAAGAAAGGACTTAGCCAAAATGTACTTTTTTTGTGTATTTTTTATTCCAACCAACTTTTATGCGGCATTATCTAGTTCTGAATAAATCTGGGTTTTGTCAACATTTCCTCGGCTATGTATCCAGATGCATCTTAAATTTTTCATTATATCAAACTTGAAGTTAATACTCATGACATTAGATATTACAAAAAAACAGTTGGTACACATATTTTTCTAAAAGGCATTTCTTGTCCCCATCTAGTTTAGTGCGAGTCTAATCCTATTTCCCAGCACAGTTACAAGTCTAGAAAAAGTATATGTTAAATGGGAAATAAACTAGATAATCTAAAAAAATCTAGCCAACAAAACGTCAAAAGTTGAATGCACCGCGAAAGTAATAATCTGTGAAAGGAGATGGCTAAATGGAAGTATCGACCACTGCCCCACTGCCCCACAGTAATATATAAATATGCTACCTAGCACAATGTAATGCTGAATGGCTAAATATTAGTATTTCATGTAAAACAAGTTTCAGGTACTTTAAGGGAATAATAATAAATGGTAAAATAATATTGCCTAAAAAGGAAAGAAGCTGTGTGTGACAGTATATAATTTTCTCCAACTGACACTTTGACATTCTCGAAAAAGAATAAAATAAAAACGAAAATGAGGTTGTATATTTTTAAGCGAATGGTTGTAATGAAAAAGTTTTTCATCACAAAATTCAGGTATTCAAAACATTTTCGTTAATTAAGATTTTCTTCTCAAATAAAATCGATATAAGTTATAATACAGCATACCTTGTGTTAATTTACTTTTAAAATCAATCGCATGTTATGTGCGTTATTATAATGCTATTAAGTATGGAAGACCCACGTTTCGTTTTATCAAGTGAACATTCAAAAATGCTTTTTCCTTTTTTTTTCTTGCAATATTACTTAAGATTTATTTTTAAGATTAGTGCATTATGCTTTTTACACAATTCTGTGTGTTATAGTTTTAAAAAAGCAAGATTTTTTTTTGTCTTTTCTAACGAAAGGAGGCTATATAATTAGGTCGAGTTATACGGTTCTGACGGCTTTTTCTTCATAACATAACCTGATAAAGTAACAACCAAACAAACTCGCATTTAGAGCACGTACTAGCCATGTTAGGTTTAATAATGTATGTGGAAATAACACATGACTGGAAAAGGTTGTTTACAACTGCCTCTAACTGCCAAAAAATCTGTTGCCTAGCAACGGTTTGTTTAATCTTTTACCAATATGGAGAAATGTCAAACATGGTCTGTCAAACAAAAATAGCTTAAAAAGCAATTGAGATACTTTATTATGTTTAATAGTTCAGGAAAGTGCTAGGAAAGTATTAAACACTTCATAATTCATGAATGATTTTTTAAATATCATGAGGTTATGTAAGATTCATATACATTTCAAGTGCTTGACTGCCCCGGGGGCAGCCATTTAGCCATCACCTTTGTTTCATTTTTAAACTTAAAGACCTGGCTACCAAAAACTGCACCAAGGTATTCCACTTTAGCATCGTATTACAAATTTTGTCAATTTGACTGTGACAATCTCTGTTTGAAACTTATCTGCCCGCGACTTCATCCGCGTCAAAGTTTATAAACTATCCCACGGGAACCGTACATTTTTCCGGAATAAAAAGAAGCTTATGTGCTATTCCAAACTATATCAAAGCTGTCTCAGTGCCAAAATGCAGATCCGATCTAATTGAATCCGTCAAACTAATTAAAAAGGCTAGGTGCTACAATGATCCAGCTCTAACAGTGCAATGTAGTTCCAAAACTAAAACTTCGAATATATTTTAAATTAATTAAATATTGTCCCATTGAGAGCGATGCAGATGAGTTTTTTCTTTATACGTCCTTTTTTATAAAATTTACATGTACATACTTTGTTAATTATTATTTATAAGTTTTGTGTTATTAAATAATTTAATTTAATATTTCAAATCACTAATATTAATATAACTTCGAAAAAAGTGAGAGATTCTGTTCAGTTTGGTAGAACGAAACCCAGTTTAGCTCAAGAAACCCACACACACAAATAACTTTTGCTTTAAGCCCATTATGTTCACGCATTCCGTGTATTTTCAGCCTAAAGATTAGCGCTAAAGCGAATGTTTTTGCACTAAGAATAATAACATAAATCATATCTACGTGCCCCACGTCCCACCATCTTGAATTACCGACTAAAATTGAATATTTTTACGCCATTTCCACCGTGTAATTATAATAAACACCCATAATACTATCCTTGGTTGATTTCTGTGGAGATTAAAATAGTTCACGGAGAGATTTTATTTTAAAGATAGCTTGCGTTGCTAAAATAACTCTTAAATAAAACCATAGAGGTTGAGTTATTTAAAAAATAATTTCTAGGTAGGTACTTTGTTTAGCAAATCATTGTTTTTATGTTGAAGCTAGGTTAACGTTCTAAAGTTAAAAATTTATCTTTATTTTGGAATATAGCTAACAAAGTTTCTACAAATCAAACACTTAGTGTAAATTAGATTCAGTTTTGCCAAAATAAACTAATCCACGTCGAAATTAATTGTATTTTTTTAAGTAATTGTAATGATTTTATATTTTTAGCTCTGATTTTTTTTATCTATTCTAAGCATTCGTTTGAGTGTTTTGATCTATTTTTCAGGATAGTACCTACTGTAATACATGTTGAAGTAGGTAGTAGGTTTTGGTAGAATTAACCTCAATTAGCAATTAATTATGATTAAGCTTCGTTTTCACATTTCTGGATGAGAAAACACTGAGCAACCAGCCCTATTCTGTCACAAAGCTAATCACTGTTTAAACTCACGCAAACGCAGAAAACATGAGTTTTTCATTACATCGGATCAAACAAGAATATAAAATCTACACAAATCTACTCAATGACTGACCAATAACAGCCTGAATAAGACCAATTCCAGCCCATCACGACCTAATCTAACATAGAGACATACCACATAAAGTAGCCCCACATTGCCCCGACATCGGCGAGTGTAGCCCGCGCATGCGCATGGGCAAGAAGCCGCGGTACCCCGTAATTAAGGCCGGTGCGCCCGCGCCGCCCATGTACGCACGGCCTAACTCTTTTTTTTTCACTTTTTCCTACATTACACACCGCTCTCCTTGGTTTATGGACGTGTAGGTATTCTGTTTTCAAAAAATTATTGTTTTGTTGGGAGGATTGGTTATTTAACATTATGTTGGAGTTTAGTAGCTAAGTATAGTATGTTTGAGGATTTAAAATAATAAAAAAATCTGTAAAAATCCTTGTGAAAAACTTACTAACTAATTTAATACATGAGAACTGCCTCGTTAGCCTAGTAGTCCTAAGCGCGACTACTACGCTAGAGGTCTTGGGTTCGATTTCCAGATCGAGCAAAGTGTTGTTGGGTTTTTCTATGAAATTCTCAGTAGCAGCTCGGAGTTTGGATTTGTGCCCGGTTAATGGCAAAAGGCTCACCCCCTTTACATGGGACCTAAACTTACTGATGAACTGTGGGTGTACATTGGTACACCTATGCCTGAAGTATGTGTTATACATGAGGAATACTTAGTACTTCATAAGCTCAAACAAAATTAAATTCATAATTTTGGTTACTGTTAACGGAAATTAATGTCGACCTACTTGTGGTCAAATAATGGAAACCTGCACAAAATAAAATCATCTGGAAATCCTATTACTACTATTAACGCGTTTGTGAGAATGGGTGTTTGTTACATTTTCACACTTGAACGGCTGAACTGAATTAGCTGAAATTGGCCACCAAACACCATATTAGTGTAGCTTAACATAGGTTTTATGTTCCTGTAGAATAATTTAAGACTTAGGCTTAATTCTAAATTCTATGCAGACAAAGTCACGGGTAGAACTAGTATTTTTTTTTAATGTAGAAATAAATCGGAAGTATCTTAAAAGTGCCGGTTACAAAAAATGCGTATCACTAAACAATCACATCACTAGAATTTTCATCCCAAATTTCCACAAAAATTAGTTCGCATTTCAAAAAAAGAAGCACAACACAGGAGCCTCAGGGATGGGAACCGGCCAACTCACTCGAAACCCTTCACACGACCTATACGTAATTAAAACAATAAAAAAACTTCATGAATGGGTATACCGATTTAAGCTTATGTTTATTAAAATCTTGGCCGGGATCGCTTCCCGTCCGAACATGATTTATGTGAAGAAGAAGCGGGTTGTGCCGCCTCCATTCATTTGTTTTTTAACATCGACTAACTCGTTGTTTTATTTCATTTCAGATAGGCTTGATTAGTTTTAGCTCCGATTAATCGACTAAGGTCTCTGGTTTTTTGTTTTTTTTTTTTTTAACTTCGTGAGATTAGTCTGTGTTGGGCGCGCCTTATGATTTGTGACAGCGTGTTATTGTTTTTTCATTACGTTTCGTTTGTTGAGTGTAATTCGGAATTACAATATCTTTTAAGAGACATGAGAGATTATGTGGTAATATATTGTATTATTATTAAAGGGTATTTAATAATCTCAAACTGATCTGACGGCTTTGTCTCCAACTTGAAAATAGTGTGCGTTAAGTTTAAATGACGAAAGCACATTATTTTTGTGTTTGAAGTGAAACTGTCAATTTAATATGAAATAAAAAAATACACTTTAGATGGGTAGCCTTTTTAGAAAGGCTATAGGTTAGATTATAACGCTCTTTAGCAAAAAATTCTAAGGTAATAGTTTGGCTATTGTTTGCCCAGCGTTTTTGTAACTAATTTGTTTTGTACTTAGTTCTTAATTTAATTTGAAAATCAATCTGTTAATCTTAGATTCAAATCACTTAGGAAATAGGTTTTTTCGTTTCATGCATAATCTAAATAGGTTCTATATTTATACCATAGTTACGTAGTTCTAATTACGAATGATTATTCGATCGTACGGTCAGCAACAAAAGTCGATTAACAATGTTACTTTTACATTAAAAAATAGACACGAAATAATACAATTCGCTGCTATTCAGAATTTTAGGCAATATCTTAAGAGTTCATTTTATCTTAATTTTAGATCCATTTCGTATTTCCTTTGATATTGTGCTCAATAATAAGGATTTAAAAATCTGAACTGTTTATCTACTTTTGTTGCTGACTGTACCACAAACATAATGGCGGTTAGACATTGTAGATTAGATGTCACCTGCACGCAGCAATAATCTCAATCTCATTAATGTGTCGAAACAATACGGTAATTAGCAAACGCAATTATTAGATGGAAATGACAGTTAATTCACCACAGGTGCTGATATAACAGTAAATAGGTAGGTAGACTATAGGGATATTTTAAATTTAAAATCAGTTTCTAGATAAAATTTCAGAATAGCTGCTTAATATTATTAATTTTGGTACTGCCTCGGTAGCTTAGTGGTCCTAAGCGCGACTGCTACGCTAGAGGTTTTGGGTTTGATTCCCAGGACGAGGAAAGTGTTACTGTGTTTTTCTATGAAATTGTTAGTAGTAGCGCGGAGTTAGGATTTGTGGCCGGTTAATGGCAATAGGCTCGCCCCCTATTACATGGGACCTAAACACTCCGGCGAACTGTGGGTGTATATTGTTACACCTCTGCCTCACTCTTTTGGGTATACAGGCATGATAGTATGTATGTTGATATCTTTAATTTGTAAACTTATACCTTACCTTACATTAAAACGATGATGTTTTGAGATAACAAATATAGAAAAAAAAAACAATACCGAATTTATAGCTTCCTCCTGTTTGAAGTCGATTAAAAATCGGTCACGAATTTTCAAACAACTGAAGAGCTGAAAACTGTGAAAAGAGTCCTGAATGATGAAGAGTCAGAAGGTCTCGAGGGGTTAGAGACTTTCGTACCTCAAAAAGAAAAAAACGGAACTCTTATAAGATGACGTCCGTCTGACAATAACGGGTTTCTGTCAAAACGAATGCAATGTAGGAATTTGAATTTTAGCATAGTGTTAGATTTTGATGACACACACACACATAAGTCAGTAAATCTGTTTATTCGGAGGGTTAATTCGAACCAAGGAAAATAATAATCTTATTATTCCATCGTGGTAACATTAAAAAAAATATATAATTTTTGGTCCAGTGGCCTTAAAGATATAGAATTAAAAAAATGTAATAGGCAATCAGGTACTACAACACAACTTATAGAGTGACATAGCCAGAGATTTACAGATGCATCCACAGTTCGCCGGTATGTTTAAGGTCCCATGTAATAGGGGGCGAGCCTTTTGCCATTAGCCGGACCAAAATCCTAACTCCGAGCTGCTACTGAAAATTTCATAGAAAAACCCATTAACACTATTTGCTCGACCTGGGAATCGAACCCAAGTTATTTAGCGTAGGACCACTACTAAGCTACCGAAGTAAGTAGGTACTCTTGCTTAGTATTTATATTATGACATTTCTTAGTCATCACCTAAGTACCTACATAATTATCAAAAAATCCAAGTCATTTTTCTCATTCAACCAACATCCATAAGGGCGTTCCTTATTCCTGATACCATCAAAATAATGCAATAAAAATCGACCCACCATCAGTTTCAACGTTAAATATTCACAAAACACACCGACGCGTGGTTAAGGCGTGAATTTGCGAAGATTTTACAAAACTCTTTAGTACGAGACGGAATAATAAAACTGTTCTTGCGGTCTACGTTTTTACTGTCAACTTTTTGGTGTTTTTTCTCATGGTATTTGTGACGGTGTGGTTCAAAGCTTGTGGTGAAGAACCACATCACTCGTAGCGGCTTTCAGACAAATTCATACCCCATAAAATTGATGCGACGCTCGAGTGTACACCGCAATTCTTTTTTAAAACAAAAAGTCTGTATGCGAATGAGGTTTTCTGCCGCACTAACAATAAGAGCAGTAAGTCGTTTTTTTTAAAATTGAGTTAGTAGTTGATTCTGTATCTCCACGAAATGCTCTTTAAAATGGTCTAATCCTCGTTTTTCTAGCTCTAATGGAACCTAAAATTCCATTAAGCATAACAGCAGTAAGTTAATGTAATAATTATTTTTTCTAAGCATAAAAGCAGGAAGTATACTTACTCCACGGTAATAAGTATACCACCGTTATCATTATTCGTCTTTGCTAATAATAAAAACAGTAGGTCAACATACTGCTGTTTAAATGTGCTTACCCCAAAAGCTTTGAAGTATTAGATACTTATAATAACAGCAGTAATCCCACTTACGGCTTTTATCCTAAGCATACTTTGCAAGCAGATCTACTTTAATTCCTAAGGACATAAGCAGCAGCACCACATACAGCTGATACGATAAGTATTTTTTTGGATTATTTATCATTACCTCACTAAGAATATCAGCAGCAAGTAGAGTAACTGCGCTTACAAACTAGCAAAGTTAATTTATTAGTTCATATAATAACAAAACACGATAACAGTAATTCTGTTTACTGCGGTCTTATATAGTATCCATTCATAATTATCATTGCAAAGAATCATTTATTTAATACTTTATTGCACACTAATAAGGAAAAAAGTACAGTAATACATGAAAGAGATGTCTGGTTTAAATTTTTAATCTTCAATTATAAATACTCCTATGGAGTTTTATAGTAACAATTTACGAAAAATAAACAAAGATATTTAGCTTTTGGCTTTATTTAAGACTAAAAAAGTTAGGATAAATTATTTATCCTAATAAACTACCTACTATCACACTAAATTAAGTGAACACAATTTGAGATCAATTAAATATTATTATAAAGTAACAAAAGAATTATACTTATTCTAAAAGAACTTTTAAAGTTGTACTTAAAGATTATAATTAGAAACGCTATCACAACACATTCTAGTCGATGTCAGTTACGCAATCGGATACCGGCAAGTTCAACCAAAACCCTCTTCTGTTAGCTGGCATTATGGCCAACAGTTTCTTTATAATCTCTTATTTGGTTGACTTTGGTATTCCTCTTGGAGATACCTTTTTTTTTAATTCCGGGAATATTTTACTTTTTGTAATTTTTGTTTGTAGAAAATCCAAACTATTCTCTTCTTCTTCGTCGTTATGATTGAGCTTATATTTCAGCTGATACTCGCCCCGGCTGACTATTATCATCATTATATTTTTGAGATAAACTCTGGTATCACTTCGTCGCATCTTGTACTGCGACGATAAATCAATATAATTTGCAAAATCACTGACTTCCATTGATTTTACTAAAGTCTTCTTAGAATTCGCTTGCTGAACTGCATCAACAAAATCTGCATAATCATAAACTTTGTGTTTCTTTTGCAAAGCTTGTTCGACCTGGTGGTTCAAAAAGCTATCGGCTGCCATAAAAATGTGACCATGAATGTTAAAATAGGTATCTCCCAGAGGAATACCAAAGTCAACCAAAGAAGAGATTATAAAGAAACTGTTAGTCTTAATGCCAGCTAACAGAAGAGGGTTTTGGTTGAACTTGCCGGTATCAGATTGCGTAACTGAAATCGACTAGAATGTGTTGTGATAGCGTTTCTAATTATAATCTTTAAGTACAATTTTAAAAGTTCTTTTAGAATAAGTATAATTCTTTTGTGACCTTATAATAATATTTAATTGATCTCAAATTGTGTTCACTTAATTTAGTGTGATAGTAGGCAGGATTAATTAATTAATTAGGATAAATAATTTATCCTAATTTTTTTAGTCTTAAATAAGGCCAAAAGCTAAATATCTTTGTTTATTTTTCGTAAATTGTTACTATAAAACTCCATAGGAGTATTTATAATTGAAGATTTTATTTGTAAGACTGACTATAATTAAAGAATAGGTAGTGTTTAAATTATGCTGAGATTATAAAGCCTGACTTTTGATAAGATCTTTTGAAAAATTAAACTCATAATTTTTATCATTCAACGGGTTCATTTTATTTATTATTTATCACCTACTTCATATTGAATAAAAACAATAAATAAATAGATTAAGATATAAAATAAAGCGAGTTAAATACATAAAACAAAAGAAATACATACTTCAGAAATTAAACGGTAGACACTTCAATTGCTTACTTTCAGAGCACTGTAAAAAAAATCCTGTACGTAATTCACAAGATTTCAAGGTATGTCGAGAGTCCTCACATTGTGAGCTTTTAAATGATATATAATCATTAAGACTATATAGCTTATATCTTAGTTTTTTGACAAACTAAAGTGACTCATAATTTCATAGAAACTATAGACATCTAATGTATGGAATACTTAGCATAATAGCAGTAACTAGGATACTTGCTGCACTTATTCTAAGCAATCATTACTAATGGATTGAACTCGTATTAGGCATAATAGGAGTTTTCATCAATTAACTATGTTATAATAAATAAATAGCAACTATCAAGTACGTATCACAAAAGCGCCCCATTTAAGCTACATATTAATAAAAACAGATCTACTAATACTAAGAAACTAAGGTACTAAAATGTAAAAATTAAATCGAAAACTTTAACTGCCATTTTCTCAATTTTGAAATTTCCGACTTACTGCTCTTGCTGTTAGTGCGGCAGTTTTCTTGAAAGAGGTTGCTTGGTTTTTTTGAGCAAAAAAAAACATACTGCCTAATCCTGTTTTTGATCATTTTTTAAAGGTGTGTGTTTAGAATCAAATCAAAGTGTTATAATTACAGACACTAATTCAAAGAAAACTTCTCTACAATTCTGAACAGGTTTTCAAAATTGATTTTGATAATTTTTTATGTCATTGGATGGCAAACATGCCGACGGCCCACCCCACCTGATGTTAAGCGGTCACCTTGATCTTTTTTTTATGTCATTAGATAGCAAACATGCCGACGGCCCACCTGATCACCTGGTCACCGCTACCTATAGACATTTGCAATACCAGAGGCCTTGTAAATGCGTTGCCATCCCAGAGACTAAATTGAAATGTCTCATGTGCTTGTGATTACATCTGCACCCATACCCTTCAAATCGGAACATAGCGATGCTGCTTTGCGGCAGAAATAAGTACGGTGGTAGTACTTCCCCGGACGAAATCCTTCACAAAGAGCTCTTCTACTACTACTAAAACCTTATAAACAAAAGAATGAATAGTGGCTTTTTGTATACAATTCTAGGTTCTACTTATTACCAGGTATTAAAGTCTAAAATTATCTATATTAAAGGACACAATATACCACATATGCTCACAAAGTAGGTGTTTAGTGCTCACAAATACTTCAAAAGGAGCCCTCGCTCATTCCATATTTAAAAATGCCGATGGCTAAACCGGGTGTTGGTGTCATCTGACATCACAGCTGCGCAGGCGCCCGGCAGACGATCACTGCCAATTTTGAAATTGGAACGTTTACTATTCTCAAACAAAAAACGAGCCACACAGAAATTAACTCTACCCTTCCAGTTTTAAGATTTAAAACTATAATATTATAAGCTGTGCCATTTTCCAAATTTAGAATTCAAGTGACGTAACTGTTAAGCGTTATCGATAAGTAACAGTTCTTATTTCTGTGACGGTAAGGTGGGTTCTTCTTTGAAGTGTTTTTTCTATTGTTTCGGTCGGTCGACTATAATGACATAATGGGTCGCGGGTTCGATCCGGCGCAATTACGCGGCACACGATCGATTATTGTGATCAATACAGGGGTTAGACGGCGGTTCGCTGCCAATTTTACATCTTTTTTTATATAATTTTGTTACAAACAATGCAGCTGTGATGTAACATCGATATTACAAAACTATTTCGTATTTTATATTTAAATTTTTAGATACTGACAATCCCAAGAGTAATAAATTTTAATTAACTATTTATGACTAATGTTTTTTCCAATGACCAAGGAAACACTTGACAGATAAAAACGATCACGACTAATTTATAAATTAAATATGATTTATTAAATCATCCATATTAGTTTACACCAATTATTTATCTTGACTTCATCATTAGCATAATTAAAAGTAGATCAACACATATTTTTAAATGAAAATGATTAATAATTTAATCGATATTTATTTCCGAATACACTACTAATTTGACTATATCGATAACAATACGGCGCATCACTACGTTATCGACCGATCATCGACTCGGTCGCCGACACGGATCGACAATTTCGTAAATTGTGCACCGATTAGCGACCGATTACGACCATTACCGACAGACGGACACCCGATCCGGCCGCGCCGATTAAAATAATCGGTAAACGATAAAAACCGATAAAATAATCTCATGTTTTGTCTGTAGCCGGTTTTTTGTGAGGTAAGCTGCCGCGTGCGTGTATTGTGACTAACCTAGCGTTTGGTCTAGCTTCTAGAATTTATTTTTTTTACCTCTAAATTAAATATCCTAATAGCTTTGCTAAAGTATTTTTATAGTGAAGTCAAATCAACAAAAAATAAATAAAAACGTACGGCGCCATCGTAAACATACGGTAGATTAATTATTAATTTATTCCGTGGAGAAAATTAGAATAATTTTACAGTTCCATAGTAGGTGTAAGTTTATTTTTATTATTAATTACAAGTCTACTCTATAACTGAGCACTGAAGTAAATCTAGGTCTTATTTTCGTAGAGCAATAATTTATTTTTGCATATCGGAGATTCTTATTACTAAGGCCTTTATTTCGAAAGAAAATCCTCATGGATACCACTTCTTGGGAAAAGCGGAGGAAGAAGAAAAACATGAGCCGTGAGTCCGGTATGCATTTGACGCATGATCCGTGCCCCTGACTAGTAAACCATCACGCCTGTATTCCCCGAAGGGTTAGGCAGAGGTGTACCAATGTACACCCACAGTTCGCCGGTATATTTAGGTCCCATGTAATAAGGGGCGAGCCTATTGCCATTAACCGGGCACAAATCCAATCTCCGAGCTGCTACTGAGAATTTCATAGACAAACCCACTAACACTTTTTGCTCAACCTGGGAATCGAACCCGGGACCCCTTGCACAGCAGTCGCACTTGCGACCACGAGACCATAGACCATAGATCCACGTAGCTTTGTCACTTTGTTCATCTTGCAGCAATTTTTCATCCTCATGAAACGATAATAGGAATGTTATTATTATGTTATTTGTGCACACGCGCAGTCAATATAAATGAGCTTCTGAATCCACTTATATTTGTTTTGTTACCGAAGTCGTTTGAGCATACCTATGAAGACATTAAAAGTCAAAGATGCAATTACATTTAAGTTTTTTTAAAGAAAATCTGTTTTAAATGTTATTTCTAAACTTTAAATACCCTCACGACTACTATAAGTTGCACACAGAAACATAAACATAGCCTCTTCTCATCCCGAGAAGGCACATCACCACCACCACATATTGGAGCATTAATCACCACGCTTACTGAAGACGGATTGGCGATTTCAGACTTATAATAACTATTAATAGTCCAAGTTTACTCACGATATTTTGCTTCACCGTTTGTCTTCAGTTTTGAATATCCCAAGACAAACTTAGAAAGTACATAAAAATGGAAAAAATCTCATTCGTACTTGTCCGGTGTCCAACCCGCAACCTCATGGATAAAAGCGGCCGCCTTAACCACTGGGCCATCACAACATAAGTGTAGATACGCAAACTCTAATCCTAACGCCACTCGCAAGACCCAAATCCAATCAAAAAGCCAACATAAACCTCCAGTTGACGAGAAGAATGACTCCTATGAGAAGTTTATTAAAGCCGTCCACATTGGGGACCGGGCAGAGACCGCCTAGTTATCAACCGTCTAAAGGTACATTGCACGGGTCTCTCCAAAGACACGTCAAAGCCTATCCTAATTTAAACAGGGCTGTTTACGTCCCCGGGGCTTGGGTCGCGACGACCCGGAGGGTGGGGATGCAGTGGTAGCGGGAGTGGTAGTGAAATCGAAAGCGATTAAATGATTTGACTTGATTTTTATATTAAAACATGGCTAAAAACCGTTAAGAACACTGATGACAATGTTACAATGGTAACGTGACAATGTTAACTTAAATATAGGTAAGTAAACGCTATGGTGAGAGATTAAAATTATTTTCTCAATAAAAATGCTCTGGGGAGATTGTTGTATACAGTCTTTTCCAACTTTTGAACTTGAAAAAGTGCTGACTCTAAGGATAATATTGGTAAATGATTACTGATAAAGAAACAAAATTGTTCATTGTCACAGGAATCCATGCACAGTTAAGCACAGGGCAGAAATTAGTTGCAGCTACACGTCGGAACTATAACAGGCAGGTTACCACTCAGCATATAGCTTTTCTACAGGACATCACAGCACAGTGCTGGATTTTAGTAGTTACTTGAAAATTAACACCAACATTATACCCCGCTAACAGTGTCGCCACACCTTTCTCCGAACTCATTTCAGGGCTGAGCGCGCACCCACCGCCCTGCCCCTACCACGGCAACCGCACTTTATAAATATTGTACTCTCACTCAATAACGACGCGTTGTGACAACCCTTGATGTGCTTCAGCATTTACTCTATACAGCTACCTACTAATGTAGTACACAAATTGAACGATTTTCATTTTGAGGAAGACATCATTGCAGTCTATGTTCTTTTGGAAGCAATATTTCCACATAAATATTTTTATTTTATTTTTGGTCCTTTTGGAAATCTATGGGGGAGGCCTATGTCCAGCAGTGGACGTCCTGCGGCTGATCGGAAGATGAATTCCGCAAAAAAGCTTTTGCAAAAAGATCGATCTACGAGCAAATCTTAACAAGTCAGTTCGGATGCGTAATTATTGGAAACCTAAAGCGTGTTACTGTTTAAAATTTCAGAGATCATTACTTATTAGACATATTGCAACGATAATGTCTTGCATCTGTGCTTCTTCCGACACGGCGGCCAATATCAATGGACACTTCTAGCCAAGTACGCTGGAGATATTATAGTACACAAGTGTACAAAAAACTGCACTCTCTTTTCTCTCACTCTCATAGTCTAATAGCAATCACCCCTCGGTTTAACCCAAGGTTGGTAACGTCTTTTGTTACTGCTCGTCTCTTGTAAGTCGGAGAATGATGTTATATACCTCTAAGATTCCTCATGAATCTTGCTATCATATACAAAATAATTTTTTTCAATCCGTTCAGCTTATATCAGTATAGATTTATCTCACATAGACCACACCATCATGTGTATGCAAACTTTCAATTTCTAAATCGTGATTTAAAAAATAGAACATCAAAGCTGTCAAATAGAAAGTGAGTGGCTATTCATGACCAGTGGGCGTGGCCTCCATGTTGTTATGGACCAATCCTTTGTGACAGTCAAGTCTACAGTACTTGCTGAATTCTAAGAATTAGATCTCGTTGATAGATAGACGTATCTTGAAAGCTTTGGAGCACATAAAGGCACCTTTGTGTGTGTCGTGATGGCCCAGTGGTTGAGGCGCTCGCCTCTCATGCACGAGGTTGTAGGTTCGCAACCGGGCACGGGCAAGTACCAATGTGACTTTCCTAACTCATATGTACATTCTAAGATTAAAACCAAAATATAACCGCTTTAAATATACCGGCGAACTGTGGGTGTACATTGGTACACCTCTGCCTAACCCTTCGGGGAATACAGGCGTGATAGTATATATATTTTTTTTTCTAAGATTATCTTGGACATCACTGACATCGGTAACCATGTCAGAGGCCCTTGAGGTGGTTTAGAAACTCTAACACTATATAGGGTGTGTGGGGTCGTCATACCTTACTGCCCAAACGATAAAGAAGAAGAAAGAGAAAGGCATTTTAGTTTTCTTTTAATCGAACCTTTAATAAATGTCTTTTTTTGTAGCAGCGTATGGGTGCTAGTGTAATTACAAGCACTTGAGACATTTCGACTTGGTATCTGGGATGGCAACGCGTTTGCAAGGACTCTGGTATTGCCGATGTCGCAGGCAGCGGTGACCACTTAACATCAACGGGGCCGTCGGCTTGTTTGTCATCCAATGATATAAAATAAGAAATAGTAGTAGAAGCTCTTTGCGAAGGAAGTCGTCCCGGGAAGTACTACCACCGTACCTATATCTATGGCAAAGCAGCGTTGCTGTGTTCCGGTTTGAAGGGGACGAAGTGCCGGTACAATTACAAGAACATCAGACATTTTAACTTTGATTGCACACATCTACACAGTACCTATATTATTATTGACTAGCTTCTGCCCGTGACTCCATTCGCGTTGAAGTTGACGAGATTCTCAAATAATCCCTTTGTAGTTGGCAATAGTAGTTTTCACGCAATCTTAAAACGAGTATTCAAGTCTCTGATCGAATAAAATGCCGAGCGATAGACGTCAAAAACGAACCCGAGAACATAGTAATCTTATTTTCGTAAAATAAAACTCGTCTGCAAACTAAGTCTGCACGCATGACAAACGCTGCGGTCACGCTGCGGTCGCGCTGCGTTTTATTGCTGTTCGTGAATTAGTTACATATTGTGGAACAAGTAAAAAGTTTGCGGTAAATGTGAGCGCGATTATTGCGAAACCACAAGCTAGTCAGTGCAATGCTTTGTAAAGAATTGTAATATGCATTCTTAGTAGACACTCTTTAAGTTATTTATTAGCTTATGCCTGTCACTTGGTTACAGTGTTTGTTGGAAAGATTTAGCATGACACTGGAACCCAAAGGGCATTAGGAGTAACACGGATGGGTTTAGTCAGTAAGAGTCTGACACTCCCTTCAGCTCCGCCCACGACGGAAGAAACAATTTGATGATTTGATATCCTTATAAAAAACGTAAAAACTACTGTAACATCGTTCGCTGTAATGTCGATTATCTGTTGAGGATTTTTTTCCCGCTTAGCGCTCTTTTTAACAAAAAAAAACATAAAACTAACCTAAGTTACTCCTTATAACATCAGCCAGTGAAAGTCCCGTCAAAATCGGTCTAGCCGTTACGGAGATTAGCCGGAAACAAGCGGACAGGCAGATAGACAAAAAATAAAAATGCTTTTTTTTTATAAACATAACTCCTATACATTTATATAGGTACATATTGTAAAAACCTGTTATTTTGACACTACAAACATACAACTTTATTTATCTCTATAGATTTATTTAAACCTTATGTACAAAAGGTACAAAGGCGGGCCAAACGCCTTAGGTTTTCTTTGCAAAGCCAAGGAAATGAAGGCATTTCTGTAACTTTAACTTATTTCAAAAAGTCTTGAAACAAAACGAATTCCTACTTCAATCTAAGCTTCAACCTTCGAGCCAATTATTGCATTTTAAACTTTATTCCGACGTCCTATAGTTCTTAATACAAAATTTATAAAACAGACTTGATTCTGAAATCAGTCTTTATGAAGTTTTTCTTGAGTCCTATCTGCCTACTTTTAAACTGAAAGTTTGCCTGGCTTGCTTGATTTTAGCAAGGCTGAAATTTTGAAACATACATATATGCATCACGCCTGTATTCCCCGTAGGGTTAGGCAGAGGTGCACCAATGTACACCCAGTTAGTAGTTATTTTATTGTTATTTTAGTATTATATTTTTGCTGATTGGAATAAAAAAAGTTTCACACTCTTTTTACAATCCTTTAAATCGCACGAGTAATCGTAAAGCTCATACATAAAATAATTACTTGGACTTTTAAGATGCGTACGGAATACTACCATCTAATTTAGCAATTCTTTTTTTTATTATTTGTAACCACTACACATTTTGTTAATTTATTATCACAACAAAGTAGGCAACGTATATTACTTACTAGAAAAATATAAGTAAGACCAACTTATTCAGGTGTCGCGAGTCACGACAACGTTTAGCAATTAAGCATACCTAGTATTCGCGTGACTTCAAAACTAAAAGAAACATTGCAAAGAACATATTTTATAACACTAGCTTTTGCCCGCGGCTTTGTCCGCGTAAATGTCGGTTATTGTTTAAATTCAATCATGATTCGAAAGACACAAGGCGTCATCTAAAATGTTTTTGTCGTTTTTTTCTCCGTCAACGAAACATTTTTTTTTTAGGTGGAAGTTACCTTACGCCCCTTTCTGTACACCAGACAACGTATATGCAAAAGGAGATGGTCCAAAAATGTATGGACCAAAAACCCAGAGTCGATTTAGACAAATCTGGTATCAATAGCTTTATTAGAATGCACAATTTACCCTACCGAAAAAATTATGCCCATATCCATGGGATATAAAAGTTATAGGCTAACAAAGTATATTGGAAAAAACATGAATAACTGATTATTTTTACCAGTTTTTGCAACAGCAATATATTAATAATAATAATCATAGGACAATAATAAAAATAAGTAGCGATTATATGAACCTATCAAGTATTAAATCTTATATTTCACAACTTGTAAATCATATGTCAAGATACTTTTGTCGTGAAATCTTTTTACAGTTGAATGTGCCTATTTTGTCTCAGATTATTTATTTTTTCAGTCGCTTATTTAAAAAAAAAACAAATACTGTGGGAAAAATATTTATTTCAATTATTTTCAATGTCTATTAACATATCATCTAAGAACCCAGCAGGTTGCATAAGGTCGTTTTGGTACCTGGCCCAGGTCAGATAATAATAATAGGATAGGAGGATAGGTAGGTAATTATGCTAGAGAACTTAAAAAATAGACGTAATCTCATTAATAAAGGACTTTGAACTTGATAGTTGCATATGATCGCTAGTTATATTTATAATTGTCCTATGATTATTATTATTAATATAATGCTGTTGAAAAAACTGGTAAAAATAACAAGTTTTTCACGATTTTTCCATACATACTTTGTTCGTCTATAACTCATATACCCCATGGATATGGGCAATTTTTTTTCGGTGGGGTAAATTGTGCATTTTAATAAAGCTATTGATACCTAATTTGTCTGAATCGACTCTGGGTTTTTTTTGGACCATCTCCTTTCAGGATAATCATTTCAGTGGTTTAGGCGTGAAAAGGTAACAAACTTACTTTTATAATTAAGTTAGGATTTACATTTGGAGTACAATATTGGGCTTACTTCACAAACTCTCAACAATTAAGTCAAACTAATTTAATATACGAAATGAGTTACGTTACAATTCAACAAATTATGTAGTTTAATTTACGTTCAAAATGTATGCTTGGAAAAGATTTGGAATTAATCAGCGTTCCAATCCTAAATTCAAAAAATGGAAAAGAATTACCTAAATTTGATTGTTTTGGCAGAGCTAAAGTCAATTGAACAACTGACGCACTTTATTTGTTACGATGACTATCAGCAATTTAATTAAAAACAGCCCTTTTATTTTTCAAGTAATTCTCCAAGAAACCATCATAGGTATTGACTTACCTAAAGGTTCAAAAGCAACAAATCGTATAATTTTAACATAAACCAAACAATCTTCTAATACCCGAAAGCTGCTAAATATGTAACAATTTAGTATCTAGTGCTACTTTATAGCACTAGCTTTAAACTTTCTATAAGCCAAGTTACATTTAATTTTAAATTTAAATGTATCTAATGACTCTCTTGTAAAACATGTCATGTCGCAAGCACACTCAATTTCGCGACATTTTTCACTTTTGTAAACCGCGGGGTGTTATTAGCGTCAACTAGAGTGAAGTACAACTTCTCTGAGGGTTGAATCAACCCCCTGCCGCGTCTTCAATATACACACATGCTACTACATGTATATTATTTTAAAGTTACAAAATGGAATGTCTGTACTTGACAATTTTGTTATTTTAAAAATAATTATATTGTTTAAGTTGGAACTTACTTTGAGTTTATTCATCCAAAGCCTTAAAATTATTATTTTTTTCATTTATTTGTTTGCTGGCTTTATATTTTATTGCCTGCAAGTGGTTATGGAATCGATATCAGGCAAGAATAAAGGCGATTTTTTATTCATAAGCAATTTCTAAATTTATCTTGGAGATAACTGACATTAGTGAAGGGAAAACGTCGTAATGCAACCTGGACTTTTAATTAATATGAGTCTGAAATCCCCGGTAAGCCTTAAGCAAGCGTGGTGATTAATGCTGGTACCTTCTCTGTATGATAAGAAGCCTTTGGCGTGTAGTGAAACAATATTAGGTTGGTATTATATTATTTTTGTTATGTATTTATATGAAAATAACTCAGTGATACGCTAGCTTGTGAATAGATGGCAAAGTATTCACATTGTAAATATGTAACTATACTACTTGATAAATAAAGTCAAAATAAATTTAAAAGAAAGAAAAAGAAATTAAATCTAGTTGCCGATTCCAAAAGGTAGTTTCACATAAAGAAGAATGGGCAAGAAACTCCATACTTAGAGACACATTATCTACATGGTTCCCAAGACTTTATAAGGCCACTGGCCAGTTAGAAAATTCTAAACAAAGAAAAAGGAATTCAAATTATTAACACCCAGTTCACTGGTCAATTTTCTGCTGACCAATTTAAAAACAGAACCACACCAATTTTAATTTAAAAACAACTGTTTTATACCATAATAAATATACATTATCTATCCTATAGTTTTTATTATAAATTGGAATAATGGCATCGATTGAACAAAAAAGGCAATGATGCGACTCGACTGGGCTATAATAACATAATATGAGCAATTTAAACGATTAGCATCTACCGGAAGTTGTTCGCAGGAAGCGGTGTGGGCGGCGCAGGCGCATACTATGAAAAAAGCGGGCATTTTGGACCACAGTTTAGTGTTTACTCCCTGCTTTGTTTGTGGTTAAAAGTGGTGTGTTTTGGGTAATTTTATGACGAACTTGTTTGCGTGTGTTAGTTTGATTAAGTTTAAAAATTATACATAAATAATTTCTTTTTGACTTTGACTTTACTTTAAAAGGAGACTGGCGGGTTTCTTAGGAGCGTTCGGCCTGGTCACCTACACGGATAAGTTCAATGCTTCCTGATAGCATTATTAATTAGAAAACCATGTATGGTTGCCACTTTTTCTAAAAACTTGTCTGAAAGTAGATATAAGACTTTAACTTTTGATATTGACAGAAGGTTATGTTAAGGACGAAAATCAATATTGCAGAGTTTAATGTTAATTCACTAATAAAACATGAATAATAAGTATTATACTGTATTTTATTATTGTATAGGTTCGAAGCTTAAGTCTCAGGTTCAACATGGTTCAAGCAGGAATTGTGTTTGTAACCTGATTACGTTGTGCAATTAGCACAACGTAATCTTTCCATTATCGTCACAATCCAAAATCGCTAAGAATATCAAAGTCCGATGGTAATTCGCCAGGTCAGCGTTTATGCAAGATATACAGTCCAAAATACAAAGCCAAGGTCAAATATAATAATCAATAACACAGAGAGAAAACGACAAAACACCGGCGCAAGATTACAACAACAACAAACGTCAGATATTGACATAAAATATTGATCTACAGGTGACAAGTGACAGTTTGTTGCCAACCTAAAAACTATTTTCTATTTTTTAGTATGGCAATGTAAATAATCGATTACAGATATTAAGTGAATAATTAATTACAAAACCTGTGAATTACATTATAAATCCCTAAAAATACCTCATTACCCAGGCCAAGACCTACTTTGGGATATATGTGATAAAGGAACCAATCTCATTTTCAATCGCAATCATAATTTGAAAATTCGCAACAATCGATTTTTTTTTTAAATTGTACTCGCTATATTACAACTTATTTTTCTCCTCTTAGACAAGTTATCTGAAAATAGTATTGAAGAAAATAGTTAAACGTAAAAATCTACTTTTTTTTCGTATAAGTTTCATTTCTGTAGGAGTTTAGGCCTATAACCGCCAGTCTCCACGTCATTGGCACAAGAAACAACTCGTTACAATAAGTAAACTGTAAAAGGAAATGTACTACTAGTATTTGTGCTTTTCCCGTCTTAACATAATTCCCATCTCGTATTGAAACAAGGAAGAGAGCTATTTCAAATTCGAAATGGAAATTGAACAGCGATAGCACAAAAAAAAAACTATTTGAGGAATACGGTCGTATCTAATAAAAGGATCTTGGCTTCTGTCTGTATTTATTCATCTATACCACTATAATAAAGCTGAAGAGCTGTTTCGTTTCTTTTTTTTTGAAGAAGAATGGTGACGGATGGGCGATGATGGCCGGGGACAATGGGGTGGGCTTAGCCAGAAGAAGGCTGTTCGCTATGAATTTGAAGAGATTAGGGTTGAATTTACGCTACCTCAGTTCATGAGGAGTAGTATAATTATATAACATCACGCTACGACACACGGGAATCAAACAGTAATCAAGGACATAACTTAACGCGGGTGAAGAAAACCACGCGGTGGAAGTCCCGGGTAGAAGCTAGTTCAAGATATCGTCGTTGCGACTTTAAGACCTCCTATGTGACACTTTTGTTCAAAACACTTTTTTACTTCATTCAAGTGTACATTTTGAAGCCCTATCGAATGCAAAAACTCTCATGTGGCTATGACGTTTTATTCGTAATTTATTTATCCATTTCAAGATCTTCAATGTGCTTGCTCATCATAATTTGGTACTTAAAATGTCTTATGTGTCGTATGTACACATACAAGTTTTTAAGTGTATCATGCTCGTGGAGTATAGGCAATTTTTGGAATAAAATATCCTATGTGCAATTTACGCGGGTATTTTTTAATATTACTTTTGGTATCTTTAGACCGACAGGATTGAACAAGTGAACGGAAAGACGAGTGAAATAGATAAATCGCGTGATTATTCTCCATTTTTAGACAATAGATGACGCTCATTTAAATATATGGCATAATATTTTCATGGCAGAACGTTTTAATGTCCGAATTTAAAATGGCAAAAACATCTGGCAAATCACAAGAAAGTGTACTGTGCTTTCGTAGACTTGGAGAAGGCCTATGACAGTGTGTGGAGGGAAGAACTGTGGTCGACTCTATCCATGTATGGTGTGGACGGGCGTTTGATACGAACACTGAAATCTTTATATAAAGATTCCAGTACTTGTGTTAGGATAAATGGGGCATACACTGGGTTGCGCTGAATGGTTTTACATCTCAAGAGGTTTAAGACAGCGCTGTGTGGCTGTTCAACATATATGTTGATATGTTGTATATATGGATAGTTGTTTGACAGATCTGAGAGAGAGTGAGAGTGGATTAAGAATGAATGAGTTGCCTGTCAAATGCTTGTTATACGCAGATGATCAAGTTCTTCTTGCGTCGTCGGCGGAGCAGTTGCAAGACATGGTAACATTAACGAATGAAGCGTTTAAGAGAAAAGGGATGAACATAAATGTAAATAAGACGAAAGTGATGGTTTTTGAAAGAGAAGAGGATGTATCGGTATGTGATGTGAAAATAAATGATGTGAGTGTGGAGCAAGTGAATGAGTTTGTATACCTGCATGGGCAGTATATTTACAAGAGACTGTAAGATTGATGCTGATGTGGAAAGGAGAGTAAATGCGGGAAATAAAGTGAATGGTGCTATACATGCGGTTGTAACCAACCAGTCGATGTCCAAAAAGGCTCGACTGGCTGTGCACAATGGCGTGCTGGTGCCTACACTTACGTATGGAAGTGAATGTTGGGTATGGCAAACGAGGCATGAAAGTCGGATTAATGCTGTGGAGATGCCTTCCTTGCGAAGTATGTGTGGTGTAACGTTGAACGATAGAGTGAGGAATGAAATTATACGACAACGTTGCAGTTTAAAAGAGGATGTAGTGACAAAGGTTGAAAAGAGTATGCTTAGATGGTTCGGTCATGTTGAGAAGATGAGTGAAAGGCGACTAACAAAAGGGATTTATATGGCAGATGTGAGTGGCAATGCCAGGAGGGGACGCCCTAGAAAGACCTACCTTGACCTTATTGGTGAGGTTCTTCAGAAAGGTCAGGAGCTCAGTACTCGTAACCGGCGTGCTTGTATGACCAGATGTATGAATGTGGACGAGGCAAAAGGAGTGTGTAAGGATCGTAGCAGGTGGCGGTCCGTGGTTTCTGCCTACCCCCATGGGAAAAAGGCGTGAGTTTATGTATGTATGTATGTTAAAATGGCATACTTTTAAGATGGAAGAATTTTATTTGCATTATTACCTTTGGCATACTTATAATTTCGTTTAGTATAACTTTTACAAAGAGCGAGCGAAGCGAGCTCGGGCCTTGGGGCAACCCGACTCGGACAGGTTAGGTTAGAAGGGGATGGCGGAGTCTAGAGAGCGAGCAAAGCGAGCGAACAGACCCCGCCATCCACTTCGTGGTTTTCTCTATTGTAAACCCTTGAGCCCCGCGTAGTGGGGCTCCCTGATTATGCTTTTTGAGCCTCGAGGGCTCTGGATCTATCTCTGGGACTTTCCCACGAAATGTATGCCAAAAGACGATTGTACGCCTGTGCCTGTGTACTTTCTGCGATATGATGGTTTTGCATTTTAATTATTATGAAATTTATGCGAAATGAGGATTCTGCCATACAAAATTATGAGTTATAAATGTATGCCAAGTAAGTGATGCCAAATGACTTTCTGCGAAAAGAGGTTTATGCTATCAGTTGTTATGCAAAATAAAATTATGACTTAAAAAGTTCTGCTATAAAAGGTGTACCCGTTTTATTTAAAGGTATTTTAGTTTAAAAGCACTGATGTGTAACTGACAGCGCAACCAAAACCTCTTATGTGTCAAATAAAATTGTTTTCTTTTTTTTTTACTATGTTGTACTTTTTTTTTTTAACTTAAAATATCATATTAAAAAGCAGGCAGTCATGTGGCTATCACCTGTATTTTTTGTTGTAGTTGGTTTCATTATATTTTTTTCAGTGGATGGTTTTTATCGATTTTCTCGTAAAAGTAAATTTTACACATAAGAGGTCTTGAAATCGCAACGACGATATATACTTGGAGTCGGCGCAACATGTTTTCTTCTTCCGTCCTGTCAACCGTCATGCTATCACTGAGTCCCTTCTGTTTCATATCATTTGAAAACACGCTTATAATAAGTAAAGGTATACCTACATGACCTATTTTTTTTTTTTTTTTTTTAGAGATGGTAAAATCATCAATCTTTGGCTGGAGTGGGGCTATTGCATTGTATGGAAACAAAGAATAGGACTACTATATTAGAGTTTGGTGGTTAAATAATTACAGCCGCATAGACCGATCTTCCGGGTTAAGCCTCGCTTGCCGAGGTTGGTCTGTGGATGGGTGACCATTTATCATAGCAAGTTTCCTCCGTGCCTCGGAAAGCACGTAAAGCCGTTGGTCCCGGCTGTCATTTGTAGATCTCTGACAGTCGTTACTGTTAGTCAGCTTACCAAGAGTATCGTATTACCCATTACTGGGTTATGGAGGTCTGATAGGCAGTCGCTCCATGTAAAATACTGATATTCAGCTGCATCCGGTTCGACTGGAAGCCGACCCCAACATAGTTGGGAAAAGGCTAGGCAGATGATGATGATTAGTTTGGGTGACTAAGTGGAGTACTTACGTAAAGTTTTTTTTAATTATTTATTTAATAAAATTACACTTTAAAGTTATGAAACTAGAGGAAAGTGGTGAAACTAGAAGAAAGCAAATAAGTAAAAAAATATCCAGTGGGCCAGGGCCAAATAAATTAGGGCTGAGTAAGTAGCAGATGACTCCACCTTATCCACCATTTTCGTATGTTCAACATTCTGCCAAACACCCGGTATATAGATAAAAATAAATGTTTGTATGTCTGTCTTTTATGCGTTCCTAAACCATTCAACCGATTACTAATGCAAATGTACCTGGCCCAAAAGAAAGAACGAAAGCGACATTGCAACACTAGTGTTAAATACCTACATAGCTATTTAAAAGCTAGCTATTTAAAACATTCTAGTACCTTCATAATTTTTTTTTACGATTTACTGCAAAGAA
Organism: Caradrina clavipalpis; assembly: GCA_932526535.1. Classification (NCBI taxonomy): domain Eukaryota; kingdom Metazoa; phylum Arthropoda; class Insecta; order Lepidoptera; family Noctuidae; genus Caradrina; species Caradrina clavipalpis. The sequence continues at coordinate 5,035,665 of OW052106.1, read as the reverse complement.
AAAATTAAGAAACAATTTTTTACTTTTTTTCTCTCTAATCATTTAATTAATCACGGAAGCTATAAAAAGAGTGTATATTTCGAGTGCGTGACAAAAACACGAACGATACACTTGCGTGCATAATCGTTGGACAGCGCACGTGGTGTGTTACACTGGCGGCCAATTTAACGATACATTAATTCGCGAAGCAGTGAACAAACGATGAAGTATTAACACATGAGTACACATACACTGATAAACATGATACGGTGTACGTGCGTAGAATCCATTTTTTTTTATGTATCTCCACATTTTTCACGCTGTTTTTTGTTTATCTCATAAACTGTACCAACAAAACATAGTTTTTTTTTAAAGGTTAAACATGCAATATGATAATGACATTATTTATAAGAAAATCCTAGTAAGTGGCAATGCCGGGAGGGGACGCCCTAGAAAGACCTACCCTGACCTTATTGGTAAGGTTCTTCAGAAAGGTCAGGTGCGCAGTACTCGTAACCGGCGTGCTTGTATGACCAGATGTATGAATGTGGACGAGGCGAAAGAAGTATGTAAGGATGGTGGCGTTCCGTGGTTTCTGCCTACCCCCATGGGAAAAAGGCGTGAGTTTATGTATGTATGTATGTAAAATCCTATTTGAGCAAAATAAGAATTACTCAGCTGTGTTTGATAAACTAGTCCGTAGTGGAAAAATAAAACGACTCGTTCAATATTTGAATAAATCTTTGCCTCACGCTAGGAATTTCTCCTGTATCGTGGGTGCGTTTATGAACATATAAAATCATACTAGCTTCTGCCCGCGACTTCGTCCGCGTCACAGTTGATGTGTTATCCTACGGGTACCGTACATTTTCCCGGGATAAAAAGTAGCCTATGTGTTATTCCAGACCATAATCTATCTTTGTGAAAAATTTCATCCAGATCCATTCAGCCGTTTAAGCGTGAAAGAGTAACAAACATCCATACATCCATACTTACAAACTTTCGCCTTTATAACAGTAGTAGGATAGGTAAACAAACAACCGAACCCAAAACAGCTAAGGCCGGATCAGCGAAACGCAGCGCAGCAACCAATTGCTCAGCTACTACGCCAACCGTGTCATACTAATAGCAGTTGAACATCAAACAACCATGAAGATCAAAACAATAAAATCCATGATAAATCAATCCATGTTTCACATTACTAATCCTATCACGAAAAACCAGTTCTACATTAACCCACCAGCACTATAATATCATCTTCATCGCTTCGTTTCCCACAGTAACCGAGAAAATGCATTCATTTTGTGCTATCCATGTCCAATTTTATCCAATTTTTAATGGCGCTACCGCGGCGGAGCGGCCAATATCGCAAATTATAGTGTTCACAGATTACGTCGGGAGTTACCTACGTGACGGGCGGTGCCTGCGAGTGGCCGCCAGTGTACACGTTAACCTGTACACTGAGTGAACATGTTTTACAGTGTAAGTACTGCGCTTCCGCGTCGATATGAGAAAATGTTGAAAGTAAATTTTTGAAAATAAATTGTGGGTAGATTATTTGTACCTGCAGTGTTATTGTTGTTTGTTGATTATGTTGATGCGTTCGGCATCGCAGCTGGGGTATGCAAAGCTTACATTGTATTTAATAGGTGTTTTGCATTAATTAAGAAAACGGGAATTAACAAGGCGGCCTTTACTTGCTTTCGTAAACACCTTGAGGTTCAATTAAAATATCACGTAAACAAACTAAAATCCCGTTTTTCTAAATGGTCAAGCGAGCATAAGCTGCCATGATTGGTTGGTAATAATTTAGTCAACCAATCACAACGACTTCAGCGAGCTTAACAACTTGTCACATTCATAGAATATCCAAATCTTGAAGGGCCAATAAGCCAATAAATTACGAGACGATTGGCTCAGTGGTAAAGCGTTTGGCCTGGTGTGGAGGGTCTAATTCCCGCTCGGAACAAATATTAATATGACCAACAGTAATAGTTGTATGGTTTGGCTGTTTGTGTATGTGAATTTACATGTTTGTAAGGCACCCACGATACAGGGAAAATTCCTAGAGTGCGGCAAAGATTTTTTTTAAAGAAAGAATGAAAGAGATATTTCGTGGGACTTAAAACATACCGGCGAACTGTGGGTGTATATTAGCACACCTCTGCCTAACCCTTCGGGGAATACAGGCGTGATTGTATGTTGTAGAAAGAGATATTGTATTGTATCCCATAAGAATATAATAAAAGTCCCAGAAAATCAAAACAATCTCTTAAAATGCCCAACCTATGTTTCTACCCTCACAATATCACTACTGATATGCTAGTACCCTCCGTACCCTCATTTTATTATATCTGTTCTGTAATCAAGCGTAGTCCAGCGCAGGCGCAGCACGTGCTCTACGAGAGAATTACGCGAGCCAGCGACTTGATCGTCCGCCGCTAATGTACTAACACGTGAAATTGCAGTAAAGGGAGGGTAGACACACGATGTTTAGATATTTGTGCTTACATTTTTATGTGTTTTGTTGCAAATGCTACCAGCTAGCCTGGAATATCAAAGGACATAACATACCATCACGTCTGTATATCCTGAAGGGTTAGGCAGTGGCGTACGAATGTACAGTCAACGAAGCTATTTGGTATACAGGCAGCTTACTTGCGATTACTTTTAAACCATGTTGTGAATGTGCTGAGCAGTCAATTCTTTTAAATAACTTTTTAAGTGTGTCATAAGCTTAAAAAGTAATTACACTTACAATAAAAATAAATATTGGTAGTGTAGTAGAAAGATGAATCATTTTCCCTGTGTACCAGATAGTTTTGTTGATTGTACATCTACAGCTCGCCGGTATGTTTAGGTCCCATTTAATGGGGGCGAGCCTATTGCTATTTACCGGGCACAAATATAAAAGGACAACGTTGCTTTTTAAAATTAAATACATAACATATTACTATATGTCTTGTCTATCAAATTGAACTATATTTAAAAAGTATTATGTAGGTGTACCTACTCGGTTCAGTTATAGGACACACTCAATAAAGTTAACAACAGTAACAAACTTTGTTAGGGGCAAAACCCATAAGTTATACCCCTACCAAAAATCGGTCAACGCTGCTAACGAAGTTTCCACTACAATAAAAAGTACGTAAAATTAATAATATCATTCGATCATTATACCATGGAGTTTACTGCTTCAAAAAGTAGGACATTGTCACAATAATTCTGTCAAAACCCAATGTCATTTTACATCAACTTAACAAAATATGAGCAAAAATTACATGGACTAATCTGACCTCCCACCGTTTGCTTAAAACAAAAGAATTAATAATAAAAAACCGTCGACAAAGTGGAGGTTATCATGTTGTATATTTTTGTTTATAATTCTTTTATAGAATATTATAAATGTGAAAGTTTGTGAGGATGGTTTTCATCATCCATCCGGACAGATGGATGTTTGTTACTCTTCCATGCTTGCTGAACTCTGGATCTGGATCTGGAAAAAATTTGGCACTGAGATAAATTATAGTATAGAATAAATAACACATAGGATACTTTTTACCCCGGAAAATGTACGGTTCTAGTGGGATAATACCTATGTCAAATTTGACGCGGACAAGTCGTTGACAGGAACTAGTATTTAATATTTTTTTGTCATCCACCACATAATAATTATTTAAGGTTCTTAACATCACAAATTTTTCACACACAATAATCAATTCTAGTTCTAAAATAAAGAAAGGGTACATTTTCTCACATTAACAGGAGCTTATCATCATTAATATCGGTATTACAATGCACCCCAGTATAGTTAGCGTTAGCAATCTGTCATTCTTGACGTGTGGACGGTGCACTGCGCATGCGCGGGGCAGCCTGTTCTTCGCAACCATTTAGTAAGAGAATGCTTAATTGTTCAGAATAACAAAATGTTTTGAATAGAATTCATTAACTGCCTCGTTAGCCTAGTGGTCCTAAGCGCGATTCCCAGGTCGAGCAAAAAGTGTTATTCGGTTCTTCTATGAAATTCTCAGTAGCAGCTCGGAGTTAGAATTTGTGCCCGGTTAATGGCAATAGGCTCGCCCCCTATTACGTGCGACCTAAAACATACCGGCGAACTGTGGGTGTACATTGGTACACCTCTGCCTAACCCTTCGGGGAACACAGGCGTGATGGTTTGTTATGTTCATTAATGGCTTTTTTTAATTTCGTTGGCTGGCAACGAGCCGCCCTACGTTCCACCTGATGTTAAGTGGTCACCTCTGCCTATAGACATCTACAATAACAGAAGCCCTGCAAATGTTTGTCATCCCAGAGACAGTTGAAATGTCATGTGCCTGTAATTACACCGGCACCCATACCTTTCAAACTGGAACACAGCAACGCTGCTTTGCGGCAGAAATAGGTATGTTGGTGGAACTTCCCCGGACGAGCTACTTCATAAAGAGCGCTCCTACTATTAAAATATTTACCAGACAGAAGAAGCATTTAGAATATTTACAAGTATTACTCAGAAGCTCGAGCTCGAAAGGAGCTCGTGGCTAAGTAATTACAGCCGCATAGACCGATCTTCCGGGTTAAGCCACGCTTGCCGAGGATGGGTGACCATTTACTATAGCGAGTTTCCTCCGTGCCTCGGAAAGCACGTAAAGCTGATGGTCTCGGCTGTCATTCGTAGATCTTTGACAGTCGTTACGGATAGTCAGAAGCCAAGAAGTCTGACAACCAGTCTAACCAAGAGGTATCGTGTTGCCCAGTAACTGGGTTGTGGAGGTCAGATAGGCAGTCACTCCATGTAAAACATTGGTATTCAGCTGCATCCGGTTAGACTGGAAGCCGACCCCAACATAGTTGGGAAAAAGGCTAAGCAGATGACAAGTATTGCTCAGAAATTCTTATTTTAGTTAAAAATATTTTCTTTCTATTCTAGTGAGGTGATTAAGAATTGGCGTGAGTTTATGGATATATTCAAATATCCGATATTTCGGTAATAAATAAACTTTTACTTTCCAATTATGTATGTAAATGCATTAATTAACTTAGTAAAGTATCAATTTAACTACTAATAAACTCAATAAATTTTACATAATGTATTTAACTATCTGATTTCAACTCATTGCAAATTCTATCTAGGAAGTTTCATTTTATTATTTACTAGCTTTTGCCCGCGACTTCGTACGCGTGGATTAACAGTTCCCGTTCCCGGGGGATTTCCGGGATGAAAACTATCCTATGTCCTTTCTCGGGTCCCAGACTATATCTGTACCAAATTTCATTGAAATCGGTTCAGTGGTTTAGGCGTGAAGAAGAGACAGACAGACAGAGTTACTTTCGCATTTATAATATTAGTACGGATTTTTATTTAACTAGAGAACTGCTTGCGACTTCGTCCGCGTGGCTTACTTCACCTGCGTTAAGTTACGTTTTTGGTTACTGCTCCGCTCCTGTGGGTTGTAGCGTGATGTTATATAGCTTATGTTATTCGGGAATAATGTAGCTATCTATTGTTGAAAAAATGGTAAAAATCGGTCCAGTAGTTTCGGAGCCTGTTCGTTACAAACAAACAAACAAATATTTTCTCTTTATAATATTTGTGTAGAAGTATATTGCAACCGGATGCGTTTGCACTTATCCAGTATATAAATAACCCAAAGGTCAAAATCTAAAATTAATAATAAAATAATAAAACTGAAATAATTTATGACTAAGTACCAAAAAATCGGCCAAGTGCGAGTTGGACTCGCGCACGAAGGGTTCCGTACATTATCATCCATTTTCTAGAAAAACGGCAAAAAGAAACCTTATATATTTGTTTTATTTTAATTTAATTATTTATTTTTAAAGTGAATGTAACTAAATATTCTGTGAATATATCAAGCGTCTACCTGTTGCCGTTATCAATATCGAACACAAACTAGCAAAAATATCACTTTTGTTGTATGGGAGACCCTTAAATATTTATTTTATTCTGTATTTTAGAAGTTCATCATCTCTAAAAATTTTAACTGTCTCACTATCGCGGTTCATGAGATGTAGCCTGGTGACAGACGGACGGACAGTCAGACAGACGGTCGGACGCAAAATGGACTCTTAGTAACAGGGTTCCGTTTTACTCTTTGGGTAAGGAACCCTAAAACAGTTTTCAAATTAATATTTTAATAACATCATAAGGTAAACCAGTTTTGTGTACTACCACACTTTAATTCTTTCTATTCCACAATCTTTAATTACACCTAATGTATGAGCATTACTGATCGATTCGATGCGGCTGCGGGGCAGCGCAAAAGCTGCGCCGGCGCACGTCACGTGACCTGCGCGTGGCTTGCGTGCCACACTAAGGGGACAGTGTGCAGAAGGTTAACACTAATTATAATCTTTTCATCATTTAATATTTATTTATTTATTTTTTATCATTACGTCAATAATTTTTAGCACAAAAATAAAGGCCATTGTTCTACTGCATACTATAATATTATACATGTGATTTTTTTTTAAGATGGATAGAGGTTTGTACAGTGTAGAATAACACATCATCATCTGCTTAGCCTTTTTCACGACTGTCAAAGATCTACGAATAAGGATACTATTTATCCCGAAAAAATGTACAGTTCCCGTGGAATAAAATATTAAATTTGACGCGGATGAAGTCGCGAAGAGAAGCTAGTGAAAATATATATGACACTTAGACTGACAATCTAACATTTCAACTTAGACTTACGTTAAGTCCTAGAAAAAAGTCTTAAAAGTCGTTGTAGCAAAATCTTTTGACTTACAAATTAGTACGTAGCACTGCTACGAAAACTCGTAGCAAATTACAATTGCTACGCAAATAGCGTAGGCCTTAATTTCGTTTACTATAACTTTGAACCTTCTGTAGTTATCTTTTTAATACCAAAACATAACACCCTATACCCACAGAGGTTCAGATTGATCTGCATTTGAGTACTTTATGATGATTACGAACTAATCTTGTTGGCAAATCAGCTTTAGTTGGTGTGAATTTAAAAAAAAAAGCTTGTTGACACTTTTTTGATCTGGGAAAGTTAAACATAGTTTGTAAGCTGGTTGTAATGGCCCAATGTGTACATGATGGCCCTCGAATTTTGACATTTGTATTGATGGTATTTTGATTATGATGGGAGCAAACGTTTGTGACAGATCTTTCACTAAAGCAGGACAATATATTTTTTAAATATAAATCGTTTCATTTTTATTGGAACATTGTTTCTAATGGTCACATACACGTTAAACAAATGGGCCTAACATATCTATTAGAGAACAACCTATTTAAAACTTAAAAATGCGGCGCCGGCGCATTGGTCAAGTGTGATTCTCAACCTGAGACTGATCGAGTTTCTTAAAGTCAGGAAAGAAACATAGCTTTTCCAAACAAAATAATAACAACGAAACAAGTATCTATAGGTCATACAAATGTTTGTTCAATGCGGGAATCAAACCCTCGACACACAACGCAGCAGCCACTCACTCAGCCACTTCACCAATCGTGTTGCCGACTACAGAGCAATTAATACGACTGTCATTCAATAAGAAGTTGCATCAAAACATTGAATAAATGGATCTAAGTCAATTAGCTGCAACAACCGGAGTGAGCCGGTGTACTCTGGCCACAAAACAAAGGCTTAGCGACCCCCCGGAAGCATTGAGTTGTACCAGCCCCGGGTTACGATTTCGAACATGTGATGCAAGGCATAAGCAGTGTGCGGTGATGAATTTACTGTACTGGAGAGAAAAAAAAAGAATGAATAAAATTAATAGTTGTTGTAAACACTAACATGTAGATTATTTATTATTTCTTTCAATCTACGACCTTCTTCTTTTTTTGCGATGTTGTTTATTGTTCATTTATCACAATACAAAGTTAGAACTTTTTAGCCTAAAGCAGTCAAGTTCAGGCAAATATACCTACGTAAACTGTGTTTAATGATTGTGATATATTTCTAGTATTTTTTTTTATTATTGCCCTATACTTTTCGTGGGCCATAAACTTTAGCTAGATGCTTTAAAGTTACGACTTAAAGCGTCTGCCAATAACGTATGTTGGTTTTTAATCATATACTGTTAACCTTGACTCAGGTTTCTACTAAACAAGAAATAAGGTTGTGTAAAAACCTGATACCTTAGAAATCATAGCAGTACTCTTAACTGCATATTCGTCTATCTGATCTATTTTTAAAATTTCAGCCATGGTAAAAAGATGTTGTTCTAGCGACTCGTCATCTCAGTCCATATTGTAAGCACTTATTACTTATAACTCGCTTAAATCTCTTAACTTAGACCACACACACACGGTCCACCGCCCCATCCTTGCTTTAGTTGCGTGAAATGTAAAATTTTTGCTATTCATTGCGGGCTCGAGCTGTTTTTCTGACACTCGCGCCTTTCGTACTGGGACTAGCCCTTTATTAGGGGACCGATGTGTACAGGCGCCGACAAATGATTTACGGCAAATACTTTTTTTTTTTGTTTTGCTTGCCACCTTTGGTTGTCTGATAGATAATGTCTAAGGCATTCAGTCCACCTTTGTACTCTTTGTTGCAAGTTTAAATAAATAAATAAATAATAAATATTTATTTTGGTATATATTAACTGCCCCGTTGGTCTCGTGGTCGCAAGTGCGACTGCTGTGCAAGGGGTCCCGGGTTCGATTCCCAGGTCGAGCAAATGTGTTATTGGGTTTTTCTATGAAATTCTCAGTAGCAGCTCGGAGTTTGAATTTGTGCCCGGTTAATGGCAATAGGCTCGCCCCCTATTACATGGGACCTAAATATACTGGCGAACTGTGGGTGTACATTAGTGCACCTCTGCCTAACCCTTCGGGGAATACAGGCGTAATGGTATGATGGTTTATTTTGGTTCGAGATTGGTCTGCTCTTTACTCTTGTGTAAATCAGAGGTGACAAAGAGAAAGTCCTGATGGAGTTACGTTACCAAGAAGAAGCCCTGTTCACTCTAACTTTAAAGAGATTAGGATTAAATGCGCTCGGAAATACAGACGCAGGTAGGTAGTTAGTGGTTAGATTATAACTGCTTTTGAGCTAAATATACTCTTTCTTCGTATAAATGAATATAAAGCCATAAGTATTCGTAATACATATGTTTTGATATAACTTTTATGACAAATAAACACAAAGATTTAATTAAAGGCAAAGAAACAAACTTTATTACAAAAATAATTAAAACACACACAGCTAGTCTTAATAAAGACATAAAAAATGTAATTTATCCATTATGTGTTTTAATTATTTGTATAATTAAATAAGTAACTTCAACTCCTACGCTTCACATCTTCATTGCCATATCAAGAAATAATTACCTTGATTTAGACATTAACCGGATTATATTATTTTTTATTAACAAAATCCCTTTTTAGGAAATGATAGGTGTTATCATTTATTTCTGTAAGTGGCAAGTTGTAATAATAATAAGTTTAATGTAGGTTACTAATCTATTTTACAGCTTAATTAAAAATTCGATTTGTAGATACACGTGGTCGTCGTAAAGGTGAGCTTTATTTTGTAGACATTTAAAACCATTGTTATAAGGATGAAAATGCTTATTGCTTTCTACGATACGTATCATAATCTTGCCTTAGAGTTATGAATTTAGAAGTTGTGTAGCTAATAGTGTAGTGTGCGTAGTAGTGTACCTAAGTAAAGTTATGAAACTTTAAATTGCCACACATCATCAGCTTATCGATAAAATAATCAACTAATAGTTCAATTTTTTGCCTGAAAATTAAAATGAGTAATTTAATTTAAATTTTTCTAATGTATTATTTATTTTTACATAAATATTTCTAAAATATAACAAGATACACATTTTTTTATCTTTGTACATTTTTGTCGAAACACTTCTGTCAGCGACTGTACTTGAACCAAGATGCAAGCACTGCACATTGCCAGCATTCCGGTCGAGTTTGAACAAATTGTGCCAACATACCAACCATAGGCCCACCCCATGTTGTGATTGTAGTAATAATAATTAGTTCAAGTGATGAGCAATTTCTTTGGGAGAATTAAACAGAGCAGAGATAATTTTATGAATATTTTACATAAATATAATTTAGGCCCTAAATATCATTTTCAGTTACTGCCCGTGACTTCATCCGAGTGTTTTTTTCATCCGCGTTAAGTTTCGTCTTTGGTTACTGCTTATCTCCCGTGCTCCCGTGTTTTAAATAAATAATAATAATAATATATGTTTATTCACAAAATTACAGATAGTTACAATGCATATAGCGATGGTAATAATGGGTAGAGATCTAAACCACTTAAACTATTTGTTTTGTTTTATACCCTATAAGTACTATTCTTCATGAATCTGGCTAACATCAAAAATATTTTTGCCAATCCGGCTGGAAGTTATTGAGATTAGCGCGTTTAAAGAAACCAAAAACTCCTCAGGTTTATTATATTAGTCTAGAACCTAGATGTTGGGGAACAATGCTATTATAAGGTCCAAAGTCTTCTTAAAACATCATTTTGTCAAAAATAAAATGTAGTAGAAACTGCAATATAACTTTTATTAATAATTATTTAAATACTAGCTTTTTCCCGCAACTTCGTCCGCGAATGTAGGTTATCGCGGACTTATACAAAAGTTTCGGATTTAAACTCGCCTGGATGTGCTTATTCAGATCCCAAGTCTTTGTGATTAATTACCGAAGTGCTTCCACTGTATTGAAATAAAACTTCCTTTCATTACGACCGGTTTTGCAGTTTGAAGTAACAAACAGAGAGACAGATTGACAGAATTACTCTTTCATTTATACATACACTAGCAACCCGCCCCGGCTTCGCACGGGTGCAACGCTGATACTAAATACATATAAACCTTCATCTTCAATCACTCTATCTATTTAAAAAAAACTGCATCAAAATCCGTTGCGTAGTTATAAAGATTTATGCTTACATAGGGATATAGGGACAGAGAAAGCGACTTTGTTTTATACTATGTAGTGATACATACGTACCATTACACCTGTATTCCCCGAACGGTTAGGCAGAGGTGTACCGATGTACACCCACATGTTATGTTTGGGCCCCATGTAATGGATGCAAGCCTTTTGCCATTAACCGGGCATAAATCCTCACTCTGAGCTGCTAATGAGAATTTCAAAGAAAAACCCAATAACACTTGCTCGACCTGGGAATCGAAACCAAAACCTCTAGCGTATCAGTCGCGCTTAGGACCACTAGGCTAACGCTAGGCTTCTCTCATCAGTCTCTTTCATTTATAATATTAGTTAATTGTAGGTATATTTTTATTAATTCAGTTTGTTATTACTTTTTTCTTTTGCTATGTCAGCAGACAGTAAGTCATACAATCAATTTAAATCATACTGATGTTATTAGTGGATAAGTCGTTGAAGTAACTTTAAGTAATTTCATACTCATATTTTCTAATTGATTCCTCCCTTTTTTAACGGTGGGAAATCATCAAATGGAGCGCAAGGGAGTGTCAGACTCTTACTGACTAAAACCCATCCGTGTTTCTCTTAATGCTCTTGGCATTCCAGGGCCTTAGTGACTCTTTCGAACAAATTCCGCAACAATTGATTCCTGTCTGGAGTATTGATTCAATGCCGGAAATTTATTTCGTTACGGTTTAAACTACTAAGTAAAATGTTAGAGTTTAAAACAACATAATTGATATGCGTGTGAAGACTAAAGGTAAACGTTGCTATCTAATACCTTTGCATTCCAGACTAATCTACACTAATATTATATCTATACAGCTGAATAATTTGTTTGTTTTTTGTTTTGACGCTCTAACCTCGGGAACTAACGGTCCAATTCCTTTCGAGATTGTATAGGGTTCCCACTGTTCCTCTTCCTCTATGCCCTCTGCTAAATCTAAGGAGCTTCCGGACCCTCCCCTCTCGTCCAAAAGTTCGCTACAGACTACAATCTCCCCATCCTCACTCCTTCCATGAAGAAATTGTCGCCCGTTCCCAAGAGCACCACGTGAACGTCTTCTGGCACCACATATTTAAAAAAGAACGAAAAAGAGTGTCCATGGAGTTTCTTGCTCGTTCTTCTCCATAGAGACCTACGTTTTGGAACGAGCAACTACGAGTAGCTTCAACTTGTAACTGTAACTTCTTGACAATTCAAAAGTGCCTGTAAATGGTGTAATTGAAATAAATGCTTTGACTTTGACTTTATTATCAAAATTAAGGATCCGTAAGAAAATTAAGACAGACGAAGTCGCGAGCTAAAGCTAGTTTCTTAATAATCAACTCGCCGTGAAATAGTCTAACTACCTATTCTAGACACAGACTAGGTAGTTAGACAGGTGTGCTATACAGGAACCCTATAATTTAGTCTAGAATCATCATATCATGTAGGTAATTATACTCTATGGGTAGGTTACCAATTAAACGTTAAATAAAATAGGATAAGCCTATGTTTAATGATTTTTTATAATTACGCTCTTAACTCAAACTTAACTGCCTATCTTGAAATGCTTTTTGTAAAAAAATACAAACTCCGTTTAGAAAAGAAAATTGCAATGTATCTAAGTTAATCTATATAGAGAAGAAAAAAAAATGTATATGTAACGAATGAACATAATAACTACTGGACCGATTTCAAAAAATCTTTTGCCGTTAGAAAGCTACATTATCACTGAGTAACATAGGCTATATAACATCACGCTACGATCTACGGAGGCGGAGCAGTAACCAAAGATGTAACTTAACACGGGTGAAATAAGCCACGCGGACGATGTTATAAAACGAAATCAGCGCCACTAGTTACTGGCCACTTAATTCAAAGCCCATTTTGTTCTTTAATAAAAATTCAAATAAAGAACGAATTCAAATAATTAAAAGCCAATTTGTCAGTGCCCTAAATCGCAATACTTCCCATAAAAATCGCCACGCGACCTCTTTAGTTACGGGTACGGGTAGTTATCCAATATAGAATAATAACCACTATTTGTCCCCGTCAAGGCAAAAGCAACCTTATGCTTTTTGGAAAGCAGTTGGTTTTAAGTTGTAGCTTCTTGGAGAATTGAAGAAAATAAGCATAAAATAGATAAATAAGATTTAACACGGGTTCAGAATCGTATGTATTTCAGGGGCGTATTCGGCGCGTGCGCATAGTTAGGCGAGTTTTCCCGTGACTGTTTCAATTATGGCAAATTGGATGTTAGTCGTTTTTGGATGTTAGTGGGTGTAGCTAAACGTTACGGTCTAGTTATCTACATTTTGTTAGAACCAGAAATCTGGATATGTTAGTCATGTAATTTGATGGTTGCCATATAAACTCAAAAATCATAGCTATTATTTCGTTTTTTTTTCTTGACATACAATAAAGAAATTTAATAATATAAAAAAATGTAGCCGTAGTTATAGATATTGGTGCATATCTGGCTCCAGAGAGAGAAACCTCCTAACAATGGGGGCTCTTTCCAGAAGTTAAGCCTTTGATTTTATTCATCATCATCATCATAATTAGCCGCAGGACGTCCACTGCTGGACATAGCCCTCCCCCATAGATTTCCAAAAAGATCGGTTGGAACCGGCATGCAACCAATGTCTTCCTGCGGTCCTAATCAAGTCCTCCGTCTACCTTGTGGTAAGACGGTCCAATATAAATGATATTATCACGTTAACTATCTCGAGACCGAGGAGCCGAAGCCAACTCGCAGAGCCCCCCCCCCCCCCCCTTACAGGGCTTTACAATGAAATGGAATATCAACCGACAATTATCCCTGTTTGCACTATGAAAATGAACCCAAAGACAATTCCCGGCTGGCGCAGGACTATTGCAGATATGATTACTTTAATTTATTTGTCCTACAAATTATAAATACGGGATTACCCATAACGGTATCAAGTACGTGTCTATCATGTGACAACAGTTACTGAACATGGCTAAAAGTACTTTCCAAAACCATTTCAAATCTAGACATTGTAAGAAAATCGTGCGTCAGGAATAATGTAGCAACTTTCACCATTTAAGTATCTACATAGTTAATTCACTACACAATTCATTCGAGAGCACCTACATCCACGTTCCAATAAAAGTTCCACAAAGCGGCGCTTTACGAAATAATTATTAACAGAAAAACCACAAAAAACCTCACGAAATTAGTTCCCGATGACAGTCAAAAAATATATGTATATTTTTTTGGAGGTTATGTTTATAAAAAACGACCGTCGAAGCGCCATGGCCGACGCGCGGCCTCTTTTCGCCCAGCAGGACATCGCCCATTCCGAGTTTTGGTACTAAATTTCTGTGTGGCATATTTATTCGGTCCTGAGATTATTTTCTACTAGGATTTTATGATAATCGGGCATCTAACGAGTAATGAATTACGTTGGCGCGTAGATAGGGAACTTTAGAGGACATGGGTGACAATTGGGGCCGTTTTTGTCGTTCGTTTCTTGATAAGCATCTCAGTCGTGTTGGTAAAACGATTAGAGGGCAATTATTGCTTTAAAGTGTCGATGTTTCTCGGGTTATTGCTGTTTGAACGACATTTTTTTAACTGACATCTAAAATGAAGGAGGTTCTATGTTCGTGTGTAAGTATGTATTTGTATGTGTTAGTATGTATTTTTTATGTATGTTCACCGATGTTTTCGTTAGCTGTGGAGCTATTTTTTTTTTTTTTGGTTTGAACTATACAAAACAACAAACAGAACTAAAGCCACTGGCTTCTGAAACAAAAGTAATTTTTCACGTTGTAGTATTTAAAAGGTTTTACAAACAAGGCAACTTTGTTTGTAAAACCGATTTTGTCTGCGTAAATTTAGAATTAAGTAAGCAAAAGTCCCAAATTATTCCACGGGAACACAAAAACGCAGTACGAAAAATCCTATATCTTATAATAATATGATAATTATTGTGTCCAATTTCAGTAATTTCATTCTCATAAACTGTTAAGTTTATGATACTAGTAGGATTTAAAACTATCTTTATTTAATACTAGATTTATATCTAGTCACATTTTACACCAAAACCGCTTCAAAAAGTGTAAAAATAACAAACTACCGTCATAAAAATTACTCCTAATGTCTGGCAGAGCATCAATACGCTATCAATAATTATCATTGGTACAGCTTGGGCATCATCCATCAATGACTTGGATGATGGATGGCGGCATCGCGTCGCTTGACCCAAAGCGGACATTACTTCTTCGTGAAGGATGTAATTATAAGGATGTTTTGGAGTGTTTAAACGAATGGTGATAAAAAAAGTTTTTTTCAGTAATTGTAACTAGTAAACTAGTAAGTAGTATAGTAGTTAAAGCCGTTATTTTAAGTAGTCCTATCCTGCTAATATGCGAGAGTTTGTGTGGATGGATGAATGGATATTTGTTAATGTTTTACGCTTAAACGGCTGAATGTATCTGGACGAAATTTGGTACTGAGATAGATTGTACCTATAGTGTGGGATAACACATAGGATGCTTTTTATTTCGGGAAAATGTACGGTGCCCGTGCCCTGTAAGTAACGGGCAGAAGCGTATAAATACACAGCCAGTTTATCTTACTACTTATTATAAATTCGAAATTTTCAATGGATGTTTGTTACTCAATCATGCCAAAATGGCAGAACGGATCTGGATGAAATTCGGCACAGAAATAGATTATACTCTGGCTAAGCACAAAAATGCTGTTTATAATAAAAAATAGACCTTGATTTTGGAATTGAACTTGGAAATCTATAAAACATAATAAACATAATTAATCTTGTTTTTAACATCGTTAGATGGCAAACAAGCCTACGACCCACCTGGTGTAAAGTTGTCACCCCTGTCTACAGACATCTACAATACCAAGAACTTGCAAATGCGTTGCCATCCCAGACACAAAGTTGAAATGTATCTGTGCCTATAATTTCACCGGCATCCAAACCCTTCAAACTGGAACATAGCAACGCTGCCTTTACGGCAGAAATAGATATTGTGATAGTAGTCCCCCGGATGAGCTTCTTCACAAAGAGCTTTACTACTACTACTCTCTACTCTAACATTGTATAACTGAGTTCAAAATGAACGCTAAATTAAAACACATTTTGTTTAGCACTTCCAAAATAACATAAAGTACAAACTACACATAAGAGAGCACATTAACATAAACTTCAAAGGTCAAAAAGTTCAATTACACACATAAGATAAATATTAGAAGAAAACATTTTCATATAAAAGTCAGAATACTATTCTAAAGCGACGATCAAGTCATGAAGTAAGCACTACTATTAAAAATAAAATGTATTTCATTGACTTTGTATAAAGGAAAATATGAATAGGTTTTTAAAGTTATTTGAGAATTTTGAGGTTTTTAACAGAGATAATATATGTAACTGCCCCGTTGCTCTCGTGGTCGCAAGCGCGACTGATGAGCATGGGATCTTGGGTTCGATTCCCAGGTCAAACAAAGTGTTATTGGGTTTTTCTATGAAATTCTCAGTAGCAGCTCGGAGTTAGGATTTGTGTCCAGTTAATGGCAATAGGCTCGCCCCCTATTACATGGGACCTAAACATACCGGTGAACTGTAGGTGTACTGTACATTGGTACACCTATGCGTAGCCCTGTGTGCCCCACATAGGCGTAATGGTATTCTTAATAAATAAGAGGATTGATGTGTTTTTAATTCCACCTCAAACACAATAATCCCTTTAATACAGTTATTAACAAAAATGATTGTAAAGACAATAATTATTATTTGTCACATTTTGTACGAGAAATGGGCAAACTACTGTAATGTTTCCGACAAAACAAAAGTAATTCTAAATTGAAACAGCGCCGGCCGTGGCGATGTCGGATGATAAATGATTGTGTATCATTAATCTTATTTATTTCTCTCTTGAAGTACCACTGTTCCTTCGGTGCGAGGTAGTTAGGGAACTGGATATCTTGAACAATGTACCTACTGACATAGAATATGTTTGTAGTGGATACTAGTTTTTGTCCTCGATTTCGGACGCGTGGCAGTCATAAATACCATAAAAAATATTTAATGAAAAAAACCATCATCACGCCTGTATTCCCTGAAGGGTTAGGCAGGTGTACCAAAGTACACCCACAGTTCGCCGGCATGTTTAGGTCCCATGTAATAGGGGGCGAGCCTATTGCCATTAACCGGGCACCAATCCAAACTCAGAGCTGCTACTGAGAATTTCATAGAAAAACCCAATAACACTTTTTTTTGCTCGAACCCGGGACCCCTTGCACAGCAGTCGCACTTGCGACCACGCGACCAACGGGGCAGTTAAATGAAAATTCGCCAATAGTTTAGGTATCTGTCAGTGACTCATTTTAGTAATCAGGTTTTTTATTTATACACTAGCCTTATACCCCGCTGTGTCATCCGCTCAGTTACGGCTTTGGTTACTACTCCACTCCCATAGCCGTAGCGTGATGTTCTATAAGTTATAAACCTTCCTCTTAAATCACTCTATCTATTGATGGAAATCGCAATAAAATCCATTGAGCAGTTTAAAAGCTCTAAGCGTAGGTACAGACAGCGGGAAGCGACTATCTTTTATACTATGTAAATATTTGTCATCCAATAAGAACGTATAAAAGTCTTTATGCCATACAAAAGTCATGTCATTTTTGAAAATCGAACCCAAAAATCATATTTTTGCTCACTGCTCGATGTCACTTATCGACCAGAAAATATCGTGACGTAACACCTAAACTCACTACAATCTCACACAATTTCAAACAACAGTTATCAAACCTCTTTCTTACATCCATAACCACATAACGGCCTCTTTTAATTTCGGAACCTTACCTATCTGACTAAAGGTTGCCATCACAAAAAAAATCTCCCATAAATTAAATAATTTATTCCCAAAGCGGACGGTTTAACGTGGCCGGGGTAATATTATAATGGAGGCCTGGTTCTTTGGTGAGCGCCGCTTCCTAGCCATTAAAGAGTCTAGATCAGGGGCTCCCAACCTTTTTCAGTACGCGGCGCACTTACAAGTTTAGAAATTTGTCAAGGAGCGGGCGCCCTGCGCGGGGGGAGGACTGTCACACTCCTATTGACTAAAATCAACCAAAAAACACGCCTTCCGTGTACTTCCCTTCTATAATAGCATGAATTTAAAATCATGTTAATCAATCATTTGAATAGAATATTGTTCGTTGAAATATTTTAGGACTTTTTAGTATGTTTTTTTAAAAGTTCAGAGGAGCGACTCGCGGCGCCCCTATGTACTTTCTACAGCGCCCAGGTTGGCAACCCCTGGTCTAGATAGTAAATGTCGTTGTAAACTAAACTAAATACGCTCATTTTGAATGGGTAATCGGTTTTCAAAGACTGGCTCTGAGGTCGTGTGACGGGATTTGCGTTTTGTGAATATGGTATCTAGTGGATAAATATCGGTTTCTTGCGTTTATAGTCATGATAGAGGATGTTGTTTAACTGTGAATAAGGCGCCTTGGGGCCTGTTGTACTACCTCTCAATAGACATATTCACGACCATCTAATAATCTTAGAAACTAATTTGACGGTTTTATGCGGCCATCTTGAAAATGGTGTCCCGAAAGCACATTATTTTTAAGTTTGACGTATGAAACGACTAACTCTCTCGACTAACTCGGTAGCCTAGTGGTCCTAATCGCGACTGCTACGCTAGAGGTCTTGGGTTAAATTCCTAGGTCGAGCAAAAAGTGTTATTGGGTTTTTCTATAAAATTCTCAGTAGCAACTCGGAGTCAGAATTTGTGCTAGGTTAATGGCTATAGGCTCGCCCCCTATTACATGGGACCTAAACATACCGGCAAACTGTGGGTGTATATTGGTACACCTCTGCCTAACTCTTGGGGGAATACAGGCGTGATTGTTGATTGTATGTTGTATGTATGAAACGGTCAAATTAGTTTCTAAGATTAAAAGATGCACTTCAGTCGATCTATTAGACTATAAAATATTACAAAACGTGTGTTTTATCATCATATCAGTCGTAGGATGTCCACTGCTGGACATAGGCCTTCCCCATAGATTTCCAAAAGGTCAGGTTGGAAGCGGCCTGTATTCAGCGTTTCATTAATTCCATTTTTCTATAGATTCTGATTAAATTACTTAGCAGATCATTATTCATAAATCTGTTTCATTTTAAATATACAAAACGGCCTATTCTTTGAAAATCTTCTAGATGAATATAGGTGAAGAGAGCTTGAGATGAGCTCTCATCTCTCACCGATGCTCGGGATTAACATCTTTCAAACTCCGGACTGCTCCAGAGAAATTAATAGTAGAGCTATGTGTGAAGGAGCCCGTCCGGGGAAGTACTACCACCGTACCTATTCCTGCCGCAAAGCAGCGTTGCTGTGCTCCGGTTTGAAGGGTATAGGTGCCGGTGTAATTACAGGCACCTGAGACATTTCAATTTTGTCACAATGGCAACGCATTTGCAAAGCCTCTGGTATTGCTGATTTTATAGGCACCGGTGAGGTAGGCTTATTTGCCATGCAATGATATAAATTCCTAATAGAAAAATCCAATAATGCTTTGCCCGACCAGGGAATCTAACCCAGGATCTCCGCGTTCAGAGTCGTAACTACGACCACGAAACCAACGGTATAATCTACAAGCTACATACAAGTTTTGTACTAAAATTTAACCTGTTAAAATTGAATCTGTTTATCACTAACCCAGTCCAGTAAGGATTAATTGATAACGGCGTTATTAAATAAAACAATTAAATAATTAAAATGTGTATTAAATATAAACAAACACATAATCACACTATGTAATATATCTAAGAACAGAATTATGTTTATTTTGTATTTTCTTACTTCCAACTGCATAACAAAATAATATCAATAACTGATAAATATTAATTATACCTAAGATGCGTCGTTTTTCGTGAGTACATTCAATTGGGTAGATGACACCACTAATCAATTGACGTACTTTTTTTGAGCTGTCAAAACGCTATTCCCTCATAGATTTTGTATGACAATACTCAACTATGACGTCACTTCTTTGACATCTCAATTCGCTGACTATTTATTGATTTCAAAGCAACTAAAAATTTAATGTAATAGTTATTTAAAAATTAATCGGGATTTCAGGGGTAAAATGAAGTGTTTTCTTAGAGAAGTTGCATCTTGGAATTATTGTTTACTGATGTCATCTACCCAATTGGGTAGTTGGCACCACTAACCCATAATTTCAAGACACAACTTATCTAAAAAAAACACTTTTTTTTACCTATGAAAACCGATAAATTTTTAATGTATTGTAAAATTAGATTTTTACTTACTTTAAAATCAATAAATAGTTAGTCAATTGAGTAGGCCGATAAGTGACGTCACAGCGTGCTATTGCCATACAAAATATAAGGGAGTATTGCGTTCGGACAGTTAATAAAAAATATGTCAATTGATGATGGTGTCAACTACCCACTACCAAATTATTATTATTTTCTTTTAATTCAACATAGAACAACCGCCATTTTATAAACTGGTTCAAACCAGTTTACTGAGATATCACTTAATTATTCATAGGTACCACAATTGAAGTAGCTATTCCCTTAATTACCCGGTTATTATCAAAAATGCCCTCAGGCGTCGTTCCATAACAATAGCTTTAAATATTTATGTTGCTAATAGAGGAATGTTTGAACAAATTACTTGAGTACACTTGGTAATGTGCAATGTTTTGACAGTCAAAAAACGGTCTAATTAGGTATAAAAGACAAATTTAACATTGACATTTATTTAGTTAGCTTACGTTACAACAATTTATATAACAACGTGGTTTGGAATTATGGAAAAGAAAAAAAAGTGGCATCAAATATACTTATGTAAAAATGTAATTCTCCAGACCGACTCCGACCACGGCGACTAATCATGAAGACTGGCCACGTAATCAGGAGATATAAATTAGATTTTTAGTTGCTTTGAAATCAATAAATAGTTAGTGAATTTTGATGTCAATAATGACGTCATAGTATAGTATTGTCATACAAAATACAACTATGGGGGAATCGCGTTTTGACAGCACATAAAAAGTATGCCAATTGATTAGTGGTGTCATCTACCTAATTGTAATATAGTTTTGCTCAACACAAAACCAACTTCATAAAACAACATATTTTCAAATTTCAACTTTCTAGATCTTCAAGTGTCGGACTCATAATCATTATCCCGCTAGAATTCTTCCAGTCTTTATGTATTGGTGATCTGGCAGACTGTTTCACAAGCGGTTTTTCGGCCCGTAGTACCTTGGGTCGCGGTACTTCGGGTCGTGGTACTTCGGTACGCTGTGCTTCAGGCTGCGTTACTTTGGGTCGCGGTACTTCGGTACGCTGTGCTTCGGCTCGCGGTACTTCGGTACGGTGTGCATCGGGTCGCGTTACTTCGGGACGCGGTACTTCGGTACGCTGAGCTTCGGGCTGCGTTACTTCGGGTCGCGGTACTTCGGTACGCTGTGCTTCGGCTCGCGTTACTTCGGGTCGCGGTACTTCAGGCTGCGTTACTTCGGGACGCTGTGCTTTGGGTTGCGGTACTTCGGTACGCTGTGCTTCGGGCTGCGTTACTTCAGGACGCGGTACTTCAGTACGCTGTGCTTTGGGCTGCGTTACTTCGGGTCGCGTTACTTCGGGTCGCGATTCTTCGGTACCCTGTGCTTCGGGCTGCGTTACTTCGGGTCGCGGTACTTCGGTACGCTGTGCTTTGGGTTGCGTTTCTTCGGGACGCCGTACATGGGGTGGCAGTACTTCGGGATTATAATTCATAGTAGTACGGCTATTTTCCGGCCTATAAGCA
This sequence comes from Caradrina clavipalpis, assembly GCA_932526535.1. Taxonomy (NCBI): domain Eukaryota; kingdom Metazoa; phylum Arthropoda; class Insecta; order Lepidoptera; family Noctuidae; genus Caradrina; species Caradrina clavipalpis. Next base: position 5,013,925 of record OW052106.1, on the reverse strand, counting down.
TCATTGGTTGATATAGTTGCAGTGCTTATTGAGTTAAAACAGACTTCACAATTTTCTTCTTCTTCTTCGCCCTGTGAGTTTGTCATCTCTGGTTTTTTTGAATGCGAATCAGGGTTCTTTGGGTCATGTAATGGTATTTCCATTTTAGTATCCTGGTTGCTGTCTAATTTATTATTTTCTAAAGTATATTCCGTTTGTTTTTCTATGTCGTTTTCTAGTTTATTGTTTTGTGAGTTATCTGCTATGGCCAGAGTGTTATCTTTATCTGTGTCTATTAGATTAGTGAGTTCTTCTCTGGTTAAGTGATGATAATCTGGATCAATCTCAGGCTCGGGCTTTGGATCATTCCATAACTCAGGATCTAATCTAACGCAACTTTTTTCATTCTCATCTTCATTTAACGTCTTTTCAACAGTTTTAGTTTTTTTAGCTTCTTCTTTCTCTTCTTGTGAATCATCTGGTGTATTTTTTGGTTTTGATTCTTCTTCTTCGTTGCTTCCTTTGTTTTCTTCTTTGCTTCCTTCTTGGCTTTCTTTAGATGATTCTGTAGACCTCTTCTTTTTTGGTCTGTAATCCCAATAGAGATCTTCGTCGGCTTCAGGCATGGGCCCCCACTCATGTCCCTGGTACAGATAGGATTTGCCTCTTCTACCTCGGTATCCAATTCTCGCCGCCACGTCTTGTATATGCTTCCTTGGAGGAACGTCATTGAGTCTTGCCATTACTAGTACAGTGTCGAGCTGATAAAAAGAAGAAAGCTTTTAAATTAGATCAGACTATTTCACAAAAGAAGATGCGTTGTAGAAAATACAAAAGGATGAGTCTTTTATCATGACCGAATAAGAATGTAGTATACATTATTAGTATATACTTGAATAAAAAAATATTTATTATTTTTTACATGGACCTAAATATACCGGTGAACTGTGGGTGTATATTGGTACACCGCTGCCTAACCTTTCGGGAAATACAGGCGTGATGGTATATTTTTATTTTTAATTTATAATTACTAAGAAGTCACGGATTGGCTGGTTTACGGAGAAGTAAGATTATTAGTAAGTGTAAGTGTTTATTGAAAGTATTTATTAGGAACAACGTGACGTGTATTTTGCTGCGGGTTGTTCGAAAGAGATACCGCGCCCCCGGAACGCAAGGTCACATAAAGGAACATAGATAGGTTTTAGTCAGTAAAAGTCTGACACTCCCTCCTGTCCAGGGCGGGAGACGCCATTTGATGATTTCCCATCACTAAAAAATTCATATACCATCACGCCTGTATTCCCCGAAGGGTTAGGCAGAGGTGTACCGATGTACACCCACAGTTCGCCGGTATATTTAGGTCCCATGTAATAGGGGGCGAGCCTATTGCCATTAACCGGGCACAAATCCAAACTCCGAGCTGTTACTGAGAATTTCAGAGAAAAACCCAACACACTAACAACACAATAACACTTTTTGCTCGACCTGGGAATCGAACCCAGGACCTCTAGCGTAGCAGTCGCACACTGGACCACTAAGCCAACGTGAAATGTATATTAAGAGCTTGTCGAATGTTTAATAAGGTGTGCCAGGATGTTGAACTTGATTCATTTACAAATAATGTCCAGAAATTTAAAAAAAAGTGTTAAGTAACTCATTCTTTGATGTGTGAATGTGTTCTGTAAAGTTTTGTTAAAAAAAAAATTTTTTTTTTGTTTCTTTATTTAGTTCTCGCGCTGTTTATGCCGTTTTGTTTGTTTTATACAAAAGTTTATAAAAGTGGAAACTTGTAATTGGCTTTCTTCTGCGCATTACTTCTGACTAATTTATGTATTAGCTGTAAGTTTTCTTAAAATTAATAAAATAAAATAAAAAAAAAACGTATTTTGTTTGCATTGGTACTTACAGCGCAATCCATTAATCCAAGGAGACGATTATCCCCAGTCTGCTTCATGCGTATATCCCGAGGAGTTATTTTTCTCCCTCCTTCTTTTACTACAACCATATAAAAATAAATTATTATCAACAAAATTATTATCGAATATATTCGATTCCCAGGTCGAGCAAAAAGTGTTATTGGGTTTTTCTATGAAATTCGCAGTAGCAGCTCGGCGTTTGGATTTGTGCCCGGTTAATGGCAATAGGCTCGCCCCCTATTACATGGGACCTAAATATACCGGCGAACTGTGGGTGTACATTGGTACACCTCTGCCTAACCCTTCGGGAAATACAGGCGTGATGGTATATTTTATTTATTTATAAAATTATGATATAAGCGTCTGCCTAGCCTTTTTGAGCTGTTACTGAGAATTTTATAGAGAAACCCAATAACACTTTTTGCTCGACCTGGTAATCGAACGAAAGACCTCTAGCGTAGCGGTCGCGCTTTGGACCACTAAGCCAACAAGGTTCAGTAGTTTCGGAGCCTATTCGTTACAAACAAACAAAAAATCTTACCTCTTTATAATATTTAAATATTAATATAGATAATAATCACCTTTAACAACCGGGTACAACCAGTACTCCCCCCTGTCTCCTCGCTCCACCAGTAGACTGAGGAGGTTGGTACTCTCCTCCATCAAAAGGAGGCGGGCATCCCACATCACGGGCAGAATACAATTCCCATCCAATACTTTGTGCAGATATTTTGTAACCTGAAAAATTATCAAAAAATGACTTATTCTTTTATGACCACATGAACTTATTTCATTGTGTTACTCACATTTATTTTATAATTATAACTTAACAAAACATTACACTTATGAATAATAATTAAATTACAATGTATGTATTATGGCCCACTTTCACCAAAATCACTAAATACAAGCTGTTGATTTGCATTCTCGTCAAATTCAAGGAGTTAACTATGCTCGTGATTCTTAACACGAATCAATAATAAAATAAATTTGTTTTAAAATTTATATTTTTTGACGTGATTTTCCAATTCGAAGTAGCCATCTCGCCAGAGGGTTTAGGCACTATGCACGCATTGATATAGCCGCGCGGCAACTCTGCCTACCGCATACGCAACTGGGCGATGCTGATTTTTGCAAAAGGAGTATTCTGGAATACTGTTTTTTGATAGTTGCAACTAAAAAAACAAGCATTTATTAAATATTGGCCAGATATCGTAATTATATTTGATTACTTCTTTTTTTCTATGACAAGCTCCTAAAATTTGACGAGGATGCAAATCAACAGCTTGTATATTTAGCGCTAGATGTGTTTAAATTATCACTCTGTCACTCTCACATTCTAACAATGTGACAGGTGACAGGGATGCAATGATGTTTTAAATACGTTTAGGCACTAAATGTATTTAGTGATTTTGGTCAAAGTGGCCTTATTGAATTTAGAACAAAATAATCGCAATAAGTTTGGAACTTTTGCGTTAACAGTTTTTTGACATCATTATATTAACCAGTTAGCAAGTTGAATGTGCATCAGTCTATAAAAAAGGACAACTAAACAAAACAATAGAAGACCAATTAAAAAAAAAAACACGTGGTCACGTGCTTTGACTTATCATTATTTGTCACTCTCACACAACTGTAAAACTACAAGAGCAAAATAGAGATGACAACATTTTTTTATTCCAAGCATGTATGTACAGACACCAGCACATCGGGCTACTACAATCTGTCAAATTTCTTTAATAGATTTTCAACTTTATCGCTGTGACATATGGTTCAAAGTTGATTGCGAAAATTTTACAGTTTCAAAACAATACATACTATCTGTCATACGCCTGAACCTTTTTAACATTAGTTAAAAAGATTCGGCCATATGACAGGCAATCAACTAATGCCCGATTCCTAAAACTTAGCGACCAGTATTAGTACCTAAACCATACTAACAAACAAATTCGTTCTTATTTTCGCTGTTATTCGAGTTTATTTTTCAGCATACGGGTAAAATATCCATATTTTTTTTGTAAATATATCTACATTCAAAATTATCACCAGAATTTTAACAAACAGTCAAATACAGTCAAATATTCAAAGGAATTACGACTGGTAAGATAAACTATCCGTTTTGCATATAGGAATCGAGCAATGTAATTCTCCAGGCCGATACCGGCCACGGCGGCTAACTTTAATGCAGACTAGCCACGTACGCAGGAGATATTATAGTGCACAAGTGTGTGCGCAAACACAGGTGCACTCCCTCTTCCCTAACTCTCATAGCCCGATGGGACGGCAATACGACACGACCGGAGAAAGATCAGGCGCAGGACCAACGGCTTTACGTGCTTTCCGAGGCACGGAGGTGTCACACCACCAACTTCCAAACTCCGGGCTGCTACTGAGAAATTCCTAATGGAAAAACCCAATAACACTTTTTGCCCGACCTGGGAATCGAACCCGGGACCCCTTGCTCAGCAGTCGCTCTTGCGACCACGAGACCAACGGGGCAGTCAAGCAAATAATCAGGCAGGAATCGAGCAATAATCTTCTCTTCGCGTCAGTTACAGAAACCTAACAAAAAAATATATGTATCCAAATAGTTACTTACGTTAGCCGAAGGGTACGTAAACTTAATAGTTGTTTGTTGTCTGGTCGGAGCCCAATAGTAGAAGACAAACCATTTCTCGTCCAACACAGAATAAGGATTGAACCTACCAAACTTGGAAAACTCTGAACAATTAATGGAGTCCGTAAAAGACATTCCAGAAGGACCCATCTTATGGCGGCGTTTCACTTTTTTACTGTTAACAGCAACGAAATATACTATAACCACGGCTATTGATATTAACATAATACGCGGTAATAATTTTTGAAGTAACAACATTTTAGAAAAAAAAGTGGTTACTGCGTGTGTTCTTGTAACCTTTGCGTTCTTAAATAGACTAAATGCATCTGCCAATTTGTAATCGTTCTTTATACTCGGTACTGAGGATGTTTCCATCTCAATTGTTTGTTGATTTGTTAGTACGTTGCATTTTTTCACATCACTTCGGAGAAATCGGGAGACAAACAACATTTCTGTTTAAAGATTTTATTTGACAAACATGATGATGGTGTTTGCATAATAAAAATGGTGCGCTAATAATAATGCAGAAAAAATATTTCATTTAATTTTTTCCTGTTTTCTACATTTTTAGTTGCACATCATTTTAAAAACATGACTCACAATATGTCACTATAATTATTAATTTTAAGTTAAATTATAGTTAGTTAAATTACGTCTAAGTTAAATTATATTATACAAATGCAATTCCGGTGTTTTTCCCTAAACTACACGGTAATGAAAATTGCATCAAAGTCCATTGTATAGTTTAGGAAAACTAAGGGCACAAACAAACTTATTCGAAAACTGATTCAAAGATGCGAAGTTACATTAGGCTTATCAGCAATTTCCTTATTTTTAAAAACTTTCACATTCTGATTTTAGAGTCAATCTGTCAAAAATTCCTGAAACTTGCCAACCGATATTTGTTAACCATAATAAACAAATGCTTTCGTATTTTCGCTGTTATGGGGGTCAGTGACAGCATGACGGTTGACAGGACGGTATGGAATAAGAAAACGTGTTGCGCCGACCCCAAGTAACATGGGATAAGGGTAGGAACATGATGATGATTGAAGTTTATTTTTCAGGTTTATATCCATAACTTTTATAAACATTTCTTACATTAAAATTCTCACCAGTTTTTTCACAAACGACCAGTCAAGCATTCAAAAAAAATACGACTTTATATACGACTGTCACTGAAATAAGATTCTGAACAGGTTTCCATTCTGAACAGGCCAATCGTTGCAAAGTTTTCTAGAATTTTATTTAATAGTATTTTTGTTAGAATTTCTGTGTGCACATGGTTTGTGTTAATGAACTTCTTTCTTTCCTTCTACAGCATTTTGTCAGTATCCCACTCACCTAACACCGGTGATGGTGGTAAGGGAACATCTAGAAATTTGTTTCTTTCTGCATCTTTCATTGCTTGATTACGGAGCATTTCGTTATCTCTTTCTACTTTCAAATTCCTCCAAATGGGTCTTCCGGTTCCTTTAAAGTTGATAGTAGCTGCTTCAGCAACCATTTCATCTTTAACAGTTGGTTCATTCCCAGATATGGCCATCAACGTTGCGTAATGATTTTCACAATGAGTCAAAACTAAATATGGATCTTCTATCTTGATTCGTACTGACAACATAGGCAATTGTATCGCATTAGGTGGGAGATCTGAAAAGGGTTTAGGGTGAATTATTAATATTTTCGTACAATAACTAATTTTTGACTGCGACTTCGCCCGCGTGTATATCTGTTGTAAAAAAAAATGTATTCTTCAGACCGATTCTGGTCACGGGGACTAATCTTAATGCGGACTATAGCCACTTGACTAGTCTTGGCTCTAGCCAAGGCTAGTCAAGTGGCTAGTCTCTGTAGTGCGTACTTACGCAGGAGATATTATAGTACTCAAGTGTGTGCGCAAACACAGGTGCACTACCTCTTCCCTAAGTCTCATAGTCCTATGGGACGACAATCCAACGCAAACGGGGAGAGATCAGACGCAGAACCAACGGCTTTACGTGCTTCCCAAGGCACGGGGTGTCACACCGCCAACTTCCATACTCCGGGCTGTTACTAAGAAATTCCTAATAGAAAAACCACCATCGGACTATGAGAGTAAGGGAAGAGGGAGTGCACCTGTGTTTGCGCACACACTTAAGCACTATAATATCTCCTGCGTACTTGGCTAGTCTGCAACAAGATTAGCCACTGTGGCCGGAATCGGTCTGGAAAATACATACAAATTCCATGCGAACGTGAAACTTAACTACATATCATAAGCCTGAATTTTCTTTAGCACACTGTAAATGTGCTCCGATGCCGCCCGGCTGGTGAAGATCGTACATAAATCTTACCTTTTACAGAGTCCGGCAACTCTTGTTTAAATATAGCGTCGAACAAACCCTTTTTGTCTACTGCAATTAGTAGCATTTCTCCATTGCCATTCATCAACAGTTTGGGTTGGTTCCATTCGATGGTTTTGTTCAGGAACTTGCCGTACATCTTACGGTATTCACTTACAACCTGCAACATAGATCCGCGCTCTATCACAAGTACCTACTTCATTCTTTTAAACAATAATTACCTGATCATCTGCATAGCCTTTTCACAACTATGTTGGGGTCGGCTTCCAGTCTAACCGAATGCAGCTGAATACCACTGTTTTACATGGAGCCACGGACTTTCTGACCGCCACAACCCAGTTAATGAATCAGAATCAGAATCAGAATCAGAACTTTATTTGCTCTAAATGTAGGTACAGAATTGGATATTAAACATAAATAAATGGGTAACACAATACCTTTTGGTAAGACTGGCTGTCAGACTTCCTAGTTTCTGACTATACTTAAAAACAAAGATCTACGAATGAAAGCCAGGACGACCGGCTTAACTTACTCTCCGAGACCCGGGGATGTCACAACGCCAACTTCCAAACTCAAGACTATTACTGAGAAATTCCTAACGGAAATACCCAATAACGCTTTTTGCCCGAACTGGGAATCGAACCGGGGAAAATAATAATAATTACACACAACTCTAAGTATCATACGAAAAGGTATTGATGCTATGTGAAAAATAAAAGGCAACACAATTTGGACGATGTAAGTTAGAAATAGGCAACTTGAATTCGGTGTTTGTAAGGCATAATCATTTGCGACAGTCCGTTGCTAAAAGTAAACCAAGTAAATAGACTTAAATACCCCTTTTATTCTCATTCTACTAAATGGTCTTAGAGTAAAAGGAGACCAACCATTCTTTCGTTGTTCCATACAAACAAAAATACTAAGAATATATAGAAAAGAAATGCCTTAAAATTTTCTCTGATTTAAAATGCAGTTTGGTCTTAAACCACCTTAATATTTTTTCTTACAATACTTGTAAAGAAATAGAAACATACATAAGACGACGTCTTTACTAACCTTCTTGGATGGATACTTAAAAGTATGTACAGTTGCAATGGCAATTTCGAAATCAGTCCAAACATAAAATGGTGTCCATTTCTTATTTACAACATCTTTAGGAGAAAAGATGGCTTTGACAGCAAATTCGTCGCATGTTGTCCAGTTATTAGGAGTGAGAGACGGTACTGAGCGGTCCGAAACGATATCGAATGAATTGTCTGCGAAATAGGCTGCCTTGTCTCCCGTATATGGTCGAGTTGGACGTGATGGATCTTTCTTCACAGTTTTTAAAGCACCTATTTTATTTTGTACTCTTGACAACGATAAGTCGTACCATTTCAAATCTGTTATATTCGGCTCTGGCCCTCGACTCTCCATTCCTTGCCTCAGTAAATCTTCTCTGGGGCTCGCGAAAATTCTTGGTATGTTAGGATTAACAAACATGATCTCTGATCTTTCTTTTTTCAGCAGCTCTATCGCTTCTGCTTTGGATTTTGGTTTTCTAAACATCAATTCTAATTTGTCTAGTGGTTGTTTCGCTTTTGAGTAGGGGTCTCCGAAGCCTTCTTTTGTGATGTGTCCAAAGGGCACGGGCTCTATGAACGACTCTGGGGTTGCGGCGAGTTCTCTCTCTAGGCTGTCATCTCGGTCGTCCCTCCTCTGAGTCTGTACTTCTGCAAAAACTAAGAGGAACACACACAACAAAACACGCATTTTGTCTGATTTGTAATGAAACGAATCGTATTCTTTTTATAGGACTGACCGAAGCTGCAGGAGCGGTCAACCATTTTTCAGCGTTCTATTTCCACAGTACGGGTATTCTCTCTTAAATTAACTAACTGAAACTCTTAGCAGATGTAAGAACGTAAACTGCTTCTTTTACCATCACGCCTGTATTTCCCGAAGGTGTAGACATAGGTGTACCATGGTAACCCACAGTTCGCCAGTAAGTCTTGGTCCCATGTAAAAGGGGGCGAGGCACTACTGCTACAAATAAGTAGTAGAGCTCTTTGTGAAGAAGCTCGTCTGGGGC